>OX596288.1:23080553-25480553 GCA_951394225.1 Harpalus rufipes | reverse complement strand
TACAAAGTGTTCCCTTAAGAGATAGAATCCTGGACCTTTAAAAAATCTAAGGGTATTGGACGATATCGTAAATTTGTCACCGAAATCAAATAAATAATATCATCACGTCTTCGGTGACATTTTGATGATACAAAAGTGATGATGAATGATGATGCTTGAAACAAATAATACCAATTCATTTTATAGTAGGTATTGGGTGGAACAAATTCGAATTGTTATATGAAAAATTATCTTATTACGCTCGCTACAGAAAATTGATATACGTCTTTATGGGCTAATTTTTTGTGACAATTTTAATAGGCACCATAGGAATTTTCTATCGTCTTTTGTTTTTTAGCTACAGGCTAAAACTTGATTGTCTCTTAGGTTGAAAAGCTTATAAAACAAGGAAAAAGACGAGACATGTTTCCATTTAAAAAATATTGTTTTTCTACAGTCTACATAGAAAGAAGCCATTTGCGCTCTCTTTTGTCAACGCAAAATGTCACTTTGCCGCTCTAGCGCGACAAAGTAGAAAAAACGCTCGCTGTCCAAATTTCTAACTATACAATGTTGAGAAATGTCACTTGTCTACATTCTTAATGGAAACGTTTAGTCAGGAACTAATGGCACTGTAGTGACACATTTACCACCTTTACAAATCAATCTGACATAACTGCTCTGTCGGTATATTACATAACAAAAAAAAAATTCCACACTATTGTGAAAATAAAATAGGGCATTCATTTACAAAAACGAAAGTATAAAATGTTTAGATTAGATTGAAGCAATAGGGCAAGAAGGATGGGAAATAATGATAAATTAAAATTAAATATAAAAGACGTTTTTTCTTTATATTAATATCCTTATTAATTGAGTAGTAGTGTAAGTACAAAGTGTACATTTTTTTTTCTTTTTACTTTCCGTCACCTCTAGGTAAGGAAGGTATTGTCTTTGGTCAAAAAATTCGGTGGTGAGTTTTCATTGAATAAGCACGTTTTAGGGTCTTTACAATACGATTTTACTATTTTTACGATGATGTCTGTATGTGTGTGTGTGTGTGTTCGTATGTGCGTGTGTGTGTGTGTGTATGTGTGTGTGTGTATGTGACCGCTTTTTCGTGGACGATATCTCCAATACTAGAATTCCAAAAATTACAATTCTTGCGTATTCCTCTTCCTTACAACCATATGCAGGCTTGATTAGATTTTGGTTATAATTGGTCAACCGGAAGTACCCTCATTTGAAGATTTAAACAGTTTTTCTTGAAAAACTCAGTTAAATGTTATTATAACTTAAAGAATATATTATTCTCTATACGATTTCATTGCATTTTATATTTCATATTTAACAGATATAGAGTTAAAGAATTATAAAGATAATAAATTTTATAATTCAGCCAGCTATGCTAACTTAACCATGGAAACTGCTAATATATTCAGGTAATTCAAATTGACAGATGTCAGCATCAATAAATAGTAAATGTAAGAAAGAGTAAGGGAAATAACTGTAGTGTTGAACGTTTCTAGAAAGATATAAGAGAGAAGATTACATTGGTTTGAACATGTCGTGAGGAGAGATGAGTATATTGGAAGAATGAATAGCTTATAACAGAAGGTGGAAGAAACATAGAAAGACCAAATATAAGATGAAAGAAGTGAAAAGGAACTGAATGAGGACGACACGCAAAACAAAGAAAAAGAAAATAAAAAATAGCGATCCCCTAACAAATGGGAAAAACTGAAGAAGAAGAAGATGTTAGTGTCAAGTGCAATTCGCATAGTTTTATTAAATAATTTAACTGGAAATATAGGATCTTTTATGTGTAGGGCGCGTGCAGTGACGTGACTTTACTGACTTTGGCAAGCAGATACGAATGTGGACTCGTGTCAAAATGACAGCTAATAATTACGTCCATATCTGACAAATGTCATAATTTTTCATTCAAAATTTCATGATTTTCTTATTTCATGTGGTTTATTTATTATCAGGGGTGTGGAATTCAGTTGCCGAGAAAAGGAATCATAAAATACCAAAAAATGAAATTTTGAATAAAAAATTTTGACGTGAGGATGACCCGCAAAACAGAAATGAATGGAAGAAGAAAATAAAAAATAGCGACCCCTAACGAATGGGAAAAGCTAAAGAAGAAGACGATGTCAGTGTCAAGTGCCATTTGCATGAAATAATATTACTGGAAATTTATAATCTTTTGCAAGAAAAATTATGTATGGAATTTATACATAATACACAGGATTGACGGAAGGTATTGTGCTGGCAACAACAGATTTTTTACTTTCTTCTTCCACTCATTTCTGTTTTGCGATTCGTCCTCATTCAGTTCCTTTTCTCTCAAGCTATTCATTCTTCTTTCAATATATTCTTCAGCTTTCCTCATGTTCAAACCAATGTAATCGTCTCTGTTGTATCTTTCTAGAAACTTTATCACTCGAGCCATTTCCCTTACCATTCATTTCTTACCCTATCTTTCCGTGTGTTCCCCAACATCTATCTCAACATCCTCATCTCTGCCACATTCAATTTCTTTTTATTGATAGTGACATCTGTCAATTTGAATTATTTGAATATATTTGCAGTTTCCATGGTTAGCATAGCTGGCTGATTTATAAAATTTAATATCTTTATAATTCTTTAACTCTATATCTATTGAATATGAAGTATAAAATGCAATGAAATCGTATAGAGAATAATATATTCTTTAAGATTTATAATCATTAAATGTCAATAAATGATATTTAACTGTGTACTTTAAGAAAAACTTTGGTGGGCCAATTTTAACCAAAATTTAATCACGTTTGCATATGGACCTAAACTCGAGGAATACGAAAAAAATATAATTTTTGTAAACACACACACATACATACATACAGACATCATCGTAAAATTGGTAAATTCGTATTGTAGGGTCCCCAAAATGTGGTTATTCATTAGAAACTCACTATCGAATTTTTTGATCAAAGACAATATCTTCTTTACCTAAAGGTAACGGAAGGTAAAAACCATACAAAAATTATTTAAACTTTTTTACCTCTCGCTAAGAGAGGTATTGGATTCATGCTAAAAATCGCATATCCAGATTTTATTGAATAAGCACGTTTTAAGGTCCCTACAATCCGATTTTAACATTTTTACGATGATGTCTGTGTGTGTGTGTGTGTGTGTGTGTGTGTGTGTGTGTGTGTGTGTGGATGTGTGTGTGTGGGATGTTGGAAGGACGGTTACTCAAAAACTATAAGACTTAAAATTTGTTTAACAACGTATTTCCCAATCGGACATTCATGGGAAGATCTGAAAAGGTTTTGGTAACAATTGGACAACCGGAAGTAGAAGATTCTTGAAAAAAAATCTTCTAAATATTATTTTTTGAAAATTTTTCTTGATAATATTAAAGAAAAATAAATTCTCTTTCTGATACATTTAAATATTTTTATACATATTTTATAGATTTAGAGATAAAAGGAATATAATATATAAAATAATGTTGTAATTAATTTTACAACCGAAAGGATGCCATGAAAAATAGTTGCAAATTTAAATTATTTGTAACTGACAGATAAATGTCAGTGTCAGAAATAATGAGTAATGAAAGAAAAATGTATTTGGGGAATCCCTTAATTCTTGATCTGTGACTATTATGGAGATGACAAGTCTAGGTTGAAGGACTTAAATTTGTTTCAAACATTATGGGACAATGTACACCAGTACTGTAGACTAGAGTAACTTTGAATTGCGAAAAAGCTATCAAATTCTTCTCAAGTAAGTTGTAAATATTGACAAAATTACACATCGATATAAGAATAATCGGAGTGCAATCTATCCGTCACTTTATTAAAGGGAATTAGTGTTATTTAGATATAACAAGTATGAAAAAATAAAATGTAAAAGAAGATATGTAAGAATAGATGCACAATCCAGATATATACATTTTAGACCGCCCAAAATTAATGTTTTTACTAAAAGAATATCAAGAGAAAGTAAACAAGGTTGTTCGAATTGAAAATTGCTGTTACCAGCCTAATATTTATATATGGTAAACTATACTTTGTAATTTATTGTAACATAATTTATGGTAAAATATCTTTATGTTGAGACATGCTATTATTGAATAATAAAGAAGTTTATACGTCATAGATTTATATGAATATATTATTTGTATTTATAAAAATATTCTTTGCTTTATGCATACAGCCAGGTAAAATATACGGCGAGAGGTTATGTGCTGGCCACATCAGATTTTTTCATTATCTCTCATACTAAGCGAGATATAAAGTATTTTTAAAATTAGCCAAAATCAAGTTTTAGCCTGAAGCTCAAAAACAAAAGACGCTAGAAAATTCCTGTTGTGCCTATTAAAATTGTTTCAGAAAATTGGTTCCGTAGTGTACATAATAAGAAAGTTTTTCATATAATGAACTTGAATTTGATCCAGTCTGTAGAGTTTAACATTTCTACTAATGTATATGTGCATAAATTTCTATGTAGGTGTATGGGGAATGGAACAGTCATTATTGTCCATTTTCCCTAAGGCCTTTATTGTTTACAGGGAACTGTACATATGTGGTAAACTCCATCAAACAATCCATTCAGAACGAAATGATAGAATATTTTACTAAATGTACATATTAACAGTTTAATATATGCCTTATAAAATTAACTGCATCTATTTAAACATCATAAAGTGAAAACAACCCCTTATAAATATTTAAGTACATATATATTTTACATACCCTGTAAAGTCTTACAAGTCTTTTCCAACTTTTTTCCACAATTCCCTAGAATTGTTTCGTTTTGTTGACACTATAAAACGGCAGTTTCACGAGAATGTCGATGCGTCTACGAACAAAACCGAGACACTATACGACCACAAAATACGTGAGATTTGATCCAAGGTATAGAGGAAATAGCCACGTTTGAAACCACATACATTTTGTATTTTCAATTTTCATATACGAGCCCCAAAGTCATATTAGTTTGGCCGGCATAATATTTTATCTTAATATCATATACGAGCACAACCCCAAATATATTCATACCCACTGAAAAAATATAGTAACAGCAAGAAGAAATAAATTTTTGGATTATAAGACTATATGTGGCAATTTTTACCTTCCATCACCTTTAGGTAAAGAAGGTATTGTCTTTGGTCAAAAAATTCAGTGATGAGTTTTTAGTGAATATGCACATTTTAGGGTCCATATAATACGATTTTAATATTTTTACGATGATGTCTGTATGTATGGAGTCTCGTGGCCGTGTGCCTAACTGCCTGAGTGTCTGGTCGTGAATCTGGGGAGCCGGGTTCGATCCCGACCGACACCAAAAATTACATCGCATTTTAATGGCATAAAATTGATCCCTGTGGCGCAATCTCCACGCCAGCAATGAGTTCCCGTGAGGTGATGCCTGGTAAGCGCCCGCACGGTACAAATATTCCATCATTACCGATATCTGTGTATGAAGCAGATTGGCACACCCAGCAAAGGGTAATATGCCGTGATGAAATATTTATTTATTTATGTCTGTATGTGTGTGTGTGTGTGTGTGTAACGAAAGTTTCGGATCGCATAACTTCAATACCACGATTCCAAAAATTATAATTTTTTCGTATTCCTCAAGTTTACATCCAGAAGAACAACTGATTAGATTTTGGTTATAATTGGTGAACCGGAAGTGGCCTCAATTGAAGATTTAACAGCTAAATTTGATTTATTGATATTTAATGTTATTATAACTTAAAGAATATATTATTCTCTATACGATTTGATTGCTTTTATACTTCATATTCAATAGATATAGTTAAAGAATTTTAAAGAAATTAAATTTTATAAATCAACCAGCTATGCTAAATATGGAAACTACTAATATATTCAGATAATTCAAATTGACAGATGTCAGTATAAATAAAAAGTAAATTAATGTGGCAGAGATGTGGATGTTGAAGTAGATGTTGGTGAAGACACGGATAGATACGGTAATGAAATAACTCTAGTGTTACAAGTTTTTAGAAAAATACAAGCGAGATGATTACATTGGTTTAAAAATGTCATGAGGAGAAATGAAGAATATACATATTGGATGAAGAATAAATAGCTTAGGAATAGAAGGTTGAAGAAACAGAAGAAGACCAAAGATAAGATGGGAGGACTGTATTGCGGAAGACTTGAGAGAAAAGGAAATGAATCAGGACGACACGGAAAATAGAAATGAGTGGAAGAAAAAATAAAAAAATACCGACCCTAACGAATGGGAAAAGCTAAAGAAGAAGAAGATATCAGTGTCAAGTGCAATTTGCATAGTTTGTTTATGAAATAATTTTTCTGGAAATATAGAATCTTTTACAAGAAATTTTTTGTATGTAATGTGTACAAAATACTCAGAATTGACGGAAGGTAATCTGCCACATCATATTTTTTATTTTATTTAGAGAAAAGGAACTGAATGAGAACGGCACGTAAAACAGACATGAGTGGAAGAAGAAAATAAAAAATAGCGACCCCTAACGAATGGGAAAAGCTAAAGAAGAAAAAGATGTTAGTGTTAAATGCAATTTTCATAGTTTGTTTATGAAATAATTTTACTAGAAATTTAGAATCTTTTGTAAGAAAATTTATGTATGGAATTTATACATAATTCACAGGATTGACGGAAGGTATTGTGCTGGCCATAACATATTTTTTAAACTTTTATGTTATTATAAATAAAAGAATATGCTATTCTTTATTCGATTTAATTATATTTCTTCATATTCAACGAATGTAGAGATAAAGAATTATAAAGAAATAACTTGCAACCTAATGCTGCTAAAAGTTGCACCATGGAAACAGAATATTCAAATATTACTAATTGACAGATGTCAGTGTCAAAATAAAATTTACATAATATCTTTGTGAAAAGATTTTACTGGAAATATAAAAATGTAAAATAATTTAAGGTGGCAAAAACAAATCACGTAAGGTAATACAATAGATTATAGCCATAAGCCAATTCAGCAGATTATTATGTTATAAATATAATGCTATATACGCTTTTATTTTCTACTTCATATTTTAAGAAACACACTGTTCTTTTTAGGAGTAGTTCAGTTCAGTTCAGTACGAGGTAAGATCAGTTCATTTCTCCCCTAAAAAGAAATCGCCCATAGAATAGTTTGCAAAAAAAATCCGTGTGGAATTTGTACAAAATATGTAGAATTGACGGAAGGTATTATGTTGGCCACGTCAGATTTTTTTATGTTCAGTACATTTCTACTTCCTTTAAACATATTAATAATACCTTGTACTGTCGAATGCGGAATCAAATATGACATCGAAATTCTCGTGCCAAAATGTCGTTCACATGGTCATTAATTATGGATTTTCTTAAATTTTAACCATATGGTTTACCACGAGCCATTTTAGTGTAAAAACTTATCACATATACGAGCGAAATAATTCAGCAAAGATGTATATGATATAAAATAATTTAATTTTTTTAAAGATGTATTTGTGTAGTTCGAAACTTGTACATCAAGTTTGTAACATCCAGATAAGGTCTTCGGTAGTTTCAGGTAAATCACCGATATCCTTCCAAGCCGGAAGTGAGATATCTGACCGGAAGTACGGCCCGTATAACTTGATATGTTCCAGCCAATTGGCTTACAGCAATCCCTAGAATAATATCCTCGCAACGGTTAATAATAACATCTTTTTGTAAGATGAATTTTCATAAAATGATAATAAATATATGTACATCAATAGATCAATAATATTCAGTTGACCGACTGTAAATAAAAAGATGTGAGACATCGCCGATCTGCGCGTGATTTATAATCGCGTGCGCGTGAACGTGAAAATATCACGCTCGAGATATTTACGACCAAAAGGCTGTAAGATTCTTCGACAATGCTGCAGGTAGATTACGGGAAAAATACGGAAAAAAATCTTCGAGACAGACAAAGACATAATCTTTATCGGGCATCTTTAAAAAAATAATCTGTAAGGGGTGCTGCTTAATATTTGAGACTAGTTTTGGCTACAAAAAGTAAACGCGTAGTTAAATACTGTAACGTTTTATTTATATGGGTGAAGTGTAAAACTCAGACAAATATTATTTATTAAAATACATAATACGTTTATTAAACGATAAATAATTAAAATAAATATTAAAAAGATAATAAAAGTAACTAGTCCGCGAGCCAGGGTACAAATTTGGCCAATCATTTCCTTTCGGGCGATAACTTGTAAAATGCTTCAGAGAGTTGTATCATGAAGCTCCGTGAACGTCAGCTGCGGTTCGGTGGGTGGGTTAAGCAGCGGTAGCCTCCCACGCACGTTGAAAAAAAAAGAATTTTAATCATTTTCTCCCGATTGAAAATTTATCAAATTATAGCTAATCCAATATCTTAAAGAAAAAAAAAATCAGCTGACTATAAAGTAGTGGATAATACGTAAGCTGGTCACACGAACATGATAAAAAAATATATAAAAAAGATTATATCTTTCAGTTAGAGCATGAAGCATAATGTCGAATAACTTTAGATACGTCATTTCCTCCCGGATAAAAATTTGTAAGCTGATAGTTAATATGATCCTGTAAGTAATAAAAAAAATCAGCTAGCAATATGCCGAGGGAAAACTCGTCAGCTGGTGCATTTAAATAGGCGATAGATGCTCCTGTCTGGCTCCTGCGTTACACCCTTCAGAGTATAAGCTGACAATCTTCCCACCGAGATATAGCCAGCTGACATGTTTATTTATTCACAATATCATATAAACTGTCATCTGATAAATTTTCAATTGAGAAGAAATGACTGAACATATATATTTTTTTATCATGTTCGTGTGACCAGCTGACGTATTATCCACCACTTTATAGTCAGCTGACTTTTTTTTCTTTAAGATATTGGATTAGCTATAATTTGATAAATTTTCAATCGGGAGGAAATGATTAAAATTCATTTTTTGTTCAACGTGCGTGAGAGGCTATTGCTGCTTAACCCACCCACCGAACCGCAGCTGACGTTCACGGAGCTTCATGATACAACTCTCTGAAGCATTTTACAAGTTATCGCCCGAGAGAAACTTGGTCATGAAAATCTGTTGCTGGCTCGCGGACTAAACTAACACTATGATTAAATAATTATAAACATTAATTTAAGACTTCGAATATTATTATATGCTTAAACACTAACAGCAGTAATAATAAACAAGGGTTAAATTCAGAATAGCGTCTTTTTAACACAGGAATAGCTATTCCTAGTTTATCACGAGCTTAATCCACAAATTTATAATAATAAACATAGAATAAGACTTAACTCTAGAATAAACCCTCCATAAACGTCATTTTAACACAGGGTTAAGAGATATTCTCGGAACACCTAATCTGGGAATAGGAAATTATTTATTATTACCGCTGTAAGATTATTTATTTAACCAATATTTATATCACTATATTTATTTATATAACTACATTTATTTATGTTCACCACTCGTACACTGTTTATTTATATCACTGATTTCATTGCTCTTTGCTTCTATATCACAGATAATATAATTCCTTAGTCACGTGACATGTTTTCCGCCAATCAACATTCAGAATCTCCCTAGCTACGCGTTTATCACAGCGATGATAAAAAACAAGGAAATTATCACCGTATTTATAGTCGTTACTAAGAGATTTGTTTTCTTTATTTATGACATTGACAGTTAATTTTGAGTATAAAAATAAATAATAGTAATAATTCAAACTCCGAAATATTAAATAAAACTCGTAAGTACCATGTTTTAATACAATATGAATATGTATATCAAAAGTTAGGTTAGGTTAGATTGCAAAAATTCATTATATTCTCTCATTAAATATAAGCTCGTGATATGATTAATAATCGAAGATATTGCTCGTCCTTCGGACTCGTGAAATCTGCAACTTGGTTTCACTCGAGAATATCGTCGATGATAATCATCTCACTTGTTATATTACGTATGATTATATATCTATATCTTTAAATCTATAGAAGATATAATAAAAAAAATTGCCGATTAGAGAATTTGGCTTTTTAATATTTGTAATAACATAAAGTCTCAAAAAATAATATTTAGAAGATTTTTGTTAAAATACTGCTACTTCCGGTTATCCAATTGTTACCAGAACCTATTCAACTCTTCACATTACTGTTAGGTTGAAGAATCCGTAGTTACACAGGTCTTAAGTCTTATATAATTTGAAAAATCGTACGTCCAACAACCCCCCCCCCCTCACACACACACCCACATCCACACACTCACAAAAACAGACATCATCGTAAAAATATTAAAATTGGATTGTAGGGACCTTAAAACGTGCTTAATAATTAAAATCTGCATATGCGATTTTTAGCATGAATCCAATACCTCTCTTAACGAGAGGTAAAAACGGAAGTAGCGAGAGGTATTGTGCTGGCCACAATTGATTTTTTATGATTTTGCAGCAAAGCTGATTTTAGCTCTGCAGACGTATATTTACATTAGAGACACTTTATAGTTTCGCAAAGTTTACGAAGTTATATTGAGTGTAATGTAATTATAACAAACACTAACTCATGTTAGATAAACATGGTTATTTACTCTGTAAATTACGAGATTTTTATACAATCGAATTAATTTAAAAATGGCTATTATAAAATATACAATCGTAGCAAATGTCCAATATTGTTTAGTTTCTTTATCTGTTCGTATTTTCTGTTATTTTACGATATACCAAGTGATATATTTACTAGCAAATTTTTACTACAAGCTATAAATAATCTGCGAGCTGAGAATTAAAATCTAAATTAAAATTTCCTTCTGACTCTGTCTACGGTTTGTGTTACACATATATTCTGTGCCATATATACTACAGTATTATGAATTATTAAACGCATTAAACATTTACACGTATTTCCATGTTTGAGAAATTATCTAATGTGTTGAAACTCTCATCTTCTGAGTGACTTTTTGTAAGAGCTTTTTTTTCGTGAAAAAGTTCAGCAGTCGGACATTAAAAAGCACTGAGCGAGAACCGACCGTCCACTTAGGGCTTAATTGTCCACGCTTACCGGAAATTACTTTTAATTCTCACTTCCGGTTAATTTGTCCAACTTCCGGGATAAATGAATCGTGGTAATCAGGGAATTTTAAATAAATCTCTACAAATAATTAAATTTTTAAAAAATGGATCATGAATGAATTAACAAGATGACATACATTTATCTCTCTAATATTTGCGTTGACAAGAAGGGTGCCTGATAAGGATGAATATGACACGCTTGACTTTCACTTATTTGGGGAAACCACATGTCATATTTTTTCAATATTGAGATTTTTACAGAATCGAATTGTATGAAGGTAAACGCTTCTTTGAATTAGAATTTCTGATTTTTCTTAACCCTACGTTAGTCACCCAGCTGAAATGTAATATACAGGGAGTTTATGAACTTAATGTCATAAATTTAAGGATAAGTAGTATGGCATGTGTAGATTACGAATTAAAAAGATTTTTTTGCAAATTCGCATATTTAAGGGTAGTTTTCATGAAATTAACATTTTTGGTACCACTGGACCACTGGCAATGCATTTGCATTATTTTATCTATTACACAATTATTTTCGTTAAAAATTCTATTTAATTTAATTATTAAGAATAATATCTTATACAACTAATTTTGAATGTATTTTTGATAACAATATGTTTAATGAAATATTAATTAAAACTGCAGTAAAAATAAGTTTCATTAAGAAAAGTCGAATTTTCTTTTTTCGAATTTAAAAAAAAATCTTTCTGCTTTGCACACAGATATCGGTAATGATGATGACATATTTGTATCGTGCGAGCGTTTACCAAGCGTCGTCTTATGGGTACTCATTTCTGGCGTGGAGAGTGCACCACAGGAGTCAATTTTGTGCCATTTAAAATTAGAAATATTTGGTGTTGCTAGGGATTGAATCCGGTTGCCCAGATTCGCGACTAGACACTCAGGCACGCGGCCACGAGACCCCATAGGTACATGTATTTAAAGTAATAAAAATTAAATGGCGGTAGGTATTGTGTTGGTCACATCAGATTTTTTATATTTGCTTTTTACCACCCGCTACCCTTGGTAAGGGAGTTATAGGGATCGTGCTAAAAATCGCATATCGAGATTTTGGTAAATGACCACGTTTTAAGGTCCCTAGAATCCATTTTTAACATTTTCACGATGATGTCTGTGTGTATGTATGTATGTATGGATGTATGTATGTGTGGATCCTGTATAGTGTATACGCTCTAACTTAAATACTATCATTCAGAAAGTTTTAAAACCATGTATTTGTACCTTATTCTAATATGGAAATATCTGATTAGATTTTGGTGGCAATCGGATAACCGGAAATGGCAGTTTACTTGAAGCTCAAGATAGTTTTTCTTCAAAAAATACCTTTAAATGTAATTTTTTCTCAATTTGTTACTATAAAAATTAAAGATTATTTCATTTTCTACAAGTTTGCTTTAATACTTTTTCTATATATTGTATGGATAAATTTATAAAGTAATATAAAAATTATATACATAGGTAAATGGCGGGAGGTACTGTGTTGGTCACATCAGATTTTTTATTCTCCATCTACGTAATTTTTTTTCTGAATTAAATAAATGTATGTCATGCAATGTTAAGTGATGAATGTGTGTAATATTTTCGTCACTGTTCGCTATATATCCGTGAAAGGATTTTCGCAGTGTGACAGTATCTCTGTTCTGTGCTATTCATATATGTTGCACTTTGCAAATAGCAGGCTTGCTATGCTATACCGCCAGATATGCAAAACGTTATGTAATATTAACGGTACGTACGAACACTTATTCTGAGTGGATGGAAAATCGATTTTACTTTATTCTCACATATGGAATGTCTTCATATAGCTTTTTATTATTCTAGAACTTTCAATTCAAAGAGCAAGAGGGCTATTTTGTTTTATAAACAATCACTAGTTAAGATTTAACTCCGCCCATTTCGAAATAAATGAAGTTACGTTACAGCGGCAGTATTGTCAATAAGGAATATCGTTTTAAAAGTTGTAACTTAGTTGAAACAATATTTGAATAACCTATTTTAGAAACTAAATTCAGGAGACACAAAAAAATTAACTGGAAAAAAATAAAAATTTGATGTTGCCAGCACTTAATGTACGACCCTTCACAATACCCATGGCACGTGCAGGCTCCGTTTCTAGCTGACGTTTGTGAAAAATAGATACGCTATAGTTGAAAACAAAACAAATTATTTATGAAATAACTCTCGTATCTGGTGTCACAAAAATAAAAGATTATTAAATTTTCTAATGTAAAGAAAATACAGTTACCACCATTAGTAGATATGTAAACTTATAATTGTCGAAATGAGTTAGAGCATTCACGATTTGAGTTTTGTAATTTGGGTTTATTATGCCCCTAGGGAAATCTAAAAGTAGAATTTTTAAATTGAAAAAACAACACTCAACACTAATTTTATTTTCATTACACACAAATACAAACACTTTATAATAATATGTGTATAAAATTATGTAGACGAATAACTTTTTCTCTTGCACTCTTGCAGCTAGCAGCACCCATCTTCACCGCTCTCCCCCTATGTGATGTGGGTTCTAATGCTGCTGGCAGTAGCCTGCTTGGGGTGTTGTGGGGCCCCTGCACCTGCCCCGGCGCCCCAGGGCTCCGTTCACGGCCAGCCCCAAGTAGGAGCCCCCAGCACTCCAGGCCCAATGGTTGGTGGAGTCAGGAGAAACCGTGCTGGATGGAGAGAATGGCGACGGGCTGATCCAACTCTTATTAACAGCCTATGGAAGAGTAAGATGGGACATGGAATTAGAAAGCAACTAGGTAAAATAATAAGAAATGAAACTGAAATAATAAATCGAAATTTGAAAAAATGGTTTTGGATTTTTATCAAGCGGTAAAAAAAATAGAAAAAATGTTTCTGTAAATCTACGAAGTCTGTTCAAAAAGTATCGAATCTTTGGTCGGCAAACATACAATTATTCATTTCGAGGTATAAAACCCTAATTATTTTGAAAGTAGTCTCCTTGGTAATGTACACATTTCTCCCAGCGGTACCACCATTGTTGGAAACATTTCTAGAAGGCTTCTTGTGAAATGGTGTTTAGTTGAGTATACGCATTTTGCATAATGTCTCCTTTTAACTCAAAACGGATCATTTTCAATTTGGAGAACAGCCAAAAATCACAGAGCCATGTTGTGAGAGCAGGGAGCCTGACAAATGACGAAAATGTTGTGTTTGGTCAAGAAATTTGAAATCAAATGCGAAAAATAAGCAGGTACATTATCGTGATGATGCTGCCAAGCAAGGGCGGGGAGGGGGGTGAAATATAGTACGGAGTAAGGCTATTTATGATCGTTTTTTGATCCTTAATTGTGATCGATCAAAACAGATCTATAAATAAATAAAATAAATATAAAATCACGGCATATTATCCATTTCTGGGTGTGCCAATCTGCTTTGTACACAGATACCGGTATTGATGAAATATTTGAACCGTGCGGGCACTTACCAGATGAATAAATGTAAACTGTTATCATTTTGATCGATCAATCAATTTGTTTATACGAAAAAAAAATCTGTTTTCCAGTAAAATTATTTCATAAACTATACAAATTGCACTTGACACTAACATCTTCTTCTTCGTTAGCTTTCCCCATTCGTTAGGGGTCGGTATTTTATTCTTCCACTCATTTCTGTTTTACGTGTCGTTCTCATTCAGTGCCTTTTCTCTCAAGTCTTCCGCAATACAGTCCTTCCATCTTATCTCTGGTCTTCCTCTGTTTCTTCAACCTTCTATTACTAAGCTATTCATTCTTCATCCAATATATTCTTCATTTCTCCTCATGACATTTTCAAACCAATGTAATCATCTCGCTTGTATCTTTCTAGAAACTTGTAACACTAGAGTTATTTCCTTACCTATCTTTCCGTGTCTTCCCCAACATCTACTTCAACATCCTCATCTCTGCTACATTAATTTACTTTTTATTGATACTGACATCTGTCAATTGAATTATATGAATACATTAGTAGTTTCCATGTTTAGCATAGCTGGCTGATTTATAAAATTTAATTTCTTTAAAATTCTTTAACTCTATCTATTGAATATGAAGTATAAAATGCAATCAAATCGTATAGAGAATAATATATTCTTTAAGTTATAATAACGGTAAATGTCAATAAATTAAATTTAACTGTTAACCAAAATCTAATCAGTTGTTCTTCTGGATGTAAATTTGAGGAATACGAAAAAAATATAATTTTTGGAATCATGGTATTGAAGTTATGCAATCCGAAACTTTCGTCACATATGTACAGACACATACACACACACATACGTACAGACATCATCGTAAAAATGGTAAAATCGTATTATATGGACCCTAAAACATGATTATTTACTAAAAACTCATCATTGAATTTTTGACCAAAGACAATACCTTCCTTACCTAAAGATGACGGAAGGTAAAAAGCTTGATACTTTTTGAACACACCTCGCATAAATATTAAAATTATGCCAAGACAAACACATTTAAAATAAATTATGAACCATGTGTCTCCCAATAATTCTAGAAATTTTACATCACTCAAACCCAAAAGTATAAACAGTGACATTGATTAATATAATACAAACCACAATTTCACAAGTTCAAATATCAACTAACCATGACAGTCTGTTTCCAAGTTTCAAGTTTTACTATTAATTACTATACCTTATATTGATTGTTCATAACTACAAACTCAAACAGTTAATCAACCTAACATTTCAAATTAACTGTGTTACTTTTGATTATTACGTAATATTTGTTCATTGCGGTTTGTAAAGGATGTAATCTTCTTTGGGTATAAGGAAAAATTCACGCAATAAATCTGGGTCGTTATTACGACAATAATCCCAAGAATGAATGAGCCAAAAAACTTAGCTCATGTTTTGCTAAATTTATTCATTTTAAAACAGAACATTTTTTACCGTATACAGTAAAATTATTTAAAGATGTCCGATCAAGGTTATTTGTATCATGAACGAATTAACAAATTGACATACATTTATCTCTTTCCTTTACAAAGGATATAAGCGTGTGCGATAAGGATGGGTGTAACACGTTTGTCTTTCAAAAATTCATATTGTTTCGACTAAGTTAGGACATTCCACTTTAAAACGATGCTCGTTGTTGATAATACTTTCGCAGTAACGTAAGCTTATATATTAATTCAGATACATTACCTTGATTCATAGCCGTACGAAGAACGTTATTTTCTGTCAGTAGCACTGACACTGACATTGTGTCAGTATCTTATTTTTCACATATTTGGTATTACATTTGCTAATAAACTTACCAGTTGAATTATTTTTGAATTTTGAATGCTTTTATTGTAACATATATTTTTATAATAATAAAATAATAGTAATATCTTATGTACCCTCACAAAAACTAAACAAACGACCAATGCCGGATTAAACCATGTGGAGGCTCCTACGCAATCGAAATCTCGCCCCCCCCCCTCCTAATAAGTTTACGATTTTACCCCCAATAATTTTAATAAAAAAAAAAATTATAATAAAATTATTTTATTAAAATATATATTTATATAAACATACATTTTTCCCAATTTTAAAGTACATAGTGAAATCTTTGATGGTTTTTTTTAATAAATTTATTTTGAAATAAATATTTTTTAAGTCTTTCGTTGTTTTTCTGCCTCTACGAAAGTATACGTGTTAGTAATCTACCTATAACACTTTTTGAAAATGGTTTTTAGTTGAAAAACTTTAAACACTATTACTACGAATTTTTCGTTTTGTGGCATATTACAATAAGCCCTTCATTTATTGTAAATATAAAAAATTTAGAGCATCGTTAATCGTTATGCAAAAGAATTATTACGAAAATCAACATAGAACAGTAAACACTGGTATTTGGTATTGGTATTATAAAAATCGAGTTGTAACAGTAGGGTCTTGTAATATTGATTAACAGTTTTTATTCTTGTAATCAAGATTCCATTATTGTAAATGAGCATTTCTTTGTTGTAATCAAAATTTCTTTATTTAAGGATTTCTTTGTTTGTAATAAAAAAAAATCTCAAAATCAAATCAATATTATTTTAATCAATTGTAGCGGGGCCCCTAAAAGGCGCGGTGCCCATAGGCAATTGCCTAGTCTGCCTATTGGGTAATCCGGCACTGCAAACGACACTACTGAATTTATCAGAATGGGCGGAGCAAAACTCTGAATTCATACAATTCGTAGATAACCTTGATCGGACATCTTTCCAAATTTTTACTGTACACGGATCAATGGCTATTTAAATTATGATACCATTGAAGACATATTATTAATTTGTACATTTGCATATTTGTAACGTCAATTATGAATTATAATAGTAGCTGTTAACGTGAAATTCTACTCTCTCCAGAGTAAGTTACAAACATACTAATTCAATTATTTAGTACCTAGTTCTCTAACATGTATTGTATTTCGAGTTGTCAAAGTTGGCGTGTATATTATTATTCAGAAGAACAATCAATGTCACCATTACGCAAGAGGTGATGCTTAAAATGTGGTCCAATTCTTGTGGTACGCCAATTGACCAATGGGCACAATTCGGACACACAAGATGGATTAGGTTTTATTTTTCGCTCCACATCTGAATTTAAAATTTTTCATTGCTATAAAACTATTTGAATCTCTATTGTACTATGGCCAGAACTGGGCAAGTACCGCTATTTAAGGACTTAAGTACTAAGTACGAATACCGAGCTCAGGTACTTAACTTTAAGTACTTCAGTTATTAAAATACTGAAGTCTTAAGTACAAGTACTTGTTCAGAGTACTTTCCAAGTACTTTTCAAGTACTACCTAAAAAATGTTTTGATAGAAGAATAATTAATTACCAATACACATGTTGTATTATATCTACCAATATAACATAACTAAAACTCAGATTTAAAAAAAAACCATAACTTTACATCAAAAGATGTGCAAAATTTGATTGAAATACTGGCGAATGATTTTTTTTTATATCATTGACATAAATTATATACGTACTACTTATTATTTAATAATATAGTATTTTTGTTAGTTTGGATTTTTAAATGGCACACCTGTGATGCACTCTCCACCAGTGCCGAATTAACCATAAGGCGCACAAAGCGGCCGCTTGAGGCCCCAGATTGTACTGAGGCCCCAATTTTTTTCTTTTTATTTTCTTAAGAACATTGTGACCAAATAGAAACAATATCAAGAATATAGAACAGGAACGGCTCCATCTTTTTACATCCACCTCTATAGATTTTTTCATTCAGAAAGGGACATATATTGCAAATTTTTGAAACTTCAAAGCTACGAAGCTAGATGTCTATGTTGTATAGCGCCTGCACCATCAGTGCAGTTCCCTCATCCTCATACTAGTCAAGTTGTCACACGTCACACTATTCTTTATTGTTGTTGTACAGCGCCATTATATTTATAAAAATATAAAATAGGTAACAAACTTAGTCAAATCAATTACAGATTTACTGTAAGTAATTTGTTTCGTTTCGTAATAAATTTAAAATATCAATAACTATACTTCAGTTTTATTATCTACGTAATTAACTTGGTATAGTAGGGGACTCATATATAATTCCGCTTCAGGCCCCAAAATTTATTAATCCGGCCCTGCTCTCCACGCCATCAATGAGTGTCCGGCAATTGACGCCTCATAAATGCCCGCACGGTACAAGTATGTCATCATCATTACCGAAATCTGTGTACAAAACAGATTGGCACACCCAGCAATGGCTAATATGCCGAGATGATATATTTTATTTTGGTATAATTTGTTTAATGAAAAAATTGTTTACCATGCAGATAAATAAATAAATATATCATCACGGCATATCACCCATTGCTGGGTATGCCAATCTGATTTGTACACAAATATCGGTAATGATGAAATATTTGTGCCGTTCGGGAGCTTACCAGGCGTCACCTCACGGGCACTCATTGCTGGCGTGAAGAGTGCACGACAGGGGTCAATTTTGTGCCACTAAATTCGACATAATTTTAGCGTCGGTCGGGCTCGAACCCGGATCCCCAGATTCGCGACCAGACACTCAAGTACTCGGCCACCAGACCTCATAGGTACTTAAGTATTACTTAAAAAGTATTTAAGTACCCTGAAAGGACTTTTATTAGTACTTAAGTACCACTTTAACTTCAGGCAGTTTTTTGATAGTACTTAAGTACAAGTTCCAAGTACCGGGTTAGTATTTATTTTGGGACTTAAGTACAAATGTATTTAAGTACTGCCCAGCTCTGACTATGGCTCTATTATTTGGTTTCCCACACAACAGTATTTAATTAATACTATAGAACGTATGCAGAAGAGATTTTGTATAACTGTTTGTTATCGTTTGTTTAATTTTTGGCCAAATACCGATTATGTAACTTTTCTTAGTACCTTCACTCTAGAACCATTATTGAGTAGGCATATTAAACAACAAATTGTATTTTTGTACAAAATTATTAATTATCATGTTGAGAATTGTAAACTGCTTTCTCAATTAAATTTTTATGTTAATGTTTGTAGTACTATATCAGTTCTTGCATTGATGTTATTGCAATCATCCCTGATATGTAACATTTCAAGAAACATACGTTGGGTCCATACATAAATTTTCTTTCAAACGATTCTAAATTTCCAGTAACATTATTTCATAAACAAACTATGCAAATTGCACTTGTCGCTATTTTTTATTTTCTTCTTCCATTCATTTTTGTTTCGCGTGTCGTCCTCATTCAGTTCCTTTTCTGCCAACCTTCCGCAATACAGTCCTTCCATCTTATATTTGGTCTTTCTCTGTTTCTTCTACCTTCTACTACTAAACTAGTCATTCTTCTTCTAATATATTCTTCATCTCTCCTCATGACATGTTCAAACCAAAGTAATCGTCTCTCTTATATCTTTTTAGAAACTTCTAACACTAGAGTTATTTCCCTTATTCTTTCATTCTTTACCGTATCTTTCCGTGTATTCCCCAACATCTATATCAACATCCTCATCTCTGCCACATTCATTTACTATTCATTGATACTGACATCTGCCAATTTCAATTATCTTAATATATTAGCAGTTTCCATGGGTAGCTGGTTGATTTATGAAATTTAATATCTTTATCATTCTTTAACTCTATATCTATTAAATATAAAATGCAATCAAATCGTATAGAGCATAATATATTCTTTAAAATTTATAATCATTAAATGTCAATAAATAATATTTAACTGCGTTTTTTCAGGAAAAATTGTTAAAAGTTGCAGTTGACGGTACTTCCGGTGGACCAATTATAACCAAAATCTAAAGTAAGGAAGTGGAATATGTAAAAATTGTAATTTTTGGTATTCTAGTATTGGAGATATTGCGGGCGAAATTATAGTCACACACTCACATACACACACATGCACACATACACATACAGACATCATCGTAAAAACAGTAAAATCGTATTGTAACACGTGATTATTCATTGAAAACTCATCACCGAATTTTTTGACCAAAGACAATACCTCCCTTACCGAGAGGTGACGGAAGGTAAAATGCCTAGTTTCAAATTTTAGGCATCCCCTCTTAATTTTGGGTATGAGTGATTGAAAATCAACAAAGCTTCAGTATTAATAATACAAAAAGTTTTGGCAGTTTATTAAGTCCTCCTGTAATTGGTTGGACGTTGAACAGTTTTTAAGTAGCTTAAAAATTATTTTAAAAGCATTCTAAAAGAAAATTGGTTGGGAAGTTTTAAGAAATGAACCTCTTAAAATATATTATTATATATTTTTTTAGGAATTAAGCGAGCGTAACTACCATTTGTTTTATATTGTTTGAAAACAAAAACGCCATTTTGTTCGCGGGACATTAACACCACGATATGGTCAACTGTTTTGCTCTGTGTGAAACAAACGAATGTTGTATTCGCACAAAACAAAAGAGAATAATTTTTGCGGTGAAATATAAAACGGAACCGGATATACGAATATGTGTAGTGACAGCTTTATTCTTTTGTTTATTTATGAATCTTATAATTCTAGTGCGACTTTTGTATTTGTATATGAACCCAACCCCAAATGTATTCGTACCCTCTGAAATAAATATATTAACAGCAATAAAAAATATATTTTTAGGTTACAAATAGTTAAGACTATATTTGGGCATTTTTATTTTATGTATTAATAAAGTGTACTGGATTTAAATACAATGTTATTAACTAAATTTCTCATTTAAACAATAATCTACGGGCAAATTTATGACAAAAGACAAGTCCCAAAATTTTTCGTTCCAACAGTAAATAATACAATATTTATGTTAGTATTAGTATAGTTTACCCACGTAGTGTTTTTGTAATTTGAATTTTAGTTGAAAACAAAAAAAAAACAAATAATGGCTTCGACTTCAACTTTAAAAGAATTGAGTGACAATATAAGAAATTCTGAAGATATTGTTATTTTTTCAATTAACAAAAATCCATTTAATCAACTGTCTTATGAAGATAAACTATTTGTCAAAGAATTTCCTAAAATGTTCTGTGATCTGGCAATTTATTTTTGTATTACATGAGAGGGAAAAAATATGCATTTGTACATCCCTTGAAAAAATGTAACTTTTAATTATAAGGCATTTGACCTTGAATGAAAAAAAAATTTCGCCGGCGGCGCATTTTTTTCTAGATATTTTGCCTCATTAAAGTTTTAGTGCACGAGCCGCCACTGTTGCATTCGTATTCGCTGTCGCTTTCTAGTTACAAAATTGGCCCCCAGAACTCTAAGGTAGAAATGAACAATAGTAACAGTCGTTTGAAAGTAATTAAAAGTCTTTTGCACAAAAACCTCCAACAAAATTGTTAAGAACTTACTGATAATTAAAGCCAGTACTGCAACTTGAAAAATCTTTTATGCTATAAATAAATTCTCCAGGTAATGCAGAAGTATACATCATCCTAGCTCTTCTAATCGGCTTGGTGACCGTCGTCATTGGCTGCTGGCTCTCCGACAACTGCTGGTCTCCAGAACCAGAACATGTCGTTACAGTAGCTTGACGTCGACGAAGACGTCTTCATCATATACCCGACTCTTCATCACCGAGTCCAAGCACAGCTCCCACATCTCCTCAGAGATCATCGGAATCAACACCCACACCTACTCACTGGCATACAGACAAAGATAACATGAATTTGTAGCAAGAAAATAATTGTAAAATAGACATTTTCAGTGACAAGACATAAATTGTAGTGGAAAGTGTATGTTTAATATGTCAATTAATACAACCAAATATTATGAGGACTGAATTTATTTATAAGCTAAATATGACTACTTATATATGAATATATTTTTTAGAAATGTTATAGACATATTTCATTCATTTCTATTTGAATGCACAGTTAGACACGCTGACTCATAAACAAAATGAGTATATGTATGTGTAGAATTTCATATCATGTCGCTTGCCTTCATCTTTTCTTGTGCCTACTCCCACTAACTTAAAAGTGTTGTCTTAAACCAAAACCTGTTTCACAATCACAATTTTTCATAATATTGTATTGACTATACGAGCCCAACCCCAAATGTATTCGTACCCTTTTAAAAAAATATATCAACAGCAAGAAGAAATACATTTTTATATTACAATAGTTAAGACTATATTTCAGCAATTTTTTATTTTATGTATTAATAAAGTGTACTGGATTTAAATATAATGTTATTACCTAAATTTATCATTTTAACAATAATCTACAGGCAAATATATGACAACAGACACGTACTAATTTTTTTAGTTCCAACAGTAAATAATACAATATTTATGTTAGTATTATTTATAAAACTGAAGGTAAAGGAAACTGACAATATATTTATACGTAATATAACAAGTGATATGATTATCATCGATGATATTCTCGAGTGAAACCGAACAATATCTTCGATTATTAATCATATCACGAGCTTATATTTAATGAAATAATATAATGAATTTTTGTAACACATTATGTTAACCTAACTTTTGATAAACATATACATAATGTATTAAAACATGGTACTTACGAGTTTTATTTAATATATCGGAATTTGAATTATTGTTATTACTTATTTTATACTCAAAATTAACTCTCAATGTCGTAAATAAAAAAAACAAATCCCTTAGTAACGAGGTGATAATTTCTTTGTTTTTTATCATCGCTGTGATAGACATGTAGCTAGGGAGATTCGGAATGTTGATTGGTGGAAAACATGTCACGTGACTAAGGAATTATATTCTCAATTAATTACTATATTAAATTTTATTTGTTTAGTAAAATTATTTGCAGAGTGATATTTATTTATTAAAGTACCAACTACAATTATGTTAAAAACAAGAATAAATAAACTTCTGAATGCTATGATTATTACTCCAATTCAACAAATTTTGATATGGTGTATTAATAGAGTGTATAGAACTTGAATACATTACTTATAATAACATTTCTTAGGTTTAATAATACTTTATTTGCAAATAAACTATTATCTGCATGTGACAAATGTTTTCGTCTTTAATAATTCGCAAATATTTTTTATTAAAGTAATAAAATTTAAGATGGCAATTAATTGATTATATTGCCAGTTACCTTTACCCTCAGTTTTATAGATAATACTAACATAAATATTGTATTATTTACTGTTGGAACGAAAAATTTTGGGATTTGTCTTTTGTCATATATTTGTCCGAAGATTATTGTTTAAATGAGAAATTTAGTTAATAACATTGTATTTAAATCCAGTACACTTTATTAATACATAAAATTTTAAAAAATACCCAAATATAGTCTTAACTATTGTAACCTAAAATTATTTTTTTTATTGCTGATTTATTTCAGAGGGTACGAATACATTTAGGGTTGGGCTCATAGTATTATTCACGTAACAACAGCATTGCGAAAAAAAAGTATAATTCTTAACGGCATACGTATAGTGGTTCGCAACACCTCTCGCCACTTTAATTTTTGCTTACATAAGTATTGTATTTAACATTTCTTGTCTACACCAAAAATTGTACTTATATCTATATTTTGTTCGCCTTAACAAGCAGCCATGGGGGCCCATGTCAGACTGACAGCTAGTAATTATGTATATAGATATCAAATGTCATAATTTTTCAAAATTTCAAGATGTTCTGAGTTCAAGTGGTTAATTTGTCACCAGGAGTGTGAATTTATTTGTCGATGAAAATAAACCATATGGAATTGGAAAATTATGATATTTTACATCTATGTAGCTGTCTGACACGGGCCCCCATGTCTGCTTGTCAAAGCCAACAATGTCACATGACTGCTCGCCCCCTATGAAGAAATTTTGTTCTACTCTTCTAATTTTTCGATAAGTTTTCAATTCATTGTCGGGATTGACAGTATTTCTGAAGGGTAATATACCTATAATTTTAAATATTTAACTATTAATACAATAAGAAATAATATAATGTATGTACTTCCCAGAAAAAGTATTCACTAATGTCTGGATTTTTGACACTGGCATTTATCTGTCAATTGGTTTCCATGACATTATTTGCGTTATGAGATTTATTACAGCAGATTATTTTATATATTATATTACTTTATCTCTAAATCTATAAGAGATATAATAGAATATTTATATATATCAGATAGAGAATTTAATATTCTTTAATGCAAGAACAAACATTTTCAAAAAATAATATTTATAAGATTTTTTTAAGAATTTGCTACTTCCGGTTGTCCAATTATTACTAACACCTTTTCAATTCTTCCCAATAATGTCCGATTGAGAAATACGCAGTTAACCAGATATTAAGTATTATAGTTTTTGAGAAATCGTCCTTCTAACATCCACACACACACAAACACACACACACACACAAATACATCCATAGCCCAAATAATGCCATGGAAACCAATTGAAAATTAAAATGTTTTAACTGACAGATAATGTCAGTGTCAGAAATCCGGAGTCATTACTGAAGACTTTCTGGGAAATACATATACAGTAAAATTTTTGAAAGATGTCCGATCAAGGGCACCTGTATCACGAACGAATTAACAAATAGGCATACATTTATCTCTTTCTTTTGCAAAGGCTGTAAGAGTGTGTGATAAGGATGGATATAACACGCTTGTCTTTCAAAAATTCATATTGTTTCGACTAAGTTAGGACATTCCATTTATAAACGATGCTCGTTGTTGATAATACTTTCGCTGTAACGTAAGTTTAATTATTAATTCAGATACATTACCTGGATTCATAGCCGTACGTATAACGTTATATTCTGTCAGAGTCACTGACACTGACATTGTGTCAGTATCTTATTTTTAACATATTTGGTTTTACATTTGCTTATAAACTTACTAGTTGACTTATTTTTGAATTTTGAATGTTTTTCCTGTAATATATATTTTTATAATAATAAAATAACAGTAGTATCTTACGTACCCTCATAAAAACTAAGCAAACGACACTACTGAATTTGTCATGATGGACGGAGCAAAAATCTGAATTCATACAATTCGTAGACAACCTTGATCGGACATCCTTCAAAAATTTTACTGTATATATTATTTCTTATTGTATTAATAGTTAAATTTTGAAAAATATAAGTATATTACACATACCCTTCAGAAATACTGTTAATCCCGATATTGAATTGGAAAAATTTCGAAAAATTAGAAGAGTATGACAAAATTTCCTCATAGAATGAATATAAAATTAAAAAATCTAAATATAAAGAATATACAGGGTGTTATATTTTACAAATATCTCGCTTATTTATTAAGTTAGTAATTTCTTTCATATAACATGATTTATACAGCAACATGTAAGCTACTTGATGACGGATGTACATTCATGATACCACTTCCGGTTTATTAGTAATTAATATCAACTTTGAAATTTCAAATGGAACATACTATATTTTACAAATTTGAAAAGTACATCAAATTTTCTTTACAATCATGTAAAATAATCCATATATGTTACATTATTAAAAAGTAAAATGGCGGGCACTTTTTTATACACCTAGTCGAAAAGAGAATAGTGAGCCATGACTGTTGCTTGAAATAAAACAATCAACTAAAACAATTGTAACTATAAAAAAATATTATTTCGTTTAATAATAATAGTTACAATTGTTTTAGTTCATTGTTTTATTTCAAGCCATAGTCATGGCTGACTACTCTCTTTTCGACTAGGTGTATAAAAAAGTGCCCGCCATTTTACTTTTTAATAATGTAACATATATGGATTATTTTACATGATTGTAAAGCAAATTTGATGTACTTTTCAAATTTGTAAAGAAATATAGTACGTTGATATTAATTACTAATAAACCGGAAGTGGTATCATGAATGTACATCCGTCATCAAGTAGCTTACATGTTGCTGTATAAATCATGTTATATGAAAGAAATTACTAACTCCATATATAAGCGAGATATTTGCTGGGTCCATTAAAATATAACACCGTTTATATAAGTAGAATTTTAGTGTAGAATGTAGGTATACAAGAAATGTTAAATACATTAGGGCGCGAGCAGTCATGTGACTTTGTTAGCCTAGACAAGCAGATATGGGGGCCCGTGTCAGAATGATATCTAGTAATTATGTACATAGATGTCAAATATCATAATTTTTCATTCTAAATTTCGTGATATTATCGCGCACAGCCATTTTTACGTGAAAAATATTATACATTACTCAATTTCGTATTGTTGATAAGCTAATGACTTCAAAAAATATAGCAAAGAACGTTGAGTTTTCTTTTTTGTATTTAGGTATTTATTTGTATACTTAAAGGCACAACGAAATCATTTCTAAGTAAATAAATAAAAAGCACAAAATGTTTTTGTGAAATAGGTAAATTCTAATAACGATAAGAGGTCCAACTAATAACTCGTATAAGATTTAAGTAAAATAAGACTGACAATTTAAAATTGACTTAAATGAACTGCTTCCTAATAAAGATAATTAATTAACAATAAAGCGAATGATACATTTCTTATATTGTTAAATTAGTTAAATTTGATTTCAGCAAAATACATATAAAATTGTTACGTTTATTCATAATATTATAATATGTGTTATATATTGTTAAATGTTTACCATTATGTATATATTTCATTCTTCATTCCTATATTGCCTGCGTATAGTCTGAAAAATTAATCATAACACTGTTAGTCCAGCCAAAAAAAAAACCTTTGTCTTACAAAAGGTGGAATAGAAACGACCTAAAGAACATATGTTAAAATCGTTTCTACCCCATCTTTTATAGGGTGAAAACCTCTATTAAATGGACTATGTAGCACACCTTAAAACTATATGACAGGAAATATCAAATTTAAAAAAATAGTTTTTAAAATACATATTAGTTTTTTTTTTTTCATATCTGAGACACCTATATATAAATTATTATTTCAGGCAGGCAATATAATTACATAATCGCATTTTTAAACGAGACTAACGTAAAATTGAACGATTAAATAATAATACAATATACAGTGTGTTCCTTTTAAATTGGTCACCATTACTATCTCAAAAAAATATAAGAGCTACAAAGACGGAGTTAAGTAGGCAAACAATTTTTATTTCACAAGACGAATTTAAAGATAAAAATATTTCTTTCGATTAGTGGTTCTCAAAATATGAGACCTAACTTTTTTATTTTAAATGAAATGAGAACATATATATTTTATAATCTCGTTCGTTAGAGAATTTAAATCTGAATTCAGTGGTATAATATTTTATCCACGACTGTCAAATAATATACTTATAATTCAACCGTTTTTTATCAATTAATGACATTAGTTACTGTTGCTAATTGAATAATAATGATAGTTCGATGGAATAATATTATTTAATCGTTATGTCAAATTCAAATCATACCTTTCAAAGGGTACAAACAAATTACTTTTAATAAGTAATTATTTTCCACGTAAAAAAGCCAAAATTATAATAGTTATGTCAAATCATTTCATAATTTTGTTATAACAAATACCTAGCGATCAACGCTAACTATGTTTATGTTTGTAAACAAACAATTTTCTAAAATTTGTTAGGTTATTTCTGATTTTATAATAGTACAGTATGTTATTATATAACAATTGTGGATAAAGTATAGTATTCTATTCGCATGTAATGGCTATTACTTATTCGAATGATTTACATAACTCGCCTTCCGGCTCGTGATGCAAACTTCATTCTCATGAATAATAGCATACATTACATGCTCATTGAATAATATATTTTGAGAAAAATGCATGTCCATTTTTATATTTATTTGATTAAAATATGGCTATAATAAGAATGCCATGAATTCAAAACAATTATTTTAATTTTTTTACATAGAATTAGAATTCCATGAACGAAATACATGAATATTTCGTATGTGTTGACATTTATGATTAATTAAAAGATCAGTTCTTCTATACATAAATTTTTTAACAAAAGATTTTACATTTTTACAAAATATGTAAATTGCACTTGACGCTATGTTCTTCTTCTTTAGGTTTTCCCATTCAATAGGGGTTGCTATTCTTGATTTCATTCTTCCACTCATTTCTATTGCGTGGTATACAGTCCTTCCATTTTATCTTTGGTCTTCCTCTGTTTCTTCTACCTTGTACCTATCTTTTCGTCTCTTCCTCAACATCCACCTCAACATCCTCATCTCTCTGCCACATTTATTTTTTTTATTGACACTGACATCTGTCAATTAGAATTTTCTTATATAGTAGCTGTTTCCATGATTATAGCATATAGCTGGCTAATTTATGAAATTCAATTTATTTATAATTTAACTCTATATTCATTGAATATGAAGTATAAAATGCAATCAATTCGTATGGATAATAGAATATTCTTTAGTATTTATAATAACATTAAATGTCAAAAAATGATATTTAACAGCGTTTTTCAAGAAAAACTGTTAAAATCTTCAAATGTTGGTACTTCCGGTTGACCAATTTGTCTTGTAAAATATAATTGTTCTACACTACATAGATAGTAGCCATTTGCGCTCTCTTTTGTCAACGCAAAATGACACTTTGCCGCTCTAGAGCGACAAAGTAGAAAAAACGCTCGCTCACCAAATTTCTAACTATACAATGTTGAGAAATGTCACATTCTTAATGGAAATGTTTAGTCAGGAACTAATGGCACTGTAGTGACACATTTACCACCTTTACAAATAAATCTGACGTAACTGCTCTGTCGGTATATTACCAAAAAAAAAAAAATGCCGCACTATTGTGAAAATAAAATAGGGCATTCATTTACAAAAACGAAAGTATAAAATGTTTAGATTAGATTGAAGTAATAGGTCAAGAAGAATGGGAAATAACGATAAATTAAAATTAAATATAAAAGACGTTTTTTCTTTATATTAATCCTTATTAATTGAGTAGTAGTGTAAGTACAAAGTGTACAGTAAAATTTTTGAAAGATGTCCGATCAAGGGCACCTGTATCACGAACGAATTAACAAATAGGCATACATTTATCTCCTTCTTTTGCAAAGGCTGTAAGAGTGTGTGATAAGGATGGATATAACACGCTTGTCTTTCAAAAATTCATATTGTTTCGACTAAGTTAGGACATTCCATTTATAAACGATGCTCGTTCTTGATAATACTTTCGCTATAACGTAAGTTTATTTATTAATTCAGATACATTACCTAGATTCATAGCCGTACGTATAACGTTATATTCTGTCAGAGTCACTGACACTGACATTGTGTCAGTATCTTATTTTTAACATATTTGGTTTTACATTTGCTTATAAACTTACTAGTTGACTTATTTTTGAATTTTGAATGTTTTTCCTGTAATATATATTTTTATAATAATAAAATAACAGTAGTATCCTACGTACCCTCATAAAAACTAAGCAAACGACACTACTGAATTTGTCATGATGGGCGGAGCAAAAATCTGAATTCATACAATTCGTAGACAACCTTGATCGGACATCTTTCAAAAATTTTACTGTACATTTTTTTATGGTGAGGACCCCACTGTGGCGACTGTAGAAAAAATCTTGTATGTGTTTCGAGCGCAAATCAACAATGTTCTATTTTGCGGTCTTAATACACAGATAGCTATTGTTCGCCCCTTTAACCGTGTTTGTAGCTGTCGTATAGTTTTCGAGATAGCAATGGTGGCGCATTGAAAATAAACATCTGTATAAAAACGTACGTAATATTTTGCGATAAATAAACTTATGTACCCTAGTCTGTATAGCATAACTTAAGGCCTAACAATCGTATTCTAGTATTCTAGATAAACTAGATAACAAAAAAAAAATCATTTTGCTTTTTACACCTGTATATTTGTCATTAGAATCAAAGCATGTAAAATACTCCACAACCATGTAAAATGTAATGTAATGTACGCGTTTTTATACCCAATGAATGTAAGATATTACGATGTAACTGCTCAACTCATATTACAAATCGAAATTTTGTAATAATTATTATAAATGTAATATTATTATTTCACACGAAATTTAAGTTTAAAATATTTCAGCGTTCTTCATTAGTTAGGGGCCATTTAATGGAGCTATGACTATTGTAAACTAGACTTTATGTATCTAACTAAGCACAAAGCCAGGCCTAACAATAGCGAATTTAGAAAATTTTTAAAAAAAATTCTTGCCATTTTGGAAGACTGTAAAAATGAAATGATATGGAAAGGGCTTCAGTAACTTGTTTGTAAATTATTTGGAGAATAAATGTAATTAAAACAAACAAAAAAATCTGTTGTGACCAGCACATTACCTTCCGTCAATCCTGTGTAATATGTATAAATTCCATACATAAATTTTCTTGCAAAAAATTCAAAATTTCCAGTAAAATTATTTCATAAACAAACTATGCAAATTGATTTTATACCGGGTTGGGAAGGATAGGAACCTAATACATTCTCACAATAAATGGTAGACATCTTTGTTTTATTATATTCGTATTTTTTTGCGCACACACAGATTCATACAATACACAAACCATTCGCTCATCTAAAGGGGGAAACTGTTAAAATTTACTGTTATTTTTGGTTCTAAAATATTTCAATTCTATTATATATTATTACCAATCAAAAAAATCTGTTGTGGCCAGCACAATACCTCTCGCCACTTCCTTTTTTGGTTACATAAGTATAGGGCGCGACCAGTCATGTTACATTGTTGGCCTTGACAAGCAGATGTGGGGGCCCGTTTCAGTATGATAATTAGTAATTATGTACATAGATGTCAAATGTCAGAATTTTTTATTAAAAATTTCAAGATTTTCTAAATTCACGTAGATAATTTGTCACCAGGAGTATGGAATTTACTTATCGAGGAAAATAAACCACATGGAATTGGAAAATCACTAAATTTAGAATGAGAAATTATGATATTTGACATCTATATACATAATTACTAGCTATCATTCTGACATGGGCCCCCATATCTGCTTGTCAAGGCCAACATAATCACATGACTGCTCGCGCCCTATTGTATTTAACATTTCTTGTATACCTACACCCTATACCAAAAATTCTACTTACATATATCTATTCCTTATGTTTAGATTGTGTAATTTTAAATTCATTTTATGAAGAAATTTTCTCCTCTTCTAATTTTTCGAAATGTTTCCAATTCATTGTCAGGATTGACAGTATCTTTGAAGGATATATGTAATATACCTATAATTTTAAATATTTAACTATTAATACATTAAGAAATAATATAATGTATGTACTTCCCAGAAAAAGTCTTCAGTAATGTCTCCGGATTTCTGACACTGACATTTATCTGTCAGTTACAAACAATTTAAATTTTCAACTATTTTCCATGGCCAATCTTTCGGCTGTAAAATTTATTATAACAGATTATTTTATATATTATACTTCTTTTATCTCTAAATCTATAGAATATATTATAAAATATTTAAATGTATCAGATAGAGAATTTAATTTTCTTCAATATTACCAAGAAAAAAATTCAAAAAATATTATTTAGAAGATTTTTTTTCAAGAATCTTCTACTTCCGGTTGTCCAATTGTTACCAAAACATTTTCAGATCTTCCCATGAATGTCCGATTGGGAAATACGTAGTTAAACAAATTTAAAGTTTTATAGTTTTTGAGTAATCGTCCTTCCAACATCCTACATACATACACACACACACACACACACACACACACACACACACACACACACACACACACACACACACACACACACACACATACATCCACACACACACACACACAGACATCATCGTAAAAATGTTAAAATCGGATTGTAGGGACCTTAAAACGTGCTTATTCAATAAAATCTGGATATGCGATTTTTAGCATGAATCCATTACCTCTCTTAGCGAGAGGTAAAAAAGAATACGTTCATTGCGTACTTCCCAGCAAATTTATTAGTCGTAGTATTCAAAATAAATTATTAACATCTAAGCATAATAAATTAATTAATCTTTAAAAGTATTTTGGATATGACAGCAATTAACACTTTCTCTTTGTATATAAAGCTAAATAGAGCACTCATGCTCATTTGATTACAAAAAAATATATAGCCTATAAATACATAATTAATTTGTATTTAATAAAAAAAAAAAATACTGAAATGACCAGTATTTTGAACATATGTGGTCGAAGAAAGTTATGTGGCAACTGCGCGTCTTCTAAAATTATTATATTAATCTATCAATTTTAGTAATCAAAAATTGTAAAACGAACAAAAATAATTATATTCGAAAAAAGTTATCCATAAATTTTATATATTCCTGTTAAAATTCGTCTTGATCCCTTTTAAAGTCCATCGTTATATATACAAATCAAAATAAAGAAATCAACAAAAACATTTGAAAATTCCAAGTGTCGGCCTTATTTAAAATAGGCAAAACGATGTGAAAATTTTAAAAAATCTTATGTAATACCTTTGAATGTATAATACATATAAGAACGGCAACGCATATGGCCTAGCAAGATACTATGTCTGTCTCTTTTTATTCACAAAATTATTATAGATAGCTAGTGACTCCTACCACAAAACTGTGAACTACGATGAATCGTGCTGACAGCATTGCCAAATAGTATTTGTTAGAGGTATTCAATAATCAATAATTCAAGAATATTGTTTCATAATAACCAGATAATATATTTTGAATCTTCAATGTACATGTATACTTGTTTTACAGTAGCAAACTTAAAAACCTTTTTAAAATCTTATCTTGTTGTTCTAGCTACGTGGCAACACTGTGCAACATCTAAATACATTACGTTGCCGTTCTTGTATTATATATTCAAAGGTAATACATACAAAACAAATTATTTAACACAACAATTAAAACTATTTTTTATATCACATTATTTTTTAATTAATTCGTATAATTACTACGTCACTACTATTACATGAAATTATTCAGTCATTTTATTTCGGTGCTAGGGTAAAGACGTGTGTATGGTGTGCTGGTGTACTGTGACTTTCAGGACGACTTCCTGGTGCTTGGAGAGACGTCTGGACATATGGAGGACCTGGAAACAAACCTGGAGATATCATTTATTCATAATAAGTCCAAATATTATTAATTTTATTCTACTTTACAATTTACAATACATAGCTTCCACATTAGTCGTTAAAAAAATGTAGATGCCCCTTAAACGGTAGTAAATGATTAAAAAAGAACATATGCAACCCCTATACGCGTGACCCTATAAATTAAAGGAAACAGGTACGTATTACAGATGTCCAATCAAGATCATTTATGAAATCGCAATACCTCCCGTTTAATTTAATGTAAATATTTTAAATTAAATTTAAATACCAGGTTAACTAGAATTTAATTTTAAAGAAAAACACATTTATTTTTTGAATTAAGCAAACATTTTTATTTCAACATAAATAAAAAAAGTTCCGATTAAACGTGAAATTCAACATCAGGCAAATGGCCACCACGAAACCTCTGGCACAGGGTTATTCTTGTATTGAAATTTTGAATAACGTTTTCACATAAATGTGGCTGTATTTCACCAATAACGCGTCGTATTTCCTCTTTAAGATGTTTAACTGTTTCAGGCTTATTCGCATACACCTTTTCCTTCACATAGCCCCAAAGAAAAAAGTCCATCGGTGTTAGATCGCACGATCTTGGTGGCCAATGTTGATCGCCAAATCGAGAAATGACACGGCCTGGAAACTTGGTCTACAGTAACACCATTGTTTCACGTGCTGTGTGGCAGGTCGGTACCGTCTTGTTGGAAAAACATGTCCTCCACATCAATTACATCCATTTCGGGCCACAAAAACTCCAAAATTCGTTGCATAGTGCTTCTGGAAATGTTTAATTCTTGACCACGATGCCGAATGGAAGTTCCTAGATTCTCGGCCACAGATTCCCTTACTGTGGCTATATTTTCGAGTGACCGACAAGGACGACGACGAACAATGATCTTCTCATCCATCAGCGTAAATTTGGTCTCAAAGTTTGTAATTAAACGCCTCACTGTCGATTCATTTGGCGCATTATTAGTAAGAGTCACTTTTCAAGCACTAGTGCGTGAAAAGTAAATAGGTGTGCTACGAGTACAGTAAAAATTACAAAATGGTACGTAAAATATACCAGACATATAACAGTATCCTACTCACAATTCACGGTATTGCTAGTCTATTAGATTCATGATAGAGTCTTCAAGCCGATTAGAACAAAAAGCCGTTAAGTATATATACATTGGTGAACGATTTTGCAATCGTATATGGATCAACATACTGATTATGGGTTCAATTTTTATTTATTTATTTGTGTATTCTTTTAATTTATCTATCAAAATTCAAGTGTGTGTCTATAAGTGTATTAAGTTTATAATATTTTTTTCCTGAAATAATAAGTATATTACGGTCAAAAAATATTTTTTAATGAAATTATAAACAAATCTCTTTGCAAGAAATATTATATTTTATACAGTACTTATGCTAAAATAAAATTTTGTTGGCGGGAGGTGTTGTACAGATCTCAACAATATTTTGAAGGTTATTGTAACTTTTAAATTAAACCTCTCAATTTTTAATGAACTTATAAACACATTTCTTGACGAGATTATATGTAATACTATGTTAAAATGAAATTAAATTGGCGGGAGGTATTGTGCTGGCTACAACAAATTTTTAAAATTTAATTTTGAATGTAATCTTCTGTTTAAAAATAGGGTTGGCATAAAGGCGTCTGTCTAAATATACCTATATACCTTTGAATACATTTTATCAAATAAATAAATTATTGATTATTCCCATAGCTGTAGTGGAGAAAGCACTTCAGAAATTAGTTTCATCCTTCATATTTCGTATGGTAAATAATTTCAAACAATATCCTTCATTCCAAAACAAATTTACGCATTAAATATTTATTTTTTAATTCATATAAGTTAGTAACATTTTTTGCAACAAATTTAAGCTATTTAAGTTGGTACTGTCCGCGCTGTTTATAACCAACAAATGAACAGGTGACGCGTGGTTCGTGTTTCGTGGTTGTCATTGCAAAAATAGTGAAATTGTTTATAATTTGTGCTAAATATGCCAAAGAACATATAGACAAGTGTTGTTTGAAAGGTAGAGATCAATTTTGTTTAATAAATTTATCAATTCATTAATTTTGTTTGTTGGATACTATAAATCATGTCTTGCACGAACAATGATCTTTAATATCGTAATATCGTCTCATCTTTCGTTAGATTCAACCCCGGGATCGACTTCATTTCCACAAGACTGGTGCTTTAACAACTGAGCCGGAAAAGTAGCAGTTCTTGAGAACTAAGGTAGAGTGAATTTTTTTTCTTAAAACATTGGTCAAAAAAGGTGTTAAGTATATCTTGTCAGCAGAAAATTTTGTTTTTTTTACATGTAAAAAATTGTTAACAAGGGAAGAGATTGTTACAGTAATCTTTAGGGAAAAAATTTATAGAGAGAAAAATGGATTTAAGTGCAATTTTTACCTCCCGCTGCCCTTGGTAAGGGAGGTATAGGGATCGTGCTAAAAATCGCATATCGAGATTTTGGTAAATGACCACGTTTTAAGGTCCCTACAATCCAATTTTAACATTTTCACGATGATGTCTGTGTGCATGTGTGTATGTATATACATATGTGTGTGTGTGTGGATTCTCTTTACGTGCTTACTCAAATATTATCATTCAGAAAGTTTTGAAACCATGTATTTCTACCTTATTCTAATATGGAAAGAAGCCATTAGATTTTGGTGGCAATCGGATAACCGAAAATGGCAGTTTACTTGAAGCTCAAGATAGTTTTTCTTCAACAAATACCTTTAAATGTAATTTTTTCGCAATTTGTTATAATAAAAATTAAAGATTATTCCATTTTCTACAGGTTTGCTTTAATACTTTTTCTGTATATTTTATGGATAAATTTATAAAGTAATATAAAAATTATATCTCGGAGCTTATGCTGTAAACACATCTCCATGTTTACATAGTTCAGCTCGAATGTATGTAATTGACAGATAAATGTCACAAAAAAAATAATCATTTCAAATTAATAATAGTAACGTTTTAAAAGGAAAATTGTAAATAGAACAATAGTTTTATGGAAAGGAACTTAATATACATAATTTCTAGCATTAGTAAATATGCAGGTATATATTTAAATAAAGAAATAAATGAATATATTATCACGGCATATTATCCATTGCTGGGTGTGCTAATCTGATTTGTACAGTAAAATTTTTGAAAGATGTCCGATCAAGTTTGTCTACGAATTGTATGAATTCAGATTTTTGCTCCGCCCATCATGACAAATTCAGTAGTGTCGTTTGCTTAGTTTTTATGAGGGTACGTAAGATATTACTGTTATTTTATTATTATAAAAATATATATTACAGGAAAAACATTCAAAATTCAAAAATAAGTCAACTAGTAAGTTTATAAGCAAATGTAAAACCAAATATGTTAAAAATAAGATACTGACACAATGTCAGTGTCAGTGACTCTGACAGAATATAACGTTATACGTACGGCTATGAATCCAGGTAATGTATCTGAATTAATAAATAAACTTACGTTACAGCGAAAGTATTATCAACAACGAGCATCGTTTATAAATGGAATGTCCTAACTTAGTCGAAACAATATGAATTTTTGAAAGACAAGCGTGTTATATCCATCCTTATCACACACTCTTACAACCTTTGCAAAAGAAAGAGATAAATGTATGCCTATTTGTTAATTCGTTCGTGATACAGGTGCCCTTGATCGGACATCTTTCAAAAATTTTACTGTACACATTTCGGTAATGATAATGACATATTTGTATTGTGCGGGCGTTTACCACAAGGGTTAATTTTATGCCATTTAAAATTCGAATTATTTGGCGTTGATCGGGATCGAATTGGATTCCCAGATTCGCGACCAGACATCAGGCATGCGGCACCGAGACTCCATAGGTAAATGGCGAGAGGTATTGTGTTGGTCACATCAGATTTTTTTGGTTTTAAAGTTATGTAACAATAACGATAACTATAACATATTCTTGTATTTATTAACATTATTATCCATTATGTTTATGCATGAGGGTTACGCTAGAATTTTTAAGAACAATACACATGGTATTTTTTAAATTTAATTTTACATATGTTCCAGAATCACTTCACCATTCTTTAAAAAAAATTAAGTTATATAATAATAACGATAGATGCAATTTATCCCTTATTAATTTAACTTATCCATTTTGTTTAAATATGAGTCACGCTAGAGTTATTGAAAAAAAAAACACATGGTTCATATTATTTAAAACTTTATTTTATGCAGGGTGTTAAAAAAAGGGTAATTTTTTAATGTGAATATGGTACTGACCAAAATGAGTAAAAAACCTGAATCAACATGGGTCCGATTTTCTCAAAGGTTATCTAATGTGTGCTTTTGTTTTTTAAAGAATTGTGACCCCCGCCAGTATTTAATTTTTAAATAACTTCGTAGCTATTAGAAATTGAGAAAATGTTTCATACATTTTTTTTATTATCTATCTACTGATATAGACAAAATTTTGTTCGATAATTATTATCTTTGTCAGTTTTTCTTCGATTTTTCGTTTTTGTTGGAAACAATTGAAAATCATACCTATGTTGGTTAAGTTTTTTTACTCATTTTGGTCAGTAGGGAATTTATTTTAATATACAACGTATGGTCAATCAGTTCTGGTTACACACTACTGTCAAAATTGACAGCAATGTAATAAATGTTCATTTTAAAATGCAACATATAAAATTTGTAGTTATGTATCAATACTAACTTCCAATAAATTAGCCTACACACGATTAACAAAACATCAAAACTTTAATGTAGCACATCTTAACAAGATTTGGCTTACAAAAATTTATAATTTTAATCTAATACACATAGGCGCCGACTTTTCTTAACCCCAGGGGGGGGGGGGATTTTTCTTATCTGAATATATTAGCAGTTTCCATGGTTAAGCTAGCATAGCTGGCTGATTTATGAAATGTTATATTTAAAAAAATTCTTTAACTCTATATCTGTTGAATATGAAATATAAAATGCAATCAAATCGTATAGAGAATAATATATTCTTTAAGTTATAATAAAATTTAACTGAGTTTTTCAAGAAAAACTGTTAAAATATTCAAATGAAGACACTTTCGGTTGACCAATTATAACCAAAATCTAATCAAGTCTGCATATGTTTGTAAGGAAGAGGAATACGCAAGAATTGTAATTTTTGGAATTCTAGTATTGGAGATATCGTGCACGAAACCGCAGTCACATACACACACACACACGAACACACATACACACACACACACGAACACACATACACACACACACACGAACACACATACAGACATCATCGTAAAAATAGTAAAATCGTATTGTAAAGACCCTAAAACGTGCTTATTCAATGAAAACTCACCACCGAATTTTTTAACCAAAGATAATACCTTCCTTACCTACAGGTGACGGAAGGTAAAAACCCAGAACAGTTTATTAAAGAACTTTTTCCGTCGACCGTTTATTAATAGGCTATCTTAATGTATAGAAAATCATTCATTAATGACCCCTATTAATGCATGATTTTTTATTAATAAACGGAATAAATGGAACACAGCATGTATTGCTAACGCTAAGTTGTAGCAAAAAGGAAGACAGAATTAAAAGTCATGCTTTTGACACTTACTAGCTATAGGTATATTCACGTAGCATACCTTTAAAATGAATTTGAAAGAATAAAATTCCTCAAATAACATAAAAAACCGCTTGTGTCGTCTATGATTATGTAAACTGAACGCACTCACTGAAAACAATTGATGACAAAACTTATTGATTTTCTGACGTAAAATTTGACGTTCGGTCAACCATTACTAACCTAAAAAAATTTGTCGTGGAATAAAATTAGATTTTCCATTTAAGTAAGATAAGGTCAACGAAAAAAATATTGTAACTAACACGTGTGTTAATTGGCGATTAATGATCTCAACAATTAACGCGTGAGCGTAGCTCACGCGTTAAAATGTCTCGATCATTAATCGCCCTCATTAACACACTTGATAGTTAAATAACTATTAATTTTGTGCAAATTTGCACTCTACATTTTTTTACCTTAAAATGAATAGGAGAGCAGGAAATAACATAAAACAAAAATCCCATGTTAAATCCCCATGAACACACCTAATCATCCTCACCCCAGTATTTATATTAGTTAGATAGGGATAATCCTTTCGTAATGACATGCTATTAATTGTACCTGAAAGTCATTGCACTACAGGGTATAGTTTAATTCACAACTATGCGACTATTCAAGGTCACTTGATCGAAGAAAGAACTCATACCACTTTATACAGCGGTAGCTTAGTAAACATTTCATGTTAAAAAGAGAAAGAGTATTTAACGCATGTCTATGTAATTTATGTTGTGTGACAGATATACGTAAATGATGACATTACTTTGTAACACACTACAAATAATAATGACGTATGTCGTAGAGTTACAGATATCTAATTATTTACTACACTGCCCTTTCTATTAGTGACGTTGACGTTTAAATCGAATTATTATTCCATGATTTATGTAAAGTTTATATTTTTGTGTTTCGCAAAAACATAGGTGAAGAATATAAATCTATGAGAAAAGCATTATTTAAAAAGAAACATGATTTTCAAATGAATTACATTTGTTTTTTTCAATTAATATCCATAAATATTTCATGTTTCACGGCTATGCATACGAAATGCAGTGAAGTTATCTGCAAGTAGTATTGCATCAGATGGCTTATAAATGACCTTGAATAGTCATCTTCGTGAACCAAACTATATACGTGAAATACGAACTATACTGTACAAAATATCACCAATTTGTAACTAAACACATACATATAGCTATTTGGACAATTAGATTTCTTTGAAGAATACTAGCAGGGGCGTATTTGGGAGGTTTTTGGGGGGAGTTCTTACCCCCTCCCCCATTTTGAAGAAAAAAGTAATTTATATTAGTAGTTATTCATTCAAAATACGTTTTCCATGACTTATAAGCAACTGCTACAATTGAATTATTTCATGCTGAACTTCCCATATGTATCGCTTTGGAAGCATTAGAAATATTCAATAATTAATATAGACCTCAACCTATTCATATTTTTTGTTTCTTTGTTAACATACTCCGTAACATTTTGCACAATTGAACGTTCATTTTCGATTTTACTTCGACTCAAATCATATTTGCGATATTCAATGTCTGAAAATCGATTAAGTAGCTTGGCTTTGTTAAATAATCAGAGACAGTTAACATCATCAACAGAGATTATATACTCGACAAATTATGCAAAAAGAGTCACGACTAAATTAAAGTTAGTAATTACGTAATGTCAAATGTCATAATTTTTTATTTAAAATTTCAAGATTTACTAAGTCCATGTGGTTAATGTGTCACTATGAATGTGGAATTAACTTGTTGAGGAAAATAAACCACATGGAATTGGAAAAATCATGAAATTTGGAATGAAAAATTTGAATTTTTTGTGTGTGCAAGAAATGTTAAATACAATACTTATATAACATAAAATGGAAATGGCCAGAGGTATTGTGCTAGCCACAACAGATTTCTTTTTATTATTCTTTTAGTGTCTTCCTAATTGTAATAAGAAATTTCTAAAGTTCCGTTAATTAGTAGCAATATCCATGACATGACATTGTGGAAAATAATATTGTAATATGTAATAAAAATGGCTTTAATAATAGTGTAACCTAGGGAACATAATATAATTGCATAGCCTATTGCAATATTGTAACATTATTTTTAATGTTTAATACCATATTTCTCGGATCAACAATCTTTATCTAATGGGCTAAAAATTATATAGGGTACCATTTAAAATGATATATTTTTTTGTTCTACCGTTTGAAAACCTCTGGTTGAATTTTCGGTTTGTTATTACTGAAAAATTAGTTCCTTATTATTGATCATTTTTTGTATATAACATATTGTTTTTAAAGTCATTAGTTCGCTCAAAAAAGCGATGGTTATTTTAAAGGAAACTTCCTGTATATACATATTTTAATTTAAATTTAATAATATAATCTAGAAAAAAAATATTGGTAATTTATCAAAATTTATGATACCATCCAAATCCATATATCATCCTCATATATAATCATCATCATCACATTAAATAATGATGATGTTCCAGAATGTTCTTGTGGAGTGCACTTCTAGTCATACGTCTGTTTCGCTGATTGTGAGTGGATCTCGTTCATAAACTTCTGAGCTACTAGAATTTGATACATTTTCTCTGGTGGATGTTAGTGCAGTGTGCTTTGTGCGTCGGATTTGGAAACGGAATGTTCGGGATTAACAACGGCGACAGTGAAACATAAATACCTAAATAATAATTGTCGATAATATCGTTTAATGTAAATGTGTTGGTTTTATATATTATAAGTTTCCTTTATTATCTGTGTACTGTGTGTTACCTACGTATATACATATGTATATTGTTTATTTGTCAATGTGCGTGAAAATATATATATACATACAACATACCTATACTTACCTATATAAATAGTATATGTATACATAGTACATAGCCTGAGATCCTTATATACGACATAATTGTATACTTACTAATACATATCAAATATTATACAATCACATATTCAAACATTCAAACGCTTCAGAAAAATCGTAATCCTAATTTTTGGTTAAAATATAAGATAACCCTTATCCTAGCGAAGAAATTAGTGTAGTTGTTCATACTTACACACTTATACTACAAAAGTACTGTATTACGATTTCTCGTTTTTATTATTAGTATTTAATAAATAAGATTCATTCTAAATAATTTAAAAAAACCTAATTTCATACATTGATCTATTTATTGATTAATACATTTTATACTCATATATATGGCGGACGAATTTATCATGTATTTACTACATATATTCATATTCTTTAATGTGGTTTATAATTGCAAATAAATATATCATTATTATTAACTTTTCTATGCTGTTAAAATATTCATTTAATAAATGCATATATGAACATATTAAACAAATAAATCGCGAGAAAATAGCTAATAAAATGGAGCAAATTAGACAACGAATCCTTGTTCTCCAAGATGAATTACTTAAATTCCGTTAGTTCTCGACTTACAAAATACGTACATACGAGTATATGCTAACTGTATTGGAAAATAGAACTTAATATGTGATTGTACATATCTGGTATTAATTGACTTATAATCAAACCGTATCATAATATACTTGCTCTACTTAATATCTTGATACCTGATATATTTTTTCTAAGACTAAGACTTATAGACACACTAGCTATTTGCATTATAAAATATAATATACATTGATGTACTTTTGTGTCTTGTAATATATATCATCCAAAATATCTCCGTCTTGATAAGTCTTAGAGAAAATGTCAAAATACGTACATAATGTTACCACGTGAAAAATACATAATAATATACATTTGATGATACATATTTCATTTTATTTATTTCTAAGTTCTATTTCATATCGTTATATATTAGATATAAAAATGTATTATATGAATGACCAATAAACACAACAAAATGAATACAATCTTTCAATTCAAAATCCCAATTTTTCCATACCCAAAATTAAAAAATTCCAGGCAACCTACAATTCACCCAAATGCGATCTAGATCTAGAGCATCGATTTGCGATCGGCAGCAGCTTCACGATTTACAAGCAGCAATCTTGCGAACTAAAAAATCCAAGTTCATTTCCAGCTACCAGCTAAATCGAGCCGAGAGCAGCGACAAGCGAACCACGACAGCTCGATTATATAATCGCCGATATATAGCGAGCGAACCATTGCAACTGATTACGTAATCGCTGATATACAGCGAGCGATCCACGGCAGCTCGATTACATAATCGATGATATACAGCCTACAACAAGCGCCCCAAAATTCTAACCTAGTGCACCAGCATGCGATTCTGAAATGCAGGTAGCCTATGGCAACGTTTCTAGCTAGTAAAAATCCGAGCCGAATAAGGCTTCTGGTCGATAAAATTCAAAAATCACGTAAAATCGACGATTTAGAGCCGTAGCGGCTGAAAAGTAGCATATTACGGCCGCTACGAGCATTTTTGAGCTCTCAGACGGATTTTAAGCCAATCTCAAGGCATATACTCGACAAAAATAAAATTTGCTGGCTCTAGTAAGACCAAATATTAAAAATCGCAGAATCGAAAGGCAATAGCAAGAGATGTGCCCACAAAATTCAAACTTACTGGCCATAGCAAGACATCTGATCATCAAACTTTAAAATTCGTAGAATCGACAGGCTATAGCAAGACATTCTCCCACAAAATTCAAAATTCAATCGCCTGGTGGTGGATTCATGAATCCTAGCACTCCCACCACAGATTTCAGCATTATATACAGGTGTTTGTTGAATTTACAGCCATTCAGCGTGAGCGATGCAATCGTACCGGACACTCTGCTCCGTGAAATTATGTAATCGGGCTATATACTTGCTTTTGCAGGATTTCTAGCTAGCTGGCGGATTTCTAGCTAGCTGGCCAGCTGGCCACCAGGATCCGCCCCTAGACCGCAGGCTAGGCACGGGCTGGTGGTTTTGCTGGTGGCTAGCTAGGATGGGGTGAATATGCTCGGCTGGTTGCTGAATGCAGGTAGCTAGTAGGCAGGAATCGAATTTGGATCTTTGGATTGCAGGATTTTGTAGGTCGCCGTTCTGGTTGCAGATTGGCGGCCTACAAAATGCTTGCTAGCAAGCGGGATATGAACCTAGATCTTTGGAATGCGATTTTTGATCGGTGTATTGGAATGAAATAGTTTGTTATTTATAACAATGATTTATTTGTCAGAGATGTGTTACATAATAATGATTTTACAATACATAATACATGAAATACATTATTTTAACAATGAATAAATAATTTTTGATTTGTGTATTTGTGATACATTACTCGTATAAGACGTTCGCAGTTTCAAATACAGCGATGGTGAGATATGAGCTCTAATTACGTCAAATTTGACTTAGAAAATGTTACCATATATAAATTCTGTATGTCATAGATATATGCATAAAGAATGATAGATTTTTGACAAGAATATGTAATCCAATTTTTATTAGGAATAAGTTTTATTGCGACGTTTAGATAACATATTTACAGTGATATAGTTTTGCGATATTCATATATATGATGTACCTAACTAGATAAGTGTATTTAATATGTAGGTATATACAATCAGAAAAATATAGAAATGTAAAGTATATCATATATAATTTTAATTTATATGCAACAATACATTATCAACAATGCAATTACGAATACAAACACACATATATGTATTTTTGTAAATGATTTGACTATCTTATAAACAACAGCGTAAGTAAAAGTATTATTGTTGATGAAAGATAGTTTCTTTTTTTTTAAGTATGTGTATATATGAGTGTTTTCCCACAGCGTAAAGTCTGTAGAATAATAAATAATAATATAAACTATATTATACATTTATTTATTATGTGTTTGTATTCAATAAAATGATTGTATAGTAGTTTAGTATGAAGATGTATGAACACTTATGCGTTTTTCTATATGATTTTATTAAGGTATATTATTCTATATAAGCATAACAGAGTAAAATTATGTCATTTTTTACAAATGTTTAAGAAACACCCCACAAGGGTCCATTTTAGGACCTTTGTTTTTCCTTATATATGTTGCAGATATGCCATCTGTACTTAATTTTTGTACGGCGCATACGTACGCTGACGATACCCAAGTATTAAATTCCATAAATCCACAGCCACAGTACATACATGAACAATGTGCAATAGTAAATAGTGAACTGGATAAACTAGCAGCATGGATAAAAAATAACGGCCTCAAAATTAACGCAAGTAAATCGTCTCTTCTTGTAGTGGGTAATTATGGTAATATACCCGATATTATTTATCAATAATGTTTATTTCAAAACATGTTTATTGAAAATTCACGACGAAAATTTAAAGAAGATATAACGACTTGTACTTTTCAAAATGATAATAATAAGGAATTTACTATATACCTATAGACTTAGCTCTGTTGTTTCTTGTACCCTTCAAATAATATGTATGTAAATGTGTGTGTGTGTTTGTGATATTGATGTATGTGAACGTAACGTAATACTCTTTGAGATGTTGAAATATGATTATGAAAATGAAAATAAGTATTTTATAATGACATGATTTTATTCTCTGTTATTTAAATATGCTTATATGTATGTGTGGTTACGCATATGTTCATAAAGTTTTTATTAGCAGAGTAGAGATAATTCAATGGTTAGATCATATACTTTATTGATGTGAGTTGAAGTTTTATTTATTTATTTTACATAAATTTTATAAATAACTACTTGAGGCGAGAGGTGTACAAAATCCATATTGGGGTTGTTTTGGGGTGCGATGCTCTGCAACATTGTAATAATCTCCAATACTAAAATCAGGATTAATGAAAAAAAATTAGTAATGATTTTTTAAAAATATAGGTGAATGTCTGTTGAATATATTAAGTTTAAAATAAAATACTAAAAAAAACTAAGTGAAATAGAGACTTGCGGTTTTCAAATTTGGATTCAGGGGGTTATTTTCTATATATATGTTATGTTTCAGAAATTCGAATTACTGAAAAAAAGTTCAATAATGATTTTTTAAAAATATAGGTAAATGTCTGTTGAATATATTTAAGTTTAAAATAAAATACTAAAAAAACTAAGTGAAATAGAGACTTGCGGTTTTCAAATTTGGATGCAGGGGGTTGTTTTCTATATATATGCAATGTTTCAGGAATTCGAATTGCTGAAAAAAATTCAGTAATGCTTGTTCAAAAATATAGGTAAATGTCTGTTGAATATATTAAGTTCAAAATAAAATACTAAAAAAACTAAGTGAAATAGAGACTTGCGGTTTCCAAATTTGGATGCAGGGGGCTGTTTTCTATATATATGCAATGTTTCAGGAATTCGAATTGCTGAAAAAAAATCAGTAATGCTTGTTCAAAAATATAGATAAATGTCTGTTGAATATATTAAGTTTAAAATAAAATACTAAAAAAACTAAGTGAAATAGAGACTTGCGGTTTCTAAATTTGGATTCAGGGGGTTGTTTTCTATATATATCCTATGCTTCAGGAATTCGAATTGCTGAAAAAAAATCAGTAATGCTTGTTCAAAAATATAGATAAATGTCTGTTGAATATATTAAGTTTAAAATAAAATACTAAAAAAACTAAGTGAAATAGAGACTTGCGGTTTTCAAATTTGGATTCAGGGCGTTGTTTTCTATATATATATATATATATATATATATATATATATATATATATATATATATATATATATGTTATGTTTCAGAAATTCGAATTACTGAAAAAAAATTCAGTAATGCTTGTTCAAAAATATAGGTAAATGTCTGTTGAATATATTAAGTTTAAAATAAAATACTAAAAAAACTAAGTGAAATAGAGACTTGCGGTTTTCAAATTTGGATGCATGGGGTTGTTTTCTATATATATGCAATGTTTCAGGAATTCAAATTGCTGAAAAAAAAATCAGTAATGCTTGTTCAAAAATATAGATAAATGTCTGTTGAATATATTAAGTTTAAAATAAAATACTAAAAAAACTAAGTGAAATAGAGACTTGCGGTTTTCAAATTTAGATTCAGGGGGTTGTTTTCTATATATATGTTATGTTTCAGAAATTCGAATTACTGAAAAAAAAATCAGTAATGCTTGTTCAAAAATATAGGTAAATGTCTGTTGAATATATTAAGTTTAAAATAAAGTACTAAAAAAACTAAGCGAAATAGAGACTTGCGGTTTTCAAATTTGGATTCAGGGGGTTGTTTTCTATATATATGTTATGTTTCAGAAATTCGAATTACTGAAAAAAAATTCAGTAATGAATTTTTAAAAATATAGGTAAATGTCTATTGAATATATTACGTCTTAGAAATTATAATAGTCGAAGATGGAGTTAATTTTTAATAAGTAATGTTTGAATTTAGCTCTTGTTTTCTGCACCCTATAAAAAGTATATTTGTATATGTATGCTTGTATTTGTAGTATGTGCATAAGTTATGTAGGTAAAGTATGGATATATATATATGTGCTGCTTAATGACATAAAATTGATTATGTGCCAATGTTTCTTGCCATATATTAATTTTATATACGAATATTTATTGTTTAGGAGGATAAGTTTTATTTATTAATTTACATAAATCTTATAAATAAGTCTTGAGGGATCCAAATACATGTTGGGTGATGTTTTGCGATGTTCTGTAACAGTGTGACCATCTTCAACGCTGAAATCTGGATTCATGTCCTTCTGCAACTCACTCATATCCTTTCACGGCTCGTCCAGGACCATAGTTCATTTCTCTGTTACATGGTTCTGTAACAATAAAAATATATTCGAAATTAACTTCTGAATTAGTAGTTATAAATAATATGAACATTGAATTTTTTTAATCGTTTGTAACTATAAAAAAAATATATGAAAGAAAGTGAGAGAAATTCAATACTTAAAAGAATATTTAAATATTTTAATTATTTTCTGAAGTATTGATTGCATTGTATTATATTAGGCAATTACTTTAGTGGTGTGCTATTATAATTTTACCAATAAAAAATGGAAATATCTTAATTTAATGTTATACATATTCATAATTACTTAAATATAAAATAAAATATATGTTGTAAAATACATATATAACATGTAAAATAATATATATGTGTATACGGACAATAAACAATTCTAAATAAATTCAAATTATTATTGAAATGTAAAGTATATCTACATCAAAAATAATCCTTAGGAATACTGGCTTATATACCCAATACTGGGTACAACTATTCAGTAGTTAAAAATAATAAAAAAATAAAACTTACTATAAATAAATTATGTCCCTAAATATAACTCCATGTCCTGAAGGTGTCCATGTGTCTTCTCCAAGCACCAGGAAGCAGTTCTCGAAAGCACACTATATGAGCACACCACATACACGTCTGTTCACTAGCACTGTAACAATGAAACTGATAAAATTAATGTATATAACAGTTGGGCCATTAGATAACAATAATAAAAAAATATATTTAAAATAATGAGTAACAAAAATTATAATGGATGTCTAAGTATTATATAACTTGTTGATTACCGCATAAGATTTTTGTAAATTTTGATTTTTTAAAAAAGGTTAATGAACTACCAGCGAAATATAATTTGTGAATTTAAGGGTTGCCTGAAAGGGTGATATTTATTGCTGAAAATTTATCATTTATGCTTGGTTAAGGACAAATACTTTTCTAAAGGATTCAAGGGGTTGTTTTCTATATATATGTTGTGTTTCAGGAATTCGAATTACTGAAAAAAAATTCAGTGATGATTGTTTAAAAATAAGTAAATGTCTCTTGGATATATTAAGTTTAAAATAAAATAAACAAAAACTAAGTGAGATAGAGACTTGCGGTTTCCAAATTCTTATTCAGGGGGTTGTTTCCTATACATACGCCAAGTTTCAGGAATTCGAATTGCTGAAAATAATTTCAGTAATGCTTGTTTCAAAAACTAACTAAATGTCTATTGAATATATTACGTTAAAAATAAAATAATCAAAAACTAAGTGAGATAGAGACTTATGGTTTTCAAATTCGTATTCATGGGTTGTTTCCTATATATACGCTAAGTTTCAGGAATTAAAATTGCTGAAAATAATTTCAGTAATACTTGTTTAAAAATATAACTAAATGTCTATTGAGCATATTAAGTTAAAAATAAAATAATCAAAAACAAAGTGAAATAGAGACTTGCGGTTTCCAAATTCGTATTCAGGGGGTTGTTTTTTATATATACGCTAAGTTTCAGGAACTCGAATTGTTGAAAATAATTTCAGTAATAATTGTTTTAAAATATAACTAAATATCTATTGAGCATATTAAGTTAAAAATAAAATAATCAAAAACAAAGTGAGATAGAGACTTGCGGTTTTCAAATTTGGATTTAGGGGGTTGTTTCCTATATATACGCTAAGTTTCAAGAATTCGAATTGCTGAAAATAATTTCAGTAATGCTTGTTTAAAAATATAACTAAATGTCTATTGAATATATTAAGTTTAAAATAATATACTCTAAAACTAAGTAACATTGCGACTTGCGGTTTTCAAATTTCATTTCAGGGGGTTGTTTCCTACATGTATATAACGTTTTAGGAATTGTAATCGCCGAATACGGAGTTTAATATTAATAGGTAATATTTGAATTTAGCCTTTTGTTTTCTGTACCATGTAAAAAGTATGTATGTGAATTTATTATGTATGTAATGTATGAATATGTATATATAGTGTGTTCAAAAAAATTCCTAACTCGGAATAGACTATGAACAAGGAAACGTATATCATTTTAAAAGTATTTAATTAAATGTCAATTTGACACGAAATATTGTCAAAAATGTTATCAATATTTAGGAGGATAAATTTTATTTATTTATTTACATAAATCATATACACAAGTCTTAGGGAGTCCAAATATATGTTTGGGGATGTTTTGCGATGTTCTGCAACAGTATGATCATCTCCAAAGCTGAAATCTGGATTCATATTCTTCTGCAACTCACTCATATCCTTCCACGGCTCGTCCAAGACCATAATTCATTTCTCTGTTACATGGTTCTGTAACAATAAAAACATACTCGAAATAAACATTTGAATTTGTAGTTATAGATAATATGAACTTTGAAATTTTTTATTAGTTTGTAATTATATAAAAAAAAAACTTAATATGAAAGCAAATGCGAGAAATTCAATACTTAAAAGAATATTGAAGTATTTTAAATAATTTTTGAAGTATTGATTCTATTGTAATGTGTAATACAATAAAAATATTGTCGTACATATTCGTAATTACTTGAACATAAAAATAAAACTTATGTACATAATAAGATACATATAGGTATATAATATGGACAACAATATGTGATATTTGTATACAGTAGTACCAATACCATTAAATAGTTCTAAATAAATTCAAATTATTGTCGATACAACATTTACAATTATTATTGAACTGTAAAGTATATCTACATCAAAAATAATCCTTAGAAATAATGGCTAATATACCCAAGAATGGGTACAACTATTCAGTAGTTCAAAAATAATAAATAAAATAATACTTAATAAATATATTATTTCCCTATGTATAATTCCAAGTCCTGAAGGTGTCCATATGTCTTCTCCAAGTGCTGGGAAGTCGTCTTCGAAGACACCCTACACGAGAAGACCACACACTTCTATTCACTAACATAAACAAAGTTTTAAAATTGTTTAAATGTTAAATAGTTTTCTATAGGAAATTTTAACTTTAGATATTAATATAAAAAGCGGTATTATTTGTACAGATAAACATAAATTGCAGATACAATAAATAATTTATTACAAATCTTATATTATATTGTTACAGCTGATCACATTTTCGGCATTCCAGTGGTAAGAGATGCAGACATTGCGACCTGAAGAACCCGTTCGTGCGTCTAGAGTATCCTGGGGGTTTCTCTCCGGCCCTGGTGGACTTCATTGCGATTCCAGCATCAGGAAACCATCTTCTGTCGTGTCGTGAAGTTATGAACCGGTTCGCCTGGTCTCCAGACTTCAAAGTCTATGCAAAATAAATGTGAGTTAAACTGTATATTTCGCTAATTTTTGTCATGCTTTCTTATTTCATATTTTTATTTATTACTCCTACATGGTTAAAGATAGCAACTTGCGCAGTGAAAATTTAGAATTACATAAAATACATCTAATTATAATTTTTAACTTTGATTGATTTAGGAGTTACAGGGCGTTAAAATAAAATGTGTTTTAATTAAATTTTCTCTGACCTTTATCATGTGCACTTATTCCATATTTTCATTTATCATTCCTGCACGAATAAAAATAATAAATAGGGATGTAAAAATTTAGATTTTGTTTAAAATTCACTATTAGGATACGGCAAACAAATAGTTTTGTGTTAAACAGTTTAGAGAAGAAAGAGAAATGTAATACCAAAAGGTTCATACTTACATGTATTTGTGAAGACTGCGAATTTTCTTAATATATCATCCGCTGTTTTATCATCACTGTAATATATCATCGTCGGCTATTTTCACAGACCAGAATACACTTTGCAGTACACATTACGTAACACTTACACCAATTAGAATAACATGTATAACACTCGATATTAATAAAATAAATCGCACTTTTACGAACAATTATAGTTATTTTAATAACACTAAAGACATTTTTTTAAATACACAACAATCATATAGTAAACTAACATTTACGAATATAAAATTTCGACTGAGGATTAAATAATAAACACCAACGGGCAAACAGAGACTTATTCAACATTTTAAATAATTATTAAAATTATAATAATCAGATATACGTTGTATAAGTTAAAAATATGGAATATTTAGATTTTATTGTAAATAATAATAATTAAACATTTAAAATTAGTTTACTATTAACTTATTAAATTTAGATTATTTTTATAAAATTTAAACAAATTGAAAACTATTTAAAGTTATTTAAATAATTGTAAGAAGGTTGCAGGGTAAATCTAATATTTTCAAAATATATCGCGAACTATATGTTGTAGTAGAGAACGATTGCAATAAAAATGCCCAAGTTTTTCGTTTGTAATTTACACACGATTATTCACAAGCACACACCCCACGTTCACTTCACCAAAGCCCAATAGGAACTGAAGTCTTTATTTTAAAAACATAATATTAATATTACCACGTAATACCCCCACTATAATTAAGTGTTTATTTATTATATCTTTTGTACTTTGCCGCTCAAAATAAATAATGTTTATGTTTGTTTTCAGGTTCCGGGAAGGGCCGGGACTACACCCAGAGATAGGATACGGTAACTACGACACTGGACGAAGATAATAGATGATATTTTTATAAGAATAAATAAATAAAAGAGTTGTTTATTTACCTTTCCTATGTAATAATATAAGAGACAGGGAAATATCCTAATATTTAAGGATTTTTGCGAATTTTCCTATCCTATCCTTTAGTATTAAGTTCTCTAGGTACGAAAACAACCATCCGACAGGAGTACGCCCTTTTTCAAAGGGCTTAGGGCTTATTTGAGCCCTTCGGGAAAATCTGGCCACGGATTTCAATTATGCAGGTCCAAGTAAGTTTAAAAAAACTTGTCCGGCCCTTCTAGCCCTTTTAGTTCCGGAGTTAGCGCAAGCCCTTCGACATGAATTTGAAGGGTAAATATGTTATTATGCAGGTCCAAAGGAACCTAATAAAACTTGTCCGGCCCTTCTAGCCCTTTTAGTTCCGGAGTTAGTGTAGGCCCTTCGCCACAAACTTAAAGGGCGAATATATTGTAAATCAAAGGGTTTTCATCAATTCTGCGTAAGCCAATGGAAAGGGCGGGTTCAAATCCTCCCGATACGCTATTTTTCGGCCTTGTAGCCCTTTTAATTAACGTATTTAAGCGTTAAACCCTTCGGAAAACTTTAAGGGCTCGTATCTCGGAAACGGCTGGGATTTCAGCGATTTCCTTGAAATTTCGCGTTCCCTTAGCATCCCTTGAAATGTCGGGGTCGTAGAACAACATATTTAAGTTTCAAGGGCGTAGGGCCAAGGGTTTAAAAATGCGCTAATTAAAATTTGACAGCTTCGTTTTGTTAAAAAGTTGAACAAATTCTCATTTTTTTTTTAATGTCACATGTTTTTGTTATACAGAATACGTAGATGTTATTTCAAATAAAATTAGCTATGTTTTAATGGTAGTTTGCAAATCGTTTCAGCTAAACTTGAAGGGCAAATATATTGTAAACAAAAGGGTTTTCATGAATTCTGCGTAAGCCAATGGAAAGGGCGGGTTCAAATCCTCCCAATACGCTATTTTTTGGCCTTTTAGCCCTTTTAATTAACGTATTTAAGCGTTAAACCCTTCGGAAAACTTGAAGGGTTCGTATCTCGGAAACGGCTGGATTTTCAGCGATTTCCTTGAAATTTCGCGTTCCCTTAGCATCCGTTGAAATGTCGGGGTCGTAGAACAACATATTTAAGTTTCAAGGGCGTAGGGCCAAGGGTTTAAAAATGCGCTAATTAAAATTTGACAGCTTCATTTTGTTAAAAAGTTGAACAAATTCTCATTTTTTTTTTTAATGTCACATGTTTTTGTTGTACAGAATACGTAGATGTTATTTTAAATAAAATTAGCCCTGTTTTAATGATAGTTTGCAATTCGTTTTTCTGTAATATTTCTTTAGTTTTAAAATGACATTTTACAAAATTTATTAATATGTATAATACAGTTCTCATACTTCCCTGTTGTCCCAAATTAGCAGCATCAACTGTGTACATACCTCCCTGTCTCTTAGTTGTGATATTACCTCTGAAATAAATAAGGGGTTGTTAAATAAAAACTTGTATTAGTTTAAGTAATTTTTATTGTTTATTTGTAATACATTGTTGTTCTTATCATGTTCATAGCTTAAATTGTATTTTTAATTCTTATTCTTTGTATTTTATATATAAATATACTTACCCTTTTCCTGAAAAATTAGAAATAGGGATGTTTATATAATAGTTTGTATAAATTTTACTTGTATTTATTGTTTATTTGTATCTTACATTGTTGTATTTCATGTAAACTACCCTAATTTACAATATTTAATACAATAAAATATAAATTAAAATATAATTTGTCTATTTTTTTTATTCCTTCTACTTAGGGGATGAATTCTGTAAGATTTTAAGTCCCTATACGTATATAATTCTTAAAATGACCACTAGATGGCAGCATCTATCGTAAAGCATTGCGCCTAAAATATAGGCAACCAGAAATAACGCCGTGTTTATGAATAGTTCCGAAAATGGCCGTTTGGGGGCAGCACATGAGACGTATACCTATTGGGAATTTATACTTACTAAATATGGGACGTATACCTATTGAGAATTTGTACTTAGTGAAAACGAGACGTATACCTTTTGAGAATTTGTACTTAGTAAAAATGGGACGTATACCTTTTGGGAATTTGTACTTAGTGAATATGGGACGTATACCTATGAAAATTTTAGTCTTTGAACAAAGGTGAAAAAAAGTACTCCAAATTTGAAATCTTTATCAACAGGTGCTGCCCCCTAGCGGATGTTTTAAAAACTATATATGTGTATGTACGTACGTATGTACAAAAAAGAAAATATTTTAATTGCTTAAAACCCCAAGTTGAAATCTTTATCGACAGGTGCTGCCCCCTAGCGGACGTTTTAAAAACTACATACGTATAGGGACTTAGACTAAAAAATCAATTTTTTAATATAATAATATATTTGTATTTCAAGAAATTACAATTTTTTAAATATAAAAAAATATTTGTATTTTAAAAAATTACAAGACTTTATCTTATAAAATTTAAAGTTTATTGGCATTATTTATTACAAAGGGCTGTTTGACAGGCATAAATAGTTAATAGATTTGTTAACAAATTTAGTAACAATTATGAACAGAAATAGAACAAATGAATCGTGAAGTTTAAAATTTCTGTTCATAATTATTTCTTACTAAATTTGGTAACAAATCTATTAATAATTTATAACAATGTCACACAGGGTTTAGTTATAAAACTAAAACATTTGTTACCGTATATAAATTGTCATTATTATGAGGTTATTTTATTTGTTGTTAATTATTTTACATCTTTATTCTGCAAAATAAAAGTTTAACCCTAAGATTTAACTTTTATTTACAGAATAAAGGTGTAAAATAATTAACAACAAATAAAATAACCCCATAATTTTATTTGGTAACAAACATTTTAGTTTTATAACTGATACGAAACTCTAAATATATATTTTTAGACTAAAACCGCCCAAATATATATTAGAGTTCCGTTTACAATACTTATGGACTAATTTAACAAAATTAAACTTGGAAAACCCCCAAATAAGATTCCTTGTTCCCATTGTTACAAGTACAAGATTTCTTATTTGGTTTAAGATCGTTTGCGAACCTTTATATTAAATATATTATATATTTTTTTGGTGTTACCATCTCAACCGCCCACTCACCAAAATATATAATATTTATTAATATAAAGCTTCGTTTACAATAAATACTTAAAATCTAACTGCCCTGATCGCGTCAAAATACTTAAGAATAATTACAATTTTTCCTAAAACTACCTAACTTTAAAACTAATGTGATGGGTTTAAATAAAATAAACAAAAAGATTGTTTTATTGTACAAACATTTTAAATAAGTCTTTATGCAGAGGAAACCATGAAGACGCATCCCAATCGGCACTGCAATTTCGGCGACGGCGGCGGTGGGGAATTTTTTAAACTTATAACTATCTTAAAACTATAAATGAAACGCTCTATTTAATAAATGATATATATAGGGAGACACCACCCTCAATGCCACCCACGCTCCCTATATATACAATTTATTAAATAAATACAATTCCGTATACAATGCTACCTTATAATCTAAATTAAACTATTGTAGTTCCCCCCAAATTAAGTTTATGAAGTGCACAAAAAATCCTATCTTACGTTAATATCATTTTCAAACAAAAGCAAATCTAAAAATGGTAAGTTACGTTAATTTTCTCTCTCTCAAAAAGCAAAAACAACCCCTCCCTATCTTATAATCTAAGCTATCTTATGTCTACGCAAGCTATCTTATATCTAGACTATGTTAAGCTATGTTGAAGTGAGAGAGAGATATACGATCTAAGACAAAAAGTGAGAATGCCGGGGTGATTCTCACAGTTGTTTACGTGGGGGCTAAGCCGACCCCAGTCGCGACCACAAGGGTTTACGGCCTACAAACGCGAGCCAATTAAGGACAAGGGAAGCAATTAAGTGATATTCCACGGCTTGGATGCAATAAAGAGCTACTCCCGATGGCATCGCCCGGCCATTCCCGAAACACCTGACACCGAACGCGATCAACCCGTGTGCTCAAACAAAGTTAAATCAAAGAAAAACTTTTATTTTGTCTTTAATAATTCGTTGCCATTAAAATTAAACGATGATTACGTTGCCTCCGGATGAGGAGAGCACATAACACGCCATAAGAGAGTTTCCTGTGTAAGCATTCAGGTTTGTTTAAAACTTTTCTCATTTGAGTCTAGCGGTTTTAAAGCGTCCAAACTAGAGCAGCGGCCAGTACGAACGATGGTCAGCACTGGTACAAAAGAATTAAACTGTCCCTACAAACATTCACACAAGCGTGAAGCGATCCACCAGAATAAACAACTGATTTCACATGGCGTTGTGAATTACTATACATATCAGTCCACTCAATTATGAAAATCGCGCACGAACCCTACCTAACCATCCCAACTAACCGTCAATGTTAATAATAATAAAAAAAGAAATAAGGAAACCCGAACCCACAAACAAGTTTCGAATCTCACACCCCCTACTTCCTGATTCTCTCACCATTCGACAGCAAGCATGCCCCGACACACCAATTCATACAATTTTTTTTTTCACATCCACTCTCCCTAGATGCCGTCTGGGCAATCAAAACGCACGATTTTATGATGAATTATCGGTAGGGAATAATGCACTTCAACTTTAAATCAATTTATTTTTAGTTTTTAAAGAAAACGCGTGTTTGCTCAACGGCGCGATGAGCCAAAGTTTATTTAATTAACACCTGAAAATACATTTCAAAGAACTTAAAACTAAACTACTCAAAAGTGAATAGGTAAATCACAAAAAGTTTTATTTATGATAGCGAACTATTACTTATGTTTATTTGTATCAATATTTAAACGAAAAAATAATTTTAAACCCCTATTCACTTTTGAATAGTACAATTTATAATCTAATATTATTTTAGTCTTCTTGATGTCCAATTCCTGAAAGATATATGCTAATCATATGTTTCCAGACATTTATTTTATTGATAAACAGTCGACATTTCAATTTTAAATTGTTTGAATATTATACAGACAATCATGATAATCAATATAATATTTGGACATTTAGAATAGTCATATTTCATTGACTAAGTTCTCATGGTTGAATATGAGAACAAGTTAATAATTAGGACATATAGTCATAATCCTTTGACTATAAGTTCTCATGGTTGAGTATGAGAACAAAATATTTTATAAAAAAATAAAGAATCCTACCAGTTCATCCATCGATGGTCCGGCTACGTCGTAGAAGATTTGCAGTGTTGAAATCGAAAGCCTGCATCCAAATCCTCCAAATTTCTTGACATCTCCAGATCAGCCAAAGGTCTGCCTATTAAATAATAATTATTAGTTTGTGATGTTCTTTAAACCATTTCAAAAACTGTTGGATAAAATCTCGTACGGCAAACGTGTCTTCATTACACAAGACACTTGATTTATATAATAAATGTATCATGCGATATTTTATCCAACAGTTTTTAAATGGTTTCAAAAGTATTTGAAATTTGCTTTAATTTGATATTTCGAAAGCACATTTGATAGAAAATAATTCAGAGAAATTCATTTTGCACCACCCTGTCCGTTGGGTGGTTATACAAGTGGAAAGTGCACCACTTATCAAATGCTTAGTTATTCTAGTGCAAATATTTCACGCACAATATAGATAAAACTGTTTCAGGTAGTCCTTACTAACTAATAAACTAGATTTGAACTACATAGTTCATTTTTATTCCAAGTTTCGACTCTTGGATTATAAAGTATTGTTGCATTACCAACAATATTAGCGGTTCCTACCACGTAAATACATTTAATAATGATAAAAAGAATAAATAGTATGAAATCTAGGAAGACTCTTACCTTATACATGCTGACAGCACGCTTAAATTTTTGAGTTGTAGGGCCCCAATGCAGTAACTCCGTTGTCTCCTGTTTCTCCTAAAGGTGCTCTGCCTTCTTCTGCTCCCACGTCCATGTTTCTGAAGCCCTCATGGTCATGAATGCAATCTGAAATAGATAGAGAAATGAGTTACTTTAGTTACGCTTTCGCGGCTTTCATTTTGTTCGTGTATTACATATTATCGTTGGTACATCTTTAACAATCGTTACAAATAACGCAAAAGTTGTTAAAAATTAAAAAGGTATAACAAAATTGATGTTTGACTTACATTTTCCACATGATTTCAGCTGAGGATACCACCGCGAATGGAAACGTATTTCATCGCCACGCTATGTTGTCGCTTCAGTTTACCTACGACGCCATATTGTCTTGGGAGATGGAGCAACATCTATACGAATACGTGGAACAATTTTCGAAATATCGCCAAGTCTGGCGAGGATGAACGAACATTTTCAAACATGATTTTTTTTGTGAATTCTGCTGAACTTCAACGGAAAATGTTGCTCGGTTTATTCTTCTTCTATGACACTACAGCCAAAATTGAGCCTTGGCCTCCTTAAGCTTTTGCCTCCATTCTTTCCTATCCAACGCAGCTCTCCTCCAAGTCCGGACTCCTCGTAGGCTTCGTGCGTCCTCGGTTACTTCCTCTTCCCATCGTTTTCGAGGTCGTCCTACTGCTCTTGTTCCCTGCATTTTGCTGTTGAACGCCCATCTCAGTCGTGGAATAGTCTTTGATCGGAATAATATATGGGAGAGTGCAAAGTAAGCTTTGTTGGCCAGTGTAATTCTTCTTTGGATTTCTTGATCTTCGGTCCCGTCCTCCCTTAATTCCACTCCTAAGTATGTGAAATGTTCAACTGCTTCCATGTTATCTTCCAGCATGATTTTCTGTGCGGTTCTTTTCCTTCTTGTTTGCGTTAGCGTTTTTGTTTTATTTGTGTTAATTTCCTTTGCATGTCTTTTGAGTTCTGAGTATGTTTGTTGTGCCTCTTCCACCCTGCGGCTCATGATGTTGATGTCATCTGCATATGCGACTAGTTGTATTGCTTTAACCGTTAGTAGGTTTGATCTGCCCATCTCCTTGCTTCAGTCCACGCAAAATTTCAAATTCCTCTTTCAAACATGATTTTTTTGTGAATTCTGCTGAACTTCAACGGAAAATGTTGCTCGGTTTATTATTCCACAATATTTGATTTCTACGTTAAATACTGCGACTGTATGTGTTATATTTTTGAAATGATTTAATTTTGAAGATATCAGCGACAAAAACTTTAATTCGATTTGATGTATCTTGTAATTAAATCGAATTTCTTTCCCATTCTTTGGCGGTGGACGTTTGCTGTTCATTTAGCGTTAACCAGGGGGCACGTGTGGTATTCTACCACGGACGCGAACAGCTCTACCCCCCATTCAAATTAAATTGATTGTATTCTAGCACCACCAATTTTGAATTTCTTCCTAATTTTTTAATGACAACGTTAATAACGTAAAATTATTGTATTCAATAGTAAACTTTTCTGTCTCTAAGTTATAAATATATAAATAATAATGTTATATGGTGTACAATATAGGAAATAAATAATGAAATAAATAACAACGTTCCTATAACTATTTCCTGCATTGTACATATGTACAATATAGGAAGTAAATAATGGAATAGATACCGTTCCTCTAACTATTTCCTGCATTGTACATATGTACAATATAGGACATAAATAATGGAATAGATAACAACGTTCATCTTGATATAAAAGTCTCAAATACTAAAACTGAAAAGTTTTGGATTATATTTTAATATAGTTCTTCATTAAAAACTGTTATGGGCTTCAAGTAAAGTATCACTTCCGGTTTATCAATTTTAATAAATATGTAATATGTTGTGCCCCTTGATATAAAAGTCTCAAATACTAAAATTCAAAAGTTTTGGATTATATTTTAATATAGTTCTTCATTAAAAACTGTTATGGGCTTCAAGTAAAGTATCACTTCCGGTTTATCAATTTTAGTCAAAATGTAATATGTTGTGCCCCTTGATATAAAAGTCTCAAATACTAAAATTCAAAAGTTTTGGATTATATTTTAATATAGTTCTTCATTAAAAACTGTTATGGGCTTCAAGTAAACTATCACTTCCGGTTTATCAATATTAGTCAAAATCTAATATGTTGTGCCCCTTGATATAAAAATCTCAAATACTAAAACTGAAAAGTTTTGGATTATATTTTAATATAGTTCTTCATTAAAAACTGTTATGGGCTTCAAGTAAAGTATCACTTCCGGTTTATCAATTTTAGTCAAAATGTAATATGTTGTGCCCCTTGACATAAAAGTCTCAAATACTAAAATTGAAAAGTTTTGGATTATATTTTAATATAGTTCTTCATTAAAAACTGTTATTGTACATATGTACAATATAGGAAATAAATAATGAAATAGATACCGTTCCTCTAACTATTTCCTGCATTGTACACATGTACAATATAGGAAATAAATAATGGAATAGATACCGTTCCTCTAACTATTTCCTGCATTGTACATATGTACAATATAGGAAATAAATAATGGGATAGATACCGTTCCTGGAATACATAACGTTCCTCTAACTATTTCCTGCATTGTACATATGTAGAATATAGGAAATAAATAGCAGAATGGATAATAATGTTCTTCAAACCATTTCCTGCATTGTATATGTGTACAATAAGCGCGTTTTAAAGTCCCTAGAATCCGATTATAACATTTTTACGATGATGTCTCTGTTCAAGTTAAAATTTTAGTATAAGTATAAACCCGGCTCCAAGAAAATGCCAGCTATTTGATTAATTGGCGGGAGGTACTGTTGCTTTAGTGTATGTATACATGTATGTATGTGTGTGTGTGTGTATATACAGGGTGATCACGCGAGAATGAACCAGCAATTATCTCCGTTATTAAGCGAGATAGCAATTATCTTCAAATAAACAAATTTACTATAGACAATATCGACAATAAGATGTCGTATCAAAAGCGTTCTGTTACTTCCGGTTCCGGAGTATGTGATACCAACTTTGAATTTTGAAATGGAACATACTATATTTTTTTATATTTTTGAAAAGTACACAAAATTTGCTTTACAATGGTGGTAAATTAGTAGTACATTGTATTATTAAAAAATAAAATGGCGGACGTTTGAAATATGAACATATTGAATGAAAAAAAAAATCAAGTGGGGTGAGATTTTATTTTTTGTCATAGATGATGATATTTTTTGAGATAAATTCATTTATATTACGTAACCTAGGCAACAAATCCAATAAAACAAATCTCCACACTTTTTTGGCTTATTTTGTAAGATATTTCAAACGGCCGCCATTTTACTTTTTAATAATACAACGTCCTACTTATTTACTATCATTGTAAAGCAAATTTTATGTACTTTTCAAAAATATAAAAAAATATAGTATGTTCCATTTGAAATTTCAAAGTTGGTATCACATACTCCGGAACCGGAAGTAATAGAAAGCTTTTTGATATGACATCTTATTGCCCATATTGTCTATAGTAAATTTGTTTATTTGAAGATAATCGCTATCTCGCTTAATAAGGAAGATAATTGCTGGTTCATTCTCGCGTGATCAGCCTGTATATATATATATATACATATATATATATATATATATATATATATATATATATATATATATATATATATATATATATATATATATATATATATATGTTTTATCGCCATTTGTAATTAGCGAGAGGTATTGTTGGTGAAAAAATCTACTGTCATCTTTACACTTTAATTAGTTGGAGGGAGGTATTGTAAAAAAAATCAAGTGTACCTTAGCACGCTTGTGATTGGTTGTTTTATTTTATTTAAAAGTATACCTTTCCTACATGTACGTTTTACGAGAGGCATTGATTCGTACCAAAAAATCAATGAAATTAAAATTCTCAATTTGTACCTAAGTGGTCCCCTCACGTTGTTATTAAACGGCGGGTGCATGGAGTAGATATTGATTTTTGTGTGACAGAGATAAATATATTGTAAGACAGAGACAACATGACATAGAATAATCAGCGACAGGATCGTACACTTACTCGCAAATATTTATTTTTTGTATGATAGCTATTTCATTCTAATGGACTCTTCTTATTACTGTAATTTTTGTTGGGGATTAAAGTGTTAAGTCCGTGTGTGGTGTACATATCTATGTGATCATAGAGTAATAATACAATACAGGAGTGTACACTTACTCGCAAATATTGTTTTTTGTAAGACAGAGAGAAAAATATATAAGTATTTCATTCTAATGGACTCTTCTTTTTACTGTAATTTTTGTTGGGAAACATGGTGTAAAGTCCGCAGCATATCACGGTAACAACTTGTAGTCAGGGATGAAGTGTATTTTTGTAGGAAAACTATAAAGAAATGAATATCTCGGGAATGGTAAAAGATATCTGTATTTTTTTTGCAAATATAAACACAGAAAGGTTAACCATATTTGTATATATGGAAAAATGGTTGTTTAAAAAATAAATGAACTTGGGTTCAAATCTGGTATTTTTATAGGGAAGCACAGATTTAAAAAGTATTTAATATCTCGAGAACGGTACAAGTATTCTCTATTTACCTCCCGCCAGACCGTAGGTAAGAGAGGTAATGTTTTTGGTTCAAAAATTCGATAGTGTTTTCAGTAAATAAGCACGAATTAGGGGCTCCACAACACGTTTTTACAAAAATGTCTGTATGTGTTTGTGTGACATTTTACTTACACGAAAATTCTTATATCGAACTTCCAAAAATTTCTATTTTTCGTATTTAAGCATTCTGCATTCATATAAAGAGTTGATTAGATTTTGGGTAATATTGGACAACCGGAAGTGATACTTTACTTGAAGCCCATAACAGTTTTTAATGAAAAACTATATTAAAATATAATCCCAAACTTTTCAATTTTAATATTAAAGCCTTTTATACTAAGAGAAACAACATATTATATTTTGACTACAATTGATAAACCGGAAGTGATACTTTACTTGAAGCCCATAACAGTTTTTAATGAAAAACTATATTAAAATATAATCTAAAACTTTTGAATTTTAATATTTAAGACTTTTATACAAAGGGAAACAACATATTAGATTATGACTAGAATTGGTAAACCGGAAGTGATACTTTACTTTTAAGCCCATAACAGTTTTTAATAAAAAACTATATTAAAATATAATCCAAAACTTTTCAATTTTTATATTTAAGAATTTTATACCAATGGAAACAACATACTACATTTTGACTAGAATTGATAAACCGGAAGTGATACTTTTCTTGAAGCCCATAACAGTTTTTAATGTAAAACTATATTAAAATATAATCTAAAACTTTTGAATTTTAATATTTACGACCTTTATACCAATGGAAACAACATATTAGATTTTGACTAGAATTGATAAACCGGAAGTGATACTTTACTTGAAGCCCATAACAGTGTTTAATGAAAAACTATATTAAAATATAATCTAAAACTTTTCAATTTTAATATTTAAGACTTTTATACAAAGGGAAACAACATATTAGATTATGAGTAGAATTGGTAAACCGGAAGTGATACTTTACTTGAAGCCCATAACAGTTTTTAATGAAAAACTATATTAAAATATAATCCAAAACTTTTCAATTTTTATATTTAAGACTTTTATACCAATGGAAACAACATACTACATTTTGACTAAAATTGATAAACCGGAAGTGATACTTTACTTGAAGCCCATAACAGTTTTTAATGAAAAACTATATTAAAATATAATCTAAAACTTTTCAATTTTTATATTTAAGACTTCTATACAAAGGGAAACAACATATTAGATTATGACTAGAATTGGTAAACCGGAAGTGATACATTACTTGAAGCCTATAACAGTTTTTAATGAAAAACTATATTAAAATATAATCCAAAACTTTTCAATTTTTATATTTAAGAATTTTATACCAATGGAAACAACATACTACATTTTGACTAGAATTGATAAACCGGAAGTGATATTTTAATTGAAGCCCATAACAGTTTTTAATGAAAAACTATATTAAAATATAATCTAAAACTTTTGAATTTTAATATTTAAGACTTTTATACAAAGGGAAACAACATATTAGATTATGACTAGAATTGGTAAACCGGAAGTGATACTTTACTTGAAGCCCATAACAGTTTTTAATAAAAAACTATATTAAAATATAATCCAAAACTTTTCAATTTTTATATTTAAGAATTTTATACCAATTGAAACAACATACTACATTTTGACTAGATTTGTTAACCGGAAGTGATACTTTACTGGAAGCCCATAACAGTTTTTAATGTAAAACTATATTAAAATATAATCTAAAACTTTTGAATTTTAATATTTAAGACCTTTATACCAATGGAAACAACATATTAGATTTTGACTAGAATTGATAAACCGGAAGTGATACTTTACTTGAAGCCCATAACAGTTTTTAATGAAAAACTATATTAAAATATAATCTAAAACTTTTCAATTTTAATATTTAAGACTTTTATACAAAGGAAAACAACATATTAGATTATGACTAGAATTGGTAAACCGGAAGTGATACTTTACTTGAAGCCCATAACAGTTTTTAATGAAAAACTATATTAAAATATAATCCAAAACTTTTCATTTTTTTTATTTAAGACTTTTATACCAATGGAAACAACATATTCGATTTTGACTAGAATTGATAAACCGGAAGTGATACTTTACTTGAAGCCCATAACAGTTTTTAATGAAAAACTATATTAAAATATAATCTAAAACTTTTGAATTTTAATATTTAAGACTTTTATACAAAGGGAAACAACATATTAGATTATGACTAGAATTGGTAAACCGGAAGTGATACTTTACTTTTAAGCCCATAACAGTTTTTAATAAAAAACTATATTAAAATATAATCCAAAACTTTTCAATTTTTATATTTAAGAATTTTATACCAATGGAAACAACATACTACATTTTGACTAGAATTGATAAACCGGAAGTGATACTTTTCTTGAAGCCCATAACAGTTTTTAATGTAAAACTATATTAAAATATAATCTAAAACTTTTGAATTTTTATATTTAAGACTTTTATACAAAGGGAAACAACATATTAGATTATGACTAGAATTGGTAAACCGGAAGTGATACTTTACTTGAAGCCCATAACAGTTTTTAATGAAAAACTATATTAAAATATAATCTAAAACTTTTCAATTTTAATATTTAAGACTTTTATACTAATGGAAACAACATACTACATTTTGACTAGAATTGATAAACCGGAAGTGATACTTTACTTGAAGCCCATAACAGTCTTTAATGAAAAACTATATTAAAATATAATCTAAAACTTTTCAATTTTTATATTTAAGACTTTTATACAAAGGGAAACAACATATTAGATTATGACTAGAATTGGTAAACCGGAAGTGATACTTTACTTGATGCCTATAACAGTTTTTAATGAAAAACTATATTAAAATATAATCCAAAACTTTTCAATTTTTGTATTTAAGACTTTTATACCAATGGAAACAACATACTACATTTTGACTAGAATTGATAAACCGGAAGTGATACTTTACTTGAAGCCCATAACAGTTTTTAATGAAAAACTATATTAAAATATAATCTAAAACTTTTCAATTTTTATATTTAAGACTTTTATACCAAAGGAAACAACATATTATATTATGACTACAATTGGTACACTGGAAGTGATACTTTACTTGAAGCCCATAACAGTTTTTAATGAAAAACTATATTAAAATATAATCCAAAACTTTTCAATTTTAATATTCAAGACTATTTATACCATGGGAAACAACATTGTATTAGATTTTGACTAGAATTGATAAACCAGGATATGAAAATGTAGAAATCCCGAAAGAGAACTGTACATTAATTTTTCCAAGTTTATATGAAATTGTCGTCCTTTTCGACGCAGTTTAAGTTAAATTTTACTGCAATTAGTTAATTTATTATTGTTTTTAGGCATCCTAGGGATCCTACCTAACATTGTATACATAAATACGTACATATAAAACACATTAATATATAAATGATAATGTGGGCCTCCTGATAAAACTTAAAACTAAACATACATACATAAATATAAAATGGGGGAAGCTAACAATATGTTCTCAAGGTCGGTGGTAATTAAGTTTGTGTAAAGTGTGTACGTCCCTCGCACCACCGCGATTGTGACAGACCAGGCCCCGAACTTACATATACATACATAAATATATAAAAGAAATCAACAATATATACGAACGTAATCGCGGCGACGAACGGATAAATTTATTCAAAGGTGACGTGAATAAAAAAAAAACACTTTTTGTGCATATATCTATTAACTTTAATAGATATATGATTTCGTGGGTGTGTATTTTCAAAATTAATGCAAAAGCAAGTGTGTGTAACTACAATTTAATAAGTTAAAACTGCAAACTAATAAAATGATACAACCTTTTCAGTTTTAGTTACGTTCATGGATTGAAAAACCAACGTTTCAGCAGCATGTACTGATGCCTCCTTCAGGGAAAAAACAACATATACATGATGAGTCTGGGAAGACGTCCCCTCCTTTAACTTTTTTATTATAAGTAATAGAAAAAAATGACTCATATAAAAGTTTTATTATTTTAAATATACTATTTCATGGCAGATGTAGATATTTTTTATAAAGTCAAATTTACAAGATACGACCATAAACTTTTATTTTTTAAATATATAATTATTTTACTAAAATATAAATCTACATTCTTTTCTCTTTTCAACGATGTATTAGTTTTTATTAATGTATTTGACAAAATTCGAGAAAAATAAGATAATTGACGTTCAGGGTGTTTTTTTGCCTGAGAGGGGATGTGTCGATCAATTGTTTGCTCTTCGTATGATTGTTGAGAAGTCACTTGACAAGAACAAGAAGGTGTTCTGTGGCTTTCTCGATTTAAAGAAGGCGTATGATAGCGTTCTTCGAGATACTTTGTGGGATGTACTCAGAGAGTAGGGTGTGAATGGAAACTGGTTGGGAGCGATTCGAGCGTTGTATGAGGGTAATGAGGCTGCTGTGAGAATAGATGGTAGGTTGAGTGATTGGTTCCATATAAATGTTGGTGTGAAACAGGGCTGTGGTATGTCTCCGTGGTTGTTCAACTTGTATATGGATGTGTTATTGCGGAGAGCTTTGAATGAAATGGACGGTGTACATATTGGTGAAAGTGTAGTGCCTGCGTTAGCGTATGCTGATGATGTAGTTGTTTTAGGAGAAAATGAAGAGCAACTCAGGAGAATGATAGAGAGAATGCATGAACTTGGAAGAAGTATGAATCTGATGTTGAATGTTGACAAATCCAAAGTGTTAGTATTTGAAAGAAGTAAATTGGTGACTGAGTGCAATGTGTTGGTGGATGGAGTGAAACTGGAGCAGGTAAATGAGTTTGTATATTTGGGTAGCATGATGTCGAGAGATGGTCGAATTGATCGAGAGATAGAAAGGAGAGTGAGTGCGGGATGTAAGGTAATGGGTGCTCTGGGTATGTTTGCACGAAATGTTAACGTATCAAAGGATGCTCGGTTGAGTGTATATAATGGAGTGCTAGTGCCTGCTTTGATGTATGGAAGCGAATGCTGGGCATGGACGGGGAAGCATAAAAAGAGAGTGACTGCCGTGGAAATGAGGTATTTACGTGGTGTATGTGGGTATGTCAGACGGGATCGCGTGAGGAATAATTTGGTGTATGAAGAATGTATATGATGAGGAACAATGTGATTAAGAGAGTTGGTGTGAGTCAGTTGAGATGGTTTGGGCATGTGGAGAGAATGGCGAGTGAACGGCTTGTTAAGCGTATATATCTTGGTGAAGTTGAGGGTTTTCGATTGCGTGGCCGACCAGTGTGTAAGTGGATGGATGTGATTGATAGGGTGCTTAAAGAGAGAGCGTTTCCAAGTGTGAAGAGAAGAAGAGCATGTATGAATACGATTATGAGTGTGGCCGAGGCGAAAGAAGTCTGCTTAGATAGGAATGTGTGGATGATTGTTTCCTAACTATTATTGTGATCCGGATGCGGTATTTCGCTACCGAAAATCGGTCACTTTAATATGTTTAAGAGTAAGGATTTGTTGTATGATGTTGATGTTATTCTTATTGTTAACGGGTTTGTGCGAACACGCGTGATTTTATGTATGTATGTATGAAAAATATTTTTTATTCAAATATTCTAGGTGGTTATTTGAAAATAAGTAATAAATAAATAGATAAATAAGTAAATAATAGGTAAGTTACAATAAATAACAAACAAACGTATATTTTGTTGATGTTAACATTGTTACATTTTGTTTATCTTCACTTAGCCACCTATAATATTTGAATAAAAATAATTTTCCATATCGATGGTGAAGAATGGAAACCTCCTATGTCAAATTTTGACCTTTTCAACATTTTATGTTAATAAAATCTACAAAATTATTCTACATATGGTGCAGTTACCTCCTACATCGATATCGTAGTAATATAAAGAGAAAAACATACTTCTTGTATGACAATGAAAACATTTTGCTCCAAATTACTCCCAAGTCATGCGGTATACAATATAGTCTATGAATTAAAAGTATATTTAAAATTTATTGTTACACAAATTCGGATGATAATTATTAAAAGTTTAATGTTAGCTATAATTTTATTTGTAAAAGGGTTTTTTTTATAAATGTTTTTTTTTAATGTTTTGAATAATAGCGATTTTTGACATAGGAGGTTTTCATTCTTCACCATCGATATATATTATCTTATTTGTTTCGAATTTCTTTATTCAATAATAAAAACTAATACATCGTTGAAAAGAGAAAAAAATGGCGATTTACATTATAGTAAAATAATTATAGGTTGCTATTTAAAAAATAAAAGTTGATAGTCCTGTATTGTAAACCTGACTTAATAAAATAAATATCTACATCTGCATAAAATAGTATATTTAAAATAATAAAATTCTTATATGAACCATTTTTCCTATTACTTATAATAAAAAAGTTAAACGGGGGAGGGGGGGCGTCGTCGTCCCAGACTCTGTATATATAAATAAAAAATAACAAAAACAATAGCAACAGGTAACCAAGGTAACAAATTACAACATATTTAATATAGCAAGCCATGCTCGGTTAAGTTCTAAACCGTCATATTGATTGAGATTATTTTAACTGAATAATGAGTTCTGAAAGATTTTTTAATAATGCAAACTAATACTTTATAATACAAGTAAACTACAATTTAATAAGTTAAAAGCACAAATTGTAACTGTTAAATGCAAGTGAACTAATTGTACCTATTTAAAACTGTAAATTAAAACTTTAAAACGCAAATAAACTAATTGTATATGGGGTTAAAATAATATTAGACGGGCTCTACTTAAAAAAAAATGTTAATTTTAAATGGGCCACCAATGCTACCTCGAGAACTATAAGAGCTCAAAGAAGGTTAAATGGGCAAACAATTTCTATTTTAAACCGGGTCCACACTGAAACGAACATTGTTAGCTAAAAATGTTTGCGAACATGTTCGCTAACAAATTTGTTAAGTAGTTGTAGAATGTTCGGACTAACATTTTGCGACGTAATAAAAATGCTCGCTAACAAAAATTTATGTTCCAGGAATAGGTGGTAAACTTCGAAGAATTAAATGTTGATGCTAGTCTTGTGAACATAAAATGTTTGTATTATATAAGTAGTGAATAATTTTTCTGGAAATTAATGTCCTGGCGAGGAAGTTTCGACTCAATTATATTAAATATTAAAAATTTGATGGTGGCATTCATATAAAAACTCTAAAGCCACTGCCGTCTTTGATTCATAAATTTAACAAAAGGAAAATTTCTTTCTTTTCTGAAAACTGTGGCGAACGTATTTTCTTATTGTAGTATGGACATTATACAGGGCAGTGACCGGCGCAACCGAACATAGAACTTTAACATTTAAAATCAGACTTTCATAATTTCCTGCTTTTCTAATTATTTTAGGTAAAAAAGCTTCAAATAAAAGTTGTAGGGCATACAATTCTGCATCAATAAACAAAATTAACTTTGTGTGTCTTATAAGGGCAGAAATTAAGTATGAAAATCACCCCAGAAATAGCAATAGCCATGGAATTGAGACAAAATAAATAACAAATGTTTGACGATTTATCTGTCAAGCTAGGTTAATTTATTTTTCTTATTATTTGTAATTTCTGTTCAAATGAACAAATATCAATTTAAATTAACAAATAATTATTAACTGAAACAGAAATTAGAAATAATACTTAATAAAAATAAACTACCCTAACATGATAGATAAACCGTTAAGACATATGTTATTTATTTTGTCTCCATGACTATTGATATTTTTGAGGTGATTTTCGGTATTTTCGTACCTAATTTCTGCCGTTACAAGGCATACAAAATTAATTTTGCCTATTGATTCAGATGCAGAATTTTATGTCCTACAACTTTTATTTGAAGATTTTTTACCTAAAATAATTAGGGAAGCAGGAAATTATTAAAGTCTGATTTTATATGTTAAAGTACTATGTTCGGCTGTGCCGGTCACCACCCTGTATGTTAACTAATATTATTGCCAACAATTATTCACAAACTATGTTCATTTCAATGTGAACCCTGCTTTTAACACCAAATATTAATTTGATTACGTAGGCGTGTTAAAATATACATACAAATTGTCTGTATACATTATACATGCAGAGAAATAATATATTCAACAAGGTATAAAAAAGCGAAACCTCATAAGCGTCTCCATTTATATAACGCATTTTCCCTTGGAAAAAATTATGTAACTCACCGTCTGATATATTTTCAACACAGGTACCTTCGTGTAAATTCTAAATACATCCGTATTTGTATAAATTTTCATATTTCACTTTAAATATTAGTTTAAATATTAATATTTACTGTATATGCGTCGATTCGCTCCAATGTCTCCCAAGACTCTAAGTTGTGCTAAGGCGTACCAGGCTCCCGCTTTAATCAAGTTACGGTCGGCTCACGGCAACACTAATTAATGTAAAATAAAATATTTTTTTAAAGATTTATACTATTAATATATAAAGTATAAAAATATATTTTTAAGAAAATACAAATAGTGTAAAAAAAATGTAATTCAAATTATTCTTTTATTATATATTTACCTATACAATGTATGAATGTTTATAAATTTAAGTATATATTTTTTTACAAATATATTTCCCCATTTACCAATATATCCCTAACTTAGGGGAGGCAAATATTGTCGGCTTTAGGACATCTCTTCCGATTATACTAACAAATAAAAATCTGTGTGTATTATTAGAGCATTTTTCGAAGGCCATAAGTATTTTCTTATATTGAGTTAAAATTATATTAGAGGGGGCTGCACCACAAGTTGTCCATTTTAAATGGGGCACCACTGTTATCACGAGGACTATAAGAGCTACAAAAAACGTTAAATGGACAAACTATGTATATTTTACTAAGTATTGCAATCAACAGAAAAAAATTGTCGTTTTTTTTTGTAATTCTAAATCAATGATATATTTTCGTATCCTCATAACGATTTTTTTGATAAATATATAAAGTTTTATATTAATAAAATTCCCAGGCGGCCATGCATTCATATTTTGAAAGTAATTAAAGCAACCCTAAGGATTGTTTCTATAACTACATTTAAAAAATTGAACAATAATTTAAACTGACATGTGACACGATTATGTCATTTGAAGCACAGTTTCAAAGTTATAATAGTTGATTTCAAGAAGAAAATCTCATCTCGGGAGCATTACATAATATCATTTTACTGTATTAACACATAAAAAAATCTGATGAGGCCAGCACATTACCTTCCGTCAGTTCTATGTATTTTGTACAAATTCCATACAGAATATTTCTAGTAATAGCAAAGGATTCTCCAGTAAAATTATAACACAAAGATACTATGTCAATTGTACTTGACACTTGACATCTTTAAATTAAAATTTTCTTAATATAATAGCTGTTTCCATGGTTATAGCATAGCTGGCTACTTTATGAAATTTAATTCCTTTATAATTCTTTAACTCTATATATCCATTCAAATGAAGTACGAAATGTAATCAATTCATTTAGAGAATAAAATATTCTTTAATATTTATAATAACATTAAATGTGAACAAATTATATTTAACAGAGTTTTTTTCAAGAAAAACTGTTAAAACCTTCAAATGAGGGTACTTCCGGTTGACCATTTATAACTAGAATCTAAACAAGTTTGCATATGGATGTAAGGGAGAGGAATACGTAAATATTTTTTGGAAATCTAGTATTGAAGTTATCGTACACTGTACAAGTAAATAATGCAATATGTACATGATAGGATATATATATATATATATATATATATATATATATATATATATATGTATATATTTATAATTCTTTTTTACTTCCTTGTACGTAAGTAAAGGAAGTATTGTAATCGCGAAAAATTTCGGTTTTCAGATTTCAGCGGAAATATCCATTTTGATCATCCCTGAATCCATTTTGACTAATTTCGTCGTGACGTCTGTACGTATCTCGCATAACTCAAAAACGGTAAGCCGTAGAAAGTTGAAATTTTGTATTTAGGACTCCTATAACATCTAGTTGTGCACCTCCCTTTCTGGTTATTACACAATTTCCAGAAGTGGCACTTTACATGAAGCCTATAATAGATTTTAATGAAAAACTGTTTTAAAATATAAACCAAAACTTTTCAAATTTGGTATACAAGACTTTTATGTCAATCGAAATAACATAATATATTTTGGTTAAAATAGGCTAACCGGAAGTGGTACATTACTTGAAGTTGTTAACAGTTTTTCTTGAATAAAATGATTTTATTTTGATTTTAGAAATAAATGCTTCAAATAAAAGTTTTAGAGAATTAATTTCTGCGTCTAGCACATCAAGTATTATTAAATTAGCCCTTTGTATAAGCGAGGTATGTAAATTTAAAAATTATATACTTTTTTGTTTTTGTAATAAAGCTTGCTATGGATTAGGACAAAAATATAAAAAAAATGTTCATGTCAAATTACGTTAAATACGTGCAATTTTATGATTCGTACAATAACAAATATTATATTTTTATTGTGAAATTAGTCATATTTATTGTTGTAATCAAATATTTCTTTGTTGTAATCAAAACTCTCTTTAAAAAGAACCGGGTTAGATTATGGTCGCTATATATCTTACTGTTTTGAAGTTAATATTAATATTTTGTAATTTATTTATTAAAAAAATATGTATAGTTTATTAATCGTACAAGGAAGTCGTGTGGTGTCCACATCAGATTTTTTATTTTTTATTCTCCTGATGTTATACCTCTATTTTAAATTATATCAATTATTAACAACACTAATTTATTATCTTATCGATTTCGGTTTATTTAGAAAACCATCATCAGAGTTTAAGAATAAATTATAAAGTAATAAATATATATAAACACATTTGACATAAAACAAAATATCAATAAAATGTATAAAATACAAAGTTGGCTTTGTTAATATATTTTTTAAATTCCAAAATTATAAATATAAAAGTACCAATGAAATTAAATAAATTAAATTAAAATGAATATTGTATTGAAATATATGATATTAATCTGTAAATTGTAAAATAAGTTTTATATATAAATATAAAAATTAAATATTAATTTTGTTTTATGTCAAATGTGTTTATATATATATTTATTACTTTATAATTTATTCTTAAACTCTGATGATGGTTTTCTAAATAAACCGAAATCGATAAGATAATAAATTAGTGTTTTTAATAATTAATATAATTTAAAATAGAGGTATAACATCAAGAGAATAAATAATAAAAAGAATTATAAATATAAAATGTACCTCCAAGGGAATAGAACAACGTATAAAATAATACAAGAAGTGATATATATATATATATATATATATATATATATATATATATATATATATATATATATATATATATATATATAAAGGGATAGATAACAACATATTGGTGAAAGTATATTGCCTGCGTTAGCGTATGCGGATGATGTAGTTGTTTTAGAAGAAAATGAAGAGCAACTCAGGAGAATGATAGATAGAATACATTTAGTTGGAAGAAGTATGAAACTGATGTTGAATGTTGATAAATCGAAAGTGTTAGTATTTGAAAGGAGTAAATTGGTGACTGAGTGCAATGTGTTGGTGGATGGAGTGAAACTGGAGCAGGTAAATGAGTTTGTATATTTGGGTAGCATGATGTCGAGGGATGGTCGAATTGATCGAGAGATAGAAAGGAGAGTGAGTGCGGGATGTAAGGTAATGGGTGCTCTGGGTACGTTTCCACGAAACGTTAACGTATTAAGGGATGCTCGGTTAAGTGTATATAATGGAGTGCTAGTTGGTATGAGTCAGTTGAGATGGTTTGGGCATGTGGAGAGAATGGCGAATGAACGGCTTGTTAAGCGTATATATCTTTGTGAAGTTGAGGGTTTTCGATTGCGTGGCCGACCAGTGTGCATGTAAGTGGATGGATGTGGTTGGTAGGGTGCTTAAAGAGAGAAAGTTTCCAAGTATGAAGAGAAGAAGAGCATGTATGAATGCGATTATGAGTGTGGCCGAGGCGAAAGAAGTGTGCTTACATAGGAATGTAGGAAGGATGATTGTTTCCTAACTATTATTGTGATCCGGATGAGGTATTTTGCTACCGTAAATCGATCACTTTAATATGTTTAAGAGTAAGGTTTTGTTGTATGATGTTGATGTTGTTCTTATTGTTTTCGGGTTTGTGCGAACCCACTAAGTGGGGCACGCGTGATTTAATTTATATATGTATGTATAGATAACAACGTTCTTGTAACTATTTCCTGCATTGTGCATGTGTATAATATAGGAAATAAATTAAGGAATGGATAATAACGTACTTCTAACCATTTCCTACATTGTACTCTTTCAAATTATTGTTGATCAAATTTGAAAATTTTAATATTAAAAGTGCCAAGAGGATGGTTTGGTTCACGAAAGATGATTATTCAAGATTTTTTATAAGCCGTTTGATATAATTTTAATTGTAGATACCATCACTGCATTTCATATGCATAAGCGTGCAACAAGAAATATTTATGGATACATTTTAACTGAAAAAAATTGATGCAATTTTCAACATTTTCGATGAAGTCAAAGTTATATTTTATCGAAATTTGATAATTTATTATTGTTGTTTTTAGACATCCTACCTATATTTTAGCTAAAACATGCACATAAATACATACATATAAAACACATAATTAAATAATGATGTGGGCCTCCTGATACAACTTAAAACTAAACATACATAACAGTGTGTACGTCCCTAGGATCAGTAGGATCTGCCTTCAGCACCACCGCGAGTATGGCGGAGGCCCCGGATTTGACGTGTCATCGGTGCAACGTCGACCTATTATCGTTAGACGCTGAACCGCGTAACGGTTGGGCACCTGAAAGGGAAAGCTAGCTCAGGAGGCCCGTTGAAACTGCTCACGCCCTAACCACAATGTATATAAACATGCACATGCACAAATACATAATATACATACATAAATAAGTACATAAGAAATCAACAATATATACGGACGAAATCGCGGCGACGAACGGATAAAAAGGTTGGTAACATGAATACAAAAAACATATTTTGTGCACATATCTTTCATTTATTTTTACATAACATATATATAGATATTAGATTTCGTGGGGGTGTGTGTGTATGTTTGTAAAATTAATATAAAAGCAAGTGTGTGTAATTATAATTTAATAAGTTAAAACTTCAAACTAATACTTTAAAATGCAAGTGCACTAATTGTAATTAATGAAAACTGTAGATAAAAACTTTAAAACGCAAATAAACTAATTGTAATCATTTAAAACTATAAACAAATGCAAGTAAACTACCTATACATTTTTAAAACTGCAAAATGAAACTTAAAAATTCAATTTAACTTCATGTCATCACTCAGCATGCTGTGATGATATATATTTATTTACTACAAAAACTGGTAAACAGAAAAGGGAGTTACTCAGTCCGGCGGACCCTAGTTTGAGTAGAGCGACCTTCCCAAAGGCCCCACTGCCCTATCCCAGAAAGGAGCAGCGAAAGGAACGACTGAGTTTGCCACAATGGGTCCCAGATGCCCTTGAAAAAATGACTCTAATCTAAAAGGGGCATACTAGAAAGAGCTGCTTCGATAGTTAAGAAAAACTAAAAAAAGAAGCAAAATCAAGCAGGGGGGGGCTGTTTTTCACCTGTTTTCGTCACCTGATGTTTTCTTCACCTGAAATCGCGAAAAACGTAATGTTCTTAAGATCTACAGCCGGTGCTATCGATCATTGATAAATGTAGTTTCGTTTTTAAATGAAATGCCCATTTTTTAATTATTTACTACTAATTAATGAAATAATTGAATTAAAATTAAATAAATTTAAATATTACAATATGTATACGTTTTTAAATAATTATACAATAATTATACAACAGTTTACTGAACACTTCTGAATCTAAACGTAAAAAAATACAACAAATTTTGGATTTAGTTTTGAACCCGAGTATTTTACATTTCTAGCTATTTATTTCACAACTAATCATGTGTAGTATTAAATTAAATAATAGACACTCTAAATAAAAACTACGCTACCCTGTCCTTAAATACCGCGTAAACCGACCCGGACCCGAAAAAGTATCGGCAAAACTTTAATTATATTTTACCCTAACTTTAATGCAAATGAATTTAATTTTAATTTAATGTAATATTACCAAAAAAAATAATCGCAACTTTAACTAAAATAATTCTAACTATTGTTGCCTTCTTGTGGTTGTAGATTGGCCTTAAAGTCCTTAAAGCATTAAACAAAGCTTTAGACAAGCCCTACTGTTGATCAAATGCTTAAACCAGCCTTTACACTCCTCGGAAACTTCTCTGGAACCCTGTATTGTAAACCGTACTTGTTTAAAAATAGTTTTAAACAATACAGTTTTTTTGGGGGAAAACCTATTTCTGAACGAACGGATATTTATTTAAACTAACTCTAAAAAAACTAAGTTTCGCCGATTTATTTACGATATTGTAACGAGTTACGACGCCCGGTATGTTAACATAGATAGACATTCACAATGTACCTCGAAAAAGAAATATAGAAGAAAATATAATTATTTGAATTAAATTCAACAACATAAATCTTATTTTCAGGAGAAAAATGAATTTACATTTGTGTTATGCGGAAATAAAATAGCAAAAAAGCGACAGTGAAAAGAGGCACATAATATAACGACTTACATTGATGAACACAACCCATCCACCAGCAAGAAGAATCAGCTAAGTCCAACACGGCTGCATGGCTCAGCTATCCCAGGACGGCTCCTTGAAACAGCAAACTACAATACGGATCGGTTCTCCAAGAAACATTTTTTCATTCACTGGAACTCTGGAACACAAAAATAATTTATTTTAAAATACAAGTGTTTCAATAATAAAACATGTTATCAGCATAGATATCTATTAAAACAGTTAAACTATTGTTTAAACTTACCATTGTTGCTAATTTGCAACAATATACAACAATATTTCACTATTAAAATATGCACGATACTTTAATAACATAACAAAGATGGCTATTTGTGTTTGTTGACAAGAAACATAAGACTGGCGAACCGGCAGTGGCGTGGTTATTAGATAATCACGCTATTAAATGAATAATTAAATATTAAAATTAATTTGTGAAAAAGAAATACAAATTGTCGACGTACCTCCAAAAATGAAAAATTATTTTCAAATGATTTAATATGGGGCAACATGATTTAACCCAAAGTTCGAATGATTTCAGAAAAATGACCACAGAAAAAAATACAAATAATGATATAACACTTTGGATAGAAAACAATAATAAATCCATTGCTGGGTGTGCCAATCTGCTTTGTACAGTAATTTTTTTTAAAGATCAAAGTCATCTGTATCATGAAAGAATTAACAAATTGGGATACAGTAAAAATTTTGAAAGATGTCCGATCAAGGTCATCTACGAATTGTATGAATTCAGATTTTTGCTTCGCCCATTCTAACAAATTCAGTAGTGTCGTTTGCTTAGTTTTCATGAAGGTACATAAGATACTACTGTTATTTTATTATTATAAAAATATATGTTACAATAAAAGCATTCAAAATTCAAAAATAAGTCAACTGGTAAATTTATTAGTAAATGTAAAACCAAATATGTGAAAAATAAGATACTGACACAATGTCGATGTCAGTGACTCTGACAGAAAATAACGTTATTCGTACGGCTATGAATTAAGGTAATGTATCTGAATTAATTAACAAATAAACTTACGTTACAGCGAAAGTATTATCAACAACGAGCATCGTTTTAAAATGGTATGTCCTAACTTAGTGTTATATCCATCCTTATCGCACACGCTTATAGCCTTTGCAAAGGAAAGAGATAAATATATGCCAAGTTGTTAATTCGTTCATGATACAGATGACCTTGATCGGACATCTTTAAAAAAAATTACTGTACATTTATCTCGCTCGGATTTGCAAAGACTACAAATGTGAGGGATAAAGGATATAAACACGCTTGTCTTTCAAAATTTCATATTGTTTCGACTAAGTTAGGACATTCCATTTTAAAACGATGCTCGTTGTTGATAATACTTTCGTTGTAACGTAAGTTTATTTATGAATTCAGATATATTACCTTAATTCATAGCCAAGCCGGGTCCACACTGAAACGAACGTTGTTAGCTAAAAGTGTTTGCTAACATGCTCGCAAACAAATTTGTTAAGCAGTTGTAGAATGTTCGTACTAACATTTTGCGGCGTAATAATTATGTTCCAGGAATACGCGGTAAACTTCGAAGAATTAAATGGTGACGCAGGTCTTGTGAACATAAAATGTATATTTTGTATTATAAAAGCTAGTGAATAATTTTTCTTAATGTCCTGGTGACGAAGTTTGGATCCAATTAAATTTATTAAATATTAAAAATTTGTTAGTGACATTCATATGAAAACTTTAAATTGATATTATACACAGGCTAGTGACCCGGTACAGCCGAACATAGGACTAACATATAAAATCAGACTTTCATAATTTCCTGCTTCTCTAATTATTTTAGATAAAAAAGCTTCAAATAAAAGTTGTAGGACATAAAATAAATAAACAATAAACAATAGTTATTCGTATATCAAGTGCTGAAAGTCTATCTTTGTCGAACCAAAACTTTGCTTTGCTCAGGCTGCAATCGTTTGTGTTCGACAAAGGACTTTCAACACGTGTTATACACACTATTTTTTCTACTCCTGCAAGATAAAAAAAATAAGGAAATAAAGCATTATTTTTTAAAAATAATTTGACATTTATTTTCAATTTTTGTATTTGTGATGCGTATCTATGACAACAACAAACATTCTATACAACATTTGTAAGTAAAATTTGTTGCTAGGATACCGAAGCGTGCTGCAAAATTTTGCAACACTAGTGTTGCAAAGAGTTACTTTCAACATGAAAAACAAACCAGAAAATTGTATTTTCAGAGCAGGAGTAGGAAAAATTAATTTTGTATGCCTTGTAAGGGCAGAAATTAGGTATGAAAATATCGAAAATCACCCCAAAAATTAACAAATGTTAACGATTTATCTCAAGCTAGGTTAATTTATTTTTATTATTATTCGTAATTTCTGTTCAAGTGAACAAATATCAATTTAAATTAACAAATAATTGTGAACTGGAACAGAAATTAGAAATAATACCTAATAAAAATAAATTACCCTGACATGACAAATAAACCATTAGACATATTATGTTATTTATTTTGTCTCAATTCCATGGCTATTGATATTTTGAGATAATTTTCGATATTTTCATACCAAATATCTGTCGTTTCAAGGCATACAAAATAATTTTGATTATTGATTCAAATGCAGTATTTTATGCTCAACAACTTTTATTTGAAGCTTTTTTACCTAAAATAATTAGGGAAGCAGGAAATTATGAAAGTCTGATTTTATATGTTAAAGTCCTACGTTCGCCTGTGCCGGGCACCATCCTGTATGTTAACTAATATTATTGCCAACAATTATTCACGAACTATATTGTTGAACATTTATTCGCTAACAATGTTCGTTGCAATGTGAACCCGGGTTTTAAATATTTAACAACAAATAATATCACGTAGGGGTGTTACAATATACATATAAATTATATGTATACATTATACATACAGAGGAACAATATATTCAACAAGGTATAAAAAATCAAAACCTCATAAGCGTCTCATTTATAAAACGCATTTTCCCTAGGAAAAAATGATGTAACTCACCGTCTGATATTTTCAACACAGGTGCCTTCGTCTAAATTCTAAATACATTCGTATTTGTATAAATTTTCATATTTCACTTTAAATACTAGTTTAAATATTAATATTTACTGCACAGATACATATATACGTCCATTCCCTCCAATGTCTCACAAGTTGTGCCAAGGCGTACCAGTCTGCCACTTTAAACAAGTTACGGTCGGCGCACGGCATCACAAATTAATGTAAAATAAAATAAAATTATATTTTTTAAAGATTTATAAAAATAATATATAAATGTATAATGTGTTAAAATATTATTTTAAGAAAATACAAAAGTGTAAAAAAAATATAATTCAAATTATTTTTTATTATATATTTACCTATACAATGTATGAATGTACCTATGAAATTTTATAAATTTAAGGATGTATTTTTTTACAAATATATTTCCCTATTTACCAATATATCCCTTACTTAGGGGAGGCAAATATAGTCGACTTTAGGACATCTCTTCCGATTATGCTAACAAATAAAAATCAGTGCGTATTATTGGAGCATTTTTCGATTGCCATAACTAGAGTATTTTCTTATATTGATTAAAAATTATATTAGAGGGGACTGTACCACAAATTGTCCATTTTAAATGGGCCACCATTGTTATCACGAGGACTATAAGAGCTACAAAGAACGTCAAATGGAGAAACTATGTATATTTTACTAAGTATTGCAATGAACAGAAAAAATCTGATGTGGACACCACACGACTTCCTTGTACGATTATGAAACTATACATATTTTTTTAATAAATAAATTACAAAATATTAATTTTAACTTCAAAACAGTAAGATATATAGCGACCATAATCTAACCCGGTTCTTTTTAAAGAGAGTTTTGATTACAACAAAGAAATATTTGATTACAACAATGAATATGACTAATTTCACAATAAAAATATAATATTTGTTATTGTACGAATCATAAAATTGCACGTATTTAACGTAATTTGACATGAACATTTTATTTTTTTGTTCTAATCCATAGCAAGCTTTATTACAAAAAAATAATTTTTAAATTTACATATCTCGCTTATACAAGGGGCTAATTTAATAATACTTGATGTTCTAGACACAGAAATTAATTCTCTAAAACTTTTATTTGAACCATTTATTTCTAAAATCAAAATAAAATCATTTTATTCAAGAAAAACTGTTAACAACTTCAAGTAATGTATCACTTCCGGTTAGCCTATTTTAACCAAAATCTATTATGTTATTTCGATTGACATAAAAGTCTTTTATACCAAATTTGAAAAGTTTTGGATTATATTTTAAAACAGTTTTTCATTAAAATCTATTATAGGCTTCATGTAAAGTGCCACTTCTGGAAATTGTACGTACGTATCTCGCATAACTCAAAAACGGTAAGCCGTAGAAAGTTGAAATTTTGTATTTAGGACTCCTATAACATCTAGTTGTGCACCTCCCTTTCTGGTTATTACACACTTTCCAGAAGTGGCACTTTACATGAAGCCTTTAATAGATTTTAATGAAAAACTGTTTTAAAATATAATCCAAAACTTTTCAAATTTGGTATACAAGACTTTTATGTCAATCGAAATAACATAATAGATTTTGGTTAAAATAGGCTAACCGGAAGTGGTACATTACTTGAAGTTGTTAACAGTTTTTCTTGAATAAAATGATTTTATTTTGATTTTAGAAATAAATGCTTCAAATAAAAGTTTTAGAGAATTAATTTCTGCGTCTAGCACATCAAGTATTATTAAATTAGCCCTTTGTATAAGCGAGATATGTAAATTTAAAAATTATTTTTTTGTAATAAACTTGCTATGGATTAGGACAAAAAAATAAAAAAAAATGTTCATGTCAAATTACGTTAAATACGTGCAATTTTATGATTCGTACAATAACAAATATTATATTTTTATTATGAAATTAGTTATATTCATTGTTGTAATCAAATATTTCTTTGTTGTAATCAAAACTCTCTTTAAAAACTTCCTTTATGGTCGCTATAAGTCTTACTGTTTTGAAGTTAAAATTAATATTTTGTAATGTCCACATCAGATTTTTTTTAATATTATTTTCTTCAGTTTTTCTATTTGTACACCTCAGAAAGCAACCATGTTGATAAAATATAATTATTTATCTAACCCGAAAAAAATAATTAAGATTAACTCTAAGAACATAATTCATAGACATACAATTAAAATAAACAAATGATGATCTGTAATATATTTTTTCATTTTTCTTAATAATTTTCAATTTTTTCACCCAAAAAAAAATTATATTTCATATTTTATTCATGTTCAAAACAAAATAATATTGACTTGTTATATATCATTACAAAGCTTATAAAATAAGCAAAAAATGAGACTATTTTCAACATAAGTATCCATTGAAAAAATCATAAGTTTGTGAATTATTGTTTTCAAAAAATCTAATTTCGCCGTTTTATTCTACGTAGAAAGCGGTACAAAATTTATCTAAACATTTTTTTTATCATAATAAATAGGATAACTTAAAAAAATCTGATGTGGCCAGCACATTACCTTCCGTTATGTACAAACAGGGTTGTAGGGCGGTTTTGTAAACTTCTGTGTTGGTGCCCAAGGGAACTATTTCGAAGGGGATCATGCGGTTGTTCAATAATTTTTAAATATACGGTTTTTATACACTCAGTCTCATTACTTAATTGTCAGACCTCGAATATTGATTTAACTATTCTACAGATGATTGCTTCATAGCATTAATATAATTTATTCATATTTATGGTACATACAATAATAAAATCATAATATATATATACACACACATATTTACAATAGGTAACCAATTTTCTATATAATACGAGCCCAACCCCAAATATAATAGTACCCTCTGAAAAAAATATATTAACAACAAGAAGAAATAATTTTTTAGATTATAATAGCTAAGGCTATATTTGGGCTATTTTTTATTTTATGTATTAATAAAGTGTACTGGATTTAAATGTAATGTTACCTAAATTTATCATTTTAACAATAATCCACGGGCAAATATATGACACCAGACACGTGCTATATTTTTTTAGTTCCAACAGTAAATAATACAATATTTATGTTAGCATTATTTATAAAACTGAAGGTAAGGAAACTGACAATATATTCAATTACTATATTAAATTTTATTTTTTTAGTAAAATTATTTGCAAAATGATATTTTTCTTCAAACGTCATAAAAGTAGCATCTTTTGTGACTTGATTCACAAGGTAGAAGTTTAATTTCTACGCCGCCGGAGTAGAAGTAGCTAATTTCTACGCCGCCGGCGTAGAAATAAAATAAATAAATATCCATGGAAACTCTACAGAATCAACGAATAAGAAATAACTTTAATAAAAGAAACCTGTAATATCCGCCTAAATGCTAGGTAACCTAAGAGTAAAGTTACTAAATACGATCAATAGCTGTCAAATTTAAATATATAACCTATGAATTGAAATATAAACAGAGTTTACTTTTGAGGAAATAACATTATTAAAGAATAGCAAACTTACAGATTACAATTACAGGGACGGTAATGAGCATAAGAATACTTAGAATTAAAGTGATAAGAAAATATAATATTGTTTGGCAGTGATTACTGGACATACTGTTAAATTTCCATCCAATTGAACAACTTCAAGGGGCGTACATTATAATCCTTCAAATTCCGACATAATTGCATACAAGGAGGATATAAAATTGCACAGTTTTTATTTAAACGTCAAAACGTGAAAATTTTCATTTCAATGTTTATAACAAAAAGTGAACAAATAAGTATCCATAGCAACAGGGCAATTGAAATCGCAAACGTAATTTACGTAAAATGTAACATCAGTAGTAGATATTTTTCTTTAAATATCTACGTTTGAAGAAAAAATATAATGTGTCATTCGGAGTAAAAGTGTCTTTGTGTGCCTCGCGTGCATTTATCCGACTCGCTACGCTCGTCGTTTAAACTTCCACGCTCATCACACAAAGTCTCACTTTTACTCCTAATAACACAATATACTATTATTTATTAAAGTACCATCTACAATTATATTAAAAACAAGAATAAATAAACTTCTGGATGCTATGGTTATTACTCCAATTCAACAAATTTTGATATGCTGTATTAATAGAGTGTATAGAACTTGAATACATTGCTTATAATAAAATTTCTTAGGTTTAATAATAATTTATTTGCAAATAAACCATTGTCTGCATGTGACAAATGTTTTCGTCTTTAATAATTCGCAAATAATTTTTATTAAAGTAATAAAATTTAAGATGGCAATTAATTGAGTATATTGTCAGTTACCTTTACCCTCAGTTTTATAGATAATACTAACATAAATATTGAATTATTTACTGTTGGAACGAAAAAATTTGGAGCTTGTCTGTTGTCATATATTTGCCCGTAGATTATTGTTTAAATGAGAAATTTAGTTAATAACATTGTATTTAAATCCAGTACACCTTGTTAATACATAAAATAATATTTTTATTGTTAATATATTTATTTCAGAGGGTACGAATATATTTGGGGTTGGGCCCGTATAAACATATCACAACTTATCTGTTCTACTTGATGGCTGTAAGGATCAACGAGTCTTCAAACTTATCGCGCGTAGCTCTATAAGCTTCTCTTTCTTGATCCGGATATTTGGTTGGCAAATTAGGAGAATGTAAGTTCACTTTTGCTGGATATCTGGAATACAATGTTTATTTATTTTTTAATATTATTAGGGGAGAAATAAAATTTTAAAATATACCTGATCCCCCCAATGTCTACTTCATAATCTCCAGAGAGAACGTACTCGTTGGTAACTTTTTGAAATTTGCCTTGAGAGTCGATGTTTTGGATAAAACCAAGGCATACCTATAAATTATACATAGTTTAATCGAAGTGTGTGGAATCTTCCATTGTTTTTACCTCCCGCCATACCGCAGGTAAGGGTAGTAATGTTTTCGATAGTGAGTTTTCAGTGAATAAGGGTCCCCACAACACATTTTTACTACTTTTACAATGATGTCTGTGTGTGTGTGTGTGTTTGTGACGATTTTTTCTTCCACGATAACCCATATCGAACTTCCAAAAATTTATATTATTCGTATTTAAGCTTTCTGCATTCATATAAAGAGTTGATTATACAAGGTGTTTCCTTTAAGACAACCCGCGCTTTTTTGGGCGAACTAATGACTTTAGAGAAAAATGTTATATACAAAAAAATACCAGGAAAAAGGGCTTAATTTATGAGGAATAATAAATAAAAAATTCAACCAGTGGTTCGCAAACGGTAGAATAAAATTATATTTTTTTAAATGGCAACCTATATAATTTTTTTGTCCATTAGATAGAGAATTTTTTTCTGATTTCAACGATATAAATATGATATGGGGTTGTATAACAATTATTTCGAGAAAAATGATATTAAAAATCAGAAATAATTTTACAATATTGAAGTAGGCTATGCAATAAACAACTATTAATACGACTATTGCCTAGGTTACGATAGTATATTATTTTCTTATATCTAAAATAACTTGTTTTACTAAGAAATTCATAATAACAAATGAACTACATAACGAAGAAATATCAAAAAATAATAGTACTTACATAAAAGGAAAAACAATATGATGGAAATTATTTACAAGTTTATGCAACCTTAGGTATTTTTGGTATTTTTGCACTTAAGAGTACTAATTTTTATTATAATTTGTGCTCGAAAACACCTCCTTGGTTTTGAAGACAAAGTTCAATTCTTCTTCTCAATTCGGAAGATGTAGCACATCTAATAGATTGAGCATTTAAGTCTCTAATTGCTAGAACAGCAATTTCAGTATCTTCATCAATTATTCTGGGTTGACGTTCCCTTTTCAACTTGAGAAATGACCCAACAGTTTGGGCATTTCGAAAAATTGTTCTCAATAATTCACGAGTGGGTTGCACTTTTTGGAGATAAAACCGTGAAAATCTTCGTATCGTAGAATTTAAATTTCTTTCACATTCTCCATACATAACAGTAAGATTAAAATAGTCTAAATTTGTTAGTTCTTGCAACTGCAAAGCCATTTTTTATTAATAAGTGCCTGAGTGTCTGGTCGCGAATCTGGGGACCCGGGTTCGATCCCGACCGACGCCAAAAATTACATCGCATTTTAATGGCACAAAATTGACCCCTGTGGCGCACTCTCCACGCCAGCAATGAGTGCCCGTGAGGTGACGCCTGGTAAGCGCCCGCACGGTACAAATATTCCATCATTACCGATATCTGTGTATGAAGCAGATTGGCACACCCAGCAATGGGTAATATGCCGTGATGAAATATTTATTTATTTATTTTATTTAAGTAATTAAACAATTACGAAAACAAACACTTAATAACGTAAGTAACAAAACTATCTGTCACCTGTATCATTTGTTTGCATTTGTTTATTGCATAGCCTACTTCAATATTGTAGAATTATTTCTGATTTTTAATATCATTTTTCTCGAAATAATTGTTATACAACCCCATATCATATTTATATCGTTGAAATCAGAAAAAAACTCTCTATCTAATGGACAAAAAAATTGTATAGGTTGCCATTTAAAAAAATATAATTTTATTCTACCGTTTGAGAACCACTGGTTGAATTTTTTATTTATTATTCCTCATAAATTAAGCCCTTTTTCCTGGATTTTTTTTGTATATAACATTTTTCTCTAAAGTCATTAGTTCGCCCAAAAAAGCGCTGGTTGTATTAAAGGAAACACCCTGTATATTGGACAACCGGAAGTGATACTTTACTTGAAACCGATAACAGTTTTTAATGAAGAACTATATTAAAATAAAATCCAAAACTGTTCAATTTTAGTATTTAATTTTTTTATACCATTTTATTATACATACACAGTATATGCGCAAGAAATGATTGATAGGTCATTTCTATTTGGCAAGACCTATAATAACTACTGCAAATTACTAACCTGTTTTTTAAACGTAAACCCATATCCAGTTGTGGTGGTCGTCCCCACATGCTTCCCATTCCTGTAGATGGGTTCCCCGCCCCAAGCCCAGTATTCCGACTCCGGGTCGTGGTCATTAAGTATAAGCTGGATATACATCCTTCGCACGCCTTCTTCACGCTGTTTCAACAACGCGTCTCTGCCGATGAAGTCCATGCCTTTGTCGAACTTGACGCGCCACGAACGGCCGCATTCCAACGGTGTTGTCATGGTGTCCAAATCTTGGCCCCAGAACGCGTAGAATTTTTCTACGCGCAGTGCTCGCATGGCGTAATAGCCTGCGTGTTGCATTGAGTATTTCTGACCGGCGGTGGTTAGTTCAGTGTATACGTGCAGGGCGAACTACATAAAAATTAATACAGGGTAACAATAAATAATTACGTAGCAAATTTTTCTAAAGCTACATGAATAAGACGGTTCTGTATGAAAAGGTAATATTCATTCTTTTTATAACCATGGTGACAATTATTCTCATAGTTGTTTATATTTTGACATTTCTTTACTTGGACGCCATGGGAATAGCTTCAAGCAGTCGCAGTGCAATGGGGTCATTTCACATTTTCTAATTTTTTCTTGAAAGAATAGGTCAAATTAAATATGTAGGTGTAATTTTTACACTTTACTACAAGTTTTTAGAATCAGAGATATGATTTTTTAAAAGTTGTCTTTAATTTCAAATATTTGGACGCTGACGTCACGGCTATACGTCACGGCTTGTCGGATGCGGCAGCAGCTCTCTACCGGTTGTGTTCGGAACTATGATTATTTGAGTTATCACTTGTCAGTTTGATTTTGTGACAGCAACATATTGTTAACGAAAAACATATTTCATAAAACTTTTGGTATTTATTTTAATAAATGTTTTATTTACATACCTGTACTCTTAACTCTGCTATCACCTGTCACAATTTTAGGTTAGTTTGTTTACAGTAGCAAACGGATATCACGTGGACCGTTGTGTGTATGAGAGAGGAATGTCATTGTGTGAGTAACAAGCCGTGACGTCACGAATTTTACAGCCGCGAAAGTTTATTAGCAAATTTATGAATGAAAAGTCGCATATTTCATGTTATTTTATATTACTATATTTATTAAATGAGACGGATTTCACGATTTTATAAAAAAAAAAACAATGATTTATTTTTTTAAATGACCCCATTATTGAACTATTTAAAAGGTGAAAATGCCAATGTGATATTGTGGCGGTCTGAATCCAGCCTGGCTACATTCAAGAGCGCTCCCTACACAGATTTCCAGCGGTCCAATGGTCAGCGCATCAAGCTCTCATCATCGGTTCGATTCCCGGCCATCGAAACTTCCATCGTCTAATTAATTAAGGAAGCAAGAAATTACGAAAGTCTGATTTTACAGGTTAAAGTCCTATGTTCGGCTGTACCGGTCACCACCCTGCATATCTCTACAACAGTACTCCTTTAAAGAAAATAAGTGAATATTCCTTACCTCGTTAGGAACGTAGAGCACATATCCCAACTCCCCAGTATGCGTAATATTCATAGCTCGGATACCATTAGCCAGCCCTACATCGAGTAGCTTGTAAGTGAAGAATGGAAAATTCCTGGGGCTGAGATCTGTGTCAGTGAGCTCGGCCAAAAGCGCCCGAGTGAAAGGCCCCATTATGCATAACGCGGTGAACATGGATGTAACGTCAGACAGAGCCACAGTTGGAGGGAGGTGACGCTGTAGCCACACTTTGCAGCGGGTTTGTTGGATGGTTGGGGCTATCATCATATAGCTACAAAATGTATCCAGTCAACAACCTTCTCGTCATAAATAATAGGAAAAAAACGACCAAAATCGTGAATTTTTAAGGTAGTTGTCACTCGAGTGTTCAAAATAAAAATTAAGCTAATGCAGTTTATATTTGCAATATCTTATATTTTCTAACATTATATTATATACACAGATTGCATCAAAATAGTTAGAAGCTAATATCAAACACTGTAACAGATGAATTTTCTTCATTTTTCCGTAGAAAAGTTTTTGTTGAACTGTACCACTCGCACTAACACATACACAAGTGTCATATTTCAATGTTGAACTGTGGCATCGTCGCATCAAGACATTTATTGGTACATTCGGGTATAAAAGTAATAAGATATTTTAAGATATAATACTAATTCTAAACTACAAATGGAAACTGCAAAACAATTTAATATATTTCTTTCTTAAAATTACAAAAGTAGTATTATACTGTTTAAAGTTTTCATGCTTTTCACGTAAAATACCAATTTAAAAAATATTTCCTTCGAATGTACGTCTGAAATTCCTTTAACCAAAGATTACCTTTTATTCGCTAATACCAAGCGGGTGTTAACTGATACTCCAACTGAAACGCTTGTACATGGTTGTCAAGTATAATTCTACCTATTTATCGTATTTTCAAATGATAATTTTCCAGAGGCAATAAAATTAAATCTGGATAGTAAATAATTTTCAAATTTTTACATAAAATCCGTTAATTAGTTTTCTATAACATACTAGTTTTTCGATTAAAGGCCAACGCGCACTTATGCGCGGCGCTGTTTTCCGTAAAATATAAAATGCATTGTTTCTTATGGAGTAACGCGCACTTATAGACGGCGCGGCGCAGCGGCCTGTTCGGAATTCTAGCCAGAGAATATTTCTGCCGAAGCCGCGCCGCGCTGCGCCGTGCCGTCGATAAGTGCGCGATAGGAACGATGGCGTAGACGACTGATTTCATACCCGAATAATTTGATCGGTAAAGTTCGTGCTTCCGAATGTAACAAACCACGACACTAGAGCGACTAGACTGAACCTCATTACTCATACGGATAATACGGAAGTATTCAATTCATCCTTCAGTAAGTGAGGATACAAATTGTGGAATTCACCTTCTGTATTTCTTTTTTTATTTATGTCATGGACCCATTTTTTTTATTTTTATAATTATTTTCTTCTTCAACTGCAAGCAAGTAAAATAACTTCTTCCTCAGAGTCTGAAGCCATGGTACACATGAAAACGGTTTGGTCGTAACTTCACGTCTTGGTGATACAAACTGCACAACTCTGCGCTGCGCCGCGTAATAGTGCGCGTTAGTATGTCATTTTGGTCGTCCGCCGCGTAGTGGCGCGCCGCGCCTCGTCGCGCATAAGTGCGCGTTGGCCTTAAATGTCGGTATGGATATAAAAGTTATAATTTCAAATGTGTTTATTTTGCTATTTCCTATTCTTCACGTGTTAAAAAGACCAAATTTAATTGCAAATATCTCAGGTACCGCGTGGTCAATTATTTTAAAACTTGGAGAGCAGATAGATTATACTTCAGTTGAGATGGACTTAAAATTTCAATTAATTCTGATATAATGGTTTTACGATATAACTACCTTAAAATGATTTTTCTGATTTACTTTTTACTTAACCGGTTTTTAAAAAGTTTAGATTAACCAGTTTATGTAAGTGTATTCTCCACACCGGCAATGAGTACCCGTGTAGTGAAGCCTGGTCGAGTGCGTACACGTTAACAACAACCCGGCTGCGTCATCACTTGATTTTGCAGACTACGCCTTCAAGGAAATGTTCAGCGGTGTGCCCAATATAATTTTATCATTAATTTTGTTAAGTCGCACTTTCGTACAAAAAAAAATATCAGTCCCAATATGGACCTATTACAATCATTAAAAGAGAGAGATATTAATAAAAGTGAGATGTGTATAGCACGCAGTTGACTTTTAGCGCATGTGGGTGTATAACAAATTTTAAAAAAATTGAGTAAATTTAGTTATAGTATATGCAATGAATGCTTTAAAAAGAAAGGAAAAACAGATGAAATCATAAAAGAAGTCCTGCATATTTGCACTTCGAATTTGCAAACTTATGATATCAAAACAATCGAAAAGTGACAGTTACTAGCATAGTTGTCAAATAATTTGCTTAAAATCCTATCTTATAATCTCTGGTTAAACATAAATTTATTTTATTTCTTGCTCGTTATTTGGCAACATGGTGTCACCCACTCAATGATTCAGCAAAAATTCGCTAGATGGCACATCTAAAATGACGTCACTAGGGTACCTATATACTCAGGGTATGGCCATGACGTGGCTCGCTTTCGTCCGCCATTAGAGGGCTACTGTCATATTCGTTGTTGTTGCGCAAATTATTATGTATTTTCGTGGCTACTTGTTTTATTTTAATGCAAAACACATTTAAATATACTTCTAATATTTATTTAAAGTGTAAGTAATACTTTTATTTTATTTATATGTATATTTTCTTGAGATACTGACTACGATGACTGGCAATATTGAAAACACATAAAAATTACCAATATTAAGCACAAACATTTAAATTTTTAAAAGGTAAGTTTAAAATATATACTTATTATGTAAATAATAACCACAGTTATTAAATTTGATGTGATAATAACAACCTATATCCTATGCGCTACATAACATCTAAATCTATGTCATAATAATAATTGTGTATCTCTTAAATAAATGAATTTTTATTACCTTTATAGATTTATAGTGTGATTATGTAATATTCCTGTATAATATAATATCACATTTCTTACAAATAAATAGGGAAATGAATTATCAGTATGTTTGACATTGGCTCGCTTATGGCGGCGATCTTGCCCCATGGCCATACCCTGTATATAAAGGTACCCTAGACGTCACATAGTCATTAAAATGTAATAGGTCCATTGCTAATTTTATATGTTTAAGTTTGTTCGCATGCACGTGCAACTTGGTAGATTTTATAAGGTAACATTTTACTTACTGATTTTCTGATAGCCTGACCAAGGAACAATCATTTTCGTAGCCGCCAAATTTATTCTGCATTCCGGTATGTATAATACTTCCAACTGGCACATTCACGTCATTTGAACACAAAAATTGAAGCGCATCAACAACTTCTGTTCCCTTTGACTGCAAATAGAATAATATAAGTTACTAAAAAAATGCCTGCGATATATTTCATCTATCATAATATTATAAATAAAAACTATAATTTTGATTTGTTAATCGAAAATTGTTTTTGTGAGTTATAGCTTTGAATATATAATACATATAAGAATGCCAACGTAATGTATTTAGATTAAATATTTCGAGAGAAGGTGCCATCTATCCCTCCATATACGAATTATTTCGGAGTTAGTTCTGGTTATTATGAAACAATATTTTTGAATTATTGATTATTGAATACCTCTAACAAATAGTATCTGGCAATGCTGTCAGCACGATTTACCGTAGTTCATAGTTTTGTGGTAGTAGTCACTAGCTATCTATAATAATTTTGTGAATAAAAAGAGACAGATATAGTATGTTGCTAGGCCATATGCGTTGCCGTTCTTATATGTATTATATATTCAAAGGTTATAGTTTGTTAGTAATATAATAGAGAGCTATGATGAAAGATTTATCGAGCCCGCCGATTACCATAATTTCACCACTCTTAATTTTTAACATAGAGTTCATTTCTCTGATTTCAACAATTGGAATGTCGCTCGACCACGGATATGAATAATAGTTATTTACATACCAAATGCGGGTACGCTTAGCTCCCGGATGAGTGTTTGCCATAGATCGATTCCGGGAACCAAGTTTACGCACGAGATTTGTACAATATTTTATGTACGAAAAGTATAAAATTAATAATTAGTAATTTTTGTACAAATAATTTTATTTATTAAACCTTTATTACAGAATATACATATACACTGCTTTGTAACTAAATTCAGAGTGATGTGTTTGCTCTTCGTATGATTGTTGACAAGTCACTTGACAAGAACAAGAAGGTGTTCTGTGACTTTCTTGATTTAAAGAAGGCGTATGATAGCGTTCTTCGAGATACTTTCTGGGATGTACTCAGAAGAGAGTAGGGTGTGAATGGAAACTGGTTGGGAGCGATTCGAGCGTTGTATGAAGGTAGTGAGCCTGCTGTGAGAATAGATGGTAGGTTGAGTGATTGGTTTCGTATAAATGTTGGTGTGAAACAGGGCTGTGGTATGTCTCCGTGGTTGTTTAACTTGTACAAGGTCTGTCAGAAAAGTATCCGACCTTATTTTTTTGCGAAAACCTTATGGATTTGAATCAAGCGCGCTTGCATGAGCCGACTTTGAACCTTCGTGCGCATGCGTGAGTTTTTTTCTGTCGATAGCGTCTGTTGCTGGCAAGCAGCATTTGAGTGAGGTAGTGTGTAGTGCTCTCGTCGGTTTTTCATTGCAAAAGCAACTTCGTGTTGAAGTCTTACAGGACATGCTGGACTACACAAACAGTGACCCCGACTTTATGAATACCATAATCACTGGTGACGAGTCCGGAAACCAAATTCAGTCATCACAGTGGAAGCATTCCTCGTCACCAAGACCAAAGAAGGCCCGCCAAGTGCGCAGCAACGTCAAAGTGATGCTGACAGGAACGCGATTTCAGACAAGAGAGGACATTATGGCTGCAACGACAGCCGAGCTAAACTCCAATGCTTCCTACAATGGCGGCACCGCTGGGAGAAGTGTATGGAGTCCCAAGGAGACTACTTTGAGGATGATTAGGTTTCCAACGCTCCAGGTAATGGATGGTGTACATATTGGAGAAAGTATAGTGCCTACGTTAGCGTATGCGGATGATGTAGTTGTTTTAGGAGAAAATGAAGAGCAACTCAGGAGAATACATGTAGTTGAAAGAAGTATGAATGTGATGTTGAATATTGATAAATCCAAAGTGTTAGTATTTGAAAGGAGTAAATTGGTGACTGAGTGCAATGTGTTGGTGGATGGAGTGAAACTGGAGCAGGTAAATGAGTTTGTATATTTGGGTAGCTTGATGTCGAGGGATGGTCTAATTGATCGAGCGATAGAAAGGAGAGTGCGTGCGGGATGTAAGGTAATGGGTGCTTTGGGTACGTTTGAACGAAACGTTAACGTATCAAGTGATGCTCGGTTAAATGTATATAATGGAGTGCTAGTGCCTGCTTTGATGTATGGAAACAAATGTTGGGCATGGACGGGAAAGCATAAAAAGAGAGAGACTGCCGTGGAAATGAGGTATTTACGTGGTGGGTATGTAAGACGAGATCGCATGAGGAATAATTTGGTGTATGAAGAATGTATGGTTAGAAACAATGTTATTAAGAGAGTTGGTGTGCCTCAGTTAAGATGGTTTGGGCATGTGGAGAGAATGGCGAGTGAACGGCTTGTTAAGCGTATATATCTTGGCGAAGTTGAGGGTTTTCGATTGCGTGGCCGACCAGTGTGTAAGTGGATGGATGTGGTTGGTAAGATGCTTAAGGAGAAAAAGTTTCCAAGTATGAAGAGAAGAAGAGCATGTATGAATGCGATTATGAGTGTGGCCGAGGCAAAAGAAGTGTGCTTAGACAGGAATGTGTGGCGAAGAATGATTGTTTCGTAACTATTATTGTGATCCGGATGCAGTATTTTGCTAGCGAAAATCGGTCACTTTAATATATTTAAGAGTAAGGATTTGTTGTATGATGCTGATGTTATTATTTTCGGGTTTGTGCGAACCCACGACGTGGGTATGTATGTGTCAAATTTAAATTCCAATTAATTATTATTCCTATAATAATATTTTTAAATGTACGACCAACAATAAACGCTTTATTAAGAAACGTAATTAACCCCCAGTTCTAAACAAATCTGACGAACCTATGAATTCGAACTGCAGCCAACAATAAACATCAACCCCCTTACCGCGCACCGGATGATTGATGACGTAAATGGCTTGAACTTGAGTGTACATCTACAAGAAAGCTAATTTTTTTATTAGAAATTATTATTACTTACCCAAAGATCGATTTTCGTGAAGGAAGAATAATCAGAAATACCAATAGTTTCTCTGCATGCTGCATATTCGGCTGCCACGTAATCAAACCAATGTGGTTTACCAAACGTGTTCGTCTGGGCGATTCGAAATGATGTCGACCAATCACCTGTCTCTGATTCTAAACATTATAATAACTTAGTCAAAATATAATTACGTTCGATTATACTCGGGTAACATTAATGATAGAGCAAAACCGTTTGTACATTCCAGGGTCAAGTTTTCAAGAAAACTTTAATAGTCACCACAGAAATTCTCGATCCTCTTTCGTTTCTGAGCTACAGGCAAAAACTCGTTTTTCGCTAATTTCAAAAATTTCTCACATCTTTTTATTATGAGAAAAATTGTTTTAACAAATTTTGAACCGTTTTTTAGCTAGATTATTTTATTCATTACAAATTTGACCAATCAGAATGTCTCATTTTCCATTGTTGTGTATTTTAAATAACTGATTAAATAGCACCTAGCTTTTTAACAGCGATTAAATTGAAACTAGCTTTTATATGCCAATTTTGAAGGCATATTTAGCCGGATAATTAGTCGCAGAAGCAAGATACTTACACGTTTTTTACTGATATTCTATATCTTTAATCATGCCGAATTATTCAATTCAAGCAAATTTTATTTATTATTTTTTGACATTTATTTGATAAACACACTTGGTCATGCGCATTGACCTGGCGTGCAGTGTGCGTTATACTACAATAATAATGTATATGTAGTTGAAATTTAATTAATAATATTATATCTGTAATGCATAAATAAAATTATCAATTTTATATTGAAAGTTTGTACTATGAATTCATGAAATAATCTTGACATATACAGGTGTCTCGTTTTCTATGTTTTCTTTTTTTAAGGTATCTCGGGTAAATATTAACGATAGAACAAAATCGTTTCCTCATCCCACATCGCAAATTCTACTACATTACTACAAAGGAATTCAAGACGAAGAACTAATTAATATCGTACATTTACAGGATAATGTAAAAATATTGAAAGTAATTTGAATTAAAATGCAATAAAGATATTTCTTATGTGCTACGTTATGTTCTGTAAACTGTAAATTATACTTACCATTTTTTTCATCCTTCTCGAACCAGGCCGGCCTCTCATAGCCCATAACCTGGCCGAAGACCGCGCCCGCTTCTCGCAGTTTGGGGTACACTGGAGACATGCGGAGGTTTCTGCCGGTTTGAAACTCCTGAAAGGGGTAGTACAAGCTGTAATGCATTCCGGGAACCTCTCGGACACGATCGCGCAGAAATTTTCGGTTGTTGTGAAGGCCCAAGAAGCGGGAAACTTCCAGCTCATACATATCGTATGTGCTATAACTATAAGAATTTTTTATCAAAATATTATCTACACAAATACATTCGACGTTGATTTTACTAGCAAACAGATATTTCTGTTTTTTTTTTGCTATTTTTTTATCGTCCTGTTTTAGTGCTACAGGCTATAAATTGTTTTTCGCTTATTGTCAAAATACCTTATTATGAGAGATACAGAATTACAGAAAAAAAGTGTCTTCCAATAGCGCCTCTGACGGCTACTTTGATACCTTAGGATACCGAATCAATTTTGACATTTCGAGAAAGTGATACAATTTACAATATTATTTTGAGTATATATTAACGAAGAAATCTCAGGTCTACAAGAATAAAACATGAACGATTCGCGAACTTAAACAGAACATCCCACGCACCAATGAAATTTTATCACGAGATATGCGTGAAAAAGTAATCGAAAATTGGGTTTTAAAAATCCATTTAACTCTACGAAGCAGAGGAGGGCATTTAAACGATATTATTTTCAGAACATGTTACTGATTGCTGTTCAATATAAAAGAAAAAAAAACCTTGATTATCATCTGTAGTTATTATGTCACACTTTTAAATTCTAGTGTGCTTAAAGACCCTGTAATAATCCACTTCGCAATAGGCGATGGGAAATGAGCAATATGACATCTGGTAGTATTTTGCGGAACTATAGTTGCCAGGATAAAATATACACGTGACATTTTCTTGATTGTATAAACACAAGTGTTATCTATTATTTTTATAATATTTACGTTTACATATGTAATATCTCTTAATATTATACACTTAATGCATAAATACAAATGTCAAATTATCCTGTTAACATTAGTTCTTTTAAAAGCCACTTTCGCTTTGCGTTACGATCTTATTTCCCATAGGGTACCTATATACACAGGGTATGGCCATGACGTGCTCGCGTTTCGTCCGCCATTTGCGGGCCACTGTCATATTCGTTGTTGTTGCGCAAATTATTAGGTATTGTCGTGGCTATTTGTTTTATTTTAATGCAAAACACATTTAAATATACTTCTAATATTTATTTAAAGTATAAGTAATTATTTTATTTTATTTACTTGTGAATTTTATTGGGATACTGACTACGATTACTGACATTATTGAGAACAAATAAAAATTACCAATATTAAGCACAAACATTTAAATTTTTAAAAGGTAAGTTTACAATATATTCTTATTATGTAAATAATAACTACAGTTATTAAATTAGATGTGATAATAAAAACCTACATCCTATGCTCTACATAACCTCTAAATGAGTCATAATAATAATTGTGTATCTCTTAAATAAATGACTTTTTATTACCTTTTTCGATTCATAGTGTGATAATTTAATATGCCTGTATAATATAATATCACATTTCTTACAAATAAATAGGGAAATGAATTATCAATATGTTTGACATTGGCTCGTTTATGGCGGCGATCTTGCCCCATGGCCATACCCTGTATATAAAGGTACCCTAATTTCCCATCGCCTATAAGAAAATTTGCTCACCCATTAACGATGATTTCCGCCGTGGCTCTGCCAACTCCGCCCGCTGCACTAACCCCGACCGTTTTCATGCCGGCGGCGACTAAGTAGTTCCGAATCTCGGGTGCCTCGCCAACAATCCAGCGACAGTCGGGCGAGAAGGCCTCAGGGCCGTTGCATAACCGGTCGAGCATTGCGTCGCCCAGTCCTGGGACGCGGTGCAATAGTTGCTCCAGCAAAACGTGAAAGTGGTCCCAGTCTTCAGGTAGGTACCGCTGTTTTGAATTCGCTATATACATATCAATGAAATTATTATAAATAAGTGCTATCCAACTTATTTAAGATCGCGGGAAATTTTTATATCTGAAAATATTTTGTTGGCAAAAACCTAAATATTTTGAAACTATTGCGTTTATCAAGTTTTAGCACGAGTAACTTTTTGTGTAATTTTGCATTTCATGTAATATTTTATAAGTAACAAGGAAAAAATATTGATAGATAAAAAAATGACGATGAAAAACGTTGATGGCTTCCCACTGAAATATATTGTAACGTCGCCGCTCCGTAGCCCTCGCCGCCGCCGCGCCATGTCTGGCGCCACAGTGCGCACCTACCTGACGAGTTCTAACTTGTTAGGAAAGGTCGCGGTGACGTAATCTATTGTGTATGCTGTTTACCTCTAGAAGTTCTCCAGGAGGTTCTAGAATTAAAGTCGCCAGGTATATAACCCGTCGCCAAAGCCAGCGAACGCAGTCTGTAATGTAGTAGCAACGAGTAAAGAAGTCTGATAAAATAAGCGTCGTGAATAGTTGGTGATATAAACAACAGTCGACAAGTGAACATAAATATATATAATTAGTGACATAAAGAGTAGTGTTAATTGTTTAAATAAATAATCTTAGTTTTTAATTGTCTTATAATATTCTTAGTCTTTAAATTAATGTTAATATTTGTTTATCATAGTGTTAGTTACTTTTATAAACTTTTAATTATCTTTTTAATATTTATATATCGTTTAATAAACGTATTCTTTTAATTAATAATATCTCTTGTGTTTTACACTTCACCCATATAAATAAAAACGTTACAATATTAATGACTGGAATTCGCATACTCTACCTATTAGCGTACGCTAAACTGAAGGCCCATTGAATGACAATTGCTGGCCCCGTTCGCGCATGTTTGTGACGAACCGAACATAGCCGAATAGTCGTACATTCTTCCCTACTATTCACATTTAAAACCTGCAGCATGGCCACTAAACGGAGTGCACTACACGAAGTATTTTTCGTCAACTCACGAATTGTCCCGATGTTTGTCGATTCCTCCAGCAGCCGCCATTCAATAGGTCTTCACTGTCATAGTAGGTGTGCGCATTCCAGTCAATAATATATGTATTTCATTGTGGCTTCCTCATATGAAACGCTTCTGGTTGAGATACAGAAACAAAAGTATAAACATGAATTTAAATAAGTAGTATCCTCATACCAAGTTTCAAAATTTTAATGCAACCTTGTACCATAGTTATTAATAAAAATGTATCTGATGAGGTGCACCTTCAAATGGATGCAACGAAACGTTTCTGGACATTCATATTGCATTTTTTTATTCAAAATGACTCCGTCAATATATGGTTTAATTTTGGCACATCTTTACAGTGTTCAAACATTTGAATATGCACGACTTTTCGCACCCCTTTTTTCCAATATTTGTACTTACCAGGTATTCGTCCATCTTCAAATGCCGGTTTAGCCACTGGTTCAAATCCTCCAGCTAAAATTCTGCCGTTATTTTCTCTCAGGTAAATATGGCCATCCAAATCACGAACCACTGAAAACAAACACAATTACTCAATATTTTAAAAATATTGTAGGATACACATCTTATATGTACGAGCCCAAAATCATAATAGTTCGACAAGCACAATACTTACCTTAATGACATTTCATTTTATTACAAAAAAACTCAATAAATATTTTATTCTTACAAAAAAATTATCGTAAAATATACAATTTTAGCTTAAATTAACAACAAAAAGGAAATAGTTTCGATAATAATTATGTTCTAAACTAAATTAATTTAACTAGAACATACGAATCATAATATCTTTGAATATATAATACATATAAGAATAGCAACGTAATGTATTTAGATTAAATATTTCGAGAGAAGGTGCCATCTATCCCTCCATATACGAATTATTTCTGAGTTAGTTCAAAAAATACATAATAGGTGGATGTTGCACAGTATTGCCACGTAGCTAGAACAGCAAGTTAAGATTTCATAAAGATTTTTAAGTTTGCTATTGTAAAACAAGTAATACATGTACATTGAAGATTCAAAATATATTATCTGGTTATTATGAAACAATATTTTTGAATTATTGATTATTGAATACCTCTAACAAATAGTATCTGGCAATGCTGTCAGCACGATTTACCGTAGTTCATAGTTTTATGGTAGGAGTCACTAGCTATCTATAATAATTTTGTGAATAAAAAGAGACAGATATAGTATGTTGCTAGGCCATATGCGTTGCCATTCTTATATGTATTATATATTCAAAGATAATACTTCCGCCACTTATAAATTTTGCACAAAGTAGGCAGTGCATGATTCAAATGTCGATAAAACAATTGATACATCGTTGTGGTTGAAATAGATAGTTTTTTTTCTGATTTCAATGATATAAATATTGAATAGGGTTATATAACAATTAAAAGTAAAATTGCAACAAGTATGGGATAATATTAAACCTGATACGTGTGCAAAGTTAGTAGATATAGTTTGGTTCGCGAAAGATGACAATTCAAGGTCATTTATTAACCGTATGGTATAATATTACTAGCACATAACTTCACTGTATTCCGTATACATAGACGAGCAACATGAAATATTTATGGATACATTTTAATTGAAAAAAATAAGTATAATTTTTGTGAAAATTATGTTTCTTTTTAAATAATGCCTTTCTCAAAGATTTATGCTCTTCACCTATGTATTTGCAAAACCCAGGTAGTTCACCAGTAAATCGAGTTTCTATAGATGTTCATAAAAATTTAACTATGTGTTAAGAATGACCTAATACATGCACAGTTAATTTTTTATAAACTTCTGACGTACAGAAAATGAGCTATTCGCCTCGAAAGTCAGACATTTTAACACGTGAAGCATAGGACCAATACTACCAAAACCAACGTTTTGATTAATAGCATCATTTTGCTTCTATAGATTTTAATAAAAAACTAATATGTAATAGTTTAATATGTTTCGAATGTTATTTCAAACGACGAAAGCGATCTGACGTACAGTTTCAGAGTAATCGTAGTGTAAAATATGTACTCGAGGACTGAAAAACTCGAGGGAGAGAGGCAGCGGCAACACTGTATGTTTATGTCAGGGGGAAGGGTAAAACTAATATAATATATAGATAAAAATATTACTTACATTTGCATTTAATGTATGTTTTATTGATTTATATTTGTGAAAAAATGTATAACAACGTTAGAACTGCTAAATTGATTTTTTGACAGTCTCAAAATGACATTTAAATGACAGCAGGCATAAATCACGCCCTCATTACCGGTTTTAGAACTAGAGTTTTGGGCAGATTTTGAAACAAAATTTGAGTTGTTTCCCGGTCTTGTATTAATAAAGTAGGCTACGATCCAGCAGATATCAAATTTAAATGTCATTTTTAGAATGTCAAAAAATCAATTTAGCTATTATAACGTTATTATATGGTTTTTCAAAGATATAAATGAATAAAAAATACAAAAAATGCAAATGTAAGTACTATGTTTCTATATATATATAATTTGTTATATTATTTTTAATAGGTCAAAATTGACAGCGGGAATAAGTCACGTCAAAACGTCGAATTTGTAACTACGGCTGGATAACCTAGCGATCAACGCTAACTATGTTTATGTAAACAAACAATTTTCTAAAATTTGATAGGTTATTACTGATTTTATAATAGTACAGTATGTTATTATTTGATAGTTGTGGATAAAGTATAGTATTCTATTCGCATGTAATGGCTATTACTCACTCGAATGATTTACACACTCACCTTCCGGCTCGTGATTCAAACTTCTTTCTCATCAGTAATAGCATACATTACATGCTCATTGAATAATATACTATAAATTTAAATATACGCTTCATATATATGTCAACGTCCCTTTCTTTATCCCTGCCGCGTACCTGACGATTGATTTCGCAGTTGGCTTGTTCTTATCGTGTACGCACTCTACTATGCCCAATCCTAGATAGTCAAAATATGATCTCACCTGGTGTCATAGGGTCCAATCCTCTAACGGGTTTTGTGTGCAAGTAGTAATGTTCTACCGCGTGTAAAGGCACTTTGACGTAGGGCTCCGAAAGCTGGCCTACGCCCCTCGCCCAGAATCCAGAACAGTTCACGAAGTACTCGCACTGCACATGGCCCAAATCAGTTTGTACGCCAGTAACACGGCCATCGGTTTGGTCTATACGTGTTATTGTACAGTTTTCAACGATCTTTACACCTATAAAAATGTTCATTTCAGATTATCACAAAAGGATGTATAATTTTCGATGTTTAAGGTATCTTCAGTAATATATTTTATGCAAGTGGAACAAATTCGAATCCTTTATACAAACTGTTTCACAACTTCCGGTACAAACGGGCCACACAAAATAACTTTTTTCTTCAAACGTCATAAAAGTAGCATCTTTTGTGACTTGATTCACAAGGTACAAGTTTAATTTCTACGCCGCCGCCACAACAGATTTTTTTTATTTACCTTCTAATTTAGATTTCTTGAAAAGCGATATGCAAGTTTCATATGGATCTGCAACACCGTCTCCAGGAATCCATAAACCACCGCGTATATCATCTGAGTTTAGTATTGGGCAAAGTTGTTTACACTGTTCTGGAGTTACTAATTCACAGTCTATCTTCCAAGTACTGAAAAAATACACCTTGTATTTTTTATGGACCATAGGAAATACAATATTAAATTTTTCATATGGTTGTTATATCTGCCCCATTAATTTTAAAACGAAAATGTAAATCGAGGTACTCTAATAAATAAATAGTTATATATGTATCAAGGTACGGAAGTTCTACTTTTTATTATGGATGTGGAATTTAGTTGCCGAGGCTGTAAGATCCAGGAAAATAAACCATATGAATGATAAAAAGTAGTGCTGTGAAGATCCGACAAAACTTGGATCCGAGAACCCGGATTTCAAAATATCCGGATCGTCGGATATCCGACATTCGGATATTGAAGTGGATATTCGAAAATTTAATTCGAATTTGGATCCGGATCCAAATCAGGATCCGGACTTGGATCCGGAATTTATACTTTCACAGAGTCCTATTTAGTAAATTGTGAATAAAAAAATCAAATTTGTATTATTTTTATTACACATGTAAAGTAACATATTAATATGACATGAATTTCATTAATTTATTATGTGCTTTTCATGAGACCCGATGCAAATATTTGAATGTAAGGTTCATTACTGAGAATATTCGAACCCGAGAACCGATCCGGATACTGAAATTCTATATATAAAATCCGATACTCATATTCATATTCGAATCTAAGATCCGATACTCAAATCCATTTCCAAGATTCGATATTCGGATGCGGATTCAAGATCGGATACTCAGATTCGGATCCAAATTCCAATACTCAGATTCGGATTCAAAATGCGATGTTCAGATCCGAAATCAAAATCCGATACTTAGATCCGGATCCAAAATCCGATACTGAGATTTGGATCCGAGATCCGGATAGTTCAATATTCAATTATCCGGATATCTCACCACTAATAAAAAGGAACTTCAGTATCGAGGTGCATATTAAATTTTATTTGAAATGGAAATTTTGTAAAAATGAAATGAATATTTATTTTTATTGGTTATGTTGACAAATCTGTCCGATATGTTCAGTGATGCGAACCTCCGGATATTGAAATTATTGTAATGAATATTAAAAATTATGTTTTATCTCAAACTTGTTTATTATTTAGTTTTGATCACAACAATAAATTTATTACTATTTATTTATTTGAAATGTCAAAATATTAGTCAATTTTTACAGAACAGATAATACAAAAAGCGAAAGTTCCCGAATTACATTTCTATTCCACAAAACGATACGGCGCGATACCAAATTTGATTTCTATTGCGTTTTCCTTCTACGCTTCGTTTCTATAGCTCCAAACGGCGTGATCCCACTGCTGAAATCATTTCAGTATTTTTTTTTTATTAAATACAAATTAATTTATAAGCTCAATATACTTTTAATAATTAAAATTATAAGTTTTTGCGATTATTTTAGAAGTTAAAAGAACAAAAAAATATATTATTTTGACTCATTAGTTTCACTACAGATCGTTTTCAATTTAGAAGTTTCATATTTTACTATTATCAGTTACTGAAAAGCCTCTTTGCATTATTACTATTTCTTACACAGCCTGCGCCTTCATTCTTCTAAAACACGTCATCCGGTCTCTAGTCCTGGCAAGATTCAAACTTCCACACTGCTTCCATCCTGTAGTGTAGCCCTGGGACTCCAGTTCCTTGTACAGCTCCACACTAGTCTTAGCCAGGTGGACTTGTGCCAAACTAGGTTTGAACACACCGACCAGGCCAGACGAATGCCATGTTGTTCCTCCTCCAATCCTACATACAAACAATCATTCATTTTTTTTAAGAATAGCTCTTAATAAGACAAATAAAATAACAGGGACATATTAATAGACCATGAAAAAGAACGTAAATAGACATTTAATAAAAAAGTACAAGAAATATATAAAGAAATATAAATAAACTGTCATAAGAGTAATAATAGTATATTAAAGAACGAATGCCACAATTGTCATTTTATTTTGTGAGAAGGAAGTTTGGGTAACGACACGTAGCGGAGTTGCCCAAACCTTCGAACAAAATAATCGACAATTATGACATGACTTCTTTATACTATTTTTTCTATTTTGCTCTTTTTATGATCTTTTTAAATAAAAAATCGTAAATTCAAAATTTAGGGAATTTTGTGTTAGTTGGTAGTGACCTTTTAAAATTCCATTATTTGAATTTAAAATTGTCTCGTGTTGTTCAATCAAATTCATATCAAATTAAAAATGAATACAGACGATTTTTTGTGTACTCCGCCTGAGATACGTTAAATTACGGAAAATACATTTTATAATTCCAAAAACAAACAATGAAAAAGGTCAGGTTTCATAGTCATAAACAAATATAAAATGTTTTCAAGTTACTTTTATTGTATAAAATTAACTGAAAAGGATGTGGAAAGTGTAAAACTATATAATTATACACATCTTATATTTAAAACACTATTTTCTTATAAATAAACACTTAATTCTTGTTGACATTTCTCCTCCGCCGCCATTTTGCTTTTGTCTGAACTACTACACAACCTGCGTAACTTTGGCTATGACATCAGCGCCAAAAAGCTCGAACTAATTTACCGACAGAGTTCATAAATAAATAAAAATAAATTACATATTTTAAATATCAACAATTAATAGTGTTTTGAACTATTTATGCCCTAAATATATATAAACAAAAATAAAAATCTTAACAATCGTTAGTATCGTTTATTCAATGAGGTTTGACATTTGATATTTTTTGACATAACATTTCAGATATGCTACCAACTTTATAAAAATAAATTGTACTAGGCTGTTACAACACTCAAACGAGACTCCTTTGGGTGCTGTAATAGCTTTGTTACAGATGCAAAATAGAAAACACATCTAATTAGAGAAGAAAATATTTTTTTAAAACCAGTGGTTCTGAAGTTACAACATAAAGTTATATATATTTTTTAATGGAATGGTATATATTTTATGCTCATTCGATACAGTATTTTTTTCTGAATTCAATCATGGAATCATTTTAGACCCTTGCATAAAAAAATATTAGGAAAAATTAATTTGAAATTTAATTAAATTGATACTTATAGTTATTTGTCAGTAGGCTATGTATGAAAAACAAAAACTGCTATTTGTCAATTTGAATTATTTAGGATGGAAATCAAATCGAACACTATTTATAAAGTTATTATACTCGCCGGCAAATGAGTATGGACTGATGCTCAACTTTTTCCTTTCTCCGCACCCTGTCCCTTGCCATGCGGTCTTGCCGTTTCTTCATAACTTAACATTTTCAATATGGCCAGTGAATTGGCAACAGTGTAGAAATCTCCTTTCTCTCTCTCTCTTTGTTTTAATTTAAGCTATTTTTTTTCATACATACACACATAGTACAAATTTCAATTGAATTTTTCTCAATATTTTTGTTATGTAAGGATATAAAATGATTATATGGTTGAATTCAAAATAAAAAAGTAATGTGTTCAACAAAGCAGCGGTGGTTAAAAAAAACAATGTAGAAAAGAAAAGTACCAAAAATTGAATATGCATAAAATTTATAATTTAATAACATTACCCCATAATATTGTTTGTTGCAAATAAGAACGTTTGAGAGTTTACACTTATATTATACGTACCTTCTTTATTTTTGTCATTGTTTTATTTTTATAAAACTGAATGTTTAAGCGAATTTATTAATTATTAATGTAGAATTTGCAAAAAGGTAAAAGTGTATATCGAGTACACCAAAACGCCGGTTTTGTAAGATTGATGTATGACTGAGTTCCGAGTATTTACTAATACCTAATTATTATTATTCTTACCTCCCTTGTTCAATGACTAAGGTATCAGAACCCCATCCAAGTTTGGTGAGATTGTGAGCCACTGCTGCCCCCATAACACCGCCTCCACAAATGACAACCCTGGCATTTTTCGGAGGGGCGTAAGATTCGGAAATCTTAGTATCATTGGAATATAAACACTTGAATTGAAACAAACTAGAAACTGCATACACATTGTTTTGTTTCAAGTTGCTTTTATTTACTAGTTTCAACATTTTAAACTGTTATTATTATCTTAATAATTAATATCTTCAAGGAAATTATGTATATATCATTTTAAGAAAAAATGTTATTTCTATATTAATCACATTTTTAAATAGTTTAAAAGTCCAGTAACTATCAAAATACAGAAAATGTTTGGTTATGTGTGCACAAACCTGCTGACATCTTTCAAAGATGTTTCAAGATAATAAAGCCAAGTGTTGCCAGATATCTAATACTGATTTCCCCCAAATGAAATCTTAAAATTCCAATAATAATAATAATAGATATTTCGCACGATATACCAACGAGACTCAGTAAATTATGCAATCACGGTTGTAGTATTGTATACATCTCCTTCAACAACCAATCCAAAGAAACCGAAAGAATATTAATAAATATTATTATTAAAGGATAAATAATTAAGATAAAGATAATAAAACTAACTAACAGTATGATTAAACAATTATAAACACTAACTTAAGACTAAGAGTATATTTATTTATAACCAACATTCATTTCACGATGCGAGTCTAATCAGAATGACCCGGCTGTCTTCCCTGATGGTATTTACATAGTGCCAGTGCCGCGCCCTTTTTCTAGACAGTTCTGCATTATTCCATCGAATACAAAGGAATTAGCCGACCGTACGTAATTAAGTAGGTCGAGACTGGTGCGCGACGATTACGTCATCGCTCAAGTTAGGCGCCGTTCGAGAAACGTTCGTCCAGCGGTGGCGGTCGCGTACTCCTAGAGTCAGCGCATGCTACAATATTAAAAAGAAACTCTTTCACTAACACGGGCATCTGTTTATTTAAAGAAAATTAGAGAATTTGAAAGATGTCCGATCAAGGTTGTTTACGAATTGTATGAATTCAGATTTTTGCTCCGCCCATCATGACAAATTCAGTAGTGTCGTTTGCTTAGTTTTTATGAGGGTACGTAAGATACTACTGTTATTTTATTATTATAAAAATATATATTACAGGAAAAGCATTCAAAAATAAGTCAACTAGTAAGTTTATAAGCAAATGTAAAACCAAATATGTTAAAAATAAGATACTGACACAATGTCAGTGTCAGTGACTCTGACAGAATATAACGTTATACGTACGGCTATGAATCCAGGTAATGTATCTGAATTAATAAATAAACTTACGTTACAGCGAAAGTATTATCAACAACGAGTATCGTTTTAAAGTGGAATGTCCTAACTTAGTCGAAACAATATGAATTTTTGAAAGACAAGCGTGTTATATCCATCCTTATCACACACTCTTACAGCCTTTGCAAAAGAAAGAGATAAATGTAAGCCTATTTGTTAATTCGTTCGTGATACAGGTGCCCTTGATCGGACATCTTTCAAAAATTTTACTGTACATAAATCTATTTCAAATACTTGTGTATTTTATATTCAAAAATGTATTTCAAATACTGAAAATTAGAATTTCATATAATAATAGTATTTTATTGTATTAAAATATAAATCGTAAATAGTGTAACATTTATTTATTTGGGTGAAGTGTAAAAATCAAAGAAATATTATTAATTAAAATGTGTTTATTAAATGATTAATAATTAAGATAAATATTGTAAGAATAACGATTACTATGATTAAATAAATATTAAATACTATTTTAGACGGATATTATTTAACACAACACTAGGATTATTTATTTAAACAATACCATAAAACTATTTATTTACACAATATTTGTCACCATGCGTTCCAATCTCAGACTGCCTACGGGATATTTATATCATTAACTATTTAGACTATTTATTTATATCATCATTTATTTCACACCAACACTTAAAATGTCCGATTTAACAGACCAACTCTCTTCAGTCACAGTAATTTAGCTTATCTTCGCCTTTGTTTACGCTTACGTCAGCCGCCTTAGGCGCGGCGGTTATCGCCTTCTGAGAAACGATGTTCTCGAACGCTCGTTCAGTGACGTCGGTCTCGGTTGCGTGCGTGGTAGGCTCAGTGGCGTCGGGTGCACGCACGCTACAATAAGCCATTATTTGTAGGGACGCATTTTACTGTCAAGGTATCGGTTTCTATTAGCGACGGGATGTAAGTATTGTCCTTACTTCCCTACGCAGCTTGACTTACCTCCCTCTTTGTGAAATACCAATAGTTAGATATTTCAAACTTGTGTCAATTCATTTTAAAGGTATGCTACGTGAATATATACCTAGCTATAGTAAGTGTCAAAAGCATGATTTTTAATTCTGTCTACCTTTTTGCTACAACTTAGCGTTAGCAATATATGCTGTGTTCCATGTGGTGAACGCACCCAATAAATCGTTTATTAATAAAAAATCATGCATTAATAGGGGTCATTAAGGAATGATTTTCTATACATTAAGATAGCCTATTAATAAACGGTCGACGGAAAAACACGTTTATCGACCATCGCACAGAATCATGTTTGTGTGACATAGGCTTTGACGATATGTGTGTTCCCGTTATTAAAAAGTTGAGACAAACAACTGTTTTCTTCATTAGCAATTTTATATCTAGAGGACAAATAAGTGCGTTTGGTTTTAGTTGGGAAGTCTAATTGGCGCGAAAATTCAAAATAAGGAAAATTACAGAAGAGCGTACAAAACAAATAAATAAGCTTTTTTCAATTCAAAATTTTCATTAAACAAACTTCACATGGCGATATTATATTTGTCCATGTTTTATGTTTATCACTTTCTAATATTCACGCATCTCTCTTTCATGTGATGTCAATTTTGTAAGTGATCTTTTGCTTATTTAAACATTATTTATTAAAAAGAATTCCTATAAATATTAAATTATTAAAATAAATATATTATCACGCTTTTTACCCATTACTGGGCGTAATACTCTGTCGGTAATTGAACGTGAACACTATGACGTCAGGAAAATAGGAAGTAGTTTTATTTTAAAAAATTTTAGCGATTCTGTTTTACAAAAATATGATTTTTTTTTGATTAAAAATTACAGTGTTCTATTAAAATTAAAAAAAATAATTAAATGAAAAGAATTGTCGAGAAATCTCGGAATAATTGTCCAGTCTCGACATGTAAGTCTCCTCTCGTCTCTTGAGTTCAAAAAGCTTTCTCGTCTCGGCGAGACGAGACGATCGAGAAACAGCAAATGTATCCATATTCAACGGTATTCTTTGACAAATTTGGCAGTAAAAATGAACAGATAAGAAATAAATCATCGGGAGTGGAAAAATATTATATATGCAACACGAAATGTAGGTATATTTGACCACTCTCGAACTTATTTTCTAGCCCTTGCTAACACTCGCCCGCAATATCGTCCTCGAATTGTAAAGGTAAATGGTACCTGCATCTCTTGTAGCATAAATAACTATTTTTAAGTATTTTAAAAAGAACTAAAAATATTTAATATATTTCAAACATATATATTTTCAATACTATACAACACTGGGTATTACTGTATTTCCCTGTCTCTTTACTCGACCGATATTTGTATTAGAATTACTATTTCTATTTATATTTCCACCAAATACTGGTTCTCCTATGTTCAACAGAAGTATGGAGGCAACAATCATTATAAACCAAGAGAAATTCATCTGAAACAAACACATTTTTCCAATAGGCATATATTTCTATTTTTGAACATTGCCGCCAAAATAACAAAATAAATGGGACTTTTAGGACAAAAGTTGGGTGGATTAAAAATAAGCAAATTAATTATATGACGTACCTTTGCAAAATGAGAAGAAAGTTTTTTTCCCAGGGAAATAAATTGATTACCTATGAATTTTTTTGTTAAATTCTTACTTATATACCTGTACATTTTAAATTATCATTAATTACTTATATCTTAATGCCACAATATCTACATCCAGTGTTTATGAGAAACTTAATATTTTATCTTGATGTATAGACGTAATTTCCAAAATTTTAGAAGCGTTCTGTAATTAGCCTACTTACAAAATATGAAATAGTCGTCAAAGTTCAGTTATTTCCGTCACCTTTAGGTAACGAAGGTATTGTCTTTGGTCAAAAAATTCAATGATGAATTTTTAATTAATAAGCATGTTTTAGGGTCCCTATAATACGATTTTTAATGATGTCTGTATGTGTGTGGGCCACTAAGAAAAGTTTTGTACTTAGGATGACCAGATTTATAAATGCAAAACCGGGACATTTTTTAAAGGATTGTAAAACTAGTGGCGGCTTTGGTGAGGCGGGGTATCTAGAAAAATAAGCGCCGAAGTGCGAAATTTTTTTTCATTCAAGGTCAAATGCTTTATAATTGTAAGTTACAATTTTTCAAGGAATGTGAAGCTGCATGTTTTTCCCATTTCTTTTTTATATTCGTCTTCTTTATAAACACACTTTCTTTTTGGCATTTTGAAATTCGATAAATAAATGAACCCGTTTCTGTAAAAATGTGTTTAAAAAATAAAAATAATACTTATACATATAATTTAATATGTACTTACTCATAAATTAAAGTAAAAACATCCTTTATTATACGGATCTATGACAATTTTACTAGGCAACCCCTACATAAACATTTCCAACCCGCGGGGCGGGAGTGAAATATATTATTTCCCACCCAAGAGATTTTTAATTATAAATACACTGCAAACTCTAACAAAACTAATAAACGATACGACAGCCATAAATCTATTGAAGCGCCACGAAGTTAAATTCCAACCTCAAAAACATTCATAAAAGACATGAGTAGTTGGTATTGGTAAGTTGGTAGCCTTGATTCCAACAAAAATAAATTGATAGAAAATCGTTATGTGTAAATTCTCAAGATTTCTACGATAAATTGATCGATTTATCGGTCAATAAATTGACCGATTTATTGTTACGTGTAAAACCGCTATTAGAAACAAATCAGGCATAAAAATTTAGGAAAATTGGTATCAGAAATTCTGATAAACTGATATAATGCAATTCTCTTAGAAACGACCAAAAAGCTGGTCCACTTTCCCCGACTGGTGCCTTTATTTCAATTTGTATAGGATTTGTACTTTGAAGCGCCCCTTTCGATTTATTTAATCTTCAGTTCTTAAGTTCAGTTCAATTGTGTATTATAAACTCCTAGAATTTGGGAAATCTCACTATTCGAGAAAATTTCATCCCCATTTTACCTTCATTCATAGTTATCGGTAGAAAAATGAACAAACGTATTTATGTAAGGCAACATTTAAAAAATGATGATAAAAATATTAGTATTTGCACTTATTGCAAAAGGAAAGTGAAATTCTTGGAAATATCCATTCTTTGTCCTCGATGCCTTCAACTTTATGGCCCCTATTGTCATTATATAGGTACCGTTAACTCAAAACCAAAACATAACTCAAGGTCAAGCTATTCAAATAAACCATTTTGAATGAAAATTGTAAATATAATACGAAAATGAAAGTATAATCTGCAATTATTTACTACATTGTGTTGTTACATTTTTTAAAAAAAAATTGGTATGATACTATTTACAAATCAATATTACATGTACAATGTACATAAAAACAAAAATTAATATCATACGATAATTCACAAATAAAACAGAAAATTTGTTTATTTTTTAAGAATAGCGAAGCTAATTTAAAATTATAATTGAATATTCTAATTATCGATTCCATAACTCGGATCCGATTCGGTTCTACTACTCGGAACCGAAACCGAAAATCGGTTCCACTACTCGGAACCGAAGATCGGTTCCACTACTCAGAACCGGAACCGAAAATCAGTTCCACTATTCGGAACCGAAGATCGATTCCATTACCCGGAACCGGAACCGACGATCGGTTCCATTACTCGGAACAGGAACCGAAAATCGGTTCCACTACCCGGGTATCCGGGTACCCGGATAGTTTTGGAACCGGGTACCCGGTTCCAAATTTTTTCGGTTCTTGACAGCACTATTAAAAACTGTTATGGGCTTCAAGTAAAGTACCACTTCCGGTTTATCAATTTCAGTCAAAATATAATATATTGTTCCCCTTGATATAAAAGTCTTAAATACTAAAATTGAAAATTTTTAGATTATATTTTAATATAGTTCTTCATGAAAAACTGTTATGAACTTCAAGTAAAGTATCACTTCCGGTTTGTCAATTTCAGTTAAAATCTAATATATTTGTTCCCCTTGATATAAAAGTCCTAAATACTAAAATTGAAAATTTTTAGATTATATTTTAATACAGTTCTTCATGAAAAACTATTTCGGGCTTCAAGTAAAGTACCACTTCCGGTTTGTCAATTTCAGTCAAAATGTAATATGTTGTTCTCCTTGATATAAAAGTCCTAAATACTAAAATTGAATTTTTTTAGATTATATTTTAATACAGCTCTACATGAAAAACTGTTATGGGCTTCATGTAAAGTATCACTTCCAGTTTGTAAATTTCAGTCAAAAACTAATAGGTTGTTCCCTTTGATATAAAAATTCTAAATACTAAAATTGAAAATTTTTAGATTATATTTTAATACAGTTCTTCATGAAAAACTGTTATGGGCTTCAAGTAAAGTACCACTTCCGGTTTGTCAATTTCAGTCAAAATATAATATGCTGTTCCCTTTGATATAAAAATCCTAAATACTAAAATTGAAAATTTTTAGATTATATTTTAATACAGTTCTCATGATAAACTGTTACGGGCTTTAAGTAAAGTACCACTTCCGGTTTGTCAATTTCAGTCAAAATATAATATGTTTTTCCCTTTGATATAAAAATCCTAAATACTAAAATTGAAAATTTTTAGATTATATTTTAATACAGTTCTTCATGAAAAACTGTTACGGGCTTTAAGTAAAGTACCATTTCCGGTTTGTCAATTTCAGTCAAAATATAATATGTTGTTCCATTTGGTTAATCTTTTTGTGTTTATATTTGAAAAAAATATATAGATGTCTTTTGCCGTTCCCGAAATATTAATTTTTTATAGTTTTCCTACAAAAATACACTATATCCCTGACTACAATTATTTGTCACTGAGATATGCTGCGAACTTAACACTATGTTTCCCAACAAAAATTACAGTAAAAAGAAGAGTCCATTAAAATGAAATATCTATATATTTCGCTCTCTGTCTTACAAAAAATAAATATTTGAGAGTAAGTGTACAATCCTGTTTGTTGTTATTCTATGACATGTTGTCTCTGTCTTACAATGTATAAGATAAATATGTTGTAAGACAGAGACAACATGTCATAGAATAACAACGAACAGGATTGTACACTTACTCGCAAATATTTATTTTTTGTAAGACAGAGAGCGAAATATATAACTATTTCATTTTAATGGACTCTTCTTTTTACTGTAATTTTTGTTGGGAAACATAGTGTGAAGTCCGCAGCATATCTCGGTGACAAGTAATTGTAGTCCGGGATATAGTGTATTTTTGTAGGAAAACTATAAAAAATTAATATTTCGGAAAATTGACAAACCAGAAGTGATACTTTACTTGAAGCCCATAACAGTTTTTCATGAAGAACTATATTAAAATATAATCTAAAACCTTTCAATTTTAGTATTTAAGACTTTTGCATCAATGGGAACAACATATTAGATTTTGAGTAAAATCGATAAACCGGAAGTGATACTTTTCTTGAAGCACATAACAGTTTTTCATCAAGAACTATATTAAAATATAATCTAAAAATTTTCAATTTTAGTATTTAGGACTTTTATATCAAGGAGAATAACATATTATATTTTGACTGAAATTGACAAACCGGAAGTGGTACTTTACTTGAAGCCCATAACAGTTTTTCATGAAGAACTGTATTAAAATATAATCTATTTTTTTTCAATTTTAGTATTTAGGACTTTTATATCAAGGGGAACAACATATTATATTTTGACTGAAATTGACAAATCGGAAGTGATACTGTACTTGAAGCCCATAACAGTTTTTAATGAAAAACTATATTAAAGTATAATCAAAAACTATCCAATTTTAGTATTTAAGACTATTATATCAAGGGGAACAATATATTAGATTTTGACTAAAATTGATACACCGGAAGTGATACTTTACTTGAAGACCATAACAGTTTTTAATGAAAAACTGTATTAAAATATAATCCAAAACTTTGAAATTTTACTATTTAAGACTTTTATATCAAGGGAAACAACATAATTATTAGATTTTGACTAAAATTGATAAACCGGAAGTGATACTTTACTTGAAACCCATAACAGTTTTTAATGAAGAACTATATTAAAATATAATCCAAAACTTTTCAATTTTAGTATTTAAAACTTTTATATCAAGGGGAACAACATATTACATTTTGACTTAACTAGATAAACCGGAAGTGATACTTTACTTGCAGCCCATAACAATTTTTAATGAAAAACTGTATTAAAATATAATCCGAAACTTTTCAATTTTACTATTTTAGGCTTTTATATGTACCTATGAAATTTTATAAATTTAAGTATATATTTTTTTTACAAATATATTTCCCCATTTACCAATACATCCCTCACTTAGGGGAGGCTAATATAGTCTGCTTTAAGACATCGCTTCCGATTAATTGTCTCCCAGGCGGTCATGCATTATTCATATTTTTAAATAAATAAATATTTCATCACGGCATATTACCCATTGCTGGGTGTGCCAATCTGCTTCGTATACAGATATCGGTAATGATGGAATATTTGTACCGTGCGGGCGCTTACCAGGCGTCACCTCACGGGCACTCATTGCTGGCGTGGAGAGTGCGCCACAGGGGTCAATTTTGTGCCATTAAAATGCGATGAAATTTTTGGCGTCGGTTGGGATCGAACCCGGGTCCCCAGATTCGCGACCAGACACTCAGGCACACGGCCACGAGACCATATTTTTAAAGTGATTAAAGCTACTTTAAGGATTGTTTCTGTACCTACATTTAAAAAATTGGACAATAATTTAAACTGACATGTGACACGATCATATCCTCGGCAAAACATTAATTACATTTTACCCTAACTTTAAAATGTAAATGAATTTAATTTTAATGTATCTAATATTCGCGACTTTACTAAACTATTGCTGCCTTCTTGTGGCTGTAGAAAGTCTTAACAAAGCTTTAGACAAGACCTGCTGTTGATCAAAGGCTTAAACCAGCCTTTACACTCCTTAGAAACTTAGCTGGAACCCTGTATTGTAAACCGTACTTGTTTAACAATATTTTTAAACAAATACAATTTTTTTTTTTGGGAAAGGAAACCTATTTCTGAACGAACAGATATTTATTTAAACTAACTCTAAAAAAAAAAACTAAGTTTCGCCGATTTATTTACGACATTGTAACGAGTTACGACGCCCGGTAGGTTAACATAGATAGACATTCATAATGTACCCCGTAAAAGAAATGTAGAAGAAAATATGATTATTTGAATTAAATTCAACAACATAAATCTATTTTCAGGAGAAAAATGAATTTACTTTTGTGTTATGTTCCACTATTCGGAACCGAAGATCGATTCCATTACCCGGAACCGGAAATCGGTTCCACTACCCGGGTATCCGGGTACCCGGATAGTTTTGGAACCGGGTACCCGGTTCCAATTTTTTTCGGTTTTTGACAGCACTACTATAAACACAATTTTGTTATACGAGTGTGCAACTTTTTTGAAATGAAATGAACAGGAGAGCAGGAAATTGCATAAAAATTAATACATGCTAAATTTCTATGTGTGTCTAATCGCCACATCCGGTATAGCATTTTTCACGATATACAAAGATATTTGACAAAAATAAAATAAAACAACAAAATATTAACAAAATTACTCTTTAATGTATAACTAAGATATTTTACATAGGCGTATCAATTATTAAAAAATATAGAATACAAAATAATTATTTTTACATGATCGGTTTATTTAGGCAGTAGGTTTTATTTACTAAACAAGATTTGGTTGCTAAGGGAACAAAGATAGTAAATCGTACAAGAAGCCCGCGGGCGGTAAGTGAGTGAATAAGTTGTACATCACTTTAGCAACAGCATTAGAATAAATATAAATCATAGTTGCCTGTATTAAAACTACTTGTAGTATCAATTTTGAAAGTATTTTATTCGATTAGTTGTACAAAAATGCTACAGAATGTCCGATTGTGCAAAAAAGATAATAAGAATACCGCTTGCAGATAATATTGGATACCTCGAGTACGTTTCGGTCATAGCGGTAAACTGCACTTATCAGTACCACCCATAATACTTATATAACTATTATCTACGACTAATAAATAATATGTATATTAAATTATTTTTTTTCTATATAGTGCTATATACAGGTGTTGACCGAGACACCAGAATATGGGAATTTAACATGTAAAATCATACTTTCGTAATTTCCTGCTTCCCTAATTATTTTAGGTAAAAGAGCTTCAAATAAATGTAGAGCAATTTTTTTTACATTAGAATCAATAAACAAAATGCATGCTCTATAACGGCAGAAATTAGGTATGAAAATATCGAAAATCACCTCAAAAAATAGCGATAGCCATAGAAGTGAAACTAAAAATTAACAAATATTAGTGATTTATCTGTCAAGCTTTATTATACTCTGTTTGAAATAGTGAAATAATTTTGACAGTTAGGTTGTGGTTTAGGAGTCTGTTTTACATCAAAACATTTTCGATATTTAAAAGGAAGCGCTAATTGCACAAAATAGTAAAAGTATAAATACAGGGAAATAGCCAAGTAAAACTTAAAAAAAAAACGACGATACAACAACAAATAACGCACAGTACTTACAAAGAATGAAATCAGAATTGACATATTTGAATTGTGTTTGTGTAAACTGCGCTTGACTACAACATATAGCAACCAATAGAATGGGGTATTCCAGTATTTTTTTTTTCTGAAACTTCAATAAATTTGAAATACAAATGTGAAAATTTGAGTTTTTTATTGTGTCATTTCCGCGAGATATGAATTTTTGAATTATGCTTAAAAATTTGAATTATATGGTATGACGTCTATTCGCTTCATCACGTGATCTGTGGAAAGACTACAGCTGTTAGTGGCTTGGCTTGGAGCGAGTAAGGGGAGGGGAATTGATTTGTTCACAGTGTCAGATGCTATTTTGTTTTGGATGACTTTCATTTGTTTTTATTTGTTTTGTTATCCGTGGATTTTAGTTGTAACTATATTAAAGTATTATTAGTTAATAATTTGGTTGCTGTCATATCAAAACTAGCAAGAAACACATACAAAGATCAGCTGAGAAACGAGAAAGCATCAATGGTGAACGCACTGCTTTTTCTTTTTCCACAAGCAGACAAGTACGTCATTACATAAGTTATAGAGCGAATGAACATCATACATCACGTGAATCTATTCCGCGCTAAAATAAAACACATGGAAAATCATATTAAATAAAAAAAATTGAGTTTATTTTTCAGAATTCGGTCGTTTTTCAACCTAATTAATAACATTATAATGTTTTTTCTTTTAAATTTTACTACACTGGAATACCCCATTAGTGGATAATTGTTAACTTGAACAGATATTACAAATAATACCTAATAAAAATATATTACCCTAACTGGACAGGTAAAACGTCAAACATTTGTTTAATTATCTATTTTAATTTTTGGCGTAACTAATTTCTGCCGTTAAAAATCATGTGAAATTAATTTTGTTTATTGATTCAGATGCAGAATTTTAAGCTCTACAACTTTTATTCCTAAAATAAGCAGTAAGCAGTGCAGTAAGCAGTGAAGCAGTAAATTACGAAAATATTTTAACGTTAAAAATCCTCTGTTTCGGTGTCGCGGTCAACACTCTGTATAAATGCCACATGGAATAATAATCAGAGAATAATATGTATAGTTTTGTTCAAGAAAGATGACAATTCAAGGTCATTTATTAACCGTATGATGTAATATTACTTAGAGATAACTTCACTGCATTTCGTATACATAGACGTGCAACATGAAATATTTATGGATACATTTTAACTGAAAAAAATAAGTGTAATTTATTAGGAAATTATGTTTCTTTTTAAATAATACCTTTCTCAAAGATTTATGCTGTTCACCTATGTTTTTGCAAAACACAATAACCTAGACTTGACAAAAACCATGGAATAATAATTTGATTTAAATGTCTACGTCACTGGGTAAATATTAGCATATAGGACAGTGTAGTAGATAATTAGATATCTGTTACTGTACGACATACGTCATTAATATTTGTAACGACATACGTCAAGTAATCTTTCTCTTTCTAACATGATATGTTGCTAAGGTACTACTGTATTAAAAGTTGTGTATTCTTTCTTCGAACAAGTGACCTTGAATTGTCATCTTTCGTGGACCAAAGTATAGTAATTATCCCGTATACCCTCTGATGCACCAATTAGAATATTTCTAATAAAATAAACATGCAAAAAAAAATTCAACATGACATATTTTCATTTCTTATTGCAAACTTCCTGTGTAATAAAAGCATCCACTATAGCGTCGTTGTATAAAATATAAGTATTAAGTTATAATTAAAAAAAATGTCAAAATTGACACACGAGTAGTTGTTTTGCTAAGGGCAAATATGATTTGTATTTATTCTAACGTTGTTGCTACGGTGATGTATAAATTATTCATTCACTTACCGCCCGCGGGCCTTTCGTACAATTTACTGCCCTTGTTATCTTAGCAACCGAATCCTGATCAGTAAATAAACCTTACTCCCTTGGAAACCCTATCGGTAAACATAAAAAAACGATCGTGTAAAAAATACATAAAACTAAATATAAAGTAAGTATTACAAAATAATAATATAAATTGAAATTATAATTAACATGAAACAATGGGGTCATACAAAAAAATATATTAAAAATATTTAATATTATTATAGTTTTCATTCATGATTTCTTTATAAACATTTTGTCTAATATTGTTACGTCATAATTTTGTACACACAGCACAAGAGAAACTACAAAGTCGCTAAATTGTGACGTCATTTGAAATTTTATAACTTAAAAAAAATATGTCTGTAAAACTAGAAACTTTGTGACTAAATATATGCAGGATGTAACACCAAAACCGACCACCGCCATCATTTTCTTTATTATTATAATAATAAAAAAATACTATAGAACAAAGATGTAGGAGACCAAGGGGGACATTCTAATACAGAAGAAAATATTTTTTAAACCAGTGGTTCTCAAGTTACAATACAAAGTTATATTTTGTTAAATGAGAAGACATATATTCTTGATTAATTAATTTTAATTGAAATTAAAATAAATTTGATTTTTAATTATTTTTCAGCTATGAATGAAAAACAAATGAGCTTAAATTAAAATGAAACTAATATTTGTTAACAACGACTCAATCGAATGGGCCTAAATAAAATATATCATTTCATTTAAAATATTATAACTTTGTGGTGATGCATTGATTTTAAAAAATACTTTCGTCTGTGATGGGATGTAACTATAACAATAAAGTAAATAATGGCGGTGGTCGGTTTTTGTGTTACAATCTGTATTTTAAGTGTATTTTTATAAAAAAAAAAAAAATTGGAAAATGTGGTACGACCCTTACACCAGGAATAGAGGAGAGACAGGGTACGCTATGTATTTCGCCGTAAAAAGACTTTCCAAATCATCAGCGATTTTCGACCTTATTGCAACGCCAGAATCAGCTGAATCTGGCTAGTCGGTCAGATGTGTTACATACCTGTGCAGTTGAATAAGTATTTATTTTACATTTATAAAACAAAATCAAGATAATTTGTATTTATGGATAATCAGGTATTTATTTAGATTTGGTTAACTGTAACAACAGTATTTAACTGGTCGACTAGACTGATCCAGCTGATTCTGGCGTTGCAATAAAGCCTGGTTTATAGATTGCACAGAATAGAATGGAATAGATTAGGAATAGAAATTTTTAAGACCATTTATAGATTGCATGGAATAGAATAGTTTGGAATAGAATGACGTCACTTTTGTAACACTTTTACACTAAATTAACTAATTTATTGGTTATTTTTTCTTTCACTAATTTCATTTAGAACCGAGTAAATAATATCATTGTTTGTTTTTGCTAAAAAAGATAGTATTTCTGCAGAAAAACTGTTGTCCACAGTAAGTTTTTAGGTTAGGGGATGGGCCAAAAGCAACGAAGTCACACCAGTCACACGAATATTAACGGAACAAGCCGAATGGAATAGAATAAGAAATAAAATTTAGTTATTTCCTATTCTATTCCATTCTGTGCAAGTATAAATGGTTCCATGCATTTACATTGGTTTATATTTCTATTCCCTGTGCTATTCTGTTCCATTCTATTCTATGCAATGTATAAATTAGGCTTAAGGTTCAAAATCGCTCAGATGATTTTGAAACATGACTATATCTTGTCTCCCCCCTACTCCTGGTCTAACGTACGACCACATTAAAATATCTTGTCATCTTACTTGTGATATATATCAAAACATAATTTATGTGGTGAATAATTAGAAACTGTATTAACATTAGCTTTTCGCTCCCAATCACTTTGGCCTGAATTATATGAAAGTGGATATTCATTTACTTTATCTGCATAACCGCTATAATAAGATTTGTAAGTAAGTTTCAGAGTGCAGTTATATTTATTTAAATGTTCATATTCTATATTAGAAAATACATTAATATCCAATTGTGAATTATTGTAAGTATAACTAAATATTAGATAACCAACGTCTGAACTTATAATATCTACGATTTTATTCCCTGACATATCAATTTGGTGTGTGAAAACTGAATTTGATTTGCTTTTATATGGTGAATACGACTCATTATTTTCTAAATGCTTTATCTGATAATGCTTACTCAATGTAAAATTGGAATTGTCAGAAAAATTTTCGTTACATATTGGGCATATCTTTGTAAATCTGCAGAAATAAGTTTCATGTTTTACGCACTTATCATTTATGTCTTTATACTGACATCCAAGAGAATTATTTTTACAGTTTCGTTTGGTTGTGGCGCATTTACGACATAAAGTATTATTATTTTTATTATTTAAACGTACTGCACCACTACAGTCTTTGATTTGACACTTAATAATACTACTAGACTTTGAAATAGTAATTTCAAATACAGTATTTTCATAGTCACCATCAAGAAATTCTAATAGGCTATTTATACCAATAGCTAAAGATCTGTCCTCTTGTATGGCAAGGCACTCTTCCGGCTCAGCAAATCCTGGTTTTGACAGAACTATATCGTCTCTTGTTATTTTAAGCGTATAAAAAAAGTCGCTTGTCAAATTCGGATCACCAAATAGTCGTACACAATGATATATTTTACCAGAATTGATACAAAGTTTAGTGTGCAAAAGAAACAGAAAATCGTATGCTTGCAAAAGATACGAGTTGAAACTATATTTGGTAATATCATAAAACAAAGTGCACGGGTTGCTTAGAACCTGACTTCTGTGTTTATCTTGGCAGTGTTGGAGGATCTCACAGCGCCTTCCAGTCCATTCACACTGACCAGAAAGCACCACGGGGCACACATACTGCTTGAAATCGCACACTACTTCGTGGTCCGGCGGTATTTCGTTGTAAAATGAGATAGTTTCCTTACAACCTTCATCCCGGTACTTACAAGGGAATTTGGCGAGTGATGCAAGAGCCTCATATTGTGTAATGCGAGTCAATTCTTCTTCTGGACGTTTACAAACACGGCATACAGCGTCCCCAGTTTTTCTGATATATACTGATCCTCTGGAGAGATAATTTTCGCACTCAATACATTTTATTTTTTCCAAAATCTCGTCTGTAATATCCATGATGTAGATTCGAGAATACAAGACAACAAAAACAAACTGGAATGTCAATACTGGAAATCAAGGATGATAACAAAAACAAGAATTACTTGTCAAAACTGGGCGCGTTCAGTAGACGAATAAACTTTTGTGTTCATTGAACAGTTAACCGAATTGTAATATTCTTTATTATACTTCGTTTCACGTAAGAAAATAGTAGATCACACTTGAGAGACGACCATTTTTACATGCATTAAATAAATAATTTAAATTCGTGAAACCAAACTTTGTCAATCATAAATATTTTTATGTATAAAAATGTACAAGACCTGAATATTAAAACTACAACAAAACATGGTTAAACATTATTTAATTCTGTCGATTTTATTTGGTAACTAACAACTGACAGGTGATATTTTTTTCGTTTTCGTAAACTAGGTTTGTATTCTCACCAATCAAAGGGCAGAATTCATATCCCTGTTTAAACCAACGCTATTTTCTTACGTGAAATTAAGTATAATTAAATAATAAAATACTTCTAATTAAATATTTATATCAAAACTGTTACATTTTACAAATACAATCTTAACAACTGAACCCTGTAAAACAATCCTCGGTATCTATGGTGTTTTTAGTTATTTAATTTTAAATCCAAAATACACTACACGAATGTTTATGTTTTGCTAAATAAATTTTATTCCAGGTGTGGGCTGGAATGGACCTTTTACATTTTTATTGCACCGTGACGTCATTTTTCAATGCGCCACGTAGTGAAATTTTTATGAACTAGGGATGGGGAGGTACCGGTACATGTTGTCAAGTAAAATGATTAGAAAGACAAGCATTTATTTTCGATAAAAAAATATTTAAACCAGACAAAAACTTAAATTATTTTGACTTCGATTGTAAAGAAATTATTAATAAAGACAAAACAATGTATTTAAAATAAAAACAATAGTTATATTCATGTTTGTAACTTTCTTTATAACAAACTGGCAACTACGCTATTATCTGTCACTTTATGTGGTGTTTATTTCGCGTCTTTAGAACATATAACCGCGTTTCTGATTCCCATCTACCCGTCCTTTTGTCTTTAAATATTCATCATCACAAACGCTTTGTGTGAATTTATTTAATATAGTTACGTTATTATTTCCGCCATTTCAAATTTTGTTTGAATCACAGAATACTACAATTGAAATATATTTGGCCTCCCCAATGCGCAAACTACTGCGCACTACCCACATGTCATTTTTGTATATCTCTCTCTTTTATTGTAAAAGGTCACAGGGCCTCTAAAACGTGGGCTATGGCCGAAATCACGGGAAAGTTTACATATAGTATATTGTGTTATTAGGAGTAAAAGTGAGACTTTGTGTGGCGAGCGTGGAAGTTTAAACGACGAGCGAAGCGAGTCGGATAAATGCACTAAATAAATGCAACTCAAAGTTGTAGAAGAAGAGCTGGATGTAGAGTTGGAAGCTGCTATACTGCGACAAAATCTAAGAGATGCTCAAGATTCTTTTGGTGTGTCAGAGACAGAATTTGTGGCGAATTTTAGATTAAATAAAGAAGCTTGCGAAAGCCATTGTAGTTTTAAGCAAGAAATGAGATGTAGAGAATTATTATCCCTTTAAAAATTAAAGTGTTTATATCTATTGTTTTCTCTCCTCATGACATGTTCAAACCAATGTAATCGTCTCTCCTATATCTTTCTAGAAACGCCCAACACGAATTATTTCCCTTATTCTTTCATTCATTTACTTTTTATTGATACTGACATCTGTCAATTTGAATTACCTGAATATATTAGCAGATTAGCAGTTTCCATGGTTAAGTTAGCTGGCTGATTTATGAAATTTATTATCTTTATAAGTCTTTAACTTTATATCTGTTGAATATGAAATATAAAATGCAATCAAATCGTATAGAGAATAATATATTCTTTAAGTTATAATAACATTTAACTGAGTTTTTCAAGAAAAACTGTTAAAATCTTCAAATGAGGATACTTCCGGTTGACCAATTATAACCAAAATCTAATCAAGTCTGCATATGATTGTAAGCAAGAGGAATACGCAAGAATTGTAATTTTTGGATTTCTAGTATTGGAGATATCGTGCCCGAAACCGCGGTCACATACACACACACGAACACACACACACACACACACACACACACACACACACACACACACACACACACATACAGACATCATCGTAAAAATAGTAAAATCGTATTGTAAAGACCCTAAAACATGCTTATTCAACGAAAACTCACCACCGAATTTTTTGACCAAAGACAATATCTTCCTTACCTAGAGGTGACAAGGTAAAAACATACTTCTTAATCAAGATACTTTGATGATTTAGATTGCGAATCACAACCCGAAGAAACACGGCTTAAATGATCCAATTTTTTTAAAAGCCATAGACTTGGAAACCCATTTCCAGGATTTTTTCACATAAGTGGTATTTAACTTCGCGCGCAACTTTGTAATTCAAACTATTAATAATAAAGACAATAGCTATTTGTCTCCATTTTTTTCAATAACCCTATATTAACCAATACATTATTTTTAAATGAAACACAATATAACTGCAGCAATATATTATTTATTTGATTTTCATAACATAGCATACGTGCATGGGTCAAATATTATGTTTTACACAATATAAATCATGTACCTTAACGACCACCATTGAAGTTGCTGTTAGTATTAGAGTTGACATTAGAATTATCCCGTTTTCCTCGGTTGTCATTTACATTGGAATTAGAATTAAAGTTAGAATCTCTTTTGCCTCGGTTGACGTTGCTGTTAGTATTAGAATTGACATTAGAATTATCCCGTTTTCCTCGGTTGTCATTTGTATTGGAATTAGAATTAAAGTTAGAATCTCTTTTGCCTCGGTTGACGTTGGTATTAGAATTGACATTAGAATTATCCCTTTTGCCTCTGTTAACATTAGTATTGGAATTACTATTTGTATTTTGTCCAAAGGCTGGGTCTGCTAAGCCCAGCAGGAACATGGCGACAACGATCACGAGGAACCACGTCAATTTCATCTGAAACAAACACATTCTTGAAATAGGTATATTACAATATTTATTGCATCTCTGTTTTTAAATATTTCGTATGAGAATATAATTCATTTGTCACGTGACATGTTTTCCGCCAATCAACAGTCAGAATCTCCCTAGTTACATGTCTAACACAGCGATGATAAAAAACAATGAAATTATCACCTTATTTATAGTCGTTACTAAGGGATTTGTTTTCTTTATTTACGACATTGACAGTTAATTTTGAGTATAAAATAAGTCATAACTCATAACAATAATTCAAACTCCGATATATTAAATAAAACTCGTAAGTACCATGTTTTAATACATTATGAATATGTCTATCAAAAGTTAGGTTAACATAATGTTTTACAAAAATTCATTATATTCTCTCAGTAAATATAAGCTCGTGATATGATTAATAATCGAAAATATTGCTCGTGAATATCATCGATGATAATCATATCACTTGTTATAATTACGTATGAAAATAATAAAAATTAAAGGGTCCAATTCATGTGCACAGTAAAAGAATACATTGATATAAAATAATATTGAGGTATTCTATCATTGCAAAAAAATAGTAAACTTCATTAATTATAAGGTAGCATACGTTAAATAAAGAGTTTTAGTAAAATTATGAAATATAGTAATATTTCAACAAAGTATTGTTGTAATAAAAATGCTTAATTCTTGTAAAAGTGACGTCATAGTCCCTGGAGGCGCCCTGAACCTACTAATCGGTTATTATCGTAAAATTTCGGATGGATTTGCGGGAACTAGACCTACTATTCGTTATTAATAATAAATAATTTAATACTTCTCGGTAGAGGGCTCTAATGGTACTAACATACCTCTACAGGTCTTTTTTTACCAATATAGATGATCTTAAGATCACGTATAAAGCAACGAGGAGCGGATAAGCATTTTCGTGCACGTTTCGATTTAGTTTGTCTTCAAAAATTTCAACTACTTATCTTAAATTTTACAAGTTGAAGTTAGCTGGTTTACCAATTTTTTTTAAGAAAAGCGTTCCGTTTTTCTAGCCCGATGCCGGTAACATAGTAACCGTGGTTAAACCGTAACCATTTTCAGTGGTTACCGTGGTTCAATTTCGGAATACACTATTTGTGTGACTTCTATAGCCCAGTTACGTCACTTGGCCTATATGAATTTTTCAATATAAAAATTCATTTATAAATACATTATTTTTATTTTGTATTAATATACGTAAGCTAAAATTTATATGTAATACTTAATTCTTTAAAAGTCGTTGCCTTGGAAATCCGTATTATAATAAGAATAAATAAATAAAAATTTGAACATACCTTTACAAATTTAGAGGCTTGTTATTTCTTGAAGAAATAAGTTGATATGAATATTTTGTCAAATTCTCGCTTATATATCTGTAAATTTCATATTATCATTGTTACATATATCTTAATGAAGCAATAAAGGATAATATTTTGAGGTAGATATTTTTATTTTCGTTTCAATTAAAATAATTGTATAAGGCCCCATTCATTTATCATTATTTAGTAAAAGATATAACAATATAAATGGATTGTATAATATTAGTTATATAATTCTTGGCCTAATTGAAAATAATTAACAGTGTGGTTAAAATTAAGATAAAGTATTTATTAAGTTTTTAATGTGTATTTTTACAAGTATATAAACAAGAATCAGCGATGCGATAGTCAGCACAATTGTACTAGATTTAGTACAATTATCAATTTTCTAGTACGTCAGTACCTCTTTTGTAAGTTTAGTACAATTTATTTAAAGTAATAGGTAATGTCGGAAGGGCTCAATTTTGCCGCCGTAACCATATCAACGGACTGTATTACGACTGCGAAATGTTTAGTTCGCGGGTGGTTGCACAAAAATGTATTTATGTTTATTTTTTCTTTTTTGTTTATTAGTTTATCAATAAAAATGTTTGAAAGTACCTATAGGTACAATTATGATTGTTTTAAATATGTGGCGGGATTTTTATTTTTAGTACAGAGTTAATGATTTTAGTACAATTTGAGTTAAACTGTTAGTTGCAAATGACGATGTGATTAAATATGTATAATTGCAAAAAAAATATTTAGTATATTGTAACGAAAAATAACTGAAATGGAATTTTTTTCTTCAGACAAGTTATTTTCTCGACACGGCCTTTTTCCCTCTTTCTCCGTCCATCAATTCTACCTGCCTTATCCGTAATAAACACTGAATTAGCCAGGGCGAACTACTAGCGACACCACTTGCGCGCAAAAATAACTATTTTTAACAATTTTTGCAAAGCAAAATACACGAATATACGTTAATATTAGACATAATTTCTATGACAGATATGTTATTTTCAATTAATGGGGACTTATACACTTCAAATATTTTGGTCGCCATCTAGTGTGTAAAAAATATTTAATAATTAGTTATGTAGTGAGCAAGATTTAGCTCTAAGTTTGACATTTATCACGTGATCCATATTTGGTCCCACGTGATCACAACAACCATTGTTTGAAAAGGAACATGAACATGTCTGAGACTGAACACGGAAGTTGAAATAATATGATTAATACAAATTGAATATGAATTAGTAATGTGATAAAAAAGGAAGTTTAATTATGTACAAAATAATAATAAAATGACGCAAACCTATGTTTGTAAAGTGGACAAACATAATCAAACTTATTTTGGAAAAATAAGTACAGCAACTTTAATAAAGCTGTCTACTAAAAGAGACACAAGTTTATATTAATAAAAACACATATAAAAATAGATAATAAGCAGAACAACTCCACACAAAGATATAAAGATTAATAAGGAAAGTAGTACCCAAACAGTCAACAATTATTATGTAAGAAAGTTATTTGGTGCTGTAGAGACATCGAGAAATGAAACTAAATTTGTCAATAATTGAATACAAAATTATAATTTATTAAGCAATGATGCTGTAAAATATATATATTTCACTGGCTTATCAGTAGAACATTTTAATGTTCTATATGATTTGTTAAATCCCACAGTTATGCCAAAGTTGAAATACAGATATTTCCAAAAAACGCCAAAGAAAACTAAATTTAATAATTTAACATCCAGAGACAAATTATGTATGACTTTAATAAGATTAAGACGTGGATATACACTAAAAGAAATTTCATTATTTTTTTCCCTCTCTCAACAGTGGAATTTGTAGTGTTTACATGGATTCAGTTCATGTTTTTTCAAATTGAAACGATGAAATCGAATTTGTTTTCCCTCCGTGATAATCAGAAAGATTCGATTCCGCAATGTTTCATTTATAACAATCACTACACATAATAACCAAACTTTGCTGACTAAATAACAAATTATGTGATCAACAGGGTGGTGCTGTAGAGGGAAAGCATTTGATCGACTGGGCCATGGTATATCACCTCGCTCTTTCTAAAAATTTCTTGTCCCTTTCTAAATTTTGTGGAGGGAGGTCCGCTGCCGATCCGCCGCCGATGACGTCAAAATCATAAGTCCCCATTGAGCATTGCTATATAAATATATTTAATTTTATTTCATTATTTCAACAAAGAAAACATTTACAACAATAATTTTTTTATCGGTAAATGCATTTTTTAATTGAAGATAATTTTCAAACCGTTGACGGTAATTCCGAAAATTTTCTTTTTGTTGATTGAAATCACCGGTGATAAAAGTTATAGAATAGGGGTCCAGCTGTTAGTCGCTTGGCTTGGAGCGAGTAAGGGGAAGGGGATTTGGTTTGTTCACAGTGTCAGATGCTATTTTGTTTTGGATGACTTTCATTTGTTTTATTTTTGTTATCCGTGGATTTTAGTTGTAAGTATATTAAAGTATTATTAGTTAAGAATTTGGTTGCTGTCATTTTTACAGCAAAATATCAAAACTAGCAAGAAACACAAACAAAGATCAGCTGAGAAACGAGAAAGCATCAATGGTGAACGCACTGCTTCTTCTGTTTCCACAAGCAGACAAGTACGTCATTACATACGTCATAGAACGAATGGACGTCATACATCACGTGTAATCTTTTCCGCGCTAAAATAAAACACATGGAAAATCATATTAAATAAAACAATTTTGAGTTTATTTTTCAGAATTCGGTCGTTTCTCAACCTAGTTAATAACATTATAATATTTTTTCTTTTAAATTTTACTAAACTGGAATACCCCATTTCAAGTAGACAACCGTTATCTAAATAAAATTCTAGTTCCAATTTAATAAGTACCTACCTATATCATAATATTTGTATTAAACGCCATTTTTTGTTGATTTTTTTTCTAATTTTAACCATATTCCGTCTTTGGCTGTTGTAATAAATGTTTTAGTTGACATTTCTAATGGAATTTTAGTTTCGTTACTCAGGCGGCATTTAAAGTTTCTTAAAATCTCCACCAGACCTACTTTAGTTTGCATTAATCCAAAGCGCGTACCTGAAACAATAAATAAAATTATATATTGGGTGTGAATTCATTCCATGGAAAATATTAAGAGCTGCATACTTGCATACTGTATTAACAAATAGTCGAAATGTAATATTGCACTCTATTAAGTAAAGGAATTTTTAAATATATGCATATGTTCGATTTTAAAGAGTGTAGATTTGATGAAAGTGTAATAAATAAAAAAATCTTGTAAAACTAATCAAGGTACAGTTTAACTTTTTAAAGATGTCTGACTAAGGACATCTACGTATATTATGAACGGTATGCATTTATCTTTTCTCTTATTTGCAGTTGCAAAAGGGCGCGCGGTAGGAATGAATAAAGGACACATCTTTCAAAAATTCATATTGTAACGTCGCCGCCACCGCCACCGCCGCGCCGTATTCCTCGCCGGCGCCGCCGTGTCGCGCCCGAATCTCCGGGCGTAACAGACCTGTTCGGACTTGTTTAATTTTTGCGGTGATGTGATCTATTGTGTACGATGTTTTTATCTCGAGAATGTTCTAGTCGTTTCTGGAACAAAAGTCGCCGGCGTATATAAACCCGTCGCCAAAGCCAGCGAGAATAGTCTGATATAAATAAACGTCGTGTTATGAATAGTGGGTGATATAAACAGTCAACAAGAAGTGAACATAAATAAATGTAATCAGTGACATAAATAGTAGTGTTAATTGTTTAAATAAATAATCTTAGTGTTTAAGTGTCTTATAATATTTTTAGTCTTTAAATTAGTGTTAATATTTATTTAATCATAGTGTTAGTTACTTTTATCATCTTTTTAATATTTAATCTTAATTATTTATCGTTTAATAAACGCATTATTTTAATTAATATTATTTCTCTGATTATTTACACTTCACCCATATAAATAAAATGTTATAATATTGTCCCGACTAGGTTACGTACGACATACCATTTTAAAACGTTGTACATTCCAAAGTACAAAATAACAGTACCAATATTCTTTATTATGTTATATATTTCTTTCATATTAAGAATACATTGTATAACCAATTGAGGTACCTAGTAACAATATAATATTTCATTCTATTTTTATCATATTAAAAAGCCAGTAATCATTTTCTAGTGTATAAATATTCCCTTCATTTAACTTGTTGCACGAACTGTACAAAAATGATCATTTACCTAAAATTCTGTGATCATCTTACATGTTATCTTTTGTGCAACTCAAATGAATTCTTACGCTGGGCGAACTGCAAATTCATTTATTATTTATTATTATATAAAGAATAAGGAATTAACTTTATTCATAGCTGCGCGTAAAACATTATTTTATGTCAGTGTCACTGAAACTGTGCCAGTATTTCATTTTTACTATTTGGTATCACATTATTTGCTAATAAATTTACCAGTTCACTTATTTTTTAATTGAATGCTTTTACTGTGTAATATGTTATGTACCCACATAAAAACTAAGAAAATGACGCTACTACATTTGACAGAATTAGCGGAGCTAAAATTTTAACTAATACAATTCGAAAATGATTTTGACTTTGATTATACATCTATAAAAAATATCATTCCTCAAAAAAATTAGCGCTAGATTTTAGCTCATTTTTTATGTCGTCAATGACGAATAGGTACCTATTCGATGGAACTGATAAAGTATTCGTATGATTATAAAAACTTTTGCGATGAAAAACCTGCATAATTAAAAAATCTGATGTGGCCAGCACAGCACAATACCTTCCGTCAATCCTGTGTATTATGTACAAATTCCATACATAAATTTTCTTGCAAAAGATTCTAAATCTTTGGTATTTTATGATTCCTTTTCTCGGCAACAGATTCCATACTCCTGATAACAAACAAACCACATGAAATAAGAAAATCATGAAATTTTGAATGAAAAATTATGACACTCAGTTATGGACATAATTAATTGCTGTCATTTTGATACGGGTCCCCATATCTGTTTGCCAAAGGCAGCAAAGTCATGTCACTGCACGCGCCCTATACAGAATTTTTTTTGCAAAAGATCTTATATTTCCAGTAAAGTTATTTCATAAACAAACTATGCAAATTGCACTTGACACTGACATCTTCTTCTTCTTTAGTTTTTCCCATTCGTTAGGGGGTCGCTATTTTTTATTTTCTTCCACTCATTTTTGTTTTGCGTGTCGTCCTCATTCAGTTCCTTTTCTCTCAAGTCTTCTGCAATACAGTCTTTTCATCTTATATTTGGTCTTCCTATGTTTCTTCCACCTTCTATTAATATATTCATCTCTCCTCATGACATGTTCAAACCAATGTAATCGTCTCTCTTATATCTAAAAACACTAGAGTTACTTCCCTTATTCTTTCATTCAATTACTTGCTATTTATTGATACTGACATCTGTCAATTTGAATTACCTGAATATATTAGCAGTTTCCATGGTTAAGATAGCATAGCTGGCTGAATTATGAAATTTATATGAATTTTTTTATCTTTATTATTCTTTAACTCTATATCTGTTGAATATGAAATAGCTATATAAAAATAAATAATAAATAAATAAGTAAATAATAAGTAATAATAAAAAACACACAAATGTATAATTTGTTGATATTAACATTGTTACATTTTGTTTATTTTCACATAGCCATCTATAATATTTGAATAAAAATTATTTCCTATATATCTCAATTATCTTATTTTTCTCGAATTTTTTCAAATACATTAATAAAAGTTGGTAGTCGTATCCAGTAAACTATATAAAAATATATATATCTGGCATAAAATAGTATATTTAAAATAATAAAACTTTTATATGAGCCATATTTTTCTATTACTTATAATAAAAAAGATAAGGGGGGAGGCGTCTACTCAACATACAGGTTTTAAAAAAGGGTAAAATATTTTAAGGGTATACAATATTGTAACGTGCTCCCCTGACTTAAGAGTATACGAGGGGCGCTACTGGTAGAATATTCCCGAGCGATGACGTAATCCCCGGCGGCGAACGACCCATACGACTAGACGTGTTAATTACACCGGTGACCTAAATCAATTGTATTCAATACCATTATGGCGTCAGAAAGTTCCAGAAGGACACGGGGCTGTGTATCCGAACGACAGCGGAGAATAGTCTGATATATAGAAGCAACGAGAAATGAAGTTGGTGATAAATAAACAGTCTACGAGTTGTAAACATAAATAAATGTAGTTATATAAATAAATATAGTGATATAAATATTGTTTAAATAAATAATCTTAGTGTTTAAGCATTTAATATTTTTTTAGTTTTAAATTAGTGTTTATAATTATTTAATAGTAGTGTTAGTTATTTTTATTATCTTTTTAATATTTATCCTAATTATTTATCCTTTAATAAACGTATTATTATAACTAATAATAATTCTTTGATTTTTACACTTCACCCAAATAAATAAAACGTTACAGTACTGACCAATATAAGTAAAAAAGCTTAATCTTCAACTGTTTCCGAGAAAAACGAAAAATCGAAAAAACTGACAAAGATATAATGATCGAACAAAATTTTGTCTATGCTATAAACACTAATATTTTATATTTTTCTGTTTCTAATAGTTGCGAAGTTATTTGAAAATTAAATATTGGTCAAAGTCGCCAGAACATTTAATTTAGTACAATTTTTTGAGTGTTATAAAAAAATCAAAAGCACATCTAAGATTGTCTCCGGAAAGGGAGATTTCACAGTATTCATGTAAAAAAGATGTAAAGCTTCCTGTTATTCAATTGGTGAGCAAATAGGTGGCGAACAATTTTGTGCGGAGCAAGTTGTCGCACACCATAAATTAACCATAGCACAAATATTGCTCTCTTTTACTGAATGGAATTCTTAATTTTTCCTGACTGAGTGTATTTTCTACATCTATTTTTTGTAATATTCAAACTGACGACACACTATGTTCTTAATTATTCACACTATCCAATTGCATTATATCGTACGAATATTTTAGCCCTCCTATAAAAAGTGACCAGTACACGCACAAATTTAAAATCTGTAAATGATTTGTTTAGTTAAAGCAAATAACACGTTTCTAGGGTACCTCTCTATATAGGATATGGTCATAGCGTGGCTCAAGGGTGTCGCCAGCCAATGCGCAAGGGGCGGGGGGGCAAGATGAGAGGGAGTATGGGGAAAATATGAATTACAGGTACAAATAAGTACAATGATTTAAATTAAAAATAAAAAGGTATTTTTATACAAGAAAAATTTACATTCGATGGAGTACCTCAGATAGTCAGTCAGCCATAGACGAAATCATGACCAGATGATGCAACAGTGTTGCCAAATACAGTGTAGTGAAGTGTGCTATGGTATGTTTATAGCGCCATTTTCAAACAACACCGTTTTCATTAAATTTTTATTTTATCTAAATTTTCTGAATATTTAGGTGGGGGCAGCAGCCCCTTCCTGCTCCCCCTTGGCGTGGTTTGCTTTTCGTCCGCCATTTGCCTGCCACTGTCATTTGTGTTGTTGCACAAATTATTATATATCGTTGAATTTGTAATTTTACGTAAATTACAAATATATAAAAACATATAGGTGTCCCATTTGAAATATGAAAGTTAATGTCATTTCCGGAAGCGCTACTATCATACCAAATATCATAATTTGTGAGCCTCTAGCCTAGTTTACAAATATGCAAAGAGACTTATAAAATAATTATAAATAAAAAGTTATTTTAAGTGGCCAGTTTTTCAGTGTCATTATATATATATACAGTGTGTTAATTAAAAACCTGACCTTAGGCGTTTAATATGGGAAATCAGTTTTTCCTTGCGCAAAAGTTCCCAAATTATTTTAGACAAAAATACTTCAAATAAATGTTGTAGAGAATTAAATTCTGTCCCGGAGTTAGTAATAAGATTTTATTTTTGACATTTAATAACCGAGAAAATCAATTTTAATGTTTTTTGAAGACTGCTGATTTATAGCGAAAGCCATGCAACTCAAACAGAATTTGTCCACTATTTTATAATCTGAAGTTTTTCTTCATGAGAAAGCTTCCATACTTTCAAAGAAATATGTTATTGAACGAAAATCACAAAACACAACTTTTTTTGGCACTTCAGGTGGCATACATTTGTTCGTAATTTTGTATGAATTCCATGGCTACCGCAATAACTCAGCTATCTCCAGAAAAAATTAAAATTAATTTTCTCGGTTATGAAATGTCAAAAATAAAATCTTATTACTAATTCGGGTGCAGAATTTAATTCTCTACAACATTTATTTGAAGTATTTTTGTCTAAAATAATTTGGGAACTTTTGCGCAAGGAAAAACTGATTTCCCATATTAAATGTCTATGGTCAGGTTTTTAATTAACACACTGTATATATATATATATATATATATATATATATATATACATCTATCAGACATTAAAGCGTCCGTCAATTGATCTTTTACCATCATTGAAGCGTCCACCTTCAATGAAGCGTCCGTATACGGACGCTCTAATGTATCTCTGTTAAAATGGTCATTTTTCAACGTCTTATGCCATCTGTTAGTGTTTGGCAAAAATTGTCCTGGGCGCTTTATTGTAACATATTTGGATAATTTCAATCACAAACCGTATATTGCAGTTCTGCCGTTTCCCACTAGTGTCGTTAGTGTTGAACGGCGTATATCTACGAAAATATATATTTCATACAGTTTTTCGATTAACGGGCGTCCGTACATTTGGCAACATGTTTTAAGTTATACGAATATTTGAAGGTTATATTTTCGTACCTGATGTAATTTTAACTGCATTATTTGTTGCAGAGTTAAAATTCTGTTAGAGTGACTTAAAAAAAAATCTCTAGCAAATAAACAGTTACTTATAATTGTTACTATGGAGTTAATAATGACGGTTTAAAACGTTAAAATTTAATAAAATTATTTATAAATTCTTACTATTGTTTCAACCTCTACATAGGTAAACATTACACTTATGTGTATCTGAGTTCCGGGTTTCTACAATTTTTTGTTTGATAGGAAATAAAATTTTGATAAGTTTATCCTTACTAATTGTAGATGTTTAGAATTTAAAAGTGCAAGCAATGATCCTAAATTTATTGATATAAAATAATCCTGTCACGAACTAGACGTAAATTGAAATTTCCATCTTCAAGCTGTTTCCAAAATGCCATTATATATTAAGCAAATAACTGCATTATTTTGTATAGTTCGAGTTGGACCAATTTGTACTTTAATTCTTACATTGATTTTATTATTATTAAAAATAATAAATGAACTTACTACAAATTAAAAAGTTTTTTATTAGTGCAAATAAATTTTTATTTTAAGTTACACCCCATAATTAATATTAATATTTATTTGGGTCTGTCTGATTGTTTAATTTCTCTTGGTACTCTGTTAACAGGTTGAATATGAATATTTTAATTTACCACTATTTTGTGAAAGGAACGTATTGTAACAATAAAATTGTGCTCATTGGATATGCTTTTTAATTCTATGCATCTTTTGTACTTACAATTTTATTCTAAAATTAATAGGGAAGAACTTATTGTCAAATAAATGGTCATTCAACAAAAAATACTGGTCGAAATTAGATAAAGTCTAGGTCGGTTTAAAATAGTGGTTTTATCCACCTTGATTTAAACCGAACACCCTTTCGAACATGTATATTTTTCATTTTTACAATTAATCATATTTGATTAAAAATCGGAAAAATAGGTACTAGTTCATTTCTGATATATTTCACTATTTTTTGGAACATATTATACATTACGTGTATAACAAATAAAATATGAAATCGAAACCCTTGTCTATTTGAACGCGAAAAGTCACGAAAATATTCAATGTATAGTATTAAATTCTACATTTTCAGTTAATTCCATAGTATAACATTCAAATTTAAAAATGTTCATTAAATGTAAATGTAATTTACATCGCCTTAAGTAAACATACCTTTGTAAAAAACTTATCCAATAAATACTCTCCATATTATTCCTTTTTTCTGGCTTAAGATTATTTCCTATTACTAATTATAATTATGACTGAATAAGAACCGATAATAATGGAAGAAACTTTCAGAACTCGTTTTTACAATAAAGAGGCCTTATTCGATAAAGTTCTGTAATATTTATTTTCTACATCAGTGTCGCCTTCAGAATTTTTACTTATTTTTTTTTATTCTGAAGAAGGCAACACACTGGTTTCGAGATGTTGATTCAATATTACAGAACTAGTACCCAATACAAACATTGTAAAAACTTATGTTTATTTTAGTACATTGACTTTAATCAGAATAATGATCAGGATGATTCCGTGAAAGATCTCGATTATCAGCCAAGTCCCCCACATGTTAGTATACAATTTATAATATTACAGAACTATACCCAATTAAAACATTGTAAAAACCTATAATGTTTATTTTAGAACGTTGACTTTAGTCAGAATAATCAGAATGATTCCATGAAAGATACCAGTTATCAAACAAGTCCGTTTGATGTTAGTATTCAACGTACAATATTAACAATTTATTTTAATAAATATACAGGATGTCCGTTTTTCGATACGTACCATTGGGATCTCGAGAACCGTAAGAGATACGAAGTCGGTTAAATTAGGGAAAAGTTGCCTCATAACCATCTTAGATGTGTTTTTGTTTTTCCATTAAAATGCACAGGTTCCTAGATAGAAGCGAAAATGTAAATTTTGCCAATTTCGTTTTTGGCTTATAACTTTTTTGTGCGAATTTATACAAGTTTCTAATTTGCACTTTTTTATAAAGAATTCTTCAAAATTTTCATAGCTCGTACCGTTTTCGAGGAATTTATACTAACTTTCAATTTTCATGCAGAGCTCAAAGTTGTCTTTATTACTGTTGTTATTAACTGAGAAATTAAAAAAATTATTGATTTTGAAGAATCTTTTGTTCCAAGCAAAGTTTGACAGGAGTTTAATTGTTACAAATTTTATGTGAAAATGCTGTAATTTTTAAATGAAGATATGCGGGACGTGTTAGAAATTTGTTATCCGCTTACAATTTGATGTATATAGTTATTCGTTATTTTTACATATAAAATATCTTAGTTTTATTCCTTGGTAACTAATTTTAGATTAAAATCGTTTTGAAATTGGTACTCTATTTATTCTTATAAACTTTTTTATATAAATGTATTCCTGTAAACCAATCTCAAATATTTTTTTAAATTGATTCAAATTTCTCATTACCGAGGAGATATGAAAAACCTTGTATAATTACAATAATTATTGCTAGTAGTTTTTTTCTTAATAGCTTATATGCTTTTAAAACTATTGAGAACCTAAACTATGATGATTTGAATTTGTTGAGCATAAGATTACCGACCATTTTATTAATCAGGATGCTCCCGAACTGAAAATAAGAGTTTAGGACCTCAAAACAAGAAAATTTTCCTTTAATTTTCTTGTTTCTTGATCGGAGTATTTATAAATAAAAACAGATATCAATTTTTTAAACTTAAAAATAAACAATGTCTTCATTAATTCCTGTGTAAAAAGTCCGTATCATTTAAACAAAGCTTTTGGAAGTATTTTGTTTTGAGGTTCTAAATTAATATTTTAAATTGGGCTACTTCGGAAGTACCCTGTACAATCATTTATGTTAATTTTGATAATTGGTAAACGATAATTATTTAATCGTAAGACATTTAGCAGCACGAATAAATCAAGGTAGCCCTGATTCGAGACCAAATAATGAAGAGAAATCATAAGTACGTGAAGTATCTGTGGCAACATTGCTGGACGCTTTAATATCTATTAATTATATAGAGATGTATATAGCGGACGCTGTATAAGCGAGAAAATGAAATATATTTGTATATTTCGGACGCTCTAATGATACCTATGTAGAAGGACGCTTCAATGATGATTAAATTGAAATTTATTTTATTAAAAGCAATTAGTAATAAAAATATCAATTATTATAAGTTAATTCTGGAATATACTTGTACGAACATCTATTAAAATACTTTATACAACATTTAAAATAATCGGACGCTCGACAACCGGTTTTCGGAAAGACGCTCGGATGATAGTAAGATGTAAATATATATATATATATATATATATATATATATATATATATATATATATATATATATATATATATATATATATATGTAGGTATGTCATAATAAGAATTGTGTATCTGTTAAATATATTAATTTTTACTACCTTTATAAATACATAGTGAAATTATTTAATATGCTTTTATAGCTAATATTATATCACATTTCTTACAAATAAATATGGAAATATATTCTCAGTTTATTTGACATTGGCAGACGAATGGCGACGATCTTGGCCCATGGCCGATATGGCCACACCCTGACCCTGGTACTCTGGATACAGAGGTACCCTACACCACGTTCCTAACTTACACTGCCAAGAAAATTTACATTAATACTAAAATATTTGGATCTCATCAAACTAGTCTCATTAGTATGCAAAAAGAGTAGATGTTGTTTAACCTACAAAATATATTATTTAATATAAAGTATTTTAGTCATTAAAAGAATTTACTTTTTTTAATTTTGTATAAGGTAAAATATTTGAAGAAACATGACTGATGTATCTTGCTTCCTATAAAGTAAGAAATATGTGAATTCGTAATTACAAAATGCATTAGTTTATACTAACAAATAATTTGTATATTTCGCACAAAAGTGCCACTATAAAGAGTTTTAAATTCCCAGTAATAATATAATAACTAAATTTTTTTAAAGTAGCAAAAAACGTTTGATTTGGAATAGAAACCATTAATACTGATAAATTTACAGTTAGAGCTAAAAATGTATATAAGATTTCGAAAATAAGAGGAATATTTATAATTATACCGCAGATTTTCATTGAATGTTGGAGTTTATCATAAATATTCCATGATGAATCTAATTGTTCTGAAATTTGATCCCGGGTCATATTTCTAATTTTATTTCGTTTGATTTCCGTTCGAAATATTTGTTTAAATTTAATTAAAATTAGGACAGGCAAATAACATATCCATTCAAAAGTAAATGTAGGAGTGAACTCAGCAATCACATCAGTGATGGACAATTTGTCAATACTTATACATATGTTGTCTCGTAGAATGCATTTCGCTGTTGTATATGAAAATTGCCCTAGTAAAACAATTGAAAAGATTATGAAAACTTTCTTGTATTGTACTTCTATCGCTCTCTTTATGTTATAAATTTGATCTACATCATGCAGACGTTGCAAAACTTCAATTATCTAAAAAAGTAATAAATTGATTAGTTTAGAAGACTATGTAAATTAAAATTAAAACGTAATGTGCCTAAATGCACACTGTACAGGAAAATTGATTAGATCTTTATTAGCCAACTTTTTGAGATAATTTTAATATGCACCGATCGTGTTTTGTTTTTGACCTACAGTTAAAACTTATTTTTCGCTATTTTAAAAATATCTCGCTTATTACAAGAAATAAAAATAAAAAATAATTTTCTACAGGTTTTTTTCGTAGAATAACGTGATGTAATTAGATTTTTTAACACAAACATAATATATATTTTAATATGAGAACATAGTCTCTTCTTTTTCCTTATTTTATAAGCTTTTGAATGATATACAAGTATAACAAGTCTACGTTATTTTGTTTTAAACATGAGTTAGTTATGGGAGTGAAAAAATTACAAATTTTTAAGAAACAAATAAAAAATCAATTACAGATCATCATTTGTTTATTTTGATATATTCTGCTAATTAAGTTCTTGTCTGATTATTTTCGGCTTTATACATTCGAAAAATGTGGTTTAATATGCTTTCTGAAGAATATAAATTAGAAAAATGAATATAAATACAGAAAATAATTTTAGAAATAAACAACTGATGATCTGTAGTTGATTTTTCATTTGTTTCTTAATAATTATCAATATTTTTACCCCAATAAATTAATAGTGCATGGTTTAATCATGTTTAAAACAGAAGAATGTAGACTTATATCATTGAAAAGCTTAAAATAAGAAAAAAGATGAGACTATTTTCAGCATACTTATGTTCTCAAGTAAAAAATATTATATATGTTCTGAAAAAATCAAATTGCACCACATTATTCTACGTAAAATACTGTTTTGTCATTGAAGTACAGGGTGCGGCAAAAAGATCTGACGGTTTTAAAGTAAAAACAAAACAAAAATTAAAAATGATACAAAATGTTTTATTGCTTATTACAGAAGGGTGTTCATGTAAATTAATGAAAATAATATCAGAACAACCGATTTCGTCCGTTTAAGATCGGAAGATAATGTCTTTTAAATGATGTCCTTCTTTGACCAAGCATTCTTCCAGTCTTGCTCTGAAGCTGTCGAACATCTTCTCTAACATTGCAGGAGACAGGTTGGCGATTTCTTGGGTTATGGCTTCTTTCAATTCGTCCAGTGTGCGGGGTTTGTTTGTGTAAACTCTTGTTTTCTTGCTAAGGTCTGGGGAGCGAGCTGGCCATTCAATGTCCCCACAACGCGAGATGACTCGGCCACGAAACTTGCTTCTCAAAAAGCCCATCACCCTATTGGCTGTATGGGCAGTTGCCCCATCCTGCTGGAACCACATTATCCTGCGCACTAAACGATTTCTCTGAAGCCGCCGAGGACTGGCTTCCACAGCTTCTCTTACTCGATCGACATTCTCTGGCGTCCGGGTTGACCTTGGACGGCCTGTCGACTTCCGTTTTAATGTTGAACCGGTAGCTCTGAAGGTACTCACCCATACCATAATTGTGTTACGAGTTGGGACTCTTCCTCTTGGACCTACATTAAAACGCCTACGGAACTGCCCCTAAACAGCAACGCACGGTAGTCAGCCGACCACTGCTCCATGGCTATTAAAAATGTCCACATGTGGGCTCTGAAATGTACCTATCCCCACCGCCCTCCACCACCTACTCGCTCAACAGTACGATGGCTAAAACCGTCAGATCATTTTGCCGCTCCCTGTATTTTCAAGCGTAATTAAAATTGTCTCAAAACGTTGGCCGATAAAGACCTATAAGTATCAATTTTCTGTAGTATGCATAAGATTTTTTTTTATAAGAAACTCGAAATTGTTCCAGCCTAGCATATAATTAAACACAAACATGTATGCATTCATTATTGCGATGTAATATTTAAATTTGATTTTAGGGTATTTAAAATATTCTACATTCCAAAAATTTCGATATGCAATACTTAGCAAAAAGACTACTTCGTTATAAGAATTTTTAACATAACAATAAAAAAATATATCATCACGGTATATTACCCATTGATGGGTCTGCCAATCTAGTTTGAACACAGATTTCGGTAATGATAATGATATAATTGTACCGCGCGGGCGCTTACTAGGCTTCACCTCACGGGCACTCATTGCTGGCGTGGAGAGTACATCACAGGAGTCATTTTTGGCCATTTAAAATTAGAAATATCTGTATTGGCGTCAGTAGACATCGAATCTGGTTCCCCAGATTCGCGATCATACACTCAGGCACGCGGCCTACTTTGATGTACCCACATTTGTTTCTATATTAATTATACATACTATAAGTATTGATATTGAGTACTAAAAGTGACATGGGATAGAATACCGAATTCTTTTGCTCAAAGAACATCCTTTCAATATCATTAAACGGATCGTACACAAGTGAATATCGACTTACCTTTTTCTTATAAATATATGATGAAAATTGACAAGAAAGTAGTTTACCAGTTTCTAATAATATCATAAATATCAAATACAATTTGAACATTCTAATTCTTAAAAATCTGATAAATATGTCTAGGTTCTCATTTAATACCTTAAGCTCATCTATTTGGTACATTATATATGTCGTAGTATTATATAATATACAAGAGTCAAGTATAATTAATGCTATTATACAAATCCAATAATGTTTTAAAGATCTAAAAAATTAAATAACATTTATTTTAATTGTGAAAAGTATAAAGCTTTCTATTTTCATACTTTTTATTATTTTCTACATTTGTAACTACTTTAGTTGAACCCCATCCACACAAACTAAGAATAAAGAAAAATGGTCTGATACTGCTATAAACGTTGCTAAATTTAAACATATTTTGTTTATTTAAATGGAACCTCGTATGACTGAAAAAATATTCAAATTAATATATGTTTATAACGCGTTGTACATTAATATAGACTGTAGACTGTGTAGATAATTTTCATGTCAGTTGTTTTCTTATAACTGAAGTAATAACGAATGAAATGGATGATAATAAAATTATATGGTTAGCTGGGCTATACTAAACGTTGCATAGTTTACTTCTCATTTCCTACAAGTACCTATTATTTTTATGTTTCACATCTGTTATATTATATTATAATAATAAGTAAACAAGAACATATTTACCTACTTACAACTAGCGATACAAAAATGCCTTTCGTTTGTAAAGTTAATACGTGGGTCATTCAATAAGTAAAGAGGCAAATGGCTATAGCTCAAAAACGGTTTATTTCAATCTTTCAAAATTAAGGCCATTTTTCAACATAATCACCCCCCACAGTTATGCACTTGTCCCATCTTTCTTGCAGCTTCCTAATTCCCTTGGCGAAGAATTCTTTCGATTTACCCCGAAGCCACTTTTGCACCGCTTCCTTAACTTCCTCATTGTTAGCAAATCTTTTTCCACGTAGGGCGTCTTTGAGTGGTCCAAACAGGTAAAAATCAGATGGGGCGAGGTCGGGACTGTAGGCAGGATGAGGTAAGACCTCCCAACCCAATTCTTGAAGCTTATCACGGGTCAGCTGGGCTGTATGAGGGCGGGCGTTATCGTGCTGAAGAATGACTCCTTTTGACAAGAGTCCACGGCGTTTGCTCCTGATAGCTGGTCTAACTTTGTGTTCTAGCATCGCAGAGTAGTATTGGCTATTGATAGTTCGCTGATCTTCAAGGAAATCGCAATAGACTGGACCCTGTGAGACCCAAAAGATGGACGTCCACCTCGGGGTTCATCACCTACACTTGTTCGGCCACTTTTAAACCGATCAACCCACTTGTAAAAATTCGCACGGTTCATACAACTTTTGCCGTACTGTATTAACATTCTAGAAAAAAATTCACTTGGTTTTACACCTTCTGCGACTAAAAATCTAATGACTGAGCGCTGCTCTTCTAAGGTGCAATCTTCTAGTGGACTTGCCATGGTGAACTGAAAATTTTGAGGTTATGTTGACATAAAATGATGAAAAAGTTGCCAACTAACACCCTTGAAAAGATTGTACACATTCATTGAATAGTTTTAAAATTATAGAATTTGTCTCTTTACTTATTGAATGACCCTCGTAATTTATATTGGCTTGTACTTAACTGCATACCATATTACTTGACTATATATTTTGTAAATAAATTTAGATCCTCTTTTTCTTAATTTTTCTTAAACGAGCCGTTTGGTCAAAATTTTCTATTCGTGAAATAAAACCATACTTTTTCTACTGATGTTGCATAAATAACTATTATTTAAATTACCACAAATTGCAATCAAATTATATTAACAGTAAGGTACCTATGAAATTTTGGTTTGGTCGAAAATCCATACGCACTACCGCAGCCACGCACTATACATGAAATAACTATTGTGAATAAATGCACTCACTCAGAACAAGGCAGATGAGATCATATGAAATGAATACAAAATTGCGGTACTATTTATATTAAGTATACCTTCTATACAACTTGGTATTTAATCATCTTAATCACTCATATTATAATTATTGGGAGTATTGTTTTTCCACCCCTTCCACAAAAAATTGCTAATTAGCTGGCTATTTCACTCCTACTTAATAAATATTAACAAATTAAAATATTTGAGATATAAATTTCAGAAATCAGTAGGAAAACATTAGAGACTTAAAAATTTTAGAATCGGAAGATATTTCATCCCTTTTTTACCTCTCGCTAAGAGAGGTATTGGATTCATGCTAAAAATCGCATATCCAAATTTTATTGAATAAGCACGATTTAAGGTCCATAGAATCCGATTTTAACATTTTTACAATGATGTCTGAGGTTGTTGGAGACACGATTTCTCAAATTCTATGAGACTAAAGACCTGTTTGACTACGGATTCCTCAATCTAACAGTAATGGGAAGAGTTGAATAGTTTCTGGAAACAATTAGACAACCGGAAGTGGTAGTTTCTAAAAAAAATATTTCTAAATATTATTTTTTGAAAATTTGTTACTACAAATATTAAAGATAATTAAATTCTCAATCTGACACATTTAATTTTTTTATTATATCTCGTATTGGTTTGGAGATATAGTATATAATAATATAGAATAATCTGTTGCAATAAATCTCGTTGCCAGAAAAACAGTTGCGATATTAATTTTTTTGTAATTGACAAATAAATGCAAAATGTCAGTGTCAGTTCTGGGAGGTATGAGTACATTTAATATATTATTGTATTATTAATTAAATATTTATTTAAATTGCAGGTATGTCAATATTACATATATCCTTAAGAAATACCGGTAATACCATCAATGAATTTGAAGTATTTTGAACATATTAGAATAGTAGTAGGATAAAATTTCTCAAAGAACGAAAGGAGAGAAACAATTTCAATTATTTGTGTGTACAAGAAATGTTAAATTCGTTACTTATAGGGCGCGAGCAGCCATGTGACTTTGTTGGCCTTGGCAAGCAGATATGAGGATCCGTGTCAGAATAACGGCTAGTAGTTATTTACATAGATGTCACAATTGTCATAAATTTGCATTCAAAATTTCATAATATTCTGTTTATTTGTCATCCATTAGTATGGAATATACTTGTCGAGGAAAATAATCCACATGGATTTGGAAAATCATAATGTTTCGAATGAAAACTTATGATACTTGACACCTATGTATATTACCAGCTGTCATTCTGACACGGGCCGCCATATCTGCTTGCTAAAGCCAACAAAGTCACATAACTGCTCGCGCCCTATGCAAGATAAAATGAAAATGGCGAGAGGTATTGTGCTGGCCACAACAGATTTTTAAATATTAACCTATGAAAACAATTGATATATAATATAAGTACAATCGGTGAGAATTATTGAACGTGTATGCCACTGTCTGGACGATATATCTTCAAAAAGAAAGGGAGGATAATACCTCCAAGGATAAAGAGAGAGATACATACCTCCATGACAGTTTGTTAGTGACAGCGCCTGATTCCTATCCATTTAGGTTATAGAGATCATTAGCCACTGTATGGCTACCTTGCAACTATTCTAAATATTCTAATATTTGCTGTAACGTCTATTTATCTGTTTATGCGTCATAATAGGAAATAAAATACATTACCAATGCATGCTCTGGGTCCTTGTCCAAAAGGCAAGTACGTGTTGGGAGGCCGCGAGGCACGCTGGCTTGGGCTGAAACGCTCGGGCCGGAACTCGTGCGGCTGAGGGTAGTAACGAGGGTCCCAGTGTAGGCCCTGCACGGACACCACCAGCGGAGTACCCCGGCGTAGTGTATAGTCCGCACCTGGCACCTGCCAATCAGCGCTCACTTCGCGCACCAGAAACGGCAATGGTGGGTATTTCCGCAAAGTCTCTGTAACGCACATATTAATCAATTACAATCTATTACGGTTCCTCCTGATATATTGAGAGTAATAAAAATTATGAACCCAGCAACTCTTTATCTGCGAATTATACCATATAAATCATTATGAAACTACACTCGTGGTAAAAAAAAACTGACACTTAAAAACAAGTTTTTATCGTCTGGTAACAATCGAAATATGTGTTTATTTATTGTTTTTGTTAAAATTTAAATAACTGCTCTGTAAACTAAGATAACTTTTTTTTCGCAATCATAATTTACTTACATTTAAATCTTTGGTGGCCAAGTCATAAAATATTTCAAATGAAGCTGAAACAGTAATGTATCTGGAGTAAATGCTTCGCCATGAGCAGGTGCTCATATACAAATAATATACTTAATTTTGATAAAAATAAAGATGAGTTTATACTCTTCTGCTTTGAGAATATACTCACATATGCTACTAAGCAGACTTAATTTTGACACGTAAGAGTAAACAATAGCTGAATTTATAAATAATATTCGTATAAGATATAAAAAATCTGATGTGCACACCACACGACTTCCTTGTACGATTATTAAACTATACATATTTTTTTAATAAATAAATTACAAAATATTAATTTTAACTTCAAAACAGTAAGATATATAGCGACCATAAAGCATGTTTTTAAAGAGAGTTTTGATTACAACAAAGAAATATTTGATTACAACAATGAATATGACTAATTTCACAATAAAAATATAATATTTGTTATTGTACGAATCATAAAATTGCACGTATTTAACGTAATTTGACATGAACATTCTTTTATATATTTGTCCTAATCCATAGCAAGCTTTATTACAAAAACAAAGTATATAATTTTTAAATTTACATATCTCGCTTATACAAAGGGCTATTTTAATAATACTTGATGTGCTAGACGCAGAAATTAATTCTCTAAAACTTTTATTTGAAGCATTTATTTCTAAAATCAAAATATAATCCTTTTATTCAAGAAAAACTGTTAACAACTTCAAGTAATGTACCACTTCCGGTTAGCCTATTTGAACCAAAATCTATTATGTTATTTCGATTGACATAAAAGTCTTGTATACCAAATTTGAAAAGTTTCGGATTATATTTTAAAACAGTTTTTCATTAAAATCTATTATAGGCTTCATGTAAAGTGCCACTTCTGGAAATTGTGTAATAACCAGAAAGGGAGGTGCACAACTAGATGTTATAGGAGTCCTAAATACAAAATTTCAACTTTCTACGGCTTACCGTTTTTGAGTTATGCGAGATACGTACGTACAGACGTCACGACGAAATTAGTCAAAATGGATTCAGGGATGATCAAAATGGATATTTCCGTTGAAATCTGAAAACCGAAATTTTTCGCGATTACAATACTTCCTTTACTTACGTACAAGGAAGTAAAAAGTGTATCAACCTCGTAGAGAAACTTCTGAACGTGATTATAAAATTCTATATAGGCTTAATGAAGCAAATGTAAGGTGGATGGCCGCTCATTTCTTTTGTCGTGAAAAAACTGAAACCAGAGGTGGTTTTGATGTTTTTGAGATACATAGCAAATCCTGATTTTCAAAATCTGATGTGACCAACACATTACCTCCCGCCATTTACCTATGTATAAAAAAAATTATATTACTTTATAAATTTATCCATACAATATATAGAAAAAGTATTAAAGTAAACTTGTAGAAAATGGAATAATCTTTAATTTTTATAATAACAAATTGAGAAAAAAAATACATTTAAAGGTATTTTTTGAAGAAAAACTATCTTGAGCTTCAAGTAAACTGCCATTTCTGGTTATCTGATTGCCACCAAAATCTAATCAGTTCTTTCCATATTAGAATAAGGTAGAAATACATGGTTTCAAAACTTTCTCAATGATATTATTTGAGTTAGAGCGTAAACAGGAACCACACACACACACATACATACACACAGACATCATCGTGAAAATGTTAAAAATGGATTCTAGGGACCTTAAAACGTGGTCATTTACCAAAATCTCGATATGCGATTTTTAGCACGATCCCTATACCTCCCTTACCAAGGGTAGCGGGAGGTAAAAATGACACGCTTATGGTTCCTCACAACAATCTGAGGCGATTTCGAGCGACATACCTGTTCACTTGGTGGGATTAGTTACGGTATGATGTGGTCAGTGGTGTCGCTAAAAATTGTTGTTTACTTGTTGGTTATGACAGATTCTACATTATTTAAAATTGTCACGACTGTCACAAATAGTCTCTTTGACAGTCAAAATGCACGTAAATAAGAAAATCAAATTGTGTTTATATTTTTAGCACTGGAGGGTGAATGAAATATTCCAGTGTTACATTTTATTAAAAAAAAGTTGTCTGACTTTGACATTTCAAAAGCAAATGACAATAAAAAGAGATAGAAATAGTGAACAAAGATCTGACCCGCCTCGCAAACCCGTTCAGCTGTGAACACTGATCCAAGCATACCGGGTAAGCTGTTACAAGCGCCAGAATATGTGAACGCACCTGAACGCAACATAGCGCAAGTGAACGATTGTCGCCCGAAATCGCCTCTGATAACATTGTAAGAAAACTCTGCGCATGTGCAATACATATGAGCATATTATTATGCTCCTCTAACAGGAGCATATTATACTATTCAAGAAAAAGAAAAAAATTATTCATACTAAATGGAGTACATACTGTAACGTAACAGACATGTTCGGACTTGTTTAATTATTGCGGTGACGTGTATCTATTGTGTACGATGTTTTTATCCGAATGTTCTAGTAGTTTCTGGAACAAAAGTCGCCGGCATATATAAACTCGTCGCCAAAGCCAGCGAGCAGCGAGGATAGTCTGATATAAATAAGCGTCGTGTTATGAATAGTTGGTGATATAAACAAACAGTCGACAAGAAGTGAACATAAATAAATGTGTGACATAAATAGTAGTGTTAATTGTTTAAATAAATAATCTGAGTGTTTAAGTGTCTTATAATATTCTTAGTCTTTAAATCAGTGTTAATATTTGTTTATCATAGTGTTAGTTACTTTTATCATCTTTTTAATATTTAATCTCAATTATTTATCGTTTAATAAATGTATTCTTTTAAATAATATTATTTCTCTTATTTTTACACTTCACCCATATAAATAAAACCGAGGGGTTAACCACCACTGGAAATCAGTGTATATATTACAAATAAAATTTCCGAAATACATAGAAATACTCGAAATACTCGGAAATACATGGAAATACTTGGAAATACTCGGAAATATTTGGAAATATTCGGAAATACTCGGAAATATTCGGAAATATTTAAGAAATATTGTAGAAATACTATTGAGCATGTGTTAAACGCATCATCAATTCATGGCAAAACGTGAGTGTAGTTTTATGGAATAATAAAACTGTTGTTAGAAAATCATCCCTCTGTTGGTTTTTTTTTTAATAAAAACCGATTATCAACAGACAGAATTTATCGTGTGCGCGGTGTGAGAAGTACTAATTCAAACAGTAATTTTAATAAAAATAATCTCAAAGTGAAACAAAATTTGCAGCTCCGAAAAAAACCTTGCAAAAAAAGACAACTTGATGTGTCGGCTGATTTTGAAGACACGTATCAGTGATTCATGTACAATTAGCGTGAAAAATGAAACATTCAAAGAAAATTTCGATACTGATTCCGAAAATGAAGAAAAAATTGAATTAAGGATCGTCAATGAAAATTATTATGCTATTTATTGTGACTCTAGTTGGTACATTGGCAGAGTTATTAACAAATAAATGAGAAATACAAGGTAAAAAATTTAAAAGAAAGCTTAGATAGTTTTATTTGGTCACATCATAATGATTTTCAGTACGTTGAAAAAGACTTCTTTTTTTGGGCCAATATACTTAATTGGAAATAACCCATTTCAAATTAATAGATGTGAGATGTGATAGATTGAATATTACAAAAAATATAAAGTAATTAAGAATTCCGTTAGAAATATATAAAAAATATATTCATACGTAATATAACAAGTGATATAATTATCATCGATGATATTCTCGAGAGAAATGTGCTGCTTCGGTTTCACGAGCAATATCTTCGATTATTAATCGGCTAGGTATGCAGCGTCATAATCTTTATACATCGCCCTGTACATTTCTTGTTTCGTTCAGTTTCATAACGTGCGCGCTTACAATTTAAAAAGTACACTCCGCAGTACAAATTTTAAATAAAAAATACTAACAATAACTCTTGCCTATTCCGATTCAATAAATAATTTTTAGGTACATTTTGTACTCCGGGGTGTAATTTTTAAATAGTGTGCGCGCGAAGTCATCTGCGCCAACTTCATGGTCACGATTTGAACGTTAGGAAACTGAATGAAACAAGAAATGAACAGGGCGATGTATTAACATTAGGACGATACGTGTGCCCTTATTAATCATATCACGAGCTTATAATTAAAGGGATAAATAATGAATTTTTGTAACACATTGTGTGTGCTGCTAACATAACTTTTCATATACAGTGTATCACAAAATTATTCGTACACATATGATTTCAATATGAAAATTAAGAAATAAGTACTTTAAATAACTATATACTGAAATATTAGTAACACTGTCATATTCTGAAAAATATCAGAAATAAAATATAATTATCAAATATGTAAAAATAATAATTGTCTTATGCAAAATTAATAAAAACAAAATGAATTAAAAAATTAAATACACAAAATTATTCGTACACTTATTAAAAACTTACGTAAAATAAGTTAATAAAATATTTAAATGTAAGAAACATTTATTATTCTGTAAGAATCATTTGAATGAGTATATCCTACATAAAAAAAAAACATGGGTCGCAAGGGACAAGAAACTACGCTAGCTGAAAGGCGAATCTGTTTGAAATTATTTTGCCAGGGCAAATCTTTAAGGGAGGTTGCTGAAATAGTGGGAAGATCGCACGCTACTGTTCAGTATATAATAAATAAATATAAAAATGAGGGACAGTTGGAAAATATTGCGGGACGGGGCCGTAAAAAAATTTTAAATCAGCACAATGAACGTTATATTGAACGACAAATAAAATTAAATCCGAAAAAACTTCTCAAAAATTTAAGAACTGAAATATCAGAAATAATTGAACGGCCTATTTCAACGGAAACAATTCGTAGGACCTTAAGAAATGTCGGTTATAATGGTCGTATAGCTAGAAGAAAGCCCTACATTTCTAAACAAAACAGAATAAAGAGACTTGCTTTTGCAAAAGAACACCTTAACAAAAATAACGAGTTTTGGAAGTCTGTAATTTTTTCAGATGAAAGTAAATTTAACTTGTTTGGGTCAGACGGTAGATCTTATGTTTGGAGAAAACCAAATACCGAGCTTAATATTAAAAATTTATCAAGTACAGTCAAACACGGCGGCGGGAACATATTGGTTTGGGGCTGTATGTCAGCAGGTGGAGTGGGGAATCTTCATTTCATTCAGGGCATAATGAATAAAATGGACTACCTGTCAATACTGAAACAAAATTTGAAAGATTCTGCCAACAACCTTGGGCTGGGAGGTCATTTTATTTTCCAGCAAGATAATGATCCCAAACATACAGCTCATATTGTGAAAGAGTGGTTGTTATATAATACGCCCAAACAATTAAAAACACCTCCTCAATCCCCGGACTTAAATCCAATTGAAAATTTATGGGCAGAATTGGACAAAAGATTGAGAACAAAGACTTTTTCTAATCTGTCCCAATTAAAAGAGCAACTTCAGGAAGAATGGAGTAAAATTGAAGCTGAATTTACTACAAAACTAGTTCAGTCGATGCCAAAACGTCTGCAAGCAATTATAGATGCAAATGGGTATCCAACAAAATATTAAATTAATTATTAATGTATAAAATTAGTACATCTTCATAAGGTGTACGAATAATTTTGTGTAGGAATAGTTATACAGTTTTATTTATTTTGTTATTTTTTGTTTGTATTATTTTTATTTTATTTGTTTATTATTAGATTTGTAATGTGTAATAATTATATAATATTATTATTTATTTGTTGATTAAAATATGTTGCTCAAAGTATTTCCTTTTTTGATTTTTATTTACAAATTTAAAGTGTACGAATAATTTTGTGATACACTGTACATATTCATATTGTATTAAAGCATGGTACTTATTATTTAAAATTTAGTTATTAATATATTTTCAATATTTTCAACAAATACTCTTGTGACACTGAGACGAATCTTGATTTAATTTATATTCCTTCTATTGGAAACATTAAAAAAATATTGAAAATAATATAGAAATATTGGAAATACGAAGGAAATATTAGAAATTGTAAGGAAATATTAACATATTTCGGAAATACTAGAATATTCTGGAAATAAGTAGAAATACTGCTGGAAATTCGGAAATATGGAAATATATTATAAAACATTTCCATTTTTGGAAATCAGTGTACAAATTTTCAGGTAGTGGTTAACCCCTCGAATAAAACGTTACAATACTTTTAATAAATGCTCATATTCTTTAGTATTTATTCAGAGTATATAGGTACTCAAACTTTATTCATATGACCCATATTTAGTGTTAATAACAACTTTAATTGTGCAATTACCGTTATCAGAACAATTTATTCTTGGAATTTTATACTCGACGATAAAATTTAATAATCTTCTCACTAAAAATAATTCATACTTTTCGCTTGTTGATAAAATATAATTTTATCGTTCTGTATAATAATAACTTCTAGTATCAGTTATGTAAGAAGTAATGAATATAAATAATAGATGAATTTCGAACTTTCATTATCTTTATTTTTGAAATATACAACATTTCAATTCATATCTTCAATCGTTATTAAGTGAATATATTACAATCACATATTATCTAAGAATAAGTGTAGTGTATAGGAGGCAAAAAGTTGTGCATTTTTAAAAAAGATTGCAGGATACAGGCAATTAAGAAGAAATATGATATTGACATAAGTTGATCTTAAGCTATTGTACGTTCATATATGAATGCATCAACACATATAGTTATTGCTTTTCTTCCTTTCACAACCCCATGAGCTCTTATTTTCCAATAATGGTTGGCAATAGGAAACAAAGTAAAATCACGTATATTGTAGGATATATTATCTGCAGTATAGTTACCCTAAAATTATATTTTATTAATAACAAGTAAATCTCATTGTTTTGGCTAATAACAACAACCTTTTTAAACGGACAAGTAAGTGGTGGAGTAAAAGAATGAGTTATATGATACATTCCAAGTTCCTTCACATGCATGAATTTGCATATATGGATAGGTGGAACCAATGTTACAAAATTTTCACAGGTATCCGGAGATTCTCTGTTTGCACAACGAATTATTTCTGCATATCCCTAGGAAAACGATTGTTATAAAATGGCTGCATAACCTCGGCCCTACGGGCCTTGCTTGCACACTGCATTGTCGATCGAAAAACTGAACCTACGACTCTTGGTACATAAATAACAAAATAACTGTTTCGCGCGTCTTACGTGGCAACAAGCTCAAAAGAACTTTTTCGCTCGCTCGAAAAATAAAAATAGTATATTATGTTATTAGGAGTAGAAAGCGGCCTTTTTGTGTTGAACCCGCTATTGCGGTCGAGGCGCCAGCCGAGGCCAGGCAAGCTGGGTAAAACACAAAAAGGGCGTTCTGCTCCGAATAGCATATACTATTTTTTCTTCAAGTGTTTCAAAGAAAACTGGGGATTTTTTTTATATTTTTCTAGAATTAAGACGGCGCAGTGGTAGGGTGCTAGCCTCTGGACTCAGAGGTCGTAGGTTCGAATCCGGGTCAGGTCGAATTTTTCTCGACTGATCTTGATCGGTTTCTACTCCCGTTACCTTTCCAAGTTGGGATACAATTAACTTGGCAATCACTAAGCTATCTAGCACCGGCTGGTGGTTGTAACAAGGGCTTGGTCGGGTGGGCAACACACATGACATCTACGTAAGAAATTTCGTGGCAATTGTAAAAATTAAAATAGATGTTGTGTGTGAGACCATTCTAGGGATATAACCTGTAAGGGTTGAAAATCCCGAAACAATATAATAATAATAATAAATAAAATAAATAATATTTTTCTAGAATTGTTTTAATTATGGTGTTTGCAATTTCAGCCATAGTTGGCTGCGTACACTACAAAACTACAAAACACAAACGATACAACTGTCAAATAACAATTTTTCAATATGGTCTGTGTTGCTGTGACGACTGCTGCCGCCAGCGGTGAACTAAGAAGTTAACATTTTTTTATTAGTACAATAATGAACAAACATTGTTGTACTAGTAATAAAATGAATATCTTCTATAGTGTGTGTATAGTAGCATAATATGAATATTATTGTACACTTGAAGAAAAAAATATTTATATTTAATTATTTACAATATTAATAGTATATTATTAACCGATGTGGAAAAGGTTGCATGACCTAATGAAACTTTTCACCGGGGTTTGTATACTATTTTATTCACAATCGGAAATTAATAATGAGTAATTGATATTTAAATAATAATAATAATAACCTAACATAAATTCTGTAATAAATTATCTAAAGCAGATAAAGTAAATGAATGGACAAAAATTTGCCAAACTTGTCACGTTTTGGGTTTAGTTAGACAGGAGAAGGATTACAAATATATCAGGCACACATTTTGGCCAAATTTAAAAAAAAGACTACATTGGTAATATTCTTTCCCTATGATTATTTTTTGACATTTCTTTAAACCAATGAAATGTTTCTTTTTTTGTCACGTGTTTGTGTTTTAACCAATCCTGTCATTATTATACTGAGAATAAAGCTCTAGAGACTATTCCCGGGAATAATCTCTGTAGCTTTTGTTTTTGTTGACAAATGTCATGTATTTAGTTTCTTCATAAATATGTATAAATCAAATCCTGATTATTTATAATTATTTGGCATTTGGCCTTGTCAAAATAATTCTGTTCTAGTTGTCAAAACAGACTTACCAACTGTACTGTGTAAATGAATGAAGCTAATTAATAACGACAGTAGATGGCGTCACAATAACATGACAGTTGTGTCTTATCGTTTGAAACAAATTTGTAGATCAAAAAAATAATCTAATTAAATATAATTCGAGAGTTCGATAAATTAGAAAATAATTCTCCAGTTTCTTTCTCAAACTTGTTGCCATTTGGCAATAGCCACTCAAGCCCTTCGGGCTTTCGTGACTATTGCCTGGCAACAAGTTTTCGAAAGATGTCAAATTATTTTCAATTTATTCTCATTCTCTTGTTATTTTATTACTGATAATTACACTGAAAAAACTAAAATATATTAAAATATAATACGTTAAGAAAACACCATCTCATAGACCTAATCCTCATAGTCATAACAATACTGTACGTAATAATATAATAAACTAATAAGGCATATTTAATCCAATGGACTAAAATTGACAATTCTAAACAAACTGGAGGAGGTGGTGGAAAGAAGTAAAAAAAAAACTCTCATTGATGATATTATTATGGAAATTATGGTGAAGAATCACCATCCATTATTGGTTTAAATCAAAAAGATATAATGTTCGAAGACAATGAAAATATGAGTATCATCAGTAATGAGGTAGATTTTTACCTTCCGTCACCTCTAGGTAAGGAAGGTATTGTCTTTGGTCAAAAAAATCGGTGGTGAGTTTTCATTGAATAAGCACGTTTTAGGGTCTTTACAATACGATTTTACTATTTTTACGATGATGTCTGTATGTGTGTGTGTGTTCGTGTGTGTGTCCGTGTGTGTGTGTATGTGTGTGTGTGTGACCGCCGTTTCGTGCACGATATCTCCAATACTAGAATTCCAAAAATTACAATTCTTGCGTATTTCTCTTCCTTACAACCATATGCAGACTTGTTTAGATTTTAGTCAACCGGAAGTATCCTCATTTGAAGATTTTAACAGTTTTTCTTGGAAAACTCAGTTAAATGTTATTATAACTTAAAGAATATATTATTCTCTATACGATTTGATTGCATTTTATATTTCATATTCAACATATATAGATTTAAAGAATAATAAAGATAAAAAATTCGTATAAATTTCATAATTTAGCCAGCTATGCTAACATAACCATGGAAACTGCTTACATATTCAGGTAATTCAAATTGACAGATGTCAGTATCAATAAAAAGCAAGTAATTGAATGAAAGAATAAGGGAAGTAATTCTAGTGTTAGAAGTTTTTAGATATAATAGAGACGATTACATTGGTTTGAATATGTCATGAGGAGAGATGAATAAATTAATAGAAGGTGGAAGAAACATAGGAAGACCAAATATAAGATGAAAAGACTGTATTGCAGAAGACTTGACAGAAAAGGAACTGAATGAGGACGACACGCAAAACAAAAATTAGTGGAAGAAGAAAATAATAAATAGCGACCCCCTAACGAATGGGAAAACTAAAGAAGAAGAAGATGTCAGTGTCAAGTGCAATTTGCATAGTTTGTTTATGAAATAACTTTACTGGAAATATAGGATCTTTTGCAAAAAAATTATGTATAGGGCGCGTGCAGTGACATGACTTTGCTGCCTTTGGCAAGCAGATATGGGGACCCGTATCAAAATGACAGCAATTAATTATGTCCATAACTGACAAGTGTCATAATTTTTCATTCAAAATTTCATGATTTTCTTATTTCATGTGATTTGTTTGTTATCAGGAGTATGGAATTCCGTTGCCGAGAAAGGGAATCATAAAATACAAAAAAAATAGAATCTTTTGCAAGAAAATTTATGTATGGAATTTGTACATAATACACAAGATTGACGGAAGGTATTGTGCTGGCCACATCAGATTTTTTGCAATAAATAAAGATATTTTGACAGCTGAAATAACTATTCTAAAGAACATGAGCCTTCAAAAATCAAATGATATTAAAAATATACTTAATCAAGGTACATTTGGTAATTATAAACTTTATAAAATTACACTCATTCTGCTTATAAATAAAATAACTTGTGAAAGATCAATCTCTGCTATGAGGAGAATTAAAAACTGGCTGAGAACTACTATGACACAAAATCGCTGAATGAAAACAGAAAATTGTTATTACAATACAATAATATATGAAAGATAACAATATTCCTGTAATCACACAACAATTTCACTATTTTCAACATTCGTTACAAGCTTTTAAGAAAAATCATCCCCAGAAGAAGACATGTGGTGTCGAAACTAGTTGGGTATAACAATAAAGTTGATTGAAATCCAGGAATATCGTTATCTTTCATCATCCACCCGAGTCAAGTTATTATCTAGGTCTTCACAATAATACATGTAGGTATGTTGCATCAAAATGAGAAGTCTAACTTCGCCTATGGTGCCCCGTCAACATGAAGAAGTAATTCCTTCATTCAACCACTGGCTCCAGCCTTTAAATTTGATGGAAATTCGACAAAAAAAAATTAAAAAGATTTGTGACAAAAGGGAGTTTATCTTTTGAAGAACATGAAAACTACAAATTAAGTACATATTTGGAATTACAAAATTACAATACTAAATTGGAAATTTTGCAAAAAGAAAAGGAATTGGGATTTAAAAATTGATCAAAATTTACTGTAGGGATAAAAGACGACAAAGAAAGTTTCAATAATGATGAAAATATTCATACGTAAAATGATAACGGAGAAATAGTGGGAGAAGATGGTAGGGAATTAATTTTTTTAGATTAAGTTATTAAAATTTTATTAATATTATGAAAAACTAGTAGTAAATAAAGTTAAATTTCGATTCTTAATTATGTTCCAAAATAATTTTAAATTATTTATAATTTGTCAGCAGCTTGCATATCCTCTTCTTCCTCTTCCTGTAAATCTTGGCTAATATTTACGTTACAGTCATTAGGATCAGGCTCATGTATAATAGCATCTAATTCTTCATTATTTAAATTTGCACAGTGTTACACAACAATTAAATACTTGACATACAAACATTGGGTCAACTCGGAAATAATTTAAACACGGATTTTTTTTTCTTTTAGAACTCCAATGGCACATTCTATTACTCTTCGTGTTGCCTTATGAGCACGAAGAAAACGTAAGTTGGCATCATCATTTATATCTGTCATACTTTAATATAAAATAATGTCTTTCACAATGAAACGTAGTACTTCCTCTTTTTCCTACAAGATGGGTAGTAATTATCTCAGCCGAGAATATGCGAATTGAGTGGATACAGCGGAAGTTTGTCAGATATTGCATTCGTAAAATTTCACCTTCATTCAATCCTTTAACATACAGTTATTCTGCTACTTTACACACACTTGATATGCTTACAGTTGAGGACAGACGTATGATAAATTCGAGCTTATACCTTTTTAAACTACTTCACAATCTGTTGATGACAGTTTCGCTTTAAGTCAAATAATTTTTTCCGTACCTCGATTGCACGCGCGTTCCAGCAATACTTTCTACATTTCTGTTATGCGTTGTAATTATGAAGTAAAAAACCCTATAAGAAGACTATGTTTTATTTATAATGAAACTGAAAACAAATGTTTTAGCGAACTTGACATTTTTTTTCATACATTTAGTCATTTCAAAACTGTTCTCTACAATGAGGTAAAATTTGTGATGCATTAGTTCACTTTTTTTTTTATATATTTTATATTTGTGTACTTCTTTATATTTTATTCTATGTATATCCATATTTTGTCTACTCATGCCTGTATTTTTTTTGTATATTTTGATGCCTCTCCCATGTTTTTGGGATACTTACGTATCCTGTTTTGGGAGAGTTTAAATAAATAAATAATTAGTGGTATTAGCCACTTTTTAGTGGATATCCGCTGTCTTCAAGAATAATCCCATTTGGTATAGGCATCCAACCTCCTTCCATTCTAATAAACGATCCACTCTTCCTTAATACCCTCGCCTCATCTGCCTTCTGACCAATTGGCATAGGAATAATAAAATTTCAAATCTGGTCCACGCACCACCACACACTTTATAGAATGGTTTCCATGTCGGTTTACAAATTGTTCCTCATTTTCTTTGGGGGCATCTATTTTAATGCACAAATTGTGGACATTATGTACAACTCCACACACTCGCCTTGTAAACACCGTGCATATCTTATTAATTAAAACTTTAGGTTTAGGTTTAACTATAGATGAAAATCTTGATCGGAAATCTCAATGTAAAGACATCATTGCCCACCTAAATAGTTATTGCTATCAAATTAGATATTTACGATGCGTCTTAAATGAACGACAATTAATTATGTACTACTATGCTGTCATCGAGTCAAGAATAAGATACAGTATTTGTTTTTGGGGAAATTCCTCCACAAATAATGAAGTTTTTGTAGCCCAAAAAAGAATAGTAAGTTGCCTGGCTGGTGCAAATCGCCGGAGTAGCTGCAGAGAATTATTTAAAAAATTGCACATTCTCCCACTCTCATGTCTTTTCATTCTCGATTTATGTATTTTGGTACATAAAAACAAAGAAAAAATTACGTTAAATAAAAATTACCACCAGTTCAATACAAGAACTAAAAATGACTTTCGGACGCCATTAACTAGAACCAAATTTGGAGAACATGCGCCCTATACACTTGGATTACACATCTACATCTGCTTGCTTCCTAATATTAAAAACGTAAACAATATTACAACCTTTAAAAAATCTGATGTGGCCAGCACAATACCGTCCGTCAATCCTGTGTATTATGTACAAATTCCATACATAAATTTTCTTGCAAAAGATTATAAATTTTTGGTATTATGTGATTATTATATATTGATATTATGCCTTTCTCGGCAACTGAATTCCATACTCCTGATACTCCTGATAACAAACAAACCACATGAAATAAGAAAATTATGAAATTTTGATTGAAAAATTATAACACTTGTCAGTTATGGACATAATTAATTGCTGTCATTTTGACATGGGTAAAAATCATGTTACTGCACGTGCCCCATACATAAATTTTCTTGTAAAAGATCCTATATTTCCAGTAAAGTTATTTCATAAACAAACTATGCAAATTGTACTTGACACTGACATCTTCTTCTTCTTCTTTAGTTTTTCCTATTCGTTAGGGGGACGCTATTTTTTATTTTCTTCTTCCATTCATTCTTGTTTTGCGTGTCGTCCTCATTCAGTTCCTTTTCTCTCAAGTCTTCTACAATACAGTCTTTTCATCTTATATTTGGTCTTCCTATGTTTCTTCCACCTTCTATTAATATATGCATCTCTCCTCATAACATGTTCAAACCAATGTAATCGTCTCTCTTATATCTAGAAACTTCTAACACTAGCGTTACTTCCCTTATTCTTTCATTGATTTACATTTTATTGATACTGACATCTGTCAATTTGAATTACCTGAATATATTAGAAGTTTCCATGGTTAAGTTAGCATAGCTGGCTGAATTATGAAATTTATATCAAATTTATTATCTTTATTCCTCTTTAACTCTATATCTGTTGAATATCAAATATAAAATGCAATCAAATCGTATAGACAATAATATATTCTTTAAGTTATAATAACATTTAACTGAGTTTTCCAAGAAAAACTGTTAAAATCTTCAAATGAGGGTACTTCCGGTTGACCAATTATAACCAAAATCTAAACAAGTCTGCATATGGTTATAAGGAAGAGGAATACGCAAGAATTGTAATTTTTGGAATTCTAGTATTGGAGATATCGTGCACGAAACGGCGGTCACACACATACACACATACACACACACATACACACACACACATACACACACACACACACGCACACACGAACACACACACATACAGACATCATCGTAAAAATAGTAAAATCGTATTGTAAAGACCCTAAAACGTGCTTATTCAATGAAAACTCACCACCGAATTTTTTGACCAAAGACAATACCTTCCTTACCTAGAGGTGACGGAAGGTAAAAACATCTTAAAATGTTTTTGATTGAACACTGCTTTTATAATTTAGAATTTTTTTATCAATTTTGTAAAAAAAAATATAGTACTCATTGTCCTGTTTATTTATTCTGTTTGTATGTACTGACTTTTTCTATACGCATTGTACTACTGTGTCTTTGAAAATAAAAAGAATTATTATTATCTCTTACAGCGTGAAACTGAACGCTTGTTCCAAGCCAATGCAGAGCAATTTGAAGTTATATTTTTACGGATAATGCATGGTTTCTTTTCGTATCTAGCTGAAGAATAGGTCCCAATAAATTAATTAATGTTTCTAACTTATTTGCTGTGAGTCTAAACCTCTCGTTGAGGTATCTGTATGGGCATAATTTACTTTTGCCACACACCTACGTCATCACTGGACTCAGAGTCACTTAACGCATTATTATATATTTTTAAAAATATATTAACACTAAACGATGACAAACACTACATGGAACTAAATAAAAATTAACAAAGAACCATTAAATTAATTATGAAAAAGAAAAAAAAACACACTAACTATAAAATAATACGTCTGACAGACAATACAAATATTTTGTAGAAACAAAATATAGTTTGGTTCACGAAAGATGACAATTCAAGGCCATTTGTTCGAAGAAAGAATAAACAACATTTTATAAAGCGGTAGTATAGCAACATTATGTATTAGACAGAGATAGATTATTTGACGTATGTCTACGTAATTTATTCTATATGAAAGACATACGTTCCATACTCACATTGCTCTCTAACACAATAAAAGTAATAGGAACGTATGTCGATGAGTTGCTGGTATGCAATTATCTATTGAATTGGACGTACGATTTGACGTTTAATTAAAATCAACGAATGTTTCTAATTTTGTTCCGCGATTTTATTGAACATAATCATGGGAGAGAAAGGAAAAACTTTCAATTTGTGCATAATGAACACGAATATTTTCAACGAGAAACAGAAAATAATGGACCATTATTAGATCTTCATCAGGTGTAGCAGGTAATATATGTGAATATATTTTTTTAATTTCTTTGAAAATTGAAATTGCTAGACAAAAAAGGTTTCATGAATAATAAATGAAATTTAGTAAGTATTTTATTTTAGCGTACAGCAGATGAGCTACAAATATCTGAAACCACAGTAAACAGGGTATTAAAACGTGTTAATAATATCGAAAATGAAGGACAATTAACTTCGTCTGGAAAAAAACGACCCAGAAAATCAACTGCAACAGCTGATCTTGATACTTTTAACACCGATGCAATTAGAAGAATAATATATGAAATGTATGCTAACAGTAAGTAGTTTATTACTTATTTTCAAAATATCATTGTTTTCAGTATTTTTGTAACTATAAATAGGTGTTATATCTTTATGTTCATTATTATATCAAAATAACATTTAATTTTGAATGATTAAATTGTATCCACAAATATTATACCTGGTGCACGCCTATGTGTATGGAATGTAGTGAAGTTATTTGTAAGTAATATTATACCAGATGGTTTGAAAATGATCTTGAATTGTCATCTTTCATGAACCAAACTATACTAGTAATTTTTATCAAATACACTAGTAAATAGTAGATACCAACTAGTATTTTGGACTTGTACATTTCAGAAACAAAAACTAGTAAACTTCACTAGTATTACTAGTATAGAGACTATACTTCGTTTCACCTAAGAAAATAGTAGATGGCGCTTGAGAGCCGATCGTTTTTATATGCATTAAATAAATAATTTAAATTCGTGAAACCAAATTTTGTCATATATAATATTATAAGTGGTAAATTTTTCATATTGTTACGAGAGCTGGTTGCCTAGCAATTTATCGAGTGGCACTGACAAAAAAATCACGAGCTGCCAAGCGAGTGATTTTTGATCAATGTCACGAGATAAATTTGCAACAGGCTCGAGTACAGCAAGCGGAAAATTTTGCCAGGATAAAATTTAACCACGAATGGTATTCGGATGACTATTTCCAAAATAAAAATCAGGTAATAATTTATTTTTTTTGACAAAAATCTATACATTTTTATTGTGTTTTTAGGTGTAATATTTAAGATTGCTTTTTTAATGTTCTGAACAGATTCCTCTCCGAATCGATTCATTTTTAATAAAAACTGAAAAGACTGAATATATACGCACTTTGACAGGTATATAAACAATATGTTTCTAGATATTCTTAAAACGTCAAAAAAAATTCGCTTATCAAAACTCACTTACTTAAAAATACCGTAAATACAGCATCTTATTGGCTCGAAGAATGCGAAATATTTTGCAGCATTAGTGCTGCAAAATTTTGCAGCACGCTTCGGTATCCTAGCAACGAATTTTACTTACAAATGTTGTATAGAATGTTTGTTGTTGTCATAGATACGCATCACAAATACAAAAATTGAAAATAAATGTCAAATTATTTTTAAAAAATAATTCTTTATTTCCTTATTTTTTTATCTTGCAGGAGTAGAAAAAATAGTGTGTATAACACATGTTGAAAGTCCTTTGTCGAACACAAACGATTGCAACCTTCGCTTCGCTCAGGCTGCAACTTTCGTTTTGGTTCGACAAAGATAGACTTTCAGCACTTGATATACAAATAACTATTGTGACGCTGTTTTGTCGAAATAAAACTTGGTAACTAGGTAGAATCCTCAATTTGGATTGGTTTATAAATTTATGAATGAAATAGTCAATAATAAATACTTTTACCTGTAAAAATGTACAAGACCTGAATATTAAAAATCTGTTGTGGGCAGCACAATACCTCTCGCTATTTCTATTTTGTTACATAAGTAACGAATTTAATATTTCTTGTACACACAAATAATTTTGTCCTACTCGTCTAATATGTTCAAGATTCTTCAACATCATTGACGGTATTAGCGGTATTTTTTAAGGATATATCTAATATTAATATACCTACAATTTTAATTACATATTTAATTAATAATACAATAAATAAATATATCATCACGGCATATTACCCATTGCTGGGTGTGCCAATCTGCTCTGTACACAGATATCGGTAATGATGAAATATTTGTACCGTGAGGGCGCTTATCAGGCGTCACCTCACGGGCACTCAATTTTGTTACATTAAAATTGAAGTAATTTTTGGCGTCGGTCGGGATCGAACCCGGGTCCCCAGATACGCGACCAGACACTCAAGCACACGGCCACGAGATCCCATATACGAGTACAATAAGATATATTAAATGTACTCATACCTCCCAGAAAAATCTTTCAGTAATGTCTGTAAAACTGTTGATTTTTGACACTGACATTTTGTATTTATCGCTCAATTACGAACATTTAAATAACTCAACTGGTTTCCATGGAATTGTTTGGGCAGCGAGATTTATTACAACAGATTAATCTATATTATTATATAGTATATCTCTAGATCTATAGGATATATAATAAAATAATTAAATATATCAGATTGAGAATTTAATTATCTTTATTATTTGTAATAACATCAATTTTAAAAAACATTTTCACCTCCTCCCATTAATGTTAAATTGAGGACTCCGTATTTAAGCATGTCTTAAGTCTTGTATATATATATATATATATATATATATATATATATATATATATATATATATATATATATATATATATATATATACAGTAGAACCCCGATTATCCGTGCGCGTTTAATCCGGACGGCGGATTTTCCGTGCGGCATTCTACTTCTACAGAAAGTTCTGGCAAAAGTAGTGATGATGATGAAAATAATTGTGTCATCAAAACAAGTCATCAAGACACCAGAGATGCAGTAAATGTACTCATCGAATATTTTGAAGAACAACCTTAAACTGATAGCATTGATCTACAGTTACTTCAGCTTAGAAAAATGAAGGAATTTATAAGGAGTAAAATTTACGAAGCCCAAAAACAGAAAAAAATAATTGATTTTTCAAACGATTTTATTCACATATGTCCATACATAAACGTACATAATTATGTACAAATGCATATTGTACAATGTACATTCATACATATGTGTAAATATTAAAACTTTTATTTTTTGTTACAAGATCACGTTTGTTTTGTTCTTCTGACATATGTATTTGTTCAAATAAATTATTAAAACAATGGAAAATGAGGTGTTTGGATTATCCGTGTTTTCAATTATCCGGCAAAGACTCGGTCCCGGTTAGCCCGGATAATTGAGGTTTTACTGTATATATAGGAAATAGCTCTGAAGTTGAGATGTGGTATTTTCCCGCCTTGGAAAATGATGTTAACAATAACTAAGTTCCCAACTTTTTAAAAATCAAATATCATCTTATTACTAACCAATTGTGAATAAATTGTACACTTTTGACATTGTTTAATATTAATTCCTGAGCTCAAAATTATATTAAATAAATTTTCGTTACTTCTTATTTATCAGATTTTTTTAGAAATGTCGACATAGAACGAACTTAGAAAAAATTATGTGTGTTACGAGTGTAAAGTGTCATTTGTCGCTTTCAAATGACTTCTTTCATAAGTGACCAAGTATCACTTTCGCTCAAGTCTTAATACACAAATAACTATACTTTACTTACGCTTAAATCTTTGTTGGCCAAATCTTGAAATAATTCGGCGAAAACTGAAACAGTAAAATTGTACCCTGGCAAAGTTTTTAAATTAATTGAAATTTTGTATGGAGCGGCTTCACGTATATAACAAAGTTCTACCCGGTCTACTACTGCTACGCTGATTTCTGAAATATTTAAATGCATTAACAATTCTTGTGGTGCGAATAAATCAAGCTAAATGGCAGTATTTAAAATAAACCGACAATATTGTATGGCAGTTTTACAATGATAAAATGGCACTATAAAAAGTATATTTGCCGTATATTGAAAAAGTGTCTGTACGTTAAAAGAAAAATTGGCAGAATAAAAATATTAAACGGAAGTATTAATTTTTAAACACAGTTATGAAAATACCCGGTTTTTTATAATATGCCTAGTCCTTTCCAAAACGACTAGGGGAATTGTGAAATGATGAGTTTTGGACTTAATTACTTGGATATTCTCTAATATACCTTAACATAACCTAAACCTAAGACACTAAACTCAGCCTGAATATTCTTTTTACTGCTGAAATAATGTTCATTAACCAAATATTCTTTTTACGAAGTATATATCTAACTGCTCAAAAACATACTGCTAACACAAATTTTAGATATTTAAAAATAAATTATTTCTTACTCTTGCAATAGACAGCTTGTGAGATATACAAAACAAAAATTATAACTTTTAAATATGACAGCCAATTTCGACGAGACATCATTGTTAGAAATATTTAAAATGAATGGGGATTTTTATGATATTCATTTAAATACTCCTATGTTTGCCATTACCATTCAATAATAATAATTATTTATTTTCGAAAGATCATTATGACATGATACAGAATAAATTACTAAGCATGTATACATGTATCCGAATTTAGAAGGCTATCATTGGGATATCGGAAACTACATACACCGGCAAAATTAGCAGAATAACAATGTATAAATTCCATACATAATTTTTCTTGCAAAAGATTCGACATTTCCAGTAAAATTATTTCATAAAAAAACTATTCAAATTGCACTTGACATCTCCTTCTTCTTTAACTTTTCCCATTCGTTAGGGGTCGCTATTTTTGCGTGTCGTTATCATTCAGTTCCTTTTCTCTCAAGTCTTTTGCAATACTGTCCTTCCATCTTATCTTTGGTCTTTTTCTGTTTCTTCAACAACCTATTACTAAACTATTCATTCTTGTTCCAATATAATTCTTCCTTTCTCCTCATGACATTTTCAAACCAATGTAATCATATTTCTTGTATCTTTCTAGAAACTTGTAATACTAGAGTTATTTTCTTACCGTATCTTTCCGTGTTTTCCCCAACATCTACTTCAACATCCTCATCTCTGCCACATTAATTTACTTTTTTTGATACTGACATCTGTCAATTTGAATTATATGAATATATTAATAGTTTCCATGTTTAGCATAGCTGGCTGAAATATAAAAATTAATTTCTTTAAAATTCTTTAACTCTGTATCTATTGAATATAAGTATAAAATGTAATCAAATTGTATAGAGAATAATATATTCTTTAAGTTATAATAACGTTAAATGTCAATAAATCAAATTTAACTGTTAAATCTTCAAATGAGGGTACTTTCGGTTCACCAATTATAACCAAAATCTAATCACTTGTTCTTCTGCATGTAAAATTGAGGAATACGAAAAAATTATAATTTTTGGAATCGTGGTATTGAAGTTATGGAATCCGGAACTTTTGTCACACACACACACACAGACACACATACATACAGACCTCATCGTAAAAATGGTAAAATCGTATTATAAGGACCCTAAAACATGCTTATATACTAAATACTCATCATTGAATTTTTTGACCAAAGACAATACCTTCCTTACCTAAAGGTGAAGGAAGGTAAAAATGGAAAATTATTATTTTTAAGTAATAATTAAATAATATTTATTTAATAATATAGATTAATTAAAAAACTAATTTTTCCATTATGAATAAATGATTAATGATTATTATTATTATTATTAATAATAATAATAATTTTCCATTTTTTTATTATTTTTTTTCTCTAAATATGTATCCATAGAATTGAAACGACAACAAAAGCAGAAACGATTTTTAACCCTTGATCTACAGTAAACACGAATTAATACCTTTATTTAATACAACTAAAGCCTCATTCCCATCTACAGTTTTAATTTTATGTTTTAGTTTTAATTTTAATTGTATGTTGTAATCGCAGAACTGATGTGTTATTTATTGCTGAGTTTTAGTATTAGTTTTTATTTCAAACATGGTGCACAATGCGCACGCGTCATTACTGTCAACAGTGATTTGCCGTTTGCTTTGCTGTGTTTGACAAAATACTAAATCAAATAACAAAAATCTGTTGTGGCCAGCACAATACCTCTCGCCATTTTCATTTTATGTTATATAGGGCGCGAGCAGTTATGTGACTTTGTTGGCCTTGGCAAGCAGATATGGGGTCCCGTGCCAAAATGACATCTAGTAATAATGTACATAGGTGTCAAGTATCATAATTTTTCATTTAAAACATCATGATTTTTCAAATCCATGTGGATTATTTTCCTCGACAAGTATATTCCATACTATTGATGACAAATAAACATCAGAATATTTTGAAATTTTGAATGAAAAATTATGACAAAAGGCCAACAAAGTCACATGACTACTCGCACCCTAAGTAACGAACTTAACATTTCTTGTACACACAAATAATTGAAATTGTATCTCTTCTTTCGTTCTATAGGAATTTTGTTCTACTCTTCTAATATGTTCAAAATTATTCAAATTCATTGCCAGTATTAGCGGTATTTCTTAAGGATATATCGACGGTTAAGATGTGATAGCTCGTATCTACATTTTTCAGGTAAAATGAGTTATGCACATCAAAATGTGCAGAAAAAATTCTGCGCGTTTCTGGTGGTCCCTCGTAAGTACATTTCTAACGTTTGCTCGAACCACGTCAAAAATGTACGTACGAGGGATCACCAGAAACGCGCAAAATTTTTTCTGCACATTTTGATGTGCATAACTCATTTTACCTGAAAAATGTAGATACGAGCTATCACATCTTAACCGTCGATATGTAATATTAACATACCTATAATTTAAATACATATTTAATTAATAATACAATAATATATATTAAATGTACTCGTACCTCCCAGAAAAATCTGATTTATGACACTGACATTTTGCATTTATCTGTCAATTACAATTACATTTGTATATCTCAACTGTTTTTAGGCAACGAGATTATTTTTTACAACATATTATTCTAGGGTGTAACACCAAAACCGACCACCGTTATTATTTTCTTTATTATAATATGTAGTAGTATAATAATGTAATAGTATAATAATGTTATGTTACTAAGTGGTTGACATAGAAATAGTAGTTATGTACATTGCGAGTTTTGACAAGTAGATATACAAAACCGACTTCCGAATTGTATTGTATTTAAAATAATAAATACATAGTTTATAATTGTATTGTGACCTATAAATTATATAATAATATATAATATTATATACAGTGTGTTTGAAAAAGTGGTTACACCCTGTTTTCTCGCTTATTATTATAGATACATATATTGCTTATAGGACATGATTTAATCAGTGCAATATTTGTGATTGAAATGTGTATAAACTGTAATTGTAGAGCTTCCGGTATAACCGGAAGTGACATCAACTTTGTGAATTTAAATACAACCTGTACTATTTTTTTATAAATTTGGATTGCATTTTTTGTCCTCTTTCCGACAATACTATATTTATTAGTGTTAACGTTATTCATTTGTTAAAAATAATTATTTTCTTTTGCACGATTTTTATCGTTGAGATGTAATTTAATACTTACGTGAGAGGGCTATGACTATGGAAAGAACTGATTAGATTTTGGTGGCAATCGGGTAACTGGAAATGGCAGTTTACTTGAAGCTCAAGATAGTTTTTCTTCAAAAAATACCTTTAAATGTATTTTTTTCTCAATTTGTTATTATAAAAATTAAAGATTATTCCATTTTCTACAAGTTTGCTTTATTACTTTTTCTATATATTGTATGGATAAATTTATAAAGTAATATAAAAATTATATACATAGGTAAATGGCAGAAGGTACTGTGTTGGTCACATCAGATTTTTATTTTATTAAAATTTCAACCAAATATGGTATTTAAAACAAACTAATCTAAATAATGCATAAATTTTTACATTATTCTATCATTATGCATTATGCTTATTTACAGGATGTATAGTTTGTAATATGAATTTGTTGAACAATAAAATTAATCTTATTGAATTATATCTTTTTAATTATAAACCTAGTGTATTGACAATAGCATACAAATAAACAATAACATGAAAATCATCATTCGTTGTAGTTATTTGCAATAGGGCTATCATTTTTAAAAATTATGTTTTTCGTTTTTTGTTTCTCACAAGTTGTTACTCCGAAGAGTAAAAAATAATTTATTTTTAAAAAGCTAAAATTTGTTTGGACAGTTTAAATATTTTTGAGCAGTATGATTTAGCAGGAAGATAAATATTTCGGCAGTAAAAGAATATTCGGGCCGAGTTTGGTGCTTTAAATTAAATTGGGTATGTTAAGGTGTATTTAGAGAAATGAATGTCCACTTCGAGTATTCCAGGGAACAATGGAAGATATCTTTCAAGTTACACCAGAAGCTATCGTTTGGTTAAACAACCTTGACTTGGACCTATAAAAAATATTTATTTCAAATTTGTTAATTTTATTATAATATTTATTGTGTATGTAATGTCATAAGCTAATAATAATAGAGAAATATCCAAGTTTTTTTATTATTTTGCATTAAGCTAATTTTTTTGGTACTGCCTTTAACATACCACAACTTTTTTTTCTTCAAACGTCATAAAAGTAGCATCTTTTGTGACTTGATACACTAGGTAGAAATAAAATAAATAAATATCCATAGAAACTATACAGAATCAACGAATAAGAAATAGCCTTAATAAAAGAAACCTGTAATATCGCCCTAAATATCACTATAACACGCTAGGTAACCTAAGAATAAAGTTACTAAATACGATTCGTAGCTGTCAAATTTAAATATATAACCTGTGAATTGAAATATAAACAGAGTTTACTTTTGAGGAAATAACATTATTAAAGAATAGCAGACTTACAGATTACAATTACAGGGACGGTAATGAGAATAAGAATACTTAGAATTAAAGTGATAAGAAAAGATTATATTGTTTTGCAGTGATTCGTGGACATATCTTTCAGCCACACTGTTAGATTTCCATCCAATTGAACTTCAGGGGACTTACATTACATTATAATCCTTCAAAATCCGACATAATTGCACACAAGGAGGATATAAAATTGCACAGTTTTATTTAAACGTCAAAACGTGAGAATTTTCATTTCAATGTTTATAACCAAAAGGGAACAAATAAGTATCCATAGCTACAGGGCAATTGAAATCGCAAACGTAATTTACGTAAAATATAACGTCAGTAGTAGATATTTTTCTTTAAATATCTACGTTTGAAGAAAAAATATAATGTGTCATTCGGAGTAAAAGTGTCTTTGTGTGCCTCGCGTGCATTTATCCGACTCGCTTCGCTCGTCGTTTAAACTTCCACGCTCGTCACACAAAATCGTACTTTTACTCCTAATAACACAATATACTATTAATGTACGCTCTAATTATACTTTTTATAGTGCCATTTTTTATTCAAATACTGCCTAACAATACTGTTGGTTTATTTTAAATACTGTCATTTATGCTTTTCTTACTGCCACTTTATTTATAATACTGTCCAGTTTAAATATTTCAGAAATCAGAAGACCGGTAATGGACCGAGTAGAAGTTTGTTATTTTAGTTAAAGCGTTCCATATACATTTTTAATTCATTTAAAAACTTTGCGTGGGTAAAATTTTATCTTTTCCGATTCCGGCGAAGTATTTCAAGGAGTACCCTACAAAGATATACGCGTAAGTAAAGAAATTATGGTATTTAACAATTGGTACACTCTTTTTAATGTAAATAAATAAAATAAAGGTTGACATTATTTATAATACTACATATTATTGACGGCTCCGTACAGAATTAGGCCGCGTACACAATGGCGTGCGGTAATCGCTGAGCGTTGAACGATAAGCGATGAGCGCTGTTGTATGTACATGTGTAAAGCGTTGATGCGTCAGTTTTCTTCCAATTACAAAAAAAATAATCTTGTATTCCTAATCTATTCTAATATAGAAAGTCTCTATTATATTTTGGTGTCAATCGGATAACCGGAAGTAGCACTTTTTAAAGCTCTAAATAGTTTTTAAAATTAGGATTTTAACGTTAGTTTTTAGACTTAAAAATGTTATTATATGACACCATTGTTAAAAGTGACAGATTAGTGTTACTTTTAACACCAGTATTAGAAATGAATTATAGCGCTTTGCACTTATCAATATTACGAAATCGCATTGAGTGCACTGGCATCTGATAGTATTTTTTTAACAGAGGCAGTTTTAGAATTTATGTATGATAAACCAGAATAGTGTTTATTTCATAATTATTAATTTCAAAAATGTAACAATACATTTTTTATGTATACCGCAGAACTGTTATCTATAACTTTTTCAGTATTTCTGTTATTTTATTAAATATTCAAAACTGTACTTAAATCTTTAGCAATGAACATACCACAATACCTAATTAAATATTTTTTTAATAAATGTGAACTGGATTACGAACTTGTTTTTCGCTTGCCATCTGCATACAATGCGCACTCAATTTTCCCAAGCTGAAAATTTTAAAGATATAATATTGGTTTAAATATTATTTATTTATTACAAAACTGTTAATATTTTTTTTCTATTTCGGTGTTCTTATGTTTCTATAAACGCACTGTTTTGTACTGCAAACACGACGTTTAGAAGATCTATAAGCGTACTATTTTTGGCGTCTTTCATGTTCTAGAGTTGGTAGTCATGCTTTCATAACTGACAGATGACAGGTAACCTCAAATTGGTAAGTTGTTGATAATATTTCAACATATTACTTTTAATTATGGATTTTTACTTCCTTGTACGTAAGTAAAGGAAGTATTGTAATCGCGAAAAATTTCGGTTTTCAGATTTCAGCGGAAATATCCATTTTGATCATCCCTGAATCCATTTTGACTAATTTCGTCGTGACGTCTGTACGTACGTACGTACGTCCGTACGTACGTACGTACGTCCGTACGTACGTACGTACGTATCTCGCATAACTCAAAAATGGTAAGCCGTAGAAAGTTGAAATTTTATATTTAGGACTCCTATAACATCTAGTTGTGCACCTCCCTTTCTGGTTATTACACAATTTCCAGAAGTGGCACTTTACATGAAGCCTATAATAGATTTTAATGAAAAACTGTTTTAAAATATAATCCAAAAGTTTTCAAATTTGGTATACAAGACTTTTATGTCAATCGAAATAACATAATAGATTTTGGTTAAAATAGGCTAACCGGAAGTGGTACATTACTTGAAGTTGTTAATAGTTTTTCTTGAATAAAATGATTTTATTTTGATTTTAGAAATAAATGCTTCAACTATAAGTTTTAGAGAATTAATTTCTGCGTCTAGCACATCAAGTATTATTAAATTAGCCCTTTGTATAAGCGAGATATGTAAATTTAAATATTATATACTTTTTTGTTTTTGTAACAAAGCTAGCTATGGATTAAGACAAAAAAAAATGTTCATGTCAAATTACTTTAAATACGTGCAATTTTTTTGATTCGTACAATAACAAATATTATATTTTTATTGTGAAATTAGTCATATTCATTGTTGTAATCAAATATTTCTTTGTTGTAATCAAAACTCTCTTTAAAAAGAACCGGGTTACATTATGGTCGCTATATATCTTACTGTTTTGAAGTTAAAATTAATATTTTGTAATTTATTTATTAAAAAAATATGTATAGTTAAATAATCGTACAAGGAAGTCGTGTGGTGTCCACATCAGATTTTTATGCTTTCTTTAGGTGATAGGACTAGAAAAAAATATAATATTAATTTCACAACCAGAATCAGACCTTGAATCATAAATACGATACACCTTGCAATACACTAATTAATCAATAGTTGACAAAATATGAAATTTCAATTGTTAGCGAGAAGCGTTACCAACATAAACATAACTAACAAAAAAATACCTAGTCATAATTTGACGTCGCAATTTAAATAAATTTAATCGTAAAAATACCTCAATAGAAAAAATAGTATAAAAAACACGTATCATAAGGCCTGTTGACGCACTCGTCCTTTGTAAAACTCGCCTAGCGGCTCGTTTTCCAAACTTGGACTCGTACGTTAACAGATTGCCTTATGATACTTGTGTTTTAATGTACTATTTTGACAATAAAATTAATGTGTCATATACATTTCAATCACTATATTACCATAGTAAAAATAAAACATAATAAACAACTTATTCAAAGCATACTTTCAACAGAAAACGCTATAGTTACCTTGTTAATGACGAGTGGAACAAGTCGACATTTTTGACATACCTATATCAAAAAATTATTAATTTTTAGTAATTTATAAATTTCCTTATATTATCACGTCATATTACCCATTGCCGGGGATGCACAGATTTCGGTAATGATGATGTAATCGTGCGGGCGTTTACCAAGCGTCATCTCATTGCTGGCGTGCAGAGTGCAACACGGAACAATTTTGTGCCATTTAAAATTCGAAATATTTGGCGTTGATCGGGATCGAATCGGGTTCCCCAGATTCGCAACCGGACATCAGGCACGCGGCAACTAATCCCCATATATATGTATTTAAATTAATAAAAATTAAATTGTATTGTGTTGATCACATCAGATTTTTACCTTCCGTCACCTCTAGGTAAGGAAGGTATTGTCTTTGGTCCAAAAATTCAGTGGTGAGTTTTCATTGAATAAGCACGTTTTAGGGTCTTTACAATACGATTTTACTATTTTTACGATGATGTCTGTATGTTTGTGTGTGTGTTCGTATGTGCGTGTGTGTGTGTATGTGTGTATGTGTGTGTGTGTGTATGTGACCGCCTTTCATGCACGATATCTCCAATACTAGAATTCCAAAAATTACAATTCTTGCATATTCCTCTTCCTTACAACCATATGCAGACTTGATTAGATTTTGGTTATAATTGGTCAACCGGAAGTACCCTCATTTGAAGATTTTAACAGTTTTTCTTGAAAAACTCAGTTAAATGTTATTATAACTTAAAGAATATATTATTCTCTATACGATTTGATTGCACTTTATATTTCATATTCAACAGATATAGAGTTAAAGAATTATAAAGATAATAAATTTTATAATTCAGCCAGCTATGTTAACTTAACCATGGAAACTGCTAATATATTCAGGTAATTCAAATTGACAGATGTCAGTATCAATAAAATGTAAATCAATGAAAGAATAAGGGAAGTAACTCTAGTGTTAGAAGTTTCTAGATATAAGAGAGACGATTACATTGGTTTGAACATGTCATAAGGAGAGATGAATATATTAATAGAAGGTGGAAGAAACATAGGAAGACCAAATATAAGATGAAAAGACTGTATTGCAGAAGACTTGAGAGAAAAGGAACTGAATGAGGACGACACGCAAAACAAAAGAAGAAAATAAAAAATAGCTACCCCTAACGAATGGGAAAAACTAAACAAGAAGAAGATGCCAGTGTCAAATGCAATTTGCATAGTTTATGAAATAACTTTATTGGAAATATAGGATCTTTTGCAAGAAAATTTATGTGTAGGGCGCGTGCAGTGACATGACTTTGCTGACTTTGGCAAGCAGATATGGGGACCCGTGTCAAAATGATAGCAATTAATTATCTCCATAACTGACAAGTATTATAATCTTTCATTCAAAATTTCATAATTTTCTTATTTCATGTGGTTTGTTTGTTATCAGGAGTATGGAATTCAGTTGCCGAGAAAGGGAATCATAAAATACCAAAAATTTAGAATCTTTTGCAAGAAAATTTATGTATGGAATTTGTACATTATACACAGGATTGACGGAAGGTATTGTGCTGGCCACAACAGATTTTTTTATTTTCTAATCTTACTTTACAGGTCAAGATAAAAATAACAAATATACTCATATTTCGTTATAATAACGTTTCATTTTTGTAAAATAACATTATGGAACCATAACATAACAAATAACGATTCATTATAACCTTATCCAAATTTACGAATTTTGCAAGATTTTTGCCGGTTGAAAGTATAATTTACTGATAATTTATTTCGAGTTTTATAATGAAATGATTGAAATGATGACATTAGTGGTCAAATTCAAATGTTGAACACTTTATTTCATTTCTAGAATAAGATGTGTGTGCTTTAATACAGTGTTTTTAATTTTAATAATTTTAAATTAATTTTTATTACAAACTTGAGAAAAATATGGTTATTGTAACGTTATAATAACGACACAAAAAATAACGTTACATAACGTTTTTTTATTTTATTAAGTTATTTATAACGTTATGTAACGAATTAATTCGTTTTTGCCCGATAGTATAAAGCGCAGTCAAATCTTACCTCGAACTGCAGTCAACTAAACTACGTTTATTATTAAAAACGATGCAACCAACAACTCCGCAAAATTAGCTGCGTAGAACGATATAACAATTGTAGAAATAACTGTTACCGAATTATGTCACAAATAAAAATGTGCTACGAAAACATTAAGAAAAGAGAAAAAAAATTAGCTGACGATAATTCTAAGTACCGTAGTACTACCTGAATTAAAAATTGAGTTTGTTAATTCATTATTTAACTTTTATTTATTTTAATGGGGCATTTTAATGTAATTGGGACGAAACAATGCTATATGGAGTACTACTTTGTGTATTATTTGACCCACAGTAGATTTTTCAACTGAAACAAGATTACCAGATACACTTTGAAATATTTCTCGTGCTAGATACCTTAGAGGAATTAAAATTTGTTGCATTGAATTGACAGACTTTATTTCGAAGTATTGTTTCCAATTGTGGATCTAAATATTTCTACAAAACCTTAATTTAAATTCTGTCATCAATTTCAAATGGATTGTTTCTATCCCGAAATACGCGGAGAAGTTTAAAATGCATAACTTGATCTTCCTCATTATATGAGCTCGATGAATTAAAATTTAATCTTTTAAATAGTACTGTAAAGTAAATGAAATTGAATTTATCACATTCGCAAACGTCGGTTAAGAAATGAACTTTACTTTGAACGAGCAAAATCGATCGTTCAATTTAATCGTCAGTTAAACTTCGGTTACATAAAATATAATGTTTATACTACTAAACGCTAGTTCATAACAGTCAGTCACCTTCTGCAAACTAAGATAAAGAACTATGTTTATACTATCGTCCACTTACGTAACAATTCATTAGTTATCCCATCCCTGGTTACAAGTTGATAAGAACTTTTTTAAGAGTCCGTTTTTTCTTGGCCACGAAAAGAAGGCAACTGATGGGTATTCTACGAGGGTCATTCAATAAGTAAAGAGACAAATGGCTATAGCTCAAAAACGGTTTATTTCAATCTTTCAAAATTAAGGATATTTTTCAACATAATCACCCCCCACAGTTATGTACTTGTCCCATCTTTCTTGCAGCTTCCTAATTCCCTTGGCGAAGAATTCTTTCGATTTACCCCAAAGCCACTTTTGCACCGCTTCCTTAACTTCCTCATTGTTAGCAAATCTTTTTCCACGTAGGGCGTCTTTGAGTGGTCCAAACAGGTAAAAATCAGATGGGGCGAGGTCGGGACTATAGGCAGGATGAGGTAAGACCTCCCAACCCAATTCTTGAAGCTTATCACGGGTCAGCTGGGCTGTATGAGGGCGGGCGTTATCGTGCTGAAGAATAACTCCTTTTGACAACAGTCCACGGCGTTTGCTCCTGATAGCTGGTCTAACTTTGTGTTCTAGCATCAGTAATTCTTCTGTTATCACGAATAAGTCCGTCAATCCTCGATTCCAACGAGGGACCAGAAACTTCCACTGGACGTCCACATCGGGGTTCATCACCTACACTTGTTCGGCCACTTTTAAACCGATCAACCCACTTGTAAAAATTCGCACGGTTCATACAACTTTTACCGTACTGTATTAACATTCTAGAAAAACATTCACTTGGTTTTACACCTTCTACGACTAAAAATCTAATGACTGAGCGCTGCTCTTCTAAGGTGCAATCTTCTAGTGGACTTGCCATGGTGAACTGAAAATTTTGAGGTTATGTTGACATAAAATGATGAAACAGCTGATCAGAGCATATCCCAAGGTTGCCAACTAACACCCCTGAAAAGATTGTACACATTCATTGAATAGTTTTAAAATTATAGAATTTGTCTCTTTACTTATTGAATGATCCTCGTATATCGAGATTCACAATTTTATATGCTTAGGTGGAACAAAAAATTCGTGGCCTCATAATAAAGAAACGTATTATTTAATGTAAATTACTTTTATTCACAACCGGTGTATGTGTGTTTCCAATCTATCAAACAGTAGGAAGTGACTTATTGTTTACTTCCCAGCTCATTGGATTTTTTTTTACTCTGCTTAGTTATTTGAATGATATTCTGGCATACTTATTGTTGCTATGGTCCATTCACGATAACGAAGAATTTGGAACTAATTCACGGACAGAGACAAATCATGCTATTGGTCGGAAGAGGTTAATTATTGAGTCGAACTAATAGAAAACTTGTCACATTTCGCGAAGTACTTCGAAATTCTCTCACTATCGTGAATAGATTATAGAAGAAAAATCATTCTTAAACGATTGGTGGCACTTAGTTATTAGAGATTGGTTAGTATAAGTGCACTAAATACACAAAATATTTTTTCTATTTTACATCTGTAACAAAGCTATAACAGCACCCAAAGGAGTTCGTTAATAGCTCGTTTGAGTGTTGTAACAGCCTAGAACAATTTATTTTTATAAAGTTGGTAGCATAGCTGAAATGTTATGTCAAAAAATATCAAATGTCAAACCTCACTGAATAAACGATACTAACGATTGTTAAGGTTTTTATTTTTGTTTATATATATTTAGGGCATAAATAGTTCAAAACACTATTAATTGTTGATATTTAAAATATGTAATTTATTTGTGAACTGTCGGTAAATTAGTTCGAGCTTTTTGGCGCTGATGTCATAGCCAAAGTTACGCAGGTTGTGTAGTAGTTCAGACAAAAGCAAAACGGCGGCGTACGGGAAATGTCAACAAGAATTAAGTGTTTATTTATAAGAAAATAGTCACATCCTTTTCAGTTAATTTTATACAATAAAATGTAACTTGTAAAAATTTTATATTTCGTTATGACTATGAACCCTGTTTTTTTTCATTGTTTGTTTTTGGAATTATAAAATGTATTTTCCGTAATTTCACGTATTTCAAGTGGAGTACACAAAAAATCGTCTGTATTCATTTTTAATTTGGTATGAATTTGATTGTAAACAACACGAGACAATTTTAAATTCAAACAATTGAATTTTCAAATGTTAAATTATTACCAACTAACACAAAATTCCCTAAATTTTGAATTTACGATTTTTTATTTAAAAAGATCATAAAAAGCGCAAAATAGAAAAAGTAGTATAAAGAACTCATGTCATAATTGTTGATTATTTTGTTTGAAAGTTTGGGAAACTCCGCTACGCGTCGTTACCCAAACTTCCTTCTCACAAAATAAAATGACAATTATAACATTCGTTCTTTAATATACTATTGCGCAACGTACAGAATAAAAACACAAATCACTGTTCCAACCTAACTATTCTGCATAAATATCAGATTTCCCATAATAGGAATTGACAACTATTTTTTATAAAGAAATAATGTAAATGAAAGCCGAAACTGAGAAAATAGTATAAAACACTTGTTACAGAAGGCTATTCAAGCACTACTGCGACCGAGGCGCTAGCCTGGATAAAACACAAAAATTTTCTTCAAGTGTTTCGAAGAAGATTTTTAAAAATATTTTTCTGGAATTGGTTTAATTGTAGAGTTTGCAATTTCTACCGAACACAAACGATACAACTGTCAAGTAACAATTTTTAATATGGTCTGTGTTGCTGTGACGACTGCTGCCGCCAGTGGTGAACTAAGAAGCTAACATGTTTTACTTGTACGTAAGTAAAAGAAGTACCTATTGTAATCGCGAAAAATTTCGGTTTTCAGATTTCAGCGGAAATATCCATTTTGATCATCCCTGAATCCATTTTGACTAATTTCGTCATGACGTCTGTACGTACGTATCTCGCATAACTCAAAAACGGTAAGCCGTAGAAAGTTGAAATTTTGTATTTAGGACTTCTATAACATCTAGTTGTGCACCTCCCTTTCTGGTTATGACACAATTTCCAGAAGTGGCACTTTACATGAAGCCTATAATAGATTTTAATAAAAAACTTTTTTAAAATATAATCCAAAACTTTTCAAATTTGGTATACAAGACTTTTATGTCAATCGAAATAACATAATAGATATTGGTTAAAATAAACTAACCGGAAGTGGTACATTACTTGAAGTTGTTAACAGTTTTTCTTGAATAAAATGATTTAATTTTGATTTTAGAAATAAATGCTTCAAATAAAAGTTTTAGAGAATTAATTTCTGCATTTAGGACATCAAGTATTAATAAATTAGCCCTTTGTATAAGCGAGATATGTAAATTTAAAAATTATATACTTTTTTGTTTTTGTAATAAAGCTTGCTATGGATTAGGACAAAAACATAAAAAAAGTTCATGTCAAATTACGTTAAATACGTGCAATTTTATGATTCGTACAATAACAAATATATTTTTATTGTGAAATTAGTCATATTCATTGTTGTAATCAAATATTTCTTTGTTGTAATCAAAACTCTCTTTAAAAATAACCGGGTTAGATTAATGTTAATTTAAGAATGATAGTAGTAAATGAATTATTTTTTGTTCTATATCAAAATATTTCTCGGGCTTGGCTTAAGCCTGTCAATATTTTGTAAATTTAATTATTAAAAAAATATGTATAGTTTAATAATCGTACAAGGAAGTCATGTGGTGTCCACATCAGATTTTTTATTAGTATAATAATGAACAACATTGTTGTACTAGTAAGAAAATGAATATCTTCTATAGTATGTGTACAGTTGCATAAAAAAGTTAATAAAACCCAAAATGAGGACATGACACTACATCCTGTATATTAAAAATTAGAATATTTACAAAAGTGGGATAATAACGACTGCAAATAAAAAAAGAAAAAGACAATCTTCATTTCATTTCCATGTTACCCTGGTAACGCATGTAGTTTTTAAGTTTACTGAACTATAATACAGAATATTGAATTTTCTGAACTAGTTCGATAAAGAGTGATTTTCTTTCTCATTTTCTTTCAAAAATGTCAATTTTACTGTCTATCGTTGATAATAATAATAATAAGTACTGGCACCTATATGTGTAACTATTGAATATACTTACCAGATACACATTGATCCAAGTAATGCATGTCCATTACGGCTTCATATGTCAATTCGTTGTTGTATTTTGTAATAACTTCCATAATTTCGTTCCTAAGTTTGTTCTGCATCTCATCGTTTCGAGCAAGTTCAAACAAACAAAATGACATTGCTGCTGACGATGTTTCGAAACCTGCTAAAAAGAATACAAAACATTGAGCGGCTATCTGTTCAACAGTTAGTGCTCCACATTTTTTTAGTTCTATTAAAAGATGTAAGAAGTCATTTCTGTATATATTGTTATTTTCTCTGTAATGCACTGTTTGGCGAACAACATTTAAAAAAAAATTTGTTGCTTTGGGATTAACTCCTGGTATTCCTAACAATTTTATAATATTTGGTAAAGCTACAGCAAATATTTGTCTCAACACATCTAATCCTTCTACCTCTATAATTTGATTACTATGTCTTTTAAATTCATTTCCTGGGTTTTTTAAACTATCACTTTCGATTCCAAATGCACAAGAGCTAATTACGTCCGTAGTATACCTAGATAAAATATCTTTTATATCTACGGATTGTTTCAAAGTAACAGTTTCTTCCAACACGTTTGTAAGATGTAGGCCACATTTTTTTAACGTATGAAACATCATTTTAATTTTACTTGAGGTGAAGGTCGGAGTTAGTTTAACTCGTAGTGGACGCCATTTTGGACCAGGTAATGCAAACAAGTGGGCAGTTAGTGGATCACTCTTTTCATCGAAATATATTCCTAAAATTAAAAAATTAGATCAGTTTTATAAAACATATGTATCATTATTTGCAAGTGCGATTTGTTGACCGGGTAGCAGTTTTACTAAATATACTTAACACCAGTAAAAGACATGCAACGCGTATTGGAATCACGCCATCAAGATATAATTTAGCCATATGCAGCCAGTAGCGTAACTGCCGGTGTTCCAAGTATTCCGTGGAACATGGCTCGAATGCTTTAGGGGCCCGGAGGCAGTCCAAAAATAAAAACATCTAAATAACATTTTCTGCCCCGCCCGTGAAACCCTCTTCATCCCCTCAGAGCCTCTCACGAAAGTAACTCTTTGTTTTTTAGATAGTCGGTTTTAGCTATTCATGTTGACAAGACATGGAGTCTGTCTTAGAATCTCAGCGTGAAGAGATGGAGTTTGAGTTTTATGTTGCGCGCATACACTAGTACGCAGGGTTACAACAATGTAACAGTTTAGTTGTTTTTATGTTCTTAGTTAAGTTTAGTGTAAGTGTAAATATTAATAATCATGTAAATATATAAAGTTAGTTAGTTAAAATCCAATAATGTCTGTGTCCATAATAAATATAAGTGTTCATCAGCCATCAAAGATAAGTAGTTAAGTGCAAGTGTATAAGTGCAATAGTGTCTGTGTTCCGTCCTGTATAATCAAGCTGTGGTCGAACATCAGCGTCCACCAGTTAGAAGAAGTTGTTCTCGTTGACAAAAGAAGTAAAAGTAAAAGACACCATCATCAAAGCTATTCTCATCCCCCCCACCCCCCTCGTGTTACAATACTAGTACTGTTTTTTCTTCTTCTTTTAAAAATAAATAACATCCAATAATTTCTACAAGTTATATTTCATTTTATATAGTTTTTTTTCAGGTTGATGACGTGAGTCTTCTGCCTAATCATTTTCACTATTTCAATAATGTATATCCTTCGAACTCTGTTGTAAGGACAACTCGGAAGGAGTTCAAAACTTGAAATTGTATACACACATATGTACTTATCCAAATTGTTGTATATCTACCTCTGTCTGTAAAATGTTGGAAATCCGTGGTTAGGACACGTCGGATCATTTCTGGGTCGACTACAATAACAGCAGGTTGGAGCAGAAAGTACCAGCCACCAATAGATTGGCCTCGGTTCAGGAAGAAGTCATGCATTACATGAAAGGCCGTGCCGAAAGTCTGCTGCCGAAGCAGCAGCCCACGCAGGCTGCCGAACGGGAAGGTTGTGGGTCCTTGCAATAATCCATGTCGTCGCCAGTACGAGTAACACCATCGAACGTAAGCATAACTCAACAAAATAATTATGCTGCCCAATATAAATGTAATTAGCATCCTAAAATTAACACAAAATATAATACTCTATTCCAGCTTAATAAAATTAAGAGAAATTAGTAAAAAAGCGAAAGAATGTTAAATAATGAATATTAATAAAGAACCGAGTTCGATCCAGACCGACGCTAAAAGAAATATTTAAAAAAAAATATTTCATCACGGCATATTACCCATTGCTGGGTGTGCCAATCTGCTTTGTTCAGATATCGGTAATGATGGAATATTTGTACCGTGCGGGCGCTTACCAGGCGTCACCTCACGGGAACTCATAGCTGGCGTGGAGAGTGCACCACAGGGGTCAATTTTGTGCCATTAAAATTCAATGTAATTTTTGGCGTCGGTTGGGATCGAACCCGGATCCCCAGATTCGCGACCAGACACTCAGGCACACGGCCACGAGACCCCATAAATATTTCATATTTTAAATGGCACAAAAGTGACCCCAGTAGTGCACTCTCCACGCCAGTAATGAATACCCACTAGGTGACGCCTACACGGCACAAATATGTCATCATAATTACCGAAATCTGTGTCCAAAGCAGATTGGCATACCCAGCAATAGGTAATATACCGTGATGATATATTTATTTATTTTAAATAAAAATATATAATTAAAATACTTCGGAAATAAGGGGCTTTTGTTATAGTGTCACGCACTGGCGTAACTAACGAGCCTGCATTGCGGGCGGTCCCCGGGCTCTAGAGGGGCCTCAATTTAAATGTATTATAATTTTGTTAATACCGTGTGGTCATTTGATTAATAGGGCTATTCTGTAAGCATCGTTATGACGTAACGAATCGTTAAAACGTTATATCGTTATAATAATAACGAAAATCGTTTAATTGGCTTACAGGCCTATTCTGTAAAATCGAATCATTACCATAACGAAATCGTTATTATGAAAATCGTTATTTCTACTTAACGATAATCGTTATCTTCGTATCCGTATTATGTAACACATTTTGAAAAATAATAACCTTGGGATCAAGTTAAGAATTTTATTTCCTAAAATCAAATTATAATTTAAATGAAATAGCTAAAATAATTCAATATAACTCACAAAACTTCCAGGTTAGATTAGTTCTGCTAGGAGTCTGCTGTCAACCTGTCAGCTGTCGGACCATTCTTTTTCTTTTTGTAGGTTACTACTACCATTTGTAAACAAATTGGGAAGCTTGCGCTAGGCGCTACGAATAAAAACTTATTAAATTATTTTAATATTACCTTGCAGAACACTGTAATATGACAGGTTTTTGAAATCACTATTCAACATAATACCAAATTTATTTTGACATGAATAAAAATACTGAATTATTGACAAAACGTTTAGATAACGAATGATTTTTCCAATCGTTAAGAAATAACGATATCGTTATCTTTTTTTCGTTATGTAGAATTAAATTATAGTTTACAGAATACCACTTTAACGATTATCGGTATGATAACGATTTAACAATGAAAAATGTCGTAACGATCGTTTACAGAATAAGCCTATTAAACGATTTTCGTTATTACCCTGACGATATAACGTTTTACCGATTCGTTATGTCATAACGATCTTACAGAATAGCCCTATTATTCTGTAAACGTTCGTTATGACATTATGCATAGTTATGTCGTTACTATAACAATAATCGTTAAAGTGGTATTCTGTAAACAATAATTTAATTATATATAATGAAAAAAAGATAACGATAACGTTATTTTTTAACGACTGGAAAAATCATTCGTTACATAAACATTTTGTCAATAATTCAGTATTTTTATTCGTGTCAAAATAAAATTACTATTATGTTGAATAGTGATCTCAATAACTCGTCATATAGTTTTTTGCAAGGTAATATTAAAATAATTTCATAAGTTTTTATTCCTAGCGCCTAGCGCAAGCTTCCCAATTTGTCTACAGATGGTAGCAGTAGCTTTAGCATAATCCACAACAAGAAGAAGAAAAAGTTTGAGAGCTGACAGCTTGAAAGCTGACTCCCACCAAAACTAATCTAACCTAGATTATTGTAAATGATATTCAGACCTGGGCAGTAATTAATTACAAATTAAATTACTTTTTCCCAAATTGTAATTTGTAATTAATTACTATGTAAAATAAGTAATTCTACTCAATTACTTTTGAAAATTTGAAAAATAATTGAAAAAGTAATTGCTTTTTCAAATATTAATAACTATTTTGAACCAAGAAGTGAGGGAATCCCCGGGATAAGATTGTAGTGTAGTTTATATCTGCGTTGTGGATGTAACAACAGGTTACAAATGCAACTTGTCACGCTCGTTGGGACGTAAGACGTACTTTGGACTTTTACTTAAGTTATAATTTATTAAATAAATTACAAAGTTACGTCTAGTTCCACTAGTTTACGAAGATCTGAGTCAACTTTCATGAAGCCATCGTCAGTAGTCGGTCAGCACAACAAGTAACCACAGACGCGTTTCGCACTTATTGGTGCTCATCAGTGTGGTGTAACCTGTGGTCTCTGTCCGGTCCACAGGGAGTGGACTCCCGGAGCAGAGACAATGACTCGTTGTGCTGGCGGTGATCATATGATCATCTATAATGGTAAAAGGCCTGTAGAGGTATGTTAGTACTATCAGAGACCTCTACCGAGAAATATTTTGACTACCGTCAAACTGCAAAAAGCAAATTGCGAATTTCTCTGTGAAACAAATACACAAAATAAATTACAAAGTTACGTTTAATTCCACTAGTTTACCAACATCTGAGTCAATTTTCCTGTTCGTAAACTATCACCACACTGATGAGCACCAATAAGTTCGAAACGCGTCTGTGGTTACTTGTTGTGCTGACCGACTTCTGACGATGGCTTCATGAAAGTTGACTACAATATTGGTTATTTTGTTTATTAACTCAGACGAAAGTGCGTCTCGTCAATAATGATTTTCTATTGAAATATTAAGTGAAAATGATCACAATTTCCGCAAGTTCTTTTGGTGTGCTTATTCATGATAAATTTCATAATGCTCAGGCCCGTGTGCTAGAACGTCAGATATGACACAGTTAAATGTAACAAACAGGTACTTGACGATTTGACGTGCCCTAAAAACATACTAATTTTTTTGACATATTTGACGTTTAGATAGTGTTTTGCCACAGTAATGGGTAGTAGAGCATTACTCGTGTAATCACGACACACGTAACCTTTATCGTTTTAAAATAAAGTTTTTAAAAATATTATGTCGAGTTTTCAATTTATTATTTAGATATCCATATATTTAACAAAAGACAAAAGTACCATTTCCGAAAACCTATCTGTAAAACTAATAAGAAGGTAAAAACGCTCGCAATATTGTTGCACTACACATATATTTACAACTGCCTTCTTTTAGATATTAAAAAAATCTGTTGTGGCCAGAACAATCCTTCCGTCATTTCTAATTATTTTATAAAAATTCCACACAAAAAGTTTCTTGTATTTTCAGTAAAATTATTTCATATACATATTGTGTAAATTGTACTTGACACTGATATTTGTAAATTAATAATATTGAATTATTGAAACTCTTCCATGGTGACGCATCAAAGATTACAAGATTTATAAAAATTAATTTCTTTAAAAAAATTTATGTCTAAATACACTGAATATGCAGAAAATAATGTAATCAAATTGTATAGAGAATAAATTATTTTTTTTATATTTATACTAATATTAAATGTCAAAAATGACATTTAACTATGTTTTTTAAGAAAAATAGTTAAGAGCTTCAAATTAAAATACTTCCGGTTGTTCAATTGTAAGCAAAATCTAATCAAGTTTTCATATGGATGTAGAAATGAGAAATACAAAAAAATGTAATCTTTGGAATGGGATCATTTAAAAAAAAAAATAATAGTTTTTTTATAAAATCGTGAAATCCGTCTCATTTAATAAATATAGTAATATAAAATAACATGAAATATGCGACTTTTCATTCATAAATTTGCTAATAAACTTTCGCGGCTGTAAAATTCGTGACGTCACGGCTTGTTACTCACACAATGACATTCCTCTCTCATACACACAACGGTCCACGTGATATCCGTTTGCTGCTGTAAACAAGCTAACCTAAAATTGTGACAGATGACAGCAGAGCTAAGAGTAAAGGTATATAAATAAAACATTTATTAAAATAAATACCAAAAGTTGTATGAAATATGGTTTCGTTAATAATATGTTGCTGTCACAAAATCAAACTGACAAGTGATAACCCAAACAATCATAGTTCCATACACAACCGGTAGAGAGCTACTGCCGCATCCGCCAAGCCGTGACGTCAGCGTCCAAATATTTGAAATTAAAGACAATTTAAAAAAAATCATATCTCTGATTCTAAAGACTTGTAGGTGTAAAACATACACTTATGTATTTAATTTGACCTATTCTTTCAAGAAAAAAATAAATTAGAAAATTTTAAATGACCCCATTGTAGTATTCGAGTTATTGCGGTCGAAACTATCGTGACACACACATACACACACAAACACAATCATCGTAAAAATAGTAAATTCGTATTCTATGGACCCTAAAACGTGCGTATTCACTCATCATCGAATTTTTTAACCAAGGACAATACTTTCCGTACCTAAAGGTGACGGAAGGTAAAATAGCAATTTAAAATCATTTAGAATTAATCTGAATCTGAAACAATATTTATACTATCACACTGTTTTTACAATTTGAATGTAAAGGGTTTTCCAATAAGAGGTGTTATTTTGATATTCAAAGAAAAATTCCATTTTTTAATATAAATGATCGGATGTTTATTTCATTATAAAGAGGAAGGTATGCCGTTAATAGTGGAAAATAACATCAGGCAAATGACCACCACGACCACGCTGACAGGACAATATCCTTTTCATGAAATTTTCCATAACCAAATCGCAAAGTGGCTGTCCTATGTCCTCGATAGCCTCACGAATTCCATCTTTGAGGTCTTGAGTCGACGCTGGGCAGTTGGCGTAGACCTTCTCTTTCACGTGGCCCCAAAGAAACAAGTCGCAAGGTGTTAAATCACAAGATCTCGGTGGCCAATTGTGATCACCTCTTCGAGAGATAACACGGTCCGGAAACTTTTCCCGTAAAAGATCAATGGTTTCGTTGCTTGTGTGGCACGTAGCGCCGTCTTGTTGAAAGTAAACGTTGTCCAGATCAATACCATCCAATTCCGGCCATAAAAATCGTTAATCACCTCTCGATAGCGCAATCCATTCACCGTAATTGTTGCTCCAGCCTCATTTTCGAAAAAGTAAAGTCCAATGACTCCGCCGGACCATAAACCGCACCAAACAGTCACACGTTGAGGATAGAGAGGCTTTTCAACAATAACTCTTGGGTTTTCTGAGCCCCAGATGCGACAATTTTGTTTGTTGACGAAGCCACCGAGGTGGAAATGGGCCTCATCACTCAAGATGATTTTTCGATGGAATTCCGGATCATTTTCATGCATTTCAACGACCCAATCAGCAAAGACACGACGTTGTTGATGATCGGCCGGCTTGAGTTCTTGTGTTAACTGGACTTTATAAGCCTTAAGACCCAAATCTTTATGCAAAATACGGTGTAATGACGTTTGTGGAATGCCTAATTCCAAAGAACGACGAGGAATGGACAAACCTGGGTTTTCTTCAACACTTTCGGCTACAGCAGCAATATTCTCGGCTGTTCTTGAGCGACGTGCACGGGTTTTATTCTTCACATCACTAACTTGTCCCAACAGCTCGAATTTTTCCACCAATTTCTGTATTGCGGTCCGACAAGGTGCTTCACGACGACCCAAAAATTGTCGAGTTTTACGAACCGTCTCTGCCAAATTTTCACCATTTTTATAGTGAATTTTAATAATTTCAATGCGTTGTTGAAGCGTGTATCGTTCCATTTTTATTAATGGCGTAGTTTCTACTTGTCAAATGTCAAAAAATGACAGCTTCAAAAGCGACATCTACCGAAATAGCGGGCTATTCAAAATAACACCTCTTATTGGAAAACCCTTTAGTTTGTGCTACTTGTTAACATACCGTATATACATACATACATTTAATTTTTTGTATTAATCTTTCCTATAATTGTAAAAAATTCACATGGAATAAAAGCGAAATTAATTTTCTATGAAAGAACATACGAGTGAAGCATAATATTGGTTAAACGGTACACTTTCGTATACAGGAAAGTTTAGTTAAATAGTCATATTTTAGGACCAGGTTACTGTGGCTAAGCTATGTCCACGTATTTTAGAGACATCTGTATGTAATACAAGTATTATATTATTAGTATTCTTTATATTTAGATATACCTAATAAAAAATCTGATGTGGCCAGCACAATACCTTCCGTCAATCCTGTGTATTATGTAGAAATTCCATACATAAATTTTCTTGCAAAAGATACTAAATTTTTGGTATTATGTGATTCCTTTTCTCGGCAACTGAATTCCATACTCCTGATAACAAACAAATCACATGAAATAAGAAAATCATGAAATTTTGAATGAAAAATTATGACACTTGTCAGTTATGGACATAATTAATTGTTGTCATTTTGATACGGGTCCCCATATCTGCTTGCCAAAGGCAGCAAAATCATGTCACTGCATGCGCCCTATACATATTTTTTTTGCAAAAGATCCTATATTTCCAGTAAAGTTATTTCATAAACAAACTATGCAAATTGCACTTAACACTGACATCTTCTTCTTCTTTAGTTTTTCCTATTCGTTAGGGGTCGCTATTTTTTATTTTCTTCTTCCACTCATTTTTGTTTTGCTGTCGTCCTCATTCAGTTCCTTTTCTCTCAAGCCTTCTGCAATACAGTCTTTTCATCTTATATTTGGTCTCCCTGTGTTTCTTCCACCTTCTATTAATTTATTCATCTCTCCTCATGACATGTTCAAACCAATGTAATCGTTTCTATTATATCTAAAAACTTCTAACACTTACTTCCCTTATTCTTTCATTCAATTATTTGCTTTTTAATACTGACATCTGTCAATTTGAATTACCTGAATATATTAGCATTTTCCATGGTTATGTTAGCATAGCTGGCTGAATTATGAAATTTATACGATTTTTTTATCTTTATTATTCTTTAACTCTATATCTGTCGAATATGAAATATAAAATGCAATCTAATCGTATAGAGAATAATATATTCTTTAAGTTATAATAACATTTAACTGAGTTTTTCAAGAAAAACTGTTAAAATCTTCAAATGAGGGTACTTCCGGTTGACCAATTATAACCAAAATCTAAACATGTCTGCATACGGTTGTAAGGAAGAGGAATACGCAAGAATTGTAATTTTTGGAATACTAGTATTGGAGATATCGTTGACGAACTGCGGTAACACACATACACACACACACATACACACACACACGCACATACGAACACACACACACACACACACACACACACACATACAGACATCATCGTAAAAATAGTAAAATCGTATTGTAAAGACCCTAAAACGTGCTTATTCAATGAAAACTCACCACCGAATTTTTTGACCAAAGACATGCAATACCTTCCTTACCTATAGGTGACGGAAGGTAAAAAAATAAGTAGTGAGAATAACAACATAATAAATTAGTTATAATGAATATGAAATTGATATGTAAATTAATAATATGTAATAGAACTTACTTTTTTTATTAATTTAATTATACATCCAACACCAACACTAATGTTATACTAATCTGAGTCACATATTTCACGATATTATATTTTGTATTAAATTGCCAAAAATCTGTGTTCTTTCTTATGCTCTAACCTTCATTCTCCAAAATCGTAATTATTTTTGAATTAAAATAGTAATGCCCTTGATAACGTAGAATAATTTATACACTTTTAATTTATTTATAATTATAAATGTTATTTAATAAATATACGAGTATGCATTTAATTCACAAATTAGTTAATGTGTAATTATATATTAAATTTTAATTAACATCTACGCCATAAAGTGTGCATGCGTGCTTAAACATCAGCAAAAAAATCCACAAATAATTATTATTTTACATGTGCAGTTTTATTTGCTATTTGCACATACATAGCCGGGGGCACAAATATTGAAAACTGCTTAGGTCGTGGCTTGTCTATAATAGTGTAACGTTTTTATTTATATGGGTGAAGTGTACAAATAACAGAAATATTATTAATTGAAAGAATACGTTTACTAAACGATAAATAAATATTAAAAAGATAATTAAAAGATAATAAATTTAACTAACACTATGATGAACAAATATTAACACTAATTTAAAGATTAAGAATATTAAAAGACACTTAAACACTAAGATTATTTATTTAAACAATTAACACTACTATTTATGTCACTAATTACATTTATGTTTACTTCTGGTCGACTGTTTGTTTATATCACCAACTATTCACGACGCTTATTTATATCAGACTTCTTTACTCGTTACTTCTATATTACAGACTGCGTTCGCTGGCTTTGGCGACGGGTTATATACTTGGCGACTTTAGTTCTAGAACCTCCTAGAGAACTTCTCGAGGTAAACAGCATGCACAATAGATCACGTCACCGCGACCTGTCCTAACAAGTCCGCTACGCGCGGATACAGCGGCGCCAGCACTGGCGCGGCGACGGCGAGGGATATTTAGTCTGTGGTATAGGTACACGAGGATTTCCTCATACTTATGTCTCAGTATTTACTACAATAATTTATTTATTTATTTATTTATTTATTTATTTATTTATTTATTTATTTATTTATTTATTTATTTATTTATTTATTTATTTATTTATTTATTTATTTATTTATTTATTTATTTATTTATTTATTTATTTATTTATTTATTTATTTATTTATTTATTTATTTATTTATTTATTTATTTATTTATTTATTTATTTATTTATTTATTTATTTATTTATTTATTTATTTATTTATTTATTTGTTTATTTATTTTCTACTCAACCTCCTCTAATTTTGCGGATGTGTGTATATTTATGCATATCTTCGTAAACATATCTTCTTTTATTATCTAGCTCACAGTCATTCTAATTGTTGTAGAGGTATAGTGTTCAGGTGTGGATCACCAAATGCTTGATTGATATGTTATGTTACACTGTTTGTGTGTTTGATATTCATGATATATCTATGTGATATATACATTTGTATTATTTGTTTGTGGCCGCAAACGTATGAAGTATTTTCTCTGGGTCCATTGAGCCGCGTGCACTGAAGTTGTGCGGAACACCAAGGGAGAGGCTGAAATCCACGAGGACATCATAGTAGGTCTGGAACCTAGTGTGATCGTAAGCTCTCATAATGGGTCTAGAATCCATGGAACTCTGAGAGGTCGAGCTCTGGGAGCTCAATAAGTTAGGGACATGTGTCGTTTGCTACGGTACCGCTAGTGGCTCATAAGTGACGATTCACGAGAGCCGTATTCCAGGAAATGGTCCCTGCGCAAGGTGCATACTTTTACGAATAGAGGTACCGGAACCCACGAGGTACTAGACCGCCTGCCCAAATCTGGGTAATGGGAATGACCTTATCCGTGTCGCCCATCCTGTGTATCTAATTAGATGTTAAAACAGGGTGAGTCTAGGAAGATGCCCCCGCTTTAACTTTTTTTTATTATAAGTATATATATATATATATATATATATATATATATATATATATATATATATATATATATATATATATATATATATATATATACAGGGTTTTAATAAAAAAAACTTTACACACTTTAGCAGGTGATAGTAGAGATGAAAACAAGAAAAAAATTCTAATACACTTAGGTCCAATACTCATTGGTTTTTAGAAAATTTATGTATGGAATTTGTACATAATACACAGGATTGACGGAAGGTATTGTGCTGGCCACATCAGATTTAACAACTAAGGACTCTAGGTGTTTACGATCAATTGTAAACAAAGTTGCAGCCGTCGTCGAAGAGACTCACGCACTTGATCGTAAACACCTAGAGTCCTTAGTTGTTAAATCTGATGTGGCCAGCACAATACCTTCCGTCAATCCTGTGTATTATGTACAAATTCCATACATAAATTTTCTAAAAACCAATGAGTATTGGACCTAAGTGTATTAGAATTTTTTTCTTGTTTTCATCTCTACTATCACCTGCTAAAGTGTGTAAAGTTTTTTTATTAACACCCTGTATATATATATATATATATATATATATATATATATATATATATATATATATATATATATATATATATATATATATATATATATAAGTTATTAGAGATACAAAAAAACCTTTCAAATAAAATTTTTAGTGTTTCTAGCAAGATAATTAAATTAATGTAAATCAGAAAAAAAAATTTAATTTTCGGAGATATACGTATTTTTGACTTTTTTTTTAAATGGTACACCTATATATTTTTATACTATTTAATAGGAAATATTTTTTGCTTTAAAAAAGTTTCATGTTATACCTTCTAAACTTAATAGTATTCGAGATATTGAAGAAAATATAAAATAGTTTACTCGAAATTATAGCTAGCTATGAAAACAAAATTATTGAATTACGAAACATTTTAATTTAGAAATTATTGTCATACTGGTAACACTATAAAAATTGTTCAAAATTTTCACCATTTTCTTGTATACAAAAATTGATCCTTTTTAACAAATGTTGATTTACAGTATTATTAATTTTATTATTTAACTCGTTCACAGCTTGTCTTATTCTATGTTTTAATTCTTCAAGTGTAGTAACGTGCGTAACATAAACTTTGTTTTTGATGGCACCCCACAGAAAGAAATCTAAGGGCGATAGATCGGGAGACCTTGCAGGCCACATTATAGGTCCTCTTGTTCCAATCCAGGCATTTGGAAATTCTTGATTTAAATAGTTTGTTACATCTATTGAATTGTGCGCACGTGCACCATCTTGTTGAAATATCATTCCGCGCCGATCTGCTAATGGTATATCATCAAAAAAATTCCTTAGTTCATTTTGTAAAAAAAACAAATATCTTTGAGAAGTTAAAGTGCCCATAAAAATATGGACCCAGAATAATATTATTAACAATTCCGCACCACACATTACTTGCGTACTTGAAAATTAGTAATACATGTTTCGCGTGGATTTATGTCGGTAGTTTTCCAATAATGCGTATTATGCCTATTAAATATACCATTATTGGAAAAGTGGCTTTCATCTGTCCATAAAATTTTATTTAGAAAATGTGGATTTGTGCGATATTCCTGAATGAAATAATTGCAGAAGTGAAGTCTTCTTGCAAAATCGCCAGGATGGAGATTATGGATTTTATGTATTTTGTAAGCTTTGAATTTATGCTTTTTTTAAATACTGTGTACCTGTGTATGTAATACGTTTAATTCTAGTGCAGCTTCTCTAACTGAATTTCTCGGATGCACATTAAAATATGCTAATACATCATCTTCCAAATTTTCATTTATTTGACGAACTTCGCGATTTGCCATAGTCAGGGAACCATTTCTACGTAGCTTTCTTTCTAATTTGAAAAAGTATGTTTGATTTGGATGAAAGCGATCAGGATATTGTTGCCGGTATAATCGCAGGGCTTCTCTTGAATTATTGTTTGATAAATGGAAACATTTCAACATATCTACCTTCTCGTTAATTGAGTATTCTTCCATTTTTACAACAAATAGTAATCTAAGTTATCAATTCAATAAACTTTTTCACAGGGTTATAACAATAAACTAATACAAATGTCAAATTTTGTTTCCATAGCCAGCTTTAATTTCCAGTAAAATTATTTTAATATTTTCTTCAATATCTCAAATACTATTAAGTTTAGAAGGTATAACTTATGAAACTTTTTTAAAGTAAAAATTATTTCGTACTAAATAGTATAAAAATATACAGGACGTACCATTTAAAAAAAGTCAAAAATAGGTATAAGTCCGAAAATTAAAATATATTTTTTCTGATTTACATTAATTTATGTAGCTTACTAGAAACACTAACAATTTTATTTGAAAGATTTTTTTGTATCTCTTATAACTTCCGAGAAAAATCGCGTTCCCTAGTTCCGTTTACACCCTGTATATAACATTAAATGTCAAAAAGTGATATTTAACATTGTTTTATCAAGAAAAACTGTTAAAATCTTCAAAAGAGGGTACTTCCGGTTGCCCAATTAAAACTAAAATCTAATCAGCTTTTCATATGGATGTAAAGAAAACTAATACGAAAGAATTATAATTTTAGAATTGTAGTGTATACACACATACAAACATTATCGTAAAAATGAAAAAATCGTATTCTAGGGATCCTAAAACGTGCTTATTCACTAAAAACTCATCATCGATTTTTTTGACCAGACAATACCTTCCTTACCTAAAGGTGACGGCAGGTAAAAATAGAGTTTGTAGAAAAAAATAGTGTATGATATACGTGTTAAAAGTAATTTTATTTTGTTCGAAGGTTTGAACCACTCCGCTTCGCGTTGTTTTCCAAACTTCCATCTCGCAAAATAAATAAATAGTCGTAAAACGCAGCAATAATTATCGCCGTGTTTTGCAGAAAAACGCACAAACCTATTATAACAATTTAATTTTTAAAGCCTACATTTGAAAGTTTTATTTAGCCTGAAATGGGATAGTTTCAAATTTTTCGCCTGTAATGTGAATTGTGAAAACCAATTACAGTTTACAGTCTTCGTCGCTTTAGCGGGTTAATTGGGTACTAACGTTGTTCATATTTTTGACATAATTTACATAGAATTTGATTAATATATTTACCTTATCTTAATTCGTAGATATAAAAATACGTTGACTTTTCATACAAAGCATTCGAGGCACTCACATATAATGATGGGTTAGAAACTTAATAGTGCCATTTAATGTACAGTCCTTGAAATATACAAGCTGACGTAGAAGTTGTATAAAGAAGTAAACAAAAATATCGGGTAATCAAGTACATATTTTTTTAACATGAAAAGATAACAAACATTTTTGTGTATTACACTTCCAGAAACTCATTTGCGAGTGCTTGTATTCAAAATACACTCATACTCTCAAAAGTATAGTTTCTGTAGCTAGTGATACAAAAACCGACTGGAAATAGATATTTTCAAGACGAAGTCTTTAAAACTTGCTGAACTATTCGAAGGTTCTCTTTTCCGTACAAGTAATAGTAATTTACGATTTATTTAATACTGTATGGTGTTTTTAGTTTTTACCTTCCGTCACCTATAGGTAAGGAAGGTATTGTCTTTGGTCAAAAAATTCGGTGGTGAGTTTTCATTGAATAAGCACGTTTTAGGGTCTTTACAATACGATTTTACTATTTTTACGATGATGTCTGTATGTGTGTGTGTGTTCGTGTGTATGTGTGTGTGTGTGTGTGTGTGTGTGTGTGTGTGTGTGTGTGTATGTGTGTGTCTGTGACCGCGGTTTCGTCAACGATATCTCCAATACTAGAATTCCAAAAATTACATTTCTTGCGTATTCCTCTTCCTTACAACCATATGCAGACTTGATTAGATTTTGGTTATAATTGGTCAACCGGAAGTATCCTCATTTGAAGATTTTAACAGTTTTTCTTGAAAAACTCAGTTAAATGTTATTATAACTTAAAAAATATATTATTGTCTATACGATTTGATTGCATTTTATATTTGATATTCAACAGATATAGAGTTAAAGAAGAATAAAGATAAAAAAATTCATATAAATTTCATAATTCAGCCAGCTATGCTAACTTAACCATGGAAACTGCTAATATATTCAGGTAATTCAAATTGACAGATGTCAGTATCAATAAAATAAATGAAAGAATAAGGGAAGTAACTCTAGTGTTAGAAGTTTCTAGATATAAGAGAGACGATTACATTAGTTTGAACATGTCATGAGGAGAGATGAATATATTAATAGAAGGTGGAAGAAACATAGGAAGACCAAATATAAGATGAAAAGACTGTATTGCAGAAGACTTGAGAGAAAAGGAACTGAATGAGGACGACACGCAAACAAAAATGAGTGGAAGAAGAAAATAAAAAATAGCGACCCCCTAACGAATGGGAAAAACTAAAGAAGAAGAAGATGTCAGTGTCAAGTACAATTTGCATAGTTTGTTTATGAAATAACTTTACTAGAAATATAGGATCTTTTGCAAGAAAATTTATGTATGGGGCGCGTGCAGTAACATGACTTTGACCCGTGTCAAAATGACAGCAATTAATTATGTCCATAACTGACAAGTGTTATAATTTTTCAATCAAAATTTCATAATTTTCTTATTTCATGTGGTTTGTTTGTTATCAGGAGTATGGAATTCAGTTGCCGAGAAAGGGAATCACATAATACCAAAAATTTAGAATCTTTTGCAAGAAAATTTATGTATGGAATTTGTACATAATACAAAGGATTGACGGAAGGTATTGTGCTGGCCACATCAGATTTTTTAAATGAAGGTTTGCTTTTTTTATTGAAAATTTTGTTTGAAAATAATCAGGTTGTCTTCTCATAATAAACAACAACAATAATCAATTTTGTCTTGTTGGCATTTGTAATAAAATGAAAGTTGAAAACGGTTTTTCGAAATAAATTTTGGTGAAATGTTCGGTAGTATGGTGAAAATTGATCTCAAATAGGTAGATAGATATGATAAGGTGTTCCGTCCGTTAGATTTGGTAAGTTTTAGTGATTACTACTGATGCAGTTTTTCCTTTATAAATCTATTTAGTTCAATAAAATGAAATACTCGGTGGTAAAATCGATGCTGTTAGTTAATGGAAATTTGGACATCTCTTGATTTTTAAAAGTGGTAAAATTTTAAAAAATCTGATGTGACCATCACATTACCTTCCGTCATTTTTATGTATTCCATACAGAAAGTTTCTTGTAAAAGATTCTATATTTTTTAACTGTACCAAAGATCCTGTGTACTTAAATGTATACAATAAAATACGAAAATTTTATACAGAAAAAATAACTGAAAGTATGCGAACTGCTTCTCAACATTTTATAACAAATTCTACTAACAAATCAAAAGACTGTTGGAAATTGATTAACTCAGAGAGAAATAAAAACAATATTAACAGCGGTAATATTAAACAAGGGTTAAGTTCAGAATAGCTTCTTTTTAACACAGGAATAGCTATTCCTAGTTCATCATGAGCTTAACCCACAAATGTATAATAATAAACATGGAATGAGGCTTCACTCTAGAATAAACTCCCCATAAACGTCATTTTAACACAGGGTTAAGAGATATTCTCGGAATACCTAATCTGGAAATTATTTATTATTACCGCTGTAAGAGTTCTAATAATATAACTGCTGATCAATTTTGCAATTGTTTTAATTCATCAGTGGAATATATAATTGAATCCTTACGACCATCTAAATATGATCAAAATACTTTACTCCAAAATATTAACAGCGGTAAGAATAAATAATTTCCTATTTCCAGATTAGTTATTCCGAGAATATCTCTTAACCCTGTGTTAAAATGACGTTTATGGAGAGGTTATTCTAGAGTTAAGCCTTATTCCATGTTTATTATTATACATTTGTGGGTTAAGCTCATGATAAACTAGGAATAGCTATTCCTGTGTTAAAAAGAAGCTATTCTAAACTTAACCGTTGTTTATTATTACCGCTGTAATTCAGTTAAAAATTCTTTTTTCTCTATCCCACAATTGTATATGAAGTCTATTACACAATTAGGAACTTAAATAATTCATCTTGCTTAGATATTTATTTACTAAATAGTAAAAATCATAAAGTCTATTGCACATTTAATTTCATATCCTCTTTGTGTTATTATAAATAAATGTTTTACAGAAGGGTGTTTTCCTGACGCTTGAAACATGTCCAAAGTAATACCAATTTTTAAAAAAGCAGATATATCTGATTCCGGTAACTACCGCCCCATCTCAATACTTCCTATATTAGGAAAAGTAATCGAAAAAATTATTAAAACAAGACGTGTGAAATATCTTGATGCTAATAATATTTTAGATCCAAATCAATTTGGTTTTAGATCATTCCTTTCAACAACTCAAGCACTTGTACTAGTTGTCAAAGAAATAGTGTCGAATATGAACAACGGTGAACATACAGCTCTAGCGTTGTGTGATCTATCCAAGGCCTTTGACTACGTATCTCATACAATATTATTAGGTAAGATACAAATGTATCTATTTTCATCTTATATACAAAATAGACAACAATGCGATTATAATAATAACGAGCAATCTGAATTATTTACAATAAAATATGGGGTACCCCAAGGATCAGTACTGGGCTGGGACCAGAGCTGGGCAAATTACTTTGAAAAAGTAATTGAGTACAATTACAATTACTTTAACCAAAATATACTGAAATTACTAATTACTTTTGCATTGTAATTGACATTTTAATTACTTTTTCAATTACTTTACTAAAAAAAAGAGGCAAAAGTTTGTATATCAAAAGTATGAAAAAAAAATCGAGAAAAATAAGAATTCAAAAATAACAGAAATTATTTTTATTCAAATATTCTAGGTTTGTTCCAACATACAATCAAATCAGTCCGACGCATGAGCAGTATTCAAATGAGAACGCCATTTTAATACTACGCATTTTTCGAACAGGTCCATATTGATTTGATTGTATGTTGGAACAAACCTTATATACTTTTTTTCGATTCTTTTCATATTTTTGATGTACAAACTTTTACATTATTGCAAAGAGAAAAAATGGCAGTTTATATTTTAATAAAATAATTATAGGTTGCTATTTAAAAAATAAAAGTTGATAGTCGTACCTCGCAAACCTGATTTAATAAAAAAATATATCTACATCTGCTATCAAATAGTATATTTAAGTAAAAATAAAGCTTTTATATGAGTCTTTTTTCTATTACTTATAATAAATATATTGAAAGTGTGGGCATCTTCCCAGATTCATTCTGTATATACATATGTCTATATGGTTATTAAAAATACTTTATAGTGATTTATATGAAGACATTGCAAATTCGTTGAAAAGTATATTATTACTATTAGGATTCAGAAAAAAGAATAAATTATAACTTAAGTAAAAGTCCAAAGTACGTGTTACGTCCCAACGCACATGACAAGTTGCACTTGTAACCTGTCGTTACACCCACTACGCAGATAAACTACGCTACACCCGTATCCCGGGGATTCCCTCACTTCTTGGTTCAAAATAGTAATTATTTTTCAAATTTTCAAAAGTAATTGAGTATAATTACTTTTTTTACAATGTAATTAATTACTGCCCAACTTTGGCTGGGACCCATTCTTTTCATACTGTATATAAATGATTTGAGTATTTTCTTACAGCCTAGAAAATGTGTTTATTTGCAGATGACACAAACTCTCATTGCCACAAATAGCAGAGCTGGGCAGTAATTAATTACTTTTGGTAATTAATTACTATTTAAATTACTTTCTCCAAAATTGTAATTTGTAATTAATTACATTGTAAAAAAAAGTAATTGTACTCAATTACTTTTGAAAATTTGGGTTTTAAATATTAATTACTATTTTGAACCAACAAGTAACGGAATCCCCCGGGATTCGGGCGAAGCTTAGTTTACCTGCGTTGTGAGTATAACAACAGGTTACAAATGAAACTTGTCATGCACGTTGGGACGTACGACGTACTTTGGACTTTTACTTAAGTTATAATTTATTATTTTTTCTGAATCCTAATAGTAAAAATATACTTTTCAAGGAATTTGCAATGTCTTCATATAGGATTTCATATAAATCAGTATAAAGTATTTTTAATAACCATATACACATATGTATATCAGGGTGAGTCTGGGAAGATGTCCACACTTTCAACATATATCTTACAAGTAATCTCGATTTTTTTCATATTTTTGATATAAAAACATTTACATCGTTGAAAAGAGAAAAAATGGCGGTTTATAATTTAGTAAAATAATTATAGGTTGCTATTTAAAAATAAAAGTTAATAGACGTATCTTGTAAACGTGATTTTATAAAAAATATCTACATCTGCCATCAAATAGTATATTTTTTTTAAAATAACTTTTATATGAATATTTTTTTCTATTACTTATAATTAAGAAGTGAAATGTCGAGGACGCGGGGAGGGAGCTGCGCATCTCCCCAGACTCAGTCTTTATATGGGTAACTTGTGGTACGGAAATTCCAAATCACTTTAGAACATTTACATCCCTCTATATGAAGGGTCACTTTCATGTCTACCTGGGAGTGAGGCAGGTTTTCCTACCCTAAACAGATATTCGTGCATCGACCTTCTAAAAAGGAATAATTATTCAACCTTCGAGTTGCATATAATTTCAATCCAAAAAGGTAGCTACAACTACGGCAAAATTTTACAAAGTTGGCAATTCTTTATAAATTTGTTTTATTACTCTTATTATTTTTATTTATGTTGTATTTCATATTAAACAGTGTAGTATTATCTTTTGTTTTATTTAATGTAAGGTAAAAGATTTTTTTATTAAAGTAATTGAAAAAGTAATTAAAATGTCAATTACAATGCAAATGTAATTGGTAATTTAATTACATTTTGGATAAAGGAATTGTAATTGTATTCAATTACTTTTTGAAAGTAATTTGCCCAGCTCTGACAAATAGTAATATGAATACACTTCATAATCAAATTAAAGAGACAACAATTGATGTAGAACATTGGTTTACAGCAAATAATCTAAAATTGAATATAGATAAAACTCAAGAATAAATAATTTCACACATCAGAGGTCTTGGGAGTGGGCATTCCGTGAAACTCCTTGGTATACATATAGATGAGATCAAAATGGGATTGAAGGACCAGAACGTGAAATTTATGTTGTTTGCACAATGAAAAGGCTTGGTGGTCCACGTAATATATTCTTTATTAGGAACTACGGACGGACGTTTCAGGTTTTGAGCAAACCCATCATCACCTGTAGGTACATGAAATTAATTTTGTTGGAAACATAAAAGAAATTATATGACAAAAAAAATCCTTACCTAATTACAAAGGTTGTACAAATTATTATAAAACATTACAGATAAATAGCAGCACTCGCTTCATTTCCGTTGATGATGCAATTCTTCGTGTGGTGCAGGAGGTCTGGATGGCTGATGTTACGAGGGTCATTCAATAAGTAAAGAGACAAATTTTATAATTTTAAAAGTATTCAATGAATGTGTACAATATTTTCAGGGGTGTTAGTTGGCAACCTTGGGATATGCTCTGATCAGCTGTTTCATCATTTTATGTCAACATAACCTCAAAATTTCCAGTTCACAATGGCAAGTCCACTAGAAGATTGCACCTTAGAAGAGCAGCGCTCAGTCATTAGATTTTTAGTCGCAGAAGGTGTAAAACCAAGTGAAATTTTTTCTAGAATGTTAATACAGTACGGTAAAAGTAGTATGAACCGTGCGAATTTTTACAAGTGGGTTGATCGGTTTAAAAGTGGCCGAACAAGTGTAGGTGATGAACCCCGATGTGGACGTCCAGTGGAAGTTTCTGGTCCGGGACTCACAGGGTCCAGTCTATTGCGATTTCCTTGAAGATCAGCGAACTATCAATAGCCAATACTACTCTGAGATGCTAGAACACAAAGTTAGACCAGCTATCAGGAGCAAACGCCGTGGACTCTTGTCAAAAGGAGTCATTCTTCAGCACGATAACGCCCGCCCTCATACAGCCCAGCTGACCCGTGATAAGCTTCAAGAATTGGGTTAGGAGGTCTTACCTCATCCTGCCTCCAGTCCCGACCTCGCCCCATCTGATTTTTACCTGTTTGGACCACTCAAAGACGCCCTACATGGAAAAAGATTTGCTAATAATGAGGAAGTTAAGGAAGCGGTGCAAAAGTGGCTTCGGGGTAAATCGAAAGAATTCTTCGCCAAGGGAATTAGGAAGCTGCAAGAAAGATGGGACAAGTGCATAACTGTGGGGGGTGATTATGTTGAAAAATAGCCTTAATTTTGAAAGATTGAAATAAACCGTTTTTGAGCTATAGCCATTTGTCTCTTTACTTATTGAATGACCCTCGTATAATAAACCTATTTTTCATCGTATTGGCGCTCAAATTTGGAGCCCAAATTGCGGCAAATCGCGATACTTTAGTAATCTAGGAACTTTACAATACATGCTAGAGTGTTCGTCAGCTAAAAAAAGCCATTTACGTCATCAATAGATACGCGAAGCAATGACGTAGTAATGACGTAGGCTCACACATTTTGTAGGCAGTGGCGTGTCATACATTTTAATTACAACTAAACGTCAGAATAAGACACGAACGACACTGGCGTATCACGTGAACAGGGCAATGACAAAAATTGGTTTCTGCGCTGATGACGTTAATGGCTTTTTCTTAGCTGACGGGAACTCTAATACAGCTGTACACGAACACTCCTGAACGATCCGAAGTAGACCCGAGCATGTGCGTATTTGAGATGCGGCCTGTTATCACATTCAAAAATCAACTGGTCTCCTATTGCTAGTACAACTAGTACATCAGAAAAATTTAAATGCTTTATATCATTTTGCAACAATTAATTTAAAATATGTTCTTTTGTTTTTTCCTTCTGTTTACCGATCAACTTTAATATTTTTAATAACTTATTATATTTTTCATCTCTTTAATTTTCTAGAATATATGAAAGGAAAAATCATTATAAATATTTTAATTTGAATATAATATTTATTTAAAATATTTATTTGTAAAATAAAAATACATTTTTTACACGGAAAAAAAATAATTTGACTCTTTGAACCCAAAACTCATGAATCGGCATTGGACTTGTCGGAAAAGAATTCGGCATTGTATCTCGCGTAGGCCAAAACGTATTATATAGTTAGTTAAAGAGTTTGTTATTTTAAATAAAATTTGTCACTTGCTAACACGAGTATATTAATTTCCAAGACACAACAAAATGTAATGTACATTCACAGCTAATACACAATTTAGTTCCAATGTGTCATGTGTCAACACTTCATAACGTGGAAACTACAGATCTCGTTTTAAAAATATGGACCGAAAGCGTTCGGTTCATAACGCATACAAAAATGAAATGATGTGAGGTTTGATTCTTTCTTTGCAACACGAGCTTGGAGGTTAAAACTCTTATAATAAGCATTTACTTCAATTAAGAATTGGTCATTACAGGGACCGTGTATCCCGGGTATAACACGCACGTATATATACAAGTGGTGAACCGTACAGCCGAACATAGGACATGTTTAAACAGGTTTTCCTAATTTCCTGCTTTCGTCACTATTTTAGGTTAAAAAGCTTCAAATAAAAGTTGTACATCATAAAATTCTGCAACTGAATCAATAAGTAAAATTAATTTTGTATGCCTTGCAACGGCAGAAATTAGGTATGAAAATATCGAAAATCACCTCAAAAATAGCTATTAGCCATGGAATTGAAACAAAAAATTATCAAATGTTAACGATTTATTTGTCAAGCTAGGTTAATTTCTTTTTATTCTTATTTGTAATTTCTGTTCAAGTGAATAAATATTTAAATTAACAAGTAATTATTAACTGGAATAGAAATTAGAAATAATATCTCTGGTGCGTGGGCAAAAGAGTATAAGTCAAATTTTGGTCAAAACAAGCTAATTGTGTTACTAGGTTTAATAATTCAGTATCTTTAGTGTGGTTATGACAGTATGAGTAAAGCTTGCTTATTTTGACCGTCAGGTTATGTGATCTTTTAAGTCTATGTTGAAACGTATTATTCACTAGTGACCAATAGAGTATAAATGCAGTTGTACTGTTTTTACCAGAGATTTTAAAAATTGGTCCTAATAGTATATATTATACTGTTAGAACGACTGCATTAAATTTCCAAGTGTTCATTTGTACTATTTTACATGTAGCAACATAATCTAAAAGTTTGTAAGTGGCGTCTGTGAATATTGTTTTTAAGCGTTTTCATATGTTTTTACATATTCTTGTTCCAGTATGTCAGTTTTTTTGTACTTTGTTGGTTAATTTAGTATAAGTCATTTGTTAAATGTATGTGTCTGTGATCAAAGTAGTATAAGTCACTTATTTTTTAAAAATATGTATTTTTTTTCAAAATTATGGTGTATGTTTGTTCTTGTGCCGTTTTACAAACAATAATCATTTATTATTTTATTTTTAGTCTTATCAATGATCTTACAAGTCACGTTAAACATTCAAACTTATCTCCTGCGAAATACAGTTTTTGTACTTATACTCTTTTGCCCACGCACCAGAGATATGTAATGACAATAAATTATCCTAACATGACAAATAAACCGTTAAACATTTGTTATTTATTTTGCCTCATGGTTATTGCTATTTTTGAGGTGATTTTTGACATTTTCATACCTAATTTCTACCGGAACAAAGTATAAAAAATGTTTTGCTTTTTGATTCGGATGCAGAATTTTATGCTCTACAACTTTTGTTTGAAGCTTTTATACCTAAAATAATTAGAGAAGCAGGAAATTTGGAATGTCTGATTTTACATGTTAAAGTCCTATGTTCGGCTGTGCCGGTCACCACCCTGTATATATTCCAAATCTCAATGTCGAGATGTCTAATGCCGAATCATGTGATGCCAACTTATTACCCCCCCCCCCTAAACGCGTATGGTCTATATTTTGATTTACATTCTGTCCATATATTACATTTAACAGCTTTGAGTGCATGCCATTAGAGTACAAATAGCAGATGTTCCATCGTCACTACATGTACAATAATTACAACAATATCGAAATGTTGATCTTGGTTTGCAGCAAAATCCATCTTGACCAGGTTTACCTATTCAATGAAAATTATTATTAGATATAGGTACTTCGTATAAACTTTATTACGATAATAGTCATATCAGATATATTCATTACGGGGCAAAATACCTGATAAATTCAAGTTCAAATGGTCTCTTATTTGAGATTTGAGGATAAACTGACTCTGATCAGTAGAGATGGTGCCAAATATCATGGGCTATGAAATGCGCCGATCAAAAAGAGAGAAAGGTAGAGAAAAGGTCAGGCAATAGGAGAGAGAGAAAGAGAAGGAGTTTTACATTCTGCGCAACAGTGGCGCATCATAGCTTCATGGGCCCCCAAGCAAATTCAAATTTGGGGGCCCTATGTAAATACAGTGTTTTACAAAAAAAATACAAATATATCGTTATTACCGAAATCTGCTAACAAAAGCAGACTGGCACATCCAGAAATGGGTAATAAGCCGTGATGGCATATTTATTTAAATTTATGTAAAACAAAATTATTAAGAAACATGAAAGAAATCATAAATTTGTTTTTTCTTCAAACGTCATAAAAGTAGCATCTTTTGTGACTTGATTCACAAGGTAGAAGTTTAATTTCTACGCTGCCGGAGTAGAAATAGCTAATTTCTACGCCGCCGGCGTAGAAATAAAATAAATAAATATCCATAGAAACTATACAAAATCAACGAATAAGAAATAGCCTTAATTAAAGAAACCTGTAATATCGCCCTAAATGTCACTATAACACGCTAGGTAACCTAAGAATAAAGTTACTAATACGATTCATAGCTGTCAAATTTAAATACATAACCTGTGAATTGAAATATAAACAGAGTTTACTTTTGAGGAAATAACATTATTAAAGAATAGCAGACTTACAGATTACAATTACAGGGACGGTAATGAGCATAAGTATACTTAGAATTAAAGTGATAAGAAAAGAATATATTGTTTTGCAGAGATTTCTGGACATATCTTTCAGCCACACTATTAGATTTCCATCCAATCGAACAACTTCAGGGGGCGTACATTATAATCCTTCATATTCCGACATAATTGCACACAAGGAGGATATAAAATTGCACAGTTTTTATTTAAACGTCAAAACGTGAAAATTTTCATTTCAATGTGTTTATAACCAAAAGGGAACAAATAAGTATCCATAGCTACAGGGCAATTGAAATCGCAAACTTAATTTACATAAAATGTAACGTCAGTAGTAGATATTTTTCTTTAAATATCTACGTTTGAAGAAAAAATATAATGTGTCATTCGGAGTAAAAGTGTCTTTGTGTGCCTCGCGTGCATTTATCCGACTCGCTTCGCTCGTCGTTTAAACTTCCACGTTCGTCACACAAAGTCTCACTTCTACTCCTAATAACACAATATACTATTATCTCGAGAATTATTAAGTTTTCAAAGAATCTAATAACACCAAATGAGAAGAAAACGTGTTTTGCCTGTAGCTCAAAAACAAATGAAAATAGAAAATATCTGTCGCGACTTTTAATCTTTTCTCTAAAAGTTTACCTGTAAGGAGCAAACTGTTTTGCTCTCCCACCATTAATATTACCCGAGATATATTAAATTGTAAATGTATTTCATATAAATTCCACACAGAAAGTTTCTTGTATTCTCAGTAAAATTATTTCACATACATATTATGTAAATTGTACTTCTGTTAATTAGTAATATCTTTGAATATATAATACATATAAGAACGGCAACGCATATAGCCTAGCAAGATACTATATCTGTCTCTTTTTATTCACAAAATTATTATATATAGCTAGTGACTCCTACCACAAAACTGTGAACCACGATAAATCGTGCTGACAGCATTGCCAAATAGTATTTGTTAGAGGTATTCAATAATCAATAATTCAAAAATATTGTTTCATAATAACCAGATAATATATTTTGAATCGTCAATGTACATGTATACTTGTTTTACAGTAGCAAACTTAAAAATCTTTTTAAAATCTTATCTTGTTGTTCTAGCAACGTGGCAACACTGTGCAACATCCACCTATTATGTACTTTTTGAACTAACTCAGAAATAATTCGTATACGAATTTGGATGTAAGAAGAGAATACAAAAAAATTGTAACTTTTGCAATTGTAGTATTGGAGCGAAACGATCGACACACACACACGCACACACACACACACACACACACACACACACACACACACACACACACACCTGCACACACCTACAGACATCATCGTAAAAATAGTAAATTCATATTCTAAGGACCCCAAATCGTGCTTATTCATTAAAAACTCCATCGAATTTTTGACAAAAGACAATAGCCCGTATTCCGAGCGCACTTTTATAATAAAAGCGCTTTTATGGAGTGCGCTTTTACATTCTTATGAGCAGTGTGCTCCATAAATTTTAAATTTTGATATTTTTACTTCAATAATATGTAAGAAATATTGGCTTTAGGACCCCATGTTGATGGGGCCCCATGCAATTTTAATTTAATTTAATTTGCCATAGGATAACGCGTCACTGGAGGCGAAAGCTAAGGTGTATGTAATCCCTAGGGAGATAAATAACAAATGTAAATGTGTATTTCGCACATAAGGGTGTTTCCTATATGGCACGAGCTATAAGTAACAATCGTACATTTGACATTCATTCAATATTACGCAACCATTTTTTATTTTACTGCAAACTGCAGTCACTCTTCTTATATACTTCTTTTCAAGTTTAAGTTTAGTATTTAATACGTACGACAAGCCATTTTAGTACATGCTGCAGTTTGGCCATCCTCCGAACACTGACATCTATTGCATAGGTCCATAAAAACTTCCCCAGGTTTGCAATTGTAGCAGCAGCCACAGTAAGCTACAACAAAAAAATAATAATGATATGTTGCACAATTCCTTTTCTTTGCTTTACTCTAAAGAATAAGAAAAAATATTTTAGCCGTATTTTTTTATTTTTTTCATATTACTCTCCATTCATGAGAAAAATGTCGATGACCAACTTAACTAAAAATCGCATTGCTGTGAAATTTAGTTAAGAGGGTTCACTACTAGTCGTTGAAATACGCGAAAAAGCTATTCTTTTGTACCCTTAAAATCATCGTAAATCAATATATTATGAATGTCATTAAAGTACGCAAAATGAAGTTTATAAATGTCATTATGTATGATACGGCAATATACAGTGAAGATTGCCGAACATACGGAATGAGTTTGTGGGTATAGCAAATAGTATGGTAAGAAATTTCTACAGTTTAAAATATTGATTCTAAGCTTACCAAAACTGAATATGTTATTCAAGTATTCCGCTGTTTAATATTGGGTTACATCGTCTTTATTAGTAATACCTGGTTTAATTCTATTAGACATTGTATCCCTAAGCCCTGCACGTTTTCCTGTGATTATTATCATATATGTCTTGCAAGGTAGGTTTTACTGTACCCACTAGATTTATACGAAGTTGTTTTTCATTGTGCCAAAAATAAAGGGCTGCGGTAAATCTGGACTAGAAGATGATGAAAATACCGGTCGAACTATTATTACCAGTCATTTGGTCCACAGTTTTTTAAATATTAAGTCAATATTTAAGTAGCCGAAAGAATTTTGTATAAATTTCTAAGTATTTGTGTAGATTTTATAATTTCTTGAAAATGTAAACTAGCCGAATTATTATGAGTAAATCGTAAATCAATTGCACTTGACACTGATATTTGTCAATCAGAAATCAGAATTTTTATATTGTAGTACATAACTATTTCTTTATTTAACTCTAAATCCATTGAATATGAAGCATAAAATCCAATCAAACCATATAGAGAATAAAATATTCTTAAATATTTATAATAACATTAAAAGTGAAAAATGATATTTAACAGCGTTTTTTCAAGAAAAACTGTTAAAATCTTCAAGTGAGGGTACTTACGGTTGACCTCTTCCAACCAAAATTTAATGACGTCTGTAGGATGAGGAATGCGAAAAAAATGTAATTTTTTTGAATTGTAGTATTGGAGTTATCGGAACCGAAAGAATAGTCACACACACAACACACACACAAACACACACACACAACACACACACACAAATACATACAGACATCGTCGTAAAAATGGTAAAATCGTATTCTAGGGACTTTAAGACGTGCTTATTTATTAAAAACTCATCACCGATCTTTTTAACCAAAGACAATACTTTCCGTACCTAAAGGTGAAGGAAGGTAAAAGGTGACACACTTTATTCTATCAAAATACAAACTCTATCTGCTTAGAAACTAAAAAACATTCGTGACTAACGTACAAATATCATAATAATCTGAAAATACACACAAACACCATAACATAAACCAAAATGTATTCAAAATTTAAAATGAGATAATTCCAATATCCAGTAGATATCGTTTTTCAGTATATGTATATGCACAATGCACACACAAAAAAAATTAGCTTGCAAAAAAATCGCGTACACCTTAAAAATCAAGTAACCGTGTTTTTACCTTTTTTAGCTATGTAAATACGATTTTTTTAAAATAGGTTAATATCAACTGTCAATGAAATTGTCACTGTCATGTCATTATTTTAGGTATCGTGGAGCAAGTTCTTCATTGTGCTAAGTTACTACTAAATTACAAATATATTCTAGAAAAATTAAAGAACAACCAAGTATTTATTTTAAATGGATTATAAATAAGTAAAAATTATGACTGAAACAAATTATGGAAGAAGTAGCATTAGTAATTTATCATCGCTCCATCAGCGTCTAATACTTCATTTAATCTTAATGTTCTTCTATTGATCTGATTGACCACCCCTCTTCTAACTTAGAAAGTATTACAACTTTCATATTTTCTGATAATTTTGACACCTTAATTGACACTAATGACACTGATTGTGACACTGACAAGTTAACAACCGAGACCGACTCAATATAGCAAAAAACAGGTGTACAGTAAAATTTTTGAAAGATGTCCGAACAAGGGCACCTGTATCACGAACGAATTAACAAATAGGCATACATTTATCTCTTTCTTTTGCAAAGGCTGTAAGAGTGTGTGATAAGGATGGATATAACACGCTTGTCTTTAAAAAATTCATATTGTTTCGACTAAGTTAGGACATTCCATTTATAAACGATGCTCGTTGTTGATAATACTTTCGCTGTAACGTAAGTTTATTTATTAATTCAGATACATTACCTGGATTCATAGCCGTACGTATAACGTTATATTCTGTCAGAGTCACTGACACTGACATTGTGTCAGTATCTTATTTTTAACATATTTGGTTTTACATTTGCTTTATAAACTTACTAGTTGACTTATTTTTGAATTTTGAATGTTTTTCCTGTAATATATATTTTTATAATAATAAAATAACAGTAGTATCTTACGTACCCTCATAAAAACTAAGCAAACGACACTACTGAATTTGTCATGATGGGCGGAGCAAAAATCTGAATTCATACAATTCGTAGACAACCTTGATCGGACATCTTTCAAAAATTTTACTGTACGCGATTTTTTTGCAAGCCAGTGTACATTGTTCCTTATAACCGAGAATTTGCTAAGAATTTGGTTGTTATATGGGAGTGTTCGCTATAAATAGGTTCGTTATATTATGCAAGCGCACAATAGGTATAAATAATAGGTAAGATTTCTATTCTGGGAAATTATTTTTGTTCGTTATAAACAAGTATTCGCTACATTGGGTGTAAATTATATCCGAGTTCACCTATACGTATATTATAAGGATCGTAACTTCAATCATGTACCGTAATAATTGATATTATGATCCATTTCACATAATAAATAAAAATAAGACATACTGGCCCGTACGACGATCACGGTTTTAACTAAAACGCTGTTTTAAGAAGTGTCAGATAGCATTATTTAATAAAAGTAATAAATAATATCGAATTTATCAAAATATGATTTAAAAGCAGAACATAGTTTGTATTCAAACAAATATTTTTTAAAAAATCGATCTTCAAACATACGTGCAAAATTAAATGTTGAAATTTGAATTTGACATTTTTTAAAACAACGTTTTAGTTAAAACCGTGATCGTACAGCGTGAAAAAGAATGTGATTTTGAAATTCAAAATGTCAACTTTGTATTTGTTCTCATTTAAAGAAAATATAAATATCTTACGAAATTTATATTTATCTTCCAAATCACTCTATTCATTATATGAGTAATTGCGCACTATTTTTCATATTCTATATTACCGATCACTCGAGTGTGATCTTACAGAGAAAGCTTGCACTTCGCGCAGTGACTAAACTGTAAAATTGTGCAAAATATTACCATTTCTCACTTTGAACAAAATAAGCTATTTTACAAGAATTGAGGGCAACACTTGCAAAAAAATTAATGTATTTAGTTAGTATAAAATAGAAAATTACGTTTTTTAAATTTTGTAATAAATTTCGAAACTTATTTAAAATAGTTTTAAATAATAGTCCAAAAAAATTCATGAGTTTTGATGTATAACACATTATTCTTTGTTGTTTAAACAGGCTTCAAATAACCAATCTTTAAATACTCTGTTTGAAACGCACCCTAAGCTCGAGTTTATCTAAACCAAAATTTAAGCCGGAACTGTAATATCGGTCCTTAGTATTACATCTAATATACTTTCAAACTTCCAAGGATCTTTATAGTTTTCTTTGTGTTACACCAAAATACTCCTCCTATAGTAATCTATAAGTAATACTGAAATAATTCAAAAACACCTGTGATCAAAATGAATAATCTTTATATATTGTAAGATAATACGTACAGTAAAAAATGTATAAAGGGCTTGTACCTATATTCAAAACTTCTTTCTGAATCAAGTTATGTCGAAATAGATTCCCCGAAATCTGTATTAAAAGTTTTTGTAATACCTTGGAAAATTCATGTTTATTTGAAACTAATCTTTTGCAATTAATGAATCCTCATCAAGATCCTTACTTTATAGTAATGGAATTTCTTCTGCCGGTCATAAATGACACGGCTGGCTATATATTTTCTCAAGTATAATGCAGCGGACACAACCTGATATTTTTAAAGAAATGTTGAAGATTACTAAACGTAATCGATTGTTGCCGAGATTCATTCTAATTTTATTTATCATTGATTTCGTATCACAAAAATTTAATTTTTTTGATGCAGCTAAATAATAACTTCTGAAAAATGACATATGATAGCTGTTAATTTGACATTACACTCTGACATCACATCCCGATAAATTACTTAAATGCGATAAATATTGCTGAACGCGGCCAATGATAACCTTTTTGACAGGTTGTCAATGTGACACATCAAATTATTTGCTTTCAAAATGGTTCTTATTCAGTATACAAAATAAAGCTTTATACGACACTGCGAAGATGGCCGCATTTAGGGCCTCGATAGTATGTATACGTATGTACTATCTGGGCCATAAATGCTTGTTTTACCTCCGGCCTAATGTAAATAGGTATATTGGAGTTAAGATTACATTTATTATTTTATGTAGATGATATTAAATATTAATTATTTTTCATACCTGAGGATACAAATATAAGCGTCAGAAAGGTGATAAAAAATATTCTTTGCTCCATAGCTGCCTTTTCAACTGTTTAGTACAAAGGACACGTACAAAATGAAATTTAAGTGAAAGTTTCTATATTTATACAATTTTTTATCAAAATTGTAAGAAAATGTTTTGTAAAAAAAAATGTTTTACATAATTATTTATTATACATATTTCAATAATAATTTATATATTATTTTGATTATTTTTTTGACATTTCTTTAAACCAATGAAATGTTTCTTTTTTTGTCACGTGTTTTGTTTTATCCAATCCTGTCATTATTATACTGAGTATAAAGCTCTAGAGATTATTCCCGAGAATAATATCTGTAGCTTTTGTTTTTGTTGACAAATGTCATGTATTTAGTTTCTTCATAAATATGCATATATCAAATCCTGATTATTTATAATTATTTGGCATTGTCAAAATAATTCTGTTCTAGTTGTCAAAACAGACTTACCAACTGTACTGTGCAAATGAATGAAGCTAATTAATAACGACAGTAGATGGCGTCACAATAACATGACAGTTGTGTCTTATCGTTTGAAACAAATTTGTAGATCAAAAAATAATCTAATTAAATATAATTCGACAGTTCGACAGTCGCTCTTAGAGCGTCATGACATTCCGTCTCTAGCTTCCAGGCGAATCTTCTCTAGTGCGAGGTACATGTGGATGCTGATTCACAACAAAATTCCCGATCCATGTACCAAGGTTATCATCCAGGCAAGGCAGGACATTCCATCTCCCTACCGCTTGGACTGATGCGTATCTGCGTTCACCTGTCTACATCATGTGTCTGAATGCAGAAAAAGTTCATCTGCATACCAATGCGTCCAATAATGTAATAACGTAATAGTTATTTATGTTATAAGGATCATAATGTCAATAATTATGGTACTAGTCGTGAAGATTATCATACGAGGCAAAGCCGAGTTTGATAACACGGCGTGTACCATAATGTTTGACATTATGATCCGTATAACATACAAAATTTTATATGCTGGCGTAAATCAATGAGAAAATAAAATACATTATTTTTTTGACTTGAATTAAATCTAAAAAATCAGATATGATGATTTTGATGTTCTCTTTATATGGAGTTATGGTAACCACATAGTAACAAATTACTTGTTTACAAATAAACAAGGTTTGACAATAGTGTATGTATATGGTCTGTGATTTTCGGCAAAAAATGAGTGATTCTGAAGAAAGTTTGCCTTCTGATATAGAAAATTCAGCGCAAAATGTTGTTTCATCACTTTTACCACAAAAATCTAAAGCAACTTACGAAATGACGTTCAACCGTTACGAAGAATGGTGTATAAAGAAGAAGGTGAAAAATATTACAAATGAGAAAGTGTTACTGGCATATTTTGAAGAGTTGGCCAAAAACAGAAAATCCTCGTCCCTTTGGTCGTATTACTCCATGTTACGAAGTGTTTTGTCAATTAAGAAGAACATTGATATCAGCAAATATATACACCTGGTCGCATTTTTGAAGCGGAAATCCGAAGGCTATAGAGCTAAGAAGTCCAGAATTTTTACCAAAGAAGACATCGCAAAGTTTTTGTTAGATGCAGATGATAAACAGTTTTTAATGATAAAGGTAAAAAAATCAATCAAAATAATATTTTTTTCTATTATTTAATCAATCTTTTATATTTAGGTAGTGTTCATCATTGGATTAAGTGGAGCATGTAGAAGGGAAGAACTGAAGGATTTACTTGTAGAAAATGTAACTGATCAAGATCAAGTTTTTAGAATTGTTATCCCTAACACTAAAACTAAAATTTCTCGGGAATTTTTTGTTACATCTGGAAGTGTTGAAGGTGTGAATATGGTAGAACTTACTAGGAAATATGCCGCCTTGCGTCCAAAGCATGCCGCCCATTCTCGTTTTTTTGTGTCATATAGAAACAATAAATGTACAACGCTCCCAGTAGGAATTCACACATTTGGAAATATGCCTAAACTCATCGCTACGTTTCTTAAGCTTCCTAACCCGGAGGAATACACTGGCCACTCCTTTAGAAGATCTTCCGCCTCCTTGTTAGCAGATTCCGGAGCAGATATTCAAACTGTTAAACGTCACGGAGGATGGAGAAGTAATACAGTTGCAGAAGGATACATAGAAAATTCCGCAGAGAATAAGAAAAAAATATCTGTAGCAATTCTGGGTAAAAAGAATATACCAATGCAGCAGAATATTCAAAACAATGTTCAAATTAGTAATCAAACAAATGAAACACTTTCGACTTCTTTGCCTGGTGTTACGCTTACCAATTGTAGAAAATGTATTATAAATATTTACAATAATTAAATTGTAATTAAATAAAACTTGTTTCTGCGAATTTCGTTGTTACATTTTTACATAATTTCATTATGATACTGAGTACCATAATGTTTTCATTATGGTACTGAGTACTATAATGAAAGCCATTAGAGTACTGAAACTGAGGTTTATAATGTTCTTATTATGATACGCCAGCATATAAATATTGTTTTTCTATTTTGCATCTGTAACAAAGCTATAACAGCACCCAAAGGAGTTCGTTAATAGCTCGTTTGAGTGTTTTAACAGCCTAGTACAATTTATTTTTATAAAGTTGGTAGCATAGCTGAAATGTCAAAAAATATCAAATTTCAAACCTCACTGAATAAACGATACTAACGATTGTTAAGATTTTCATTTTTGTTTATATATATTTAGGGCATAAATAGTTCAAAACACTATTAATTGTTGATATTTAAAATATGTAATTTATTTGTGAACTCTGTCGGTAAATTAGTTCGAGCTGTTTGAGACAAAAGCAAAATGGCGGCGGAGGAGAAATGTCAACAAGAATTGTGTTTATTTATAAGAAAATAGTGTTTTAAATATAAGATGTGTATAATTATTATATAGTTTTACACTTTCCACATCCTTTTCAGTTAATTTTATACAATAAAATGTAAGTAACTTGTAAAAAATTATATTTGATTATGACTATGAAACCTGACTTTTTTCATTGTTTGTTTTTGGAATTATAAAATGTATTTTCCGTAATTTCACGTATTTCAGGTGGAGTACACAAAAAATCGTATCTATTCATTTTTAATTTGATATGAATTTGATTGTAAACAACACGAGACAATTTTATATTCAAACATTGAATTTTCAAATGTCACATTATTACCAACTAACACAAAATTCCCTAAATTTTGAATTTACGATTTTTTATTTAAAAAGATTATAAAAAGCGCAAAATAGAAAAAATAGTATAAAGAACTCATGTCATAATTGTCGATTATTTTGTTCGAAGGTTTGGGCAACTCCGCTACGCGTCGTCACCCAAACTTCCTTCTCACAAAATAAAATGACAATTATGACATTCGTTTTTTAATATACTATTTAATAAATGATCTTAATGTTTAAGTATTTAATAATATTCTCAGTCTTAAATTAGTGTTTATAATTATTTAATCATAGTGTTAGTCATTTTTATTATCTTTTTAATATTTATCCTAATTATTCCTTCTCCTTCTATTCTACAAAAAATACGGTTTATTGTACAAAATAAATAATAAAATGAAAATATAAATTACTTCTTATCTAAATCTATTTTTATCATTTTTATCTATTTATATTATTATAAATATTAAATAATATCCACTTCCTTCTCTCTAAAATTAAATTGTTTAAATTTATCTACATTTTAAGATAAATGAATTAAATATTTATATTATATTATTTCTTCAGCCTATATTTTTTCAAATACAATATACTCGACAGTTTCAAATCCTGTGTTATATCTCAAATGTCTTTAATTAGCATAAAAATGTCAATATGGAGATAATTTTATTGATAATGCAATAAATATAACAACCTTTTCACAAAGAATTTTTATTTGCTTTCAAAAGATGTTACATATTATATAAAAATTGAAATAGTTAAACTTTATATTTATTTGATCAGATTTTTTTTTACATTAATGATCAGTAATACTGACCATTTAATTCCGAGGCTTTACTTAAAATACTGATCCAATAAATAGCAGCCAATAGTCAATGTAGTATGTATGTACTTGCTGTATCAGATTTCAATTTTGAATTATTCATAAATGAATTAATCATATGTGCAGGTATTAGAAGTACACATTGCAGATCGGCCACTTCGTCTACAAATACAGTCGTTGCAGACGTTTTTAAATTTTTCTCCAGGATTGCACACGAAATCTGGGTCACCAGGAGATGCTAAAAATAAACAGAAAAAATGTATTCATTTCCATTTGCCTGATAAAATAAATATCTTCATGATATTTTTTTTCAATAAAGATTTATGATTTTATTGGAGTTTTGAAAATACTTAAAATGTGCTTTACTGCTAGGGTGTATTATTTTAATTGCTTATGGTAATACGGATAATTATTTCTTACATACAACTCAACTGCAAATAAAATATTTATTAGCGTGTTTATTCGTCTTATGATTGTGATTTTCTAAAGCATAATTAGTTTAACCGTGATTCTTTTGTTTGTTACACATTGATATGTAAATATAAAAATATATTATTTTACAAAACTTACGGCATCCAATTTTAGTGCAAGCTGCACCTTTTCCATCTGGTGCACATATACAAGTATTACACAGTTGTTTAAATGTTTCTCCAGGACTACAATTATAATCTAAAGCCATTGCTGCAAAACAAAGAAAAAATAAAATTAAAAAATGACGGGGGAATGGGGTCATTTAAAAAAAATCGTTTTTTTTTATAAAATCGTGAAACCCGTCTCATTTAATAAATATAGTAATATAATACGAGTATAACATGAAATATGCGACTTTTCATTCATAAATTTGCTAATAAACTTTCGCGGCTGTAAAATTCGTGACGTCACGGCTTGTTACTCACACAAAGATATTCCTCTCTCTCACACACACACACACAACGGGCCACGTGGTATCCGTTTGCTGCTGTAAACAAGCTAACCTAAAATTGTGACAGGTGACAGCAGAGTTAAGAGTAAAGGTATGTAAATAAACACATTTATTAAAATAATACCAAAAGTTGTATGAAATATGTTTTTCGTTAACAATATATTGCTGTCACAAAATCAAACTGACAAGTGATAACTCAAACAATCATAGTTCCAAATACAACCGGTAGAGAGAGCTACTGCTACATCCGACAAGCCGTGACGTCAGCGTCCAAATATTTGAAATTAAAGACAACTTTTAAAAAATTATATCTCTGATTCTAAAGACATGTAAAGTGTAAAACATACACCTACATATTTAATTTGACCTATTCTTTCAAGAAAAAAATAAATTAGAAAATGTGAAATGACCCCATTGGAATTTGAATAGGAATAAGATCTCATTTAACCTCTATGTAACTTTATTACAAAATTAATTCTTGTACTGTACTGTCCACAATAATTGTGACTACATCCCTATACAATGAAATGTATATCGTGGTTACCGCAATTTATTGATAGATTAAATTATCTTATCAATAGGTAAAAACAATCTTAACTTCAAAATAATGGGATCTTCCAGTATTTCTTTTTAATGTGTTTAATGAAACTTCATCTAATCTAGTGCTTCCTAAACTTTCTTGGTCCGCGGACTTCTTTTTCTCCTAAATTTGACGGCGGACCCCTCTTGACTTGGATTTGTACAAAAGTGTGTACAGAGAAACGATCGTGACTGGTGAATTTAAATTTAAGGGTGAGTTTTCTTTAACGTATATACAACTACTTCTCTGTATATATACAAATATCCCTAATAAATGGCGAATTACGGTTCTGATCCATATATTAACATAACGGTATTTTTCGTTGTCGTCCTGGAAGACAACAAAGCGAATAAGCTGACCGCTAACTTTTACAACTTTCGTCCAACGTCCGTCTTGGCCAGATGCTGGCTAGATTTTCAATTTGTTCAGCTACACAGAAAATAGCTATTTTGCAGGAAAAATATTTATTTTTACCTCTCGCTAAGAGAGGTATTGGATTCATGCTAAAAATCACATATCCAGATTTTATTGAATAAGCACGTTTAAGGTCCCTACAATCCGATTTTAACATTTTTACGATGATGTCTGTGTGTGTGTGTGTGTGTGTGTGTGTGTGTGTGTGTGTGAGAGAGTGTGTGTGTGTGTGTGTATGTGTGTGTGTGTGTAGAAGATTCTTGAAAAAAAATCTTCTAAATAATATTTTTTGAAATTTTTTCTTGGTAATATTAAAGAAAATTAAATTCTCTATCTGATACATTTAAATATTTTATTATATATTCTATAGATTTAGAGATAAAAGAAATATAATATATAAAATAATAATAATAAAATCTGTTGTAATAAATCCGAAAGAATGCCATGGAAAATAGTTGAAAATTTAAATTGTCAAAAAATGTCAGTGTCAGAAATCCGGAGACATTACTGAAGATTTTTTCTGGGAAGTACATACATTATATTATTTCTTCTTGCATTAATAGTTTAATATTTAATATTATAGGTATATTACACATACCCTTCATATATGCTGTTACTTCCGACAATGAATTGGAAACATCTCGAAAAATTAAAAGAGTAGGACAAAATTTCTTCATAGAATGAATTTAAATTAAAAAAATCTAAATATATGGAATAGATATAAGTAGAATTTTTGGTGTAGAGTGTAAGTATACAAGAAATGTTAAATACATTAAGGTGCGAGCAGTCATGTGTCAGAATTATAGCTAGTAATTATGTATATAGATGTCATATATCATAATTTCTCATTCTAAATTTAGTGATTTTCCAATTCCATGTGATTTATTTACCTCGACAAGTCAATGCCACACTCCTGGTGACAAATTAACTACATGAATTTAGAAAATCTTGAAATTTTTAATGAAAAATTCTGACATTTATGTACATAATTACTAATTATCATTCTGAAACGAGCATCCACATCTGCTTGTCAAGACCAACAATGTAACATAACTGTTCGCGCCCTATACTTAACCAAAAAAAGGAAGTGGCGAGAGGTATTGTGCTGGCCACAACAGATTTTTTTGTATAAATTTTAGAAGTACATTAATATGTCCTAACGCAGTTTTCTCAAATATTAAATGATATAGTATAAAAAATGATAATACAAAAAAGTAAAAATAAATACTCGGTTAGTTTCAGTAAGTGAAATTTTATTTCAATACGTATTTCGGCTTGTTCGGCCATCATCAGGAAAGAACTAAATGAGACGAAAACATGATACAATTTAAATAGCAGGTATAATTACAAGAATGGGGATCAAAGTTGACAAATCAATGGAGATTTATAAAGGTCTATTTGTTCGTTCCAAAGAACTTTACCGTCTTTCAAAGCCTTTTGGATTTCCATTGATTATAAATAGTCCATCTTTAATCCTTTAGAACACAGATGTTTCACAAATATTTTTTTTACGTTAACATTATGATTTTCCAATATACAGTGTTTAGCTACATTTGATGTACATTTAGTTTTCAAAATTGCACTAATATGTTCGATTAAAGCTGCGACTCGTTTGAATTAAAAAAAAAAACACTTTAGTAAACAATAAAGTGATCCATAAAAATATTCTTGAAAAAAGCGGAATATATGAAATAAAATGCTCATACTGCGACGCCATTTATGTAGGTCAAACGGATCGGAGTAAATAAATGAGTATTTTATTATATTTATTTAGTTTTTTAACTGTGTTAACGTCCTACGTGTGTTGTCATGGTTTTTGTTATTATTTTAATGTGTCTATATTTTAATGTGTTCATCTTCATACAAATGTAAAAAAATTCTCACGTAAGCAAACGATGTATTTATAAGTTTATCCAACTATTTTAGTGAAAAATAAATAAAAACAATTGAACATGAAACACACGAGTAATTTATGAAAGTAATATTCTATTCGCGACTCTTGGTTATATCGGAAATACTAGATGCGGACACTCTGATCTTGGTTATTTTTTTCCTTATAAAAAAATATCTGATGATGTTATATTGATGTAGTGACAGTTCATGTAATTACAAATAAATATAGAAAAATCTACAATAATTGTATTAACATAAAAAACAGCCAAAATGAATCTGGAATGACTGCAATATTGTAATAAAAATGTTATTAAATCAAACAATTTCTTTCAAAGTCCTTGCAGTACTTACATATGATTCTATAGTGTACCATTGCCGCCCTGATGTGGCTGCGGTAAGGCTGATTAGGGTTGTTTGTTGCGGTATAGAAACAAAGAGCGGCAATTCGAGGTAAAAGATTAGGGGATTTCTAATGAAATTCAATAGAAATATGACGCGTAATGCAACCAATAACAAGCGGGTGGAAGGCGGAGATTCACCCTTCCATAAATGGCATTAATTGGCATTTTAATTTTGTATGTACTTTCTGGGAGTGCAGACATAATTTTTTGAGCGATTTTATCTGAAGTGCGTATTGCCCGAAATTATTAGAGGCAATAGGCTTAGACCCGAAATACATATGTACAAAAAACTCAACAAATAAAAAATAAGATATCTAATTAGGGGTTTTTATGAAATAGATTACCTATAATTTAATAAATATATTATTTTGAAACTAATTATGTCATTATTATTACACATGCTTTATTATCAAAAGAGTTTTATCGAGTTTTAAGAACAACAAACATACGTCATTTGTCGATATTAACCATTGCTTACCGACATGTTTAACCTAATATCCATTTGCCGAGGATTAAAAAAGTTCTGAACAATAGAAGAATAATTTGTAGAAACGCGAGAACAAAGGGCCAGTGAAGCATTTTACTTTATTACCCATATATTCCTATCCCCACTCAAAAATACAAAGGGTAGATGCGGCAGGTCGGACAAATCGTGTCTCTTATTTGCGAATGGCGACACAAGTGGACATAATTATTAATTGCAAATAAGTTGGAATAAGGATATTTCAATTTACATAACTATACAAAATAAAATATTTTGCTTTTTTGTCATTTAAAAATTAAAGATCTACAATTAAACAGTTGTCATCCTAATGAATTACTGTTCGTATATGAAGAAAAATTATGATTCTGAACATTTGTTTCGATTTCTTTGCCTACACGACTTCATTAAAACTTCTCTGAAATAATAATAATAATAATAATAATAGACTTTATTGACATTAGTCAAGGGCGGGGTTCAGCCATAGGCTGCTTTTCAACCCAACCAAATACATACATAATACAAATAAACAATAATGAACGCCGATATGATAACAAAAACATAATACAAAGAAAAAAAATCTGATATGGCCAGCACAATACCTTCCGTCAATCCTGTGTATTATGTACAAATTCCATTCATAAACTGTCTTGCAAAAGATTATAAATTTCCAGTAATATAATTTCATGCAAATGGCACTTGACACTAACATTTTCTTCTTCTTTAGCTTTTCCCATTCGTTAGGGGTCGCTAATTTTTATTTTTTTCTTCCATTCATTTCTATTTTGCGGGTATTTTATGATTCCTTTTCTCGGCAACTGAATTCCACACCCCTGATAATAAATATACCACATGAAATAAGAAAATCATGAAATTTTGAATGAAAAATTACGACATTTGTCAGTTATGGACGTAATTCATAGCTGTAATTTTGACACGGGTCCACATATCTGCTTGCCAAAGTCAGCAAAGTCACGTCACTGCACTCGCCCTACACAATTTTTTTTGCAAAAGATCCTATATTTCTAGTTAAATTATTTCATAAACAAACTATTCGCATTGCACTTGACACTAACATCTTCTTCTTTAGTTTTTCCCATTCGTTAGGGGGTCGCTATTTTTTATTTTCTTCTTCCACTAATTTTTGTTTTGTTTGTCGTCCTCATTCAGTTCCTTTTCTATTCTTTCATATTATATTTGGTCTCCCTATGTTTCTTCCAACTTATGTTATAAGCTATTCATTCTTCCAATATACTCATCTCTCCACATGACATGTTCAAACCAATGTAATCGTCTCTCTTATATCTTTCTAGAAACGCCCAACACTAGAGTTATTTCCCTTATTCTTTCAACATTTACTTTTTATTGATATTGACATCTGTCAATTTGAATTACCTGAATATATTAGCAGTTTCCATGGTTAAGTTAGCACAGCTGGCTGATATATGAAAATTTATAATTATTACAATCTTTATAAATCTTTAACTCCATATCTGTTGAATATGAAATATAAAATGCAATCAAATCGTATAGAGAATAATATATTCTTTGAGTTATAATAAAATTTAACTGAGTTTTTCAAGAAAAACTGTTAAAATCTTCAAATGAGGATACTTCCGGTTGACCAATTATAACCAAAATCTAATCAAGTCTGCATATGGTTGTACGGAAGAGGAATATGCAAGAATTGTAATTTTTGGAATTCTAGTATTGGAGATATCGTGCATGAAACTGCGATCACATACACACACACACACACACACACACACACACACACACATACATACACACACACACACACGCACACACGAACACACACACACACACATACAGACATCATCGTAAAAATAGTAAAATCGTATTGTAAAGACCCTAAAACGTGCTTATTCAATGAAAACTCACCACCGAATTTTTTGACCAAAGACAATACCTTCCTTACCTATAGGTGACTGAAGGTAAAAAGGATTAATATAGAATAGACAACAAATATTTTAGACCACTAGCAAATCTTCGCAGGTAATATCGCAGGACAATAAATTATTATTCTTGCACACATAAATCTTCACATTTCCGTAAGTAATATTTAAAAGAATTTACAGAAAGATATTTCATACTGTCTGATAAAGTGTTGTATAATGTAGGGGCTAAATAGGAAAATGAGCACTTGAACTTTTGTTTTTTAAATAATACAAATAAAATATTTTTTACAATTATATTAGTTTATAAGTAGAATACATATATTTTTTTAGATTAATAATATAAAAATCTGATGTGGCCAGCACATAACCTCTCGCCGTATATTTTACCTGGCTGTATGCATAAAGCAAAGATTATTTTTATAAATACAAATAATATATTCATATAAATCTATGACGTATAAACTTCTTTATTATTCAATAATAGCATGTCTCAACATGAAGATATTTTACCATAAATTATGTTACAATAAATTACAAAGTAGAGTTTACCATATATAAATATTAGGCTGGTAACAGCAATTTTCAATTCGAACAACTTTGTTTACTTTCTCTTCATATCGTATTCTTCTAGTAAAAACATTAATTTTGGGCGGTCTAAAATGTATATATCTGGATTGTGCATCTATTCTTATATATCTTCTTTTACATTTTATTTTTTCATACTTGTTATATCTAAATAACCTTAATTCCCTTTAATAAAGTGACGGATAGATTGCACTCCGATTTTGTCAATATTTACAACTTACTTGAGAAGAATTTGATAGCTTTTTCGCAATTCAAAGTTACTCTAGTCTACAGTACTGGTGTACATTGTCCCATAATGTTTGAAACAAATTTAAGTCCTTCAACCTAGACTTGTCATCTCCATAATAGTCACAGATCAAGAACTAAGGGATTCTCCAAGTACATTTTTAATTCATTACTCATTATTTCTGACACTGACATTTATCTGTCAGTTACAAATAATTTAAATTATCAACTATTTTTCATGGCATTCTTTCGGCTGTCAAATTTATTACAATAGATTATTTTATATATTATACTTCTTTTATCTCTAAATCTATGGAATATATAATAAAATATTTAAATGTATCAGATAGAGAATTTAATTTTCTTTAATATTACCACGAAAAATTTTCAAAAAATATTATTTAGAAGATTTTTTTTCAAGAATCTTCTACTTCCGGTTGTCCAATTATTACCAAAACCTTTTCAGATCTTCCCATGAATGTCCGATTGGGAAATACGTTGTTAAACAAATTTTAAGTCTTATAGTTTTTGAGTAACCGTCCTTCCAACATCCTACATACATACACACATACATCCACACACACACACACACACACAGACATCATCGTAAAAATGTTAAAATCGGATTGTAGGGACCTTAAAACGTGCTTATTCAATAAAATCTGGATATGCGATTTTTAGCATGAATCCAATACCTCTCTTAGCGAGAGGTAAAAAGTAATCCATTTGTTGCAATTAAAATCAATCTTATTATCAGTATTATATTTTGTCTCATTTTAAATTTGCCACGCTTTACTCTATAATACCGACACACGAGGATAGACATCTATAGAAAATAGTGTGAACTATTTTTACTGACGCCAAGTATTTCACCATATATTTGTCATCATTTTCTCAAAATCCAGCAGAGCAATAAAGTTCAAATTTAGTATTACTAACATATTTTACAAACTTTATGACTTGAGATAAATTTGGCGTGATTTTATCATTCAGTTCGAGAATTTTTTTTTATTATTGTCAACAATAACGTAAAATAATTAAAATTTATTTATGCGACCCGCAATACGTTAACGCACCTTTAATATTTACAATAAGATAAAATGTCAAAAAATTATATTTAACTGCGTTTTTTCAAAACTGTTAAAAGTTGCAAATGAGGTACTTCCGGTTGACCAATTATAACCAAAATATAATCACCTCTTCGTTTGGATGTAAACTCAAGGAATACGAAAAAATTATAGTTTTTGGAAGTATGATATTGAAGTTATGCGATCCGAAACGATGGTCGCCTGCACGCGCACGCTCTCATACACACACACACACATACACACACACACACGCACACACACACACAGTACATTCGTAGGACTCTAAAACGTGCTTATTCATTGAAAACTCGCCATCGAATTTTTTGACCAAAGACAATACCTTCCTTACCTAAAGTGACGGAAAGTAGAAAGAGTGATACTCCTAGTTAATGAGAAACTTTAATTATGTATCATTTTTTGTCAATAATAATAACAAAGTTGCTCGGCAGAATTTTAAATTTTAACAGCATATCCGCCGAAAAATCTGATATATTGAGTATGCGTGGCGGAATACGTAAAAAAGTAATATATTTTTTTTAATAATTGAAACTCGAAAAACTGCCACTATGTACGTTTTTTGCCTTAATGGTTTACCCTACTAAATAAATATACTTGGGATTGGAAAAAGAATAAATAACAGATTATAATAGTAAGAAAAAAAAAGTAAGAATCTAAAAATATATTTAGTAATATTTACACGTACCTGATATTACAAAAAATAACACAAAAAGTAAAACTGAGACTTTGTTAAACATAGTCATTTTTATTATAATGTATAGTGTAATGTAGAATGTATAATTCTAAGAGAAAATGCCAATTTATATGTATAAAGTATGTGCTCATTTGCATTTAAAATAGAGTATTCATATTTAATAATAATTATAGTCTTAATAAAACAATATTATTGCAATAAAAAAGTATTATAAATGTTAATAATTTATATGAGTATAATTAAATAATTAAAAATTACAAATAAAAATGTTTTTACTGTAAATTATTTTCTCCCAGTTGACCTATTTATGTAATTTGGATTATGGTTACAGTAAAAATTTCGATTAAGGTCATCTACGAATTGTATGAATTAAGATTTTTGCTCCGCCCATTCTGTAAAATTCAGTAGTGTCGTTTATTTAGTTTTTATGGGGATACATAAGATACTACTGTTATTTTATTATTATAAAAATATATGTTACAGTAAAGCATTGAAAATTCAGAAATAAATGAACTGATAAGTTTATTAACAAATGTAAAACCAAATGTGTGAAAAATAAGTTACTGACAAAATATCAGTGTCAGTGACACTGGCAGGAAATTACGTTATTCGTACGGCTATGAATCAAGGTACGAGTATACAACATGTCCGCGGATTGACTTTAGAAGAGGGAAAAAGTCTTTATTTTTAATTTTACAAAAAAATGTTATAGGAAGAACTTTTTTTGCTTGACTTAAAACACTTCTGTTATTTACACCATTAATTAATAATATTTAATTAATTTTTTTATTATTTCCATCCTCGAAATTAGGAATTACATGGCTTGCTTAACCCACTTACAACATGTCAAGTGTCATGTTTAATCTGACATGTGTCGTTATCTTTCATAGTGTTAAACTTATTTTTTTGCAATATTGGTATGTAGTTTAATGTGGAAAGTATTGAAAACATTTGGCTAAATCGTAAATTTGGAAATCGTTGGATAGGTAGAAATGGGAAATTTTGTTTTGTTTGTAGCTAAGAAACAAAAGAAAATCGAAAGTTCCTGTGGTAACTATTAAACTTTTTACCCGAGATGCCTTAAAAAAATAACATCGAAAATGAGACACGCTGTACAGTTGCTGTAACGATGTTATTTATTAAATGAAACACAATAAAATTAAAATTTAAACTTATAACAAAGAATATTTAACTTAATTAAATTAAGGACATCATAAAGAAAATCCTCACTACGTCTAATCAACATATAGCAATGACCAAAGACTACTAATAGAAAAGCACCCTTATTGACATACTAAAATAAAGCTGAGACAGCCACAGTAAGAATATGAATATACTTACCTGTGTCACTACGGTGACCTTTGCTGAAAATAAGTTGATGCACAAATAATTAAATATTTTCTGGATAAATATAAATTAATTTATAATTTAGTTCAGAAAAATATACACACGAAATTGTATAATAAAATGAAGTAAAATTTGAACAAGATTAAGAATAAAATCAACAAAACGAAATAATTGAACAAAAACTACATGAATGTTCGCCTCCAAGATTGGACAAAGAATACTTCTCCATTGTGGATACGAACACTTCCTAGGCTAGTTCATTTAACAACGTAAACATTTTTGATGGTACTATTCCGCTTTTCGCTAGTATTCTACAAAATACTGAGCGGAAGATCGCCAGTCGCATGTCAGCATTTTGCGACAGTCACGACGTTCATTCAAAGGAAATACACTGTATTACAAAAATTTTGAGTTCACGCATGTGCCTGTTACATAATACACACGACTCAACTGAATTGCACTGCAACTATTTCCATACCCTATCGCCATCATAAGGGCGAAACAATTAAAAACACTTGCAAATTTTATTGTATTACAACACAATTATCGGAGCAATCGATAAATGATGTTAATATTCCTGGATATTTCATTTGAACTGATACTACAGTGAAATAAACAGTTATTGAAATTACCTACAAAACAGTTTTTTACTACAAATATTATGTAAACCATATACCATCTTACACTTCCCAACATGAATCGATTCAGAGGAAAATATTTATTTTTCATCAATGATGCATCGTCTCTAGAAATTAAAAACAGAAGTTGCTTAGTGCGAGAATTATTTTTATTTAATTCTGATCGCAAAACTTGAATTACTTTGATTTCCTAGAATTATAATTTTCATAGATTAGTAAAATTACCCAGTAATGGGTTTAATGTTTATTTATAATAATCCTTTATTGACTGCTATGTCAAGGCCCATCCTAACAACCCAGAGTTGTTAGACCTTTGACATGGTTTACATGTTGAGTAATCTTAACTTCTCTGCTTAAACTTTTGTTTTGTTCTACTGATGATGAGAACTTAGTTCTCGAAATACGTATATAGCTCATAGCTTATATTATTATTTTAAGGTTAAGGGGTAATTGTTTTAGTTTTATTTATAATTTAACCTTAGACTCCTCCTATTATTGTAAGTGTTTAACACATTGACTGCGGCATTGGTCTCTCGGGACCAATAACTTGCATTTGTCCAATGCGTCACCATTTTTCATAAAACTTCCCCAACTTACGGATGTTATATTTTTTTAACTAAAGGTCCTAGATATATTTTTTAAAAGTAGCTATTAGAAGTACCTACATATCATATATTTTACAAATTTCAAATAATTTGTTATTGGTCTTTGAAGTACAAGAAAACCGGGATTATGTCTTTCATGTTTCAATAAATTGCATAAGATTTAATAAATTTCTATTATATTAAAAAAAATCATATACTTTGCTATTTAATATTACGAATATTTATTTTCAATATTGCGCTGTAATGGCCTTTATTTTTGTAAGTCAATAATAACCTATCATTATACCTATTTGATTATATACACATATATATATATATATATATATATATATATATATATATATATATATATATATATATATATATATATATATATATATATACAGGATGGTGACCGCGACGCCGGAACATAGGGCTTTAACATGTAAAGTCATACTTTCTTAATTTCCTGCTTCCCTAATTATTTTAGGTAAAAATGCTTCAAATAAAAATTGTAGAGCAGAATTTAAATATGAAAATATAGAAAATTAGCTCAAAAATAGGGATAGCCTTGGAAATGAAACCAAATTGAAAACAAATGATTGACATTTTATCTGTCAGAAGAATAATTTTTCTTGTTTCATAAGTTTTGGAAATGAAAACTATAAATTATTAATAAATAAATAAATAAATATTTCATCACGGCATATTACCCATTGCTGAGTGTGCCAATCTGCTTTGTACAGATATCGGTAATGATGGAATATTTGTACCGTGCGGGCGCTTACCACGCGTCACCTCACGGGCACCCATAGCTGGCGTGGAGAGTGCACCATAGGGATACCTACATTTTGTGCCATTAAAATTCGATGTATTTTTTGGCGTCGGTCGGGATCGAACCCGGGTCCCCAGATTCGCGACCACTCAGGCACATGGCATAAATTGCATAATTGATTATAAAAAATTCTTTTTGTAAAATTGTTTGTAGTCCTGTAAAGGACCGTTGTTTTTTGTTATTATCAAAAACAATAGATTTTTTAGATTTCAAACTTAAAACAGAATAAATCAGAATTATCTTAAATTAAGTGCTCAAATAAATATCCATTATTTGTTAAACAAAACCCAAGTCTATGATACAAATATCGTTGCATATTTTTTAATTCTCGATTGTCGGTTTGTATTTATTCCGCATTCTTCCACAATTTTTCGTTTCAAAGAGTCTGTATTTGCATGTCTAGTTTTGTAGATATTATTTTTTAAATGCCCCGATAAAAAAGAGTCATTTGGGGATAAATCCGGGGATCGAGCTGGCCAGTTTACTGGACCACTGCGTCCTATCAAACAATTTGGGAACATTGGTTTAAAAATATTCTAATTTCATTTTTAAAATGAGCAAGACAGCCATCGTGCTGAAACCAAATCATATTTCCCCCTGCAACATTATATATAATACAAGAAATTAATGATAATAGTCATTAGTAATTTTAATTCATGTGGAATGGAATTGTAATAAATAAAACGGTGGCAAATACGAGAAGCAACATTTAAATTTTGATTTGTTGTAGGTTGGTATTTCATATAAATATTTACCTCTCAGACCATAATTACAGAACTTAAACTTTAATTTTCATGCAAGTATGATGGACTACCTGTTATTTTAACTTTGAGTTAATATAAACTAAGCAGAATGATTAGAAATGATGTATGTTTTAACATTTATCTTTAAGTACGAGGTTGGATAAAAAAATGAGAATTTTCATTTATTTCAAAAAGTAATAGTTTATTTAACAATAGAATGTCTCCTTCAAAGTAATCGCTATTACATATAATGAATTTATGCCAACGCTGTTTCCAATCTACGAAACACTTTGTGGTAGCCTTCAGCTATTTCAGTGAATTTGACATTATCTCTTCGTAAATTGTAATCCTTTTGTGATGAAACAGGAAAAAATCGCAAGGGGTCTTGTGTGACGATTACGGTGACTGAATCATCATTATTTTATTACACTAACTTTAAAAAAATGAAACACAAAATTAGCGTACATCTTTTTATTTTACCACGATTCATACTCTGTGAAGTTTTGGGGTAGACACATGAAAGATGAATCTTTCTTTAAGTTGATTTAAGGTAGGAAGGTCGAAAGATGGTAAGAAAATGGTAGGAAATTTTGGTAGGGCAGATTCAAGTCCCTTACAGGAATCTGTGTTACACTGTGTTTCTGTATGTGTGTGCTACTACCTTTATAACATGTTTAGACCTTAGGGTTGATTCGAGCTGTATAGTCTGCATTCTATTTGAAATATAGTAGCTATCATAAAAAATCTAACGTGGCCAGCACATTACCTTCCGTCTATCCTGTTGTATTATGTACAAATTCTATACCTACATAAATTTTCTTGCAAAAGATCCTGTATTTTCAGTAAAATTATTTCGTAAACAAACTATGCAAATTTCACTTTATATTGACATCCTCTTCTTCTTAGGTTTTTCCATGCGTGAGGACTCGCTATTTTTCATTTTCTTCTTCCACTTATTTCTGTTTTGCGTGTCGTCCTCATTCAGTTCCTTTTCTCTTAAGTCTTCCGCAATACATTATTTCCATCTTATCTTTGGTCTTCCTCTGTTTCTTCTACCTTCTAATACTACTAAGCTATTCATTTTTCTTCCAATATATTCTTCATCTCTCCTCATAACATGTTCAAACCAATGTATCTTGTATCTTTCTAGAAATTTATATCACTGGAGCTATTGCCCAACATGTATCTTAACATCCTCATCTCTGCCACATTCATTTTCGTTTCATTGATACTGACATTTGTTAACTTCAATTATCTGAATATATTAGTAGGTCCGTGGTTAGCATAGCTGGCTGATGTATGAAATTTAATATCTTCATAATTCTTTAACTCTATATCTATTGAATATGAAGTATAAAATGCAATCACATCCTATAGAGAATAATATATTCTTTAAAATTTATAATAACATTAAATGGCAAAAAATGATATTTAACTGCTTTTTACTTCCTTGTACGTAAGTAAAGGAAGTATTGTAATCGCGAAAAATTTCGGTTTTCAGATTTCAGCGGAAATATCCATTTTGATCATCCCTCAATCCATTTTGACTAATTTCGTCGTGACGTCTGTACGTACGTACGTCCGTACGTATCTCGCGTAACTCAAAAACGGTAAGCCGTAGAAAGTTGATATTTTGTATTTAGGACTGCTATAACATCTAGTTGTGCACCTCCCTTTCTGGTTATTACACAATTTCCAGAAGTGGCACTTTACATGAAGCCTATAATAGATTTTAATGAAAAACTGTTTTAAAATATAAGCCAAAACTTTTCAAATTTAGTATACAAGACTTTTATGTCAATCGAAATAACATAATAGATTTTGGTTAAAATAGGCTAACCGGAAGTGGTACATTACTTGAAGTTGTTAACAGTTTTTCTTGAATAAAATGATTTTATTTTGATTTTAGAAATAAATGCTTCAAACAAATTAATTTCTGCGTCTAGCACATCAAGTATTATTAAATTAGCCCTTTGTATAAGCGAGATATGTAAATTTTAAAATTATATACTTTTTTGTTTTTGTAATAAAGCTTGCTATGGATTAGGACAAAAAATAAATGTTTATGTCAAATTACGTTAAATACATGCAATTTTATGATTCGTACAATAATAAATATTATATTTTTATTGTGAAATTAGTCATATTCATTGTTGTAATCAAATATTTCTTTGTTGTAATCAAAACTCTCTTTAAAAAGAATCGGGTTACATTATGGTCGCTATATCTTACTGTTTTGAAGTTAAAATTAATATTTTGTAATTTATTTATTTAAAAAAATATGTATAGTTTAATAAACGTATAAGGAAGTCATGTAGTGTCCACATCAGATTTTTTTTTTTCAAGAAACAATGTTAAAAGTTGCAAATGACGGTACTTCCGGTGGACCAATTCTAACCAAAATCTAATCATGTCTACATATGGATCTAAACTTGAGGAATACGAAAAAAATTCACACACACACACACACATCATCGTAAAAATAGAAATTCGTATTGTAGGGACAGGGACCCCAAAACGAGTTTATTCATTAGAAAGTAATTTTCAAATTTTGTGGCCAAAGACAATACCTTCCTTACCTAAAGGTGACGGAAGGTAAAACTCGCAGAGCACATCAACATGGGCCCTCCTTATTTGCCTGTCTAAATAAACCACATATTCAATATGTCTGAAAATTGGCACATATGTCGTGAACAAGTCAGCATTAAAAAGGTGATTCAAGTCAGATATATTGCGTACGAAATTTGAAAATTCTCGAATCTTTTTGATCCAACCTCGTATTTTAATAAAAATAAAAATATATGCTTACCCAATGTTTAAATATCTCACATAAAATTACGTAAAGCACAATTAGCCATAGATAATACAATGACGAATACAATCCCATGTACCATATATCATATTTTTTATAAAGCATTATATCGCATATGTAATTATATGATTCATTTACAATAATTATACAACTACGTAATACTTGGATAGCAATAACAAAATCATACATCTTGCTGTTTAGTTTCATAACTTTCTGTAGCATTTCATATATTTCACTAATTGAGTTCATTAATTTATAGTATTTATTAATATTTGATTTGATAGTTTCAATGTTTTCCAGCAGTAGGTTTAGTTTTCTTAATTTAGTTAATACTAATATTGGAAAAATTGCAACCCATAGTATCGTCAGTATTTGTTCTGCATGTATAACAGTATCTAAAAGTATGTAATATGACAAGATTTCGGAACAGTTTTCGTATTCTTGAATGCACTCCGAAATTATAACAATAATATCTACTGTAAACAAGTGTAGCGGCACAGCGCATAGCACCAAGGTTATTGGTTTTAAATTATTTACCGTAACACTATACTGTTTACAAATTTTATCCACATTTTGAAGTAAATGCAAGATTTCATTAATCTGAAAAAACGTAAAAATTTTGTTAATAAAAAAGAATAATATCACTGATTAAAACAATACTTAAATACAGTTTAATAAAGTTTTAGTACTTATTGTTGTTTGTTGTTATTTTTTTCATACAAATATAGTTCATAATCTAGTGTAAATGTTATAAAATAAATGTACCTATACAGTGCAAAAATAAAAAGAGTGGTGTTTACAATACGGTCCAGCTTTTAAATGCATTTTTTATGGACTCTATTCTTTTATGTAAAATATCGTATAAAAACATGAAATTAGAGCGCAGCAACATGTTTCAATATTTTATTTTTTTACATAAAATTGAGTTCTCGACAAATTAACCTCAAAGTTTTTGTCATTCAAATTTCAATTGAAGATTCGCAAATTAAATAGGCTTGAATCAGTCACTCACCTTTAAATATCCGTAGTCGTCATATTATAGGCAAACAATATGTCAGACACACAACAAATAAAATGTTTATAGGGGCAGTGCAAACACGGTAACGCGGTATTATACGCGACTTTCACATCTTTCTATTTAGCTATGTTGTAAATTCAATGTACTTGCATATAAATTTGTATAGCCTTGTTCACTATTATTTGTAAAACTATGGGTTGGGAATGCGATGCTTCTCCTAATCCAAGAGCAGTTAGAATTTAGCCACATCACGTGCGTGGACGCCCTTCGTTCTTTCGCGTGCTTCAAATAATAAATAAAGTAGCGCTCGTGTTAGAAGGCTCGAAAACTTCTTGTAAACGGGAAGTTTAGAACGGGAAAAAGCAGTCTTGTTCCGACATCACTACCGCCAGTCGTCGATGCATGATTGGTCCCCGTACAACGGCAGCCTATCCCCACATTTGCGATAGTGCAAGGCTACGTGGGATCAAATTTTACTCTTGCAACTTAACTTGTTTATTTATAATTTGTCTATAATTTTACCTTATTACTTGATTTCTTAGCAACAATGTTAATTTTCTAATAATATTTTTTTTAACATTTGTAAAAATATGTGCACGAATTTGCAATTACCTCAAATTTCGGAAAAAATGTAAAAAAATACACTACTTTCACATTTCCAAGAAAAAACTTTTGTTAGCAAAATGACGCGTCTTGCTTTGTCGAAATCAGTGTTGCCAGTCCATAATTATGAATATATTTCCTATTTATTAAAATCCTACTTATACATATTCGGGGCTAAAAATTTGAATTTTTATATATTTAGAAATAGGAACGACTGTAGCGATTGGTCACAGATGGCGATAGATGTATGTAGATGTACATTTGATCTCGAATTTAGTGTATTTATTTTGATTATAATTCGTTTCGTTACTTGAATAATTGTGAGAAGTCAGTTAATACACTAGTTAATAAATTCAGAAGTGAGAAAAAGAACAGCGAAGTGAAGCGCAATTGAAACAAAGAAGCTAATTACTGTTTCGATGGAAAAAAATCAAATTACGGAGAAAATGTAAAAAAAAAGTATTTATAAATATGAATATATGTTCTATTTATTAATTTCCTTGCTTAAACAAGTTTATGTAATCACAAATTCCTTAAAATATTCATTATTTTTTAAGTGTGACATGCGCTACAACTAATGCCCCATTTTAAAGAAAAACTCATCAAATCATTTCAAATACTTCCTTCCGCGCCCTAATTTTGGTTTATTTGATTAAATAGAACGCTAATGTACCGACATATAGTCATTTAAATGCATTTTGAGTTTAGACCCTATTCTACACTTTAACCAAAACAGTTTCTGGACGTGTAATACACACGACGCCATTGTGGATTAAATCCCCAGGTTGATATACACCTTTTTCAGCCTTTGTAAGACTAGGTCACCACACAATTGAGGTCATCATAACTCAGTAGTAGGAATCACTAATATTGCAGAATAAGCAATATGGAGTAATTATAATATTGTTTCTTTATTTGGTAATTAGGTGACACCTCAATTGTTTGTTGACTTAGCATTACAGTAATATAAAAGACTGTATGGACGATGGAGAGGTAGAGTCCGGTGTGAGTCCATCGAGAGGTCCATTAAGAGAGAGACCAGAAGAAGACCATTCTTCCATACAGTCTTTTATATCACCGTAATGCTAAGTCAAGAAACAATTGAGGTGTCACCTAATTACCAAATAAAGAAACGATATTATAATTACTCCATATTGCTTATTCTGCAATATTAGTGATTACTACTACTGAGTTATGATGACCTCAATTGTGTGGTGACCTAGTCTTACACCTTGATGTCATATTAGTTCTTCATTCAGTCGCTGGCAGCTTGAATATTCGTACGGACTTGTTCATGAATGTCATCCATTCTTCTCCGTAAGTCCGTAACGTAATCTTCCCCAGCCGGACACCAATTCACATGGTAAGCTCAACTCACGCCCGAATAAGATGTTCGCAGGAGTTTGCCCTGTTGTTTCATGCACGGATGAATGATAAGCCACCAGGAACGGATGAAAATGTAAAATGTCGGTCCCAGTATCTTTGGTGGTTGGAGATTACTTTCGACAAATATCGGTTGATCGTTCTATTCATTCGTTCAACCATGCCATCGGATAGCGGATATAATGCAGTTTTCGTTTTATTAATTCAGAGTGAAGTTCACGTGGTACCCAAAATCGGCATATGACCGTGGTGGCTTCCTGGTCGGGTAATGGATAGGTTTCAACGTATTTGGTAAAGTAGTCCATGACAACCACGATATATTTGTTTCCGTCTTCACTTTCTTGAAATGGCCCGACCACGTCAATCGCAATGCGCTCAAATGGACTGCCAACGTTGTATTGACGCATTGGAGCTCTTCGTCGTGTATGCGGATAGTTGCTTCCAACGAACCACACATTTCTTGCACCAGTCTTTCACATCATCCTTGCAGTTAACCCAGTAAAATCAGATCCGTCATGGATCTCTTTCAACATGTCTGGTACTCTACTCTTAGGAATAACCAACTTAATTCTCTTCTCAGTTCCATCAGCATTTTCTATCACACGTTTTTACATGCCATCCTCAATCACCATGGAGTCCCATTGCGCCCAGTATAATTTTACACTCTGTGAGTGTGGTGCAACATCTTCCCATCTTGGGTTGCTCTCTTCTGCTTTCCATTCAAGTACAATTTTCAGACTGGGGTCATTTCCCTGGTCTCTGCGTAGTCCATCGGGCTGCTAATTATCGTCGACTACTGTTATTTTGGCGATGGTGGAATGCTTCTCTTCCACTCGATTACAATGCTCGCATTCATCTTGGCATGGCCTTCTGGACAATGCGTCGGCATTACGATGGCTGGTACCTGTCCGTGCTCGATTTTGAAATCGTATTCCTTTAGTCTCTCAATCCATCTAGCCACCTGACCTTCTGGATTCTTGAATAGTAGCAGCCATTTTAAAGTAGCATGGTCAGTTCTTATCAAAAATCTTCTTCTGTATAAATATTTGTAGAAATGCTCCACGGTTTTCAAGACTGCTAAAAGTCCTTTTCTGGTGTCACAATAATTTCTCTCTGGTTTTGACAAGGTCTGACTAAAGTAGGCAATAACCTTCCCATGTCCGTCTTGTTTCTGAAAAAGAAAGCCACACCCCACCAGTTCCAACGTTGCTGGCATCTGTGTCTAGTATGAACTCTCCTTCAGGTAAAGGATAACTAGGACAGGTGCGCTTGTCAAGAAATGTTTCAGTTCTTTAAACGCAACTTTACAGTCCATTTCTCAGATAAATCGCCTTCCTTCTTCAGTAAGACTTGTTAGTTATGTTAGCGAATCCAGGTACATATCGTCGATAGTAAGTACACAAACCAAGGAAACTTCTAAGCTCGTGTTTGCTGTAGCTACTGAACAGTCTCTCAAAGCCCTTATTTTCTCCGGGTCAACTGCAATACCCTTACCAGAAACCACGTGTCCAAGGTAATAAATAGATGGCACTTCTTTGGACTAAGCTTCAAGTTAGCCTTTCTCAATCTCTGGAAAACCTCTTTCAAGTTCTTCATGTGGTCATCGAACGTTTTTCATATCACAATAATATCGTCTAGATAAACTAAACAGGTTTTACAAGATACTCCAGTCAATAATGATTCCATGAATTGTTCAAAGGTTGTAGAGACATTGCAGAGGCCAAATGGCATTACGGTAAATTGCCAGAGTCCAGTACCGATGGTAAAGGCTGTTTTCTCCTTATCTTTTGGATACAAATATACTTGTTAGTATCCGCTCTTTACATCTAGAGAGGACAAAATTTTCGATCCAGCCAAAGTATCCAGTGTATCATCTATTCGAGGCAGTGGATAGCTATCCTTTTTTGTCACGTTGTTGAACTGACGATAATCGATGCAAAATCGTGTAGAGCCATCCTCCTTTTTCACTAACACCACTGGTGAAGCCCATGGACTGCTTGAAGGATCGATCACACCTTCCATTTGCATTTCCTCAATAATTCTTTCCGCTTTCTCACGCTTAGCCAATGGCAGTCTTCTTGCTGGTTGGCGGATGGGTCTTGCGTCTCCGGTGTCTATCTTATATTGAACTATATTAGTTCTCCCTTTGGCTTTCTTGTCGAATTGGAACACATGTTGACCAAACCAATTAAATTCCTTGTCTTGGTTCACTGGTCGGCGGTCAATTATTGAAACGATGTTAATATTTGATTGATTAGCGTGTCTGGAATATCCAGAGATGTGTCTGCATTGGTCTTTACTATTCGAATAATCAAAGATACTGCCAAGTATTCTCCTACAATTGTTCTTCTTTTAAGAACAACAGGATAAAAAATTATGTTCATTATTCAAACTGATATTACTTGGCTGGCTTTAAACAGTGATTTTCCGACAATTGCAGTACCAGTTTTGACATCATCATTTCTGAGCTCAAGCAAAACAATATTTCCTTCAAAGAAACTACCATCTAATTGTGCTTCCACGATAGATTCACTTTGTTATGGGAGGGTAACGTCTTCGGCTATTAGTACGCACACAGCCTTGTCGTCTCGTGAGTTTAATACGAGTTCTTCTTCATTGACTATCATCACTCCATTCTTCAGGTCAAGCTTAAAACCGTGCTTTGTCATTGCGTCCATACCGAGTATAAATTCATCTTTGTATAAAGGAGGTGTTTCTAACAGTAATAGTCAAATCTATTTCTCCTAATGCGGTAGTTTGTTCTACCATCGCTGTGCGTAAACGCCACTTGGTAGGTTGAAGATGCGTCTTGCCTTTCTTCTTTACAAAGTCGGGTCTAATTATAGTCTTTGTCGCACCCGTATCCAGTAGCATGTTCAGTGGCCTGCCGTCAATAAAGACATCTACGTAGATGCTGTTGGCTTGATGATGAAGGGATGCGACATAACATTGTGGGGCTACTAGATTACGGGTCGACGATTGCCCCTTCGAATCCGTCTTCTTTTGCATTTTTCTGCAATATCTTTGTGGATGACCCAGTTCGCCACAATTCCAACAGTGGAATTTCTTTCTTTCAGAAAACATTTCCCTTACAATTCGTCGCTACTTCTCTTCTAGATCTTCAGTGTTCTCATTTCTCTCGGCGTCAACATTTCACACTCGCGATTGGTTACTTAAAGCTTATCTGGCAGCTTAATGTTCTAATGCATATGTAACTGCGTCAATGACGATGTAATTCTTGTGAACTTTTCTTGTAATACTTCGATCTGTTTGTCATGTTCATCTTTTAAATTCTCCAGGTCTTCTTTTTGTTTTCTCGAATTTTCTTCTACTTTTCCATAATTTTCCTCCAATTTTTGTTTTAAACTTCTAAAAAAAATCCAATTGTTGTTCTAATGTTTTAGAATGTTCTATTAATTCTTCTTTAAGTGATCTGGAATTATCTCCTAATCTTTGTTCTAATGTTCTAGAATGTTCCATTAATTTTTTTAGTGCTATGGAAATTTCTTCTGATTTTCTAGAACTTTCTTCTACAAGTTTACCAATGTCACACTGAATTTCGAATAAGTAATCGTCAGGATTTTCACTAGCATCGATTAGTGCTTGCCGCAGACCAGATTGTAGAACGGTTTTCAGTTTTGTCGTTTCTAAATCTCGTTCTTCTAATTCTTTCTTGAGATTTTACTTGTTTAGTCGCAATTTTGTTTATTTTTATTTAGTGTAAAGTGTTTACAGATTATTAACCCCACACCTAATACCAATTGCAACGTTTATTTATTGGGATTATTAATTGAAATAAATGTTTATTAAATGATAAATAATTATGATAAAGATAAAAATAACTAACACTATGATTAAACAATTATAAACACTAATTTAAGACTAAGAATATTCTTAAATACTTAAACACTAAGATTATTTAATTAAACGATATTTATTTCACTATATTTATTTACATACATAACAATATTTAATTATATTCATCAATTGTTCATTTCACGATACGTGTCTTTATCAGAATCCTAGGCTGGGTTCCCAGATGGTATTTATATAGTCCGGCGGCATTCGATGCGATAATAACATCGACTACAAAGGGATCAGTCGATCATACGTAATTTAGCAGTTCGAGATTTGCCATAGCTCAGATTAGGCGCTCGCTCAGCGCGCCGGCCGTTCTAGAAATGTTCGAACAGCGGCGTTGGTCACGTGCTCGCGGCGGTTGCACGCACGCTACAATAGCATTTTCTTGGTTGTATGCTATACAAACAACTGTGTAGGGCCCTTTTTTTTACTGATCCTCAAATTCGATCTACGCCATCTTCATAAAACGACCCGGCCCCCAAATTCGAGATCATCGCGGACGGAGAACGAGGAGTCCCGCTAACAGTATTATGATCATAATCATTGAAAAATACGTCGTATAGTGTTTCGGTGAAAACTGTATTCTGTGCAACTTATAAGTTGTGTCGTCGGGTCGTAGGTAGTGCTCTGAGATAATTACTTTATCGATATCAATCGCTTAGTGATGAAAGAATTTTTATTTTACTGTATATTTAAATTGGTATTCACGATATACCACTTTAATATTGTTAAAAATAGATGAATGTCTAATTCAAGCCTTAGTAAGAACTATAGTCACACATACCTCTTTTCTAAATACGTATGAAGAAATTCGACAAGAGCCTGCTATGATAAAGTTTAGCATTTCAATGCAGAAATATGCTAATCCCATAACTAGCCCACCAATATTACGAAAGTATCTATCCTCACCAAATATTGGTATAATTTCAAAAACTCCAATATAATATATTTTGAAACATTCAAATAAAATGAATATAATTATAGAAAAAAATCTGTGCTTCATTTCCCTAAAATTATTTTTTATTATACAGGATGACAATGGGGAAGTTTAGCGTGATTGAAATTACAAGTGAAATATTTTTTAATCGTAAATATATGAATAATTATAACTTAAAATGTAATTGAAAGTTAAAATTATGTCCCCATTTATTTATAATTAATCATTTATCATCGAACTTTTGTGACGTCACAAGTGACTTATGCGCATGCTTAGATAGGATGGTGAGACCTGACTTTTTGAACGTATGTTGAGGCATTACACTACACACTTCTGTCTAGTTCACGTGAGTTTGTTTCACAGATCTACATATAAATTGACAGATAGCTGGGCCATATAGAACACGATGCTTAAAAGTGTGCCGATATGTATTCAGTAGCCATATTGAACCAGGGAACTTTCTGAGCAATCAGATTCATTGAAATAACAGCCGTGTTCCTTCTAACTGTGATTTTGATTTTGTTAATCCTGATTAGTTTAATCGTGATCCTTTTGAATCATGATTTAAAAATTATATCAAGAAAACAACTTAAATAGTATAAACACCATCTAGCGTCAAATATCATAAACACACCAATACAAACTAATTTATTTTATTTTATAAATAATATACTGTCGTGTCTTATTGTCAGCATATTAAAAATGGATCATATAGAAATATAAGAAAAATGTTCTTGGTAATATATGAAGTATGTTTCCTTAAAACAAATCTTTTACGTAACATATTTTCTTTGTTTTCAAAAATATGGTGAGTCATTACATTATTTTGTAGGAAAATCATATTTCCTTTGATGCAACAAACCCCACATTGATATATTTTTTTACGCTCGAAAACCGAAAACCTATTGTCGTTAGCCATTTTTAAATTTGTTCTGAAATGAATCTGTGTGATCACTCAAAAAGGATGATTCAGAAGGGAAAGGGGACGGTTGTCTAGTGATCACAAAATGAGAAAGTGGGGATAACGAATAAGAAATGAGAAAACATACTTCTTCTTAATCACGATCACTTTGATGCTTTTGATTGTGAATCACAGCCCGAAGGAACACGGCTAACGTTGTACGTCATGTGATCAAAATACCATGGCAACGATAGAGACGCGCTAGTTTGAATTTATGTCGTTCACTCGCCATTTTTGTGTCCTTCATCGTGTGTTTGTGTTTGGTATCAGCGTTAAAGTATTGTTTATTTGTTAGTTGCAGGTTTTTATTATATTTTAGACTTTTTTGTTGTTTATTTAAATATCGTTGTCGTTGTGTGTGAACAGTGACAAGTTCAAAATAATGGTGCATAGTTGTTTTGTGCGAAGTTGTAATTTTTTTTGGTATATCATATTAAGGGCCAGTATTTTCACTTGCGAATATAGCTATAGATAAATTTATCCTTTGGATAAATATTTTTGTTGTATTTTCACTTGCAAATATATTTATTCGAAAGAGTAACATCTGTTATTCGCGGAATAAGTTATTCGCTAGTTGGGTAGCGAATAAATGGTTTATTCGTATGTACAGTAAAATTTTTGAAAGATGTCCGATCAAGGTTGTCTACGAATTGTATGAATTCAGATTTTTGCTCCGCCCATCATGACAAATTCAGTAGTGTCGTTTGCTTAGTTTTTATGAGGGTACGTAAGATACTACTGTTATTTTATTATTATAAATATATATATATTACAGGAAAAACATTCAAAAAACAAAAATAAGTCAACTGGTAAGTTTATAAGCAAATGTAAAACGAAATATGTTAAAAATAAGATACTGACACAATGTCAGTGTCAGTGACTCTGACAAAATATAACGTTATACGTACGGCTATGAATCCAGGTAATGTATCTGAATTAATAAATAAACTTACGTTGCAGCGAAAGTATTATCAACAACGAGCATCGTTTATAAATGGAATGTCCTAACTTAGTCGAAACAATATGAATTTTTGAAAGACAAGCGTGTTATATCCATCCTTATCACACAGTCTTACAGCCTTTGCAAAAGAAAGAGATAAATGTATGCCTATTTGTTAATTCGTTCGTGATACAGGTGCCCTTGATCGGACATCTTTCAAAAATTTTACTGCACAATATTCATTTACCTCGACCTGAAAGGAATATAATGCTCACTAAACTGAAATTTAGCCTAGATTACATGTTAAACTACACTCTCCCGGGGCTAAAAATGCAGAAGGATATAGATGACATTAAGGATGTCAAATAAAATTTTGACAAGTACAGATTTAAAAGAAATTGACACATTTCATCCTTGTCTGCTTAACGTGGCTACGCAAAACTCCATCCTTCTCCTCTGACACAAATTCACTCTGCAAGGTTACCAATTTATGAATGTTAAAATTATTCGACAGATAGCTATTTGTTTTTGTCAAATGCCTGAAAAGACTCAATGAAGTTATTCGTTGAATAAGTATATACAATAAATTTATTTAACGAATACTTATTCGAAACTTTATTCGGAAGTGAAAATATCGGGCCTAAGTAATTTTATTTTTCGGTATTATAAACAGTATTAAATTTACTTCCCAAGTAAATAAAATTGGTTCCTTCATTTGACAATCGAATATTTCACAAATAATATTTATCATGAAAGTAGTTTATTGAGCGTACTGGCTATTTAAATAATAATCGGTTTGACGTCCGTGGGTTTCAGTTTATTTAAAATAGCAATGATTTTTTTTTAGATTTCCGAAGAATCAGTTTAAAGCCTGGTTTAAAGAACACCAAATAAAAAATATTCGTTAAAAAATGGAATTTTGTTTGGATCATTTTAAAAAAGATAATTTCGAAAAAAAAATTATCAACGGTTATACCATTTTACCACCAATAAAATATTGTTTCATTTATTTATTAATTACTCCCATTATCACATTATTCACGTGTGATACTGGGAAACTTAATAACTGGGAGCAACAAGTAATGAAAATAATAATTCCCTATTGTTGTGAGGGATTAATACGACCAAAATTGTATGACATTAGACAATGTTTGAATAAAATTTTTTTTATGAATTTTGAAACTAAATAACGAAAAATTTTTGAAAAAAATTACGAAAAATAACACACAAACATTTGTTTCTAGTTACTATATTGAATATTATCATTGTATGCTGAAGATGGGAATTGGCTAACTCCCGAAACGTTCAAATAAAATTTATAAAAAAAAAAAAATTTGGTTCATCCAAATCTCTTTTATACTTCATTACCTCCAGTAGGCGGAAAGAAAGCACTCTCCCACAAATTAAATCTACGAGGTACCATAGCACCATTTCCGAAGAATTATTCTAATATGGAAAGAACTGATTAGATTTTGGTGGCAATCGGATAACCGGAAATGGCAGTTTACTTGAAGCTCAAGATAGTTTTTCTTCAAAAAATACCTTTAAATGTAATTTTTTCTCAATTTGTTATTATAAAAATTAAAGATTATTCCATTTTCTACAAGTTTGCTTTAATACTTTTTCTATATATTGTATGGATAAATTTATAAAGTAATATAAAAATTATATACATAGGTAAATAGCGGGAGGTACTGTGTTGGTCACATCAGATTTTTTGTACTTGGCATGTGGTGCACAGGAGTGAATTTAGTTTCTGTAAGTGGTACATGTTGCTGTGTGTATCATATACGTCGTCTCATTAACTAGACTACGCTGAATAACAAGTCATTATTATTTGGTCTCGTTTGTTGATTAGTGTTTGCCATTTTAAGATGTTATTTGTCTTAGTTTGTTGTTTGTAACATTATTATATGTTTGTCGCAATATCATTTTAGTTGTTTTATATCTTTAATGACGCCTTAGCATGTGTTTGAATGTGTGTTAATGTTAAAATTAAAAATTATTCGCAATTATCAAATAGCCATATAGTTACCGTGTGATGCACTTTCACAACAGTTTTATTCACATTCTGCTTTCCTTAAAACTTACCTTACACCATCTTCATTTTTATGTATTTTTGTGGAACCCCAACCGTATAGTGAGAAAATAAGCATCACGGGCTTTAAACTATTAAATATATCCGCAGAATGAGTCATTGGTAACTTGTTTTTATTGTATTATGTATATTAAAATATTTAAATCACTCTACAAAATGTAGGTAGTCAAAAAGTAAACTACCAATAAATAATACTAGGTATCTGAAATTATAAAAAGTTGCGTATTATATTAAGTACAGAAAAAATAATATTTTAAGTTCATCAACGGCAACTCTTTTTACACAGACCTTAACAATGAATGATAAAATTAATATAAAGAAAATTACAAATAAATGACAACCTTTTAAGTAAGTACTTAATAAGACACTTTATTACTTCATATAATGTAAGTGAAATAAATTTTACTATAATTTTTATACATACTAAATGAATGCATTTACCTTCAATAACGGTTTGTTACGATCATTGATTTTCGCTTTTCTCGTTTTATTTACCTAATGAATTAATTAGTTATTTATGTATCTAGGTCGTAAGGTAGATCTTTTTCGGCCGCTCTGAAGATTGTGGCCGAGGCTAACAATTCAGAAAAGGCCGAAAAAGATCACTTACGACTTACGACCGAGGTACATACAACGTTTTTTCGGCGACTATCACAATAATACTATAAAACGCGCGCAGAGAAAGTGTAACTCGAATTTAATTCACTCCAACCGCGCTAGATGTCGCTAGTACTGCTATGCGTGACTGTGTTGTTTCATTCTTTTTCTACGTTGTTTGGTTGGTTGTTTTTTGCTGGTTTTGTGAAAAATATATCACCATGTCTCAAAGTGACGACAGATGTGAATTATCTGTCCCGAAATATTTATGAGAAACAGTATAATGATTTCATCGAATGGTGCAAATAGCCGTGTTCCTTAATGTCACAAAGTGAAGAACTTTATAGAGAATGTTTTTCTTGCTTATTTTTCGGAAAATGCAAAATCGTATAAATCTTCGACTTTGTGGTCTAAATATTCAATGCTAAAAGCAACGATAATGGTAAAAAATAATATTGACATAAGTACATTTGCTAAAGTTATTTGCCTTCTTGAAAAAGCAAAATATAGGTTATAAAGTTAAGAAATCAGCAGTGTTCAGTAGAGAAGAAATAAATAAATTACTTTTTAATGCAGCAAACCAGGAGTATCTCATGTGGAAGGTACGAATAACTTGCATCTTATATTACGATTGTAAATAATGTACTTTACTCTGATTTATAGGTATGCTTAATAATTGGAATAGCTGGAGCATGCCGGCGAGAAGAGTTAAGAAAGATGTCAATATCTAATATAGAAGATAAAGAAAATATTTATGTTAATTATTACCATTCCAAATTCAAAAACCGGTAAAATAGATTTTTTTCATTAACAGATGAAGTAGTTCAAGGTTTGAGTGTATTGGAGTTTTATAGGAAATATGTAGCTTTATGACCTACTCATGTGAAACACGACACTTTTTTTGTTAATTATCGTAACGGAAAATGTTGTACCCAAGTTGTGGGAATACATATGTTTGGAAAGATTCCATCACTTATTGCTCAATATTTGGAGTTACCAACCTGTAGTAATTATACTGGTCACTGCTACAGAATCACTGTTAGCTGAAGCTGGAGGTGATATATTAATGTTAAAACGCCACGGTGGTTGGAAATCTTCAGCAGTGGCTGAAGGTTACGTTGAAGATTCTTTGACAAGTAAAAAAGATATTTCCAGCAAAATTCTTACAGGAGAAGATCGTGCTTCAGCGACTTACTCGTCATTTAATATAAACAACGGAGAAAATGATCAGTCCCATAATATACATAATTCATTCACCAATAAACAAGCCAGTTCTTCAAGTGGATTAGATTTTTCAAATTCTGTCAACTGTAGTTTTAATATTAGTATTAATAATAGATATAATTCATCCGATTACGATGAATTATATCTATTATTTATAGTTTTTGGTTCAGTATTATAATTTTTATAATGTATAAGCAGTACAGTAATTAATAAATTAATTCTTATATATTATGAATATTTTCATCTGTCTGTATGTATGTGTTGACGAATAATTTAATAAGTGCTCATTCATTTTGATGAGATCAGATTTGTCGGATGGTTTTCTTGATGAGTATGTTATAAAAACTTCTTATGCAGCTAAATTGTCTGGTTAATACATGCATGAGTGTAAGAACGTATTTAAGAAATATGTCATGACATGCCGGTGAGGTTACATTAGGTAATGAAATATGTGACAAAACTTTGAAGAATTTTAATTCAATATCTAAAAAGTTTATAAGAAAAAGTTATTAAGAAATATTATTACACACGATGAGTTCTATCACTGGTTACATTTATAGGGCTATTCTGTAAGATCGTTATGACATAAAGAATCGGTAAAACGTTATATCGTCATGGTAATAACGAAAATCGTTTAATAGGCTTATAGGCATATTCTGTAAAATCGAATCGTTACCATAACGAAATCGTTATTATGAAAATCGTTATCTCTACTTAACGATAATCGTTATCTTTGTATCCGTATTATGTAACACATTTTGAAAAATAATAACCTTGGGATCAAGTTAAGAACTTTATTTCCTAAAATCAAATTATAATTTTAATTGAAATATCTAAAATAATTCAATATAACTCACAAAACTTCTAGGTTAGATTAATTCTGCTGTCAACCTGTCAGCTGGCGGACCATTATTTTTCTTTTTGTAGGTTATGCTAGAGCAACTACTACCATCTGTAGACAAATTGGGAAGCTTGCGCTAGGCGCTATGAATAAAAACTTATTAAATTATTTTAATATTACCTTGCAGAAAACTGTAATATGACTGGTTTTTGAGATCACTATTCAACATAATAGCAATTTTATTTTGACATGAATTAAAATACTGAATTATTGACAAAACGTTTAGATAACAAATGATTTTTCCAATCGTTAAGAAATAACGATATCGGTATATTTTTTTCGTTATGTAGAATTAAATTATTGTTTACAGAATACCACTTTAACGATTATCGTTATGATAACGATTTAACAATGAAAAATGTCATAACGATCGTTTACAGAATAATAGGGCTATTCTGTAAGATCGTTATGACATAACGAATCGGTAAAACGTTATATCGTCAGGGTAATAACGAAAATCGTTATCACAGATTACAATTTTGCTACAACGTTGGCACTAACTACAACTTCAGTGTCAACTGGAGCTGTCTGAAACGTTGTGTTTCCAAGTTTTTCGTTATTGTAAACTTGGTTTGCGTTTAGACCAATCAGAAAGGTGGAATCGTAGGCACTGTCTTATTCCTAAATCTATTATATGAAATACAGTATAAAAGTTCATGTGATAAATAAACAAGTTCAGACTATTCGTTTATTATTTAAATATCAATTACGCATTATTAATTTCCGATTGTGAATAAAATTGTATACAAACCTCGGTGAAAAGTTTCATTATGTCTCGGACACAAATAAAACACTTTCCATCTCTTTTAGTAAGAAAAAAGTACTTATTAATTAAAATGGATTTATAGACTAAGAATAACTTTATTGATCATAAATAAAATCAAATAGCAAGATTTCAGTAATCACTGTTCTTCCACTCTGCTAATACAAAATATTGCTTAGTTATAAAATATGTATTTTTAACACAATAAAAGTGTGGCAAAAAGTGCACTATTGACGCAAAACGAGTAAAAAAATGAAACGCAATGGCCCTTTTTTCACATTTTTATTGTAGACGTAAATTTTTTTTATACAACTAGAGTAATAAGTATCTTATTTCATTCAGGATTTGACGAATTCGCCTACGGCTTGTTTGCTCAAACTTTCCTATTCGTGAATTAAGACTATACTTTTTACTCATTGCATAAATATTTGGAAAAAAAAATTGGTATACATAGCTTTTTTTGCCGTTCCCTAATTTTGCGTGTATTTGTAAAATAGACTTAGGAGCTCATAAATCATGGTATTTGGCGTTTGGTAACGCTTCTGGTTTAACCGGAAGTAACATTAACTTTCACATTTCAAATGGGACATCTTACAAATTTTTGTATATTTAAAATCTATGTAAAACTAAGTAAATTTTTATTAAAGAAATAAATTATAAAAACGTAACAGAAAATTATGGATAATTAACCAGCTATGCATCAGGTAAGCTAAGAAAACAGTTAGGATATTTGTTTATTGTAACAAAGTTACTCCTTGTCATTTAATTTTTTGCCATTGTTATTACGTTATCAATTTTTTTCACAGCTTACCTGATATCATGGTGCTAACATCTTAACTCATACAATGGACCATTTCCACTGGTGTTGTATGCATGATTACAGTGAGAGGTACAAACTGTCCTGTCAAATTATCTACAATATTTTTAAAGATGTTCGATCAAAGACACTTGTATGATGAATGAATTAACAAAGTGACACACATTTGTCTCTGTCATTCGCAAAGATAACTAGCGGGTGCGATAAGGATGGATATAACACGCTTGTCTTTCAAAAATTCATATTACTTCGACTAAGTCAGGACATTCCTTTTTAAAACAATACTCGGTGACAATACTTTCGCTGTAGGTAACCTAAATTTATTAATTCAGATATATTAACTTGATTCATAGCCGTACAAATATCGTTATTTTCTGTCAGTGTCATTGACACTCACATCGTGGCAGTCTCTTATTTTTTACATATTTGGTTTTACATTCGCTTATAAATTTACCAGTTGACTTATTTTTGAATTTTGAATGCTTTTGCTGTAACATATATTTTTATAATAATAAAATAACAGTAATATCTTATGTACCCCCATAAAAACTAAGTAAACGACACTACTGAATTTGACAAAATGGGCGGAGCTAAAATCTTTATTCATGTAATTCGTAGATGACCTTGATCGGACATCACAAAATCGAATGAGCGTAGATACCATACAAAACTAACCTATGCCGAATGATTATAGAAAATTTAATTGTACATTAGAAGTATTACTCGCTAATCACCCTTAATCAGTTGTTCATGCTATCACCCACTGTGTTTTGTGAAACTCTTAAGTATTATTTAAATTTATTTAACTCTTTACATACAGCGTATTTCATTAATGTAGGAAAAAAATAAATTGTATATACTACATGATATATTGATCACAAGTCAGACATTTATTTTCAAATTCGTAAAATTATATGGTTCTTAAAGTTTATATTTTTAGTGCCTCTGGTTGACACGGTTTTTTAATAAGAATAATTTATTTGTTATTCTACACTAGTTAAGTGAATAAAAAATTTACTATTATTTTTATTTAAATTGGACTCTTCACAGATAAGTTCGAGCTAATATTAATAGGCCTATTCTATAAAATATTCACTTAACGAATCGTTATCATAACGAAATCGTTGTTATGAAAATCGTTATATCTACTTAACGATAATCGTTATTTTCGTATCCGTATTCTGTAAAACATTTTAAAAAATAATAACTTTGGGATCAAGATAAGAAATTTATTTCTTAAAATCAAATTATAATTTTAAATGAAATATCTAAAATAATTCAATATCACTCACAAAACTTCTAGGTTAGATTAGTTCTGGTGGGAGTCAACTGTCAACCTGTCAGCTGTCAGATTTTCTTCTTGTTGTTGAGGGCTATGCTCTAGGGTACCTATATACTCAGGGTATGGCCATGACGTGGCTCGCGTTTCGTCCGCCATTAGAGGGCCACTGTCATATTCGTTGTTGTTGCGCAAATTATTATGTATTTTCGTGGCTACTTGCTTTATTTTAATGCAGAACACATTTAAATATACTTCTAATATTTATTTAAAGTGTAAGTAATACTTTTATTTTATTTATTTGTGTATTTTCTTGAGATACTGAGTACGATGACTGGCAATATTGAAAACACATAAAAATTACCAATATTAAGCACAAACATTTAAATTTTTAAAAGGTAAGTTTAAAATATATACTTATTATGTAAATAATAACCACAGTTATTAAATTTGATGTGATAATAACAACCTATATCATATGCTATACATAACCTCCAAATCTGTGTCATAGTAATAATTGTGTATCTCTTAAATAAATGAATTTTTATTACCTTTATAGATTCATAGTGTTGTTATTTAATATTCCTGTACAATATAATATCACATTTCTTACAAATAAATAGGGAAATGAATTATCAGTATGTTTGACATTGGCTGGCTTATGGCGGCGATCTTGCCCCATGGCCATACCCTGTATATAAAGGTACCCTACTATGCTCGAGCTACTACTACCATCTATAGACAAATTGGGAAGCTTGCGCTAGGCGCTAGGAATAAAAACGTATTAAATTATTTTAACAATAGCAATTTTTTTTGACATGAATAAAATACTGACTTATTGACAAAACATTTATGTAACGAATGATTTTTCCAGTCGTTAATAAATAACGATATCGTTATCTTTTTTTCGTTATGTTATAATTAAATTATTGTTTACAGAATACCACGTTAACGTTTATCGTTATAATAACGATATAACAATGCATAATGTTATAATGAACGTTTACAGAATAAGCCCATTAAACGATTTTCGTTATTATTTTCACGATATAACGTTTTAACGATTCGTTATGTCATAACGATGCTTTCAGAATAGCCCTATAAGTCCGGTGTTTGTTGTTTATTATTGCTGTCTTTTGTCAATGTATTTGTTACCTACAAATGAGAACGTGTTCTGCTTGCAGTAAGTTCAATTCTCGTGAAAAACTTTTGTTGGGGGAGTTAAAATAGTATTGTTTCTTTTAGGGTCGAACTAACTTGTCCAACGGTTTATCTGTACATGTCATTGATGAATGGATGACGATTATGTGAATCTGCCATCTCTCATTGCTAAATAAAAAGTTTTTTGTCAACTAAAATCATAGTTGGAATACATTGTTGTGTCCCGGAGTGCAAAACAAATCAAATGAAAACAAAATTGTGTCTTGGCATTTGTTCCTGTTATGACAGGTTTCCCGTGACAGCTATAGTCAAATTTTTTGACTCTATCGGGTACAGTAATAAAACTATAAATGAACTATAAATATCGCAATTATGATAAAGCGGCATATCCTTTACTTTCTGTAGTATAATACTGTCTGGCATCGGCCCATATTTTTGAGCCGCTCTATTCATGCATTGAATCAAACGTCTACCAGGTATGTATAGGAAAATAGCCTTACAGTCCTTTAACATGCATGAATAGAGCGGCTCAATGCCAAACAGTATTATACTACAGAAAGTAAAGGATATGCCGCTTTATCACAATTGCGATATTTATAGTTCATTTTTAGTTTTATTACTGTACCCGACAGAGTCAAAAAATTTGACTATAACACTGCGGATAATTTGAAGTTTCAAAAATTTACAACAGATGTCTCATTCTCAGTGAAAATGGTCAATTCTAAGATGGCCATGATCAAACATCTTTCAAGAATTAAACTGTAAAACCAATAAAATCTTAAAGAAAAATGATAAAATTAATCGAATTCATCGTCAGATATGTTGTTTGCTATTAATTCCATAATTTTCCCTTTTACAATATATCTTTTTTTGGCACTCCTTATTTTCTGTAGGCCGCAAGCTACCGTTTGGCCAAACGATAAGTCTTCATCTGGTTGAATTATTTTTTGGAAATGTTTATTTAAAGCACCGAAAGTAGTCTCGATAGTATCTGCTAATTTTGTGGCGGGGTCGGGTTTACTTCTTCCTCTTTCTCTCAATGTACTTGCTTCTTCTTCATGTTCAACGCTTAAAATTGTTGAGGATGAGTTCGGAGTCAGTGTTACTTCTAAAGGATCTTCCGAAACGCTTCCATCAGCAAATCTGTCTTCGGTTTTTATTACATTATCCCAATTTTCTGATAACTCTACATGAGAAAATTCTTCTTGTGAATGTTCTTTAGTATTACCAGGGCCTTTTTCTTTTGCAATTTTTTGATAATTGCTGTATGTTCTTGTCCTTGAAATAATAAATATATGTAAATAACGTTTGTAAACTTTCTTTCTGTTCACCATCAAATACAGGTGAACTCGAATATAACAATATTATACCTTAATAACATTTCATTTTTTTGAAAAACAAAAAGCCAATAAATATTTTATTCTTACAAAAATTATATTATTACCGAAAACATACAATTTCAGATTAAATTAACATCAAAGAGAAGATAGTTTCACGATGTCATATACATGTTTTGAAGCACCGCAATCGATTTTTTGAGCATTTCTACCGACCAATTGACACGAGCTTTTTTTTGAGCAATTGTCAAATTATGTGGGATCCAATGCGAACAAATCTTTTTTGCGGGCAAATGTTCATGCAATATTGAATGTATGCTGGTCTAATATCCAAGGATATCTCACAATAAATAACATGATTTTGAAGTATCAGTTCACGCACCGCTTAAATGTTTTTCGAAACAACAACCGATTTTGGATGACCTTCACGAAATTCGTCCTTGATGATGCTTCATCGCCAAAAATCGAATTAAATTCATCGATGCACTGTTGAGTTAATCCACGTCGAAAAGTTGTAAAAAATAATTGCACGAAAATGTTCACGGGCAAATCTATTTTGCTGACCAGCAAAAAAAAAAACTTGCTGACTGGGCACTTAGCATAAATGGATTTAGAGAGGTACTTTACTCTAGTGAATTATAACAAAATTTTGCTGACTGGGTATTTAGAATGAATGGATTTACTTTAAAATCAGTATACTAACTTCGAGCAACACCAGTCATCTTCTGGTAATGTATCAATCTTGTGCTCTCCTTCTCTTCTCGACGGTAATGTGCTGGCCACATCAGATTTTTTTTTATATAATCGTGAAATCCATCTCATTTAAAAAATATAGTAATATAATAGTATTTTATGTATCTAGGACGAAAAGTGAATCTTTAAGGTATGAGCAAGTTGTTAATTACTTGTGAGTACCTTAAGGCTGTACTGCATCAATCCCTAACCATCTACAGTTTTGCAAGTGTAAAGGGGGAGGTAAGAAGTGGGCTGGACCGTAACGTTCCCCCACTCTAGATGTTCAACAAAACTGAACATATTTTGTGCATCGTTTTGAGTTTCTGTGAATTAGGGAGATTATTACGCTTTGAACTTTGAACAGAGTTCGATCTCAGTATATACATATACGAGGGTCATTCAATAAGTAAAGAGACAAATGGCTATAGCTCAAAAACGGTTTATTTCAATCTTTCAAAATTAAGGCTATTTTTCAACATAATCACCCCCCCACAGTTATGCACTTGTCCCATCTTTCTTGCAGCTTCCTAATTCCCTTGGCGAAGAATTCTTTCGATTTACCCCGAAGCCACTTTTACACCGCTTCCTTAACTTCCTCATTGTTAGCAAATATTTTTCCACGTAGGGCGTCTTTGAGTGGTCCAAACAGGTAAAAATCAGATGGAGCGAGGTCGGGACAGTAGGCAGGATGAGGTAAGACCTCCCAACCCAATTCTTGAAGCTTATCACGGGTCAGCTGGGCTGTATGAGGGCGGGCGTTATCGTGCTGAAGAATGATTCCTTTTGACAAGAGTCCACGGCGTTTGCTCCTGATAGCTGGTCTAACTTTGTGTTCTAGCATCTCAGAGTAGTATTGGCTATTGATAGTTCGCTGATCTTCAAGGAAATCGCAATAGACTGGACCCTGTGAGTCCCAAAAGATGGACGTCCACATCGGGGTTCATCACCTACACTTGTTCGGCCACTTTTAAACCGATCAACCCACTTGTAAAAATTCGCACGGTTCATACAACTTTTACCGTACTGTATTAACATTCTAGAAAAAAATTCACTTGGTTTTACACCTTCTGCGACTAAAAATCTAATGACTGAGCGCTGCTCTTCTAAGGTGCAATCTTCTAGTGGACTTGCCATGGTGAACTGAAAATTTTGAGGTTATGTTGACATATAATGATGAAACAGCTGATCAGAGCATATCCCAAAGTTGCCAACTAACACCCCTGAAAAGATTGTACACATTCATTGAATAGTTTTAAAATTATAGAATTTGTCTCTTTACTTATTGAATGACCCTCGTAATATACATATAATCACAGAGGTGACAAGTGAATAATTTTTCAACTGTACATAATGTGCAAATGAAAATTAAACACTTTAATTAATTTCTTTTTATACCCATCGCCAAATCCAAAGAACCAATCAGCATTAAACATAATCTAATTTATATCTTTTCCGCGTTTGAAAAACGCTCAACTTCATTGATTTCATCAATATGTAATCATAATAATAATAATAACCCATTTTTATTTGGCAAACCTTATAACAAATTATAATATATTGTAACCAACTTAATATAGAACAACAATAATAATATTGAGTATAACAGTAGCAGAGTTAATATAACAAATGTAATATGAAAATCAATATTAATGAAAATGACTTAAAAACAAAAGAAAAGCAAAAATGAAACAGATGTTGTTTTGTAAATTTAACAAAAAATACAATTCATTCGTCAAATAATATGAAATATATTTGCAAATAATATTTTTCTTAGTTTAAATGAGAAAGTAGAGGTGTTAGGTATTTTTAAATTATCTGGCAATTGATTATATATTCTAGGCCCTGCACAAGAAAAGAATCGTTTGAATAATTTTCTTCGATATTGAGGTATACGTAATTTTAAATTTGTTCTTACATTTCGACAGTGCTGCATACCTCGAAATATTAATTTCTGATGCAAGTATAATGGAATTTTGGTGATATGAATTGACACGAAATTACAAATAAATGCGTATGTTTGAATTGTCAGAACAATGCAATTACATTATTTGCAAACTTTTCTTCTTGCAATTTTTTTATGATAATTGCCTAAAAAAATCTTGTGTGCACATCGGGTTAAAAGTTCCTCATCTAATTTGCTGGCCTCGGCCTTCGCCTCAACCACAAACTTCAGATTCAACCAAAAAAGATCACTTTTACAGCTTTGATACACAAATAACTATTCCTGACAGTTCAAACATTATGCATTTATTTGTAATTTGACGTCAATTTCATGGCTATCATTACAAATGAGCAACATGCATAAAATTTCAATTTCTAAATTACGGGTTCAAAATGTGCAAAATAAAATCTGATTACTGATTTAGATGTAGAAATATTATCTACAACATTTATTTGAAACAATTTTGTTTGAAAATAATAGGTAACTAACTACAGCAAAATTAAAACAATTATATTGTATTCCCTAAAAGAGTTCAAGTAGACACCTGGTATATAAAAATACTTGTTCCTCAAAAATGCAGCGTACCACTACTAGCGACATCTGACGGTGAAAAAATTGTCAATTTTCTTTTCCTTTAATGTGCAATAACTAAAAGAATAATGAAGTTTTATTTAATATAAATCGATTCATAAAACCATCCTCTACAGGGCACCGATAAGATAATTTATAAAATCATTCCCCTATTAATAGAAAAATGGGGCTGAAAATTGGCAATTTTTACTTCTTTATTTATTTAAAATCTCAAAAACGAAGAGAAAATTTATAATAATCTCATCGCTGCTCTCGAGCTACAAGTGTATACTTTCGAAAAACACAAAACAGATTTTTCCAATTATGCCCATTTATTGTATTTTTGAGAAAACTTATATATAATATGTTGTGTCCCTTGATATAAAAGTCTTAAATACTAAAATTGAAAATTTTTAGATTATATTTTAATATAGTTCTTCATGAAAAACTGTTATGAACTTCAAGTAAAGTATCACTTCCGGTTTGTCAATTTCAGTTAAAATCTAATATATTGTTCCCCTTGATATAAAAGTCCTAAATACTAAAATTGAAAATTTTTAGATTATATTTTAATACAGTTCTTTGTGAAAAACTGTAACGGGCTTTAAGTAAAGTACCACTTCCGGTTTGTCAATTTCAGTCAAAATATAATATGTTTTTCCCTTTGATATAAAAATCCTAAATACTAAAAATGAAAATTTTTAGATTATATTTTAATACAGTTCTTCATGAAAAACTGTAACGGGCTTTAAGTAAAGTACCACTTCCGGTTTGTCAATTTCAGTCAAAATATAATATGTTTTTCCCTTTGATATAAAAATCCTAAATACTAAAAATGAAAATTTTTAGATTATATTTTAATACAGTTCTTCATGAAAAACTGTTACGGGCTTCAAGTAAAGTATCACTTCCGGTTTGTCAATTTCAGTCAAAATATAATATGTTGTTCCCTTTGATATAAAAATCCTAAATACTAAAATTGAAAATTTTTAGATTATATTTTAATACAGTTCTTCATGAAAAACTGTAACGGGGTTTAAATAAAGTACCACTTCCGGTTTGTCAATTTCAGTCAAAATATAATATGTTTTTCCCTTTGATATAAAAATCCTAAATACTAAAAATGAAAATTTTTAGATTATATTTTAATACAGTTCTTCATGAAAAACTGTAACGGGCTTTAAGTAAAGTACCACTTCCGGTTTGTCAATTTCAGTCAAAATATAATATGTTTTTCCCTTTGATATAAAAATCCTAAATACTAAAAATGAAAATTTTTAGATTATATTTTAATACAGTTCTTCATGAAAAACTGTTACGGGCTTCAAGTAAAGTATCACTTCCGGTTTGTCAATTTCAGTCAAAATATAATATGTTGTTCCCTTTGATATAAAAATCCTAAATACTAAAATTGAAAATTTTTAGATTATATTTTAATACAGTTCTTCATGAAAAACTGTAACGGGGTTTAAATAAAGTACCACTTCCGGTTTGTCAATTTCAGTCAAAATATAATATGTTTTTCCCTTTGATATAAAAATCCTAAATACTAAAATTGAAAATTTTTAGATTATATTTTAATACAGTTCTTCATGAAAAACTGTAACGGGCTTTAAGTAAAGTACCACTTCCGGTTTGTCAATTTCAGTCAAAATATAATGTTTTTCCCTTTGATATAAAAATCCTAAATACTAAAATTGAAAATTTTTAGATTGTTTTAATACAGTTCTTCATGAAAAACTGTAACGGGCTTTAAGTAAAGTACCATTTCCGGTTTGTCAATTTCAGTCAAAATATAATATGTTGTTCCATTTGGTTAATCTTTTTGTGTTTATATTTGAAAAAAATATATAGATGTCTTTTCCCGTTCCCGAAATATTAATTTTTCATAGTTTTCCTACAAAAATACACTATATCCCGGACTACAATTATTTGTCACCGAGATATGCTGCGGACTTAACACTATGTTTCCCAACAAAAATTACAGTAAAAAGAAGAGTCCATTAAAATGAAATAGTTATATATACCGCTCTCTGTCTTACAAAAAATAAATATTTGAGAGTAGGTGTACAATCCTGTTCGTTGTTATTCTATGACATGTTGTCTCTGTCTTACAATGTATAAGATAAATATGTTGTAAGACAGAGACAACATGTCATAGAATAACAACGAACAGGATTGTACACTTACTCGCAAATATTTATTTTTTGCAAGACAGAGAGCGAAATATATAACTATTTCATTTCAATGGACTCCTCTTTTTACTGTAATTTTTGTTGGGAAACATAGTGTTAAGTCCGCAGCATATCTCGGTGACAAGTAATTGTAGTCCGGGATATAGTGTATTTTTGTAGGAAAACTATAAAAAATTAATATTTCGGAAAATTGACAAACCGGAAGTGATACTTTACTTGAAGCCCATAACAGTTTTTCATGAAGAAATGTATTAAAATCTAATCTAATTTTTTTCAATTTTAGTATTTAGGACTTTTATATCAAGGGAAACAACTTATTATATTTTGACTGAAATTGACAAACCGGAAGTGGTACTTTACTTGAAGCCCATAACAGTTTTTCATGAAGAAATGTATTAAAATCTAATCTAAAACCTTTCAATTTTAGTATTTAAGACTTTTGCATCAATGGGAACAACATATTAGATTTTGAGTAAAATCGATAAACCGGAAGTGATACTTTACTTGAAGCCCATAACAGTTTTTCATCAAGAACTATATTAAAATATAATCTAAAAATTTTCAATTTTAGTATTTAGGACTTTTTTATCAAGGGGAACAACATATTATATTTTGACTGAAATTGACAAACCGGAAGTGGTACTTTACTTGAAGCCCATAACAGTTTTTCATGAAGAACTATATTAAAATATAATCTAAAACTTTTCAATTTTAGTATTTAAAACTTTTATATCAAGGGAAACAACATATTACATTTTGATTTAACTAAATAAACCGGAAGTGATACTTTACTTGCAGCCCATAACAATTTTGAATGAAAAACTGTATTAAAATATATTCCGAAACTTTTCAATTTTACTATTTTAGGCTTTTATATGTACCTATGAAATTTTATAAATTTAAGTATATATTTTTTTTACAAATATATTTCCCCATTTACCAATACATCCCTCACTTAGGGGAGGCTAATATAGTCTGCTTTAAGACATCGCTTCCGATTAATTGTCTCCCAGGCGGTCATGCATTATTCATATTTTTAAATAAATAAAATAAATATTTCATCACGGCATATTACCCATTGCTGGGTGTGCCAATCTGTTTTGTACAGATATCGGTAATGATGGAATCTTTGTACCGTGCGGGCGCTTACCAAGCGTCACCTCACGGGCACTCATTGCTGGCGTGGAGAGTGCGCCACAGGGGTCAATTTTGTGCCATTAAAATGCGATGAAATTTTTGGCGTCGGTCGGGATCGAACCCGGGTCCCCAGATTCGCGACCAGACACTCAGGCACACGGCCACGAGACCATATTTTTAAAGTGATTAAAGCTACTTTAAGGATTGTTTCTGTACCTACATTTAAAAAATTGGACAATAATTTAAACTGACATGTGACACGATCATATCCTCGGCAAAACATTAATTATATTTTACCCTAACTTTAAAATGTAAATGAATTTAATTTTAATGTATCTAATATTCGCGACTTTAACTAAATTATTGCTGCCTTCTTGTGGCTGTAGAAAGTCTTAACAAAGCTTTAGACAAGTCCTGCTGTTGGTCAAAGGCTTAAACCAGCATTTACACTCCTTAGAAACTTAGCTGGAACCCTGTATTGTAAACCGTACTTGTTTAACAATATTTTTAAACAAATACAATTTTTTTTGGGAAAGGAAACCTATTTCTGAACGAACAGATATTTATTTAAACTAACTCTAAAAAAAAAAACTAAGTTTCGCCGATTTATTTACGACATTGTAACGAGTTACGACGCCCGGTAGGTTAACATACATACATTCATAATGTGCCCCGTAAAAGAAATGTAGAAGAAAATATGATTATTTGAATTAAATTCAACAACATAAATCTATTTTCAGGAGAAAAATGAATTTACTTTTGTGTTATGTTCCACTATTCGGAACCGAAGATCGATTCAATTACCCGGAACCGGAACCGAAGATCGGTTCCATTACTCGGAACCGGAACCGAAAATCGGTTCCACTACTCGGAACCGAAAATCGGTTACCCGGGTTGACAGCACTAGTTTCTACTTACCAAATTATTAAAAATACAGCAATTTGTAACAGTGTGAATTTTGTATGAGTAGGCTTAAGTCGCAATTATTCAAAAATCCTAGCAAAATTTTGACAAATTAACAGATTGAAATTGAATTTTTCTGGTTTCATGAACATTCTTATTCGCTCTAATTGATGAAAAATACATTCCTCGAGATACTTTGGATGAAGCTACTGAGGCGAAGAACAATTTAATGTCGCATAATCGCATAAATAAAGGATTTAGTTTGACGGTAAAGTTTTAAAGACCTAGAACTTTAAAATGATATTTTAAAGTTCTAGGACTGTAATGTTTCAGTTTTTGTTTTATAAATCGTTTAAAAAACGTTGCTTTAGAAACCAGTATGACAAAAAATAATTTGAAATATGCATCTTTTCATTCATAAATTTGCTAATAAACTTTTGCGGCTGTAACACAGACAAAATTTATGACGTCTTGGCTTGATACACATAGAAACATACATACCGCCTAGGTATAATAAAATCGTCCAGGAACATCATGGACTTAAAGAGAGGCCACGGTGGTTTAGCCGAATTTGATACGGATCCAGAGGAGATATTTCCTGTTCGTAATGCCCTCTTTTCCGTGCAATATCTATTTCGTAAAATCGTCCAACGTTGCTCGCAATATTCAGCTCAAAAAATATTTATTAACTATAATAAAACGATGAAAACAAAGTTATATCTACCTGTTTCGTCTAAAATTCTAGCTATACTCGTCCAAGCATTTCTTTTCGCTAATTTATTTTTGTATAAATTATTCCTTTTGTTATATATTTGTTCATATTTTTTAACAAGATCAATTAATAGTAAATCTTGTTGGCGATCCATATTTATAAGACACCTCAAAACCCAAATACGAAAATATAAACAAGGTGTTTATGCTTCGACAATTTACAATAGTAACCGTGACATAAGAAGGTTAGATCACGTGACGATAAACGCATGCGCCGTGCCAAACAAATTAACATTAACATTAAGAGTAGGTTGTTGGCCAACTTTCTAGTTTAGTGTTAGTGTTAGTTGAGTATTCAATATACTTATGTACATTTGACTTTTATTTCTAATTTAGGCTGCATAAATTCACCTTTACAAACAAATAATTTGTTTATACGAACATTTACAGGACAATGATATTGTAAAAATGTTATTCTTCTAAACAACTTTTAAATGATGGCGCTAGTGATTTTTATACAAATATCATTTGTTTAAGAAATACATGAATCTATATTTTATGGTACAACTAGTAATTTACAGATGTCACCAAAGATTATAGATATCTATAAGTATTGATACAGTTAAAAATCTAAGAACGGCGAAAGTTACTTTAAAATATCATGGCCAATTTCATTGAATTGTGTTACGTTTATTATGGCCATCTCAAATGTCATTAAAATTGCACAAATGAAATTTACGAATTGAGTCCGTCAAGTAACGCCAGATTGAGTACGTCAAGTAGCGCCACACACGGCATAACCTTGTACCATTTTGTTTGGCAAATTAGCTTGTCACAAATAAATAGATCATAACAAATTTATTTTAAATATTTTGTATTTACTTTTGATAAACTGACAGTGCATTTTCACATCCAACTTCATTGACAAAACCAAGAAAGATCAGGGGACATTAACACTATCTTGAAATAAAAATAACTAGATGTCACTAGATCCGTACTAAACCTGTATAAAGACAACAGAAATTTTATATGGTAAAACATCGATTTAAAATAGCCATAATAAGCGTAAAGTAATTGAACGAAGTCAGCCCAAGTAAAATATCTTTAGATTATTGGTCGGTGTAAAATATAGGTATCATGGAGGTAGGAATGTAGGAATAGAAAGCTGGGAGAGGCTGGGAGCATGAGGTTATATTGATGGCCAAGGAAATAAAGTCTATGGGGACGGACGAACACCTCCGCTGGTTCAATCTAGAGAGGGGATAAGCGCGGCAATGTTTAAACGAAATTGTATTGTTCATTCAAATAAAATTTTATAAAACTTAAATACTGAAAGAAATGTGTGTAATTATATTATTTATTAAAATATGATATTCGATTATGTTTGCATACATTTTATTTATTGAATTTAGTTAATGGGGAATATTATTCTAAACTCTAAGAAAAACGAACAATTTAGCTAAATACGTTTATTATGTTATGAACAACAAAATAATAATACAAATATCTCAGATTTTATTTGAAATATATTTTATAACGACGCAAAACAAATATAAAAGATATGGTTTGTTAAATTTGAAAATATGTTCGTATTAACAGAATTTTGCAAAATAATTGCTACTACATCAAGTAAAAAGACAAAAAAACAAACTGAACACACTTGAACGACAAACGACACAATACAAACGTAAACAACCAAAACAAAATGGCGTCACTTTTACAGCAGCTTGCTCCCTCTTTATCTATTTCTACCTACATGATAGGTATATTTAAAATTTGCGTTAAAAAATCTATAAATATCGACACATCCATTAACTTTAAAAATTGTAATAGAAAATTTTGTTCATAAAACATTAAAGGATATAAGTCGTATTCCTAAATGAATTACAAAATAATGTATATATTTATAAATCAAAATTATATTAACAAATAAACAATATACTTCACTTTTAACGGCAAACTGTAAATTTGTAAATGATTTTTTTATATGACAAATATCAGTATTTTTCTTGTACTCGTAATTCCTTCTATCTACATTTTACCTCTGTATAGCGTCCGTATATATACCACGGTCAAGGCTAACTCAGCGTACTCGCTTCGGCGGTACATATACTAAAATTGGAACGATACAGAGAAGATTAGCATGGCCCCTGCGCAAGGATGACACGCAAAATCGTGAAGCGTTCCACATTTTTATTAATTTAATATTGTTTATCAAAAAAAAAACAATTTAGTTATGGATTGTTATGAGTATTGTTTGAAATCCGAGCTCGTAGATCAAAGATTTTAAGATATCTAAGGCTTGTTATAATTTATAACATCAAAAAATGAAGACAATATAAATATAATTTATTATGATTATGTATCTATTATTTGAAGAGCATTATACTTTCATTTTATTTTCATTTTGTAGACTGCATTATACATATTTCGCGCACAAAGTGCACACAATAATGTGCACAGTGTGTGAAAATAATGAAATAATTACATATTTCAAATAATATCAATGCACAAACATCAACTTTTTAGATAGTTGTAGAAAAAACAAGTATTAATTACGTTATAATATAGAGTAGGTACGTAAATACTGAATAAATATTGATTTTTTACCTCTCGCTAAGACAGGTATTGGATTCATGCTAAAAATCGCATATCCAGATTTTATTGAATAAGTACGGTCCCTATACAATCCGATTTTAACATTTTTACGATGATGCCTGTGTGTGTGTGTGTGTGTGGGATGTTGGAAGGACGATTACTCAAAAAACTATAAGACTTTATATTTGTTTAACTACGTATTTCCCAATCGGACATTCATGGGAAGATCTAATAAGGTTTTGATAACAATTGGACAACCGGAAGTAGAAGATTCTTGAAAAAAAATCTTCTAAATATTATTTTTGAAAATTTTTCTTGGTAATATTAAAGAAAATTAAATTCTCTATCTGATACATTTAATTTTTTTATTATATATTCTATAGATTTAGAGATAAATGAAATATAACATATAAAATAATCTGTTGTAATAAATTTTACAGCTGAATGCCATGGAAAAGAGTTGAAAATTTAAAATGTTTGTAACTGACAGATAAATGTCAGTGTCAGAAATCCGGAGACATTATACTGAAGACTTTTTCTGTGAATTACATACATTATATTATTTCTTATTAATAGTTAAATATTTAATATTATAGGTATATTACACATACTCTTCAGAAATACTGTTACTCCCGACAATAAATTGGAAACATCTGGAAGAATTAGAAGAGTGGGACAAAATTTCATCATAGAATGAATTTAAATTTTAAAAATCTAAATATAAAGAATAGAGATGGGAGACCATGTCAGAATGATAGCTAGTACTTATGTTCATAGATCTCAAATAACATAATTTTTCGTTCTAAATTTCGTGATTTTCCAATTGCATATGATTTATTTTCATAGAAAAGTAAATTCCACACTCCTGGTGACAAATTAACCACGTGAGTACAGTAAAGAGTAGATTTGTTAAAGAAGCAGTGCATTTTTGATTGACATTTAAAATAACATCCCTTTTTACCTCTCGCTGAGAGGTATTGGATTCATGCTAAAAATCGCATATTCAGATTTTAATGATTAAGCACGTTTTAAGTGGCGAGAGGTATTGTGCTGGCCACAACAAATTTTTTTCCTAGTTTTATTAATTTATGAAATATTAGCTGAACACTCAATTCAAACCAAACCTCCTGTAATACAAATTTCCTTTAGAGCAACGGAAATACGAAAATGTCCATGAATTGAATCTTTAAAATTACAAAATACAAAATATAAGAGAAATAGAAAAACAAATAATATTTTTATATCACATATTTATTTTGATTTGATTAACAATAAATTAATATATTACAAATAAACAGAGGTGTAACAGCTAAACGAACTACCTCAAATAATTTGTATATTATTAAAGAGACAATAAAATATTCTAAGACAATCTTATGGAACGCCATATTTTTTTTAACCAGTGGTTCTTAAGTTATATTTTTTTTTAATGGGATGGTATATATTTTTAGGCCTATTCGATAGCAACCGCCGCCACTGGTAGATTGTTACTCTTCAAAAACTTGACACAAAGTGTTCTTTGCAAGTTAAGAATATTTTAATCAAATCCCACAATTCCTAGTAAAATTTAAAACTGACTAGTCATTGATTATATATACTAACGTAAACAGATTGACACTTCTTATGGCAGGATTGGCAACGACAAAATTAGTTCCAAAATGATTGCTAGATGTCTCTAGTGTAGTCAATACAAGCCAAGTGCCTGAATTTTCGTTTTCGGAGAGAAAGGTACACTCCCACTGAAAGCGAGGTTTAACTAAATATGGTACACTACATGTAAAAAAAATCATTATCAAGCAGAGCAGGTAGTCTCAAGATAGCAAAGGGTCGTCTGTTGCCCGACTCAGCACCCTGGTAGGGATGCCTGTACAAAAAATAATATCGATATGCGAGAATTGTAAATTACTCTATCTTATGAATACATACTTATTTTTCGGTAGATACATTTATTGAATAATTTACGTTTAGTTTAGTTTACGTTAGTATAATATACTATATATATTATATAATCAATGCTAAAGTTAAGATCGTTAGCGACATCTGTGGAATCCCATCAATCACTCGATTGCGCCCACAATGTAGTATTCTGTATCTAACAATTTAACTAAAAATAAAACCGTAACACAGCGTTTTGAATAACTTGCGTGTATCCACCAAAAATGCAACCCGCCTGACTGGTGGAATCCCTATCTCTCTATTGAGAACTGACATGTCCGATGGCGGCAGCACTATCGGGCCGATCAGCTGCTTCTGAATTGGTACTCGCAGTGTTGTGACATATGAGAACAAACAACAAAAGCAATTTTTTTCACTTAAAATGGGGTTTGGTACCACAGAACATTTTAGATTTCTGGAAGCAACAGCTACTTCTAAATGTATTATAGAAGATATGTTAAAATGTATTTATAATTTTATATATATTTAATCAATCGAAATTGATGATCGCAGGTGAGCGAATTATAAACGCTAACCACATAATATTATGTGGAATATTAAAAAATGACGGTATAATGTGGGTAATATTTGCACTTTGTCTGCGAACCAGTGCAATTTCTGCAAAACCACATGAAATCAAAATACATTTAGAGAAAAATTAAAAATTATTAGTGCAGAATGCACGTGTAAAGCTAGATAAAGACCACGAAATATGTAATTATCCGATTTAAAATGACGAGAACAAACTTTCATATGTTTTGTTATTTGTTTTGCACTATGAATTGCATATTCCCATGCTTTTCGTCGATCCATATTCATTTCAAAACTTGCTCTTGTCGTAATTTTAACTTTATTTTGGCCATGTTTTGGAAAATTATAAAACCCAATGCCTGTGTCTTGAGAGTGACGTCAGAATACACAACAATTTGTACAACTTTTTCCAATTTTTATTCACATCAAATGATCAAACCACATGTAACTCAAGCATACAGTCACAATATAGTACCAAATCGGAAAGTTCATATTTTTCCCACCAGATGTCATGTCGCAGCTTGTCAGTTGTCAATAACATTTGTGTATAGCTAGACCAAGCATATTTGATCACCGTTTATTCATGTATCTAATACGAAAATGTATTTAAACATAAATCAGCGTAAAATGGAATCACCGAGCACGTTGCACAAATGGAAATGACAAATAATGTCAAGCCAAGATGATGCAAAGCTTAACAGGATGTAATTTCTTCTTCATCGTCAATTTGTCGAACTGATACTACCTGACGCATGCGTACTTGTCACTGTTAGGAAGAGATAGCGATTCCACCATGACAATTAACTGGATACAGCCCCTGCCATTGTAAAGTTACAAGGGTCGCTGATCCATTTTGTATATTGAGGTCAATGACCTTCAAAGAGATGTAACTTTGAAACGAAACGTTTCCGGATATACTTCATATAATTTTTTTTTTACTCAAAATGACCCCCAATATATGGTTTAATTTTGGCACATCCGTTATGAATCATCCAGGATATGTATAATACAGCTTTATTAATGCATCCATTGTTTTTCATACATAATTTAATCCTAAAAAATATTACTCCTGAAAAATAATGGGGTCATTTCACATTTTTTAATTTATTTTTTTCTTGAAAAAATAGGCCAAATGAAATATGTAGGTGCATGTACATATGTACAAGTCTTTTGAATCAGAGATATGATTTTTTTAAAGTTGTCTGTAATTTCAAATATTTGGACGCTGACGTCACGGCTTAGCGGACGCGCTAGTAGAGCTCTACTGGTTTTGTTTGGAACTATGGTTGGGTTATCACTTGTCAGTTTGATTTTGTGGCCGTGTGCCTGAGTGTCTGGTCGCGAATCTGGGGATCCGGGTTCGATTCCGACCGCCGCCAAAAAATACATCGAATTTTAATGGCACAAAATTGACCCCTGTGGTGCACTCTCCACACCAGCTATGAGTGCCCGTGAGGTGACGTCTGGTAAGCGCCCGCACGGTACAAATATTCCATCATTACCGATATCTGTGTACAAAGCAGATTGGCACACCCAGCAATGGGTAATATGCCGTGATGAAATATTTATTTATTTATTTATGTCTTTGTGTGAGTAACAAACCGTGACGTCACGAATTTTACAGCCGCGAAAGTTTATTAGCAAATTTTTGAATGAAAAGTCGTATATTTCATGTCATTTTATATTACTATATCTATTAAATGAGACGGATTTCACGATTTTATATAAAAAAAAGATATACACGCAAAAGCCAAACTAATATTTTTTTATTATTTCAATAATTGTTCAAAGTGTTCACCACCCGCACGAAGACAAGCTGTGGCACGTTGATTAACATCATTGATAGCTGCTAGACATTGCATTGCTCAGCAACCATTTCGTTACATGCGACTCTAATTCTGTCTTGCAATTCAGCAGCGGTATTTACAGGTTGACTAAAAACTCTCTCTTTAATGTTCCCCAAACAAAGAAGTCGAGTGGCGTTAAGTCTGGCGAACGTGGAGGCCAAGCGACTGCTCCAAGTCACCCTATCCATCGTCCTGGATAGTGATTATTTAACCAATCACGAGGACCACGACCGTAATGCGCTGGACATCCGTCTAGTTGAATCCACATACCTTCTCTAATTTTGGGGCCCATGTTCCCGTCTCTCGTAGGCGTTGAAATGCGTGTAAAAATACACGTTTACTAGGCAGTTGACGTTGAAGAAAACGTAGAGCATATTCGCGAACTGCTGCACGAGCATTGCCGTCACACAACACAACCCATAAACGTACACAATATCTGCATATGATCTGCATACTCGACATTAGAGAAACTAAACGGCATGGTGAACGAAATTTAATTTGACGTTTATTAAAACAAAAACAAACGATAATCGTGACAACTATACTATACTAGATGTTAACAATAAAATTAAATTCCTCTTGTTTGAAACACAATAACTCGAAAACGAAGCAAGATCGGCCGTATGTTTATCTAACAATTTATGCTTATTTTGAGGTATTGTATCTGTTATTACAGGTGGACCTTTAAATTTGGGACACCTGTATATTTTTTTAAATTACCCTATTGTTCAAAAATCCAGCACCCCGAGAATTTGTAATTATCGGCGCCTATGGTTAAGAACACTTGCACCTTGCACTTGCTTCTCTAGTGAGCAATGCTCAAACTAGACTGAACGTATCTCCTTCGTATTGTCCGTTTCACCACTATTTCTATATAGTTGCCAGCCGAAATCAAACCAAATGAAGTTTTGTCTTGCCTAGTTATATTTCGTCGTTGGCAGTGATCAAAAGCAAGGTTAAATAATAGGTGCAACATCAATGCCTTCGTTAAACATTCAACCACCACCCTATACTGCTCAAGATGCAAATGCAAAGGAGTTTCAAGAAAAAGAAAAGTTACAAGAAGAAGTTACGAGAGGTGTTGATTTTGCAAATGTTAATCTGCTAAATACTGAAGCTGTAATAAATGAAACAGAAAAAGGTGTTGAAACAGCAAGTATGTATTACTTAGTATTAATTAACATAGGTGTAATTTTGTCAACTTTTATATTTTTTAAAGAGTATTTTAAGGTCGTTTTCAAATTTAACAAACTATTGCTTAAAATATGGATTTAATAAAAACTATTAGCGTATTATTTTAAAGTAAGATTTCATTATTTGACAAAAAATCAGTAAATAAATCTGAAATATTCGGCATTAAAAGTTTAATTGTATATAGAAATAATTTTACATTTGTTTTGAGTCATTATAAAATATATTTCAAAGAAAATCTGAGATATTTGTTTTATTATTTTGTTGTCCATAACATAATAAACTTGTTTAGCTAAATTGTTCGTTTTTCATAGAATTTAGAATAATATACTCGTAACATAATTAACTAAATGAAATAAATAAAATGTATATAAAAAATAATTGGAAATCATATTTAAATAAATAATAATAAGTACAACACATTTCTTTCAGTATTTAAGTTTTATAAAAATTTATTTGAATGAACAATGCATTTTCATTTAAAAATTGCCGCGCTTATCCCCTCTGTAGATTGAACCAGCAGAGGTGTTCGTCCCCACTATTACTATTTTTATTCTCGTTTCTATTCCTACCTCCATGAGAAATACAGTGTCCAAAATTAAGTGGTATTGACAACTGACAAGCTGCGACATGACATCTGGTGGGAAAAATATGAACTTTCCGATTTGGTACTATATTGTGACTATATGCTTGAGTTACATGTGGTTTGATCATTTGATGTGAATAAAAATGGGAAAAAGTTGTACAAATTGTCGTATATTCTGACGTCACTCTCAAGATCTGGTCGAGACACAGGCATTGGGTTTTATAATTTTCCGAAACATGGCCAAAATAAAGTTAAAATTACGACAAGAGCAAGTGTTGAAATGGATATGGATCGACGAAAAGCATGGGAATATGCAATTCATAGTGCAAAACAAATAACAAAACATATGAAAGTTTGTTCTCGTCATTTTAAATCGGATAATTACATATTTCGTGGTCTTTATCTAGCTTTACACGTGCATTCTGCACTAATAATTTTTAATTTTTCTCTAAATGTATTTTGATTTCATGTGGTTTTGCAGAAATTGCACTGGTTCGCAGACAAAGTGCAAATATTACCCACATTATACCGTCATTTTTTAATATTCCACATAATATTATGTGGTTAGCGTTTATAATTCGCTCACCTGCGATCATCAATTTCGATTGATTAAATATATATAAAATTATAAATACATTTTAACATATCTTCTATAATACATTTAGAAGTAGCTGTTGCTTCCAGAAATCTAAAATGTTCTGTGGTACCAAACCCCATTTTAAGTGAAAAAAATTGCTTTTGTTGTTTGTTCTCATATGTCACAACACTGCGAGTACCAATTCAGAAGCAGCTGATCGGCCCGATAGTGCTGCCGCCATCGGACATGTCAGTTCTCAATACAATTGGCATATCGGAAACTATAAGCAACATAGGTTCCCATTTAAACAATATAAGTTTGTGTTATATCTCGAGAATTATTAAGTTTTAAAAATCTAATTACGCCGTTTTATTCTACGCAAAAACGGTACAAAATTTGTCTAAACAATTTTTATCTTACTATTATAATAAATAATATATGAGATATTTTCGAAATTAGCAAAAAACATTTAACTTAAAAGTTGACCTTGGAATGTGCAAACGGTTTTGTTTTATCGTTAATATTACCAGAGATATCTAAAAAAAATCTGTTGTGGCCAGCACAATACCTTCCGTCAATCCTGTGTAAATTCCATACATAATTTTTCTTGCAAAAGATTCTAAATTCCCAGTAAAATTATTTCATAAACAAACTATTCAAATTGCACTTGACACTGACATCTTCCTCTTTAGCTTTTCCCATTCGTTAGGGGCCGATATTTTTGCGTGTCGTTCTCATTCGGTTCTTTTTCTTCCCCAATACAGTCCTTCCATCTTATCTTTGGTCTTCCTCTGCTTCTTCAACCTCCCATTACTAAACTACTCATTCTTGTTCAAATATAATTATTCATTTCTCCTCATGACATGTTCAAACCAATGTAATCGTCTTTCTTGTATCTTTCTAGAAAATTGTAACACTAGAGCTATTTTATTACCGTATCTTTCCGTGTGTTCCCTAACATCTACTTCAACATCCTCATATCTGCCACATTAATTTACTTTTTATTGATACTGACTTCTGTCAATTTGAATTATATGAATATATTAATAGTTTCCATGTTTAGCATAGCTGGCTGAATTATAAAATTTAATTTCTTTAAAATTCTTTAACTCTGTATCTATTAAATATGAAGTATAAAATGTAATCAAATCGTATAGAGAATAATATATTCTTTAAGTTATAATAATATTAAATGTCAATAAATCAAATTTAACTGTTAAATCTTCAAATGTGGCTACTTCCGGTTCACCAATTATAACCAAAATCTAATCACTTGTTCTTCTGGATGTAAACTTGAGGAATACGAAAAAATTATAATTTTTGGAATCGTGGTAGTGAAGCTATGGGATCCGGAGCTTTTGTCACACAGACACACATACATACAGACATCATCGTAAAAATGGTAAAATCGTATTATAGGGACCCTAAAACATGCTTATTCAGTAAAAACTCATCACTGAATTTTTTGACCAAAGACAATACCTTCCTTACCTAAAGGTGATGGAAGGTAAAAACATCGAAAATGAGATACCTGTACAAAGAATAAAAAGTTATACATATATTTTTTTTTTCAGAAATTGAAGTATCTAACAAATATGCCCTCCTGTTCAGCGAAAAATCTATCCGAAGAGCATTTTGTAGAAAAGTATTTTCCTTATTGGGTATTTTATTTTTAAAAACAGTAGTTTTTTGTGCTCTTTTTATGTACGTCCAACCACTTCGTGAATTTTGGTTGAATAACAACGTTCTTTACATTCTTTGGGGACTACCAGTTTATCTTGCTTCAGGATTAACAATTATATATTGCCCGACAATTCGACATCGAACACCATGGAACTACATACTTCTTTTCGTGTTCTCTTCTTCCTTAACGTATATGATTGGAGTATTAGGCGCATGTTTACAGGAAGAAGTGGTGAGTAATATTTTCTTTAATTTTAGGTTAATGATTAGATTGCCTAACACCCAATAATAAAAAATCTGACGTGGCCAGCACAATACTTTCCGTCAATCCTTTGTATTATGTACAAATTCCATACATAAATTTTCTTGCAAAAGATTCTATATTTCCAGCAATATTATTTCATGCAAATGGCACTTGACACTGACATCTTCTTCTTTAGCTTTTCCCATTCGTTACGGGTCGCTAATTTTTATTTTCTTCCATTCATTTCTGTTTTGCGGCTCATCCTCACGTCAAAATTTTTCATTCAAAATTTCATTTTTTAGTATTTTATGATTCCTTTTCTCGGCAACTGAATTCCACACCCCTGATAATAAATAAACCACATGAAATAAGAAAATCAGGAAATTTTGAATGAAAAATTATGACATTTGTCAGTTGTGTACGTAATTAATAACTGTCATTTTGACACGGGTCCACATATCTGCTTGCCAAAGTCAGCAAAGTCACGTCACTGCACGCGCCCTACACATAATTTTTTTTGCAAAAGATCCTATATTTCCAGTTAAATTATTTTATAAACAAACTATGCGAATTGCACTTGACACTAACATCTTCTTCTTTAGTTTTTCCCATTCGTTAGGGGGTCGCTATTTTTTATTTTCTTCTTTCACTAATTTTTGTTTTGTGTGTCGTCCTCATTCAGTTCCTTTTCTCTCTTTTTATCTTATATTTGGTCTTCCTATGTTTCTTCCACCTTATGTTATAAGCTATTCATTCTTCCAATATACTCATCTCTCCTCATGACATGTTCAAACCAATGTAATAGTCTCTCTTATATCTTTCTAGAAACGCCCAACACTAGAGTTATTTCCCTTATTCTTTCATTCATTTACTTTTTATTGATACTGATATCTGTCAATTTGAATTACCTGAATATATTAGCAGTTTCCATGGTTAAGTTAGCATAGCTGGCTGATTTATGAAAATTATTAACTTTGTATCTATATTATGTTGAATATGAAATATAAAATGCAATCAAATCGTATAGAGAATAATATATTCTTTAAGTTATAATAAAATTTAACTGAGTTTTTCAAGAAAAACTGTTAAAATTTTCAAATAAGAACACTGCCCCATTAGTGGGCCATTTAGTGGTGTTTCGTTTCTTCGGAAAAAATGCTTAGGTCACTAAATATGGGCAAAAATGTATTTTGTTTTTCCATTTTCGTTTTTTGCTTGTAACTTTTTTATATAAATTCAAACTAAAAAAAAATATCTTACCATTTTCGAGAAATTCATACTTTCAATTTTTATATGGAGCGCAGAGTAGGCTGTGATACCATTAAATAGGCATTTTTTTCTCTTTTCAACGATGTAAAACACTTGTACTTTAATTTTTAAATTATGTAAGAAATTACAAAATTAATATTTTACAACTTTTTCATGTATTTGATTCAAGGAAGCTATGGAAAACAATGAAATCAAATATTTTAATTTTTAAAATAAATGTTATTCTAAAACAATACAATAATTATGATTTAATAACTTATAGAAGTTTTCAATTTATAATCATTTTCTACAAATTTACAATAATTATAACCTTATATTACTAAAATAAAACTTAAAACTAAATCAAAATTATTGTACATTACATAATTATGTAAAATAAAGAACGGAAAATTAAAATACAATGAAACTACTCTTAAAGTAAATTTTGCCTCTCAATTAATTGACATTTCGCTGATTATTAATTTGAGCTCGTTTTAAGCTCGCCCGAACTGCTCGCTTTATCATCCAAAGAAGTATTCTTCGAAATTAGATTGAAATAGTTGCCTATAGGGCGTTTATTGTATTAAAAGTTCTAAAATATATTTTTTCTACTCCCATGCGTGAAGTGAGTACTTCACGTATCAATTTTTATGTGTGAAGCTTGATTTTTTGTACACTCTGCGTAAAGTGTCACTTCGCGCATAGTGTGCGTGAAGTAAATATACACTGTGCGTGAAGTGTCACTTCACGCATAGGGTACGTGAAGTAAATAGTTCAGTTGTAACACATACAATGAATATCTTTATATGCACGTAAATCATGTGTTGGTAAATGGTCCGTAGAAATAACAACTTCATGAGAAATGTGTTATTAATTTATAAAAAAAAAAAAAAATTTATTGCAAGGTCGTAGAAAAAGTATAGTATGTAACACGTGTGTGAAGCCTATTTTACATTCGGGTGTTTTGCTACACTCGCTTTCGGCTCGTGTCGCAATCTCCACCCTCATGTAAAAATTTCAGCTTCACACGCCACATAATAACTATTCTTTCATATTTTCATATATAATATTGTAACAAGGCGAGCAATAACAAATAAGTAACTTTTTATAATCTTTTCTAAATTATAGTTTCAGAAATAATATTTCAACTTGTTATCTTTGTTAGTCAAAATTCTGTTTAGAAATAGTTTTCATCTTTTATTAACTGACTGTTTAGTCTAGCTGTCAAAGATATTAGACAGTTATTTGTTGACAATTAATTTTAGAAGTTATTGCAAGCCTACGTGCAGGGCTGATATTTTGGTATGGGTGCCATATGATACCCCGCTCAACCCCTCAGAAATAAACCTCTCACGAAAGTAACGCTTTGTTTAAGATAGTCGGTTTTAGATACTCATGTTGACAAGACATGAGAGTCTGTCTTAGAAACTCAGCGTGGAAACATGTAGTTTGAGTTTTAGGTTGAGCGCTTAACTTAAAAGTTAATATGAATTTCTCGAAAATGGTAAGAGATACCTATGAATTCCACGTACAAAAGTGCAAGTTAAATTTTAGTTTGAATTCACATAAAAAAGTTACAAGCAAAAAACGAAAATGGAAAAATTTACATTTTTGCCCATATCTAGTGACCTATGCATTTTTTCGAACAAACGAAACACCACTAAAATGGCCCACTAATGGGGCAACTTTTGTCTAATTTAACCAACCACGTAGCTCTTAAGGTTCTCGAGATCCCAATCCATTCGTACCTTAAATGGGACATTCTGTATATTCAACTTAATCATTGTACATGCTCCTTGTATAAAACTGTAAATAGTGGCACATCGTTGTAATAAATTTATCCGTCAACCACGTGTGAATCTTATTTTATATATACAACTTGATTCCAACGTTACAGAAATAAACTATATCACAACAAATGCAGAAAATTTGTTATTATGATATAATTATTGTGATTTCTTTTCTAGGTGATGATAGCCTTTGGCATGACTGCCGCCTTGGTTCTGGGTCTCACCTGCTTTGCTTTCCAAACCAGATTTGATTTTACCGGTAGGAATATGATCATTTTCTCCTTGGCTTTTGTAATAGTTGTCACTACGGCTCTATCTCTGTCATTCCTGAGTATAGGTGGACGTATTGCATTGTCCGGTCTTGCACTTTTCATATTTTCCGTTCTTTTAATTATTGATATACAATATATCATTGACGGGGAACACAGATATAAACTATCACCAGAAGAGCATATATTTGCAGTAATGATTTTATATGTTGATATTATTAATTTGTTTTTGATCATTATAAGAGCCGTAAGATGTGTTTAATATTTGTCTTAATACGTTTGTTTTTTTATTTATTATAAATGGCTTTTGTGTAAATATTTGTATTTTTAATAAATATATTATTTATTTTCAATACATTTAAAAATGTGGATCAATTTTTAGAAAATCTGGGACATTTCATGTATCAACTCGTTATTCGCAGCAATTACTAACCTTTCCCTCCCAGGTTTTCTGAAAATCGATCCAGTTTCTATCAGTCGCTTAATAACACGATTTAGGCTAGAAAATGGCCATCTCTTCCTAGAAATTCTTCCGCATTTTTACCACTCGCTAAGAGAGGTATTGGAATCATGCTAAAAATCGCATATCCAGATTTTAGTGAATAAGCACGTTTTAAGGTCCCTAGAATCCGATTATAACATTTTTACGATGATATCTGTGTGGATGTGTATGAGGTTGTTGGAGGTATGATTTCTCAAATTCTATAAGATTAAAGACCTGTGTAACTACGGATTCCTTAATCTAATAGTAATGGGAAGAGTTGAATAGATTCTGGTAACAATTGAACAACCGGAAGTAGAAGTATGTTAACAAAAATAATCTAAATATTATTTTTTGAATATTTATGTTATTACAAATATTAAAAAACAAAATTCTCTATCCGACACATTTTTTTTTTATTCTATTCTATAGATTTAAAGATATAGATATATAATCATACGTAATATAACAAGTGATATGATTATCATCAATGATATTCTCGAGTGAAACCGAGCTGCAGATTTCACGAGTCCGAAGGACGAGTTGAAATGTGCTGTTTCGGTTTCACGAGCAATATCTTCGATTATTAATCATATCACGAGCTTATATTTAATGAGAGAATATAATGAATTTTTGCAATCTAACCTAACTTTTGATATACATATTCATATTGTATTAAAACATGGTACTTACGAGTTTTATTTAATATTTCGGAGTTTGAATTATTGTTATTATTTATTTTTATACTAAAAATTAACTAGCAATGTCATAAATAAAGAAAAGAAATCGCTGTGATAGGCATGTAGCTAGGGAGATTCTGAATGTTGATTGGCGGAAAACATGTCACGTGACTAAGGAATTATATTCTCTATAAAATAATCTGTAATAACCTGCCATCTCCATGGTAACTACATACTTGAGAAATGTCTGTAAATGATAGATAAATGTGACTAATGTCAGTGTCAAAAATTCAGAGATAATACTGAAAGCTTTTTCTGGGAACGATATTTAATATTTGTAGTTGTATTATAAATGATATATTTAAAATTATAGATATATTACATTAACCCTTTAGAAATAACGCCAATCCCGTTGATGAATTGAAAAAACCTCGAACATTTAGAAGAAATGGAGAAAACTTGCTCATGGAATGAATTTAAAATTATAGAAAATACGTAAATATAAAGATTAGGTGTAATTAGAATTTTTTGTGTGTACAAGAAATGTTAAATACAATACTTATATATACCACAATGGAAAGGGCGCGAGAGGTATTGTGATGGCCACAACAGATTTTTTTTCTTGATAATCAAATGTATGACGTAACACGATAAAAAATAACTTTTCCATCTCAATAAATTCTTATTTTTATCTACAAAAATATTTGAAACCCTTTACAAACAAATTCCACTCAGAAAAAAGTTGTAGCCAAAAATTAAAATAATCAAATTTACGTTTTATTGTTCGAACTCGAAAACAAATGAAAATATCTGTAATGTCTTTACATCATTGAATTTTTCTAAAAAAAAAAATTGGTGTGGCCAGCACATTACCTTCCGTCAATGTACTGGCATGCATCTTATTGTAACGTAGCCCTCGCCGCCGCCGTGCCGTAGCAGGCGCCGCTTAGTCGCGCCCGACACGGACGTGTTTGAACTTGTTAGGACAGATCGCGGTGACGTAATCTATTGTGCATGCTGTTTACCTCTAGAAGTTCTCCAGAAGGTTCTAGAACTAAAGTCGCCAGGTATATAACCCGTCGCCAAAGCCAGCGAACGCATTCTGTATTATAGAAGCAACGAGTGAAGAAGTCTGATATAAAAAAGCGTCGTGAATAGTTGGTGATATAAACAACAGTCGACAAGTGAACATAAATAAATGTAATTAGTGACATAAAGAGTGGTGTTAATTGTTTAAATAAATAATCTTAGTGTTTAAGTGTCTTGTAATATTCTTAGTCTTTAAATTAGTGTTTATCATAGTGTTATTTAAATTTATTATCTTTTAATTATCCTTTTAATATTTATTTATCGTTTAATAAACATATTCTTCTAATTAATAATATTTCTGTTATTTGTTTCACTTCACCCATATAAATAAAAACGTTACATTATCTGTGGTGAAGTTAGGGTTACTGAACTATGATTAACATCTACCGTCAGATGTGATAGTTTTCCGTTTTTTTCCCCAAACAAAACACTTGATACTATTGACAACTGACAAGCTGCGACATGACATCTGGTGGGAAAAATATGAACTTTCCGATTTGTTACTATATTGTGACTGTATGCTTGAGTTACATGTGGTTTGATCATTTGATGTGAATAAAAATGGGAAAAAGTCGTACAAATTATTGTGTATACTGATGTCACTCAAGATCTGGTCGAGACACAGGCATTGGGTTTTATAATTTTCCGAAAAATGGCCAAAATAAAGTTAAAATTACAAGAGCAGGTGTTGAAATGAACATGGATCGACGAAAAGCATGGGAATATGCAACTCGTAGTGCGAAACAAATAACAAAACATATCAAAGTTTGTTCTCGTCATTTTAAATCGGATAATTACATATTTCCTGGCCTTTGTTCAGCTTTACACGTGCATTCTGCACTAATACTTCTTAAATTTTCTCTAAATGTATTTTGATTTCACGTGGCTTTGCAGAAATTGCGCTGGTTTGCAGACAAAGTGCAAATATTACCCACATTATACCGTCATTTTTTAATACTCCACATAATATTATGTGGTTAGCGTTTATAATTCGCTCACCTGCGATCATCAATTTCGATTGATTAAATATATATAAATATATAAAATTATAAATACATTATAACATATCTTCTATAATACATCTAGAAGTAGCTGTTGCTTCCAGAAATCTAAAATGTTCTGTGATACCAAGTCCCATTTTAAGTTAAAAAATTGCTTTTGTTGTTTGTTTTCATATGTCACATGTCACAACACTGCGAGTACCAATTCAGAAACAGCTGATCGGTCCGATGGTGCTGCCGCCATCGGACGTGTCAGTTCTCAATAGAACAAATGAATAACAATATCTGCTTTCTCATTTGGTCATTTTTCAATTCCTCTACTTTTTATCGGATGATAAAGAAAAAAAACTGCAGAATGAGATTTCTTTTGTTTCTGTGAAGTCACAATGAAGCGATGGTCGCCTATTTACCGAACACCTGTGTCAATTAATTTAATACAGTTTGGAATGATGATTTTCAGTTAACTAATAATTCTAGGTGCAAATTTGGAAGACAAATTTCGTTGATGTGAACATAGCATAAAGCTATGGTCCATTCTTACCTATAACAAAGTATTAATGTTTAGAATTCGATAAAGGGGCTTTAGAAATGACGATTTAATACAAAATTAAACTGAAAAAAATTAAATGTAGCAGTTTTGTACAGGGACTAAGAACGAAACGAAAACGAAAACGAAATAACGAAATAAACCGAAATTTTTATAAGAACGAAAACGGAAACGAAAACGCAATAATTTTTTTTCGTTCATGATTGAAAACGAAATAATTTATATCGGTTACCGGTTTTAACCGTTATTTTATTTAATATTTTATTTACAGCAAATATTTTACAGGCAAATATTATTGAATTTTCAGATATTTGATTTGCAAACAAGCAGATTTTCAAAGTAGCTCTCCAGTAGCTAACCCTGTTACGTGTTAGGTTAAACGGTATACTCGTAGTTTCATCTATTGAACACTGACTGCGATAATTTTGATTTGCACACACTGTCGGTATACGTTTTATTAGTTATGTTAAGTACTTATATAAAAGAACTAACATAAAGGAAGATTTGCTTGAAAACATACTATTAGTTAGGTGAAATAAAATGTAATTAATGTTTTATTCTTTACCGTAAAAAATTCAGGCCATAGCATAAGCTTTTCTTATTTTTATATATGTATTATCTTTCCTTTATATGTATGTTTTATTTTCATGTTTAATAAAAAAAAAACTTATTATATTTCTATATTTTCATCAATTGTTATAACCGGTATTAACCGGTATTTAACTACTGTGAACGGAACCGAAAACGAAAATATTTAGGTGGGAACATTAAGAACGGAAACGAAATTTTTCGGTTTCGTTCGGATAAGAACTGAACGAAATATTTTTCGTTTTTAGTCCCTGGTTTTGTACATTTGCAACTTCCACATTTATCACTAACAATAAGATGAAAAATTATATTTCAGATCAGAGAGAGGCGTTCCACTTCGCTCGCAACCGTTCCATTTGTGAAAAGATGAGTCATCATTCGTTTAGTGAATTCAAACAGTTTAGACTTGGAACCGAGCATTTACTTGACGCATGCGTACGATAGTGAGGTAACGCTGAAATGAAGGACAACAGTTTGACAGTAAAAACAAATATGGAAGACATTTCTATTAAAGAAGAGTGTCAACAGACTCCCTATGAACATGAACTCAACGCAAGTGTAGTGCAAAGTGCAACGAAAACAGAATGCGAAGAGAATATATCATTAAAAACAAGTAATCATCAATTTGAAGAAATTTTAATTAAAGAAGAACCGGACTCTGAAGATAGCAACAATCAGATTAAGGAAAATTGTAATGAAGAAGAAAACTATGTTATCTCTGATGAGAAAAAAAGACAGTGTCCAATTTGTGGTAAAATATTTTCACAAATGACAAAACATTTAAGATATACACATAATAGAATCAAAAAATTTCATTGTGATATATGTAATAAATCGTTTAGGGAAAGCGCTAGTCTGAAATATCATACGACAATTCATACAGGTAAAAAAGAAAAATTTGAGTGTTCTATTTGTCGTAAGTTGTGCGCAACGAAAAGCTCACTGAACAGACATTTAAATATTCATGCAATGAGTAGCACTGACGCAACGAAGAAGGACAGTGCTACTTGCAATAATCAGAATGAGGTTAAAAGTCAGTGTCCCATTTGCGGTAAAATATTTAATCAGCGCAGTAATATGGGCAGACATTTAAAAAAACATACAGGAAGCAAAGATTTTCATTGTAATATTTGTAATAAGTCGTTTACTGAAAAACATAGTCTGAAATATCACATGACAAGTCATACTGGTAAAAAAGAATTTGAATGTGATATATGTCACCAGTTATTTCCAAATAATAATACCTTAAAGTATCATTTAAACACTCATGTTGTTAGTGATGGTAACAAATCAAAGGATTATCAATGTAGTCTGTGTAACAAGTCATTTAAGAGTAAACATAGTTTGGAATATCACATGGATGCCCATAATGGTATAAAACACTATCAATGCCAGACATGCCAGAAGCCGTTTGGAAAGAAAAGCGCTCTGAAAAAACATTTAGATGTTCATAAATTGAGCGATCGGGAGCATATTTGCACTATTTGTAATAAACTTTTTAAACATAAAATAACTTTGGAGTGTCATATGAGAGCCCATCAAGGTATAAAAGATTTTAAGTGTTCGAAATGTCATAAGTCATTTGCCGTGAAAAAATACTTAAATAAACATTTAAAATTGCATTCATTGGAAGATCAGACACTTATTTACAATCAAATGCACGCAGATGGCACTGATTCGTCGAAGGACAATAGTTCGCCAGTGGAAAACATTGAAGATATTTTTGTTAAAGAAGAACATGAGCTAGATAAAACCATAGTATCGGAAATAAGTAATAATAAATTTGAGGAAACTCTAATTAAAGAAGAACTGAATGAAGACAGCTACATGGACTCTGAAGAATGCAACAATCAGAAAGAGAAACAATGTAATAATAAAGTGCAAATCACAAACACATTTAAAAGAACCAACAATGCGATTTTAGAAACAAATAAAAATATGGAAGACATTTTTGTCAAAGAAGAACATGAATTTGATAAAAGTGCAGTGCAAATGGTAACAAAAACGAATATAGACTATATCATTCATTAGGTTGTAAACCAATAAGAATGCGTGATTTTCCTTAGTTACCACGTATTACAGCGGTTATTATTAAGTAACCATGGTGAACGAATATACGAACCTTTGTATATTCGAATATACCTACCTTCGTATATTCACTTATAGGTGCATTTGGTTATTTTGTTCTATGTTCTCAGAATTGGTAATGCCATTTTTAATTATATTTACGGACATGATATTTTTCCTTCGAACACAGTATCGTGTATATAAATGAATTTGTAGTTAGACTTTGACAAGGAAAATCGTGCTTTGTATGATTTAAGTAGACATCTAAAATCACACTGACAGCTCCAAGTGCACCGAAACAAATAATTAAACGCATCTATTCTTTGACAGCAAGGCATTACTGAAGTAAAAATTTGACAAATAAACAAATAATTATTTGTATCACAAGTCTAGAAACTGCACTGTTGCTAATTTATTTGAAATACAAGCATTTCAATGTAATATTACATACTACTACAAAGACCTTCGGTCTCGTGGTGTTTCCAGGCAACACGTTTCGTATAATCGAGAATTTTCAATAGTCTTGTTATATAATATATGAACATATCTCAGAAGAAGAGAATATTATATCGGGAATGCGTAATAAAAAAATTGAAGAAATTCTTATTAAAGATCAACCAGTGGAAGACAATTACATGGACACTGAAGATTTCTACAATCAAAATGAAGAGATATATACTCAATTAAGAATTGCAAACCAGAGGAATAAAAGAATATAAAATTATGAGTACGAAAAGAGCTCAGTGCCCTATTTGTAAAATATTTAAATAACAATTGAGAATATACATCACAATACATTCTGGAATCAAAGAATTTCATTGTAAAATATGTAATGAGCGGAAGTCAGTCTGAAATATCATTTAAGAACACACACTGCATAAAGATTTTAATTGTCATTTATGTAATAAGCCCTTTAAACATAAAGAGATGTAACAGAAATAAGTACATTAAATTTCACCAGTGATAGAACTCGTCGAGTGTAACAATATTTCTTAATAACTTTTTCTTGTACACCTTCTAGATTAGCGATTCTCAACCTTTTAGGATCCGCGTACCACCTAAGAATATCCAAAATTTCTCCGTACCACCCCTTTATAAAAATATCTGATGTGGACACCACACGACTTCCTTGTACGATTATTAAACTATACATATTTTTTTAATAAATAAATTACAAAATATTAATTTTAACTTCAAAACAGTAAGATATATAGCGACCATAATCTAACCCGGTTCTTTTTAAAGAGAGTTTTGATTACAACAAAGAAATATTTGATTACAACAATGAATATGACTAATTTCACAATAAAAATATAATATTTGTTATTGTACGAATCATAAAATTGCACGTATTTAACGTAATTTGACATGAACATTTTTTTTATTTTTTTGTCCTAATCCATAGCAAGCTTTATTACAAAAAAATCATTTTTAAATTTACATATCTCGCTTATACAAAGGGCTAATTTAATAATACTTGATGTGTTAGATGCAGAAATTAATTCTCTAAAACTTTTATTTGAAGCATTTATTTCTAAAATCAAAATAAAATCATTTTATTCAAGAAAAACTGTTAACAACTTCAAGTAATGTACCACTTCCGGTTAGCCTATTTGAACCAAAATCTATTATGTTATTTCGATTGACATAAAAGTCTTGTATACCAAATTTTAAAAGTTTTGGATTATATTTTAAAACAGTTTTTCATTAAAATCTATTATAGGCTTCATGTAAAGTGCCACTTCTGGAAATTGTATAATAACCAGAAAGGGAGGTGCACAACTAGATGCTATAGGAGTCCTAAATACAAAATTTCAACTTTCTACGGCTTACCGTTTTTGAGTTATGCGAGATACGTACGTACGGACGTACGTACGTACGTACAGACGTCACGACGAAATTAGTCAAAATGGATTCAGGGATGATCAAAATGGATATTTCCGCTGAAATCTGAAAACCGAAATTTTTCGCGATTACAATACTTCCTTTACTTACGTACAAGGAAGTAAAAAAACCCGCATCATAATATAGGAGGTAGGTAGATACTGAAAAATACTCATTTTACTTTTTAAATGTGTATATTTATTATAAGACTGTTTATAAAAATAATAATAATACCTGCTTCTACTAAAATATATATTTATAAAAAAAACCCTTTTATTAAAATTAATGCGGTTCGCACCTTATGCTTGTTTCGCAGAACACAATGTATTAATGTAATATTGTTTAATTTTATGTGTTCATATAAGATATCCCTGTTTTATTTTCAACCAGTTATAATTATTTTAATGAAATAAGTTGTCGAAACGTCAGTGAACTTGACCCAACCCAAAAGCAAACAAACACTATTTCATATATAAATTAGTTTATTTGGATGCGTTTTTAAATGTTTGCTATATTTAATTGTTTGTTCGCCTTTCTTCCCCCTTTTTTAAAAAAAAAATGTGGGTGGGGCTGTCTTCACTTTAACCCACCACTTAAATAATAATGTTTGTTTAGATACGTTAATGTATTCATTCTCGTTTGTTTGTTAATGTTTTAAAATAATTTCATTTGTTTAAACTTTCTACTTGCTTTTTTGATCTTTAAATTATATGGTGCGGCTAAATTCTCATTTTCCGCACCCAATTGACCCACCGTTTGTTTAACTGTTAAAATCTGTTTTGATGTATTAGTTTAGTATTGTTGAAACCTTTTCATCAATTGTTTGTTACTGTGCTAAACCAGATTTGACGTTCAACATTGAAATACGACACTTGTGTATGTGTTAGTGCGAGTGGTACAGTTCAAAAAAAAAATTTTCTACGGAAAAATAAAGAAAAATCATCTGTTACAGTGTTTGATATTAGCTTTTAACTATTTTGATGCAATCTGTGGATATAATATAATGTTAGAAAATATAAATTATTGCAAATATAAACTGCATTAGCTTAATTTTTATATTGAACATAGAACAAGTTTTTGAATAGGTACACTCGAGTGACAACTACCTTAACAACGGAGACGCCATTTTCTTGTTTGGAAACCTTCGTGACGTCACACTAAACAGGTCTACCAGCAACCATATTACGAACACATTTGATTTCTTCTGCAACGTGCGGCTTTGTGTATCGATCACAATGGAGATAATTTTGAACATTTCTTGAAAATAAAATAATAAAAACGTATTAAAAAATCTGATGTGGCCAGCACAATACCTTCCGTCAATCCTGTGTATTATGTACAAATTCCATACATAAATTTTCTTGCAAAAGATTATAAATTTTTGGGTATTATGTGATTCCTTTCTCGGCAACTGAATTCCATACTCCTGATAACAAACAAACCACATGAAATAAGAAAAATATGAAATTTTGATTGAAAAATTATAACATTTGTCAGTTATGGACATAATTAATTGCTGTCATTTTGACACGGGTCAAAGTCATGTTACTATCCTATATTTCCAGTAAAGTTATTTCATTAACAAACTATGCAAATTGCACTAGACACTGGCATCTTCTTCTTTAGTTTTTCCCATTCGTTAGGGGGTCGCTATTTTTTATTTTCTTCTTCCACTCATTTTTGTTTTCCGTGTCGTCCTCATTCAGTTCCTTTTCTCTCGTCTTCTGCAATACAGTCTTTTTATCTTATATTTGGTCTTCCTATGTTTCTTCCACCTTCTATTAATATATTCATCTCTCCTCATGACATGTTCAAACCAATATGTAATCGTCTCTCTTATATCTAGAAACTTCTAACACTAGAGTTACTTCCCTTATTCTTTCATTGATTTCATTTTATTGATACTGACATCTGTCAATTTGAATTACCTGAATGTATTAGCAGTTTCCATGGTTAAGTTAGCATAGCTGGCTGAATTATGAAATTTATATAAAATTTATTATCGTTATTCTTCTTTAACTCTATGTCTGTTGAATATCAAATATAAAATGCAATCAAATCATATAGACAATAATATATTCTTTAAGTTATAATAACATTTAACTGAGTTTTCCAAGAAAAACTGTTAAAATCTTCAAATCAGGGTACTTCCGGTTGACCAATTATAACCAAAATCTAAACAGGTCTGCATATGGTTGTAAGGAAGAGGAATACGCAAGAATTGTAATTTTTGGAATTCTAGTATTGGAGATATCGTGCCCGAAAACGCGGTCCCACACACACACATACACACACACACACATACACACACACACGAACACACACACACACACATACAGACATCATCGGAAAAATAGTAAAATCGTATTGTAAAGACCCTAAAACGTGCTTATTCAATGAAAACTCATCACCGAATTTTTTGACCAAAGACAATACCTTCCTTACCTAGAGGTGACGGAAGGTAAAAAACATTTATTTCATAAAATTGGTTGAATTAAAATGTTAGCCATATAAATTATGAATTTAACTATAACCCGTTCATGGTTACGTTTAGGACATATGTTTATAAGGACTTTTCAATTCTAAATAAGTTCTGGAATTCATCTTTGAAATATTGCCGGTACGTTTTCGGACATGTATAATAGTTATTTTTACATACAAGCTTCTAAACTAATGACCACGAAATTACAACACTTTGTTATATCAATGACGAGTATTTTCAGGTTTATCTATTGAACATACAAACGTAATCGAAACAAAATGAATATGTTAAAGGTTGATAGTTGGGCGCTACCTGGAGTGGGGGAAATGGCTTTACTTTTACTTTCACTTGCTGCTTCCTACGATTCTTACCTCCATGATTTACTCCATCTCTATGTGACTAGTAGTATCATATACAGTTTGCTTTATTTTATTTTTACGTTTCCTGTAATTAATCTTCAAATTTTATTTCTAACATGTTCTAACAGATGCTCATATTTTCTACAAAAATACTGTTTATTGGTTAATGTTAGCTGTCAGTGCAGCATAACGCATAACCTATATAAATAACAAACTAATTTTTAACAAATTGGTGAACGTTGCATTAACCTGAATCGTTGAACATGTGTTCAGTGAATAATATATGTTTCATGTGTGCAAATGATACCAATTGCATCATTGTTGATGATAAAATTATTACTGAAGTTGAATATGTTTTACCAGAAATTGTAAGTAATTTTATCTTCCTTAAATTAGGTCCATATTCCATTATTTTCTTAATACATAATATGGGAATTATATACCTTGTTTTTAAATTAGGAGTAACTTCAAAAGCCAATAAGAATATTTGACAAAATATCTACAATAAATTTAAATTATTGTTTTTAGGGTAATTAATATGATATTACACCCTCCGACAGAACTAATTAAGGGGGAGTAGCGAGAAGTTGATTAGCACTATTTTACCTATCTCTGTCAATCGTTTATGGATTATTTTGGAGAAAAATACTTCAAATAAAAGATGTGTAGAATTCATTTTTATATTTGAAGTATTTTTCCCTAAAATAAACGATTAACAGAGATAAAACACTGCTAGTCAACTCCTCCCGAATCACCCTTAATCAGTTGTTCATGCTACCAGCCAGTTTTTGTAAGAACAGTCTTACTTTTTGAAAAATGATTAACCGTAATTGATTTTCATTTTGGGCCTCTTGCCTCGTACTCATTGTTGTACACTTTTCTTATAAATAACGCCCAAATGTTTCAGTAGGTCTCGCCTGAGGAATATTAGGATATGAGGATTGTTTTACGGGTACAAATGGTATATTTATTGTAATTTCGTTGTTTACATGAAGTAATTTGATGAAACCAACTAACTTCGGTAGGCAATAGGGTCCTTTTTTCTTATACAGGGTGGTAATGAACTTAATGTCATAAATTTAAGGGTAAGTTACAGTGGCGGCTCGTGCACTAAAGTCGAATTTTCTTTTTTCGAATTTAAAAAAATATTTTTCTGTTTTGTAATCTACACATGTCATACTATTTACCCTTAAATTTATGACATTATGTTCATAACCATCCTGTATACAGTCCATACGATGTAACTTGGCGAGCCAAAAGAATGTAATTCAGTTCACTATTCCTAAGTTGCGTTTTGTCAAATATTTACTTTTACTTCGATGCCGCAGCTTCAGCAGTGAAATAGTGATTTTACAATGTTTTATTGCCTTACACAAAGCAAATTTCACCCTAATACACTCAAACTCGGGGTGTCAGGTACTTTTCAACCCAAGAAGTTATATTCATACATAAGCGTTGGTGCATTTTTTTTTCAATAGCAATAGAAATTTTATTTTCTTAACTTAATGGGGACTTATGATTTTGACGTCATCGGCGGCGGATCGGCAGCGGACCTCATTCCACACAATTTAGAAAGGGACAAGAAATTTTTAGAAAGAGCGAGGTGATATACCATGGCCGAGTCGATCAAATGCTTTCCCTCTTCAGCACCTCCCCGTTGATCACTTAATTTGTTATTTAGTCAGCAAAGTTTGGTTAAGTTATTATGTGTAGTCATAGAGTTAAGAATATTTATTCTTAACTCTATGTGTGTAGTTATTGTTATTAATGAAACATTGCGGATCGAATCTGGATGTTAAATTAGTTTTCTTTGGCGTTTTTTTTTTAAATATCTGTATTTCAACTTTGGCATAACTGTGGGATTTAACAAATCATATAGAACATTAAAATGTTATACTGATAAGCCGGTGAAATATATAAATTTTACAGCATCATTGCTTAATAAATTATAATTTAGTTTCATTTCTCGATGTCTCTACAGCACCAAATAACTTTCTTACATAATAATTGTTGACTGTTTGGGTACTACTTTCCTTATTAATCTTTATTTCTGTTTGTGTGGAGTTGTTCTGCTTATTATCAATTTTTATATGTGTTTTTATTAATATAAACTTGTGTCTCTTTATTAGTAGACAGCTTTATTAAAGTTGCTTGAGTTGCTGTATTTGTTTTTCCAAAATAAGTCTGATTATGTTTGTCCACTTTACAAACATAGGTTTGCGTCATTTTATTGTTATTTTGTACATAATTAAACTTCTTTTTTTATCACAGGTTCCTATGAATACATTACTAATTCATATTCAATTTATATTAATCATATTATTTCAACTTCCGTGTTCAGTCTCAAGACATGTTCATGTTTCTTTTCAAACAATGGTTGTTGTGATCACGTGATAAACGTCAAATCTTGCTCATTACATAACTAATTATTAAATACTTTTTTACATACTAGATGGCGACCAAAATATTTGAATTGTATAAGTCCCCATTAATCTAAAAAATAATTAATTATAATATGATTTATATAATAAATAATTCATTCCAATATTTGTAGTATTTTTTTTGTATAAATAATTTCTTTTTTTTTTTAATATTCGTAATTTTATTGAACTTCATTCTTCTTCGGTACGCCTATGGATTTTATAACTTCCCCATTACCGCAGTGATAATGTGAATTGCCCCAACTCGCCAAGTTACATCGTATGGACAGTACAGGTGTTCATTTTTAAGTGGCTACCATTACAATCTCGAGAACTATAAGAGATACGAAGTTGGTTAAATTAGCAAAGAATCCCTATTTTACATATGTATTTAATGATAAACTGAAAAATAAATCAATCAGTGGTTCTCAAAATATGGATACCAACTTTTTTATTTTAAATAGAAACATATACTTTTTATTTGCTCATTTAATAAAGCTCTTTATTCTGAATCCAACGATATACAATTTTCATACCGTTACATAATAAAAATTTTGAGAAAAAAAATTAATAAAGTTTTGAATTAATTCCTTCAAAACAATTAAGGCGAAGGTTTTTTCAAACGGAACGTGGAGTAAAACTTTGAACCTTCTCAAAGGCAAGTCATAATCAAACTTCGTCGTATGGGTAGAAGAAAACTGATCACGACCTCTGTATTAAATATGACTTTTAAAACTTAAGCTTTCTGAAAATTTTTGTGATCCGTGTTTTTGTTTCTATTCATAATTTTTTTCACACATTACTGCCATCAATTAGTTAGGCCGCCAACTTTTCAAATATTCTTCGTACCTAAAATATATTTGAATTTATTTTGTTGTTTTTTCATGTAATTTTCAATGTGTATTAATTTGTATTTGTTCAATCCTGCTATTGAAACTTGTTTCATACTTAGATACAGAACTTAAAATTTTCTATGTTGTCCACCGTTGAATGTAGCATACGATATCTATTGAAATAGTGAAGCAAGTTAGTATTATAAGTTGTAACCAAAAGATGACATTAGTTGTTAGACTGGGTCATGGCCAACTTCATTCAACTGCTTTATGGCCGTTTTAAATATAGTGAAAATGATTTAGCAGTGGACTTAGTCATCGACCTGAAAAAAACCTTATAAAATGAAGTATAACTTGTGGAAATTATTGTGTGTTATTTATTTTTAAAAGAAGAAGAAAAAAGTACTAGTATTAAGTAATGTATATATTAATGATATTTACAATTATTTCCAAGTCAATCATTATTCCCAAGTCAATCATTATTCCTTTTACGGAATATAAAATTATTTGAAATAAATGCAGTTTATTTTCGTATCATACGTTGGCACTACTGCGAATGATTATGTTGTGTCAAACAATTTTATATTCCGTAAAAGGAATAAGGATTGACTTAGAAATAATTGTAAATTAATATATACGTTTCTTTAATACTAATATATTTTTCCTTCTTTTTTACCTTCCGTCACCTTTAGGTAAGGAAGGTATTGTCTTTGGTCAAAAAAATCAGTGATGAGTTTTTACTGAATAAGCATGTTTTAGGGTCCCTATAATACGATTTTACCATTTTTACGATGATGTCTGTATGTATGTATGTGTGTCTGTGTGTGTGTGACAAAAGTTCCGGATCCCATAACTTCAATACCACGATTCCAAAAATTATAATTTTTTCGTATTCCTCAAGTTTACATCCAGAAGAACAAGTGATTAAATTTTGGTTATAATTGGTGAACCGGAAGTAGCCACATTTGAAGATTTAACAGTTAAATTTGATTTATTGACATTTAATATTATTATAACTTAAAGGATATACTATTCTCTATACGATTTGATTACATTTTATACTTCATATTCAATAGATACAGAGTTAAAGAATTTTAAAGAAATTAAATTTTATAATTCAGCCAGCTATGCTAAACATGGAAACTACTAATATATTCATATAATTCAAATTTACAGATGTCAGTATGAGTATAAAGTAAATTAATGTGGCAGATATGAGGATGTTGAAGTAGATGTTGGGGAACACACGGAAGATACGGTAATAAAATAACTCTAGTGTTACAATTTTCTAGAAAGATACATGAAAGACGATTACATTGGTTTGAACATGTCATGAGGAGAAATGAATAATTATATTTGAACTAGAATGAGTAGTTTAGTAATGGGAGGTTGAAGAAGCAGAGGAAGACCAAAGATAAGATGGAAGGGCTGTATTGCGGAAGACTTGAGAGAAAAAGAACCGAATGAGAACGACACGCAAAAATATCGACCCTTAACGAATGGGGAAAAGCTAAAGAGTGCAATTTGAATAGTTTGTTTATGAAATAATTTTACTGGAAATTTAGAATCTTTTGCAAGAAAAATTATGTATGGAATTTATACATTATACACAGGATTGACGGAAGGTATTGTGCTGGCACAACAGATTTTTTTTTTTTTAAATAACTAATAATTACTACAAGTTATATTTCTTTTTATAAGGTTTTTTCAGATTGATGACGTGAGTCCTCTGCTTAATCATTTCCACCATAGTTGTTTTTCCATATAAAAATTTGTACTGAGTTTTTTTACAGATTTGATACGGATAGTAGTGACATCTAGTTATTTTTATTTCAATTAAAAGTATAGTGTCAGTGTCCATGATCCTCCTCGGTACCTGTCAATGAAGTTTAGATGTGTAAATGTGCTGTCAGTTCATCAAAAGTAAATATAAAATATTTAAAAATTAATTTATTATAATTTATTTATTTGTGACAAGCTAATTTCAGAATTCAGAATGGTGCAATGTTACGCCGTTTGTGGCGCTGTACTCTCTGTAAATTTCGTTTTTAATAACAGAGACAACTATCTAAAGAGAGATTGGAAGCTCCATGCTTTTGTATTGTTACAAAGTTTGCCATTATGCAACTAACTAAAGCACGGTAACTAGATCTGTAAAACGTTATTCGTGATGTTTTTAATTTTTTTTTTAATTTTTTGTAACATTTATGTATGTATTAGCTAACGCTATTTAATAAAGTATTATTATTATTTGATAGAAAAATAAGAAAACTCATATTGATATGTATTATGAATATTTATTTAAAATATCGTGAACAAATTTTAAAATTGCAAAAGAACTATGAGTAGGTATATAAATTATATTAATTTGAAGATATGTTGAAGAGATGTACTAGAACGTAGGAGAAAAAAGAACAGGAAGTTGGGAGCTAAGAAATATCAACGTCCAACATCTTCATATAAATCTATTAGTATAAATTTTAATATTTTTTCTTGTATTTCAATAGCAGAATTGAACAAAACGCTATACAACATTCGTGAAGAAACGAATTCGCTGTTACTGTGTCTTTGACTCTTGGCTAGCGCCTCGTGTTTAAAATTGGCACATACGAGAGCGAAGTTCTTAAGCTGCGTTCAGAGCTACTGAATTACAAATTACAATTAGTAATCGGTCGGAGCGTCTTAAAACTACCGGTTTAAAATCTGAAATAGCGTTTAGAATTAGCACTTAGTGAAAGTGACATCTGTTGAAAAATCGATGAAGTGATCTAAATAAATAAAAAAAATTAAATGATTTTTATTAAACAGTTGTAAATAGAATAGTATTAGTTGTTTGAATACTATAATTGACGGATAAAAATATTTCGGATCATAATATTTTCGATTGTGATAAAAATAGGGTTAAGAAACGATAAACAAATGAGACATTCTGTCGGTCGGTCTGCTGTGGCAAGTAGATAGTAGATACATGTGGTTGATCTTGAACTGTTGAACTTGGTTTTAAGATTTTAATAAACACGGTGAACACTTTATTTCACTAGTTCAACAACAAAGTATTTTATGGGATAAAAAAAACATGAATTTTAAAAACACTTAATTTCAGTAACAATATTGCTGTTACTGCAATTCTTCGCCTTTGTACAATTTTATTTATTACAATATCCTGCATTGTAATTATATGTACAGCTATTGAAAATAGGTTATACCAGCGTACATACATCATCAAGTTGTTGATCCAGTTTTCTTAACAGGAAAAGTTGGATAAATCCTTGAAAATTTGTATTGATCCTGTCGTCAATATGCGTGAGGAACAAATTTGTCATAAGATTTTTGAAGTACAGATAAAAAAGCTTGTCTCATCCATAACAGCCATAAGTCCAATCGATAACAAATGGCCTCTTGGTAATTTTCTCGCAGTTTGGGATGCCGACATTTAAATTTCTAACGACGAAAATGTTATAGTTGAAAAAAATTAACCGAAATAAAATTAAATTACTTATCATAAGCCATTAGTATATTTTTAGGCCAACAACCTAAATTTGACACAATGCTGCAGTAACAATATTTTTCACTATTGTATGTTTCTGACATAAATTTATAATTTTTTCTTTTTATTTCATAGATTACTTAATTCATTTCAAACTATAGTAGCGACGTATAGGGTACCTTTATATACAGGGTATGGCCATGGGGCAAGATCGCCGCCATAAGCGAGCCAATGTCAAACATATTGATAATTCATTTCCCTATTTATTTGTAAGAAATGTGATATTATATTATACAGGCATATTAAATAATCACACTATGAATCGAAAAAGGTAATAAAAACTCATTTATTTAAGAGATACACAATTATTATTATGACATAGATTTAAAGGTTATGTAGCGCATAGAATATAGGTGACCCGGGTTCGATCCCGACAGACGCCAAAAATTACATGGCATTTTAATGGCACAAAATTGACCCCTGTGGCGCACTCTCCACGCCAGCAATGAGTGCCCGTGAGGTGACGCCTGGTAAGCGCCCGCATGGTACAAATATTCCATCATTACCGATATCTGTATACGAAGCAGATTGGCACACCCAGCAATGGGTAATATGCCGTGATGAAATATTTATTTATTTATTTTATTTTAAATTTAATAACTGTATTATTTACATAATAAGTATATATTTTAAACTTACCTTTTAAAAATTTAAATGTTTGTGCTTAATATTGGTAATTTTTATGTGTTTTCAATATGGCCAGTCATCGTAGTCAGTATCTCAAGAAAATACACATATAAATAAAGTAACAGTATTACTTACACTTTAAATAAATATTAGAAGTATGTTTAAATGTGTTTTGCATTAAAATAAAACAAGTAGCCACGAAAATACATAATAATTTGCGCAACAACAACGAATATGACAGTGGCCCTCTAATGGCGGACGAAACGCGAGCCACGTCATGGCCATACCCTGAGTATATAGTTACCCTAGCGACGTAAACCTTTTAGTGACATCTCTGTTACATTAGCCGTGTTCCTTCTAACTGTGATTTTGATTTTGTGAATCCTGATTAGTTTAATCGTGATCCTTTTGAATCATGATTTAAAAATTATATCAAAAAAACAACTTAAATAGTATAAACACCATCTAGCGTCAAATATCATAAACACACCAATACAAACTAATTAATTTTATTTTATAAATAATCTACTGTCGTGTCTTATAGTCAGCATATTAAAAATAGATCATATAGAAATATAAGAAAAATGTTCTTGGTAATATATGAAGTATGTTTCCTTAAAACAAATCTTTTATGTAACATATTTTCTTCGTTTTCAAAAATATGGTGAGTCATTACATTATTTTGTAGGAAAATCATATTTCCTTTGATGCAACAAACCCCACATTGATATATTTTTTACGCTCGAAAACCGAAAACCTATTGTCGTTAGCCACTTTTAAATTTGTTCTGAAATGAATCTGTGTGATCACTCAAAAAGGATGATTCAGAAGGGAAAGGGGACGGTTGTCTAGTGATCACAAAATGAGAAAGTGGTCATAACGAATAAGAAATGAGAAAACATACTTCTTCTTGATCATGATCACTTTGATGCTTTTGATTGTGAATCACAGCCCGAAGGAACACGGCTATTGGGTACACTCAACACTACACTCACTGCCTATTGTTTGCTGCCAGTTTCCCAATACAAGTTGCACTGGGGAGGGTTATACCAGCGTACATACATCATGATGTATGTACGCTGGTTATACGAGCTGTCGTTGTTTGACGTTTCTGTCAGAAAGAGACAAAATGATATATTTGTCGCATTCTCGCACTAATTGTAAGTGAAAAGTTAGGAGTTTGTATACAATTAACGTCTTAATTTTGTCGCTGTGTACGCAAGCGTTGTTTCCCATATGTCAAAGTGCGTGTATTAATTGCAAGTACTAATTGTAATTGATAAATGGATAGCTCTGACCGCAGCCTTAGTTTCTTTACTCGTATTGCCTTAAATATTACTACAGTTGATTAATTGAAAATTTGTTTCAGACAGTCATCAAATTGGACATTCTCCTGCGTATCTGCTCTCTCTGTAACGAAAAACTTCATTTGTTTCATGAGTTCAAAGAAGCCAGCTTGGAAAACAGTCAACGCCTAGAAGTTAAAATAAAGAATCAGCGGTGCAGCAAGGACGACACAATTCAGCTAATTGAAAACAGTTCTGACAAAAATTCTGATTTGGATACAGATAATAAAAAAATTGAGGAAATTTTTATTAAAGAAGAACTTCCTGAAGACAACTCCTCTGACGGTTATTCTGATGGGAACGAAGAAAAAAATTCTCCTAAAATAGAATCTTTTGAGGTTAACTTTCATAATAGCGAAGAAGACATTAATAGTAAAAATTTTGTCAAACAAAGTTCAGATAAAAGTAAACCTCAGTGTCCATTGTGCAAGAAATTTTTTAAACATTTTAGAAATTTAAACAAACATCTAAAAACGCACATCGGAAGAAGAAAATATGAATGTTCTTTGTGTAACAAAACATTTACGCAAAACGTTAGCCTGCAAAATCACATAAAAGTCCATAATGGTGTCAGAGATTTTATTTGTTCTATTTGTAATAAATCGTTTACAGACAATAGTAATCTTCAAAAACATATAAAAATTCATAAAAACATAAAAGATTTTAAATGTACGGTTTGTAGTAGATCATTTATACAGTCTTCTAACCTAAAAAGACATATGCAGACGCATACCGGAAGTACGTTATTCATATGTTCAGTGTGTAATAAAACATATACGCGGAAACAAGGCCTGGAAATTCATATGAAAGTGCATACAGGGACAACTATAAAAGATTTTCATTGTAGTATATGTAACAAGTCGTTTCCAAGTAATAGTGGTTTGAATAGACATATAAAATCTCATAGTTAGGAATGTCATTTTGTTAAGTTATATGTGATCTGTCCGGAAAGTATCCGACGTTGTGCTACAACTGAAAATAGGGTTATTCTTGGTCAATGTTGACGATGTCTCCATCGGAAACCACAACCTTCTTCAGCAGTCCTTCAGAGCTGGGATAAGTACTCTAAAAAAGTATTTAAATACTAAGTATTAAGTATTTCAAGAAAAGTACTTAAAGTATAAGTATCAGTAGTACTTAAAGTACTTTTTACAATGTACTTAAGTACTAAGTACAAGTACCTATATTTTACTTATTTAAAGTCAATATTTCGGTAAAAATATAATAATGTTTGATAACAGAAATTCAAATTGGTGCGTTTTTTGCTCGAAATCATCAATTTAAAATGGCGGTTTAAGGTAATTTCAAGACATCATTTTAGATTATACCTATATGATGTCTATGTCTATAGTTAATTTACACAAAACCGCATGCCATATTTCAGACTTTTTGGATTTCCAGCTCGATTTTACGTCATCACTTTCGTCGTCTATACAAATATAACACAAAACACAGAATTTAAATGCGGTTTTTAACTTTAAATTGCATTTAAAAAGTTAATAAGACGGTCATTATTTAATTTGTTAAAAATAAACCAAACAACCAAGGTTACTTACAATTTAAATCAGTTTCCTAACATCATTACAGCAATAGCATGAATCTCAGGTGCACAAAAATGCAGCAGCCGCACGATTTCTTGTTTACTATAATATCATGAACATGTTTCAGCTTGCACTGACGAGCAAAGCGCACGCGTGACGTCGCAAATATAGTAAATGTACTTATTGAAAAAATACTTAAAGTACATTAAATGTACTTTAAGTACATTCTAGTACTTAAAGTATATCGATGTACTTAAAGTACATTTTAAGTACTTAAGTACAGTTTAAGTACTTAAAATACTTTTTTTACTTACAGTATTAAGTACATATAAATTTTGCTTTCAGTATCAGTAGTAAGTATCTCTTGACAAAAGTACTTTAAGTAAAGTATTTAAAGTACACAAAGTACTTTAAGTAATACTTTAAGTATTTTTACTTTCAGTATTACCCAGCTCTGAGTCCTGTCACTTTCGGATATATTCCTTGAAGACTGCTTTCGGAATAGCAAAAAGATGCTTCGTCGCGTTGCGTTTTATGTCTTCTACGTCCTCAAATCTTCTTTTCAATGGATTTTTCAATTTGGGAAGCAACCAAAAGTCACACGGAGCCAGATCAGGACTGTATGGAGGCTGTTGAAGTTGTACAATGCCATGTTTGACCAAGAATTGCTGGATAAGATGCATTGAATGGGCAGGTGCCAAAACTTGCAGATAGTATTCTTTAGTCACTGTCTGACCTCTTGGAGGGTATTCATGATGAACAATATCTTCTTGGCCAAAGAAAACAGTAGGTGAAGATTGGGCTTTTGTCTCTGGACCATAGCCGTAGATCCACGATTCATCGCTAGTAATTACCTTTTTAAACATTTCTGGGCTGTTTCTAATGAATTCCAAGTTGTCCTGATGCCCGTATTATACTTCACAGTAAATTGCATAATTTAATGTACAATAAATCGCACAATTTATTTGTAAAATTAAGCATTTTACACTTCACGATTTTCTATCAATTTATTGTTGTTGGGAGCAGGACTACCAATCTCTAAGGTTTTTTTGTTTTGTATGTTGTGTTTGCGTTTCGTTTTGAGGTTAACTTTTTGTTATATATGTTTACCGTTCGTGTTTTGTTCCGTGTGTTTGCATCAAGGCAAATATTACTCGTTTTAAATTTTCGATTCTCCTTGTACGCGTCAAACATCGAAATTGTGATATTTCACAAGAATAAAAAACTTCCGTGATACACAAAACGTCAAACAGAAATAGTTCAATATGTCAAATATTATACAGTTGGCACTGGTAAAGTAACCAAAAAATTGTGAGAAAATAGAACATGTTCTAATTTTCACAATTTATTGTGCAAATTATGTTCAAAAGAAATTTTACAATTTTGCTGTTTTACACTTGCCAATAAATTGAAGGTCGCAAAATTGTATAATTTATTGTGAAGTCTAACACAGCTTTGAGCGACTTGCATTCGACAGTCCTTTTGATCTTCCGTCAGCAGCCGTGGAACGAATTTCGCAACCACATGACGAGTCATACGATTGTTTCAGAAGAAGAATGGCCTAGTTTTTGGCAAATTCTGTGCTCGACACGTTCGGTCATTTTGAAATACGAAACACACAAATGCGGACGTTCAACTGCGAACCGTTACAATCTGAACTGTTCTAGGGCCACGCCGCTTGGTGGGGTTACTCTATGAATGTCTCATACAATATGGACATTTTTGACAATATCAGATGTAGGTATAAAGATATAGTACAAGGTCGTATAGTTTCCGGACAGACCTTGAGTAGGCTATTTCAAAATTAAACAAAACTAGAAATTTAAATAAAGGACCTAAATATAAGTGGACAAGTTCATGAAAACGCCCGTGACACCAAGGAAAGCTGGTGCAATAAGAGTATGCCACGTATTGCGTACCACCAATCACCAACGTTTACAAGAGAAGTGGAGAACAGTCGGTCAACTGTAGTATCGAAATAACGTCACTTTGAAATAGTGTTCATGCCACTGGTATATTGCAGTGAAATACTGCATGATACTGATCGACAAAGCGGTTCATGTATTCCGTATAACAAGTCTTAGTAAAATCTTTCTATACGCAGTGCCGCTTTACAGAAATTCTTATAGAATTTAACACTTCTCAGACCGTTTTGCTTTCGTGTCATGGGCTGAAATTCGCATGGATGCGTCTTTTTAGAGATATTTGCATTTTACTGCTATGTATTTGGTCTTGTTTATAAGAATTTGACATTAAAAAGGCAGCAATAAAAGAAATTAGTTTGTTTGATTCAATTATATCAAGTTTCATTACTATAAAAATATACATACATACCTACATACATGAAATCACGCATGTCCTACTTAGTGGGTTAGCACAACCCGAAAACAATAACAACAGCATCAACATCATGCAACAAATCCTTACTCTTAACATATTAAAATGACCGATTTTCGGTAGCGAAATACCGCATCCGGATCTTAATAATAGTTACGAAACAATATCTTTCGCCACACATTCCTGTCTCGGCCACACTCATAATCGCATTCATATATGCTCTCTTACTCTTCCCACTTGGAAACTTTCTCTCCTTAAGCACCCTGCCAACTACATCCATCCATTTACACACTGGTCGGCCACGCAATCGAAAACCCTCAACTTCACCAAGATATATACGCTTTACAAGCCGTTCATTCACCATTCTCTCCATATGACCAAACTATCTCAACTGACTCACACTAACTCTCTTAACAACATTGTTCCTAACCATATATTCTTCGTACATTAAATTATTCCTCACGCGATCCCGTCTTACATATCCACATACACCACGTAAATATCTCATTTCTACGGCAGTTTTATGCTTTCCTGTTCATGCTCAACATTCGCTTCCATACATCAAAACAGGCACTAGCACTGCATTATATACACTGATCCGAGCATCCCTAGATACGTTACCGTTTCGTGCAAATGTACCCAGAGCACCCATTACCTTACATCCCGCACTCACTCTCCTTTCTATCTCTCGATCAATTCGACCATCCCTCGACATCATGCTACCCAAATATACAAACTCATTTACCTGCTCCAGTTTCACTCCAGCCACCAACACATTGCACTCAGTCACCAATTTACTCCTTTCAAATACTAACACTTTGGATTTATTAACATTCAACACCAGATTCATACTTCTTCTAACTACATGTTTTCTCCTGAGTTGCTCTTCATTTTCTCCTAAAACAACTACATCATCCGCATACGCTAACGCAGGCACTATACTTTCACCAATATGTACACCGTCCATTTCATTCAAAGCTCTCCGCAATAACACATCCATATACAAGTTGAACAACCACGGAGACGTACCACAGCCCTGTTTCACACCAGCATTTATACGAAACTAATCACTCAACCTACCATTCTCACAGCAGCCTCATTACCCTCATACAAACATATTATAGTATCCTTTACTTTAGCAGGATACAGTGTTCTTACTTTTATTTGTAAAATGTGTTTTTTTTATTAAATATATTTTTCAAACATTTATGGCTTTGTCATTTTTAGTTCACCCAAGTTTAACCAAGCGAAAGCGGATAGAACGCGGTTTACCCGGGTAAAGCCCGAAACTTGGACTGTACCCACGTTTCCTGGGTATTACGGAGTTTACCCGGGTAAACCTAGGTTTAATCGCTTACCTACCTTTACCCGTAACATATATATATATATATATATATATATATATATATATATATATATATATATATATATATATATATATTCAGGGTGTTTGGCGTAAGTCCGGCACCACGATCATTTCGTTTATTTTGAGATACAAAAATATGTTAATAAGCAAAGTTAAACTAGACAAAGGGGCTCATAAGATGATCATAGCAGAAATTTTGTATCACTTCCGGTTTTAGCGGAAATGGGTAAAACTTTAAATCTAGCATAGGGAATCGGTATTTTCATATTTTTTTTCAGAATGTACATAAAATTAGCTTCACAATGATACCAAATTATCATAGTTAATTAAAAAAATAGATGTTGTGTGTGAGGCCATTCTAGGGATATAACCTGTAAGGGTTGAAAATCCCGAAACAATACGATTACAAAAAAAATCCCTATGCTAGTTTTAAAGTTGTACCCATTTCCACTAAAACCGGAAGTGATACAAAATTTCTGCTATGATCATCTTATGTATATATATATATATATTATATGAAAACTTATCGAGATATCGAATATTATCGATAATTATGTGATATCTATTATTGATATAAAATTTTCAATTTGGCACTCTCCTATGAAATACCCAATTGTCATTTGTTTATAAATTTTACTTGGCTAATATGGACGTCACGTCTGGCGTAAATCGAAGGCAGCTGAACTTGCTTCGTTGTGTGTCTAACGAGAATTCTGTGTTATAAAATTTATAACTTGTGCTATGCAATCCTCAAATAAAAAAAATATACAAGGTGCACCGGAAACTGCAAGATGGGATATTAAATAAGTGCGGAAATTGGCTCTCCTGCAAGTTTTAGAGTAAAACTACAAAAATAAGTATTATTTAAAATTAAATGTGACATTTAAAAAGTTTAAATTCGTTGTAAAAGAATATCTGCAACACGAGATATTTCAGAAATACTGACATAATTTCATCAAGAATCAGACGGCTATGGAAATGAAACACAATGGGTCGAGAATTTAGCACTCTGCTTTTCTAAAAATAATAAAATAAAGAGAGACATACACATTAATGCATTAATATGAAAAAGATGGAAGCTATTTCCATAGTTACTAAGTTACTACAGACGGTTACTACATTAATGAAGAGTGCTGAAAGAAGTTATTGTTCACCGTGGGTGCATTGCACCCTCATTTTTTCCCCGTGGGTGGACTAGGACCGATGCAGCCCCTGTTAACAGCGATAAAAACGAACATACGGCGAATGTAAATAAATCGGACTGTATTTTGAATGTTTGCTCATTTATTGCTTACTGAAAATAACTTTAATTCAAAAATATTATACAAATACATAAAGCTGTTGCGACAATCATTTATTTCTAGCACTTATGTGTTACAATATGTTTACATAGATAGCAGTGACACACAATTAATACAAACCATGCACGAAATACATATTATTTAAATTTAACTACAATAAACACAATTATTCTAGACAAATTAATTAATCTAAACTACAAGAAATCAAATAATAGTAACATTAAATTTAACCCTAACCTTAAAAATGTTCATGTCAAATTACGTTAAATACGTGCAATTTTATGATTCGTACAATAACAAATATTATTTTTTTATTGTGAAATTAGTCATATTCATTGTTGTAATCAAAACTCTCTTTAAAAAGAACCGGGTTAGATTAATGTTAATTTAAGAATGATAGTAGTAAATGAATTATTTTTTGTTCTATATCAAAATATTTCTCGGGCTTGGACCTGTAAGCCGTAAAATGTTGAAATTTGGTATTTACGACTTGTATAAAGTTTAGTTATGCATCTCCCTTTATGGTCGTTATATATCTTACTGTTTTGAAGTTAAAATTAATATTTTGTAATTTAGTTATTAAAAAAATATGTATAGTTTAATAATCGTACAAGGAAGTCGTGTGGTGTCCACATCAGATTTTTACTTAAGTTAAGGTGTCTTATTTAAGTAAGGTGTAGGAAGGACGAGATTAAGGGAGAGTATAGTACCTTGTCTTATGCTTTTTCGTCTTCTCTGGTTTGCTTCGGAACACGTAAGTGGCACAATTTTTGTAGATTTACTTTGCACTTAAATTTTCAATGTCACTACTTTGATAAGGGTGGCCTTGAGCTTCAAAATCGTATTGTAGGGACCCTAAAACGTGCTACTTTTTTGACCAAAGACAATACCTTCCTTAGCTAGAGGTCACGGAAGGTAAAAAAACTACATAAATAATAAAAAAATAAATCTAATTATTTTTTTTACTAATGTTATATGTAACTACACGTAAGAATTAGAAGAAATAATTATGATGTCATAAGTAACTCTCAAATCTCGAGTATAAAAAGTACTTTATACTCGGAGTAAAAATAATTATTTGTACTTGGCAGAAGTACTTTAGAGTACTTTTCATTTACTATATTTATATTTTGTACTCGAGTACTTTTGTCTGGTACTAGGCCCAACTCTGAAATTAGCAATGAGCACATTGCTGTTCGAGTACATGAATATTTTTAAACCGACGTTCAAACTATGCACCGAAGAATGGAAGTTTTAATAAGGGCAAGAGATGATAATATGCGTTATTGATAACTTAATCAATTAAATTAACTGCATTATTTTCTTAAGCTTGAACATAACATTAACAGCATTTTCTTTTATTGGTTTTGCTATTGTAGTGGTAACATTGTCCAAAAGTTGCCATGTTTACATATTATCCATATTATCTTCCTCAATTTCCACATCCGAATCAGCGACAATTTATCAATTAATTTTTGGAAATATTCTTCTTTCTGTTCCTAATCCCTGATTTTGATTGTGTGTAGAAAACAGCATTATTACATTACTTCAAGCGCCAACATACGAGGTGTGTTCAAAAACTATCGCGAATTTTGAATTTTCGCGGGTTACGTATATTCGAATTTCGATCTTTTTGTGGCTTTATGTTGGTACTCATGTCTCTCACTTATGTCGACAAGCTCGGCCATTTTGAATGTTCACTTACTTGTTGACAGCTGCTTTGCTTGCACGTGTTTTGGATCGTCTTCGATTTTTACCTATTGTGCTTATTCGTTAAAAACTGACTATGAATTTTTTGACCAAGACAATATCTTTCTTATCTAAAGGCGACGGAACGTAGAAAAAATAATTCATTTAAAATTTGTCATTGTCATAAAATGTTTTTATCAAAGAAGTTATTTCATTTCTACGAGTAGATGACAAATTTTAAATGAATTATTTTTTTCTACGTTCCCTCGCCTTTAGATAAGAAAGATATTGTCTTGGTCAAAAAATTCATAGTCAGTTTTTAACGAATAAGCACAATAGGTAAAAATCGAAGACGATCCAAAACACGTGCAAGCAAAGCAGCTGTCAACAAGTAAGTGAACATTCAAAATGGCCGAGCTTGTCGACATAAGTGAGAGACATGAGTACCAACATAAAGCCACAAAAAGATCGAAATTCGAATATACGTAACCCGCGAAAATTCAAAATTCGCGATAGTTTTTGAACACACCTCGTATATTTTAAATTATATAAGATAGTAAACATCCGTCTTACACACCGAATATTATTTTTTACTTGGGAACGAAGTAGAGCCGTCAGGTAAAATTAGTTGGGCAAATGGCGGAAATTTTTAAACCACTCGGTTTGTGACACCGTGTGTTAACTGTTAGTCCGCGAGCCAGGGTACAAATTTGGTCAATCATTTCCTCTCGGGCGATAACTTGTAAAATGCTTCAGAGAGTTGTATCATGAAGCTCCGTGAACGTCAGCTGCGGTTCAGTGGGTGGGTTAAGCAGCGGTAGCCTCCCACGCAAGTTGAAAAAAAAAGAATTTTAATCATTTCCTCCCGATTGAAAATTTATCAAATTATAGCTAATCCAATATCTTAAAGAAAAAAAAAAGTCAGCTGACTATAAAGTGGTGGATAATACGTAAGCTGGTCACACGAACATGATAAAAAATATATTAAAAAGATTATATCTTTCAGTTAGAGCATGAAGCATAATGTCGAATAACTTTAGATACGTCATTTCCTCCCGGATAAAAATTTGTAAGCTGATAGTTAATATGATCCTGTAAGTAATAAAAAAAATCAGCTAGCAATATGCCGAGGGAAAACTCGTCAGCTGGTGCATTTAAATAGGCGATAGATGCTCCTGTCTGGCTCCTGCGTTACACCCTTCAGAGCATAAGCTGACAATCTTCCCACCGAGATATAGCCAGCTGACATGTTTATTTATTCACAATATCATATAAACTATCATCTGATAAATTTTCAATTGAGAAGAAATGACTGAACATATATATTTTTTTATCATGTTCGTGTGACCAGCTGCTAATGAAAGAGACGTATTGTTTGCTTCACTTCCTTATGTCAAAAATGTCACGGACAAGATTGGTAGAATTCTTCGTAAGAAGAACACATGAAGATTTCGTATTCACCATATATTAAAATTCGACAAATGTTGAGACAAGTTAAAGACGTCATCCCTCGTCAGTCATCAGGGATTTACCAGATTCCATGTGTCTGCGGGAAAGTTTACATTGGCCAGACTGGTAGAACCATTTCTACAAGATTGAATGAACACCAGCGTTCGATCAGGTTGAACCAACCAGAAAAATCTGCGGAGCATGCCTTGGAAGAATTCCACCAAATAAAATTTGAAGATACAAAAATACTGGCGAGACCTACACACCTAAACAACAGGTTAATTAGAGAAGCCATTGAGATTTACAAAACCAAGAGTATTAATCTCAATCATTGTGACGGTCTAGATCTTAGTCGTGCAAGGCTTCCTATTTTAAATATGTTGTAATTGACACCTTAGTTACCTGTTGCTAATGTTTTGTTATTTATTTATTTGTATTTGTTGATTTGTTATTCATGTTCATTCCTGAAGAAGGCAATAGTGTATATTGCCGAAACGTCGTTAATTTAATAAATAAAACAGAATCTAAACTAAAAAAGGTTGTATTATTCTTAATAAAAACAAAAGAGTTAGTTCAAGTTGAAATTTAAATATTATATTTCTTATTTTAATACAAATGACATTGTTGCTATGGAAACAATACAAACATTAAATAAAGAACAATTGACATATTGTTTATTTATGTACATTATTAATAAGTTTTACTCATACAAACCAAACATTTTTATTGGCAATTATTTATTTGTTCTTTAATCAATGTTAGGTAATAATTAATTTCGTTATTTGTTTTTGTTGTTTCTGTAGCAACAATGTCATATTTATATTTGTTTTTAATTTTAGGGGTGTAGTGATAATATTTTTTATTCTGCCCAAACTTATATCAAGCACTACCTCAACAAACAAGCAATCAACAGATTTATTGCCGCAGTTACCATTAGATACAATTGAGAATTTGGTATGTATTGAAGGTGCTGATGCAAAAAATTGTACCAAAAGATGCTTATATATATTTTTTCGGATAAACTAGACGAAAAATGTTTCTGAGCAGGAGCTAAACTAAATGTCAGGATCAAAATATTTTCGTGAAATAATTTTACTGAAAATATAATCTTTTGCAAGAAGGATTTAAAAATATATAAAATTGACGGCAGGTTATGTGTTGGCCACATTAGATTTTCTTTATTCAGTATCAGTACCTACATGAAACTTTGTAAACGCGAAATAGAAAATTATTTTTGGATCATAAAAAATGCTAAATAATTTAAACAATTTTTAAGTAATTTCCATTATGCTGGAAAGTAATTTCGAGTTTTTCAGTTTAACAGATGTAAAATAAATATTATAGTGATTAAATTATTGTCCGAATTCGCAAATCAGGTATAAATATGCAGGAATAAGAAAATAGCGTATAATATACGGGCATAAGTGCTTACAAAGCATAAAACACTACGCTTCGTGTTGTGCTTTTAAGCTCGTCACACGTACTTTAAATACCAAATCAACATAGCCAGATAGCTTTGTATATTTTTGATACACAAACATTTACTTCGTTGAAAAGAAAAAAAATGGCGGTTTATATTTTAGTAAAATAATTATAGGTTGCTATTTAAAAATAAAAGTTAATAGTCGTACCTTGTAAACGTGACTTTATAAAAAATATCTACATCCGCCATCAAATAGTATATTTAAATAAAAAATAAATCTTTTATATGAGTATTTTTTTCTATTACTTATAATTAAGAAGTTAAAAGGCGGGGAAGGGCGAGGGGGGCTGGGCATCTTCCCAGACTTGTGTTACGAAATTCCAAATCACTTTAAACCATTTGCATCTCACTATATGAAGGGTCACTTTCGTGTCTACCTGGGAGTGAGGCAGGTTTCCCTACCCTAAACAGATATTGGTGCATCGACCTTTTAAAAAGGAAGAATTGTTCAACCTTCGAGTTGCATATAATTTCAATCTCAAAAGGTAGCTACGACTACGTCAAAATTTTACAGAGTCTGCAATTCTTTATAAATTTGTTTTATTACTCTTATTATTTTTATTTATGTTGTATTTCATATTAAACAGTGTAGTATTATTTTATGTTTTTTTTTAATGTAAGGTAATAGTATATTACGTAATGAGAGATGTAAGAAGCAGATTACGTACGAGTAAAATGATTGACACACGAGACGCGTAGCGTCGAGTTTGTAATTTTACGAGTGAGTAATTGCTTTACATCTCGAATTATGTACTATACCACTCATTAATATTTCTAAATTGAAGCAAAATTCAGATACATAGTTATAAATTAATTATTTTTTATTGCATTACTTACAAATTACAAATAATATTATCAACTAATTTTGTTTATAATAATAATTATTACCTCAGTAAATGTATTTGTAATCACACAAAAAAGCAGCAGTTCGAAACGTCAAAAAGTTTGGTGGGTTTTATTTACAAAAATAAAACTGCGCAACGATATTACCATGGTTACTGCTAAGCGTAGGGATATACGATGAAAAATAGTTCCCTACTGCAAATTTGATTGAAATGAAATATGTATTGCTGACATAATATAATATTAATTAATAACCCAAAAAAATATGTATGTATATGTCAGATAAATTTCATTCTATTATATTTAAATATTAAATTTTATTTATCAAATTTTAATCATTTCTTACAGTTTGACAATCAGTCCTGCCAACTTAAATTTGCTGTTCATTACGTAACAGTGTTACGTAATGAAATTTCATTACGTAACACTATTCATAAGCACGAACTTACATTGTTAGTAGTCTGTTCAGTAATGACCCTCTTACAGTAGTGGTAGTAGAAAAAAGATATTTTTAGTAAAGTAATTGAAAAAGTAATTAAAATGTTAATTACAATGCAAAAGGAATTGGTAATTTAATTAATTTCTCTAACAGTAATTATTTTTAAATGTAATTTGAGTATATTTTGCTTAAAGTAATTATAATTGTATTCAATTACTTTGCCCAACTCTGATATATACTAGATATTATTTCCAAATAGAGCAATGTTTTCTTTATTTTATATACATATCTGTCTTTAATAAAATAATTGCATTTGATACAGTCATTTATAACAAAAATAAAGATTTTGAAAATGTTAAGAACAAAGACATTTATTGTATAATAATTATAACAAAAATCGCTATAATATACCAGACATACAAAACCATACAGTAATACCTTAATCATTCTGACTGCTGCAATTTGAATGGAAGGATGGATATAGATTTTCTCAGTGCAAGGTTTGCCTCACAGATGGAGAGGGATTCAGTGCTGGGACTCTGCCGTATCGCCTGGCGATCGCATGACGTAAAATTGACGTCTAGTGATCACCAGGCTATACGGCAAGCAGTATCAAAATGTTAAAGTGACGTAATATTTACGTCATGTGATCGCCAGGCGATACGGCAGAGTCCCAGCACTAGCCTGTATTCCCGTGCGGCCTCGGCTGTACTCGTATGTAATTTAACGTTTTTCAAGACTATTTCTGGCGCCAATCTTTTATTTAATTATTTACGAAAATAACAACAAATTATTATTTATTTTTTATCACTATGAAAAATAACACAATCTTTTATTTAAAATACTTTTTGAAAAACGTTAAATCGGCTGGTTTATTTATAGGCAGCAATACCATACATAAACTAAACTTTGATACATTATATCAACAATGTATTATCTTATCTTTTAAGACACAGACATAATTGGGCATGAATTAATTTTTGTCAGCAGATACAAAGTAGTTACAGTAAGTGTATTGCTTTGGTAAGCTCCTGCTTTAATTTTTTTTTACATTTAATTAGTAGTACAGTTTTAAAGTTATATCCAAAATATAAAATAAATTTTCGTCAATTGGAATAATAATAATAATAGATATATATATACACCAAGTGAGTTAAGATACTGTTTATTCATGAAAAGAAAGTTTAAGCCACGAGCCCATAGGCGTAGGGAGAGTGGGTTAAATTATTTGAGCGAATAAACATTCTTAACTCACGTGGTTTATACAATATTTTATTCAATTTTGACTAAATAATAAGAAAAAACCATTAAAATAATTGATTTTGACAAAACAAAAAACTAATTTATGCTGTGCATGAAAATCGTTTTTGATAGACGTCAAGTCGTTTATTTATAAATTATAAACAAGCTTTATTTTCTGTCGTTTGTGTCGTGAAAAATAATGAAAATGACTGATTTGTCTAATTAAGACTGTGGTAAATTTTATTTTTGTGCCTTATGTTATTTTAAATGCATTATTTGTTACAGAGCGAGTTAAACTTCTGTGAAAGTGACTAGCAAATAAATAGTTACTTATAGTTGTTGTTATGGAGTTAATAATGACAGTTTAAAATGTCAAAATTGAATAAAAAAAAATATCTTTTATCGATACCATTTCATTTCACATTCATACTATTGGAATATAACCGTGACTGATGAAGCAGACGTCGGTGTTAGAAATAGTTTATTATTAAATAGTTATATGGATAAAGAAATACATTAGGCCCGGTATTACAGTTCCGGCTTAAATTTTGGTTTAGGTAAACTTGAGCTTCGGCTTAAGCCACTAGTCCGTATTACAGTAGAAAGCTTAGCTAAACTTGACAGCAATGCGGTTTTTTGTTTTGTTGATTATATGTTGGTTATCCTGTTTGTAAAAAAGAATATATATATATATATATATATATATATATATATATATATATATATATATGTATATATATATATATATATATATATATATATATATATATATATATATATATATATATATATATATATATATATTTGGCATGACTGAATTCATAGAATACTATATTGAAATATTATTCATTTGTGTTATTGTTTCGTGTTGAAAATGTTGTAGTGATCCATGAAACAATGTCTTGTCGTAAAAATTTCAGTTATACTTTGGTTCACGAAAGATTACTATTCATGGTCACTTGTTCTAAGAAAGAATACACAGTACTTTATACAGTAATAACTGTGTTAGATAATATTCATGTTTTCATGTTAGAAAGAGAAAGATTATTTGACGCATGTCTATAAAATTTATGTTGTGTGACAGATATACGTAAATGGTGACATTACTTTCCAACACATTACAAATAATAATGATGTATGTCGTAGAGTTACAGATATCTAATTATCTACTGCACTGCCCTCTGTCCTAATAGTTACCCAGTGACGTTGACATTTAAATAAAATTATTATTCCATGGTTTTTGTCAAGTCTATGTTTTTGGGTTTTGCAAATAATAGGTGAAGAGCATAAATCTTTGAGAAAGGCGTTGTTTGAAAAGAAACATAATTTTCATATAAATTACACTTATTTTTTTCAGTTAAAATGTATCCATAAATATTTCATGTTGCACGTCTATGTATACGAAATGCAGTGAAGTTATCTGCTAGTAATATTATACCATACGGTTAATAAGTGACCTTGAATTGTCATCTTTCGTGAACCAAACTATAAATGAGTTTCAGAGAATGTATTTTACAATGAATCCAGTCTAATGCTCCAATAACATCTGGGAAACGCGCTTTAGAATAAAATTCTTATTTTATTGTGTGAATGGTATTAGTAGAATTTGGAAATTTTATAAACATATTTCGATGACGTACAATAGCCTGAAGCAAAATCCATGTTCATCGTCCCGCAGTGGATTTATGTACTCCGCAGAAATCACCAGCAGTAATCAAAAAGTTACCAGTTGACAAATATCTCAAGGTTAATAATACACGATTCATAGGCGTTAGTGCATGATTCCTATAGAATAATAAATAATAAATTTAAATCATATAGAACATAGTTAATATTTTTGAATAAATATTATTTATTTCCCAGTTTGTTTTAGTTTTTATGTCGTCGTATATCAGGTCGTATATTAATCGCACAGATTCTTTCGATAATCTGAATCTTTGTAAAAATTAAAAATTGTTCCAGATACTTATATGGTCATTTATTATCTCTGGTTTATCATTCTTCTCGTCAGATATTTCATAAATGTCATTATTTTCTATGAATTCTATTAACTCCATAATTCTATCATTTGACAAAGACCAAGTGACATTGACAGATAGGTTATAATTCCGAGTTTAAGCCGCCATGGCTGGCCGCTCAGGTTTAAACTTCGGCTCAAGCTTAAACTTATACTGTAATACAGCAATTTTTCATTGAGCCAACAGCCAAGCTTATGCCTTAAGCCGAGTTTAAACTAGAACTGTAATACCGGGCCTTAGTGTGACACAAAATAAAATTCGCAGCTCCGTAAAATACCTAGGAATGGTACAAGAAAAATCGCGCATGGGGTACATTTGTACCCCTATCGGTACCAAGAGGGTTAAACTCCTGTCATGGATTTTCATGTGTACTTGTAAAGATCAAAGTGTTACGTTTAAATATTTTTTTATTGTCTTCTGTTTCTTTCCTCTTTTTTTGTATTCTTTCAAACCAGATTTTCTCCGTTCTTCTTTCATCCTAGTGTTTCTGTTCTTCGTTCTCTTTCTAGCTGTTATATCTCTATATCCCAACGTTAGATATATTGACAATGCGGCATACCTTTCAATTTTATTTCTTATACGACTTTTTCGCTTCCTGGAATTTGCGTTAGGTTTGCACAACCTCTTTATTGCGTAACATGTATGAGTATTAGATGTTGAAGAAGCATGCCTCATTCTATTTACAAGACAATAATACTATGTATCCATTTTTATACAATCCTCGCAGGCCTATACGTTCAAATTTGTCAATCTACAATCTGTGATCCAGACTAGACAAATGCTTTGATTGGCTTATGAAATAATCCAGTTGAACATATTCCTTTAAAATTACTTGAATCTTCTTTTTTTGCAGATTCATAAATAGAATTCAGGGAACCAAAACATAATGACTTCGGTTAATGTACTTATTTTGAGTGCATTACTCTTATTCACCTTGGTTGAAACAACTTCGGCTCAGGTATGTATAGAATCTTGTTATTGGTTTGCCGAAATTTGAATATATGGTAGGATAATAGGCTATTCCATCTTTTTATATAATTTCATCTGATAGTATACGTAAAACCCTTGAAACTAAGACTATTGATGAAATTGGGTGAAAAAATCCCTATTAAAAACTGTTTTCTTCGTGGACCTCATAGTTTTTGAAGTGTATGAAACTCCTAAATTATATTTTATAAGAATAAATTAATATTACAAAATGGTATAAAAAATCTATATGTGTATTTAAATTGTCAAGTTTAATTTTTAAGAAAAGAAATTTATATTCAACTAAAAACTGTTTGAGAACAGCAGTCGCGCGAACGATTGTAACTGTTTCGCAATTTTTAATTCTTCGACGAAAGAGTTTACTTCTAGCGGTATAAAACATAACTATACCAATGGTAATCGCATGAGAAACCCGTATTACAATTATTTGACACTTTTTACCTCCCGCTACTATTGGTAAGGGAAGTATAGGGATCGTGAAAAAAATCGCATATCAACGAAGGCGTAGAAAGGACATGAAAGAAACATATTTATAATTGCAAGTTGTATCTTGCAATTAGGTTTAATTGCAACTTGTATCTTGTAATTAGGCTTAATTGCTAGTTAGTAGTTAGTTAGGTTTGGTTAGGGTAGGCTAATTGCAAGATTTATACAAGTTGCAATTAACCCTAATTGCAAAATACAATTTGCAATTAAGCCTAATTGCAAGATACAAGTTGCAATTAAGCCTAATTACAAGATAGAACTTGCAATTATAAATATTTTTCTTTCATGTCCTTTCTACGCCTTCGTACATATCGAGGTTTTGGTAAATGACCACGTTTTAAGGTCCTTAGTATCCAATTTTAATATTTTCACGATGCTGAGTGTGTATGTATATGGTATGTGTGTGTGTGTGTGTGTGCGTGTGTGTGCGTGAGTGCGTGCATGCGTGAATGCGTGCATGCGTGTATGCATACGTGCGTCATTAGATTTTGGAGTAAATCAGATAACAGGAAATGGCATTTTACTGGAAGCTCAAAATAGTTTTTCTTCGAAAAATACCTTTAAATGTTATTTTTTCGAGATTTATGTTATATAAAAATTAAAGATTATTAAATTTTCTACAGGTATTCATTAATACTTTCTCTATATATGTAAGTAAATATGTAGGAATATAAATAAGATAATAAAAATATATAATATATCATCACGGCATTGCTGGGTGAGCCAATCTGCTTTTTACACAGATGTCGGTAATAATGATGACATATTTGTACCATGCGGGCGTTTATCAGGCGTCACTTCACGCGAATCTGGGAAACCGGGTTCGATTCTGACGGACGCCAAGTATTTACATGAATATAAAAATTAAATTAAAAGGGAGGCAATATCAATTTTTTGTAGTTCATTTCACGTAACAAAATAGTAGATGACGCTTGAGAGCCGACCGTTTTTACATTCATTAAATAAATAATTTAAATTCATGAAACCAAACTTTGGCAATAATAAATATTTTTATCTGTAATAATATACAAGACCTGAATATTAAAAATTACCACAAAACATGGTTAAACATAGTTCATTTCTGTAGATTTTGTTTAATAACTGACAATGGACAGGTGATATTTTTCTCGTTTCTTTGAACTAGGTTTTCATTCTGACCAATCAAAAATCATAATTTATATCCCTAACTAAACTAACGCTAATTTCTTACGTGAAATGAAATATAATAAGGATTGTAATTCATAGTCCATATAGTTTATTTGTTGCTGAAGCATTAAAAACGAGGATGGTATCTAGAAGATATTGTTCTGCGTCTCAATGTAGAAGTTGTGCAACAAAAAATATAAGTTTTTAAGTATTATTTCACTATTTACTATCACCATTGGTCGTCCATATTGTTTTCATTTCGGCGAGAATTCTAAGCGGTTCGGTTTTTTTCCCTATTCGCTTTATAAGTATGTTGCACTCTATTCTCGAATTCGGGCTTTAATTCTGATTAAATAGTATTCGTCGAAGTGGTAAAATTCGGGTTTGGAAATTTGCAAAAGTTGAAAACTAGTTCTGAGCAAATTTTTCAGACAATGCTCGAATTCGGGTATAGAGTGTGGCATATACAGGTGTTTCTATAAGCTTGCTCACTATTGGTAACCTTTTTATTACCTCTCGCTAAGAGAGGTATTGGATTCATGCTAAAAATCACATATCCAGATTTCAATGAATAAGTACGTTTTAAGGTCCCTGCAATCCAATTTTAACATTTTTACGATGATGTGAGTGTGTGTGTGTGTGTGTGTTTGTTTGTGTGTGTGTGTGTGTGTGTGTGTTAGAAGGACGCTTACTCAAAAACTATAAGACTTAATATTTGTTTAACTATGTATTTCCCAATCGGACATTCGCGGGAAGATCTGAAAAGGTTTTGGTAACAATTGGACAACCGGAAGTAGCAGATTCTTAAAAAAAAATCTTCTAAATACTATTTTTTCAAAATTTTTCTTGGAAATATTAAAGAATTTTTTTTAATATATCGTATAGGTTTGGAGATATAGTATATAATAATATAGAATAATCTGTTGTACAAAAATAATCTCGTTGCCTAAAAAACAGTTGAGATATTTAAATGTTTATAATTGACAAATAAATGCAAAATGTCAGTGTCAAAAATCAGATTTTTCAGGGAGGTACGAGTACATTTGATATATATTATTGTATTATTAATTAAATTATATTTAAATTATAGGTGTTAATATTACATATATCCTTAAGAAATACCGCTAATACTGTCAATGAATTTGAAGAATTTTGAACATATTAGAAGAGTAGGGCAAAATTCCTCATAGAACGTAAGAAAATATAATTTCAATTATTATGTGTACAAGAAATGTTAAGTTCGTTTCTTATAGGGCGCGAGCCTTTGTCTTGTGTCGCAATCTCCATACTCTCATGTAAAAATTTCAGCTTCACACACTTGCCACATAATATACTATTTTATGTATAATTAGTTTTAAAATACTTTTCCAAAATTTCTCAAATACCCTATTCACAATAATCTTTATTTCAGTTGACAATATTATTGTTTTATTGTTTATATTGTATTTCAGACAAAAGACTACTACACAGGAGCTGTCGTGGACTATGCTCCCTATTTTAATCATCTTGAAAGTGCTCAACACAACTTAAGAAGAAATGTAGATGAATATATTTCGTTCATACGAAGAGCAAAACAACAGGTTAGGGTTAAATAGTAAAAAAATAAGTATAATAGATATTTATGGATGAACTGTAAAAACCATCAACTGTCACTTTGACATGTCACATCCTATCGCTGTAAAACGACACTAGCGACATTTGTGGCTTTAAATATATAAGCGTGACGTCACAGAGAAGAGGTCGATTTGAATCATTAATATTTTAAATAACTTTTTTGAAATATTTACATAATAAATGGCGAATTTTATTATAGTATATATCTTATTATGAGTCATATGTTGTAAACAAATATGAATTTCATTAAATTTTAACATATGGTAACTACCCCATTATGAATATTATCATTACACTTGAACATACTTAACCCTTCCAGCTTCTTGAATGTCTCGCGCCATTAGAATGCGATATAAATTTGGTTGGGCTTTAAATATATAACTAGATATTGACTTTCCTAACTATATTATTACAGGAATCGCAATAGGCGGCGGCGGTTATAAATAATACACCTTGTAATCTTTATATTGCAACGTTTTATTTATATGGGTGAAGTGTAAAACTCAGACAAATATTATTAGTTAAAATAATACGTTTATTAAACGATAAAAAATTAGGATAAATATTAAAAAGATGAAAAAAAAAACTAACACTATGATTAAAGAATTATAAACACTAATTTAAGACTACGAATATTATTAAATGCTTAAACACTAATATTATTTATTTAAACAATATTTATATCACTATATTTATATAACTACATTTATTTATGTTAACAACATGTACACTGTTTATTTATATCACCAGCTTCATTGCTCGTCGCTCTCTATATATCAGACTATATTTTCGCTGCCGTTCGGACGGTATTTATACAGCCCAGCATCCTTCTAGAACTCTCTGACGCCACAGTGATACCGAGCACAATAGATTTACGTCAATGGTGTAATTAACACGTCTATCCATTCCGCCGCCTGGGATTGCGTCATTTGGGTAATTCCGGCGAGGGGATTACGTCATCGCTTAGGGACATTCTTTCAGTAGCGGCGCTCGTATACTCTTAACTCAGGGGCACACGTCATAATACTTACACGTTTATTCTTCAACGATCCAACACAAACTGACTCCGTATCACTTACTCATCGCAACACATATCTACATTACTTTCATCATAGTACACAATGCATTAACAGAAATCCATAATTTAGTTATTTAGTTAATAATTATATTACATAGCAGAATACTACAGTAATCATATATTTTTCATATTTCGCACTATCAAAATGAAATATACTCGTACATACGAGTAAATAACTCTTTGAACGTTTCGTAAAAAAACTTACTTTTTAATCTCAAAATGCGAATCGATTGGTATATTTTTAGTCAGATAGTGTACTAATTTAAATGTATTTTCAGAATGCAGATATAATAGTGTTTCCAGAATGTGGAGTAACATCACTTTATTTCCCTCGTTTTGACAGAAACAAGTTAGCAGAGTACACTTCTGAAGTGCCGTCTTCAAACGAAAGAACTGTTCCATGTGATACTGGTACTTGGACGGAAGTAAGTAAAACATAAATGCATACTTGTTAAATGATCACAACAACTAGCATTACAACCAAAGTTTCCAGCTGTTTAGTTCTTTTTTTTTTTGGATATATGACATTACTACGGGGTCATTTTACAATTTGACTATTATTTCTATTCTATCTTTAGAGTTACTAATTAAATTACCAAAACATTCCGTAGAAATGAACATATTATTCAACTAACTAATAATTGAATATTTTATATATAAATTGTAACACTAACAAGTTCGCGAAATAAAATATGATAGGAAAGGAAGTTGAACTTTTTGGTGAAGATAGATTCGAGATATACGAGTATGATAAGTATTGGTTGACATTAGTGCTGTGTAGATCCGACAAAACTTGGATCCGAGAACCCGGATTACAAAATATCCGGATCCTCGGATATCCGACGTTCGAATTTTGAAGCGGATATCCGAAAATTTAATTCGAATTTGAATCCGGATCCTGATTTGGATATATATAAATAATACAGCTATATTTATTTATTTCTGGAATAAATATTGAAAATATTCATATTTTTTTACAAAAATGTCTCCGTACGAAAACATTAAAATTATATATCGTTTATATATGTTTTATAAAAAAATATAATATTTTGTTGGGTTTCCTTTGGTTTATAAAAGCAACTAAATGACGAAGAGCAATTGGGGGGGGTGCTTTAGCTTATTTTTTATTTTACACAATATCGATAGGTGCCATGCGCGTTGTTCTCTTGTGTCCACTTGTGATAAATACTTTCGACGGTAGCTTTCCAGAGTATTTTCCGCAAATACATTTATAGTATGTTGTAAGTGTTCAATTTTACTTTTAAATTTCATAATTTGATATGAATATTTTAGACAATTACTCGATTATCATGCACAGCTAAAGAAAATAAAATATATGTGGTCGTTAACCTGCCTGAGAGATATACGTACCAAGCAAGTGAATCTGATAGCCATGTAATATTCTATAATACTAATGTAGTATTCGACAGAACTGGTGCTGTTATTGCTAGGTAAGACTCTTTCGTATATTGTTATTTTGAGGTTGTTGCTACAATGAGGTGTTGCAAAAAAAATTAACATATCTTTTTTTTCTGAAATTTAAATATGTAAGTACCTTTTATAGTATTAGTAAATATGATTTTCTATTCAAATTTCTGTATATATTAAACACAGTAGCAATTTCAAATTATACTATGTTTGAATTGGCGCCAAATTACACTGCCTGTGACGTCCGAGAAATACTAGCCAATGACAGAACTGGAAAAATAAAAATTTAAAAATATTTAATATTCCTTATTTAAGGTAGTTCACCAGCCAAAAATTTGAGCGCGCTGAACGTATACTGCGCATTCTACGATAACCTTTCTCTAAGGAAACTTTTGGTAGGTGACTGTACTTTCTCGCGTCGTATGTCATAAGAATGTACACCCATACCGCTACGAAACGGTGTTAACGGAAAGCTGGCAACGTCGCCTTTTGATCGGAAGGGGAAGAGGGGAACAGCTCTAGCAGAGAGCCACTGAATCCTGCCGTGATTTATGCCTGCTGTCATTTAAATGTCATTTTTAGATTGTCAAAAAATCAATTTAGCAGTTATAACGTTGTTATACAGTTTTTCAAAAATTTTACCCCCTACCCGTGACATAAACATACAGTGTTGCCGCTGCCTCTCTCGCTCGAGTTTTTCAGTCGTCGAGTACATTATTTTACACTACAATTACTCTGAAACTGTACGTCAGATCGCTTTCATCGTTTGAAATAACATTCGAAACATATTAAACTACTACATATTATTTTTTTCACTAAAATCTATATAAGCAAAATGATGCTATCAATCAAAACGTTGGTTTTGGTAGCATTGGTCCTATGCTTCCCGTGGTAAAATGTCTGACTTTCGAGGCGAATAGCTCATTTTCTGTACGTCAGAAGTTTATAAAAAATTAACTGTGCATGTATTAGGTCATTCTTAACATATACATAGTTAAATTTTCATGAACATAGAAACTCGATTTACTGGTGAACTACCAAAAATATTTATGCTTACAGTAAAATGATTTTCACAAAATAAAACTTTGATTTTGTATTTGGTTTTACGTTTGCTTGAGATAACCGTTTTGAGGCACAATTAAAACTATTTTTTATTATTATTATTACTTATATTTGGGCACACTAGCACAAAACTCTTCCACAGCCATGTTTGAGTCTTTACAAAACATAAAAATCAATAATATGAATAGAACTAGTAGCTAGTATACAATGGACAGCTGTCACAGTTGTCACTAGTTTAAATTATGCCGGTGTAAATGTAAGCCATTCCCTCATTGTGCGAGTAGTTTTCTGACGTCATCAGGCGGCAATTTAAATATTGTATTTTCAAAGACAATTTTCTCATGAATAAAGAGTAATATGGAAGAAAATAAAAAAATACGGGTAAAATATTTTTTTCTTATCCTTTCAATTAATGCAAAGAAAAAAAATCGTGCAACACCTCATTCTAAATAATTATATTACTATATTAAGTTAATAATAATTATTGTGCTTGGACAGGAATGTGTGGCGAAGGCTGATTGTTACATGAATAACTGTTATTGTGGCCCGGATACGGTATGTCGCTACCAAAAATCAGTCAATTTAATATATAAAAACAAAAAGTGAGGAATATTTGATGTATCGAATTGAAGATGTACGGTTAAGAACGTTGCTAAGAGAGTGGAGTGAGTCAGCTGAGATCTTAATGTTATTATTCTTATTATTTTCGAGTATATTCTAAAAGATATGCGTGATGTATGTAATACTCGTATGACGATTTTCTGGAACGTGTAAAAATACAGAATTCGGTATTTTTCAGTTTTATGTACATATATAATCATTTAACTTAGCGTTTCTCAATCTTTTGGTCATCGAGACCCTATAAAACTTTTCACATTATCGCGACCCAGCGCTGAACCATTTGGGCTTTGCTACCAAAAAAAATCAATGAGTGTACAATTTTTAATAGGCCTTAATTTTTTTCATTCCTACGTCTTAAAAAAAAATCTGATGTGGCCAGCACAATACCTTCCGTCAATCCTGTGTATTATGTATAAATTCCATACATAAATTTTCTTACAAAAGATTCTAAATTTCCAATAAAATTATTTCATAAACAAACTATGCAAATTGCGTGTCGTTTTTATTCAGTTCCTTTTTTTCTCAAGTATTCCGCAAAACAGTCCTTCTAACTTATCTTTGGTTTTCCTCTGTTTCTTCAACCTTCTATTTTCAAGCTATTCATTTCTCTCCTCATGACATTTTCAAACAATCTAATCGTCTCTCTTGTATCTTTCTAGAAACTTTTCTTCTTCCATTCATTTCTGTTTTGCGTGTCGGTCTTATTCAGTTCCTTTTCTCTTAAGTCTTCCGCAATACAGCCCTTCCAACTTATCTTTGGTCTTCCTCTGTTTCTTCAATCTTCTATTTCTAAGCTATTCATTCTTTTTCCAATATATTCTCCATCTCTCCTCATGACATGTTCAAACCAATGTAATCGTCTCTCTTGTATATTTCTAGAAACTTCTAACACTAGAGTTATTTCCCTTATTCTTTCATTCCTTACCGTATCTTTCCGTGTCTTCCCCAACATCTATCTCAACATCCTCATCTCTGCCACATTCTTTTATTTTCATTAGGTGCGTTCAATAAGCCCCAGGAAAACAAACAATCGGAAGTAAAATTTGTTGAACGACTTTGTTAGCCTAGCATTTGCTTGATTTGCTCGCACCTAAAGGTGACAGAATCCCCATGCACTGTTATATTAATATGAAGAAGAATTTAGGTATTTTGAAAATAATTAGATAAATTTATTCTTTTCCTACAATACACTACATCTGAAAATATTAAACATAGGAAGAAAACATTTTTTTATAAATTACATATATTTCGAAAATGTTTAATTTGAGCGACCCAAAAAGTTTTGCGCGACCCTAAGGTTGAGAATCGCTGAAACTAATAGAAGAGAAACAAAATCATTTATTATGGGCCTTGTGTACTTGACTAAAATTGTAATAATACTATAATAATTCTAAGGGTGCGTTGTACTAAGCTGTTTGAACTCTGTTCAGTTTAGAACTTGGTTCTATATTAAAAATAACGTTGTACAAAGGTTGAACCACGGTTGAACATTTGATCAAGTCTTATTGAACTTGATTTTTATTGAATGCCCGATTTTCCCCGTTCAACGCGTGTTTAAGAGAACTTAACCTAAATTATTCTTTGACATTTGTTTATGAATTTGTGTTGAAAACAGCATATTACTATATTAAGTAAAATATCTAAAAGATTAATGATTATTTGGAAGAATGGGAAGAATTAACGGACGATGAAGATTTTCTTCAATTAGTTGTGCAAGAAGTTTCGGGATAGACCAGATAATTTTCAAAAGTGGAGAGATAATGGCTGGTACCACAAGCCTGGTTTTAACTAAAACGATGTTTTAAGAAATGTCAAATTTCATTATTTAATATTAATAATAAATAATATTAAATTCATCAAAATATGATTTTAAAGCAGAACATAGTTTATATTCAAACAAATATTTTTAAAAAAATCTGATGTAGACACCACACGACTTCCTTGTACGATTATTAAACTATACATATTTTTTTAATAAATAAATTACAAAATATTAATATTAACTTCAAAACAGTAAGATATATAGCGACCATAATCTAACCCGGTTCTTTTTAAAGAGAGTTTTGATTACAACAAAGAAATATTTGATTACAACAATGAATATGACTAATTTCACAATAAAAATATAATATTTGTTATTGTACGAATCATAAAATTGCACGTATTTAAAGTAATTTGACATGAACATTTTTTTTTGTTTTTGTCCTAATCCATAGCAAGCTTTATTACAAAAACAAAAAAGTATATAATTTTTAAATTTACATATCTCGCTTATACAAAGGGCTAATTTAATAATACTTAATGTGCTAGATGCAGAAATTAATTCCCTAAAACTTTTATTTGAAGCATTTATTTCTAAAATCAAAATAAAATCATTTTATTCAAGAAAAACTGTTAACAACTTCAAGTAATGTACCACTTCCGGTTAGCCTATTTGAACCAAAATCTATGATGTTATTTCGATTGACATAAAAGTCTTGTATACCAAATTTGAAAAGTTTTGGATTATATTTTAAAACAGTTTTTCATTAAAATTTATTATAGGCTTCATGTAAAGTGCCACTTCTGGAAATTATATAATAACCAGAAAGGGAGGTGCACAACTAGATGTTATAGGAGTCCTAAATACAAAATTTCAACTTTCTACGGCTTACCGTTTTTGAGTTATGCGAGATATGTACGTACGGACGTCACGACCAAATTAGTCAAAATGGATTCAGGGATGATCAAAATGGATATTTCCGCTGAAATCTGAAAACCGAAATTTTTCGCAATTACAATACTTCCTTTACTTACGTACAAGGAAGTAAAAATTGCTCTTTAAACGTAAGGGTGAAATTAAGTATTGAAATTTGAATTTGACATTTCTTAAAACAACGTTTTAGTTAAAACCAGGCTTGGGGTACCAGCCAATAAGTTCTTGGAACGCTTTCGGCTTTCTAAACCTGTTGTTAGAATGTTGATTGATAAAATATCTAATAAAATTTCGCGCATTATTATAATAGGTAATTCGTTGGAAATTCACTATTAATTTTTTAACTAGTAATAATCGTTAACCCTTTGCAGAAGCTTTGCATTATATGCAGACGATATGGTTTTTGCTACATTAAGGTTTTTGGCAACTGGTTCGATGTTCGTCATAGGTGATGTAGGAGGTGTAAACAAGTCAACAGGAAGTTGAGCGATACGAGTAAATAAAATAATACGATGCATTGGTACTCTGCGGCCGGAATATATAGAAATGCCGACTAATCAAGCAGAAATTGATGAAATTAGACAGGGGTTTTATAACATTTGTAAATTTCCACGATGCATTGGAGCATTAGATTGCACACATGTGAAAATCAGCTCTCCAGGATGAATCGATGCAGCAACCTATCGGAATAGAAAAGGTTTTTTCTCTTTTAATGTGCAAGTTTTATGTGATTCTACACTAGCAATTACAAATATTGTATGTCGCTGGCAGGGTTCATCACATGATGCAACAGTTTTCAATAACTCTCGTTTAAGGGCAAGATAAACAAAGTATTTGGCAACGATAGTTTGATTGTTGGAAACAGAGGTTATGGTATAAAGTCTTATTTAATAACACCACTAGGAAATCCACAAACCGCAGTAGAAAACTCATTTAACATCAAAATGACAAAATGGTACAAAACACGTGAAAAATATTTGAAAATTTGTAAGTTACACTGCTGCCAACTGCAAATAAACTACGTTCAAGTGACCATGTACAAAATTGTGACGTACAACACAAATCGGCCATAAACTATTTGAACTACGATCAATTTTGATCAACGAATCAGCTGAACTTGAAGTTCAATACATTTAGTACAACGCACCATTATCATTTAAGTAATAATTATATGTATTATATTATGTTGCAAACGAAAAAGAATTTTATTGAAATTCAACATATGGTAACTAACTACCCTACTGCGTCCAACTAAACATATAATATAATATTTTAGAATTAATTAATAAAGCAGTGAAAGTGGTATGACGTGTTTCTTATGTTTTTCTAGATATCGTAAATATAATCTATTTGGGGAGCACCAGTTTAATAAGACGGAAACTGCAGAAGAAGTAACTTTCGAAACTGACTTTGGTGTGACTTTTGGTACTTTTATTTGTTTTGACATCCTTTTTGCCAAGCCTGCAATGCAGTTGTTACTACACAACAGCCGTGTCACAGATATAGTATATCCTGCAGCTTGGTTCTCTGAACTGCCCTTCTTATCAGGTTAGTAAAATAAGTTCTTATATTTAAACTAAAAAAAATATTTTGAATGTATATACAGGTGCATAAATAACATGCCCCATGCCTCGCATGGGGATCTCGAAAAATAAAAGAGATATGAAGTTTGATTAATTAGATAAAGGTTGACCAATTAGAGGTCCATATTAGTTCAGTGGTAATCCCATATCTAATAACGTGACGAATAAAAATATCCCTACTTCCATATTTTTATTCATTTAGTCACGCGGATGTCGCTAAGAACTGCTCACTAGAGTCCTGCGCGGGTATATTTTTTCAGAACCGCACCCGACCAGTACCCGCAACATTAAGACCCGCACCCGACCCGTACTCGACCCAGTTTTAAATTGAACCGCAACCCAACCTTCCAGTTAATATTATACCCGCTACCCGCTAAATAATAAACAACGAAACCAGCAGTAGAAAAGTCTCTTTCACTAGGTACACTAATGGTTGGAATGCATAAAACTGAATGTGCTATTTCAGCTAAATGTGGTAAAAGAGCTACATTTATTTACCACCAATTTAGTAAACCAAAGTTCTATTCATTTTACATTATTTTCGTTTTACAGTGAATATCAAACACACTAGTCTGTAGTACAGAATTTTGTCAATAGAATCTTCAGACAGGGGTTCATTATTGTTTTCGAAAATAGTATAAAAATATAATGACTATACAAAATATTAATAATGATTATAATAAAAAGTAAATAGGTAACCCTACCCGATATCCGCGCTAGTCTTACCTGCACCCGACCCGCAACCCGCAAAAAATACCATGGAACCGCCACCGCAAAGCGGGTATTCCGCGGTTTCCCGCGAGTATCCGATCTGTTTGTTGCAGGACTCTACTGCTCACTATAGCAGTCATAAAACTATCGCCGCGGCTAGCATTTTGCCGCGGCTCGTCACGTCTAAGAAATCCTACCTGAAGAGCATCACTCCGGCAAAGTGAAGGTCTTGGGTTCGAATCCCGATAACCGACATGATCTTTTCACAATTAATTCCATATTAGTGATACGAAAAAACAAAATGCATACTACAGGCATGCCATAAGGCCATGATGAGCTTAAGATGCCTTAATTTAAACCTGTTTAATAGCCCATAACGAAATTTGGATCGATTAGTGAGGGCTCTATGATACGATAATAGTTTTTGCCACCTTTTCTGAAACCAGGCGAATACACACAACATCGTATGTATCTGAACCACACTTTAAGAAAGACAGTTTCTCTTGTGCAGCCTCACTGTAACTGTCAGAAAACTAATCATTTCAAATTAATAATAGTAACAATTTAAAAAGAAAATAGTAAATAGAACAATAGTAATATGGAAAGGAATTTAATAACAGTTTCCAGCATAAGTAAATATGTATATATATATATATATATATATATATATATATATATATATATATATATATATATATATATATATATATTCTTCAGAAAGGTATTTTGAGTAAAAACTCATTGGTGTTGGTTTAGAAATGTTATTGATTGATAGGTCTCCTTGTTTGATTTCTGTAATTATTTCCAAAATTATTTCTTTGCATAATTGGATTGAAATTCGTTTGCCTGTTAAATGAGTAATAATTTTAGTGTATAGGTTGTGTGCACTTGATTGAGGCAATATATACCGTGCTGGTGTTCGATATGATAAATTTTGGAAATTAGTTTTTTGATAAGAATTTTTGTGACATTCTTTGAAATATCATGAATTAAATAAATAAATAAATATTTCATCACGGCATATTACCCATTGCTGGGTGTGCCAATCTGCTTCGTACACAGATCTCGGTAATGATGGAATATTTGTACCGTGTGGGCGCTTACCAGGCGTCACATTGCGGGCACTCATTGCTGGCGTGGAGAGTGCGCCACAGGGGTCAATTTTGTGCCATTAAAATGCGATGTAATTTTTGGCGTCGGTCGGGATCGAACACGGGTCCCCAGATTCGCGACCAGACACTCAGGCACACGGCCACGAGACCCCATATATATATTTAAATTAATAAAAATTAAGTGGCGTGAGGTATTGTATTGGCCACATCAGATTAGTTGTGAGGACGGGATGGTTGAGCTCGCTCTTCTCCTACTGTAGGTGAATTCACACCTGCAGGTTTCTGGTAATAGTCGCCCTTAGGTTCGGTACGTCGGCAGGCCGCGGCCTTCAGCCCATGGCACGCAGGAAATGATTCACTGCGTGTGAGTAGCATCTTTTTGATCAATTTTCGGATCATACGAGGTCACGTTCTATTAGAATCTTACCGGTCACGGTTACATAACATAACCTAACGCACAAACAGTGCGTCCCAAATACTGTTTTTTTTGCAATTTTTTATCATATTTAATTTCATTTATCTACATGCATGGGGAGTTAATATCTGGGGGTTTTTATATATTTTTAACAGACATTTAATGTCCAAAGGTTTATGACTGGGGGAGGAGTTATCCAGCGGATTATTGTCCTGTTACGGATATTTACATAACTACGTATTTTTTTCGATATTTATTTCATTTTTATAAGGAATACCCTCTCCAGTTAAGAACTCTGTGACGAATTGACAATGCAATAAAAAATGATAATATTTCAGCCGTGCAGACACAGTCTGGATGGGCGCGTGCGAACGGTGTTAACTTGCTGGCCTCTGGATACAACGAGCCAGCCATTGGCAGTGGCGGTAGCGGTATGTATCCTGCTCACGGTGACTACCACTATATAATGCCCACTACGAGACAATCTCAGCTCCTCGTTCACCGCATTCCCAAGATCAAAAAACGGTTGCTGCCGAATAATAATGAAACAACGGTCACTGCAGCCACCTTTACAAAACATACCTATGAGGTACGTATATTTAATTTGACGCTGCGATAAAATATTATGCAATATTATAAGTCAAACAATATGATCACTTGAAGTACGTGTAGTATTTCAAAGTATGGGGTAAAATAACTAGAAATTATATTTAACAAATCTGTTGTGGCCAGCACAATACCTTCCGTCAATCCTGTGTATAATGTATAAATTCCATACATAATTTTTCTTGCAAAAGATTCTAAATTTCCAGTAAAATTATTTCATAAAAAAACTATTCAAATTGCACTTGACACTGACATCTTCTTCTTTAACTTTTCCCATTCGTTAGGGGTCGCTATTTTTGCGTGTCGTTATCATTCAGTTCCTTTTCTCTCAAGTCTTCCGCAATACAGTCCTTCCATCTTATCTTTGGTCTTCCTCTGTTTCTTCAACATCCTATTACTAAACTATTTATTCTTGTTCCAATATAATTCTTCATTTCTCCTCATGACATTTTCAAACCAATGTAATCATATTTCTTGTATCTTTCTAGAAACTTGTAATACTAGAGTTATTTTCTTACCGTATCTTTCCGTGTTTTCCCCAACATCTACTTCAACATCCTCATCTCTGCTACATTAATTTACTTTTTATTGATACTGACATCTGTCAATTCGAATTATATGAATATATCAATAGTTTCCATGTTTAGCATAGCTCATAGCTGGCTGAATTATAAAATTTAATTTCTTTAAAATTCTTTAACTCTCTATCTATTGAATATGAAGTGTAAAATGTAATCAAATCGTATAGAGAATAATATATTCTTCAAGTTATAATAACGTTAAATGTCAATAAATCAAATTTAACTGTTAAATCTTCAGATGAGGGTACTTCCGGTTCACCAATTATAACCAAAATCTAATCACTTGTTCTTCTGGATGTAAACTTGAGGAATACGAAAAATTTTTAATTTTTGGAATCGTGGTATTGAAGTTATGGGATCCGGAACTTTTGTCACAGACACACAGACACACATACATACAGACATCATCGTAAAAATGGTAAAATCGTATTATAGGGACCCTAAAATATGCTTATACATTAAAAACTCATCATTGAATTTTTTGACCAAAGACAATACCTTCCTTACCTAAAGGTGACGGAAGGTAAAAAAAACTACGTCTATTGACACGTTAATATGTACGTAATATGAAATGTAGGTACATGTTAAAATGACACAGCTTATGACTTGCGCACAGAAAATTTACACTATGCACGTTACTTTATAGACTGAAATGGTATATTTCTTTTAATACAAAACTCGGTACGTGTTTGTGCGTTAAGTACGGTTATTGTTGTTATATTAAAGAAATATATTAGTCATTGTAAAACATCGCTAAGTCTACGAAGGTTTGACAATCTGGTCGCGTTTTATTAGAAAAAAGTGTTTTACAATATGGCTACGACATTTATAAAAATCCGTTGTGGCCAGCACAATACCTTCCGTCAATCCTGTGTTATGTATAAATTCCATACATAAGTTTTCTTGCAAAAGATTCTAAATTTCCAGTAAAATTATTTCATAAACAAACTATGCAAATTGCACTTGACACTAACATCTTCTTCTATAGCTTTTCCCATTCGTTATTCGCTATTTTTAATTTCTTCTTCCACCCATTTCTGTTTTACGTGTCGTTCTCATTCAGTTCCTTTTCTCTCAAGTCTTCGCAATACAGTCCTTCCATCTTATCTTCCTCTGTTACTTCAACCTTCTATTACTAAGCTATTCAATATATTCTTCATTTCCTCCTCATGACATTTTCAAACCAATGTAATCATCTCTCTTGTATCTTTCTAGAAACTTGTAACACTAGAGTTATTTCCTTACCGTATCTTTCCGTGTCTTCCCCAACATCTGCTTCAACATACTCATCTCTGCCACATTAATTTACTTTTATTTATACTGACAATTGCCAATTTGAATTATATGAATATATTAGTAGTTTCCATGTTTAGCATAGCTGGCTAATTTATAAAATTTAATTTCTTTAAAATTCTCTAACTCTATATCTATTGAATATGAAGTATAAAATGTAATCAAATCGTATAGAGAATAATATATTCTTTAAGTTATAATAACGTTAAATGTCAAAAAAATCAAATTTAACTGTTAAATCTTCAAATGAGGCTACTTCCGGTTCACCAATTATAACCAAAATCTAATCAGTTCTTTTGGACGTAAACTGGATGAATACGAAAAAAATATAATTTTTGGAATCCTGGTATTGAAGTTATGCGATCCGAAACTTTTGTCACACACACACAGACACACACACACACATACATACAGACATCATCGTAAAAATGGTAAAATCGTATTATAGGGACCCTAAAACGTACTTATTCACTAAAAACTCATCATTGAATTTTTTGGCCAAAAACAATATCTTCCTTACCTAAAGGTGACGGAAGGTAAAAAACGAGACTAATTTGCAATTTCACTACTACGTTTTAACACCCAAACATAACCTTATTTATTTAACGTGCACTTTTGGATATTTTGGGCGCAACAAGTCAGTGCATGTTAGATGCCTACGTCATAAGCGGTGAAGACGTTTTAGCTACACATTAATGTGTCCACATTTCCTAACAGAATACCTTTTTACTAAAATAAGTGTAGAAAATCTTGGTACCCCACAATTGTATTTTTATGTAATACGTGCGTGTTCCGTATTACATATCTTGAAAAAAGTATGTACATATTATATCTATTAAAAAATACTCGTAATTTTGGAAAAAATTGTATCACATTTATTTTATGAATTGAATACATATACAGTGTTAATTAAAAACCTGGCCATAGGCGTTTAACATGGGAAATCAGTTTTTCCTTGCGCAAAAGTTCCCAAATTATTTTAGACAAAAATACTTTAAATAAATGTTGTAGAGAATTAAATTCTGTACCCAAATCAGATTTTATTTTTGACATTTTATAACCAAGAAAATCAATTTTAAATTGTTCTGGAGTTTGTGTTTTGTGATTTTCGCAATAACATATTTCTTTAAAAGTGTGGAACAGTTTTCTCATGAAGAAAAGCTTCAGAATATAAAATGGTGGACAAATTTTGATTGAGTTGCATGGGTATCGCTATAAATCAGCAATCTTCAAAAACTTTAAAATTGATTTTCTCGGTTATTAAATGTCAAAAATAAAATCTTATTACTAATTCGGGTGCAGAATTTAATTCTCTACAACATTTATTTGAAGTATTTTTGTCTAAAATAATTTGGGAACTTTTGCGCAAGGAAAAACTGATTTCCCATATTAAACGTCTATGGCCAGGTTTTTAATTAACACACTGTATATAGGTATCCGGGTTTTGAAAGCCACCATTAGGATAAATAATTGTAATAAAAATTACATTTTATATTTCAGGCCAAATATTTCTCAAACGAGATTCAGAGATCTGTAAACTCAATGTATATGAAAAAGGAAAATATAAGTTTCTACACTACAGTATTGGTGAACAATACCAATGTTGAAAACTCTAGGGTGTGTTATGGAGAATTCTGTTGCACGTTCACCATCAAATTTCTTCCAGATGAAAATGTGGATTATAGATACAGGTAAATATAATATAATGCTATTCATTTGTTTGAGTTATAGAGCATACACATTGATGAAAAATAAATTTATTTAAAAAAAAAAACCTAATGTGGCCAGCACAACCTTCCGTCAATTTTGTATATTATGTATAAATTCCAAACATATTTTTTTGCAAAAGATTCTAAATTTCCAGTAAAATTATTCCATAAACTATGCAAATTCCACTTGACACTGGCATCTTCTTCTTCTTAACTTTTGCCATTCGTTAGGGGTCGCTATTTTTATTCTCGTCTTCTACTCATTTCTGTTTTGCGTGTCGTTCTCATTCAGTGTCTTTTCTCTCAAGTTTTCCACAATACAGTCCTTCCAACTTATCTTTGGTCTTCCTCTGTTTCTTCAACCTTCTATTAGTAAGCAATTTATTCTTCTTCCAATATAATCTTCATCTCTCCTCATGACATGTTCAAACCAATGTAATCGTGTGTCTTGTATATTTCTAGAAACTTCTAACACCAGTGTTATTTCCCCTATTCTTTCATTCATTACCGTATCTTTCCGTGTCTTCCCCAACATCTATCCCAACATCCTTATCTCTGCCAAAAGACAATACCTTCCTTACCTAAAGGTGATGGAAGGTAAAAAAAAAACAAAAAAAAAAAAACGAAGATTGAACTCTAGTGGTCAGGATCGTCGGTTGTTGGAATAGGATCAAAATAAATAATCAACTCCTAATATGCATACGTTTCGGCGTTTATTACATCTTCAGCAGTGCTAAATCGAAGAAATAAACAAATAAATACTTTGTACATAAGCATTATAAACAATTCCACACAAAGAATAAAATAAAATTCAAATTACCTGTGAGTTGGTTATGGATAACAATTTTTTTTTTATAAATTTAACAATTAATAATATGTCGGACATCTTTTTGAAAGGTAAACAAGACTAACGTTGATTTATATAAAGTCATTGAAGAATGAAAACACGAATAAACTTATTTAAAATAAAAATTAGCGCGAAATTTTAAATGTATTGTATAAATTTAAAACAAATTGATAACATTTCGACAGATCTTCTGTATCAGTTCTAAAGTTTACGCTTTTTTCATGCTAAAAACCGCATATCTAGATTTTATTGAATAAGCACGTTTTAAGATGATGTCTGTGTGTGTGTGTGGATGTATATGTGTGTGTGTGTGTGTGACCTCAGGAATAAGTTGTTAAAGTTTCTTACACTAATCCTGAAACACCCTGTATATCTTTCAAAATATTTCCTTACATTTATTCGAAATAGATATAATAATTTGATAGTTAATCGTTGATGTCAAACAAAAAATATTTGAAATTCCCACTAAATATGAAACTCTCTTATCCCTCTCGGCAATCTAAACCATTTGATGACATCGCTACACAAATCTGACTATTCTTTTATTGGTATAAAATATGGGAATATTTGTTTTATTTTCATTTATTTATATGTATTCATAATAATTTATATTTCTGCGCAAGCGATAACTGCTTTCTCATATTAAACGCCTATGACCTAATTTTTAAATAATACAATTGGTTTTTTTTTTTAGAATGGTTTCGTACGAAGGTCCACGGCGTTTTGATGTAGAAGTGGATGATGTTCAAATTTGTGGCCTGGTAGCTTGCAGTAATGGAACAGTAGAATCATGTGGACGGCGAATTGATAACCCTATCAACACTAAAGTATTTACCGAAATATCAATTACTGGTAATTTCAGAAACGATAATGAAACAGTCGTCTTCCCTTCTAACGCTCTTTATGATTTGTCGATATTACCACCTTCTGACTTATATTATAAAGTGACCCCAGTAAATACATTTAAGACTGTGGAAATGAAGACTACACAAGTAGATAGTTTACTTGCATTTGGAATTTATGGAGTAACCAAAAGCGCTGTTAACAAACTTACTTCTTGGTTACCTTTAGTTTATGTTTCTGTTGTAAGTGTTTAGTATGTAATTATAAAAGAATCAATTAACTAAAAAAAATGTAACCGTAAAATTTAACAATTATAAATAAATATGAAATGTTATAGAATAAATATTGAAAATAAATTTAACTAATACCTACATATTTTCCTAATCTTATATATAAGTAAAAGTTCGATGTTTTACACCATAGTACATATCGTTGTCAAATTTTGTAGAGATGTTCTTTCAGCTTTCGTCCATGTCGTACAGTTCAAAATTTTACATTGTTTTTACCTTCCGTCACCTATAGGTAAGGATTCAGATTCAGTGCCGAGCAACATCAACGCTCGTTAAAGTAGAAAATCAGGTAACGAAAAGAACAACTGGCGAAGGTGAGAACCGTGCTCCTTATATGTAATTTTTGTAAACGAAGTGGACATGTCGAATCAAGTTGTTTTATAAAGAATGGAAAGTCGGAAATACGTTGTGCATCAATTAGACGATGTGAAATAATGCCAACTGCAACTATTCCATCGAACGATGGAAAACAAGTTCACGTATATGGTGGATTCAGGAGCAGATTCGTCATAGAATAACTAAGATAATTGATGCCAATATCATTCCATGTACCCAATCATTATCTTGATTAGAAAACAGAGAAACGCAAACGATTGGATACTGCCGATTTTATGGTGGTGCCAGATAACACAATTCCAGGTGTCGATGCATTCACAACCATTGACACTGCCTGTATCTACTAACTACATATTTGTGTAGAGTCAGGAATGGACGAGCGACAAAAAACGCGATTAAATGAACTTTTAGATACCATACGTTCTTAGGGTCCAAAAGTCAACCATCAAGGTCTCGGCCTAGCTTTGGGATTAGGATAGGAGTAGGTACCAGTCCCAGCCGCACTGTAGACTCTTCTTCAGCCCGCAAGCGAGGGTACTGCTAAACCGCAGAATAGCTCTTCCTCAACATCGCAGTGGAGGGCAACCAGTCCCAGCCGCATTGTAGACTCTTCCTCAGCCCGCAAGCCAGGGTATAGCTGAACCGCAGAACAACTTTTTCTCAACACCGCAGTGGAGAGCAGCAACCAGTCCCAGCCGCACTGTAGACTCTTCCTCAGTCCGCAAGCGAGGGTACAGCTAAACCGTAGAATAGCTCTTCCTCAACACCGCAGTGGAGGGCAACCACATATAGTAACAACACAATTCTAGCACTCACCGTTACTCAAAAATAAATAAATACATCCTCTATACCCTGATGTTATCGCTTCAGCAGCTCTAGCACAACCGACCGATACCTAAATAAACAATCAGTTAATATATACGATCATGTAATTCAATATAAAGCTGAAATTAAAAGATTAAAGATGGAAGTAAATAAACATAATACTTGCATAACTCAAAATGCCGCTAATAGTTCGGCTATCCTGACTCTCTTCGCGTCCCCGCGAACTAATCCGCGATATCGTATAAGTCATCATCGGATTCGCTTACTTCACTTGATGAATCAGACATTTCTTGTGGTGCTATATAGGGTATCATACGATCTATAGCGATTACATTACTGTACTGTGCTCATTGACTAAGTTTTGATCCGCCGAGTATCCAGTCAGTTTGTTCGATATGAAAAATTCCAAATTCTACATCGACATGAGCCATTAGTAATCCTGGGCGATATTCTATATAGGTATGAATATTCCTGCAGTTCCAGCCACCAGCCAGAAAACACGTGCCTCAAGTTTGAAGTACGCGCTTATTATTTGGCTTTTGTTTCATTGTTTAATGGCAGCAAGCCTACTTTGTTTTAAATGATTGTTGCAGTTTGTAAAAATTTATCGTGTAATTCAATTTGAAAACTTTTTTTGGACAGATCGAAAAAAATGTTTCGGGCAAATGTTAGTAGATAGTTCAAGGATTTTATAAATGTTTTATTTTCAAAAATCAATCCAATGGTTTTCAAAATATCTTGTTTTGAAATTTTTGATCTGTAGCCATTTTGTTATTTGATAAAATAGAAAATAATTGTAAATACAAATGTTTTAGAGAACCGAAAGCAAATGCTGAAAGTTTTCGTATTTTTTAAATATTCCTTAAGGTAGTTATATCGTGAAACCATTATATCAGAATTAATTGAAATTTTAAGTACATCTCAATTGAAGTATAATCTACCTGCTCTCCAAGTTTTAAAACAAATCACCACGCGGTACCTGAGATATTTTCAATTAAATTTGGCCTTTTTGACACGTGAAGAATAGGAAATGGCAAAATAAACACAACATTTTAAATTATAACTTTTATATCCACTATGACATTTAATCGAAAAACTAGTATGTTATAGTAAACTAATTAACGGATTTTATGTAAAAATTAGAAAATTATTTACCACCCAGATTTAATTTTATTGCCTCTAGAAAAATTTAATCTGAAGATATGATAAATAGGTAGAATTATACTTGACAACCATGTACAAGCGTTTCAGATGAAGTATCAGTTAAGTTAACACCCGCTTGGTATTAGCCAATAAGAGTTGATCTTAGGCTAAAGGAATTTCAGACGTACATTCGAAAGAAATATTTTTGAAATTGGTATTTTACGTGAAAAGCATGAAAACTTTAAACAGTATAATACTACTTTTGTAATTTTAAGAAAGAAATATATTAATTTGTTTTGCAGTTTCCATTTGTAGTTTAGAATTAGTGTTATATCTTAATACTTTTATACCCGAATGTACCAATAAATGTCAAGATACGACGATGCCACAGTTATTCTTCAACATTGAAATACGACACTTGTGTATGTGTTAGTGCGAGTGCTACAGTTAAAAAAAAAAACTTTTCTACGGAAAAATAAAGAAAATTCATATGTTACAGTCGTTGATATTAGCTTTTAACTATTTTGATGCAATCTGTTTATATAATATAATGTTAAAAAAATATAAGTTATTGCAAATATAAACTGCATTAGCTTAATTTTTATTTTGAACATAGAACAAGTTTTTGAATAGGTACACTCGAGTGACAACTACCTTAAAATAAGGGAGTAATGACGATTTTTCGAAAAACAAACGATGCCAATAGAGGAAGATTACCGTCTTCAGACCAACCATCATCAAGAAGTGGTATAAGAAGTTTAGTCCAGGACTTTTGGATAAGTTCTGGCCTCACATCTTCCCATTCTCTTGATAATCCAATAACAACATCTTCCAAATTAATTTTCTTCAGTTTTGCAGAAATATCTGCACCTTCGGAAGCAACAATTTTTTTTAAAAGCCTCTTGCGGTAATTTAACTTGATCGCTTGAATCACATTTTGGTCCATCGGTTGCACTAAGAGAGTTACATTTGGCGGCAAAAACATTACAATATTTTTTTTATCTTCAGAACATAAGTTTTCAGGTGTCCTGGGGCATTGTCTAAAATCAAAAGTGCCTTGGCTTTTAAATTTAGCTGTTGCATTTTTTTTCGCACTGCTGGAATAAAATCTATGTAAAACCAGTCCTTGAATATTTCTCTGGTAACTGGAAGTAATTTCCAGAAAAGTCCGCTTTCGTCGGCATTGTAAATTTGATCTGGACACAACTGCATTTCTGCTATTTTATTTCGAAGCGCGTTTTTAAATGGCTCAACGCAGCCTCATCACTTGATAATTTTCTCCTGTAATTGATATCGAGCCAGCTTGAAATTGTCACCGTTATGAGTCTGATCATAAAATAATAGTGCCTTTTCACACAAAATTTTTCCCGATATGGGCACACATAAAATAATTCAATTTTCTGTTAAAAAATCATACATATGTACATAGTCAATCATCTTTTTACCTCTAGATCTTTGCTGTAAAAACCAGGTATAAACCGTTTTATCAACTTAGGGATATGCACTTATTTTCAACGTTTTTCGTTTATTGATCAAAAAACTGGCTGAGGTGCCATAGGAGAGAATACTCGTCTTGTTTTTTTTTTGCAAATCATACATATATTATGTTGAAGTGTTGACATTATTTCGTAGGAAACCTGCATATATCGGGTGTTGTTTTTTACGTTTCGTCACTAATAGGTAAGGAAGGTATTGTCTTTGGTCAAAAAATTCGGTGGTGAGTTTTCATTGAATAAGCACGTTTTAGGGTCTTTACAATACGATTTTACTATTTTTACGATGGTGTCTGTATGTGTGTGTGTGTGTGTGTGTGTGTGTGTGTGTGTGTGTGTGTGTGTGTGTGTGTGTGTGTGTGTGTTCGTATGTGCGTGTATGTGTGTGTGTGTGTATGTGTGTGTGTGTATGTGACCGCGGTTTTGTCAACGATATCTCCAATACTAGAATTCCAAAAATTACAATTCTTGCGTATTCCTCTTGCTTACAATCATATGCATACATGTTTAGATTTTGTTTATAATTGGTCAACCGGAAGTACCCTCATTTGAAGATTTTAACAGTTTTTCTTGAAAAACTCAGTTAAATGTTATTATAACTTAAAGAATATATTATTCTCTATACGATTTGATTGCATTTTATATTTCATATTCTACAGATATAGAGTTAAAGAATAATATAGATAAAAAAATTCATATAAATTTCATAATTCAGCCTGCTATGCTAACTTAACCATGGAAACTGCTAATATATTCAGGTAATTCAAATTGACAGATGTCAGTATCAATAAAATGTAAATCAATGAAAGAATAAGGGAAGTAACTCTAGTGTTAGAAGTTTCTAGATATAAGAGAGACGATTACATTGGTTTGAACATGTAATGAGGAGAGATGAATATATTAATAGAAGGTGGAAGAAACATAGGAAGACCAAATATAAGATGAAAAGACTGTATTGCAGAAGACTTAAGAGAAAAGGAACTGAATGAGGTTGACACGCAAAACAAAAATGAGTGGAAGAAGAAAATAAAAAATAGCGACCCCCTAACGAATGGGAGAAACTAAAGAAGAAGAAGAAGAAGATGTCAGTGTCAAGTGCAATTTGCATAGTTTGTTTATGAAATAACTTTACTGGAAAGGATCTTTTGCAAAAAAATATGTACAGGGCGCGTGCAGTGACATGACTTTGCTGCCTTTGGCAAGCAGATATGGGGACCCGTATCAAAATGACAGCAATTAATTATGTCCATAACTGACAAGTGTCATAATTTTTCATTCAAAATTTCATGATTTTGTTATTTCATGTGGTTTGTTTGTTATCAGGAGTATGGAATTCAGTTGCCGAGAAAGGGAATCATAAAATACCAAAAATTTAGAATCTTTTGCAAGAAAATTTATGTATGGAATTTCTACATAATACACAGGATTGACGGAAGGTATTGTGCTGGCCACATCAGATTTTTTACATAGGATATTAACATAAGATTCCAGTCAAAACAGGGAGCGACAGTCTGTAAAAAACTTATTTCCCATGTTATCTCCCTATGTTCATCTTGAAAAAAAAATACTCGGTATGTACATACAAAAATTAATCACTTGGACAAATAATAGTACCAAAAGTAAATACATTATTTTCATATGACAAATGATAAATATGTAAATATTCAACAATAATGTTTTCACTTCAATTTATGCATTCAAAATTAGTCTGAAGTTATATAATTATTCATAATAACTGATGATTTTGTTGAATTATCCATTTATTCCTAATCACATTGATTTTTTTTTATCTATCCTAATAATAGAAAATTTCTTATATATAAAAAATATGTTCATATTTCAAATACAAATAATTATAGGTAATTGCAGTAATTTAAATTTTTTATTTTATTTTGTACTTATCAGATATAATCGTGCGCTAATATGTTATTAAATTTATTTAAATTCACATGCAGTTTCAAAATTTAAATTACTGTCGGGTTCATAATAATTATAATAGTCAATTGAGTTCTGTAATGAATAAACCTTTTCAGATAATAGGGTTTAATTCGGAAAAACTTTGACAGTCTTTGACATTGATTACAGCAAAACAATTACTAAGCTATCTAGATAAGATATTACATTTTCATAGCTTACTATGTTTTATTTTGTATGGAATTTTATTAATACATATTTTGAGAATAGATGGTTGCCATTCTGAAATGGTGAAAGTAAAACTATGATAATTTGATATCATTGTGAAGCAAATTTTATGTACATTCTGAAAAAAAATATAAAAATACCGATTCCCTATGCTAGTTTTAAAGTTGTACCCATTTCCGCTAAAACCGGAAGTCATACAAAATTTCTGCTATGATCATCTTATGAGCCCCTTTGTCTAGTTTAACTTTGCTTATTAACATTTTTTTGTATCTCTCAAAATAAACGAAATATTCGTCGTGCCGGACTTACGCCAAACACCCTGTATACACACATACATACACACACACACATTTACACACACAGACATCATCGTAAAAATATTAAAATCGGATTGTAGGGGCCTTAAAACGTGCTTAATCATTAAAATCTCGATTATGCGATTTTTAGCATGAATCCAATACCTCCTTTACCGAGAAGTAAAATAGTGTTTTTCTTCAAACGTCATAAAAGTAGCATCTTTTGTGACTTGATTCACAAGGTAGAAATAAAATAAATAAATATCCATAGAAACTATATAAAATTAACGAATAAGAAATAGCCTTAATTAAAGAAACCTGTAATATCGCCCTAAATGTCACTATAACAAGCTAGGTAACCTAAGAATAAAGTTACTAAATACGTTCCATAGCTGTCAAATTTAAATATATAACCTGTGAATTGAAATATAAACAGAGTTTACTTTTGAGGAAATAACATTATTAAAGAATAGCAGACTTACAGATTACAATTACAGGGACGGTAATGAGCATAAGTATACTTAGAATTAAAGTGATAAGAAAAGTTTATATTGTTTTGCAGAGATTTCTGGACATATCTTTCAGCCACACTATTATATTTCCATCCAATCGAACAACTTCAGGGGGCGTACATTATAATCCTTCAAATTCCGACATAATTGCACATAAGGAGGATATAAAATTGCACAGTTTTTATTTAAACGTCAAAACGTACAAATTTTCATTTCAATGTTTATAACCAAAAGGGAACAAATAAGTATCCATAGCTACAGGGCAATTGAAATCGCAAACGTACTTTACGTAAAATGTAACGTCAGTAGTAGATATTTTTCTTTAAATATCTACGTTTGAAGAAAAAATATAATGTGTCATTCGGAGTAAAAGTGTCTTTGTGTGACGAGCGTGGATTTATCCGACTCGCTTCGCTCGTCGTTTAAACTTCCACGCTCGTCACACAAAGTCTCACTTCTACTCCTAATAACACAATATACTATTATGTTGAGAAGTGGAAACCTAGCTACTAACTTAAGTGTATGCAAACAAAGTAATGATACTATTATAGGTACTTATACGGATTTGTAATACATTATTTCCTCTTACTTGAAAGGCAAAATTTTGTAGTTACGATGTTACTAATGGCAAAGTGTCGATATGTCAAAATATAACATATTAAATTTAGTAATGAGTTAATTTTTTACGAAAACAGGCATATGTGTTTTTGAGTGAGCTTGCGTTTTTATATTGTTTGTTATACTCATCTGAGTAGTTTTGATTTTGTTATACGTAATCATTCTACATAAATTGGTAATAGAGAAAAAGGACAAGTATAAGCAGATTAAGTTTGATTATTGTGCATTAAGATAAATGTAATAATATGAATAGATTTATAAAATAGATAGAAAAGCTAAATCTGATTAGAAATAAATGCATAATGCAGCTAAATCATCAGTTATTATAAAAAATTACATAATTTCTAATCAATTTTGAATGAATAAATTTAAGTGAAAACATTCTTGTGGAATATTTACAAATAATAGTTACAATATGAAAACGATGTATTATGTTCTTGTAATATTACTTATCAAAGTAATTAATTTTTGCATTTGTGGATTTTGGTAAGATAAATATTATTTCTCCTTCCATTTGATGATAGTGTTTAAAATAAAAAATGATTTTGAATTAGTCGTCAAAGACAAATTATTTCTACATAGACCGATACGAAGTTTGTGAGTTACCACCAAATTCACCTTACAAAAATTATTCGATTGGTGCTCAATATTATGGCCATGTTACTTATTTACATGAAGAATTTGAACAAGAGACATTGAAATGAAGCAATTTTAAGGTAATATCTTAAACTATAACATATGGAGTCAACAATAATTCTTAATGTAGCCATAAACTTTATACGTATACATATGGAATTTATACATTATACACAGGATTAACGGAAGGTATTGTGCTGGTCAGAACAGATTTTTTTTATTATTATTTTTTTGGAAGGGAATTTTTGACGAAAAGTGGGAAAAAAATTACCACCTGAGAGATTTCTGTCCGACACCATCTAGCATCAGTGGCCGTAGTACAACCGAGTATCACTTTTGTACGCGGGTGATTATACTCAATTTCGATATATCTAATTACAGACGATTAAAATTATATCTGATCAGTATCAAATGAAACAAAATTGTAAAATTTCATCAATTATAATTATCTATTATATGCTATTGTGCAGAATAAAAATAAAAAAGTTAAATCTGATTAGAAATACATAATACAACTAAATCATCAGTTATTACGAAACTACATAATTTCAATAGAATTTTGAATGCATAAATTTAAGTGAAAAAATTCTTATGGAATATTTACAAATGATATGTGCAACATGAAAACATATTCATTTTTAATATTACTTATCAAAGTAATTAATTTTTGCATTTGTGGATTTCTGGTAAGATATATCGTCGTCTATTGGATGAAAATAGATAACAATAAAATATTTTGAATTAGTCGAAGAGGACAAGCTATTTCGTAATAGAACGAAATGAATTGTGCGAGTTACTACCAACAAATTCACCGTATTTATTACATTCGATTGGTACTCATTATAATGGTCACATTTCTTATTTTTATGAAGATTTCGAATTTACAAGAGATATTGATATGAACCATTTAAAGGTAATATATTGCAATAATTATACATTGAAACGTCAATAACTACCCGTTATGCAGCTATAAACTGGATTACAATACAAATAGAAACTTTCATTTACATAATTTCGCAATATGATCGTCTTGCCTTCAAGGCACTTTGTACATAGTTCCATAATGCATTCTTATGCTTTCATAAAAGGAGGTTTTCTGGACACAGTGAACTTGAGGGCAATGGTCAACAGGGCGAGAACCAAGTGGGCACCGTACAACTGGGCGATAAAATAATAGATGTGTAGATTGTGTAGAAAATTGTGCGGCTCACATACACTTTATGGGATGTCAAAATTATATGAACCCAATACAGTCGACACTCTATAAATCGAATTCGCAAGGGGCATTTGAATTTGTAAATGAACATTTGTATAAATTACAAAGAGCATGTATGAGTATATGCAATAGAAAAAAAAAGTTTATTCAGTTATATAACGCAAACATAACAATTTCTTAGAAAAATAAGGTATATTTTTTGTTAAAGTAATTACCAAATAAAAGAAAATCTAAAAGTTGTTTACATTTTTTTTGTATTTTTGTAACATAACTTTAAAGAATCAAGACGCTCAGATAGTTATTTGTATATCAAGGCCGCGAAATCACTCTTTAGCGTACCGAGAGAAAAATTGTCGCCGAGGCCGCTTGCAGCCGAGGCAAGACAATCTCGAGGACACTAAAGGATTTCGCGGACAAGGTGTACACAATATTTTTTGTGCAACCGTAAAAAATATGTAATTACAAACGGTATCGGTACACACTCTAGAGGAGAGGACGAACGCGTCTAAAAATTATCTTCGATGTATAGAGAGGTGATTTTAATTGAAATTGATGATAAATGCCCAATAATATAATTCGTTTAACCCGCGATCACTAGCGAATCAGTTTTTAATGTAATCACTCGCGTGTTATTTTTATGTAACATTTGGATATATTAGTTTATTTGTACTATTGAGGGATGCGAATTAAGTTTATTTCAAATAAATTTATTCAGAAAGTTATTACTACCATAAAAACATTAAAAAAAATTAAAATTAAAGTTTGAAAGATAAAATTAACAATGTATGAAAATTATCACTTGAAAATGTTACAAAAACCTAACAACGCGAGTTATCACTGGTTAAAGAAAAGTTCGAATTAAAGAATTCGATTTAAAGAATAATTTTTACATATAAAACCCCATGCGGTTGTACATGTTAAAAAAATTCGATTTAGAGAAAAATTCAAATTACAGAGAGGTAGATGTATATATGACTATATATTTCGACTCCACTCTTTGATTAGAGACAATTGATATCGGTTCCAAAATGAGGAAATGCATAATAAAAACTTGTGCTAATGCCAGAATTGTTTGAATGAGCTAAATGACATCTAGTAGAACTATACTTTGTGTCCAAATTGCGGCCCTCCTTCATCCCAATGAACACCACGGTTAATATTTTTGCTATCCCCGAAAGGTTAACTGCAAGCAGCGAGCTATGTAGGGAGACTCGATTTAAGTGGTGCATGTTTCGTATAGCCTGTGCACATAGTAAAGACACAAGCAAAGCTTCAATCCAGCGAGGGAACAAAACAACGATGCACGATTTAAATCCAAGATTTCATTTCAATAGGTCAACGCGTCGAATTGTACAGGGGTGCAGAAACACCAGAAAATGATAACAGAAATACTTATCTAAGCAATATTAGTAAAAAAATAATCGTATGAGTGAAATAAGACACTTTTTACACTACTTGCATACACTTTTTATATAATAAAAGCGTAAAAAAGTGCCATAGCGTTTCATTTTTTCACCCGTTTGTGGTAAAAAAGTGCTCTTTTTACACTTTTATTGTATAAAAAATACATACTTTATGAACCTATTTTAATCCGTAGAATAACGAAGATGCTAATAGAAAGATGCATACAACTGTATAGCGCGTAATTATTAACTTAATTATTAATGTTATGGATTATGTGTTTAAACAACTATAATAATTAAATACAAATATTTTTGATTTAAGGTGAAAATTAATATAGCGAGATGTATCAATAAAGAAGCTTTAGACTCATGTGAGCATATGACACCGATTAAATTTGCGGGGAACATATGCATACTACTCGACGCAAAGAATACCGCGTGGACCTCTTACGTGTCCAGTTTCGAACCACCCTACAAGTGTCCATTTAAAAAAGGTTTGGTTATATTAATTATTACATGATACAGTAGGCCCAATTAACTTTATGGCTCATGATATATGGCCCTGACACTCTAAACAATGAATGCTTAGATATTAATTTCTTTTGGTCTTTTCTAATTGAAATTGACTACAAAATATAAAGTATAACATAATATACAGTGTGTTAAAAAAATATGTTGTGGCCAGCACAATACCTTCCGTCAATCTTGTGTATTATGTATAAATTCCATACATAAATTTTCTTGCCAAAGATTTTAAATTTCCAGTAAAATTATTTCATAAACAAACTATACAAATTGCACTTGACACTGACATCTTATTCCTCTTTAGCTTTTCCCATTCATTAGGGGTCGCTATTTTTTATTTTCTTCTTCCACTCATTTCTGTTTTGCGTGTCGTTCTCATTCAATTCCTTTTCGCTCAAGTCTTCCGTAATACAGTCCTTCCATCTTATCTTTGGTCTTCCTCTGTTTCTTCAACCTTCTATTACTAAGCTATTCATTCATATTCCAATATATTCTTCATTTCTCCTCATGACATTTTCAAACCAATATTAGTATATATATGCTGTATACATCAGTTAAATTTATTGTTGGTTTTTCTTTTTTACAGGGAAGGTATATTCAGAGAAATGGTACATTGGACGCATCGTTGCTTAGTTTGTTTCCACTAGGAAAATATTATTGGAGATTCAAAATATTTTATTATGAAAGAAATGAATATTTGATGGTCAAATGCATGGACGGTACACTTAGAACTAATTAGTTTAATATATCTATAAATATTTTATAGGGAAGAAAATGAAAATTAGAAAGAATTGCTATTGTTAAAACTGACTGTTATTAAATAATGTTTATTTATGGACCGCATAGTACAATTAATAAATCTACATTTTCTCACTACCCTTTCTTATTAATCGTATTTCTTTCATCCCATCGGTCCTCATACAAGAACGATCGCTTCTACAACCAGTCTGCGGTTTTGTGGTCGGCTTAGGTAGTGTTAAGCTTATTCACCTGTACATTGTTATTATACAAGAAATTGTTACTTAACAATAATTGATAACAATATTGTTAAAATTTCGTATTTACATATTATGTCAGTGTTAGATGAGCTGTAAAGCCTACTAAACTCTCTGGCAGTAATATAGTCATAATTTAGTATTGGGGCAGTTTATATAGGTGTAAGCCGGGTGGACTTATTCAAGTGTACCTTGTTATGCGAGAGGTAAAAACGTACAACAAGAAATACTTTCAGATTCTCGCTGCAATTTAATTTTTTTGGTTGTTCTTTTTCCCATATTGTGAATTTGAAGTAAATTTGAAACAATTCTACTTGTCACTCATAAACAATGTAAAAAAAATCTGATGTGGACACCACATGACTTCCTTGTACGATTATTAAACTATACATATTTTTTTAATAATTAAATTACAAAATATTGACAGCCAAGCCCGAGAAATATTTTGATATAGAGCAAAAAATAATTCATTTACTACTATCATTCTTAAATTAACATTAATCTAACCCGGTTATTTTTAAAGAGAGTTTTGATTACAACAAAGAAATATTTGATTACAACAATGAATATGACTAATTTCACAATAAAAATATAATATTTGTTATTGTACGAATCATAAAATTGCACGTATTTAACATAATTTGACATGAACATTTTTTTTATGTTTTTGTCTTAATCCATAGCAAGCTTTATTACAAAAACAAAAACGTATATAATTTTTAAATTTACATATCTCGCTTATACAAAGGGCTAATTTAATAATACTTGATGTGCTAAACGCATAAATTAATTCTCTAAAACTTTTATTTGAAGCATTTATTTCTAAAATCAAAATAAAATCATTTTATTCAAGAAAAACTGTTAACAACTTCAAGTAATGTACCACTTCCGGTTAGCCTATTTTAACCAAAATCTATTATGTTATTTCGATTGACATAAAAGTCTTGTATACCAAATTTGAAAAGTTTTGGATTATATTTTAAAACAGTTTTTCATTAAAATCTATTATAGGCTTCATGTAAAGTGCCACTTCTGGAAATTGTGTAATAACCAGAAAGGGAGGTGCACAACTAGATGTTATAGGAGTCCTAAATACAAAATTTCAACTTTCTACGGCTTACCGTTTTTGAGTTATGCGAGATACGTACATACGGACGTACGGACGTACAGACGTACGGACGTACGTACGTACGTACGTACAGACGTCACGACGAAATTAGTCAAAATGGATTCAGGGATGATCAAAATGGATATTTCCGCTGAAATCTGGAAACCGAAATTTTTCGCGATTACAATACTTCCTTTACTTACGTACAAGGAAGTAAAAATACCAGGTGTCACCTAACGAGCACTTATTGCTGGCGTGGAGAGTGCACCACAGGGGTCATTTTTGTGCCATTTAAAATTGGAAATATTTGGCGTCGGTCAGGATCGAATCCGGTATTTAAATTTAATTTAATTTTAAATATTTACGTGAATAAAAATTAAATTAAACGGGAGGTATTGTGTTGCCCACAACAGATTTTTACTTCCTTGTACGTAAGTAAAGGAAGTATTGTAATCGCGCAAAATTTCGGTTTTCAGATTTCAGCGGAAATATCCATTTTGATCATCCCTGAATCCATTTTGACTAATTTCGTCATGACGTCTGTATGTACGTACGTATCTCGCATAACTCAAAAACGGTAAGCCGTAGAAAGTTGAAATTTTGTATTTAGGACTCCTATAACATCTAGTTGTGCACCTCCCTTTCTGGTTATTACACAATTTCCAGAAGTGGCACTTTACATGAAGCCTATAATAGATTTTAATGAAAAACTGTTTTAAAATATAATCCAAAACTTTTCAAATTTGGTATACAAGACTTTTATGTCAATCGAAATAACATAATAGATTTTGGTTAAAATAGGCTAACCGGAAATAGTACATTACTTGAAGTTGTTAACAGTTTTTCTTGAATAAAATGATTTTATTTTGATTTTAGAAATAAATGCTTCAAATAAAAGTTTTAGAGAATTAATTTTGTTTAAGGGTAGCTTAAAATTTAAGCCTTGTTGGTGCAACTGGGCATCAATTTAGTTTGTATATAATATATGGAAACAACGCAAGTACATCAAATAAAACTTGATTGAATTTGTGATATCACGTCAGTTAATTTTTTGTTGCTTATGTCTGAAAATGAAAAATATGTTGAATATTGAATGACATAGCTACCAGTGGTAATTAAAACTTGGACTATAATATACTCACTTCGTTAGTAATTATTTTATTAAATTGCTTATTATCAGCGCATATTTCCAATTATTGACCACAACAGTTATTTTAACATATTTATATATTTTTATAAGTGCTGAAAATAATCAATTTATGTGACTCCAATTATTATAAAAGTCCACTGTTTAAGAACAAAATCGTTCCTATATCTACATTACTGTAACACGAATTTTAATTGCACAAAAATTAACCCCTGTGGCGCACTCTCCACGCCAGAATTGAGTGCCCGTGAGGTGACGTCTGGTAAGCGCCCGCACGGCACAAATATTCCATCATTACCGATATCTGTGGAAGAAGCAGATTGGCACACCCAGCAATAAGTAATATGCCGTGATGAAATATTTATTTTATTTTTATTATTATAATTGATTACTAAACTAAATATAACTAAATCAAATAAACTAAATAGTTACATGTTACATTGTAACTCAGCAGACAGGCGTTTAGCACGCGCTAGAAACTAAAACACAGACTACATGTCTCGTCGACATGAGTATCTAAGACCGACTACTTAAAACAAAAACGTTAACTTCATGAGAGGATTATCACAGAGGGGTTGAAGAGGGTGTTATATGGCATCCATATCAAAATATCAACCCTGCGCGTAGGCTTGCAATAACTTCTAGACTTAATTGTCAACAAATAACTGTCTAGTCCATTGACATTCATTCTAAACGAATCGCTTTGGCAAAAATGATAGTCAAAATTCTGTTTAGAAATAACAAACTTGAAATATTGATCCTAAAACTATAATTTAGAAGAGTGTATAAAAGTTATTTATTTGGTATTGCTCGCCTTGTCACATTACAGAATATTAAAAAATATATTACGGCTTCACAATAGCAATAAAGACTTTAATCATTTTTAATTTGGATGAAGTTTAATAAAAAAATGAAAAAAATAGTGGAGGACTTCATTGTGTTTGTGTTTTGGCTCAATTATCGTGATTTATTTTCTTATGTTGGGTCTTTCATTTGCTTACACGCAGCGTTTCTAAATTGGAAATAGAAGCAACTTAAAGATAGACGGACAAGATGCTTTAGAATTTTTTTATCAGTTTTCAATTTAGATAAATCTAGTAATATATGGTATTATATAAAAATTATCTGATGTCTAAAACCAAATTACATAAATTATTATTCGTTTTTTAAAATATAGATATTTATTTTATAATAACATAAAATAAATCAGATTAAAAATAAATGGATAATGCAGCTAAACCATCAGTTATTATGAATAATTACATAATTTCAAATGATTTTTTTATACATAAATATATATATTTTTTTGGAATTTTACAAATAACATTTGCAATATGAAAACATTATATTTATTTGTAATATTATTTATCAAAATAATTAATTTTTGCATTTGTGCACTTCTGGTAAAATATATATTATTCCCGTATGTTTCTGATAAAGGTACAGTAAAATTTTTGAAAGATGTCCGATCAAGGTCGTCTGTATCATGAACGAATTAACAAATTGACATACATTTATCTCTTTCCTTTGCAAAGGTTATAAGCATGTGCGATAAGGATGGATATAACACGCTTGTCTTTCAAAATTTCATATTGTTTCGACTAAGCTAGGACATTTCACTTTAAAACGATGCTCGTTGTTGATAATACTTGCGCTGTAACGTAAGTTTATTTATTAATTCAGATATATTACCTTAATTCATAGCCGTACGAGTAACGTTATATTGTCAGTGTCACTGACACTGACATTGTGTCAGTATCTTATTTTTCATATATTTGGTTTTACATTTGCTAATACACTTACCAGTTGATTTATTTTTGAACTTTGAATGCTTTTATTGTTACATATATTTTTATAATAATAAAATAACAGTATTATCTTATGTACCCTCATGAAAACTAAGCAAACGACACTACTGAATTTGTCAGAATGGGCGGAGCAAAAATCTGAATTCATACAATTCTTAGACGACCTTGATCGGACATCTTTTAAAATTTTTTCTGTAACTATTATTATTTTGAATTAGTCAAAGACAAGCTATTTCTACATATATTTATTCGATGGGTACACGTTATTATAATCATGTATCTTATCTATTCGAAGAATTTGAATTTACAAGAGACATTGATATGGACCATTTTAAGGTAATATCTTACAATATCATGGAAAGTCAATAATTATTCGAAGTGCAGTTATAAATTTTATCTCAATACAAATTCAAAATTTCTATTATCATTATTCAACATAGTCCTCTTGCTTTTAAGGCACTTGGTCTATTGTTGAATATATGTACTCGTATAAGAATGTTTTCTGTTGGATTTTTGACACTGACATTTATCTGTCAGTTACAAACTTTTTAAATTTTGAATTGATTTCCATGACATTATTTGGGCTGTTGATTATCACTTAACGCTAGTAGAAAATATTCACTCAATTTTCATAAAATGTTATAGGTTCAGTACAGATCGATATAAAGAGAACAAACCAAACCAAATCTGTAGTAACCAAAGGATGAACTTAGCAAAAAAAGGCAGGAGTGTACTTAGTAAAAAAATCTGATGTGGACACCACATGACTTCCTTGTACTATACATATTTTTTTAATAATTATATTACAAAATATTGACAGGCTTAAGCCAAGCCCGAGAAATATTTTGATATAGAACAAAAAATAATTCATTTACTACTATCATTCTTAAATTAACATTAATCTAACTCGGTTCTTTTTAAAGAGTGTTTTGATTACAACGAAGAAATATTTGATTACAACAATGAATATGTCTAATTTCACAATAAAAATATAATATTTGTTATTGTACGAATCATAAAATTGCACGTATTTAACGTAATTTGACATGAACATTTTTTTTTATTTTTTTGTCCTAATCCATAGCAAGCTTTATTACAAAAACAAAAAGTATATAATTTTTAAATTTACATATCTTGCTTATACAAAGGGCTAATTTAATAATACTTGATGTGCTAGACGCAGAAATTAATTCTCTAAAACTTTTATTTGAAGCATTTATTTCTAAAATGAAAATAAAATCATTTTTTCAAGAAAAACTGTTAACAACTTCAAGTAATGTACCACTTCCGGTTAGCCTATTTTAACCAAAATCTATTGTTATTTCGATTGACATAAAAGTCTTGTATACCAAATTTGAAAAGTTTTGGATTATATTTTAAAACAGTTTTTCATTAAAATCTATTATAGGCTTCATGTAAAGTGCCACTTCTGGAAATTGTGTAATCACCAGAAAGGGAGGTGCACAACTAGATGTTATAGGAGTCCTAAATACAAAATTTCAACTTTCTACGGCTTACCGTTTTTGAGTTATGCGAGATACGTACGTACGTACAGACGTCACGACGAAATTAGTCAAAATGGATTCAGGGATGATCAAAATGGATATTTCCGCTGAAATCTGAAAACCGAAATTTTTCGCGATTACAATACTTCCTTTACTTACGTACAAGGAAGTAAAAATAAAAACGGTGTTGGCCGTTACAGTAATACTGAATCATTTTTATTTGATATTTTTTTTAAATATTATTGGTTTACGCAATATCTACCGGACACTGGAAACCAAACCAGTCTTTACAGGGTGTAAAAACCGGACCATAGGCCTTTAACGTGAGAACAGTTTTTTTATTCAATTTGGAGCAGAAATTAATTCCCTACAACATTTATTTGAAGCATTATTGTCTAAAATAATGGCCACTTTTGCGCCAAGGAAAACTATTTTCCCATGTCCATGTAAGGACAGTAAAATACAAATATTTTTCCGAATGTTCAGTAATGTAGTATCCCCGATAGCATTTCGGGGTTAAAAATGTGAAATCACTGGTTTTTTTCCGGTTCTTTGTATATTATTTCTTCTATATTATTATATATTTTATGAAGATAAAAATGGTTTGCAAGGTATATAATTTATTAAATTGCAATGCAATAAAATTTAAATAAAAACTAAAAGAATAGCTTATTATACATATTAAATTAGTATAACTACTTTTATCATAATGTATAATCTAGTTTCGAAACAAACCTAAAATATTTACTCTCCTATTATTTCATTTATTATGTATGTGTGTTTGTAACCCTGTATACCCGGAAACCAATTAAAAAAATTATTACATTGAGTCACACGTTTTGTGTTATTATATTTTTAGCTCCAGGCTTCCTATAGGTAGATAATATTACCTAGAATTAATTATTAATTGAATGGTGAGTTTTTAATTAGCATGTTCAGATGACACGTTGTCTTTTAACTAATTGCTTAAAGTAAATAAGTATCCATAGCAACGAATAAAATTTGCGTTGGTAGCTAATAGAGTTTTCAGCTTAGTTAAATTTATTGCGCACTGTTTGCACTCGGTGCGATATGCACTACACTGGTTTTGTGAACAGTTACCAGTGCACACTGGATGCGGACAAATCAGATGGAAAGCGAAAAAAAAATCGTAATTATTCAGTTCATATTTATATTTTGATTAGGTATTGTGATTATGGTTCATTATTAAAGATTTAAGTACAGTTTTGAAAATTTAATAAAATAATAGAAATACTGAAAGAGTTTAGAGATAAAAGTTCTGCGACATACCAAAAAAATGTATTGTTACATTTGAAATTAATAATGAAATAAACACAATTCTGGTTTATCATACGTAAATTCTAAAACTGCCTCTGTTAAAACACTATCAGATGACGATGACGTCGATCAAATTTCTTCAAAAAGTGATATATTTGCAGTGAACTGTTACAGTTGCTACAGTAGCCGGTGCAATAAAATATGCACCTAGTACAAATTGACAGTACACTGAGTGCAATTTCGTAATAAGCGGAAAACGTAGTACTGAAAAAGTTCGCACTGACAAGATAAGTGAAAAACGTGGCACCGACAAAGTGTGCCAAAAGTGCATAACAAAATACTAAGTAAAAACGCTATAAGGTTTACAAAAATATTTTTAACCATGGTCTAGGACTACGGCAATATGGGTTTTAACATCAAATTAATTTGTGAGAATATGAAATTTTGAAGCAAATAATTGGTAAATTTAGTATGTGACCCGCACACAAATAATGTGTTTATAAATAGTAATATGAAACGATATTTGGAACTCATAAAAGAAGCCGATAGGCCATTGCTCCTTATTAAGGGTATATTCCAAAAATAACAAATTTTAACCATGGTTAACCGAAAGTGTTCCAAAAATATCAAAAGATGTAAATTGTGGATTAATTAAACATGGTAACGGTTAAAGTGGTTGCAACCAGCGTAACCATTCTTTTAGCTCGGTTACGCCGGTTACGTATATCTATCCTTTTCTAAAACATAAATAAATATTGGGTTATATTTACGTATTTACCCAAAACTTCTGTCACACGTGGTAGTCTTTTTTGTGTTTGTACATATTAATGCAATTGTTAGTTTATTAAGAAACTTGATTTTCGTTATATAAAGAATATATTTTTATTTTACATACATTTTATATGTATACAATATACAGAATTTATATTATTTTTGTATTAAATACCAAATTGCAAGTAGAAGCTGTAATTCGGCTTCTTTTTTTTGGGCGACCTTTTAAGAAAACGGGAGATTTTAAATTGCCTCCATTGAAATTTAGTAAAAAATAAAGTGTTTCTATTCATCCGGAAATGTGATCGAAATACCTCGTCACTGTAATTATTTCAACATATTCTTCTATTCTAGGTCTCTTCCCTAACAAAAACAAACAATAATTCAATAATATAATAGTTATTTCGCAAAATTAATGATTTTTAACTTGCTTTTTATAATAACTGTGTAACTATTTCCTTTATTTGTTCATCATCACTACTTGTTAAAACGTTTTCGTTCATTGTCCGACATAATTGCCGCTACTATCATATGATCTAGGTTTAGAGGTTATGTTATAATTTTAAGAACCGAATGAAACCGAAGTGTTTCATTAAAAATAGTCACGTAACTGCAACCAGTCTGTTACCAGAACCGTGGTTTCGGTTTTTATATTTTATTTTGGAATATACCCCAAGTTTAATGGTACTATCTGAAGAGATATAGTTAGAGGTGGTGCCAAATGTCATGGGCTATGAAATGCGCAGATCAAGAAGAGAGACAGCTAGAGAAAGGTGATAGTTTTAATTTCTGCGCAACAGCCCATCACGTTTGGCACGGACTCTAACTCGCGTCTAGCCGATATACCCAACTTGTAACACGAAAACGAACGATTGTAATTGACATATAATTAATAATTATAATTTGAGGTGTTACTATTGTTATATTTACTCAATTTAACCAAACACAACAACAATAACCACCTAACGCACAAAAATCTCTAATAAGATAATGTATTTTCACAAATAACACGCACAACAAGTGTCAAAGTGTGAAACAGCATGAAATGAACAAAATTGTAAAAAATTCCGACGTTGTTGGACATTTCACCAAAACGTACTTTCTATTTAAAATTTCCTCAACTCAATAATAACTCTTGTTTTCCGAAAGTACCTTGATTACAAAAATTAGAAAATTTCGTGTTATTTATATAACTTCAACCTCTTGTATTTTGGTAACTAGAAGGAATAGAACCTATGTACATATGACATTTTTGGCTCAAAATGACCTCAGGAATAAGCTGTTAAAGTTTGTTACACTAGTCCTGAAACACCCTGTATGCGCACGCGCACATCGGCATCTACATCGTGTATCCTCGGTGATGAAAGTTGATATGCTGGGTAGACGCTACTCGGACTACCTCTTGTCGTTAATATATTTAAATCCGGATTATAGTACGAGGGTCATTCAATAAGTAAAGAGACAAATGGCTATAGCTCAAAAACGATTTATTTCAATCTTTCAAAATTAAGGCTATTTTTCAACATAATCACCCCCCACAGTTATGCACTCGTCCCATCTTTCTTGCAGCTTCCTAATTCCCTTGGCGAAGAACTCTTTCGATTTACCCCGAAGCCACTTTTACACCGCTTCCTTAACTTCCTCATTGTTAGCAAATCTTTTTCCACGTAGGGCGTCTTTGAATGGTCCAAACAGGTAAAAATCAGATGGGGCGAGGTCGGGACTGTAGGCAGGATGAGGTAAGACCTCCCAACCCAATTCTTGAAGCTTATCACGGGTCAGCTGGGCTGTATGAGGGCGGGCGTTATCGTGCTGAAGAATGATTCCTTTTGACAAGAGTCCACGGCGTTTGCTCCTGATAGCTGGTCTAACTTTGTGTTCTAGCATCTCAGAGTAGTATTGGCTATTGATAGTTCGCTGATCTTCAAGGAAATCGCAATAGACTGGACCCTGTGAGTCCCAAAAGATGGACGTCCACATCGGGGTTCATCACCTACACTTGTTCGGCCACTTTTAAACCGATCAACCCACTTGAAAAAATTCGCACGGTTCATACAACTTTTACCGTACTGTATTAACATTCTAGAAAAAAATTCACTTGGTTTTACACCTTCTGCGACTAAAAATCTAATGACTGAGCGCTGCTCTTCTAAGGTGCAATCTTCTAGTGGACTTGCCATGGTGAACTGAGAATTTTGAGGTTATGTTGACATAAAATGATGAAACAGCTGATCAGAGCATATCCCAAGGTTGCCAACTAACACCCCTGAAAAGATTGTACACATTCATTGAATAGTTTTAAAATTATAGAATTTGTCTCTTTACTTATTGAATGATCCTCGTATTTAATTATTAATGTATTTTAAATATAATTCATCAATTTGTAAAATGATCTGAGGTTAAAATGTTGAAATAATTATTATATGCATTACAAAAAAATAAATGTATACACGGTAAGTTTGGTATGAATTTTTTCAAATGGCCCATATCTTACCCTTCAAGTGATTCCCGCGAATTAGATTAATATCTGACGGCTAATCAGAAAGCTACCCAACTTTATCAAAAGGTTGTTAAACCTGCATCCTGCATGAAGCATGAGTCAGTTCAAATATCATTTCGTATACCTCTATACATAGCATGTTAATTTTTTCTCAATGGAAATTATTTTTTTATATTATACTTTTTCTGCAATCTTTGACAATTATCTAAAAACCTGAATAATGCAAGCAAATTATAAACATCGAGTTAAACTCAAAAAGAAGTTATTAACCCTATTTGCAATATAACAAGTTGTGATTCAGAATTTAAATATACCGTTACAATTATTACACTTGTTAAATAAATTATTAAACTCTTAATTACCCCAAAATAGACAGGGAGATAACTATCTCATAAACAAAAAAAGAAAACTACAAAAAAATAACACGATAGCCAATGTTGTACATTAGTTGTGAATTTTTAGTAATATTCAGTACCTATCATGAAAAACAAAGTTGGACATGAAACTAAGCATAATAAGTGGTATATGCAAGAAAGAAACTCCAGTATTTGTAAAGACATGCTAAGAGATTATTGTTCGCATGCCACCCTACACGGTATAGGATATATAGGATCAAAGAATACTACACTATCTGAAAAGTAAGTACATAATAGTTTAATAAAATATATTATGGTCACAGATATATCGTGAATTGATCGGCCATGTAGGCCAGTGAGAGAGACAACAACGCTGAGTAACCAGCAATTCCAGACATACTTCGACAACTATATTTGACTAATATTCCTGAAATTATTAACTTTAAGTTCCGAGTATTTGCATTTTTTTTATTTTACTGTCCTACAATTTTACTGTTACATGCTGTCATATGCATGTTATTATTGTTATGCACAAAGTACAAATGAAATTAATGATTAATTTTGTTTATACGAGGGTCATTCAATAAGTAAAGAGACAAATTCTATAATTTTAAAACTATTCAATGAATGTGTACAATCTTTTCAGGGGTGTTAGTTGGCAACATTCGGATATGCTCTGATCAGCTGTTTCATCATTTTATGTCAACATAACCTCAAAATTTTCAGTTCACCATGGCAAGTCCACTAGAAGATTGCACCTTAGAAGAACAGCGCTCAGACATTAGATTTTTAGTCGCAGAAGGTGTAAAACCAAGTGAAATTTTTTCTAGAATGTTAATACAGTACGGTAAACGTTGTATGAACCGTGCGAATTTTTACAAGTGGGTTGAATCGGTTTAAAAGTCCGATGTGGACGTCCATCTTTTGGGACTCACAGGGTCCAGTCTATTGCGATTTCCTTGAATATCAGCGAACTATCAATAGCCAATACTACTCTGAGATGCTAGAACACAAAGTTAGACCAGCTATCAGGAGCAAAAGTTGTATGAACCGTGCGAATTTTTACAAGTGGGTTGATCGGTTTAAAAGTGGCCGAACAAGTGTAGGTGATGAACCCCGATGTGGACGTCCAGTGGAAGTTTCTGGTCCCTCGTTGGAATCGAGGATTGACGGACTTATTCGTGATAACAGAAGAATTACTGTTGAAATGATAGCTGAGGAAGTTCAAGTAAGTGTTGGAACTGTTCACAATGTCATTCAGAACAATTTAAAGTACAGAAAAACGTGTGCCAGATGGGTTCCCAGACAGCTTACTGACGCTCATAAAGAATCAAGGCTTTCCATTAGTAAAGACTTAAAGCAACGAAGTTTGATTGAAGGAGACGCTTTTTTTAAAAGAATAGTGACCTGCGACGAGGTCTGGATCCATCACTACGACCCTGAGACCAAAAGGCAGAGTATGGAGTGGAAACACACTAGCTCTCCAGTTCGCAAAAAATTCAAGGTTCAACCTTCCGCCGGTAAAGTGATGCTGACCATCTTTTGGGACTCACAGGGTCCAGTCTATTGCGATTTCCTTGAATATCAGCGAACTATCAATAGCCAATACTACTCTGAGATGCTAGAACACAAAGTTAGACCAGCTATCAGGAGCAAAAGTTGTATGAACCGTGCGAATTTTTACAAGTGGGTTGATCGGTTTAAAAGTGGCCGAACAAGTGTAGGTGATGAACCCCGATGTGGACGTCCAGTGGAAGTTTCTGGTCCCTCGTTGGAATCGAGGATTGACGGACTTATTCGTGATAACAGAAGAATTACTGTTGAAATGATAGCTGAGGAAGTTCAAGTAAGTGTTGGAACTGTTCACAATGTCATTCAGAACAATTTAAAGTACAGAAAAACGTGTGCCAGATGGGTTCCCAGACAGCTTACTGACGCTCATAAAGAATCAAGGCTTTCCATTAGTAAAGACTTAAAGCAACGAAGTTTGATTGAAGGAGACGCTTTTTTTAAAAGAATAGTGACCTGCGACGAGGTCTGGATCCATCACTACGACCCTGAGACCAAAAGGCAGAGTATGGAGTGGAAACACACTAGCTCTCCAGTTCGCAAAAAATTCAAGGTTCAACCTTCCGCCGGTAAAGTGATGCTGACCATCTTTTGGGACTCACAGGGTCCAGTCTATTGCGATTTCCTTGAAGATCAGCGAACTATCAATAGCCAATACTACTCTGAGATGCTAGAATACAAAGTTAGACTAGCTATCAGGAGCAAACGCCGTGGACTCTTGTCAAAAGGAGTCATTCTTCAGCACGATAACGCCCGCCCTCATACAGCCCAGGTGACCCGAGATAAGCTTCAAGAATTGGGTTGGGAGGTCTTACCTCATCCTGCCTACAGTCCCGACCTCGCCCCATCTGATTTTTACCTGTTTGGACCACTCAAAGACGCCTTACGTGGAAAAAGATTTGCTAACAATGAGGAAGTTAAGGAAGCGGTGCAAAAGTGGCTTCGGGGTAAATCGGAAGAATTCTTCGCCAAGGGAATTAGGAAACTGCAAGAAAGATGGGACAAGTGCATAACTGTGGGGGGTGATTATGTTGAAAAATAGCCTATTATTATTAATAACGTAATGGATGTTTCTTTAGTGTTTTCCATTTACATATTTAGGCGAACTTTTTTGCACTGAGTGTATAACTCGTTTTCCATTTATATAATCATTGCGCACGAACTAGATTTCCAACAGTTGATTTACACTCAATAGGCCCACACATATCTGCGTTAATTTGTTCTCCTACTGATCTCGGTCGATTTGGTCTGAATTTGTCTTTCTGTGTGCTTTTCCTAATGCACACCCATCACAGAATTGTCTATCTGACTTTACAGTAATTCTATATCGCGTCAAAATATTCTTTACGTGTTGTTTATTCTGGTGTCCCAGACGGTCATGCCATAACTGCAATGTATTTTCAGCATTTGTTAAATATACTACCGTCTCCTTTTGCTTCTTTACTTTTATATCCAATTCATACTGGCCATTATTCAATTTACCACAGAATTAAATCACACCATTTCTTATGAATCTGCAGTTTCTTGCATCAGCTTCAAAAATATAGCCTCTCGATGTAGCTCGAGGTATTTACGAATCCAACATGAGTTCAATTTTACTATAACAGTCCCGGTACCTTGTCCAAGAGGAAAGGATCTACTTTCTCCATTAAAACCACTCATTGGTTGTGGAAATGCGTAATGGTTTATAATCAGTAATATCATACTAATCAGACGTTATATGAGACGTCGCTCCGCTGTCTGCTAACCATTTTTCAGACGTATCAACACCATCGTGACACATAAATTACTGATTTTCTTCTTCTTTACTGTCTCCTCACGTTGTAAATGTCCTATATTATTACATTTGTAACATCGCTTGTTAAATGTCTTTTTCTTTGTATATCTAACATTTCCATCATTGCTTCTCGTTGACTCAAATTTACTTGAAGTTCCTGCTTTGTAATATTTCATATTTTCATTTCTATTGCTGCTAGTAGTTCCACCAAACTTGTTGTTTGAACCAGCTCTAGCGTAGAATGCTGTTGACTTCAATTCATCCATGTGATCTCGCTGTTCATACATACGTAGGCGTTCGAACAAAGTATGCATCGATCGATGAGTAATCGGTACTGCATCGCAAATATCTCGGAAATTTCTAAAACCGGAACCCAAAGTAGAAAGCACACGTTGTATTAGAATACACTCACCCATTTTAGCTTCCTTAGATGTAATTAATGCGTCATTCATATCATGAAAATGTTTTTGTAATTTAGCAACATGACCAATAACATAGTCCGTCATATTAGGCCAATTAAAAAATTCTGCAAGAAATCTATCCCTTCGTTGCTCATTAGTCTGTTCATATACACTCAGTAATTGTTGCCAAACTTCATTTGCCGAAGTACAAGTAAGTTTCAATTGACGTGGTTCATCACTCAAAGCGCTTACAATATAAAACATTGCATCAGCATCCTGTTTCAACCACAAGGATAATTTCCTTTCGTATTCCGCCTTCGCAGTATTATCCCCATCAGAACTAACTTCTACAGGTCGTTTAAATATACCTGTTACTACATCTAAATGAGCATGTTTTCGCAATAACAAAGTAATTAATAACTTTCAACTTCACCAATTCGAAGAATCAATAAGTTTGTCAATTTTAAACACGGAATCATCTGACATTTTTAAAATTTAAAAATTTATTACTGAGTATTTCAAACACTTCTATAATATTGATCCAGAGATTTAGGCGATACCTGAGCCCCATAACCTATTATTATATTATAGAATAATTAATGAACAAGATTACAAGAAAACTAAGAAAAATATTAAATAAAATTGACTTTTGGACTTCCATTATATTTATTAACAAAAACACAAATTGTCACAACGTTTCGGTAGCTGATATCTGCTGCCATCATCAGGTGAACTGATACTAACTAATTCCTAATATTCCGAGTCTTATATCTAGTGTTATGAGGGTGGTCAAGCGTGGTTGGGAGTTAAAGTGTATCTGGTGATCCATGATTGGTTGTTGTCTCCTATGCAATGGACTGTGGCGGTTCTTCAATTGGTGGTTCCTTGGTTACAATCTTCAATGAAGTGTTTTGAGAAATGATCTTCTTCCAAAGTGGTTTGATTACTACACTAGCATGGCTGAAGACCTTTTCCCGATTTATCATGATGTATGCGGCCTCTTTAAACTTTCGTTTGAAAGTATGATCCTCTTTGGAGATGATTTCCGCGTTGTCCCATAAAATTCTATGATGGTTTTCCCATGCGTGGTCTGCAATTCCGGATTTCGATGTTTCTCCTCTTGTTGTATGCCGTTTGTGTTCCTTCATCCTGATATCCAGTGGCCTCTTAATTTCGCCTATGTACACTTTCCCACATTCACAATCCACCTGGTAGATTCCTTTTTCAGATCCTGCTGATTTCGGAGGTGCCATGGAGGAGAGTAGGTTTTTCAGTGCTGTAGTATTTTGGAATCTGGTGGTAATTCCGTATTTTTCACCTGTTCTTCTATTTTTTTCTGACAGACCGTTGATATACGGAATATATAATTCTTTCTGGGTCTTCTCTTGTTTCTGCCCTGGTGTGTTGTGGTGTTGGTGCCTGGTGATGATTGCCTTGATCTGTTTATCGGGATATCCATTTTCTCTACGGTTGTTATCTATTTCTCGAAGTTCGACATTGTATTTCTCTTCCGTGCTGCAATGGCTCCTAGCTCTGTCCAATAAGGTCCTGGCTACTCCAATCTTTGTCGCCTGTGAGTGGTTGGACTGGTAACTAAGATACCTCCCTGTATGTGTTGGTTTCCTGTAAACCGAAGTCGTGATGTTGTTGCCATTTCTCTCCACCAACACATCCAGGAATGCAAGACGATTTTGCTTTTCTTTTTCCATTGTAAATTTTATGCTGGTCCTCAGAGAATTGATGTGGTTGAGAAATGATTGCAGCTCTGCTTCACTTTTGTTCCAGATGATAAATGTATCGTCCACGTACCTGATCCATTTCTTCGGTTTGATTTCCGCTGTCTCCATGACCATTTCTTCAAAATACTCCATGTATATTACCACCAGATTCCAAAATACTACAGCACTGAAAAACCTACTCTCTAACATATTGTTTCGGCTAAGTTAGGACATTCCACTTTAAAACGATGGTCGTTGTTGATAACACTTTCGCTGAAACACAAATTTATTTATTAATTCAGATACATTACTTTGATTCATAGCCGTATGAATAACGTTATTTCCTGTCAGTGTCACTGACACTGATATTGTGCCAGTATCTTATTTTTCACATATTTGGTTTTACATTTGCTAATAAACTTACCAGTTGACTTATTTTTGAATTTTGAATGCTGTTATTGTAACATATTTTTGTGCAACCGGCCGCGAAATAGGCATTTCGCAGCCGCAATATAGGCCACGAAATTGAATTTCGCGGTTGTTGTTATGGCAACGGCCGCGAAATCCATTTCGCGGCCGCTGTCATGGTAGCGGCCGCGAAATTGAGTAAACAATCACTATGACAAGTGTTTTGTTTATCAAATGTCAATTCCATAGCTACCTTGAAAGCCAACTTTCAATTTACAGTGAAACTGTTTAAAATTAATAAAATTTGTAATTACATATTTTTTACGGTTGCACAAAAAATATTGTGTACACCTTGTCCGCGAAATCCTTTAGCGTCCTCGAGATTGTCTTGCCTCGGCCGCAAGCGGCCTCGGCGACAATTTTTCTCTCGGTACGCTAAAGAGTGATTTCGCGGCCTTGATATACAAATAACTATTTTATAATAATAAAATAACAGTAGTATGTTATGTACCCTCATAAAAACTGCTGAACTTGTTTACGGAACTTCTCTACGTGTTCCAGGGAAATTTTCGAAACAATCAAAAATATTACCGGATTCAGAAATACCATTTTATTTACAATAACTCCAAAATTCTATTAACAAATTTCTTTCGTACCTCTCATGTTTTTGTAAAACACGATGCTATAGGTCTTCCTTTACTACAACCTTACGGCGGACCATATAAAGTTATAAAACGCTACAATAAGTTTTTTTAAATTATTATAAACAATAATTATTTAGAAACAGTTTCTATTGATCGTTTAAAACCAGCATTATACTCTTTCACAATGAAATCTGGAAACATTTATTCCCGCCCTTTATTTTCTTCTACGGGGGGAATAATGTCTTATCCCGGCATCTAGCCGCTTGTTTTTATATTTTTATTGTGTATTATGCTTAGCGTTGGACCGTCAAGGACGTTTTGATGTTTGTATTTATTATTATGATTCCAATGTTTTATAGATAACAAGTTGTATTTTTGTGTTAAAGTGAAATAAAAAATATAATACCGTTTTATATTTTCTCTTCCATCTCCTCTCCATTTCAACAGATTAATGTCTCATAAACCTAAACCTTCTTCGAGGGATGCTCTGTATAGAACAGTGTTTTTTTTAAGTTTAAGCCAAATGTACAGAACATGCAAATGACTACTGAGTACAAGTAATTTTATATTACCTATATGTATGTAGAGATATTGAATTCTTGTTCTCTAATATATATATATATATATATTTTCTTTTTAGGATATGGTGGTTGATAATTGTCTTAGCAAGCTTATCCTTTTGCCTTTACCTCATAGCAGAAACATGGATTCGATGGCAAAATAATCCAGTTATATTAAATTTTGAAAAAGAACAAAGGCCAATTTGGTCAATTCCGTTTCCATCCGTGACCGTTTGTCCTTTAAATAAAGTAAAACACACGCATTATAATTATTCAGACTATTTTCAACGAAGGAATAATCTTACTGAACAAGAGTAATTAAATATTATTAAATTATTATAGTTGCCGTCAAATAAGTATGGACCACATGGACTGAAGATTTCTACACTGCTATCAATTCAGTGGATATATTATGAGGAAGCAGCAACACCGCTGGGCAAGGAGCAGTGTGCGGAAAAAGGAATCAGTTGAGCATCAGTCCATTTTTATTTGACGGGGATTATAGTAATCATCATTGAAATACATATATTGAGGTATCCCTCGTAAAACATGATACGTTTAAACACAATTTAGTTCTAACATGATTAGACCATTACACTCTAATCTTTCACAACACTATGCATATTCGCATGAAGACTCAAAATTCGGGAAAATTCCGAGTTTTGTTCAGTGCCGAGAGGCCTTGTGAGTCAGACGTACCTAGCTCTTTCACTATACCATGTAGTTCTCTAGCCGCCATATAGCTTAACTTACATAAAAATTATACAATAGACCAATCCAGAGCACGTGACCCTTATAGTATATAACGATTCAGTAAGTATTAACAGAAATTAAAGGGTTAATTTAGTTCATCCATATAAATGGTACTTCATTTCTATGATATTTGAATTTTTACAATTGTTTGCAAAATATCAATAATCATATAAATTAAACGAATATAGAATTAAAGAATAATTATTGAAAAGATAGTTTCGTATTGATTGATGATTTAAAATGTTTGTCAGAAAATTTTGTAATTATATTATCAACAAACATTTTAATACAGCAATCAATTTAAATCATTTTAATAAGAGTTTATTTTTACAATACACGAATTTCTGTGACAGTACCATTTAAATAGATTGTTTTAAAATTATCAACAATCATATTAATTCATGTATCGTAGAATTAAACAAACAATTTATTTCGAGTATCACAGAGTAAACAATCATTTTAATTCATGGATCGTAAAAATAAAGGGTCAATTTAATTCATTTATATAAATGTTCCATCATTTCTTTGGTATTTGAATTTTTACGATTATTTTGAAAATATCAACAATCATATAAATTAAACAAACATAAAATTAAACTAGTATTAAAATAGTATATTATGTTATTAGGAAGCGGTCTTTTTGTGTTGAACCCAGCTATTGCGGCCGAGGCGCGAGCCGAGGCCAGGCAAGCTGGGTAAAACACAAAGAGGGCGTTCTGCTCCGAATATACTATTTTTTCTTCAAGTGTTTCAAAGAAAACTGGGGATTTTTTTTTATATATTTCTGGAATTGTTTTAATTACAGAGTTTGCAATTTCAGCTATAGTTGGCTGTGTACACTACAAAACACAAACGATACAACTGTGAAATAACAATTTTTCAATATGGTCTGTGTTACTGTGACGACTGCTGCCGCCAGCGGTGAATTAAGAAGCTAACATTTTTTTACTAGTACAATAATGAACAACATTGTTGTACTAGTAATAAAATGAATATCTTCTATAGTGTGTGTATAGTAGCATAATATGAATATTATTGTACACTAGAAGAAAAAGAAAATTTTGTGTTGACTGTTAATTTGAAATGTTTGTTTGAAACATTTGTAGGTAGTTATATTTTTGTATTTCCCTGTTTTATAATTGGGTGTCAGCCTGTTGAACAGTATATATTAATAAATATATAGATAAATATTATCAACAAACATTTTAATTCAATAATCAGTATAAATATTTTTTTTAATTTGAGTTTATTTTTACGACACATTAATTTGTAGGACTGTTTTAAAATGTGAGAATAAATGTTAAAACTGCATTTCATAGTGTTCCTACCATCACAAAGCATGCAAAATGATACGAGCATAAGAGCATAAACTTTCAATAATTTGTTTTGTTCCGTGTACAACGATTTCACACTACCACTACACGAGATTACCGTGTTATACGAGGGATTACTTTATAAGTTAAGTAATATATTAATTGATATGAATTATTTTTTGTAGGTGTAAAATATTTTGGGACATATCTTTAGTATGCAATCTCCATCAATATGAGCATAACTATTTTTCTTCCATAAATATTACAGATGAATACGCAATAAAGAATATAAGAGATGTATGGCTACGTTATTATTTTTTTAATTTAGAATAAAAATAATAAATATGTTTATCATCATGATTATTAACTCATTAGATGATGAGTCGATCAATAAATTTATATTTAAACTTATAATCATAATATTTAGTTATCTACTTTCGCTTTGTCATGTCATTTTCACAAAACGAAAAATTTTATGATGTGGCTAGTCTCGAACCACTTATATAATATAAATATAATGGCGGTAAATACAAATTATACATACATGAAGTTAACTTGTATTGTTTCTAGTTCATTTTATGGTGTGTTTATGTCAACCACATGTTAAAAAGGCTTTCCAACTTTTGTGATGAATGTTTATATTATTAAATTTGAAAATTTTTCTTAGACCTAAAAAAGATCTTCAAAATTAGTCACACTACATGCAAATAACTGTATCTATATACAAATTCATTTTCCATAACTTTCCAGACCAATAAAAGAGATACGAAAGAGACCCATGTTACATTTGACAACTGTATAACTTTCTCGTTGACAGTTCGTCATATGGCTAGCAAATCGTTCAGTGAAATGAGCAACAACTCTCGTTTGCTTACCTTGCATTTGCTTGATTTGCTTACTTCACTGAACGCACCTATTGCTGACGATGCCATAAATAAAATGGCCACATTTCCTAATGAATTAATTTAGGATCGAAATAAGAATACTGTGTAAAATTCACTATGACAAAATATTGTTGCATTTATAAAATATTTTTCATACGCCCATTTAAAAATTAGACTATTACCATGAACAACTGATTCAGGATGATTCGCGAGCAGTTGACTAGCATTGTTTTTCCTTTTCCAATCGTCTATGGATTATTTTGTAGAAAAATACTTTAAATAAAAGATGCGTAGAATAAATGTTGGTATAACCGTTATTTGAAATATTTTATTTTTCTAAAATTATTCGTAAACGATTGACAGAGAAAAAACAATGCTAGTCAACTTCTCCCTAATTAACCTCACTTTCGCAAAATTAATTTTTACTGTTGTAGGTTGCACCTAAATTACGTGAATCTATTATGCTTAGTAAATGGCAAGGTAAACTAGATGATACTTTATTTGAAGAGCATTTCAACAAAGAAGGACTATGTTATACATTCAATGCTTTAAGTCAGGATGATATGTTCACCAAGCAAATGTAAGTAATGATTAATAAACAAACGAAGGTGTTCATAAGTAACAAAAAATAAAATATTATGCGGTCTGCAATTATTCATTTACTACCCTTTCAATAGTGTATTATGTATCAAGGCAGAAAAATGGGAAATGTATCATTGACAATTCAATGAATTTAAGAAATTAGAAGATTCACACCTTAATAACACAGACTTTCGTTATACACAAAGTTGAATTTTCTCAAATATCGAACTCCAGTGGCGTAGTGAGAGGGGGGCAAAGGGGGCTACTATGCCCCAGGCGCCACTCGCAGAAGGGCGCCAAACTGTCCTCAAGACAAAAAAGATTTTCTGGAAAATTTTAATTTTTATTTTGATCAGTTTTGGAAATTTTGTTTGTTTAAAAAATTATTTTAAATTAATAATTATAGTAATATAATTATTATTTCTTTTCTTGATTTGTCTGATAAAATATCTTATAAATAGTGTTTGCAGTAAATAAATCAAATAACTCGATATATACAACGTTCTTTCTTCTCCCTGAACACTTTATTTATAATATAGTGATAAATTTTTATAAAGCACGCACATTTAACGCTTGTTATTTTAAACCAATAAAAAACAATAGCTTTTTATTATATTAGAACGTTGGCGAAATATATTGCGACGAATATTAGCTTGTTTGAAGTATCTCATTATACAAAATCTTCCTCGACGTGGACATGTTGAAAATCTAGCGCTTGAAGATGGTATAAATGTCGGAAACCTATTATCTTTAATTAAACTTGTAGCTCAGTTTGATCCACTATTAGCAAATCATCTTAAAAATGCCATGGCAACGCCAAAAACTGTCTCATACCTACCATCACAAATTCAAAATGAATTTATTCATCTTCTGTTATCGAAATAAAATTAATAAAACTGAAAACTTTTTTTCTAAATTTTGGAGTAAGAAATTAAAATTTCTTTAAAATGTCTATGAAATATATTTGTATTTGTATACCTTTTTTATGTCAAATATCTGTAGTAAAATACCTTAAGATGACATTTAAAGATTATTTTATGAAAACATTTCTTACGGGAAGGCGCCCAAAGGATATCGTACCCCAGGCGCAAATTATGCTCGCTACGCCACTGTCGAACTCTAAGAAATTAATGCAGCTTCTAGAGCAGTTCTAAAGTTAGTAGTAAATTTTAGAAAATCGGCACTAAAAAATATATTTTTAAATATGTATTAAAAATATACTAAAATATGATCATATACAGGGTGTAACAGAAATAAGTACATTAAATTTAACCAGTGATACAACTCGTCGAGAGCAACAATATTTCTTAATAACTTTTTTCGAAATCTCATTTTTTTTAGCATTTTTACTCCCCTCGCCTCCATATATTAACGAGTCGATTAGGTATTTTCATACGTAATATAACAAGTGATATGATTATCATCGATGATATTCTAGAGTGAAACCGAGCTGCAGATTTCACGAGTCCGAAGGACGAGTTGAAATGTGCTGCTTCGATTTCACGAGCAATATCTTCGATTATTAATCATATCACGAGCTTATATTTAATGAGAGAATATAATGATTTTTTGCAATCTAACCTAACCTAACTTTTGATATACATATTCATATTGTATTAAAACATGGTACTTATGAGTTTTATTTAATATTTCGGAGTTTGAATTATTGTTATTATTTATTTTTATACTCAAAATTAACCGTCAATGTCATAAATAAAGAAAACAAATCCCTTAGTAACGACTATAAATACGGTGTTTATTTCCTTGTTTTTTATTATCGCTGTAATAAACGCGTAGCTAGGGAGATTCTGAATGTTGATTGGCGGAAAACATGTCACGTGACTAAGGAATTATATTCTCAGAATAATATAATCAAGTAGTAATAACAATAAAACAATTGTTTGTTTGTTGTTGTCAACTTTTTCAAATAAATTTTGAGAAATAAATCGATTAATAATTATGATAAAAGTTGTAATCAGTAAAAATGCCTGCCTTTGCGGATAACGAGTATACATATATTGTGCTGACCTATTCTGAAGCTTAGGGAAACGCTGCCGAAGTCCACCTAATTTATTTGGCACGTTTTCCGAATCGTCATCTTCCAAACGTTCACACCTTTGTACTTGTACGTAAATAAAATAAATAAATCTCCGAGTTCGAGATCATGAGTCCTTTAATAATAATAATTAATAATAATAATTTTATTTGCCCAACAGTGTACACCATAAAAAGGACAAAGTACAGTTACATGAAGCTAAACATTATAAAAGGAATATACATATACACATAAAAAGAAATATAACATATAAGTACATAATAAATGTTTATATTGCATCCAAATTAGAAAGTACATTCATAATTGAATATGGTGATATAGTGAATATATCTATATGACTTACAATTTTATTAATGTTATTGCACATAATATACATTGGAGACCTAGTTTGTGTATTTGTTCTCGCTGTAGAACAATGAAAATATAATTTTTGTCTTGATGTTAGACGCGGTACATGAAATTCAATATTCTCTAACAAGGCAGGACAATCAATTTTGTTTTGCAACAGTTTTAATAAAAATATAATTTTACTGTATAACGAACAGCTTACTTAGCTTATATATTTCTGTAAATATAAAAACAAGAAAATGACCTAATGCACAGAAGTCACGCTTAGTAAATTCGGGGCGTATTTTGTGCGTTGTTCATTCAAAAATTACCGTACTTGTCATTAAAAAAATTGAAATTACCGTACATGTAGGATAATAACTGAAATCATATCAGGGGGTTGTAACATTTAATTTACTTGTATTTTTTTCGCATTGAATGAATTTTTTGTTTATTTATAACTTTTTAAAAGGGCCAACTTCCAACTTCAAAAGGGCCACCACAAGTGGAATACTTTGAATTGAATAAACATTTAAGTAATTACTTTTACTTATTACTTTATTAATATGTAATGTATATACAGATGTTAAAAAAGTGTAAACTTTTTGAAGGCTACGACGTGCTTATTGTCAATCAAAAAGATTTTTTCAAATCGTCTGGTACATCTGTATAGCGCTTGTTTAATTTGTTGTTAAATATTGAAGCACTAGCAATATCATATTTCGATTCTTAAACATTATATAGACACAACCATACAAATAAAATGCTGTACTCGTAATAGATGAAACAGATGTTCGATTGTTCATATTCTATTCTTTATTTATTTACTGTTTTAGTGACTTTGTTAGACTAAAAATAAAACACAACATACGAACCTCGCACTGGAGTATGGAAGACGGATACAAGTCATATTTAGATATGAATGCGTATCCAAGAAGAACTGCTCAAGATGGGTTCCAAAACGGCCTGGCGTTTGTTTTGGCTTCATATGCACCAGATACTGATTATATTTGTGGACCACCCTTTGAAGGATTTAAAGTAAGACTGGAAGTCCCTACTTGTATACAGGGTTTATTTTGAAATATACAAAAAAAATGTTAATAAGCAAAGTTTAATTAGCTCATAAGATGATCGTAGTAAGAATTTTATATCACTTCCGGTTTTATCGGACATGGGTGCAACTTGAAATCTAGTATAGGGAATCGGTATTATTATATTATTTTTTTCAGAATGTACATAAAATTACTTTTACAGCGATATCAAAATATTATAGTTTTACCTCAACCATTTCAAAATAGCGACCATTTATTTTTCTACAGTCTACATAGAAAGTAGTCATTTGCGCTCTCTTTTGTCAACGCAAAATGTCACTTTGCCGGTCTATCGCGACAAAGTGGAAAAAATCTGATGTGGACACCACACGACTTCCTTGTACGATTATTAAACTATACATATTTTTTTTTATCTGATACAACTATCATTCTTAAATTAACATTAATCTAACCCGGTTCTTTTTAAAGAGAGTTTTGATTACAACAAAGAAATATTTTATTACAACAATGAATATGACTAATTTCACAATAAAAATATAATATTTGTTATTGTACCAATCATAAAATTGCACGTATTTAACGTAATTTGACATGAACATTTTTATTTTGTCCTAATCCATAGCAAGCTTTATTACAAAATCAAAAAAGTATATAATTTTTAAATCTAGATATCTCGCTTATACAAAGGGCTAATTTAATAATACTTGATGTGCTAGACGCAGAAATTAATTCTCTAAAACTTTTATTTGAAGCATTTATTTCTAAAATCAAAATAAAATCATTTTATTCAAGAAAAACTGTTAACAACTTCCAAGTAATGTACCACTTCCGGTTAGCCTATTTTAACCAAAATCTATTATGTTATTTCGATTGACATAAAAGTCTTGTATACCAAATTTGAAAAGTTTTGGATTATATTTTAAAACAGTTTTTCATTAAAATCTTTATAGGCTTCATGTAAAGTGCCACTTCTGGAAATTGTGTAATAACCAGAAAGGGAGGTGCACAACTAGATGTTGTAGCAGTCCTAAATACAAAATTTCAACTTTCTACGGCTTACCGTTTTTGAGTTATGCGAGATACGTACGTACAGACGTCACGACGAAATTAGTCAAAATGGATTCAGGGATGATCAAAATGGATATTTCCGCTGAAATCTGAAAACCGAAATTTTTCGCGATTACAATACTTCCTTGACTTACGTACAAGGAAGTTAAAACGCTCGCTGTCCAAATTTCTAACTATACAATGTTGAGAAATGTCACTTATCTACATTCTTAATGGAAACGTATAGTCAGGAACTAATGGCACTGTAGTGACACATTTACCGCCTTTACAAATCAATCTGACATATAACTGCCCTGTCGGTATATTACATAACCCAAAAATAAATGCTGCACTATTGTAAAAATAAAATAGGGCATTCATTTACAAAAACGAAAGTATAAAATGTTTAGATTAAATTGAAGCAATAGGTCAAGAAGAATGTGAAATAACGATAAATTAAAATTAAATATAAAAGACGTTTTTTCTTTATATTAATACTTATTAATTGAGTAGTAGTGTAAGTACAAAGTGTACATTTTATTATTTTTTATTGTGGTGGAGGCGACTGTAGAATTTTTTTTGTGTGTGTTTCGAGCGTAAATGGACATTGTCGATTTCGAGAAAACAATCTCTCAATCGACAATGTCCTATTTTGCACTCTTAATACACAAATAACTATTCCAAATCTGAAATTCAGATTTGAAATAGTTATTTGTGTATTTTAGTAATTCAGATTCTGAATTACTAAAATTCCATACGAAATAAAAACATAGCAAGCTATGAAAACAATTTTATTACCATAAAACAAAAGAACAGTGACGATACCTCTCTCCATAATTGAAGAGCCCTAATATAATTACTTTGACATTCTCCGAAACCATATCAACCATTCTTCATTTGTGTAACGCACTTGGGCCATAATTGTTATAACAAAAAAATAATTGACTGTCACATTAAATAACAAAACTAATGTAGGTAAATATTTTTCTTTTGTTTCAATGTAATAAAATTGTTTTCATAGTTTGCTTTTTACCTTCCGTCACCTTTAGGTAAGGAAGGTATTGTCTTTGGTCAAAAAATTCAATGATGAGTTTTTACTGAATAAGCATGTTTTAGGGTTCCTATAATACGATTTTACCATTTTTACGATGATGTCTGTCTATGTATGTATGTATGTATGTATGTATGTGTGTGTGTGTGTGTCTGTGTGTGTGTGACAAAAGTTCCGGATTCCATAACTTCAATACCACGATTCCAAAAATTATATTTTTTTTTGTATTCCTCAAGTTTACATCCAGAAGAACAAGTGATTAGATTTTGGTTATAATTGGTAAACCGGAAGTAGCCTCATTTGAAGATTAAACAGTTAAATTTGATTTATTGACATTTAACGTTATTATAACTTAAAGAATATATTATTCTCTATACGATTTGATTACATTTTATACTTCATATTCAATAGATACAGAGTTAAAGAATTTTAAAGAAATTAAATTTTATAATTCAGCCAGCTATGCTAAACATGGAAATTACTTATATATTCATATAATTCAAATTGGCAGATGTCAGTATCAATAAAAAGTAAATTAATGTGGCAGAGATGAGGATGTTGAAGTAGATGTTGGGGTAAACACGGAAAGATCCGGTAAGAAAATAACTCTAGTATTACAAGTTTCTAGAAAGATACAAGAAAGATGATTACATTGGTTTGAACATGTCATGAGGAGAAATGAAGAATTATATTGGAACAAGAATGAATAGTTTAGTAATAGGATGTTGAAGAAACAGAGGAAGACCAAAGATAAGATGGAAGGACTGTATTGCGGAAGACTTGAGAGAAAAGGAACTGAATGATAACGACACACAAACATAGGGACCCCCTAACGAATGTAAAAAGTTAAGAGGAAGAAGATGTCAGTGTCAGGTGCAATTTAAATAGTTTGTTTATGAAATAATTTTACTGGAAATTTAGAATCTTTTGCAAGAAAAATTATGTATGAAATTTATACATTATATACAGGATTGACGGAAGGTATTGTGCTGGCCACAACAGATTTTTTTATTTTGAATGGAGTATAGTAATAAAATAAATAGTCGCCATTTTCAAATAGTTGAAATAAAACTATATAGTTTGTTATCAGTGTTAATTTTATATACATTCTGAAAATAATATATAAAAACACCGATCCCCTATGCTAGATTTAAAGTTTCCACATTTCCGTTAAAACCGTAAATGATATAAAATTCTTACTACAATAATTCTTATGAGCCCCATTGTTAATAAGCAAAGTTTAACTAATTATTTATGATACAAGTGTTAAAAATGACATTTTATTTTTCCTTCTAGATAATCCTACACAACCCAGTAGAAACAGCAAAAGCGGCACAACAATATCTTCTAATTGGGTCAGAAAGAAAAGCTACAATAATGATTAAACCACAGCTAGTTACTACTCCACCAGAACTAAAATCCTTGGGTCCTCACGTGAGAAAGTGTTATTTTTCTCAAGAAAAATCATTAAGATACTTCAAAGTCTATACACATAATAACTGTTTGGTTGAGTGCAAAGCAAATGTCACCGAGAAATATTGTGGATGTGTCCCTTTCTATTTACCACGTAAGTTATAAAAGGTAATCCGTTCCTGGTGTTAGAATTGAGAAAAAACTGTCGGAAAGAGATAAAATAAAATCTTAAATTTTCTATTTTTTATTCATTTTTCGAAATTGACATTAAAAATTTCTCTGGGCTAACAAGTTTTCCAGAAACGGTGCCTATCGTTCTGATTATATAAATAAATAATAAAATACAGTGGTATCCGATGTGGTACCTCTACTTACGAATCGCTTCACATACGAACTTTTTGTATAATCCAATTTTGCCTGTAGATACGAATTTATTCTGCGATACTTTTTTAATGCAGAGTAGGTACTGTTGCTGTATCATACGAGTATATATAATCCGTACCAAAGTTCTTTGTCGGTACGTCATCATTTCATTTTCAAGATATACTGAAAAATATATTGTCGTACTCTATCTTAATACAATCGTGTTTGTCAATCTAAATTTGCGAAGTAATGATGCTAATACGTACAGTTTTATTCTTTGTTTTCATTAAAAGTAGAAAAAAAAACAGGTAAATAACGTACTTCGTTCAGAGCTGAGCGCTGTTTAGTTTGCTGTTGGCATTGCATCCCAAAACGGGGATCTGTATTAACGCCAAGCGATTTGAATCGTATGGTTACAATTGATAACGTGGGGATCAAGTCGCGGAAACTTAGGACTTTAACATGTACAATCAGTCTTTCCTAATTTCTTGCTTCCCTAGTCATTTTAAGTAAAAAATCTGTTGTGGCCATCACAATACCTCTCGCCCTTTCCATTATGGTATATATAAATATTGGGTGCTATTCTTGTGTCAACGTTAAAATAGCTTAGAGACGGTCTCTAGCTAAAGGTGTATTATTACAAAAAAAAGGTTTTAAAATGTACCGTTTTTACTCTGTGTATTAAGTAATAAGTCGTATTCAATTTTAAGGTTAGGTAGTGTATAAAATTTATGAATTTTACGTACCTAGTTCAATTTGGTAGCACCCTTTCGCAAAAAAATCTAAGTGCTATTTAAAGCTTGTAGTTAATATTACTCCATAATATTTCTTTCTTGCTGTGAAATGGATTCCAGTTCTTCCGTAACCAGATCAATTAAAATTGACAGTTCCTTTTCGCAATCTGTATCTTCGTCTAAATTCTTCATCATCAAACTGTTGAAAAGGATTTGTTCTTTCACGTTCAACTCTAATTCTTCCGCTATTTACATCTAAAACCTCTCTAACATCTTGAATTTCGGCGCACTCACCATGTTCATCCGCCATCTTGTTAGCCATTGTTAGCGTTTAAACGATTTAAAGTTACCCAATGGCACCTTTAAGTTTAGAGGTGACCTGTAGCGTTAGCGGCGGTAAAAACTGACACTAGAATACAATTTTTTAGAGTTCAGCTCTAAACTGCGCTAACGATGACCTTTAAGTTTTAACGTTGACACAAGAATAACACCGATTGTATTTAACATTTTTTGTAGACACAAAAAATTCTAATTACACCTAATCTTTATATTTACGTATTTTCTATAATTTTAAATTCATTCTATGAGCAAGTTTTCTCCATGTCTTCTAAATGTTAGAGGTTTTTCCAATTCATTAGCGGGATTGGTGGTATTTCTGAAGGATTCATGAAATATACCTATAATTTTAAATATATAATTAATAATACAATAAGAAATATTAAATATCGTTCCCAGAAAAAAACTGCAGTACTATCTCTGGCATCTTTGACACTGACATTAGTTTTATCTGTCAATTACACACAATTAAATTTCTCAAGTAGTTACCATGGAAATATTTCGGCTGTGAGCAGGCTGTGACATTTTCTACACCAGATTATTTTATAGTTTATATTTCTATATCTTTAAATCTGTAGAAGATATAATAAAACCTTTAAATGTGTAGGATAGAGAATTTTGTTTTTTAATATTTGTAATAACATAAATTTTTAAAAAATAATATTTAGAAGATTTTTGTTATAATACTACTACTTCCGGTTGTCCAATTGTTACCAGAATCTATTCAACTCTTTCCATCACTGTTAGATTGAGGAATCCGTAGTTACATAGGTCTTTAATCTTATAGAATTTGAGAAAATATGTCTCCAACAACCCCCCCCCCCCCCCCACACACACACACACACACAGACATTATCGTAAAAATGTTATTATCGGATTCTATGGACCTTAAAACGTGCTTATCCACTAAAATCTGGATATGCGATTTTTAGCATGAATCCAATACCTCTCTTAGCGAGAGGTAAAAAGCTTCAAATAAAAGTTGTAGAGCATGAAATTCTGTATCAATCAGCAAAATTAATTTTATGTGCCTTACAACGGCAGAAATTAAGTATGAAAATCACGAAAATCACCTCAAAAATGGCAATAGTCATGGAACTGAGACAAAATAAATAACAAATATCTGTCATGTTAGGATAATTTATTTTTATTAGGTATTATTTCTAATTTCTGTTCCAGTTAACAATTATCTGTTAATTTAAATTGATATTTGTTCACTTGAACAGAAATTACTTATAATAAAAATAAATTAACCTAGCTAGACAGATAAATCGTTATAGGCCAGTCGTCAGGGCATTCAGCGGAGGTAAAAATCGTTTTAAATCGGGAATAGTATATTGTGCAACAAGCGCAGAAAAGCACCTATTGCCCACGAGGTGTGAAAGTTTCAGCACGGAATCACGCAAGTGGACAATAGGTGTTTCTGCACGAGTGGCACACTATACTTTTTCTACGACCACACTCTTTTGTAAGATATAAATAATTCAATTTTAATAAAGGACATAATGTTTTTCTCAATAATTAATAAAACTTTAAAATAATTATTTTTACTATGAATGGAAATATATACATGGATAAATAATTATCAAATATTTTGTAATTTATAAGTCCAAAAATACGTATATAAATATTAAATTACAGTTGGCAACTTGTGTGAGAAATAATTTCTCACATTTTAACCCACGAAAAGATTAACTTTCGGGCTTTGTAAAGCAAGGGAATGTGTGAGAAATAATTTCTCACACTTTATCCCACGACTGTGGGAAATTAATAACTTTCGGGTTATGTAACGTATGGGAAAAGTGCAATTTTCTGTAGTGGTCGTAGGAAAAAACAGTTTCTTTTATTGATGGCACGCATTGCATCAACCGTACGCACGTCTATGGCGTGACTGCATGACTATTACTTAGGCCATTCATTATGGACACTTTAACCATTGTTTTGTTTTAAGAAAAAAAAAATTTATAGGAGACGAAAATTCAAAGATATGTGGATTTGGAAAAATAAATTGTTTAGAAGAAATTGAAAGTAAGTACAAATAAACAATTTGCACTAATAGAATTCTAATGTCATTATGGCACGTATTTCTTATTTTCAAAGAACTTAACCTAATTAATATAATTCAAATCATATTATATAGCTCAATTTTGAATTAAAAGAAATAATTTCAAATTTGTTCTATAAAAATCTCTAGCAAAAAAATATATGATAAATTTGAAGTACAGTAAAATTCTTGAAAGATGTCTGATCAAGGTCGTCTACGAATTGTATGAATTCAGATTTTTGTTTCGCGAATTATGACAAATTCAGTAGTGTCGTTTGCTTAATTTTTATGAGGGTACATAAGATACTACTGTTATTTTATTATTATAAAATTATATGTTACAGTAAAAGCATTCAAAAATAAGTCAACTGGTAAGTTTATTATCAAATGTAAAACCAAATATGTGAAAAATAAGATACTGACACAAAACAACGTTATTCGTGCGGCTATGAATTAAGGTAATGTATCTGAAATAATAAATAAACTTACGTTACAGCGAAAGTATTATTAACAACGAGCATCGTTTTAAAGTGGAATGTCCTAACTTAGTCGAAACAATCTGAATTTTTGAAAGACAAGCGTGTTATATCTATCCTTATCGCACATGCTTTATAGCCTTTGCAAAGGAAAGAGATAAATGTATGGCAATTTGTTAATTCCGTTCATGATACAGATGACCTTGATCGGACATCTTTCAAAATTTTTACTGTACACGATTTTATATTGTACTATAATATGATGCAAAATAAATAATTTCTACAAGAACTATTCTGTTTGCTTAATAAATATTACAAAAGAAACTTATATGTAAATAATTTGGTTGCATGTTCTGTTTCAAAATCTTCGTCTTCAAATTGAAACATCAACGCCCGAATTTAAAGGTGGATTCACATGTACCGTTATCACCGTCAAATTGCTCACCGCTTATACCGTTCTGTTCTGTGATTGGTTGAAATCGTACGCTACGAACTGTTTCGACGCTATGAACTGCGACGGCCGCCATTGAAATATTTTTATTTTTGACGACGTTGACGAACGTGTGTACATCAACTAGTTAGTGTGAAACACCTAAGTGTTGGAACGCTAAATGAGGCGGTAATGATACCATAGCGAGTATTTTTTGCATGCAAGCTAATCAAAAAATTCTGTTGTGGCCAGCACAATACCTTTCGCCACTTCCGTTTTTGGTTACATAAGTATAGGGCGCAAGCAGTCATGTGTCATTGTTGGCCTTGACAAGCAGATATGGGGGCCCATGTCAGAATGACAATTAGTAATTATGTACAATAGATGTCAAATGTCAAAAAATTTCATTAAAAATTTCAAGATTTTCTAAATTCACGTAATTAATTTGTCACTAGGACTGTGAAATTTACTTGTTGAGGAAAATAAACCACATGGAATTGGAAAATCACGAAATTTAAAATGAAAAATTATGAAATATGACATTTATGTACATAATTACTAGATATCATTCCGTTACGGTCCTCATATCTGCTGGTCAAGGCCAACAACGTTACATGACTGCTCGCGCCCTATTGTATTTAACATTTCTTGTATACCTACGTTCTACACCAAAAATTCTACTTACATCTATTCTTTATACTTAGATTTTTTAATTTTAAATCCATTCTATGAAGAAATTTTGTCCTACAATAGAATTTTTTAAAGATGTCCGATCAAGGTCATCTTCGAATTGTATGAATTAAGATTTTGACAAATTCAGTAGCGTCGATTACTTAATTTGTTATAATAATATATAAATATATATTTATAACACCCAATAATTTCTAATAACTACATAATGAAGAATATTGCCTCTGCAGTCTGCTTCTCAGTCAAATCTTATCGCTTCACCCTAACATAATAGTATTTTATGTACCAAGGGCGTTACTATGATCATAATGCCAGGAGGGCGACGAGGATCTAGCCCGAGGGCCTCCGGCCCGAGGGATAGATGTCCGATGGGCATTATCATCTAGTAACGCTCGTGGTGCATACAAGATTTTATGTCTCACTAGAATATCTGAAACAAGTTTTAATTGATAATAATTTTGATTACAATAATGCTCAAATCTTGGCGTTGCTAAGGAGGTTGATTAATTGTTTTATTTATTATCAACGTTTATTTTTTTTGTGTTAACGATGATCGTGTACGGTGTATATAAACATATCCAAGACAACCGGGGCATAATGGATATGTTTATATACACCGTATCCTAGCAATAAACAGTGCATAATACTTTAGTGAGACATAAATATATAAACAAAGGACAGCCACACTGCGCTCTATTATCTTTGTTTACGCTTCGATCTGTTGGAAACTAATCTCATGCGTACGTGCTGTATTTGTAAACTAAATATTTAGAAATTAAAATATTCTACTCTGACACTACACCCAAATAAATAAACGTTACAATTGGTATCAAGTGTTCGGATTAATGAACTGTGAAGTGTAAATAAAAATAAATAAAATGACGATTAAGGAAATAAAATTAAGTGAATTGAAAGAAAGTGATCTCAAAATAGAACTGGCAGAATGAGATTTGGAAACAACATAAAAGAAGTCAGTGCTTTAAGACTGCGGTAAGCATTAATCGATTCTGGTGAAAATCCTGGCGATTACTTATATAACGTATCCAATATTTGTATACTTATAGAAGAAAATTCCAAAGAATTAAAACACGAAATTGCAGAAAATTAAATTGTAAGCTAGGCAATAGTCGTATTAATAGTTGTTTATTGCATAGCCTACTTCAATATTGTAAAAATATTTCTGATTTTTAATATCATTTTTCTCGAAATAATTGTTATACAACCCCATATCATATTTAGGTATATCGTTGAAATCAGAAAAAAATTCTCTATCTAATGGACAAAAAATTTATATAGGTTGCCATTTAAAAAAATATAATTTTATTCTACCGTTTGAGAACCACTGGTTGAATTTTTTATTTATTATTCCTCATAAATCAAGCCCTTTTTCCTGGTAATTTTTTGTATATAACATTTTTCTCTAAAGTCATTAGTTCGCCCAAAAAAGCGGTGGTTGTTTTAAAGGAAACAACCTGTATCTATATATATATATATATATATATATATATATATATATATATATATATATATATATATATATACATTTTGTTTATTTCATACTGTTTCACGTTGTTTTATTAGTGTAATTTGTTAAAATTATTACATATAAGTACAACGAATATGAAAGTGCTTTCAGCACATTCCCAAATTTAAGAGAGACATGTGATTACATTCCAGGTCAAAAAATTGTTGGATTAGGTTGGTTAGGTTAGGTGAAGTTTATTGTTGTTGTGTTTGGTTAAGTTGCCTAAATATAACAACAATAACCTCACCTAACGCACAAAACTCATCCCGAGTTTTCCAAGAGTGATTTTTGTGCGTTAGGTGAGTTTATTGTTGTTACGTTTGGTTAAATTGACTAAATATAACAATAACCTCACCTAACGCACAAAACTCACCTCGAGTTTTCACTGAGTGATTTTTGTGCGTTTGATGAAGTTATTGTTGTTGTGTTTGGTTAAATTGACTAAATAGTACAACAATAACCTCACCTAACGCGCAAAACTCACCCCGAGTCAATAAGACTGATTTTTCTGCATTAGGTGAGGTTATTGTTTGTTAAAGTTATTAAAGCATTTTTTGTAACTGAAAGTTACATTTTTCACAAATATACACTATAAACTATGGAATAAAAAAATCCCTAGAAGTCTATTGCCAACTGAGTCAGTTATTTTTGATCACTCTGTACTATGTTATTATTATTACAGGAAAAATATTACTATTTGGCCTACTTGAAAAGAGCCCAGACCCTTCTTATGAAGAAATGCAGACCGATGAATACAAAATCTTTGACAATTGCGACTGCATTTCTGCTTGCAACGATTTGCAATTTTCTGCAGAAATATCCTACACCAATATGCATGTCCAAGAAACATTACAAAGCTCTGCTGTGTGGAATAGTGTTCCTCCTCAGTAAGATCATAAATATTTTTGTTAATTTTGTACATGTTTACTCGTATATTTGTAGCATACAGAAGCAGCTACAAGAAGGAACCTTCAGAACAAGTGCGGTAGAAATATTCTTCAAAGAATCACAATTTCTAGCGCTAACAAGAAGTGAATTATATGCAAGAAATGACTTTGCGGCAGATTGCGGAGGGCTGCTTGGACTTTTCTTAGGGTTTTCTTTACTGTCTGTAGTGGAAATTATTTATTTTCTAACGCTTAAGTTCTGGTGCAAAATGCGACAGATAAAAATTGAAGAGCAAGTAAATTATAGCGCTCATTATACACCATGAATGATTTTGGATGCAATATGTACGCACTATAGTAGAAATGATTAGACGCACATCATCAACCTGAAAAAAATCTGTTGTGGCCATCACAATACCTCTCGCCCTTTCCATTGTGGTATACCGTGAGTATTTTTTAACATGAAACATGGGATTTGTCATATCCATGGTTACGACTTGACATTTGATTGACAGCACTGTATTTGCCTGTCTCATTTAAAATTAAACATAGGGGATGAATTTGACAGAAGTATTATATTTAAATATTGTAAGAAATAACAAAATAATGAACAAATAAACCAACTAACAAACAAGTAATAGTACATTAAAACACAAGTATCATAAGGCAATCTGTTAACGTACGAGTCCAAGTTTGGAAAACGAGCCGCCAGGCGAGTTTTACAAAGGACGAGTGCGTCAACAGGCCTTATGATACGTGTTTTTTATACAATTTTTTCTATTGAGGTAATTTTACGAATAAATTTATTTAAATTGCGACGTCAAATTATGACTAGGTATTTTTTGTTAGTTATGTTTATGTTGGTAACGCTTCTCGCTAAAAATTGAAATTTCATATTTTGTCAACTATTGATTAATTAGTGTATTGCAAGGTGTATTGTATTTATGATTCAAGGTCTGATTCTGGTTGTGAAATTAATATTATATTTCTTTCTAGTCCTATCACCTAAAGAAAATATAAAAATCGATAATTAAAAGTAATATGTTGAAATATTATCAACAACTTACCATTTTGAGGTTACCTGTCATCTGTCAGTTATGAAAGCATGACTACCAACTCTAGAACATGAAAGGCGCCAAAAATAGTACGCTTATAGATCTTCTAAACGTCGTGTTTGCAGTACAAAACAGTGCGTTTATAGAAACATAAGAACACCGAAATAGAAAAACATAATAACGAACAAATAAACAATAATTATAATAAATTTTAAAAAATCTCTCCATTAACTGCAAAGTCTTGTACCACATTGGATAATTGGGCAACTGTAATATGTTGAGAAATGTTTCAAATTTGTACTTTTAATTGATTTCAATTTTGAAGATTTCCTCCCGTGTAAACTTTTGATTTTAAAAATCCCCAATAAAAAAAATCTAAAGGTGTAAGATCGGGTGACCTAGCAGGCCATTCTACTTCTCCACCGTGTCCAATCCAGCGACGGGGAAATGTTCTATTTAAAAAGTTTCGCACAATTTGGGCATTGTGTGCAGGAGCACCGTCATGTTGAAACCGGGTCTTGAATGTTTAATAATCTGATCACAGGTATGACTTCATTTTCCAATAAATACAAATAATTTTCAGCAGTAATATTCCCGTTAATAAAAAATAGCCCAATAATGTGGGATCCTATTATGCCAGTCCAAACGTTAACTTTCTCGGGTCGTTGAGTCCTCGTACTATGATACAAATGTAGATTTTCTCTGGACCAATACCGACAATTTTGTGAAGTTACCTCGCCATGTAAATAAAAAGTTGCTTTGTCCGTAAAAAGTATATTTTGCAGCAAATCTGAATTGTTATTAACGCATTCAAACATTCTTTCACAAAAATTTATTCTTCGTCTCGTCTCGTCCATAACTAATAACTCCTGGTGATTTCGGAAATGGTATGATCTGTAATGCTCCTTTTTAAATAGCCTGTGTACAGTAGCTTTGCTTACAGCAGTAGCTTGCCCAATCTCTCTTAATGTTAATCTGTTCGTATTTTGTATTAAAGTCAGAATTTCATGTTTTTTCTGCGCAGTTAATATATTACAGGATCCATTCCTTCTGTTATGTGCAGGCTGGACACAACCATTTCCTCTAAAGGTATTCACTATTCTTAAAATTGTTGCTGCACTTGTTGTAGGCCTGTCAGGAAATGAAGCGCGGAACAAGTCCGACACGTAATAATCTGCACCTTCTCTTCCACAGTATAAACCATTTTATTTCAAATTGGATTTTTTTTTGACACTGACAGAGTAGACAAATGTCAAAATTGTCCCCTATGTTTCATTTTAAATGAGACAGGCAAATACATTGCTGTCAATCAAATGTCAAGTCGTAACCATGGATATGACAAATCCCATGTTTCATGTTACAAAATACTCACGGTATATGTATAAGTATTGTATTTAACATTTCTAGTACACACAAAAAATTCTAATTACACCTAATCTTTATATTTACGTATTTTCTATAATTTTAAATTCATTCTATGAGCAAGTTTTCTCCATTTCTTCTAAATGTTCGAGGTTTATCCAATTCATTAACGGTATTGGCGGTATTTCTGAAGGGTTCATGTAATATACCTATAATTCTAAATATATAATTAATAATACAATAAAAAATATTAAATATCGTTCTCAGAAAAAGCCTGCAACTATCTCTGAATTTTTGACACTGGCATTAGTGACATTTATCTGTCAATTACACACATTTAAATTTCTCAAGTGGTTACCATGGAAATGTTTTGGGCTGTGAGGAGGCTGTGAGATTTACTACATCAGATTATTTTATAGTTTATATTTCTATATCTTTAAATCTGTAGAAAATATAATAAAAAAAATAAATGTGTCGGATAGAGAATTTTGTTTTTTAATGTTTGTAATAACATAAATTTTCAAAAAATAATATTTAGAAGATTTTTGTTAAAACACTACTACTTCCGATTATCAATTGTTACCAGAATCTATTCAACTCATCCCATTACTGTTAGATTGAGGAATCCATAGTTACACAGGTCTTTAAACTTATAGAATTTGAGAAATTGTGTCTCCAACAACTCCACACACACACACACATACACACACACACACACAGACACACACACACACACATACATACGTATGTATGTATACATACATACATACAGACATCATCGTAAAAATGGTAAAATCGTATTATAGGGACCCTAAAACATGCTTATTCACTAAAAACTCATCATTGAATTTTTTGACCAAAGACAATACCTTCCCTACATAAAGGTGACGGAAGGTAAAAAAAATAATTAAGATCATTATTGATAGTACAGTAACAAATCTTTACTATTCCGAGTCTTCTGCTTCAATATCAAAATCCAACTCTTTACCGAAGCCATCTAGGTCGTCGTCAAAGTTCATACCTTTTGGATTTTTATAAAAACCTTTTGCATCCAATGGTATGAAAGATTTAATATCCGCTAGTTTTTGTTTGAAATTTCTTTACTGGTTGGCCAAAGTATTTGTAATTCATTTTTAAAAGTAGATGGCGCTTGCCTTTTACTATTTTTTTGGATTGGAATTTTATAAAACGGTTCATCGTCCTCATAAGAATATTTTTAAAAAATTGAAAATGGTTTATCCTTTTTGATTTTTATTACTCTTGTTTTCATCCAGCTTATCTTGTTTTCTTCAGTATCAGTTTTTCTGTTTGTTATTTCCTTTTTCGGCCACGGAAAAAAAATCTTGCATATTTATTTCGATCACAATCAGTGGATTCTGTTTCCTACAATTTTTCATTATACTCCTGTCCATTTTAATCACTTCTTATCACGTTCAAAGAAGAAATAAGAAGGCGTTGACACAAAATTAATAAAGTTTAAAAGGAACCAAGCGACACAATTTAAGGCATTTAATTTAGCTGAAGAGAACTAGTCGCTTGGTTCCCTCCAGCTTAAAAATACATAGCGAGTAGAAGGTTTGGCGGTTCGTTCATCCATATATTTCTAAGTAATAGAATTTTTTTTAAGCTTGGTTCTTTTCAGAATAATGTTTTAAGGATTCTGACGAGTCGTTTGGTACCATATTCACTGTTTTCGTAAATATGTCGCTTGGTCCCTTTCTGATAAGCATGGTCCGAATGTTACGACAAAGCATACTATTTTTAAGCCAAGGTCAGCCATAATATCTGCTAGGGGTTTAGGGTGAAAATGACGCTCTTTCAATCTATATAAACATCAAATTTAAAGATATAAGTGAATATAAGTAATAGACTTTTTATGTGAATACTTACAAACCATTCTGGGTTATTGTTAAAATAATAAAACTGAATGTATCTTATTAAATCCATGATAAACAAATAATCAATGAGAAGAAGTAAATATGTCTCATGATCTTTTGTAGATGATGTGGTGATTAAACGAAAATTCCAATATGGAGTTGACACGTATACATATGGTAAAACAGTACTGTCAACTGAAATATGTTTATATTTATTATCCATTAAATGACTAAAAAGAAAAAGTGACATGTGAAAATTTAAATTCAATAAATATGTGTATGAAATATTTTATTTATTTATTATTATTACCTGATATCGATATAACAATAAACAACAATTATATAAAAATATGTATATATACATATTTCAGTTGTCAGTACTGGTTTACCGTATGTTATATGTTATATAGGAATTTTCGTTCAACCGCCATATTATCCGCAAAAGATGGTAAGACTTTTTTACTTGTCATTGATTATTTGCTTATCATGGATTTAATAAGATACATTCAGTTTTATTATTTTAACAATTTATGTATAAACTTTTACTAATATTTTTTTTTTGTTGCAAGAGGTGCAACGTAGAACAAGTGTGTATAATTAATACAAGAAGAAGAATGAATATAAGTAATAAACTTTTTATGTGAATACTTACAAACCATTCCGGGTTATTGTTAAAATAATAAAACTGAATGTATCTTATTAAATCCATGATAAGCAAATAATCAATGACAAGTAAAAATGTCTTACGATCTTATGCGGATAATATGGCGGTTGAACGAAAATTCCAATATGGAGTTCACACATATACAAACGGTAAACCAGTACTGACAACTGAAATATGTATATATATATATATATACATATTTTTATATAATTGTTGTTTATTGTTATATCGATATCAGGTAATAATAATAAATAAATAAAATATTTCATACACATATTTATTGAACTTAAATTTTCACATGTCACTTTTTATTTTTAGTCATTTAATGGATAATAAATATAAACATATTTCAGTTGTCAGTACTGTTTTACCATATATACGTGTCAACTCCATATTGGAATTTTCGTTTAATCACATCATCTACAAAAGATCATAAGACATATTTACTTCTCATTGATTATTTGTTTATCATGGATTTAATAAGATACATTCAGTTTTATTATTTTAACAATAACCCAGAATGGTTTGTAAGTATTCACATAAAAAGTTTATTACTTACATTCACATCTTTAAATTTGATGTTTGTATAGATTGAAAGAGCGTCATTTTACCACCCTAAACCCCTCGCAGATATTATAGTTGACCTTGGCTTAAAAATAGTATGCTTTGTCATAACATTTATTATCGTTTTCCGGCTTGTAGTACATTTTATGTGCTCTCAATTAGTTAGGAGGAGGAACAGAGAAAATTCGAAGGAAGAAGGTAAGTGAAAATATTAAAAATAAATGCTATAAATATAAAAAAGATGATTTATAGTAAACGTAGATAAACAGCAGAGTGAAAACGAAGATAAAATAGAAGAGAAGGAAAGTAAAGATAAATCTGAATCGATGGCCGTGGATGAATGCGGCGCGAAAGGTGAAGGTGAAGTCCTGTTTAAGGACAAAGACGAAATCCTTACAGAAGACAAGCCTGCAGATAAAGGAGATATGACTCCTGCAAACTAATAAACGCTCGTCAAATCAAATTATTTCAATTCAAAATTTATATAATCTTATTAATATTTTGGATTTTTTTATCAATTTTCTTATGTAAAATTTCTAAATTTTTAATAAAATATAGTAATTTTGTTCATTCTTTTCTTTGACTTACAAATTTTCATAACACTAATATTTAGTTTGTTTCATTTAATAGTACATTATAAAGCAAGGGAGAGAAATGCATGATTTTTCCAAAATGTAATGTGTTACCTACACGTTATTTTTACAAGAATAAAAGTTGAAATATTAGTATGCTACATTAGGAGCTTTTAAATCGTTGCAAAATAAGATAGAAATTTTTTGACAGTTGAATCGTTACACATGACAGCAAAAATTTGTTTGTTGAAAATTACTTTCAATAATTGTAATTTAGTTCAGGATTCTCTTTGTTCAGTTCTAAAGAACCGCAAGATATACTTGATGCTGTCGGTGCGACACTTTTCAACTTGTTACCCCCGAAATTCAAAAAATTGTATAATAAAACATTTAATGTCATTACTTGTCAAAATAATAAAAACTCCTCTAGTGCTGAAATGCTTTATTATCTGTGCTATCTATATTCCACCAGATATAGTTCAAGATGATCTTAATACATTTCTCGAGGCACTAGAACTGATATTTATTAACGAACGTGTTCTCATTATAGGAGATTTTAATTTACCAGATTTATACAATAATTTAATTAATACAAATTATCGAAAAAACAATTAGAGAGTCAAGCGAAATACATATTTGTTTTATCGACTTAGAAAAAGCCTTCGATAAAGTCAACAGAACTGATATTTGGAAAATTCTAGAAAGGCGAGGTATAGACCAAGTGATTATTAAAGGAATGAAAAGTTTATACAAGGAAACTAAAAACTATGTAAGAACTAATATACATATAAATAAAATAAAAGTATTACTTACACTTTACATAAATATTAGAAGTATATATAAATGTGTTTTGCTTTAAAATAAAACAAGTAGCCACGAAAATACATAATAATTTGCGCAACAACAACGAATATGACAGTGGCCCTCTAATGGCGGACGAAACGGGAGCCACGTCATGGTCATACCCTGAGTATATATAGGTACCCTATGCCAAGGTGGCTTGGAGTGCCGCCGCTGAAGTGTGAGGATTTCTGTCCTATACTGTTTATTTTATTATTTATGCTCCTATACACGCTTTATTACGCCGCATCCATTGTTCTGATTTTTTTTAGTTTGAGGAGAGCAGCAGAAAACCAACCTCAACGTAGATGGTTTTTCCTGGCCAGCCTGTGGGACGGCATGACAACCTGATACCTGGTGAATCTGATACATCAACGGGAATTTGGGGCCACGAAATCTGCGGCCACGTAGTCCCTTACCACGTCACTACCAAACATCGGTATCGCTGTACCCAGGCTTGAAGCAGGCCTATCCACCACCGTACGTCACTGGTTTACCAGCCGACACTGATGCCTAGTGCACCCGGACAAACTTTTAGTAAAGTTTCCTGAAACTTGTTTCCCGAAGAAGAAGAAGTTTTGGAGAAACTTTTGCATCAACGTACCGTGTGTTCACACGAGAAAAATTAAAGTTTCCTCAAAACTGGTAATTTTTCTCTAAATCTATAGACTCTTGGAGAATTATTTTTTCGAAAGAGAACAAGAAGTACAGGAAATTACATGTAGGAATTAAATTTAACTAAAATTAAATGGAGAAATAAACTGAACCGTATGTGCTTAGAACTAAGAATTCCAACAAAACTAAATTTATGAAGTAAACTAAACTACATAAGATTTCTGAATAAACTACACTGAAATGAACCAATTTTTATAAACAATAATTGTTATAATCGACGCCAAAAATCAAAGTTTTTGTGATCCTAACCTCTTTTTTCTTTACAAATATCATAATAGATGAGAAGTTAGGTGCACGTTAAAAAATTGACATAACCTCTTGAAGTTTTAACGGCGCCGTTAACTTTCGGGCAACTTTTCATACTTCTTCTTCCAGCCAATAATGTAGCAGTTGCAAGTTAGCTTAGTTGTAGCCAAAGGGTAGTTCATTTGACTTCGCTAGACTCAACTATAATTCTTTTATTATAATCCAGTTTAAACGGAGGGGCAGTGTAACAGCCACGTGCGTGGACTCTAATATGGGTTGTTTATTTTTTTAAATTGAATAAAAAAATGGCCTTTTATTCATTTAAAAATGAATAAGAGAGATTATGTTGTCTTATGTAAGACTTTTTTGCCATTTTTTTCTCAAAGTTACCACAATAACAGTGGAGTGTGTATTGCGCTGGGGTTTGTCTAATGAAAGTAAGGATTTCCGTTAAAGTTCTAGAGAGCTTCACAACATCGTCCGCTCTGTACTGTACGCAACCAAAACTAGTTAGTAACTAATGAGTGTCGAAATGCGAAGAATTTTCTGACAATGGCATGCATGAAAGCAAAGATGATTTCTTAAACGAGTAATATATTTGTATGAAATAAATAACTTTCAATCAGGGTTATGTTTAAAACAGTTTGTTTTAAACAATATGTTTTAAACATGTTTTAAACACGGCCTAATGTTTTAATGCATGTTTTAAACAGCGTTTTAAATCAGGTGTTTAAAACTGTTTTAAACATGTTTAAAACAACAGTCCAAAAATACATATTTTTTTTTCACTTTTTAAATATATTTAGTAATTAAAACCATTCGCTGACTTATAGGGTACAAAAAAGTCTCTTAAATATCTTTGAGAATTTTTTTATTATTAAACAAAACATAAATAATATTAATTACTATATATAACATTACATTAAATAAATGTAAAAGGTAGGTTTAAATACAAATTAAAATATAATTCAAATTTAATGGAACTTATTGGACAATTGGACTTAACTGTTTAATTCTCTAAATATGCATACTAATTTTGCTGCCTGAACGCCTATTGTGAATAAATATCGGGACTTATCATTATCACACAAACAAAACAATTCAGCTACCAGTGATTCCACTAGCTATACGCTACGCAGCTAGAGCGCTAGAGCAATGTAAATCCCCGTCCTCGCACAAAAAACGACATTGACGACATCTTTTGATGGAAAAATATGTAGTAAAACAGATACCCTGTTTAAAACATGTTTGAAACATATGTTTTTTTTTTGTTTAAAACATGTTTTTTTTAACGGAGTAAAAACATGTTTTAAACAAAAAAAACAGTTTTAAACAGTAAAAAACAATTTTTTTGTTTAAAACTGAAAAAAACATGTTTTTTTTCAACCCTGCTTTCAATGCATTATAAACAGAAACCCTTGTATATTACAGCATAATTTTAAGTTAACAAATAATTTTGTTTCATCAGAATTATATAAATTATCATTGGAATTCCCCTCATAATTATATATGAACATATAGTCTAAAAAACAACAACAAAAAGTTTATCGGTCGTATATTATTGTTACATTTGTATAATATACGTACTTGAAATTATAAAATGTAAATCAGTCATTATCAAGATGTCAAACAACAAAGATATACTAGTATTTGTCTTTCTTTGTTTAATTTTTATAAAAGAGGTAAGAAAAAATTAATTAAAATAATCTCTAAATTGCTTTTTCTACTTCCACTATTAAAATAATGTTAAGGCCCAGTATGTTCATTTATGTTTAAAATGTCTTTTAACTGTTAATTAAAACGAAATTTATAGCATCGATATTATAGCTTTCGATACGGTAATCCATAATCTATTGTATTTATAGAACTAGTACCAGAGTTACTAATAAAAACTTGTTTATACTCTGTTCGCCGAATATATGCCAACGAACACGCTCTGCTCACGTAAATATTCCTTAACAGGCCCAGCCTTCGTTCATTGCTACGTTCATACGAGAGCGATTCTCTAAAACTTTTATTTGAAGCATTTATTTCTAAAATCAAAATAAAATCATTTTATTCAAGAAAAACTGTTAACAACTTCAAGTAATGTACCACTTCCGATTAGCCTACTTTAACCAAAATCTTTTATGTTATTGCGATTGACATAAAAGTCTTGTATACCAAATTTGAAAAGTTTTGGATTATATTTTAAAACAGTTTTTCATTAAAATCTATTATAGGCTTCATGTAAAGTGCCACTTCTGGAAATTGTATAATAACCAGAAAGGGAGGTTCACAACTAGATGTTATAGGAGTCCTAAATACAAAATTTCAACTTTCTACGGCTTACCGTTTTTGAGTTATGCGAGATACGTACGTACGTACGTACAAACGTCACGACGAAATTAGTCAAAATGGATTCAGGGATGATCAAAATGGATATTTCCGCTGAAATCTGAAAACCGAAATTTTTCGCGATTACAATACCTACTTCCTTTACTTACCGTACAAGGAAGTAAAAATGCCCAAATATAGTCTTAACTATTGCAACCTAAAAATATTTTTTATTGCCGTTAGTATATTTATTTCAGAGGGTATGAATACATTTGGGGTTGGGCTCGTACAAGTATAATCTCTATAGCAAATTATGTTACTCTAAAAAATTGCCTCCTCTAAAGTTTGAGTTGCCCACTCTGAAATTTGGACCTGACTACGGGCCTGAGATATAGTGGTTACTATACTTAGTTATACATATTTAGTTACGTAATTATTTATTAATTAAAATGTAAAACTTAAGTATTTATTGTCAACCATTTAAACGGAGGCTCCGAACGCAAAATATTAACAAAAGTAAATAAAAAAAATTACATACTTATTTTATATAGTTGCTCTGAGCGTGCCAAAAAAAAAACTCGTGACATCACAAACAATTATAAAACTTGTTACATAATTTACTATTTTATACTTCGAAAAGCTTATTAGGTATTTATATAACATTCCTGTAGTTTATATGTATGTAAATATTTAGATACTTTCAAATTTTAGGTATCATCGCAAGTAACAAATAAAGAAGCAGGTCAATTTTTTGTATCATGTTTGAAAGAATTTGGATACGCAGAAAGTAAGTTTATTTTTGATATTTATTTATTTATTATTTCAGCGACGTAGAATTCAGATAATCTAATCCTCATAAGTAGTGAAAAGGGACGTATTGGGACTGGATTAAATGTACTCATTCATAAGAGGATGTTAATCACAAGTACTCTTATTTATATCGATAAGATACTTGTGGTTAGTGTAATATAACTAATTTACACACAGAGAAAACTTTTCCTAATCCAATACGAGCTGGTTTAGCACTTTTGGGATTAGGCATGAACTGTACGTCGCAGGTGGTGGGGATAACTTACTACTTGTGACTTGTGACAGTAAGTAAGAAGGCGTGACAGTAGGTGCGTTCAATGGAGCTAGCAAATGCTAAGGCGTGACAGTAGGTGCGTTCAGTGGAGCTCAGTGTTGCCAACTTGGTGGTAATTCCACTAAATTTAGTGGTATATAATTTTATTTGGTGGACAAATTATTAATTTAGTGGTTAGTGGATTTTTCAGTGTATTATTAATTTTAGTAAGTACCTAAAAATAATATAGTATTTGTGGTATTTAGTTACATTCTACTAACTAAAACCTATAACTATACCGACAACCTCACATTTCAAAGGTGTCCACTGGAGCACGTGGCGTGGCGACATTGCAAATTGCAAGGGAATTCCCCTGTTTATTGGTATAAAGTTAAAAATTACAAATCGGCCGTGGGAAATCAATTTGAAGAATTGGCCGATTTCGCATTAGAATTATTAACTTTGCCTCATTCAAATGCAGATGTAAAAAGACTATTCAATACAATGAATCTTGTAAAATCAAAATTACGGAACAAGCTGCAACTACCTACTTTGTCATCAATATTGAGTACGAAAGCAGGACTAAAACGGCATAATAAATGTTGTCATGATTATTAAATACCGAAAGAGATCATAATCAAACTTAAAACCATCGAAACATATAAACTAGAAGAAGAAGAAGATGCAATTAATATTAATTTAAATTAAATAAATAAATTTATTATATACCTACTTATTATATTGTAAATCTGTATACTTTGTTTCTAAATATTATATAATTTATTTAATTTTTAATTATATATCATTGTATCCTCTATTAAAAAAAAACAAAAATTAAACCAAAAATAAAACAAATTAGTTGTTTTTATTAGTGGTAAAACAAAGTAATTGGTGGAATTTTAGTGGAAAAGCAACAACTATTTAGTGGGAGTCATAGTTTGGAGTTGGCAACACTGGTGGAGCTAGCAAATGCTAGAGCGTGCATTGAACGATCTGCTTGTTTTGCTACGATCGAACTATCAAATGACTGTCAGTCAGTGAGGTTACGAAAAATGAAAACTTTCAAATATTGAATTTTTGCATAAAAGATAACACTGATATATTGAATGCAGTGTCATATAAATAATAAATAGAGAATGAACTCTCAATGGTATTAATTACATGCATTATTTAATTTTAGTAGGATATTGCACGCAAGTGAACTCAAGTACAAATATTTTATGTTATTTTTACGTAATTCATTAATTTTCATTGAAAATATATTTAAATATTACAAAGGATATTTGAATTTGTGCGCGATATTTTTACATGCAGCAAAACAAGCGAGAAAATGCTTGTTTTGCTTACTTAGCAAAACGAGCAAATGCTAAGTTAGCAAGCTGTTCAGTACATTTTACTTCCGCTTTGCTCGATTTGCTAGCTTCATTGAACGCACCTATTGCTGATGCGTAGCATTTAGGAACTACAGGATTATATTGTAACGCATGGCATACTTCGCTTAAGCTTTATCAAAAGCAAATTTTGATTAGCAATTTTTGTTTTCATTTGAATTTGTTAATAATCATTTAAATTTGAAATTTAGTTACTGCTGAAGATACAGAAATTAATGAAGACGAGCCTATGTTCAAGTGTGCTATGGTATGCTACTTAAAAAGACTTGGCATTGTAAGTAAATATATCATATTCATATACCAGGTGTAACACGAAAAGCGGGCCATAGGCGATTAACATAGAAAAACAGTTTTCATGCTTCAAATAAATGTCGTAGACTTAAATTATACATCTAATTCAATAATCACATTTTGTTTTGCACGTTTCGTAACTGATCAAATTAAATGTAAAATTTTATAAAAGTGATTTTTTTTTAGTGTGAGCCATGGTATTTAAATAAAATCATAAACAAATGTAATGACATTTTACCTATTAGATACTATAAAATATAACTTACGTCAAATAATACTACTTACTGTTTCTCTTCGTGTGAATAATGGGGAAATTTTAGAAATTTTGATTGTTTTATATGTTACAATATTTTTAAATCTAAAGTGTGTTTACATTTATATTTTCCAAAATTGTAAAAAATACCAGAGAAAAAAAATAAGAAAACGCCACTAGCGGCAGAATTCTGAACTAATACATAATTGTTTACATTTGTAACATTTACGTTTGTGGATTGAAACAAGGAGGATTTACAACAGAAGTGAGCATTCAATGCTAGAATACTACGACCGTCATGGCAACGAGGTTTAATGTAGTTCCGATTCCGCAACACCCTTTCAGAGCGCTGGTGTTCATATTTTATATTTAAAATTTATCAAATAATTTTAAAATAATACAAAGTATTTAATACTTAATAATTTACAATATGTGTAGAAACGTTTAACAGTAATTACAAATATGTAAATATATGATTTTAAAATAAATACTTATGTTCATTAAAAACATACTTTGATATAAAGTTTACTTATTTAACGGATTATATTTTATTATCCCTTAACTCGTACTTTCTCATAAATAAATTAAAATAATCATTTAATCAATCGTGACATCACCTCCCGCGTATGTGCCTCATTGGTACTCAGGACCTCTATTCTATAACTTTAGAGCTAGCTCTATATCGCGAATGTTTCTATATTCACTAATGGTATCTAGCGGCAACGAATAGAACTACGCTATATGACGTCTTATCAGTCTCTATCCATAGAGCTACCACTTGGGGTAGCTCTATGAAATAAACATAGCTCTATGCGTCATTTTTTGACAGTGACATTTGATTGTGAAGGCGTTTTGAGGTTGTGTTGAGAAAGTTTTTAATTTGATATGTGCTATTATTTTAAATAAAAGGTGTGAACATAATATTGGTACATAGTTCAGGATCATATTATATTTTATTTACTTCATAAATGGCCGCTAATCAGGGCCGTAGCGAGGGGTTAATTTTTTAATTAACAAAAATCCATTTAATCAACTGTCTTACGAAGATAAACTATTTGTCAAAGAATTTCCTAAAATGTTCTGTGATCTGGCAATTTATTTTTGTACATGAGAGGGGAAAAATATGCATTTGAAAAAATGTAACTTTCAATTATAAGGCATTTGACCTTGAATGAAAAAAAATTTCTAGATAGCTTGCCTCACCAAAATTTTAGTGCACGAGCCGCCACTCATAACAAAATAGGCGCGGCTCCAGTTATATTAATTTACTTTTACATTTTTTAAATTATTATTTTTTATTTTGTTCATTTGTTGTTTTATTAGATAGTATTTTCATGTATCAACAAAATGTTGTTCTTTTTTAAATACATAATTATTATTTAATAAATTAGTTAAATTTCAGCCTATCCTAAAATTTATTGAGCCTACCCTAAACCTACATTCTGGCTACGACCCTGCCGCTAATAGATTTTTACTCATTATTGCACTTAATCTTCCCTTCCACTAGCTGTTTTAGTGAAAGTATAAATTATTGCGTTGCCCACGCAACATGCCCACCCAAACTGCCCAACCAACAATCTAGGCGTATAAATTTTATAAAAAAAAAACAAACAGAAACAATACCTAACGCACAGAACTCGGATATAGGTAGACAGTGACAAAAGAAGGTGTATACACTAACTAGTCAATGAATACATTAACTAGATAAAGTATGCACTATATAAAATAATGTATACTTTCACTAAAACAGCTAGAGGAAGCATACATCAACTAGACAGTGTATGCACTGACTAAGTTGATACTTTAACTGTAACATATACATGCTAAACATGACTGATTGCAACAATACATGCCTGCAATTGCTCACAACACGTTCTTGGGTTTGGAAACTATACTATTTTATTCAATGAGAAGCAAGATTTTATGCAGCATTTCATTCGCATTCAGCAAATGAGTAAATAAATAATACATTGTACCAAAGAGTAATAATATTTAATAACTTATCTCATATCTATATCCCGAAATAAATTATAAAAATTATACGCAAAACAAGGTAACTAAGGTAAACAAACAAATCACTATGAAAATGAAGGATTATGTCGCATTCTACCTTACCGATAATGTCATAAATTAGTTTGTTCCGATTCCGTTTTTTTTGGCGCTGTACGATATCATGGCGGAGTATATAAGTGATTTCTCCTGGTCTTTCTTGGATTGAAGGTTTTCACAGCGCTATAATTGTTTTATTTTAATAAAATATACAAAATACTGTTTAAATAAGGGGTAAGGTATTTGAGAGAAAGATATGAGAAAGAAATAAAATAAATAAATATTTCATCACGGCATATTACCCATTGCTGGGTGTGCCAATCTGCTTCGTACACAGATATCGGTAATGATGGAATATTTGTACCGTGTGGGCGCTTACCAGGCGTCACTGCACGGACACTCATTGAAAGAATACCAAAAATTTAAAACGTGGTGTAATAGCATTACAAAATATATAAATCATTCAGTTTATGGAGTAAGTCCTCTCTATGATTAGAAGTTCTAAATATAGATATTAGCAAATTTTCAAAGGTTTTGGCCTTTTTAAAAAGAGGAAGAGGAATACGCAAGAATTGTAATTTTTGGAATTTTAGTATTGGAGATATCGTTGACGAAACTGCGGTCACATACACACACACACATACACACACACGCACATACGAACACACACACACACACATACAGACATCATCGTAAAAATAGTAAAATCGTATTTTAAAGACCCTAAAACATGCTTATTCAATGAAAACTCACTACCGAATTTTTTGACCAAAGACAATACCTTCCTTACCTCTAGAAGTGACGGAAGGTAAAAATTGATGTGGCCAGCACATAACCTCTCGCCATTTCCATTTTATGTTACATAAGTATCAAATTTAACATTTCTTGTATACACATATAATTCTAATTATATCAATTCTTTCTTTCTATGAGGAATTTTGTCCTACTCTTCAGAAATGTTCAAGATTCCTCCAATTCATTGACGAAATTAGCGATGTTTTTTTAAGGATATATGTAATATTAATATACTTATAATTTTAAATATTTAATTTATAATACAATAAGAAATATTAAATGTACTTCCCAGAAAAAGCTTTCAGTAATGTAAAATCACAAAACTGTTGATTTTGACAATGATATTTTTCTGTCAATTACAACATTTAAATTTGTCAGCTGATTTCCTTGGAGTTGTTTGGGCTGTGAGATTTTTTACAGCAGATTATATTACATATTTTATTTTTTATCTCTACATTTGTAGAAAATATAATTTTAAAAATTATGTTTCTGAAGGAGAATTTAAAGTTTTTTATATTTGTAATAAATTTTTAAAAAGATAATATTTAGAAGACTTTTTTAAGAAACTACTACTTCCGGTTGTCCAATTGTTACCAAAACCTATTCAACGCTTCCCATTAATGTTGATTGAGGAATCCGTAGTTAAACAAGTCTTTATTTGCATGGAATTTGAGAAATCGTTTATCCAACACATTAACACATATACATACACACACAATCGTAAAAATGTTAAAATCTTATTCTAGTGACCTTAAAACGTGCTTATTCACTAAAATCTGGATATACGATTTTTAACATGAATCCAAAACCTCTCTTAGCGAGAGGTAACAATCATTACATTCAAGGAGTAAAAGTCGTTGAATTAGATGCATAATTTAATTCTCTGCAATCTTTGTATGACGCGTTATTGTTTAAAATTAAAAGGCCATTTTACGCAAAAAAAAAAGTTTTCATATTAAACACCTATTGCCCGCTTTTTGTGTTACACCCGGTATATTTATAAAATATACATCGTATTGCTTTTTTTTCAGTTAATTGCAAATAATGAAATAAACATTCAAAGAACTGTCAAATTAGTGGTGAAATTAGATAGATTACCAGAAAAATCAGCACACAGAATTTCGGAAACTTGCCTCAAAAAATGTAAGTATCTGTAGTTTTTGGATTACAGTTCAAATTTTAATAATTCTGCTTTTCAGTTTATGAATACGAGGATGAATGTGAAGCTGCCCATTATTTAATATTTTGTATTGATAAATTAGGCTCGGATATTAAACACTCAGTCAATTAGTTGAAATATTCATGTAATTTAGTATAATGTGCTATACATATATGTATATTACAGAATACCAAACCATTGAATAAATAATCTACTACTGTATTATTATTTTTTTCATCTTGTCAAGCATATTTTTGATGTAAACACGAACTTTTCGTTTACGCTGAAATTCGTGACAACAAAATTATTACCTTTCTGACGTGTCAATAAGCAGCAATTCAGCAATAATTGTTACTCATATTACTATATCGATGAATATATATAATTGATGAAAGATCTCAAAAATATGGAAAACATATCCAAACAAATATAATAATCCCTAATTCCTGGATGGTCCAGACTCTCTCCTGCGAGCGCCAATAGCCTGGAACAGATAAAAAATAGATGAGTATACTCTCTCTGTGAGTGCTTAGGATCCACGTAAATACGCAAGGTCTCGGCCTAGCTTTGGGATTAGGATAAGATTAGGTACCAGTCCCAGCCGCACTGTAGACTCTTCCTCAGCCCGCAAGCGAGGGTACAGCTAAACCGCAGAATAGCTCTTTAGCAACACCGCAGTGGAGAGCAACCAGTCCCAGCCGCACTGTAGACTCTTCCTCAGCCCGCAAGCGAGGGTACAGCTGAACCGCAGAACAGCTCTTTCTCAACACCGCAGAGCAACCACATAGTAACAACACAGCTCTAGCACTCACCGTTACTCAAAAATAAATAAATACATCCTCTATCTATACCTTAATGTTGTCACTTCAGCAGCTCTAGCACAACTGACCGATACCTAAATAAACAATCATTTACTATATACGATTATGTAATTCAATATAAATCTGGAATTAAAAGATTAAAGAGGGAAGTAAATAAACATAATACTTGCATAACTCAAAATGCCGCTAACAAAAAATATATTCAAAATTAGTTGTATAAGATATTATTCTTAATAATTAAATTAAATAGCATTTTTAACGAAAATAAATGTGTAATAGGTAAAATATTTCATTATTATTCTCGGAAGTGTTAGTGAAAAGTGATTTTTGCAGTGTTCTTGTTTTTAAAAAAATCTATTTTAATTCTGAGTTAGTGGATAGGTTGCTAATTTATGATGAAGTGGGACAAAACGCGGTTCTAGCAGCAGGTCTGTATGCCGAACGGTATCCTGAAAGACGCCAGCCTGATCGCAGGATGTTTCACAGTGACACAATGTCTTCGCGGCACAGGGAATTTAAGAAGAAATAAAGGACGAGATGGCGGCGGTCGCAGACTACACCACAACTTTGAAGATGAAGTCCTAGACTTGGTGCATGCTGAGCCGACAATTAGTAGCAGAGGAATATCTCGTGTTATAGGAGAAATATGTTGCTCGACTGTTTTGAACATTTCACATAGGAATGATTATCATCCATTCCATTTTCATCGTGTTCAAGCATTAATGCCTGCTGATCACCAAGCTAGAATGATATTTTGCCAGTGGGTTCTGTAACAACATGCTGCAAATTTAAATTTTACTTCGCTCATAATATTTAGTGACGAAGCAATTTTCACACGTGACGGTGTCCATAATTTCCACAATTCACATTATTGGGCTCAAAAAAATCCACGTGTTGTAGGAAGAAGTAGTTTACAACACAGATTTTCATTAAATGTTTGGGCTGGTATTTTACATGAAAAATTATTTGGACCATACATACTGCCCAATAGGTTAAATGGTGACCAGTATTTGGAATTTTTGTAAAATATTCTGCAAGAATTATTAGAAGATATTCCCTTACATGTTCGTCAACATGCATGGTTTCAGCATGATGGCGCTCCTCCTCATTTTTCAAGAAATGTGCGGCAGCATTTAAATAATACCTATGAGAACAGGTGGATTGGCCGTGGACACAGACAAACGTTTGTTTGTCTGTGCCGTGGAGGTCCTGTTTCATGGCCACCAAGATCACTTGACCTCAATCCCTTAGATTTTTATCTGTGGGGTCATTTAAACTCCTTGGTCTATGATAACCAAAACCCCCCTGAAACTGTTGAAGAATTGAGGATCCGGATTGAGAATTGTGTAGAAATTATTAAACAGCAAAATCATATGGACCTGGCATGTAGTGTCTCACTAATGCAACGTAGTGCGTTGTGTGTACAGTATTTTTTTTAAAGATGTCCGATCAAGGTCATCTGTATCATGAACGAATTAAATTGACATACATTTGTCTGTCTCATTTGCAAAGGTTATAAGCGTGTGCGATAAGGATGGATATAACACGCTTGTCTTTCAAAAATTCATATTGTTTCGACTAAATTAGGACATTCCACTTTAAAACTAAGCTCGTTGTTGATAATACTTTCGCTGAAACATAAGTTTATTTATTAATTCAGATACATTACTTTGATTCATAGCCGTACGAATAACGTTATTTCCTGTCAGTGTCACTGACACTGACATTGTGCCAGTATCTTATTTTTCACATATTTGGTTTTACATTTGCTAATAAACTTACCAGCTGACTTATTTTTGAATTTTGAATGCTTTTATTTTAACATATATTTTTATAATAATAAAATAATAGTTGTATCTTATGTACCCTCATAAAAACTAAGCAAACGACACTACTGAATTTGTCAGAATGGGCGGAACAAAAATCTGAATTCATACAATTCGTAGATAACCTTGGTCGGATATCTTTCAAATATTTTATTGTAGCTGTGGCGAAAAACTTGAACAATGGATATTAAATACAGGTATACATTTTGCATTTCGTTATGCGTTACTTAATAATAAAATTATTACTGTATATTTGTTTTTTAGAAAAAACAGTGCCGCTCCGTGGGCTAAAAAGCGCCCTTGCGCAAAATTGTACCCTCCCTCCTCATAATGCATAATTCGCGAATTGACATACTTTATAGTTTAAACTATACTTTTAATTCTTTGAAAAATGCTACATCTAAATATTGATGAAATTTCTTTTGTTAGATTTATTCTTGTAATCAATATTATTAAGTTATAATCAAAATTGTTTGTTGTAATTAACAATTTTACAGTTATAGTTTGCTTTCCAACATAACATCATAACAATGCCAGTAAGTAAATATTTTGTTACTATGTTTTATGTATTTTATTGAAAATTTATTTTTTTGGAATAAATAATTTTTCATTTACAATTAATACATTTTATAATTAAATCTATTTTTAATATATCCTCGTCAAAATTAGGAGTACCTAAATATTTGCCATTTGCCTTGATTTACGATACGTGCGCGCTCAAAGTGGCTCAAAGCAAACCCAATTCATGGCATGTCAAGTGAGTTAGAATGAAGTACGTGTAGATCAAATTCCATCTCCAACAAAGCGCTGGAATTATTTATTTCGTGGTTAGTAGAGATATCTTTCGGCATTGTGGGAACTATAATATTTCTGCCAATGGGGACTTATACAATTCAAATATTTTGGTCGCCATCTAGTGTGTAAAAAAGTATTTAATAATTAGTTATGTAGTGAGCAAGATTTAGCTCAGTTTGACGTTTATCACGTGATCCATATTTGGTCCCACGTGATCACAACAACCATTGTTTGAAAATGATGCTGTAAAATTTATATATTTCACCGGCTTATCAGTAGAACATTTTAATGTTCTATATGATTTGTTAAAACCCACAGTTATGTCAAAGTTGAAATACAGATATTTTCAAAAAACGCCAAAGAAAACTAAATTTAATAATTTAACATCCAGTAAGACGTGGTTATACACTGAAAGAAATTTCATTATTTTTTCCGTGTCTCTTTCAACAGTGGAATTTGTAGTGTTTACATAGATTCAGTTCATATTTTTTCAAATTGAAACGATGAAATCGAATTTGTTTTCCCTCCGTGAGAATCAGAAAGATTCGATTCCGCAATGTTTCATTAATAACAATTACTACACATAATAACTTAACCAAACTTTGCTGACTAAATAACAAATTATTTGATCAACGGGGAGGTGCTGAAGAGGGAAAGCATTTGATCGACTAGGCCATGGTATATCACCTCGCTCTTTCTAAAAATTTCTTGTCCCTTTCTAAATTATGTGGAGGGAGGTCCGCCGCCGATGACGTCAAAATCATAAGTATCTGAATATAAAAATCAATGCTCATATACAGCCCTGTTCCATTTCTGCAGCCTAATACGAAGTACACTGCTGCATTTATTATTAAAATTTACTAAATATGGTCAAAAGGTATTTAAACACAAAAGTTTTAGGAACAAATTCGAAATAGCATACGTCAACCCAAGCAATAAACGGAATAGAAATGGCACAGTATAAGATGGCGGATTGTTCCCGCACGACTTTAAGATTTCGAACTTGTTCTCCCTCTAGTATATATTCTATGGTTCGCGGCATGTTCGAAGGTGCCGCGTTTCGCCGTGCGTGCCGCCACCACAAAATATAAATGTCAGTTTAAGTGATTTCTTCGAATTTAAACTTTGTTTTGGTTTGAAGTAACAAAATAACAAAAATACACCCAGTTCCTTTAATTCGTTAAAGTTGAATACAGTGATTCAATGGGCATTTTTCTAATTTTCAAATGACAATCATGCATCGTGCGTGCATCTTTGAAGGTTAAATAGGAAAACTTTAAAAATAATTTAATAAAATATTCTATAAGAACATAAACATATATAAAATTAATGATTAAACTTATTTTGTGTTAAAAAATGACAACAGAAGTAAGACTGAGAGAGCTGTGTGCCATAAACAATAACATTTCTGCAGAATGCAACAAAATGATGCAGTATTTACAGATAATTAAGGATAAAGTAAGTATTATTAGTTTTTAAAATCTTTTTCTACACCTCTTAGTTCGAGTTTGGTTTGATAAGTTTGACAGCTTTTTATGACGTAAAACTAGTCTAAACCTGTTCGTAACATAGTGAATCATATTTTAAGTTTACTTGCTAAATAGTGCACTTTTTACATAGTTTATTCAATTTAAATTAGTTTATATGTGTTCGTGAATATATTTATGTTGTGTTTTGCTTTATATAAGTGTCCTATTTCAATATTATAAATTTACAATCTTTGTTTACATTTTTTAGTCTGACCAAGCAATAACTTTTCTAAATTCTCTGAACACTGCAATTTTCTTACGGAGATATTCTGCTACATATGAATATTTGAACAAATTCTACATTAAATTGGTTGATCAAAACTGTTCGTTCGAATTATTTTTTCTGGAATTGGACGAACCAGATGCATCCGATTTAATCTCTAATTATACAAGTACAAAGGATTTGACTTCTGAATCAGTATTTAATTTACATAAAACATTCCACAATACTCAAGAACCATGTAGTAGTAGCAGCAATGCATATCATCCATCTAACTTATTACAACATACTACTGCAGTAGATGCTTTAAATGACAGATTTGAGGCTATAAAGTCTAAGTTAAGCAGTGTGAAAGGTTCCAATGAAAGTTTAGACAATATGAACGTACACGCCAAAGAATTTATGCCAAAACAAAATACAAGTAGTACAAGTTCAAGAGATGTAGTGATAGAAAGTTCTTCCGCATCGTCAATTTGTGATAATGCACAACCTGTATCACTTAAAATTACTGCCGCGAATTTAAATGTTTTAAATCAAGAAAACGTTGCTCAGCATAACTTACTCTCTTCAAGTACAAAAGTGAACTCAAAAGCTAATAAAACCGTTAAAAATGCTAAAGGAAAACACTCGGGAAAACACAGAAAAGTATCTGCAGAAGAAAAAGTAAAAATAGTTGAAATTCCATCAAACAATGAGGAGAAAAAAGATGTAGCAGAAAAATCAAAAGGAGAGAGAACTGTACTTGATGTAACAGATATTTTGAAGAAACTTACCGAGAAAAAGAAACAAAATGAGATGAAATTTGCTGTTCCCATACCGGATTTAAGACCTCAAGTAGTGAAGAAAGATGATACGAGTAATTCAGCTGTTTCAATTACTTCCACAGAACATAGCGCGAAAAATACAAAATCAAATATTAGTGGCCAAAGTCATAGGAAACCACAACCACACTATAATAAAAATAAAACGAATGCAGTCAGTGACAATTTGTTGCAGAATATCGGTGAGTTCTTTTTTGTTATATTTTCTGTTTGTTGGAATAACAATGATATTAATGACCAAATTCTACCTATTCAACACTTTAACAATATGTTTCATTATTTTTTATTCAACTTAAATTACATATATTATAAATTTTGACGGTTTGTGTTAATAATAACTTAAATTGGAAGATGGGTAATTTATATTAAAACTATGTTAACGACTATCAAAGTTTAAAAAAGTTATTAGTTTTTTTAAATAATCGAGTTTTTAATACCATTTCCTCATCTCTATATCTACATCACACATTTACTCTTCCAAATTCCCTCTACTTTCAAAAGCCTTCTGCTATCGCCTTTTTTTAAATACGGAATATATCTTCAAGTATATAAATGCAGAAAGTAACAACAAAAAATCGGATGTGGTCAGCACAATACCTTCCGTCAATCCTGTGTATTATGTACAAATTCCATACATAAATTTTCTTGCAAAAGATCCTACATTTCCAGTAAAATTATTTCATAAACAAACTATGCAAATTCGTTAGGGGTCGCTATTTTTCATTTCCTTCGTCTACTCATTTCTATTTTGTGTGTCGTCTTCATTCAGTTCCTTTTCTCTCAAATCTTCCGCAATACAGTATTTCCATCTTATCTGTGGTCTTCGTCTGTTTGTTCTACCTTCTACTACTACTACGCTATTTATTCTTCTTCCAATACACTCTTTATCCTTCATTACATATTCAAAGCAATGTGATCGTCTCTCTTGTATCTATCTAGAAACTTATATCACTGGATATAATATTGTATTGAGATGTTGCAATAAAATATTTTTCCCAAAAAAGCAGTTAATCAAAACTTTTAAACAAGGGAAACATAAATAAATAAAAAAAAATATTTCATCACGGCGTATTACCCATTGCTGGGTGTGCCAATCTGCTTTGTACGCAGATGTTGGTAATGATGGAATATTTGTACCGTGCGGGCGCTTACAAGGCGTCACCTCACGGGCACTCATTGCTGGCGTGGAGAGTGCGCCACAGGTCAATTTTGTGCCATTAAAATGCGATGTAATTTTTGGCGTCGGTTGGGATCGAACCCGGGTCCCCAGATTCGCGACCAGACACTCAGGCACACGGCCACGAGACCCTATGAAGGGAAACATAAGTTCGAAAAATCCAAAATATTATTTATAGACGTGTTTTTTATATTCTATACATGGTTAATTATTTGAATATATATAGTTCATAAATTTTATTATTATTAATATGACCTTTTACAAAATGTAAATCTAAAATATACAGGCTCCCCCATTTAAGGTACGAATGCATTGGGATCTCGAGAACCGTAGGAGCTACGAAGTTGGTTAAATTAGACAAAAATTGTCCCATTAGTGGGCCATTTTAGTGGTGTTTCGTTTGTTCAGAAAAAATGCATAGGTCACTAGATATGGGCAAAAATGTAAATTTTTCCATTTTCGTTTTTTGCTTGTAACTTTTCATGTGAATTCAAACTATATTTTAACTTGCACAATTTTGTACATGGAATTCATAGGTGTCCTAAAAAATATATTTCTTATCAATTTCGAGTAATTCATATTAACTTTCAATTTTCATATGGAGCTCAGAGTAGGCTGTGATGCCATTAAATAAATATTTTTCCTCGTATTTTTCTTTTCTTTTCAGCGATATAAAACACGTATTTTAGTTTTTAATTTATGTAAGAAATTTCAAAATTAATGATATTTTACAACTTTTTCATATATTTTATTCAAAGAGGCTACGGAAAACAATGAAATATTTTGTTTTTAGTTCTCTTAATTGTCAATGTACAACAAATACTTTATTGTTGTGTTCATTGTACTCAAACTTCGATATTTTTATTGTTATTTTCTGGCCAGCCCAATATATAATAATGTAACGTTTTTATTTATATGGGTGAAGTGTAAAATACAGACAAATATTATTAACCAAAGAATACGTTTATTAAACGATAATTAATTAAGGAATAAATATAAAAGATAATAAAAACAACTAACACTATGATTAAATAATTATAAACACTAAGAATATTATTAAATGCTTAAACACTACGATTATTTATCTAACTAACATTTATATCACAACACATTTATATAACTACATTTATTTATGTTAACAACTGTTAAACTGTTTATTTATATCACCGAGTTCATATCTGGTTGCTTGTATATATGAGACTATCCTCCGCTTTCTTTCGGCCGGTATTTATACAGCTATATAAACTTCTAGAAGCCTCGGACGCGACAGTGACCTGCATACAAAAGAATCAGGTCACGGCGCAATTAACATGTCTCAACGTGTCGGGGATTGCATTATCGCTCTGGTACGTTCTTTCGAAGGGATTACGTCATTGTTCGCGAACATGCTATCAGTAGCGGCGCAAGCATACTTTTCTCTCAGGGGCGCACGTCACAATAATTTTACAGATTAATATAAATATGTATATTTCTTGTTCTATATTAAAAAATCTGATGTGGCCAGCACAATACCTTCCGTCAATCCTGTGTATTATGTACAAATTCCATACATAAATTTTCTTGCCAGAAGATTATAAATTTCCAGTAATATTATTTCATGCATATGGCACTTGACACTGACATTTTCTTCTTCTTTAGCTTTTCCCATTCGTTAGGGGTCGCTATTTTTTATTTTTTTCTTCCATTCATTTCTATTTTGCGGGTTATCCTCACATCAAAATTTTTCATTCAAAATTTCTTTTTTTGGTATTTTATGATTCCTTTTCTCGGCAACTGAATTCCACATCCCTGATAATAAATAAACCACATGAAATAAGAAAATCATAAACTTTGAATGAAAAATCATGGCATTTGTAAGTTATGGACGTAATTAATAGCTGTCATTTTGACACGGGTCCAAATATCTGCTTGCCAAAGTCAGCAAAGTCACGTCACTGCACGCGCCCTACACATAATTTTGCAAAAGATCCTATATTTCCTGTTAAATTATTTCATAAACAAGCTATGCGAATTGCATTTGACACTAACATATTCTTCTTCTGTAGTTTTTCCCATTCGTTAGGGGGTCGCTATTTTTTATTTTTTTCTTCCACTAATTTTTGTTTTGTATGTCGTCCTCATTCAGTTCCTTTTCTCTCCTTTCATATTATATTTGGTCTTCCTATGTTTCTTCCACCTTCTGTTATAAGCTATTCATTCTTCCAATATACTCATGTCTCCTCATGACATGTTCAAACCAATGTAATCGTCTCTTTCTAGAAACTCCCAACACTAGAGTTATTTCCCTTATTCTTTCATCATTTACTTTTTATTGATATTGACATCTGTCAATTTGAATTACCTGAATATATTAGCAGTTTCCATGGTTAAGCTGTGCTAGCTGGCTGATATATGAAATTTTATAATTATTACAATCTTTATAATTCTTTAACTCTATATCTGTTGAATATTAAATATAAAATGCAATCAAATCGTATAGAAAATAATATATTCTTTAAGTTATAATAAAATTTAACTGAGTTTTTCAAGAAAAACTGTTAAAATCTTCAAATAAACATACTCACACGCACACACGAACACACACACACACACACACATACAGACATCATCGTAAAAATAGTAAAATTGTATTGTAAATACCCTAAAACGTGCTTATTCAATGAAAACTCACCACCGAATTTTTTGACCAAAGACAATACCTTCCTTACCTATAGGTGACGGCAGGTAAAAAGAAACATTTCCCAGATATTATTAAATCGTTGAAAAATGAAAAATAGCAATCGTAAATTTTACACAAAATTAACATTAACACAATTTCTTTTATTCCTCAAAGCAACTTTTCTATATTTCAGAGATCGAAAGAGGCCTCATTCCCAAAGAAGGCGACCTATGTTACATTAGTACAATAGATTCCCCTTCTTCGTTTTATATTCATATTCTTCGGGATGAAATCTCTTTAATTGATTCGTAAGTTTGTTGAAAATATACCAGAAATCTTGTTTTTATACATCATTTTTAGATTGTCTGCACAAATCTCCGAAATATGCGCTAGCTTAAAAATGTTTTACAATAAAAAAGAAGCTAAGAAATTCATTAAATGTTATTGTGTTTGTTATATTAACTCGCATTCTGCGTGGTGTAGAGTCGAAATCACTAATTGGTTAATGGTAAGATGAAAATATATTCTATATCGAAATGGTTATTTTGCAATAATTGTCTTACAGGAACACGACCAAATGGTAGAAGTTAGACTAATAGATTATGGTTTAACCGCTAAAGTTCCTTTAAGGAATATTAGAGAGGCAAATCAATTTTTATTTAAACTTCCTCAAATGGCAGATAAATGCGAATTAGCTTGGGTAAGTTTTAAATTTTAACATTAATCATTAGGGGGCTAATTTATTAGTAGTAACAAACCGAAAATTCAACTAATGGTTCTCAAATGGTAGAACTTTTTTTTTTTTTAATGATGTCCTATATATTTTTTAGTTCATTAGATAGAGATTTTTTTTCTGATTTCAACGATATATATATTTTATAGGGTTTCGCAGTCGCGAGTTAATTTATATTATAACCCCGTACATCACCATTTTAGTGTTAATTATAAGATATTTCAATCACTCAGGAGCCCTTACGGGGTTTAAAATATATAAATTAAATCATTTCCAAATTTTAAAACTACCCGGACAAGGTTTTATTTGAATATTTCTAAGATGACGTCCGTTGCGAATTTTTCGCATTTCTTCAAAAACATTAAAACTTTTATTTGGTTATGAATTCGACTGAAATTTACAGGAAATACATAAAATTAACTGAAAATAATTTATTTAAAAGTTGATTATGGAACTTATAACTTATTTTGCATTAAACATATCACACACTTCTTGCTGGGATCTTGTAAGGTTCCCACAACCAAGAAAAATTAAAATTTCTATTCGTTGCCTTATTGTTAAATCCGCCATGGCCTTGATAATTTAGAAAAATATTATTAAAATTCAACAATATACTACAATATTTATGTCTAGAGATTTGAAGATTGACAGAATAATTGAATGAAACAGTTTGTTACATTTATTTTTTTTATCGAGGTAGGTATCTTGATTATTCATTATTATTAAATGTTCAACTCGATTTTTCTCAGAATTTTTGTTATGCAACGTTATGATTTATTTACATGATCATAAAGAGAAGAAAAAACACTATCGGATTTCACTACTAAAAATCTATGTTGTCATTTAATTTTTTTTGTGATGACGTCATAACTGAAAAACAAATGAAAGTCGGAAGATGAATCGTACATATTAATGTGTATTTTTAAATATTAAAATCGACGTGTTTAAGCGTTTTTATAAAAACCAGCTGAGTTCGGCTTTTTTTTTTGATATTCCACACTTTAATCGCACACTGTATATCATTACCGTATATAAAAGAATTAGCGCCAAAATTTAAAAAGTTAATCAAACAGAAATTAGACTTAAATATAGCGTTTAAACAATACAAAACAGTAAATAACTTATTCAGCACAATCAAAGACAAAACAAGCAAAGAATTAAAATCCAATGTAATATATAAAATCCCTTGTAAAAATTGTAATAAAATGGAAAAAAAAATATCCATAGAAACTATACAGATCAACAAATAAGAAGTAACTTTAATAAAAGAAACCTGTAATATCGCCCGAAATGTCACTATAACACGCTAAGTTACCTAAGAATAAAGTTACTAAATGCCATCAATAGCTGTCAAACTTAAATATATAACCTGTGAATTGGAATATAAACAGAGTTTACTTTTGAGGAAATAACATTATTAAAGAATAGCAGACTTACAGATTACAATTACAGGGACGGTAATGAGCATAAGTATACTTAGAATGAAAGTGATAAGAAAAGTTTATATTGTTTTGCAGTGATTCCTGGACATATATTTCAGCCACACTGTTAGATTTCCATCCAATTCCGACATAATTGCACACAATTAGTTCTTATAAAGTTGCACTAAATTTCCTTTCTTTTTTCTTTCACATATTATTCTAAATAGTGAAAAACCCTTTCCAGGCCTATTCTTGTAACAAGGAGACATTTTTAAATAAATTTTATGAGTGATAAGATTGAAAAGCAGAAATTTGCTACAAGATATTTTAATACCTTTGCAGGACCATACACTTGATCAAGACCCTCTGAACAATCATAATTATAATTCGTTTTAATCATAATTTAGTAGCTTTATTTCCAAAAAATATATTATTAAGAACACGTGCGCCTCTAGTGAGCAATGCTCAAACTAGACTAAAAATATTTCTATCTGTAGTTGTCTCTGTCTGGCCAGCCAAACAAACCAACTAAAGTTTTGTCTAGTTATATTTCGTCGTTGGTATGTACTTCCCAGAAATAATCTTCAGTAATGTCTCTGGATTCTTGACACTGACATTTATCTGTCAGTTACAAAAAAATTAATATTCCAATTGGTTTCCATAACATTATTTGGGCTGTGAGATTTATTACAACAGATTATTATATACCTTATATTTCTTTATCTCTAAATCTATAAAAGATATAATAAAATATTTGTATGTATTTTTTTAAGAATCTGCTACTTCCGGTTATTCAATTATTTCCAAAACCTTTTCAGCTCTTCCCAGTAATGTCCGATTGAGAAATACGTAGTTAATAGATATTAAGTTTTATAGTTTTTGAAAAATCGCCCTTCCAACGTCCACACAAACACGTACACACAGACATCATTGTAAAAATGTTAAATTCGGATTGTATGGACCTTAAAACGTGCTTAATTATTAAAATCTGAATATGCTATTTTTAGCATGAATCCAATACCTCTCTTAGCGAGAGGTAAAAAAAAGGAATGTTACTTTAAATGTCAGCCAGAAATGCATTACTTCTTTGACCTCATCATCGATGTTCGTCTACTTTTTAACAAATCTACTCTCTTCTATACTTCTTTTTTATTAAAACTGACACCGTACTATTCTATCATTCTTTGATAAAACTTATGATGATTCACGTCCTTTCGCATAAGAATATGTATCTTGTTGTTCCTCTACGGTGCAAACATCTAAATGCAGCGCCATGATGTATAAGGTGGAACAAATTCGAGTTCCTTATGTAGAAAACTTTCTTATTATGCAGGCTACAGAAAATTGATGTAGCTCTTTATGGGCCAACTTTTTCAGACAATTTCAAAAGGCACGGCAGGTATTTTCGATCATCTTTTGTTTTTGAGCTACAGATTAAACCTTGATTGTCCCTTATTTTGTAAATACATTGTATTTCGCTTATTATGGGGTCTCGTGGCCGTGTGCCTGAGTGTCTGGTCGCGAATCTGGGGACCCGGGTTCGATCCCGACCGACGCCAAAAAATTACATCGCATTTTAATGGCACAAAATTGACCCCTGTGGCGCACTCTCCACGCCAACAATGAGTGCCCGTGAGGTACAAATATTCCATCATTACCGATATCTGTGTACGAAGCAGATTAGCACATCCAGCAATGAGTAATATGCCGTGACGAAATATTTATTTATATATTTATATTTTTTTTACATAGAATATTTTCTCAAAACTTAATAATTCTCGAGATATAACACATACATTATATTTTTCAAATGGGAACATATGCTGAAAATAATCTCATCGTTTTCTTTATTTTATAAACTTTTCAACGATGTTTAATAAGTCTATATTCTTTTATTTCAAACATGAATAAAAGATAATTTTTTAATTTATTAGGGTGAAAAAAAAACTATTAAGATCATTAGTTGTTTATTATTATTGTTTTCTTTATTTATACTCATTTAGCTAATTTTTATACTTCACAAAACATAATAAACCACAATTTTCGAATTATGTCAAAGCCAACTATAACGCCGATAAAAATAAATTAACTAATCCGAAAATAATTGACTAATAGTTATTTGTATATCAAGGCCGCGAAATCACTCTTTAGAGGTACGAGAGAAAAATTTCGAGGACGCTAAAGGATTTCGCGGACAAGGTGTACACAATATTTTTTGTGCAACCGTAAAAAATATGTAATTACAAATTTTATTAATTTTAAACAGTTTCACTGTAAATTGAAAGTTGGCTTTCAAGGTAGCTATGGAATTGACATTTGATAAACAAAACAATTAGTTTTGAAAAAATCATAGTGATTTCAATTTCGTGGCCTATATTGCGGCTGCGAAATGCCTATTTCGCGGCCGGTTGCACAAAAATACATTTAAATACTAGAGTACAAACAAGACAACATATACATTTTAAAAATTGAATCAAAGCTTGAATTATTGTTAAATTGTTCAGTTTTGGAATCTATAACAAAGTAATATAGGTAAAGTTATATTGAAGTATTAACATATAATTTTTGTTTAACGTCCTTTGGGTATGATAACAACTTTATTTAATATTATTTTTTTCAGGTGAAACCCATTGACGGAAGTGAAACTTGGTCCAACGAAAGTATCGAACATTTCAGGAAAATTATCATCGATAAAGACAGATATTTTACAATATCCTACGTTTCGGAGTACAATGAGTAATATTTTGTCTTGTATATTATTGAATTGCAAAATAATGTTTAATTTTTTAGCCGGTTAATAATTGATTTGCAAAATAATGACATTGATAGTGTTGCTGGTTTGATGATTACGGATGAAAAAGCTATGAATTCCGAAGATTTAGAAGACAATAAATGGACCAACGAGTTTATGAGACAACAAATCATCAAATCTCAAGGTAAAGACTAAAATGAATAACTATGAAATGGCTATAAGTTCTTCGATTCTTCTTTACATGTGACCTATACTCAAATCGATCAAGCAGCCGATACACGTCATTAATAAAAGTAAATAGATTTGCGATGTCATGAACTGGTACGTTCACATAGGTCTGAGAATCGCAATGAAAAAAGTTATACAGGTTACATATAATCTTATTTCAAACTTTAGTGATATTAGCCGCTTTCTTTTTATCAAGAATATCTACTCCGAGTAGCTCATATCTACCCACAAATAGAATTCCGCGTTCTTTTTAAATGGAGTTACAGTAAAATATTTGAAAGATGTCCGATCAAGGTTGTCTACGAATTGTATGAATTCAGATTTTTGCTCCGCCCATCATGACAAATTCAGTAGTGTCGTTTGCTTAGTTTTTATGAGGGTACGTAAGATACTACTGTTATTTTATTATTATAAATATATATATTACAGGAAAAGCATTCAAAACTCAAAAATAAGTCAACTAGTAAGTTTATAAGCAAATGTGAAACCAAATATGTTAAAAATAAGATACTGACACAATGTCAGTGTCAGTGACTCTGACAGAATATAACGTTATACGTACGGCTATGAATCCAGGTAATGTATCTGAATTAATAAATAAACTTACGTTACAGCGAAAGTATTATCAACAACGAGCATCGTTTATAAATGGAATGTCCTAACTTAGTCGAAACAATATGAATTTTTTAAAGACAAGCGTGTTATATCCATCCTTAGCACACACTCCTACAGCCTTTGCAAAAGAAAGAGATAAATGTATGCCTATTTGTTAATTCGTTCGTGACACAGGTGCCCTTGATCGGACATCTTTCAAAAATTTTACTGTATTTCAATTTAGATAAAGTTTCATAAAAAATGAAAATATAGGACCCCAATGTTTTATTTGAATTTACAAGGTTCGTGACACCCGCATGGTATGCGCTTCAGTTGGTTTCATAAAACTGTCAAACGTGTACAATATTCATTATACATTAAAAAATTAACTGAACCGAAATAGCTTTAAAGGGCCCGCGTTAAACGCTTTTTACTTCTTACAGGATTTAGCCAAGCAGAACTGGACCAGATAGAAGAAGACCGTCTTGAATCTCTCATGTTTGACGACGAAGACGATGACGAAGTCTCAGATCCAAATCTCGCTGTGTCTCATTACAAGCCCCGAGATGAATCTAAGATCTGTAGACTGTTCCTTGCTCGAGGATATTGTTTTAAGGGGAAAAATTGTTCCTTTTCCCACACTCCCTTAAATCCGGGTAACTAGTTAGTTATAATTTACTTTTGAGAATATATTTTTAGTTTATTTATCACAATGATATTTTTGTTATCTTTTGTACTTTTTCTTATTAAATAAAATATACTTACTATCACTCTTATTTATTTTAACAAAAATATTTTAGATGGATGGACAACAGATAGGGAGGCTGTATATTACGATGCTTTTAATCACCTACAATTACCTCAAGTCGGTGCGGATATTACAGTAAAAATCGTAAATATTGTTGATTTGAAAACGTTTTATGTAGTTGTCAAAAAGTTGCCGGAGTGTTCAAATTTAATTGGCAGTAAGTATTATGCTTTACAAGATTTTAGTCATTTTTTTCATTTCAGCTAGCTAAAAACTATTTTGTTTTTAGTGCCCGTCCATAATATTCGATCATTGGTCAAACTTATGAACGAAGAAAACCATAAACATTTAGAAGTCATTCCTGCGTTAGGGGAAATTATATTGGTCAGATATGATGATAATTGGCAAAGAGGAAGAGTTATTGAATTCATAGAATTCGCTAACAAAATTGAACTTGAAGTAAGTACAAAACCGTCAACATATTCGCTTTCGTATTTTTTTTTCTTGCATGTGCCGGCGTCGGCGTTAAGGTACGGTTTCCTAGACGCGACAAGCCGCGGCGGTCGGTCGCCGCGACTTTACTCCGATCGGTAGACGCAGAGCACTACTGTTTTCCTAGACGCGACAACTGCAGTTCGAAATGAAGCGAATTATTTTACAAAATAATTATATTTTCCAAATGTAAATTTCAATTTATAGCAACATTCATTTTTTTATATTATTTCATTTACATTCTCCTGATTTTCCTATTTTCTCTGCAACCTCCTTCCATATTTTGTCTTTATATATTACATCTTTATGCTTATCATTGCTACTATCATATAAAACATTTTTTTCTCGAACTTCTTCAACTAATTTCTCATCATCTGCGGCTGAAAATGCTGATTTCGCCATCCGGTCGCCGGCGACTGTCGCGGAGTACTCCTACTTATACCAGTCATTCGTTTGTCGCCGCGGCAGATGATCTGCCGCAAAGTCGCGATCGCGCCGAGGTATAGCTTGTTCAGAGATATTTCGTTATGGCTCTCTCAGCGGGTCTATTGTTAGGGATTTAAGCTTGATTTATAGGAGTGCAAGGACAGGTATGTATTCAATATTATCACAATTTTCAGCTGGTAAAACATCAGTATTGTCTTCTTCAAATGGTCGCCACATATTAAATACGTATATTGTTGACCTCAGTATGAAAGTTAATATTACTACTGATTTTAAATTTTTGAAAACTCATTTATATACCTACACACTAGGTATGCCTTTGGTATCTTAGTTTCCCTAATATGTATTAATACCGGTCAAGGACGATTTTATATTTCTAGTAATAGTCAAAGACTTAATTTAATTCTGCGATTTCATTATTATTTGAAGTAAATCTGAAATACGTAATGCGCACAGAGATTAGAGATTTCTGAATTTAAATATTTTGCAATCCAACCCTGAGCGCCAACAGGTAGAATCTCTTGCTGTGTGCGGTTCACCACAGGCTTAATAAGTCAAAGCCATAACGAAATATCTTTGAACAAGGTATAACCACTTCTTATAATTTGCCTATAAGCAGAGGTGTCGCGCGACTGGTCGCCGCGGCTTGTCGCGTCTAGGAAACCGTACCTTTTCTCCGCTTCTCGTTTTTGCTATATTTGTTACAATTTAAATTTGATGAGCATGGGTCTGAAACAAATAAATGAAAAATATATCATCATGGCGTATCACCCATTGCTGGGTGTGACAATCTGCTTTGTGCGCAAAGATCGGTAATGATGGTGATATATTCGTACCGTGCGGGCGTTTATCAGGCATCACCTCACGAGCATTCATTGCTTGCTTGAAGAATGATGCACTACCACAGGGGTTACTTTTAGTATCTTTTAAAATTCAAAATAATTTTGGCGTCGGTCGGGATCGCCTCCGGATCACCAAATTCGTGACCAAACACTCAGGCACACGGCCACGAGACCCCATCTGAGTATCTGAGCTGAGCCAATAATTATAACAATATTTCTGAACCGTATTTTTTTGTTTATAATATAAATTATACAGATTTTTTAAATTATTAGTGTATGATAGCAAAAAATATAATAAACAAATTTACCTCTGAAGCACCTAGCTTAAAATCAAACTTTTTTTTTAAGAAAAGACCAATTTGAATTCTATGGTAACAATGGCCGCTAGTATGAACAAGTTATTAAGGGTGATTAGCGAGCATATTTGACTAGCATTGTTTTATCTCTATCAATCGTTTATTTATTATTTTAGAGAAAAATACATCAAATAAAAGATGCACGCAATTCATTTTTCTATAACTATTATTTGAAGTATTTTTCTTTAAAATAACCTATAAACGCTTGACAGAGATAAAACAATGCTAGTCAAATGCTCGCTAATAATTAAAATTTAGATTATATATCTTTAAGTTATATGATCCAAGTTTTAAGGTAGTACGAACAATACCCCGTAAGTTACAATAAAATCTATATTTTTTTAACTGAAATAATAAATTTTAACATGTAAATTAATAACTTGAATTTAGATGCTATTGAAGACCACTTATAATCAGATTTATTTAATTATTTAGTTATTAACAATAAAAAATATGTCATTTGACTTGAGTATTTCCGTGCGTAAAATAGACCTGGCAACAGCACATCTAACAGCTGTCCGTTCTTGTTATTTATTAAAATATCTTCAGAAATGCACGTCAGAATATTTTCTTTTTAATTTTTACATAATCTACGAGAGTTGACTAATACAAATTACAGTTTATTTATTCCTTTGGAAAAGTGATATTGTCAGTATTTTGGGACGCGGAAAGAATTCTTCTGATTTGAGAACCATGAGAAGGGGAAAACTATTACTGGAGAATACTATGCATCAATTTTTGAGATGTTGAAGGCTGCGATCACAGAAAAACATCTTGCATGACAAAAAAGGTGTTATTCCACTATAACAACGCACCGGCGCATTTGAGCATTGTTGCTAAACAAAAATTGACTGAATTAAGATTTAAGTAATATCCGCGTCCACCATATTCAACCAAACTAACTCCCTCAGATCCGAAATTCAAGGTTTTCCTGATTGAACAAAAAAATTTGATCAAATGAAAAGGTCATACAAGGGGCAATATCACATTGTTATTTTTCCGTCGACCGTTTATTAATAGGCTATCTTAATGTATAGAAAATCATTCATTAATGACCCCTATTAATGCATGATTTTTATTAATAAACGATTTATTGGGTGCGTTCACCACATGGAACATAGCATGTATTGCTAACGCTAAGTTGTAGCAAAAAGGTAGACAGAATTAAAAGTCATGCTTTTGACACTTACTAGCTGCTAGGTATATTCACGTAGCATACCTTTAAAATGAATTTGAAAGAATAAAATTCCTCAAATAACATAAAAAACTGCTTGTGTTGTCTAGCATTAAATACACTGAAGGCACCCACTGAAAACAATTGATGACAAAACTTATTGATTTTCTGACGTAAAATTTGACGTTCGGTCAACCATTACTAACCTAAAAAAAATTGTCATGGAATAAAATTAGATTTTCCATTTAAGTAAGATACGGTCAACGAAAAAATATTGTAACTAACACGTGTGTTAATTGGCGATTAATGATCGCTACGCTCACGCGTTAAAATATTTCGATCATTAATCGCCCTCATTAACACACTTGATAGTTAAATAACTATTTATTATCTTTATCTTAATTATTTATCGTTTAATATACTTTGATTTTAATTAATAATATTTCGCTACACTCACGCGTTAAAATGTCTCGATCATTAATCGCCCTAATTAACACACTTGATAGTTAAATAACTATACCAAACCACCCTCGTAGAGACCTTAAAAAGTACTCATTTACTTAAGGTAGAAGGAGTTAAAAATTTGTCTACAATAGAAAAGATATTATTCTGAGTAGATGATATAGCAAAATATGTTTTTTAGGTGTTACTGGTGGATTTTGGCGTAATACAAACATATAACATGAAACACTGTAGGAAAATTCAGGAAAAACATCTTCACGTTCCATTTCAAGTAAGTTAAATTCACGAAAATTGAAATAATTTAAATTCATTTTAGGAAGCGTCAAATGTAATTCAGAATATTTAGTAATTTAATTTCAGAAAAAAATCAGTTCAGAATGCGGTTGTGGTGCTGAAATACATACTTTTAGCCTTGATTTATTTATTACCTGTAGGGAATCTATTTTGATCGTTGCCATAAATCAAAACTGATATACGTATTTTAATAACTTAGTTTTCTAAATTACAATTGATATCTTTTGAAATACAATTATGTTTTTCTGACTTTAATTGGACACTATTTGAAATTAAATTAAATTCTGAATTATATTTCACGATTTCTAAAATTAAATTGATTATTTAGAATTTCATTTGCTGATTTCTGAATTAAAATTTACTTTCATGATTTACAAATTATGTTTTTAAAGGTTGTTCAATGTATTTTGTGCAATGTAAGCGTAAAGGAGAATATGACGGATGAAGAGAATGAAATGGGTTGTGATTATTTAGAAATTCATGTGGAAAATAAGAAGTTAAAAGCCAAAGTTGTGTAAGTATGCTATAATCATTCTATGCATCCATTTCATCTATTCTAAAATACAGTATATATTTACTTTTTTCACATTCATAACATTTAGGCGTAGTATAGACCGGCCAACAATCATCGGGATACAAGTTGATATATTCCTAACAACAAGTTGATGGAAACTCGTCAACATCTTGCCGCATGATATCAAAGATATTTGTTGCATGTTGCTTGTTACCCATTTCAAATGTGAAACATCGCTCAGTTTGTACGGTGTTGTCAACAAGGCACGATAGTTTGAACTCATTTTGGAGATTTTAGGAGCTACCAAACAAAGATGTTCTTTTAAGTCAGATTCTGTTAATTTAACGAAATTGCAGAACGCGCTTCAAAAGTAATTCAGACATTAATTTTTCGTCACAGTCAGTCCCATTTTGCAAAAACTGTCTCTGCCATCATCTCTTTCGTTTTGATGTAAGTAGCACTAGTCGGATCAATTTTTACTTCACAACTGAATTTGGTTTAGACTGCATGTCTAGTTTTGGTTGAGACGCGCAACCATCGCGCAACACTGTTGATAACATGTATCCAGAAGCAAGTTGCTATACCCAACAGAGATGTTGCCAACATTTTGTTGGCCGGTCTATACTCACCTTGCAAGTTCTACGAGGGTCATTTCATAAATATTGCACACAATTGTTAGTTTATTCATTGGTTTATTTTTATTATATTATCTCTTTATAATCCTCCAATATAGTTTCCCTGCTTCTTAATGATCGAGTCCCAATGTCGCGGAAGCTTTTTTATTCCAGCCAAGACAGCATCTCTGTTCATCTGTCGAATAGCTTGGGTAACGGCAGCATGAAGCTCGTTCAGAGACGGGAAACGATGTTCACGCATAGGCTGTTTCAGCTTTGGGAATAGGTCGAAGTCTGGTTGACTCATATCCTATACGGAGCATGATGTAACACTTCTCAACCGTATCACGCAGTTTTTCGGTTACGACATTCCCGATGTGGTGGGGGGGGGGGCAGGTTTGTCATGGAAATGAGTGGTCCAGCGTCGAGTAACTGAGGTCGGATTTTTGCAATTTTCTGCATGAAGACCCGATAATAAATCTCCGAAATTTTTTTGGCCGTGGGGAATTTGGACCTCTCCAATCGTTGGACTCAATATCTTTAACCGACGTTTTAGCAATAGCGTCTATTCGATACAAGAATGCTTAACCTTCTACTACAATTGACGTACAGTTCACTGTTATTGCAGCATCCAATTCGCAATGCATTATTTATAAAAATGACCCTCGTATATAAGCAACATTCTAATATCTCTTATACTGCGTATAGTTTGGTTCACGAAAGATGACAATTCAGGGTCATTTTCAAACCATCTGGTATAATATTACTTGCAAATAACTTCACTACATTCCATACACATAGGCGTGCACAAGGTATAATATTTGTGGGTACATTTTAATCATTCAAAATTAAATGTTAAACGTCTACACATTTTCAAAGATATATTTTATTTTGGTATAATAATGAACATAAAGATACAATACCTAGTTACAAAAATACTAAAAACAATGATATAAATACATATTTTGAAAATAAGTAATAAACTACTTACTGTTAGCATACATTTCATATATTATTCTTCTAATTGCATCGGTGTTAAAAGTATCAAGATCAGCTGTTGCAGTTGATTTTCTGGGTCGTTTTTTTCCAGACGAAGTTAATTGTCCTTCATTTTCGATATTATTAACACGTTTTAATACCCTGTTTACTGTGGTTTCAGATATTTGTAGCGCATCTGATGTACGCTAAAATAAAATACTTGTTAAATTTAATTTATTAATCATGAAACCTTTTTTGTCTAGCAATTTCAATTTTCAAAGAAATTAAAAAAATATATTCACATATATTACCTGCTGCACTTGATGAAGATCTAATATTCTATTATTTTCTGTTTCCCGTTGAAAATATTCGTGTACATTGTGCACAAATTGAATAGCTTGCCTTCACAAAGTTTTTCCTTTCTCTCCCATGATTATGTTCAATAAAATCGCGGAACAAAATTGGAAACTTATTCGTTGATTTTGATTAAACGTCAAATAGTGCGTCAAATTCAAAAAACAAATTCCGCCACTGGATTTGTTTTAACGTAGAGGGCAGTTCAATAGATAATTGCATACCAGCAACTCATAGACATACGTTCCTATTACTTTTAGTGTGTTAGAGAGCAATGTGAATATGGAACGTATATCTGTCATATGGCATAAATCACGTAGACATACGTCAAATAATCTATCTCTTTCTAGTACATAATGTTGCTATACTACCGCTATATAAAATGTTGTTTATTCTTTCTTCGAAGAAATGACCCTGAATTGTCATCTTTCGTGAACCAAACTATACAAGATAATGAAAAATCTTTAATAACCATAGAAATAGCTTGCATCTTTTTCTTGAATTAATGCATGATTGTATTTGTCTTTATTTTATTATTTTTAAATAAGTTTAATTAATAAAAGAAGAGTGCTAAATTTGGTTCGTTATGTACATCAGTACATGTTACACGCAGATTGTGAAATCGCACAATTCACGAAGAGAGTAACTTTAGCACATTCCGTGAATTGTATAACGCCCTTGTACAGACAGTGAAATGTGTTGATTTTGCACAATTATTGCAACTGCCAACCGTTTCATTACACATTTTACGAACTGTTCAAGGGCATTACACAATTAATTTCAATATCTCCGCGTAACGCATATACATAGTTAATAAATTTAATTTCTCCAGCAGTCTTTCTACCTTTATATTTAGGTACAGTGCAGGATTTTTAAATGCCCATTTGTATAATGAAAATGGGCAAGACATTGGAGAAGAATTAATAATGGCTGGAATAGTGAACAGAAATCAAATAATAAACGTAACAGAGCAAGGTTTGTTAGTTGAATAGCCTCTCAACCCATAATCAAATTTTTTAACAGTTATATTAAAATCATAGAATAGTTTTGTTTTCTGTACTCCGTTCAAATCAATATTTATATTTATTTAGTGAATAAAAAAAAAAACATTGTGCTATACTCTATTTCTGTTAAGAATGTTCTTGATGGCGCTTTAGAGTCAGCCCGTTTTACACACCTAAAACTTAAGAATTGGTTTTATGTTTCGTGTAAGACATACTTGACAAATCGAAATGTCAAAATTTGATAATTTTTAATGGGGAAGTTTAGCGTAATTGAAATTTCATGTGAAATATTTTTAATCGTAAATATATGAATAATTATAAGTTAAAATGTAATTGAAAGTTAAAATTATGTTCCCGTTTATTTATAATGAATTATTTATCATCGAACTTTTGTGACGTCACAAGTGACATGCGCATGACTAGAAAGGATGGTGAGACCTGACTTTTGGACGTACATTGAGGAATTACACTACACACTTCTGACTAGTTCACGTGGGTTTGTTTACGTTTTCGCGAAGTGGGGTTAGGATTTTTTAGTTCGTATTGGAATTGTATTTGACTACAATAATACACTAAATGAAATAAATAGAACCAGTCATTTGCACAAGAAGAACAACATAACATGTGAACCAGCGCGCACCTGTTTATGGTAGACTATACGTTCTCCGTGAACTTCTATGACGTCATTATTTTAGAAAAATTCATTTTTTGAGAAATCTAGGCATCTTTCAGTGAAATACAATATAGAATATTACCTTTGAATATATAATACATATAAGAATGGCAACGTAATGTATTTAGATTAAATATTTCGAGAGAAGGTGCCATCTATCCCTCCATATACGAATTATTTCTGAGTTAGTTCAAAAAATACATAATACGTGGATGTTGCACAGTGTTGCCACGTAGCTAGAACAGCAAGATAAGATTTTATAAAGGTTTTTAAGTTTGCTACTGTAAAACAAGTATACATGTACATTGAAGATTCAAAATATATTATCTGGTTATTATGAAACAATATTTTTGAATTATTGATTATTGATTACCTCTAACAAATAGTATCTGGCAATGCTGTCAGCACGATTTACCGTAGTTCATAGTTTTATGGTAGGAGTCACTAGCTATCTATAATAATTTTGTGAATAAAAAGAGACAAATATAGTATGTTGCTAGGCCATATGCGTTGCCATTCTTATATGTATTATATATTCAAAGATATTACTTTTGAATACATTCTTAGTAACATGAGAAAATAAAAAAAATACGCTAAACTTCCCCATTCTTTAGTAAATAGTTAATTCACAGCTTAGACTGCTGCACTGATTTACAACTCTAGCTCTTACGACGTTCAACAGCTGACTGAAACGTTTTGTTACAAATTTTTCACCATTGTAAATTTGGTTGACATTTGAAACCAATGAAAAAGATGGAATAGTTTGCCCTATCTTACTCCAAAGTTCATTTTTAAATGGAATAGAGTATACAAAATTGAACTACATATTATATTTAAACAATAATTGCGTATACTTTAGTTACAAATAGGATATTTCACTAATTTTTTATTTTATATTACCTGACAATCCGTTTCAAAACGCTGCAAACTTAAATTGTAATTTAATATTTATTATAATCATAATTTTCATTACAATTTTTTTCTTGTGTATCTGTTGTAATTCATATAACCAAAATTGTGAAATTTAATTAGTGAAATAACTTATTATGAAGACCATTGATTACCCTTATCAGTGAGATCACATATCTATTACAAACATATCTCTATTTAAAAATATATCATCGTGTTCACTATCATTCTTTTTATAAGATTTCTCAAAGAATTAAAATTAAAATGGTTTATGAGCCTATTTTTTAAATTTTATGACAAATAGTTGTACTTATGTATATGCATTTAATGCACTGCCATACAAAAAGATACTATGTATATAATTAATACTATTAAGTTTTTTACTGATAACAATAATGACGCTTTTTACCCATAAGTGAGTTCGACAATCCAAGATTAATAAACTTTTTACTTTTATATTGTTTAATATTTTTTTTAATCCGTTTTATAGTTAAAAAACACTATTACGACATAGTTTTAGTTTTCATAGGTTAGATTCAAACTGAGATAATTTAGGAAGTAGGAAACTATTGTATACAACTGGAGTAAAAGTGTATTATTTCATATATAGTAATCAGGGCAACGAACTCGCCAAAAACTAGGTACAGTTCAGGTTCAGGTTAATTCGTTTTTTGAAAAATAGGTTTGTGTGTGGTTCTGGTTCAAGCATTAATAAAATTTGCGGTTTTGTTCCGGGTTCAGGTTCGGTTCGACCTAATGGAAATTGAATTAATATTTTTTGAATAATAATCTTTATGTAGAAATAATTTAAAATGCGTGTCGGAATTTATAAGTATGCAATGCAAGACAAGACTATGAACACATTTTTCACCAACAAGCAACACATACAGCAACGCAGACACAGAAGATGTCAATCGTTGCTGAAGTATTACGATTGCATTTCGAACTGGAAATAAACCGAAGCTGAACCCTGAACCAGAATTATGATATCCGGTTTGGTTCCGACTCGGCTTCAATGGGGTCATTTAAAAAAAAAATTCATGGTTTTTTTATAAAATCATGAAATCCGTCTCATTTAATAAATATAATAATATAAAATAACATGAAATATGCGACTTTTAATTCATAAATTTGCTAATAAACTTTCGCGGCTGTAAAATTCGTGACGTAACGGCTTGTTACTCACACAAAGACATTCCTCTCACACACACACACAACGGTCCACGTGGTATCCGTTTGCTACTGTATACAAGCTAACCTAAAATTGTGACAGGTGACAGCAGACTTAAGAACAAAGGTATGTAAATAAAACATTTATTAAAATAAATACCAAAAGTTGTGTGAAATATGTTTTTCGTTAACAATATGTTGCTGTCACAAAATCAAACTGAGAATTGATAACCCAAACAATCATAGTTCCGAACACAACCGGTAGAGGGCTGCTGCCACATCTGACAAGCCGTGACGTCAGCGTCCAAATATTTGATAATTAAGACAACTTTTAAAAAATCATATCTCTGATTGTAAAGACTTGTGAGGTGTAAAACATACACCTACATATTTAATTTGACCTATTCTTTCAAGAAAAAAATAAATTAGAAAATGTGAAATGACCCCATTGAAATATATACAGGATGTTTATTAAACATAAGGCAAAAATTCAAGGGATTATTCCCTGGACTATTCTAAGAATATTTTGTCCTTTGATGATTTTTGAAAAGCCGCTTTGTTTCGAAGATACAGGACGAAAAAAAAATTCGACAATAACAACATTTAATACCAAAAATTAAATGTAAAGTTTCTTAATCTACAAGAACTGTTGAAAATGACTACCTCCAGCTACGATGCAAGAATTCAATCTTCTTCTCATTGTTTGCCGAACTCTTTCAAAAACACCAGGGTCGTTTCTTCACCCAGCAATTATCCGATGTCTTAAATCTTCCACATTTGCCAATGGAATAGAATAAACTAATCCAGGGGGTTTAAATCCGGGGATCTAGCAGGCCATAAGTTAGGCCCACCTGGACCAATCCATCTATCTTTGTACTCGTATGTTACTGTTAAAAAATCACAAGCAACCACACTAAAATGCGCTGGTGCACCATCGTGCATAAACAAGATTGCATTTCTTGTTGCCAATGGTACATCCTCCAGAAACTGAGGTAGAGTATGTTCCAAAACGTTGCGATACACCTCGCCGGTAAGTCTTCCTGGTAGAAATATCGATCTAATTAGACAGTCACCCACAATTCCAACCATAACTTGCCTTCTGTTACTGGATTAATAATTTGAAAAATATCAAAATTGGTTTTGTCGAAATTTTTTTTTTCGCCCTGTATTTTCGAAACAAATCGGTTTTTCAAAATTCATCAAAGGACAAAATCATCAATGGTCCAGGGAATAACCCCTTCAATTTTTGCCGTATGTTTAATAAGCACCCTGTATATATGAGGTTCGGTTTTGCGTTTGGGTTTGCTAAAATGTTACGGTTTGGGTCCGGTTTTGGTTCGGTTCAGGTTCGGGTTCGATGCCCTGATAGAAATTGACAATTTTGTTTGTGAATTAAGACATTACTTTTTACTCTTGTACAAATGGAAGTAGAACAAATGATTTATGATCAGCATTATATACAAAACTTTCTACGACCACTATTGTAAATATCCAATATTGTACTACGAATTCATCAAAGAATGTTGCAACTATTTATAGTTGCAATAAATTATTATACTTTGTTAAAATTGTCATCATATTGTTATTGAATTCTATATATTAAAAGTTTGCCTCCCAACTTTGTAATTTAAACTATAGGTCTGAAATTAATAACAAACGTAATAGTCCATATGTGCCATTTTTACCTTCCGTCACCTTTAAGGGGGTATTGTCTTTGGTCAAAAAATTCAATGATGAGTTTTTACTGAATAAGCAAATTTTAGGGTCCATATAATACGATTTTACCATTTTTACGATGATGTCTGTATGTATGTGTGTCTGTGTGTGTGTGACAAAAGTTCCGGATCCCATAACTTCAATACCACGATTCCAAAAATTATATTTTTTTCGTATTCCTCAAGTTTACATCCAGAAGAACAACTGATTAGATTTTAGTTATAATTGGTGAACCGGAAGTACCCTCATTTGAAGATTTAACAGTTAAATTTGATTTATTGACATTTATCGTTATTATAACTTAAAGAATATATTATTCTCTATACGATTTGATTACATTTTATACTTCATATTCAATAGATACAGAGTTAAAGAATTTTAAAGAAATTAAATTTTATAATTCAGCCAGCTATGCTAAACATGGAAACTATTAATATATTCATATAATTCAAATTTACAGATGTCAGTATCAATAAAAAGTAAATTAATGTGGCAGAGATGAGGATGTTGAAGTAGATGTTGGGGAAGGCACGGAAAGATACGGTAAGAAAATTACTCTAGTGTTACAAGTTTCTAGGAAGATACAAGAAAGACGATTACATTGGTTTGAAATGTCATGAGGAGAAATGAAGAATTATATTGGAACAAGAATGAATAGTTTAGTAATTGGAGGTTGAAAAAACAGAGGAAGATGAAAGATAGGATGGAAGGACTGTATTGCGGAAGACTTGAGAGAAAAGGAACTGAATGAGAACGACATGCAAAAATAGCGACCCCTAATGAATGGGAAAAGCTAATGAAGAAGATGTCAGTGTCAAGTGCAATTTGAATAGTTTGTTTCTGGAATTTTACTGGAAATTTAGAATCTTTTGCAAGAAAAATAATGTATGGAATTTATACATTATATACAGGATTGACGGAAGGTATTGTGCTGGCCACAATAGATTTTTTATTTTTGGTGTTGATTTCTTCAGGAAAATGGGTATTGTCCCTGATTTACGATGCGCTAAGTGGAATTTTAGTAATATTGAATCTGAAAAATTTCCGACATTTGGCTAGTATTGTTTATAAAAAAGAACCTCGTTTGAGTATTGAACAAAGCATAGCAGTAGATCTTTTAGTAGATAAATATTTTTCGACGATAAACTAGGTTGCGTGAAAAACGTTGAACATATTCATCCGCATCAAACTCCTATCAAACGAAGGTACTATCCACTATCTCCCGTTATTCAATAGGAAATAGATAAATAAATTGAAGAGATGGAAGTTGATATTATCGAAAAATCGGATTCTGACTGGTCTTCACCTATATTTATAGCTCCAAAGAAAGATAGCTACTGGAGATTTTGTATCGACCTTCGTAAGGTAAATGCTGCTACATAGCGTAATGTTTACCCACTTCCATATATTTCCAGTATCTTAGATCGTTTGTTGAACGCTAAATATATTTCTAGTTCAGACATAAAATCGGAGTATTGGAATATTCCATTGTCTGAGAAATCTAAAAAATTCACTGCTTTTACTTCCTGGCAGAGGCTTGTTGCGATTTAAACGTTTAGATTTTGCTTTACATATAGTGTCCCTGCTACTCTTCAAAAATTTATATAAATATATAAATTATTAGGACCAGAATTGGAACCATTCGTATTATTATCATCGCAGAAACCTTCAAGAAACACTTAGAAGTTCTCGGTGAAGTTTTAAAAATAATTATCGATGCAGGTTTTGCACTGAATCGGGACAAATGTAATTTCGTTGTACCTGAACTGAAATATTTAGGGTACGTCGTAAATGCCAATGGACTGACTATAGATCCAGATAAGATATCTGCAATTTTAAAAATCCCTACGCCCGCACAATTGTTGCCGAAGTTCGTAGAATGATAGGTGTGGTAGGCTAGGCTGGTATAAAATATTTGTGACATGGCATAATGCGTAGTTTCTATGGCATGATATATTTGAATATAGACCAAGGGGACAGACGGCTAAGTTTTGCTAAGTTAGCATAAATGCGTAGCTAGAAGTTCCGGACCGATGGTAGGACGAGTCAGTCAGAGAAAATCTGTCTCCGTTAATGATACTCTCTGTGTGTCACGCTAACGCGAATAAGAATTCGCTCGTTTAGAGTTTGCGAACAACAGTTCGACGTCAAACTACGCTTAACTTTGTCATATTCGCAATATTTAAGCTACGGACGTATTTGTTATAAGCATTATTTATATTTTTTGTGTTCATATTACCACTATATTTTACTTTAATATATTTGTTAATTTAAAATAAACGGCGTTGGTATATTTTAAATTAAACCCAAAAACCCTGTGAAGTGCAGTGAAGTGGATTCCATAAGGTTCCAGCCGTTTAGCCCAGTAGTTCCGTGACGTACGTCTGGTACGGGGTAAGTACCCTTACTCCACATTTCGCCTGCTCCCATTTTAAGGTGGTTCCTCAACCCTTCGCTAACCACCGGAACAGGTTGTAATAATCCTCCCCTTCACCTAGGCTACTTTGAGAAAGCCGGCCTAAATAATTGTAACCAGTTACATTTGGCGGTAGTAGCCGGGACGATATTTATTGCACGCTAAATCCTGTTACATTCGCTAACAGACGTAAGGTTTATTACTTTCGACCTGTTACATATTTATACGAAATTATTCAGAAATATGCGCTCCATTAAATCGTCTCACAAGAAAGTCCATTATATTGGTTTGGGATGATAATTGCAATAGAGCCTGGAATACAATAAAACAGAATTTAATTAACGCATCAATTCTAAGTTGTCTAGATGTTTCATTACCCTTTGTGCGGTGTTGATTCAATCTGCTACCGTTGGTGAGCAAGTTATTTGTTATCTAAGTAGGTCGTTAACTCGTTTAGAGCGACGCTATGCCACAAACGAATTGGAATGTTTAGCGGTTTTGTGGGCAATCGAAGAATGTGATCTTATATTGAAGAGTCGCATTTTATAGTCGTTACTAATGCTGTCAAGAACCGAAAAAATTTGGAACCGGGTACCCGGTTCCAAAACTATCCGGATACCCGGGTAGTGGAACCGATTTTCGGTTCCGAGTAGTGAGACCGATTTTCGGTTCCGGTTCCGAGTAATGGAACCGATCTTCGGTTCCGGTTCCGGGTAATGGAATCGATCTTCGGTTCCGAATAGTGGAACATAACACAAAAGTAAATTCATTTTTCTCCTGAAAATAGATTTATGTTGTTGAATTTAATTCAAATAATCATATTTTCTTCTACATTTCTTTTACGGGGCACATTATGAATGTCTATCTATGTTAACCTACCGGGCGTCGTAACTCGTTACAATGTCGTAAATAAATCGGCGAAACTTAGTTTTTTTTTTTTTAGAGTTCGTTTAAATAAATATCTGTTCGTTCAGAAATAGGTTTCCTTTTCCAAAAAAAAATTGTATTTGTTTAAAAATATTGTTAAACAAGTACGGTTTACAATACAGGGTTCCAGCTAAGTTTCTAAGGAGTGTAAAGGCTGGTTTAAGCCTTTGACCAACAGCAGGACTTGTCTAAAGCTTTGTTAAGACTTTCTACAGCCACAAGAAGGCAGCAATAATTTAGTTAAAGTCGCGAATATTAGATACATTAAAATTAAATTCATTTACATTTTAAAGTTAGGGTAAAATATAATTAATGTTTTGCCGAGGATATGATCGTGTCACATGTCAGTGTAAATTATTGTCCAATTTTTTAAATGTAGGTACAGAAACAATCCTTAAAGTAGCTTTAATCACTTTAAAAATATGGTCTCGTGGCCGTGTGCCTGAGTGTCTGGTCGCGAATCTGGAGACCCGGGTTCGATCCCGACCGACGCCAAAAATTTCATCGCATTTTAATGGCACAAAATTGACCCCTGTGGAGTACTCTCCACACCAGCAATGAGTGCGTGAGGTGACGCCTGGTAAGCGCCCGCACGGTACAAATATTCCATCATTACCGATATCTGTACAAAACAGATTGGCACACCCAGCAATGGGTAATATGCCGTGATGAAATATTTATTTTATTTATTTAAAAATATGAATAATGCATGACCGCCTGGGAGACAATTAATCGGAAGCGATGTCTTAAAGCAGACTATATTAGCCTCCCCTAAGTGAGGGATGTATTGGTAAATGGGGAAATATATTTGTAAAAAAAATATATACTTAAATTTATAAAATTTCATAGGTACATATAAAAGCCTAAAATAGTAAAATTGAAAAGTTTCGGATTATATTTTAATACAGTTTTTCATTAAAAATTGTTATGGGCTGCAAGTAAAGTATCACTTCCGGTTTATTTATTTAAGTCAAAATGTAATATGTTGTTTCCCTTGATATAAAAGTCTTAAATAGTAAAATTTAAAAGTTTTGGATCATTTTAATACAGTTTTTCATTAAAAACTGTTATGGTCTTCAAGTAAAGTATCACTTTCGGTGTATCAATTTTAGTCAAAATCTAATATATTGTTCCCCTTGGTATAATAGTCTTAAATACTAAAATTGAAAAGTTTTGGATCATTTTAATACAGTTCTTCATTAAAAACTGTTATGGGCTTCAAATAAAGTGTCACTTCCGGTTTATCAAGTTAAGTCAAAATATAATATGTTGTTCCCCTTGATATAAAAGTCTTAAATACTATAATTGGATAGTTTTTGAAGATATTTTAATATAGTTTTTCATTAAAAACTGTTATGGGCTTCAAGTAAAGTATCACTTCCGGTATATCAATTTTAGTCAAAATCTAATATGTTATTAGCCTTGATATAAAAGTCTTAAATAGTAAAACTGAAAAGTTTTGGATTATATTTTAATATAGTTTTTCATTAAAAACTGTTATGGGCTTCAAGTAAAGTATCACTTCCAATTTGTCAATTTCAGTCAAAATATAATATGTTGTTCCCCTTCATATAAAAGTCCTAAATACTAAAATTGAAAAAAATAGATTCTATTTTAATACAGTTCTTCATGGAAAACTGTTATGGGCTTCAAGTAAAGTACCACTTCCGGTTTGTCAATTTCAGTCAACATATAATATGTTGTTTGCCTTGATATAAAAGTCCTAAATACTAAAATTGAAAAGTTTTAGATTATATTTTAATATAGTTCTTCATGAAAAACTGTTATGGGCTTCAAGTAAAGTACCACTTCCGGTTTGTCAATTTCAGTCAACATATAATATGTTGTTTGCCTTGATATAAAAGTCCTAAATACTAAAATTGAAAAGTTTTAGATTATATTTTAATATAGTTCTTCATGAAAAACTGTTATGGGCTTCAAGTAAAGTACCACTTCCGGTTTGTCAATTTCAGTCAAAATATAATATGTTGTTCCCCTTGATATAAAAGTCCTAAATACTAAAATTGAAAATTTTTAGATTATATTTTAATATAGTTCTTCATGAAAAACTGTTATGGGCTTCAAGTAAAGTACCACTTCCGGTTTGTCAATTTCAGTCAAAATATAATATGTTGTTCCCCTTCATATAAAAGTCCTAAATACTAAAATTGAAAAAAATAGATTCTATTTTAATACAGTTCTTCATGGAAAACTGTTATGGGCTTCAAGTAAAGTACCACTTCCGGTTTGTCAATTTCAGTCAACATATAATATGTTGTTTGCCTTGATATAAAAGTCCTAAATACTAAAATTGAAAAGTTTTAGATTATATTTTAATATAGTTCTTCATGAAAAACTGTTATGGGCTTCAAGTAAAGTACCACTTCCGGTTTGTCAATTTCAGTCAAAATATAATATGTTGTTCCCCTTGATATAAAAGTCCTAAATACTAAAATTGAAAATTTTTAGATTATATTTTAATATAGTTCTTCATGAAAAACTGTTATGGGCTTCAAGTAAAGTACCACTTCCGGTTTGTCAATTTCAGTCAAAATATAATATGTTGTTCCCCTTCATATAAAAGTCCTAAATACTAAAATTGAAAAAAATAGATTCTATTTTAATACAGTTCTTCATGGAAAACTGTTATGGGCTTCAAGTAAAGTACCACTTCCGGTTTGTCAATTTCAGTCAACATATAATATGTTGTTTGCCTTGATATAAAAGTCCTAAATACTAAACTTGAAAAGTTTTAGATTATATTTTAATATAGTTCTTCATGAAAAACTGCTATGGGCTGCAAGTAAAGTACCACTTCCGGTTTGTCAATTTCAGTCAACATATAATATGTTGTTCCCCTTCATATAAAAGTCCTAAATACTAAAATTGAAAAGTTTTAGATTATATTTTAATATAGTTCTTCATGAAAAACTGTTATGGGCTTCAAGTAAAGTACCACTTCCGGTTTGTCAATTTCTGTCAAAATATAATATGTTGTTCCCCTTGATATAAAAGTCCTAAATACTAAAATTGAAAAAATAGATTATATTTTAATACAGTTCTTCATGAAAAACTGTTATGGGCTTCAAGTAAAGTACCACTTCCGGTTTGTCAATTTCAGTCAACATATAATATGTTGTTTGCCTTGATATAAAAGTCCTAAATACTAAAATTGAAAAGTTTTAGATTATATTTTAAAATAGTTCTTCATGAAAAACTGTTATGGGCTTCAAGTAAAGTACCACTTCCGGTTTGTCAATTTCAGTCAAAATATAATATGTTGTTCCCCTTGATATAAAAGTCCTAAATACTAAAATTGAAAATTTTTAGATTATATTTTAATATAGTTCTTCATGAAAAACTGTTACGGGCTTCAAGTAAAGTACCACTTCCGGTTTGTCAATTTTCCTAAATATTAATTTTTTATAGTTTTCCTACAAAAATACACTATATCCCGGACTACAATTACTTGTCACCGAGATATGCTGCGGACTTAACACTATGTTTCCCAACAAAAATTACAGTAAAAAGAAGAGTCCATTGAAATGAAATATCTATATATATCGCTCTCTGTCTTACAAAAAATAAATATTTGCGAGTAAGTGTACAATCCTGTTCGTTGTTATTCTATGACATGTTATCTCTGTCTTACAACATATTTATCTTATACATTGTAAGACAGAGACAACATGTCATAGAATAATAACAAATAGGATTGTACACTTACTCGCAAATATTTATTTTTTGTAAGACAGAGAGCGATATATATAGATATTTCATTTCAATGGACTCTTCTTTTTACTGTAATTTTTGTTGGGAAACATAGTGTTAAGTCCGCAGCATATCTCGGTGACAAATAATTGTAGTCCGGGATATAGTGTATTTTTGTAGGAAAACTATAAAAAAATAATATTTCGGGAACGGGAAAAGACATCTATATATTTTTTTCAAATATAAACACAAAAAGATTAACCAAATGGAACAACATATTATATTTTGACTGAAAATGACAAACCGGAAATGGTACTTTACTTAAAGCCCGTAACAGTTATTCATGAAGAACTGTATTAAATATAATCTAAAAAATTTAAATTTTAGTATTTAGGATTTTTATATCAAAGGGAACAACATATTATATTTTGACTGAAATTGACAAACCGGAAGTGGTACTTTACTTGAAGCCCGTAACAGTTTTTCATGAAGAACTGTATTAAAATATAATCTAAAAATTTTCAATTTTAGTATTTAGGATTTTTATATCAAAGGGAACAACCTATTAGTTTTTGACTGAAATTGACAAACCGGAAGTGATACTTTACTTGAAGCCCATAACAGTTTTTCATGAAGAACTGTATTAAAATATAATCTAAAAATTTTCAATTTTAATATTTAGGATTTTTATATCAAAAGGAACAACCTATTAGTTTTTGACTGAAATTGACAAACCGGAAGTGATACTTTACTTGAAGCCCATAACAGTTTTTCATGAAGAACTATATTAAAATATAATCTAAAAATTTCAATTTTAGTATTTCGGACTTTTATATCAAGGAGAACAACATATTACATTTTGACTGAAATTGACAAACCGGAAGTGGTACTTTACTTGAAGCCCGTAACAGTTTTTCAAGAAAAACTGTATTAAAATATAATCTAAAAAAATTCAATTTTAGTATTTAAGACTTTTATATCAAGGGGAACAATATATTAGATTTTAACTGAAATTGAAAAACCGGAAGTGATACTTTACTTGAAGTTCATAACAGTTTTTCAAGAAGAACTATATTAAAATATATTCTAAAAATTTTCAATTTTAGTATTTAAGACTTTTATATCAAGGGGAACAACATATTATATTTTGACTTAAATTGACAAACCGGAAGTGGTACTTAACTTGAAACCCGTAACAGTTTTTCAAGAAGAACTGTATTAAAATATCTAAAAAAATTCAATTTTAGTATTTAGGACTTTTATATCAAGGGGAACAATATATTAGATTTTAACTGAAATTGACAAATCGGAAGTGAAACTTTACTTGAAGCCCATAACAGTTTTTATTACTCGTTACTGACCATCATTGTCTGTGTTGGTTACATAATTTAAAGGATCCTTGTGGTCGCTTAGCCAGATGGGCAATACGTTTCAAACAATATGATTTTAAAATCATTCATATAGAACGGATCGCGATCATCATGTGCCTGATACTCTCAGTCGCTCGCTCCTGTTCTGGATAGTTGTGAAATTGACAATAAAGTCGAGCAGTCTCCTGGGTGTACCTGGTATAGAAAAATGCTGGAAAAAGTTGCTTTGAATCCTATATAGTTTCCAGCTTGGCGAGAATAAAACGATATTTTGTACCATTATCATAAAAATACTATGTCTGGATTGACAGAGGAAGATAATTGGTAACGGGTAATTCCGCGTGTTGAAGAAATGATATTCTTAAACAAATGCATGACGATCCAACTTTAAATCACTTAGGTGTATTTAAAACATACTGTAACGTTTATTTATATGGGTGGTGTAAAAATAAGAGAAATATTATTAATTAAAATAATATATTTATTATACGATAAATAATTAGGATAAATATTAAAGAGGTAATAAAAATAACTAACACTATGATTAAATAATTATAAACACTAATTTAAGACTAAGAATATTATTAAATACTTAAATACTAAGATTATTTATTTAAACAATATTTATATCACTATATTTATTTATATAACTACATTTATATTCCATCATTACCGATATCTGTGTATGAAGCAGATTGGCACACCCAGCAATGGGTAATATGCCGTGATGAAATATTTATTTATTTATTTATTTATTTATGTTCACCATTCGTATACTGTTTATTTATATCACCAACTGTTCATTCATGATGTGTGTCTTATAACAGAATGTTTTTGCTGGCTTTGGCGACGGGTTTATATAGCATGATGTCCTTCTCGAACTTTCCGACGCCACAATGACATTGAATACAAAAGATTCAGGCTACCAGTGTAATTAACACGTCTAGAGATATGGCGTTTTCCGCTGCCGGGGATTACGTCATCGCTCGGGAATATGCTACCAGTGGCGGTGCTATATACTCTTATGACAGGGGCGCACGTTACAATTCAATCATGTGTTTCAGGAATACTATTATTCAAATGCGCGAAGTTATCACTCGTTATGTTCGCTATAGCAATTAGTATTACTAAAATTTTAGAGAATGTTTTCCTCTTGTTTGGTAATCCAGAACCAATCATCGTCGATAATGGCACATACAAATAAGGAAGTTAGACAGTCTGTAAAATGTCACTTTTACTGTCTATTACATAGCAACTGCTCAACAAATGCATAGCAACCGTTCAACAAACGCATAGCAACATGACTTGGTGGATGGCGATAACTTTGAAAATAGATATTAAAAATAATTTCTAAATTAATATTAAATCTAAAATCGGCAAAAAATGTGTTCAACACGACACTAAACATAGATTTACAGTTTCGGCAGCTTCTGCTGTAATTCTGGGATTTTAGTGCCTAGTTAAATAACTATTCTGTTCTATTTGTCATATAAAAAATATGAAACTTTTCTAATCGATTTCGATTTTATTAAACCATCATCAGAGAAATTGACATAAATAATGTATGAATGACATTAATTTTACATTTATAATTCTGTCAATTTCTTTGATGATGGTTCAATAAAACCAAAATTAATTACACACAAAAGTTATTTTTTTATAATAATTATGGAACAGCTTGAAGAATTTGAAAATATATAATTTATTTTTGTATTATTATTATTCTTTATTATTTGTAGTTTTGTTTTTTCGATGTACGTAAAAATGATTACACAGATAATTATGTTTTTTGTTGCCAACATGATTTGTATTGATGTTGGTAATTCTATACCAAGATTCATTATTTTTTTAATATTAATATAGAAATAATTATTTCCGTGTAATCAATACCTACACATATTTTCACAGTAATACATTATCTATTGTACTGAGTAGATTTTGTATTTTACATGTGAGATGGCTCTTAAAGTTTTTAATATTATACTTACCTATATTTCAAATAATATACAGAAATATTTTGATAATAGCGATAATAATTTATATGCTTTATATTTAAGATTATATTTAAGTTTTTATTTTATAAGTGGAGTATTAATATTTAATGTTACTTTTGTCAACAATGAATATAGAATTTTGTGCAGGAAATTTAAAATTAAAGAATATGTGTTGCTTACTGGTGAGTAATACGTACTGTATAGATCAATTTTGCACATCAAAACGTTAAAGTGTTTTTTATGAACAAGAAATGTATTGTTCTTTTTTTCACTCCTTGAAATGCCTATACTGCGTCACCCGCACTAGGCCCGTTTGGCGAACAGGCGAACAAGCACAGCGGCACGGCTTCACGACGATCATAGTAAGGCCGCACCGGGCGTGGGGCACAAAGGAAAAATATAAAAATTAGCACGCAAGACTGCAAACAAGCAGGTATTGCTTGTTCGTCAAACGGATCCTGTGCGGTCGTTTTGCTGTCATGTATAAAAAAATGTTCATTATTACCCGGGAAATCCCTATAAATAGAAATTAGCTACACCCATATTATCTGTTTGGTTAAATGAACAAAATTGCTGTTTTATACATAAAAAAGTATAATAATTTGTACAAAAAACAGTTATAAGTATTAAGGTCAGGTAAGTGCTTCCTACCGGTTGAGGATTATTTTGGATTTTTGGTTGTCATTTTTAAGTTAAGCTTTGGTCGTTGTTTTCATACTTACCGTCTCCGCCTCTGTAATTTGTAAATAAAACCTACTGCCTTGAAAACCCGATTGGTAAACATTGTATTAGTCATCTTTATTTAGTTTGCTTCAACTTTTATTGTTCGAATAATATATAGTCCATACGATTTAACTTGGCGACCCGAAAGAATGTAATTCAGTTCACTATTCCTAAGTTGCGTTTTGTCAAATATTTACTTTTACTTCGATGCCGCACAGCTTCAGAAGTGAAATAGTGATTTTACAATGTTTTATTGCCTTACACAAAGCAAATTTCATCCTAATACACTCAAACTCGGGGTGTCAGGTACTTTTCAACCCAAGAAGTTATATTCACACATAAGCGTTGGTGCATTTTTTTCTCAATAGCAATAGAAATTTTATTTTCTTAACTTTATTAATTTAAAAAATAATTTATTATAATATGATTTATATAATAAATAATTCATTCCAATATTTGTAATATATGTTTCTGTATAAATAATTTCTTTTTTTTTGTAATATTCGTAATTTTATTGAACTTCATTTTTCTTCGGTACGCCTATGGATTTTATAACTTTCCCATAACCGCAGTGATAATGTGAATTACCCCAACTCGCCAAGTTACATCGTATGGACTGTAGCATGCAGTGTTGCCAGATCGCAACAATACAAAATCGCCTTGTTAAACTAAAAATATTGCCAAAAGTCGCCAAGTTTCAAATTGAGATGGTCTCTTTGAAATACTGTTTTTCATTTATCCAATAATTAAAACAGACTTGAAAAATAAATTATTTATTTTGGAAACAAAAAAAACTGAATAACACAAAAATAAAATTGAATGAAAAAAGTAAGTCTTTTTATAAACGCCTGATTACATAAAAAGGGGAGATTCTTCTTCATCTGAAAGGGATTAGCTTACGCAAAATAAAATGTTGGGAACAAAGATTATTTAAGACACTGATAAAGAACAGTTTATTTCAGAATTTGAGGTTGGTTGTTAGCACTTTCAGTGATTGGCAGATGGTAGCAAGAAAGGTACATTGCATTAACTGCGCAGTGCGTAGTTATATCTACGTAAAAAATAACTATTCATTATGCAAAACAACCAAATATACAAAGATGTAAAACTGGCATCGCACTAATCCCAATATTAAAATAATGAAAATTGAACTAAATCATAGTTTTCATTTTCGCAAATATCGCCAATTATTTGTAATTAGTCGCAATTTTAATCGCCAGTCGCCAAACTAAATTTTTTGTCGCAGAACATTCTAAAAAGTCGCCCAAATGGCGACAAGTCGCCAAATCTGGCAACACGACTACGTTTTACAAGTTAGTTTAGCGCTAAGTGAAGTAACTTAAATAATGGGTTGAGTTAACTAACCTACTTGAAATTTTGCGAGATAAACGGTTAAGGCTATTTATCTTACCGTTCCCGAGAACCTAATGATGAGCTCATTATCTTGGACAGGCTATATTAATTTCGATGTTCTGATTCTCATTCAGCAATATTTTTCTAAAATTCGCTAAATTAAGATCATGGTTATTGGACGTCTACAGTTTTAGTGCTACTAGCCGACACGAAATTTTTAAGAAAAATAATATTTTATTTGTTCAGATGTTCAGTAGTATATAATTTAATTATTATTTTTATTAAAATTTCGCGTAGTTCACTAGAACTAAAAATGTACACTTCAAGAACTATCCGAATTTTGAGTGAGAATCAGCAGATCAGCATATCGAAATGAATATGCCTCAATTTTTTTTTATATCATCAATTATACCTTGTCCAAAGATATTTCGTTATGGCCCTCTCAGCGGGTCTATTGTTAGGGATTTAAGCTTGATTTATAGGGGTGCAAGGACAGGTATGTATTCAATATTATCACAATTTTCAGCTGGTAAAACATCAGTATTTTCTTCTTCAAATGGTCGCCACATATTAAATACGTATATTGTTGACCTCAGTACGAAAGTTAATATTACTACTGATTTTAAATTTTTTAAAACTCATTTACATACCTACTCACTAGCTATGCCTTTGGAATCTTAGTTTCCCCATTATTATTTCAAGTAAGTCTGAAATACTTAATGCGCACAGAGATTAGAGATTTCCGAATTTAAATATTTTGCAATCCTACCCTGAGCGCCAACAGGTAGAATCTCTTGCTGTGTGCGGTTCACCTCAGACTTAGTAAGTTAAAGCCATAACGAAATATCTTTGGACAAGGTATACTTTTTCCCATTTCTGTATTTGGAATGAACATTTCTGAAAAGTGTAAATGTAAAAATGGTAATGAGTGTTTTGATAGTATCATGTAAGACTCTGTGTATCTATTAATTGTGTATTTTATATTGCAGGACATTTTTGTGCTTTAATAATAAGTACAGCAATGTTGTATAATGAAGCTCTTATGAATAAAGTATCGATTACAGAGACAATAACAGAATATTTTTATGTATGCTCCGGCATTCTTACAACAATAGGTTATGTTATGTATATAAAAGACAGAAACACCATTGAAAAAGTAACAATGATACAAAGGAGAACAGATATTACTTTGCAAGAATTAAATATTTCTCTCAAAGGTCCATTTGTATTTTCTGTACTTATACCCATTTTAATTTACTGTTATATAAATATAATTTCTCTTCTTGTGTACCAGTTTTATATGATTAATAATGACAAAATTATTATAAAAATTTGTAGAATCTATATCTTATTTATTCTATACGTTCTGGGAATTCCAAATATATATTTTTATGCTAGTAATATTTTCATAAATACCTGCAGACTATATCATCTAAATAGATTTGTAAAGAAAGAAATAAAGCAAATTCTGAAGAAGAAACAAATAAAGGCCTGTGACGAAAAAAACATAATATCTAAATTACAAGTAATTTCACAAATTCGATGGTTACATTGTGAAGTAGCTAGAGAAACAGCGAAAAATGCACCGTATTTTCTCATAGGCATGGTTCATTTATACTTTCTTCTAACAGCTATAACATTATACGTTTATTACACGAAGGGAATTTTGGTTCCAATTTTATGTATTATGATATGTATGGGCCTGGTTGGTATTATAGCTTTATCCTTTTTTGGGCAAGTCATGAAAAGCGTGGTAAATATATAGTATATTTCACCAAAACTCGACGATTTACAAACGATAAAATCCCCTTCAATTAAAAACTTAATTAATAACCGTTATAAATCAATTATAGACATTACCGTTGATTTCTTGAAAATTTTATGTCAGTGGGTTTATGAATATGCATAACATTACTTGTTAAAATAGTTTTTTGCCGCCCTCTAAAACGGTGGTGTGATAAAAAAGTTGTGTGCAATGAAAAGGAATAGGTGCCTATTCTAAAAAGAAGTTTGGGTGTGTTTTTATTTTTATAGTTGATTTGATTAGACAGATAATTTTAGAATTAACTAGAAAAATAGGTATTAAAAAATACAAAATCTAAACTTATTTAAACCTGCCGCGTTTTTCAATTTTTTTTATTCTGAGGACTGCTTTTTATATAATTTATCTTATATTGTCATACCCTAATAGGTATTATAAAATATTTGACAAACATGCAAATGGATATTATACTAATTCAATTTAAATTTGATTGTAATAAGAGTGGTATGAAGAAGACAAGACATAAACTTCATACCTATCAAGCTTTACTTCGTGAATAAAGTTAACTTTAAGACAGCGTAAGTATACGAAATATGTCTTTTCATATTAAACTACAATTAACATGAAACAAAATATACAATTGTTTTTTCAAAGCACTCTTATTACAATTAGATTTAATTTAAATCAGCATAATTTTCATTTACATTTTTCTCAAATATTTTGTATTAGGGTATACACATATAAGAAAAAAAAAATAGGTTGCCATTTAAAATAAGCAAGTTGCACCCCGTATTTTCATAATCACTTGTCTAAAAAATCTGTTGTGGCCAGCACAATACCTCTCGCCACTTCCTTTTTTGGTTACATAAGTATAGGGCGCGAACAGTCATGTTACATTGTTGGCCTTGACAAGCAGATGTGGGGGCCCGTTTCAGAATGATAATTAGTCAGTATGTTTCATTCAGAATTTCAAGATTTTCTAAATACACGTAGTTAATTTGTCACCAGGAGTGTGGAATTTACTTGTCGAGGAAAATAAACCATATGGAATTGGAAAATCACTAAATTTAGAATGAGAAATTATGATACATCTATATACATAATTACTAGCTATCATTCTGACATGAGTCCCCATATCTGCTTGTCAAGGCGCCCTATTGTATTTAACATTTCTTGTATACCTACATTCTACACCAAAAATTGTACTTACATATTACATATATCTATTCCTTATATTTAGATTGTTTAATTTTAAATTCATTATATGAAGAAATTTTGTCCTCTTCTAATTTTTCGAAATGTTTCCAATTCATTGTCAGGATTGACTGTATTTTTGAAGGATATATGTAATAGACCTATAATCTTAAATATTTAACTACTAATACATTAAGAAATAATATAATGTATATGTACTTCCCAGAAAAACTCTTTAGTAATATCTATGAATTTCTGACACTGACATTTATCTGTCAGTTACAAACAGTTCAACTGGTCAACTATTTTCCATGGCATCCTTTCGGCTGTAAAATTTATTATAACGTTATTTTATTTATTATATTTCTTTTATCTCTAAATCCATAGAATATATAATAAAATATTTAAATGTATCAGATAGAGAATTTAATTTTCTTTAATATTACCAAGAAAAATTTTCAAAAAATATTATTTAGAAGATTTTTTTTCAAGAATCTTCTACTTCCGGTTGTCCAATTGTTACCAAAACCTTTTCAGATCTTCCCATGAATGTCCGATTGGAAAATACGTAATTAAACAATTTTTAAGTCTTATAGTTTTTGAGTAATCGTCCTTCCAACATCCTACATACATACACACATACATCCACACACACACACACACACACACACACACACAGACATCATCGTAAAAATGTTAAAATCGGATTGTAGGGACCTTAAAACGTGCTTATTCAATAAAATATGGATATGTGATTTTTAGCATGAATGCAATACCTCTCTTAGCGAGAGGTAAAAAAATGTTTCGCTCATTGAAGTAGTCTTAAAATATAAATTGTTTGTTAATTTAACCAACTTTGTAGCTCCTATACTTCTCGAGATAGCAATAGTGTACCACTTAAAATGAATAATCTGTATATATGTACAGGTGGTCGCGGTTAAGGGTGAACATAGGGATTTAACATTTTTTGCAATTTCCTGGTCTCCTGTTCATTTTTCAGCGAAAATTGTAGAGTAGAAAGTTTTACAGAAGTAAAAGTTGCATACAAAACTGTTTTATATGTTTTATTATGTGTTTGGTTTCTTCACAATTTTAAAAGAAATTTAGAAAGTTCCGTCAAAAAATAGCAATGGCCGTAACGACTTATGACATAAAAAAAATATTTTATTCATGTCAAATTTTTATTGTAAGAATAATAGTGATTATTCAAATGAGAAACGTGTGTCTTATGATAAAGAAATATTGCGGAAATAATTTTAAAAGTAAATTAGGTTGACGTTTGACATTTATAAATTTATAAAAACCAGAAAAAAGAAAGCAAAGTGCCATGGCTATCGTTATTAATTGACGGACCTTTTAAAATTGTAATGAAACCAAACACATAATAAAAAATCTGATGTGACCAACACAGTATCTCCCGCCATTTACCTATGTATATAATTTTTATATTACGTTATAAATTTATCCATACAATATATAGAAAAAGTATTAAAGCAAACTTGTAGAAAATGGAATAATCTTTAATTTTTATAATAACAAATTGAGAAAAATTACATTTAAAGGTATTTTTTGAAGAAAAACTATCTTGAGCTTCAAATAAACTGCCATTTCCGGTTATCCGATTGCCACCAAAATCTAATCAGTTCTTTCCATATTAGAATAAGGTAGAAATACATGGTTTCAAAATTTTCTGAATGATAGTATTTGAGTTAGAGCGTATACAGGATCCACACACACACACATACATACACAGACATCATCGTGAAAATGTTAAAATGGATTCTAGGGACCTTAAAACGTGGTCATTTACCAAAATTTCGATATGCGATTTTTAGCACGATCCCTATACCTCCCTTACCAAGGGTAGCGGGAGGTAAAAATGTATGAACAGTTTTGTATGCAAATTTAAAACTTTTCACGCTACAGTTTTCCCCGATATATGAACAGGAGAGCAGGAAATTGCATAAAACTAAAAGCCCATGTCAAAGCCCTATGATCACCGCTAATCGCCACCATCCTATGTTCGTACTTTACGCTTTGCGGATTCATTTTAACTTCCATGGACATACGAGTATTATTCAGAAAGTATCGATGAGAAATATGGACGAATTTATAAACGAACAGAAGAATGTTTTCTTAACGGCAGTTCATAACAAAAATATAGTTTAAGTAGGAAATGGTTAATTATTAAACTATGGTGACAAGACTATATTGTTTAAGTATATTTTATTTTAAATGTACATTTTATAAAATTGTTAATAAATAATATTAATCTTTATTTTAATATTGTTGCCCTCAGCAAAACTACTCCTGTAAAAAATAAATATTAATACATTTCCCACACCCTATTTAGGGTATATTTACCTGAAGGATTTACTCTGACACTCATATTTTGATTAGAATTTAAAATTACGCTATCAGACGGCTCAAAAATATTCTAAAATCGTAAATAAACTTCAAAATCACACCAAATAATTTTTTTATAATTTTACCTCAATTTTATAACCACTTTGACTCTTCAACCCAATTTTCTGTAAAGTTATTGTAACTTTATACGGGTATCCATCAGTTCTATGGCTCAAAAAGGCAACCGCGAACGAATGATTATCATTTTCTACCGGTTCAATGGGTTTCGTAAATATTTGAATGTTATTTACCTAAAAATAAATAAATGGTTAAACTTCTCGCACTCAAAAAAGGCAAATAATAACTTACTGTGTGTACTAGGCGTCCCTGAATTCCCAAAATATCCTGATTGATGGAAATGACTTCTTTGTTCAATAAAATTTCTTTGAATTCTGGACGAATTGTTCTTAAATCGTTGGACATTATTAATGGTGAAGCCAGAATGGCCCAAAGTGCCATTTGGGCACGGCTTTGGTCCAAACTTAGGCCATAATTTCCAATAATTAACTGGAAACATAAAAAAAAAATATTTAATATTCAGACATATATGTGTGCGTGTTTCAACGATTATTTATTAATATTCTTTAAATTTTATCTATTAGTGCTTTAAATTGATTGTTTAACAAAATTAAAGTCCCAATTTTCATTTGAAGTCCTTGTAAATCAAAAAAAAATCTTGTAAAAACTCTAATTAGTACCAGTTTGGCTTCGTTCTAAAAACTGCTGAACTACTAAACACATCTGATTTATTACAACTTTTATTTATTTTTATTTAAACGTACGATTCTGAAATTAATAATTCAGCCTTGAATTGAGTTGAATTCAAGGCCATATTGTCTCCATAAAAAATAGAAAATATTTGCAACAGCTGTTCACGTGGCTGGTCTACGTATAATAATTCATTTTTTTCTTCTAGGTCTGTCAATATATCGCAATTTGATTGGTTGAATTTATTACTTGATTCAAAATAATCAACGATACTTCATACAGTATTTTTTTTTTGTAAAAATGAAATGTATAATACCAATTTTATTCTTCTGAAGGTTCCCACCCAAAACTGAATAGAAATAAACATTCGGCAATATTACCATTCGATTTTACGGATTTTCTTTTATATGTACACCAATCTTTAATTATATTTACAAAATAAATTATTGTAAATAAATTTCGCATATCTTTGTTTTTAGTAATAACAACAAGACAGGAATGGATAGAACAAAATCGGAAGTGGATAGAATAAGACCAGAAATACGTACCATATCCGGGTCATTCCAATGACCCGGGCCTGCAAACGGCCCAAATCGATCTTGGTGGTCTACATAATATTTAATAATACTTTTTACACTGTCCCAACTATCTTGAATGTCTCCATAATTACGCCAGAGATTACAATTTTTTGATAACTTCTCATAATCAGACTAAAAAAAAACTTTAAATATTATTTCTCATAAATTATTATTTATATATGACGTACATAAATGCCAGACCCTTCTTCATAAGCCGGATAGCTACAAGAAAAAACCATCGGACGTCCTGTTTTGTTTAACAATGCACTAACATATTCATATCCTACAAAATAAAATAAAAATAGGTACATACATTTTATTAAAAATAAATATTTTTACCATCCGGCATATCTTCTAACTCTGAATAACAACCATCTAATTTTAAATAATCTACATCCCAATCTGCAAAGGTCTGTGTGTCGATTTCCAAGTGCCCTAAACTACCTGGATAGCCAGCGCAAGTATATGTGCCATAGTCTTCATAAATACCAAACTTGAAACCTTTAGCGTGAACCTACACAGTGAAAACATTATTATTTATAATATATAAAGTTGCATTATACGTACATAATCTGCAAGAGCCTTAATTCCACTGGGAAATCTATCAGGATCGGGTTGCAATCTTCCATTTTCATCTCTCTCATTTGCTAACCAACAATCATCAATGATGATATATTCATAACCAACTTGCAAATATCCTTCGGATGATAATACATCCGCCATTTCCATGAATAAACGTTCACTAATAATGAATACATACATACAAAGTAGTGTTTCTGACGAGACGATCAAGACGGGAAACTACATGTCTCGTCTCGTTTCGTCTAGAAGACAAGAAATTAATTCTCTTCTCGATTTTTTGTAGTCGATAGCCGTGTTCCTTCGGGCTGTGATTGTGATTTTGTGAATACTGATTAGTTTAATCGTGATCTTGAACTTGAATAATATAAACACCATCTAGCGTCAAATATCATATGCAGACCAATGCAAACTAATTTATTTTATTTTATAAATAATCTACTGTCGAGTGTTATAGCCAGCACATTAAAAATGGATCATATAGAAGTAAAAAAAATCTGTTGTGGCCAGCACAATACCTCTCGCCATTTTCATTTTATGTTGCATTAGGGCGCGAGCAGTTATGTAACTTTGTTGGCCTTGGCAAGCAGATATGGGGGGCCGTGTCAGAATGAGAGCTAGTAATATACATAGGTGTCAAGTATCATAAGTTTTCATCCGAAACATTATGATTTTCCAAATCCATGTGGATTATTTTCCTCGACAATGGATGACAAATAAACATCAGAATATTTTGAAATTTTGAATGAAAAATTATGACATATGACAATTGTTACATCTATGTAAATAACTACTAGTCGTCATTCTGACACGGATCCTCATATCTGCTTGCTAAGGCCAACAAAGTCACATGACTGCTCGCGCCCTATACGTAACGAATTTAACATTTCTTGTATACACACAAATAATTGAAATTGTTTCTCTTCTTTCGTTCTATGAGAAATTTTATCGTACTATTCTAATATGTTCAAAATTCTTCAAATTCATTGATGGTATTAGCAGTATTTCTTAAGGATATATGTAATATTAACATACCTGTAATTTAAAAACATATTAAATTAATAATATATATTAAATGTACTCATACCTCCCAGAAAAATCAGACACTGACATTTTGCATTTATTTGTCAATTACAAAAATTTAAATATCGCAACTGTTTTTCGGGCAACGAGATTTATTACAACAGATTATTCTATATTATTATATACTATATCTGCAAACCTATACGAGATATAATAAAAAATTTAAATGTGTCAGATTGAGAATTTAATTATCTTTAATATTTGTAGTAACAAATTTTCAAAAAATAATATTTAGAATTTTTTTTTTTTAATAACTACCACTTCCGGTTGTCCACTTGTTACCAGAACCTATTCAACTCTTCCCATTACTGTTAGATTGAGGAATCCGTAGTTATACAGGTCTTTAGTCTTATAGAATTTGAGAAATCGTGTCTCCAACAACCTCACACACACACACACACACAAACAGACATCATTGTAAAAATGTTAAAATCGGATTCTATGGACCTTAAATCGTGCTTATTCAATAAAATCTGGATATGCGATTTTTAGCATGAATCCAATACCTCTCTTAGCGAGAGGTAAAAAAATCTTGGTAACATATAAAATATGTTTACTTAAAACAAATCTTTTATGTAACATATTTTCTTTGTTTTCAAAACTATGGTGGGTCATTACATGCTTTTGTAGGAAAATCATATTTCCTTTTATGCCCACATTGATAAATTTCTATGCTCGAAAACCTATTGTCGTTAGCCATTTTTAAATTTGCTGTGAAATGAATCTGTGTGATCACTCAAAAAGGATGATTCAAAAGGGAAGGGGGAAGGTTGTCTGGTGATCACAAAATGAGAAAGTGGCGATAACGAATAAGAAACGAAAAAACATACTTCTTCTTAATCATGGTCACTTTGATGATTTAGATTGTGAATCACTGCCCGAAGGAACATGGCTTTGGACAATGGAGTCTCGTCCCAGCCGAGAATCTCGACGAGTTTTTAAAAATTAATCCATTATGCATTTTAAATTGAAATATATTACCGAAACACTCAAAAAATATACAGACATTAAAAAGTTGAGACAAACAGCTATTTTCTTCACTATTAATTTTATACCTAGAGTACAAACAGATGCGTTTGAGCTGGGAAGTTTCATTGGCGCGAAAATTCAAAATAAGGAAAATGAAAGAAGAACGTGCAAAACAAATAAATAAGCTTTTTTTTGCTACTCAAAAGTGTTGATTAAACAAATTGTACATGGCAATATTATATTTAGTCCATGTTTTATGTTTTATCTCTTTCTAATATTCATGCATCTCTGTTTCATGTTATGTCAATTTTGTAATTGTATCTTTTGCTTATTTAAACATTATTTATTAAAAAGAATCCCTATAAATAATAAATTAGTAAAATAAAATAAATATGTCGTCAGGCTTTTTACCCATTACTGGGTGTAACACTCAGTCGATAAGTGAATGTGAACACTGTAACGTCAGGAAAGTAGTAGGTAGTTGTATTTTAAGAAATTTTAGCAATTCTATTTCGATTCATAATTACAAAAATATGATTATTTTTTTGATAAAAAAATTACAAAATGTTCCAATAATCATTTAAAAAAATGTATTTTTAAAAATAAAAAAAAATGTCGAGAAATCTCGGAATAATTGTCGATAATCTCGACATGTAAGTCTCGTCTCGTCTCGTAAGATGAAAAAGCTTTCTCGTCTTGGCGACACGAAAAATTTCGAAACGGGACGAGACGATATTCGAGAATGTCTCGTCTAGTCCGAAACACTAATAGCAAGCAAATTTGTATGGGCTTTCGAGCCGGAGAGCGGCCGATTTTTTATATAATTACCTGATACATTCGTCCGGATATTCTACACAATCTGTTATGCATCTAAACCGTTCCCAAGCCATCCATCCCATTGGTGGACGAATTGCCAAACCATTATCTAAACCACAAACCACTGAAATAGTGGCTACGTAGACTAAAACTTTTATTAAGAGTTTCATGTTAACTAACACTTTTCAAACTTGGAAAATCTTTTTATATATTCACATACAAGATAACAATGATAAACTTTTAAACAATGTATTTATCGTTCATTGTTAAATATGTCATCTAATCTTATAAGCAAATACTTCAAAATTGGAACAAATATTGTTTATTTGGTATTATATTTTAGTACAAAGTATAATTATAATAATTAATTATAAGGCAGCTAGTCGTAAAAATGCGGTGCCTGATAATGCCATGCGAACTTCTAATAATTGTTGATTGGGCCTTATCAGAATGTTTTGGTATACATCTTGCAATAAAAATGCTACATGTTTAGAAATTTTATACACAACAATATTTCTCAATTAATGACCATCGTTACTGTTGCTCAGTGAATAATTTTACGTTAGTAATTCCATTAGTACCTGAATATCATAACCGGCAGTATGATTTAAGCCAATGTCTCCCAGAACAACCCTTTTGATTATGGGATTACTGTCATCTCTTCTGCTGAAACACATAATTGCAAATAATCTCTTATAAATTCTCTGTGGTGTAATCGATCTGGTATATACGTCAATTTGATCTAACTATAAAATAAAGAAATAATTTTCACTATTATTTATAAAATTTTCAAAAAAAATGTCTCACTTCCCAAATGAATCGTGCCTGGATTCTCAATGAATCTTGGTAGATTTGAATCGCGAATTTATTCAAAAGAATCGCCTCCTAAGATCAGTAGACATTAAACGAGGGTATGCTAGAATGGACTACACTGCCATTTGGACTTCGCTTTGAGCCCTTCTAAGCACATAATATTTATCCTTTTTACCTTCCGTCACATCTAGGTAAGGAAGGTATTGTCTTTGGTCAAAAAATTCGGTGGTGAGTTTTCATTGAATAAGCACGTTTTAGGGTCTTTACAATACGATTTAACTATTTTTACGATGATGTCTGTATGTGTGTGTGTGTGTTCGTGTGTGCGTGTTTGTGTGTATATATGTGTGTGTCCCCGCCGTTTCGTGCACGATATCTCCAATACTAGAATTCCAAAAATTACAATTCTTGCATATTCCTCTTCCGTACAACCATATGCAGACTTGATTAGATTTTGGTTATAATTGGTCAACCGGAAGTATCCTCATTTGAAGATTTTAACAGTTTTTCTTGAAAAACTCAGTTAAATTTTATTATAACTTAAAGAATATATTATTCTCTATACGATTTGATTGCATTTTATATTTCATATTCTACAGATATAGAGTTAAAGAATAATATAGATAAAAAAATTCATATAAATTTCATAATTCAGCCAGCTTTGCTAACTTAACCATGGAAACTGCTAATATATTCAGGTAATTCAAATTGACAGATGTCAGTATCAATAAAATGTAAATCAATGAAAGAATAAGGGAAGTAACTCTAGTGTTAGAAGTTTCTAGATATAAGAGAGACGATTACATTGGTTTGAACATGTTATGAGGAGAGATGAATATATTAATAGAAGGTGGAAGAAACATAGGAAGACCAAATATAAGATGAAAAGACTGTATTGTAGAAGACTTGAGAAAAAAGGAACTGAATGAGGACGACACGCAAAACAAAAATGAGTGGAAGAAGATAATAAAAAATAGCGACCCCCTAACGAATGGGAGAAACTAAAGAAGAAGAAGATGTCAATGTCAAGTGCAATTTGCATAGTTTGTTTATGAAATAACTTTACTGGAAATATAGGATCTTTTGCAAAAAAATTATGTACAGGGCGCGTGCAGTGACATGACTTTGCTGCCTTTGGCAATCAGATATGGGGACCCGTATCAAAATGACAGCAATTAATTATGTCCATAACTGACAAGTGCCATAATTTTTCATTCAAAATTTCATGATTTTCTTATTTCATGTGGTTTGTTTGTTATCAGGAGTATGGAATTCAGTTGCCGAGAAAGGGAATCATAAAATACCAAAAATTTAGAATCTTTTGCAAGAAAATTTATGTATGGAATTTCTACATAATACACAGGATTGACGGAAGGTATTGTGCTGGCCACATCAGATTTTTTAACATCCTGTATACAGGGTATTGATGGTCAGATGCGAACATAGGGAGTTAACATGGGATTTTAGTTTTTTGCGATTTCTTGCTCTTCTATTCATTTTACAACAAAGTGCAAAGTTGTAGAGAATTAAAAGTTCATATAAAAATGTTTGTACATTTTTTATTGTTTCTAGTTTCGTCACAATTTTAAAAATCTGATGTGATCAACACAATACCTCCCGTCATTTACCTATGGGGTTTCGTTGCGCGTGCCTGATGTCAGGTCGCGAATCTGGGGAATCCGATTCGATCCCGATCAACGCCAAATAATTCGAATTTTAAATGACATAAAATTAATCCTTGTGGTGCACTCTCTACGCCAGCAGTGAGTGCCCATGAGGTGAGGCTTGGTAAACGCCCGCACGATACAAATATATGATCATTACCGAAATCTGTGTATAAAGCAGATTAGCACACCCAGCAATGGGTAATATGCTGTGATAATATATTTATTTATTTATTTCTTTAAATACATACCTGCATATTTACTAATGCTACAAATTATATATATTAAGATCCTTTCCATAAAACTATTGTTCTATTTATAATTTTCTTTTTAAAACGTTACTATTATTAATTTGAAATGATTATTTTTTTTGACAGATTTATCTGTCAGTTACATACATTTGAGCTGAACTATGTAACTATGGAGTAGTGTTTAAAGCATAAGCTCCGAGATATAATTTTTATATTACTTTATAAATTTATCCATAAAATACATAGAAAAAGTATTAAAGCAAATCTGTATAAAATGGAATAATCTTAAATTTTTATAATAAAAAATTGCAAAAAAACAAACGTTGAAAGGTATTTTTTGAAAAAAAAATATTTCCGGTTATCCGATTGTCACCAAAATCTAATGGCTTCTTTTTATATTAGAAGAAGGTAGAACTACATGGTTTCGAAAATTTCTTAATGATAGTATTTGAGTTAGAGCGCCCAGAAGATGCACGCACACACACACACACACACACACACACACACTTTAAAAACGTTGTCATTTACCAAAATCTCGATATGCGATTTTTAGCACGAACCCTAACCTCCCTTTCCAAGGGTAGCGGGAGGTAAAAAGGAATTTCTGTTATTTTGTAGCAATAGGTATGACATTTGTTTTCTTTTTCTCTGGTTTTCAGATATTATTAATAAACTTCAAACGTCAATCTGACATAGAAAATAAATCCCATTTCTTCGATAATTATTTCCACAACAATCATTCTTTAAAATAATGACATGTTCCGTATTTAATTTACTTTTGACAAAAAATATTTTTAACAGAATACGAATAAAACAATATTGTTTTGGAAATTCTTTTTAAAATTAAGAAGAAACTAAAAGATAATGAAAAATGAAAGAACAGTTTTAATTCCGTATAACTTTGCACTCTATAGTTTTTGGTGTAAAATGAAAAGGAGAGCAGGAAACTGCATAAAACAAAAATCCCATGTTAAATCCCTATGTTCGCACCTAACCATCAACATCCTGTATACAGGATGTTAAAAAAGGGTAATTTTTGTAAAGCGCATATAGTACTGACTAGTATAAGTATCTGTTTCCGAGAAAAACGAAAAAAATCGAAGAAAAACTGACAAAGATAGTGATTGAACAAAATTTTGTCTGTATCATTAAATAGACCATAAAAAACAATAAAATTTTATATGAAACATTTTTCTTAATTTCTAATAGTTAGGAAGTTATTTGAAAATTAAATATTGGCCAAGGTCGCTACATTTAACTTACTACAATTTTGATTTTTTTTTTTAACAAAAGCACAGATTATCTGTGAAAGGTAAACAAAAAGTTTTATTTAATCGAAGTAGTAACTCTTATAATTTTCTAGATAGTAGAAATAAACCGCGTAAAAACTTTCACTATACTTTATATCTCGGAAACTATTGAAGATCGGACTTAAGCTTTTTTTTTCTCATTTTGGTCAATATTATTGAAAGTCGTACACAGTGTTTATATTGTGTTGTATTTTATACTTTTTATTTTATAATGAATTATTTGACATATTTATTTTTATCTTATTATTATTATTATTATTATTCATTTTTTATGGGTGTCTTGAGTTATTCACGGGTGTCTTGAGTGTCACCGTCTACTGTTAATGTCATTGTCTACCAAGTATTATATGCCCATAATTTTTACTCTTTTTTTTAACACTATATATATCAAAGTTTTCTGGATAAATTCACCATATCTGGATCGTTACAGCAGTTTGAAATATATCCTGATTATCTTTTTAATATTCAATAGTACGTAAAACAGTGACCTACGAATCCTGGATATCATGGAACATTCTCCATAAATTGCTAATTTGTCCACCCCGAGTTTAATTAGTCTAAAAGCGCAATTTATTAACTTTAATTTTTACCGTTATGTTTTCTTGATATTCGTATAAGGGATATTCACAAGAAAATAAAATTGGACGGCAAGTTAACTTGACGGGCAAATTCAGCCATACCTATTATATTTAATAAATGTTTGGAATTTCTGGTTTTAAGTTTTGAATAATTATAAAAGTGGGCCACTGTTTTCGATTAGATAAATAAACAATTCATTTGTAAACACTTCAGATTTCAAAATAAATAATTAAAACTACATATCTGATAAACTTTGTTTAATATTTATATATTAATATCTGAGCTTGGCAACGGCAACATTTAAATTTTTTAAAATAAATTGGTCATTATTTTCAAATATAGATGCGAAATACATAACAATTTCTTGAACAGCGAGGTCTGAAATACAACCATATAATGCGAAAGTCTGTGCGTCTTTTGGTATACAAGACTTTTATGTCAATCGAAATAACATAATAGATTTTGGTTAAAATAGGCTAACCAGAAGTGGTACATTACTTGAAGTTATTAACAGTTTTTCTTGAATAAAATGATTTTATTTTGATTTTAGAAATAAATGCTTCAAATAATAGTTTTAGAGAATTGAATTAATTTCTGCGTCTAGCACATCAAGTATTATTAAATTAGCCCTTTATATAAGCGAGATATGTAAATTTAAAAATTATTTTTTTGTAATAAAGCTTGCTATGGATTAGGACAAAAAAATAAAAAAAATGTTCATGTCAAATTACGTTAAATACGTGCAATTTTATGATTCGTACAATAACAAATATATTTTTGTTGTAAAATTAGTTATATTCATTGTTGTAATCAAATATTTTTTTCAGAGACTTAATTTCTGCGTCTATATATTGTATGGATAAATTTATAAAGTAATATAAAAATTATATACATAGGTAAATTGCGGGAGGTACTGTGTTGGTCACATCAGATGTATTATTTTTCAATTGGTTTACATGACATTATTTGGGCTGTGACATTTATTACAAGAGATTATTATATAGCTTATATTTCTTTATCTCTAAATCTATAATATATATCAGACAGAGAATTTACCCTTTTTTATAAGGACGGTATTGTCTTTGGTCAAAAAATTCAATGATGAGTTTTTAGTGTATAAGCATGTTTTAGGGTCCCTATAATACGATTTTACCATTTTTACGATGATGTCTGTATGTATGTGTGTCTCTGTGTGTGTGTGTGTGTGACAAAAGTTCCGGATTCCATAACTTCAATACCGTGGATTTATGTCGGTAGTTTTCCAATAATGCGTATTATGCCTATTAAATATACCATTATTGGAAAAGTGGCTTTCATCTGTCCATAAAATTTTATTTAGAAAATGTGGATTTGTGCGATATTCCTGAATGAAATAATTACAAAAGTGAAGTGTTCTTGCAAAATCGCCAGGATGGAGATTATGGATTTAATGTATTTTGTAAGCTTTGAATTCATGCTTTTTTAAAATCCTGTGTATGTGATACGTTTAATTCTAGTGCAGCTTCTCTAACTGAATTTCTCGGATGCACATTAAAATATGCTAATACATCAGCTTCCAAATTTTCATTTATTTGACGAACTTCGCGATTTGCCATAGTCAGGGAACCAGTTCTACGTAGCTTTCTTTCTAATTTGAAAAAGTATGTTCGATTTGTATAATCGCAGGGCTTCTCTTGAATTATTGTTTGATAAAAGGAAACATTTCAACATATCTACCTTCTCGTTAATTGAGTATTCTTCCATTTTTACAACAAATAATAATCTAAGTTATCAACTCAATAAACTTTTTCATAGGGTTATAACAATAAACTAATACAAATGTCAAATTTTGTTTCCATAGCCAGCTTTAATTTCCAGTAAAATTATTTTAATATTGTCTTCAATATCTCGAATACTATTAAGTTTAGAAGGTATAACTTATGAAACTTTTTTAAAGCAAAAATTATTTCGTACTAAATAGTATAAAAATATACAGGCGTACCATTAAAAAAAGTCAAAAATAGGTATATCTCCGAAAATTTAAATATTTTTTTCTGATTTACATTAATTTATCTTTTATAACTTCCGAGAAAAATCGCGTTCCCTAGTTCCATTTACACCCTGTATACATATAAAACAAGCGAAATAAGCAAAATCACGACCGATCGCTCCGTCTCTTTCCTAAACCATCACGGTAAGTCTCTCTCTAACACATTGGCTGTCTGGTTAGATCGGCCCTCTTACTACTCCCCTCGCTAAGAGATGTATTGGATTGATGCTAAAAATCGCATTTAGAGATTTTAGTAAATAAGCACGTTTTAAGGTCTCTAGAAGCCGATTATAACATTTTTGCGATGTCTGTGTATGTGTGTGCGTACACGGAGCCCTCAATCTAACGCTAACGAGAAGAGCTGATAAGGTTTTTGTAACAAGTAGAAAACCGAAAGTAGTGGTTACTTAAAAAACATCTAAATATTATATTTTGAAAATTTATGTTACTACAAATCTAATACATTTAAAAATTGTATTATATCTTGTATAGATTTAGAGAAAAATTATATAATGTATGTATATAATAATCTATTGTAATAAATCTCTGCCCAAACAACTCCATGGAAATCAATTGAAATATTTAAATGTTTGTAATTGAAAGATAAATTCAAAAAATGTTAGTGTCAAAAATAAACAGATTTACTACCATTACTGATAGCTTTTTCTGGGAAGTATGTACAAATATTTCTTTCTGTATTATTAACTATTTAAAATTATAGGTATATTATACGTAATATATAAAGAAATACCGCTAATACCATCAATGAATTTGAAGAATCTTTAATATATTAGAAGATTAGGACAAAATTCCTCATAGAACGAAAGAATAGATATAATATGAATTTTTTGTGTACAAGAAATGTTCAACTTAACACTTATGTAACATAAAATGGAAATAGCGAGAGATAGTGTATTGGCCACAACAGATTTTTTTGTTGGCGTTGCGAAAATTCGTTGTCGTAAGACTTAATATTGTGTATACTTTTTACCTCTCGCTAAGAGAGGTATTGCATTCATGCTAAAAATCGCATGTCCAGATTTTATTGAATAAGCATGTTTTAAGGTCCCTACAATCCGATTTTAACATTTTTACGATGATGTCTGTGTGTGTGTGTGTGTGTGTGTGTGGATGTATGTGTGTGTGTGTGTGTATGTATGTAGGATGTTGGAAGGACGATTACTCAAAAACTATAAGACTTTAAATTTGTTTAAGTACGTATTTCCCAATCGGACATTCATGGGAAGATCTGAAAAGGTTTTGGTAACAATTGGACAACCGGAAGTAGAAGATTCTTGAAAAATAATCTTCAAAATAATATTTTTTGAAAATTTTTCTTGGTAATATTAAATAAAATTAAATTCTTTATCTGATACATTTAAATGTTTTATTATATATTCTATAGATTTAGAGATAAAAGAAATATAATATATAAAATAATCGGTTATAATAAATTTTACAGCCGAAAGAATGCCATGGAAAATAGTTGCAAATTTAAATTGTTTGTAACTGACAGATAAATGTCAGTGTCAGAAATACGGAGACATTACTGAAGACTTTTTCTGGGAAGTACATACATTATATTATTTCTTAATGTATTAATAAATACATAACATATATCCTTCAAAAATACTGTCAATCCTGGTAATGAATTGGAAACATTTCGAAAAATTAGAAGAGGATAAAATTTCTTCAAAAAATGAATTTAAAATTGATCAATCTAAATATAAGAAATAGATATATGTAAGTAGAATTTTTGGTGTAGAGTGTAGTATACAAGAAATATTAAATACAATAGGGCGCGAGCAGTCATGTGATTTTGTTGGCCCTAACTAGCAGATATGGGGGCCCATGACAGAATGATAGCTAGTAATTATGTATATAGATGTCAAGTATCATAATTTCTCATTCTAAATTTAGTGATTTTCCAATTCCATGTGGTTTATTTTCCTCGACAAGTATATTCCACACTCCTGGTGAAAAATTAACTACGTGTATTTAGAAAATCTTGAAGTTTTGAATGAAAAATTGACAAGTGATATCCATGTACATAATTACTAATTATCATTCTGAAACGGGCCCCCACATCTGCTTGTTAAGGCCAACAATGTAACATGACTGTTATATACTTATGTAACCAAAAAAATAAGTGGCGAGAGGTATTGTGCTGGCCACAACAGATTTTTTATTAATATTTTTATTCTGGCTAAATATTTTTTTTCCAATATAAATTTCACTTTAAGTTAAAATTCCTGTGTTACTGAAAATATCCACTCTTACTCTCACACTCTTACATGATTTTGCAGGTTAGTTTCTTGCGTTGAGCACCTTTAGTTTTGTCTTCACACTACCGTAGTTTAGAGGGTGGGGAAAGCGTGGCACCTGTAAATTCGAAACACTCCCTTCTCTCTGAGAAGCCGGCAGCCTCATCCTGGTGAGAACGAATATTTATTACGTAACCATCACCGTACGTAATAATTATGTTGTCACAGAGAGAACATAATATTTGTACAGTTTTTTAAGGCATAAAGTACTTCGTAGTAAGCTCTCTAAGATGAGTTTTAATCGTTTGAAACCATTGTTCGAGTTTTGGTGAACTGTAATATATAATGATGAAGCATAACAACCCTTGATTACATTATATTTATTTGTTCAAGGAAATATGTTTCATAGACAACATTATAGATTGGTCGTATCATACCACATCAAATTCAAACATAACTAAACTAGTAAGTTTGTATGAATTAATAGTTGTTCATAATTGATTCATTGAAATTAAAAGGTTACTAAGTGACAAAAAATATATAATTTTTTATTTAAAAGTTCTTTGAGCTAAGTGTTATGTTATAAAAACAGTATAACTACAATAATGTCTGTACGTAGTGAAGATAATTCTATTTTTATGTACAAATACGTACGATATAAAAAAGTTTTAAAAAAAACTTATATAAATATTTTAGCTCAAACATCGGAGAATTGAATGTGTTTAACAGGCATGGGCGCCCGCAGGAATTTTCGTGGGGTTGAAAAATAATATACAGTCGGGAAGCGTGTTACTACCGCATTTCACTAATTGTATAAAGCAAAAACAAAGATTTCATCACCTCAGTTATTGATAATTTTTTTAAATCGCAATGGCAAGTTTGTTTTGTTTTTGAAAATCAAGTATTAATATTACAAATGTATTTTACATTGTACTTTTCCACCCGGCTTTCGATATTGTTCCCTCCTCCCCCCACCCTGCAGGCAGCCATGTTAACAGGTATTTAAATAGCATGGATAAAAATAATTATAAAGGAATAAGATACACATGTAATTCTTGTTGTCCAGATATTTAAAATTAAATTTAAATATAAAAATAGAGCTTAGTTTCCTTTTGATTTATACGGTTTTATAATTACACAATTTACTTAATCTAATGAACTATTGGATTTCCAGAAAAATAGCATATTACTTCAAATATTATGTGACTCAAGTGAAGTTACATTTAATTCTATTTTAACGTTAAATAATTCCATAATTTTATTGGTAACTATATACGATCAATAACAATGATATTATTGAATTATCAATTTTAATTTTCAGTTTATCAAGATATCTACGGCGCTGTTTATATATTTTCTACAATTTTTTCGTAAAAATCAATAGCAATTGTATTATACTTCACACATCTTATAGTACTTGATATCTCAGTGATGATTATCTGCATATCATTAACAAAAAATAGAGTTAGATATTTTATAGCACTGTTTTGTTAGTATAGAAATGAGTATTATTATACACCTTATAATTTATTTATTATTGTAATTACTTTACAGGAAACAAGAAACTTTAGCACAAAAAATAGAGAAAGAATATTTACATAAGAAGGTACAAGATAGTCACAAATGTATACACACTAGCACATTGATATAATTATTATAAATGTAACAGATTCAGCAAGTAACTTGGTATAGTTTTTTTCTTACATTTAGAGAGCAGGTCAACAAAAATATCAGACTCGATGAAATTTGTACAAATATCGTTATATATGTTACACATCTGCCTAATAGGAGATCTGAGTTCATAATTTGTTGGAGGTATCTAATAAACAAATAATGATTTATCTCTTGAAATGATGTGAGGAACACGAAAATTAATAAAATTAAGTGAATATTGATCATCAATTAAGCCATTTATAACTTTATATGAGAATAAACAAGATAGGATTTTCCTACTAGAATCCAAAGTAATAACACCAAATTCTATTAGGCAGTTGGAATAATTAAAATTATATGAAGAATTCGAACAAAATTTATAATAACAATAGCATATGACCTTTTTTGAATGTTTTTGATAGCTTTTACATGATTATTATATAAAGGATTCCATATATGTGAGTAATACTCAGCTTACTTCAGACATAAGAATAGAAGAGTGTGAAGTTTACAAAAATATTGGGTATTACGTATTTTGAACTCCAGATACCTGTAAGGAAATTTTACAATATTATTGTAATGAGGAATAAAGCGTAATTTTGGATCGAAGACGATTAAATAGAATTACGAGGGTCATTCAATAAGAAAAGAGACAAATTCTATAATTTTAAAACTATTCAATGAATGTGTACAATCTTTTCAGGGGTGTTAGTTGGCAACCTTGGGATATGCTCTGATCAGCTATTTCATCATTTTATGTCAACATAACCTCAAAATTTTCAGTTCACCATGGCAAGTCCACTAGAAGATTGCACCTTAGAAGAGCAGCGCTCAGTCATTAGATTTTTAGTCGCAGAAGGTGTAAAACCAAGTGAAATTTTTTCTAGAATGTTAATACAGTACGGTAAAAGTTGTATGAACCGTGCGAATTTTTACAAGTGGGTTGATCGGTTTAAAAGTGGCCGAACAAGTGTAGGTGATGTGGACGTCCAGTGGAAGTTTCTGGTCCCTCCTTGGAATCGAGGATTGACGGACTTATTCGTGTTAACAAAAGATTTACTGTTGAAATGATAGCTGAGGAAGTTCAACTAAGTGTTGGAACTGTTCACAATGTCATTCAGAACAATTTAAAGTACAGAAAAACGTGTGCACGATAACGCCCGCCCTCATACAGCCTAGCTGACCCGTGATAAGCTTCAAGAATTGGGTTGGGAGGTCTTACCTCATCCTGCCTACAGTCCCGACCTCGCTCCATCTGATTTTTACCTGTTTGGACCACTCAAAGACGCCCTACGTGGAAAAAGATTTGCTAACAATGAGGAAGTTAAGGAAGCGGTGCAAAAGTGGCTTCGGGGTAAATCGAAAGAATTCTTCGCCAAGGGAATTAGGAAGCTGCAAGAAAGATGGGACAAGTGCATAACTGTGGGGGGTGATTATGTTGAAAAATAGCCTTAATTTTGAAAGATTGAAATAAACCGTTTTTGAGCTATAGCCATTTGTCTCTTTACTTATTGAATGACCCTCGTACATGCTCCAAAGCAATATTATTCATGTGATAATTAAATTGTAAAGTTTGTATATTACTTCAAATTACAAATGTAGAAAATGTAAAATAAATAAAATATATAAATATATGCAGGACAAGAATTTTGACATGTTTATTTCTTTAAATATAATTGAATTATTTTATAAATAACATATTTTGTTGGGATAGTAACGTGACGGTCTACTAGATCCGCCACATTACTCCCCCGCCTAGTGAAGCGATACAATTCAAAATTTTACAGTACAAAGATACATAGGCACAAGTACAGGTTGTATTATGAAGAAGCTTTATTGTTGGCGATTGTTTTTACCTTCCGTCACCTTTAGGTAAGGAAGGTATTGTCTTTGGTCAAAAAATTCAATGATGAGTTTTTACTGAATAAGCATGTTTTAGGGTCCCTATAATACGATTTTACCATTTTTACGATGATGTCTGTATGTATGTATGTGTGTGTATCTGTGTGTGTGTCTGTGTGTGTCTGTGTGTGTCTGTGTGTGTGTCTGTGTGTGTGACAAAAGTTCCGGATCCCATAACTTCAATACCACGATTCCAAAAATTATAGTTTTTCGTATTCCTCAAGTTTACATCCAGAAGAACAAGTGATTAGATTTTGGTTATAATTGGTGAACCGGAAGTTGCCACATTTGAAGATTTAACTGTTAAATTTGATTTATTGACATTTAATATTATTATAACTTAAAGAATATATTATTCTCTATACGATTTGATTACATTTTATACTTCATATTTAATAGATACAGAGTTAAAGAATTTTAAAGAAATTAAATTTTATAATTCAGCCAGCTATGCTAAACATGGAAACTGCTATTATATTCATATAATTCAAATTGACAGATGTCAGTATGAGTAAAAAGTAAATTAATGTGGCAGAGATGAGGATGTTGAAGTAGATGTTGGGGAAACACGGAAAGATACGGTAAGAAAATAACTCTAGTGTTACAATTTTCTAGAAAGATACAAGAAAGACGATTACATTGGTTTGAAAATGTCATGAGGAGAAATGAAGAATTATTTTGGAACAAGAAGAATAGTTTAGTAATAGGATGTTGAAGAAACAAGAAGACCAAAGATAAGATGAGAAGAAATGAAGAATTATATTTGAACAAGAATGAGTAGTTTAGTAATGGGAGGTTGAAGAAGCAGAGAAAGACCAAAGATAAGATGGAAGGACTGTATTGCGGAAGACTTGAGAGAAAAAGAACCGAATGAGAATGACACGTAAAAATATCGACTTCTAACGAATGGGAAAAGCTAAAGAGGAAGAAGATGTCAGTGTCAAGTGCAATTTGAATAGTTTGTTTATGAAATAATTTTACTGGAAATTTAGAATCTCTTGCAAGAAAAATTATGTATGAAATTTATACATTATACACAGGATTGACGGAAGGTATTGTGCTGGCCACAACAGATTTTTTTTATTATTACACTCTTTCTAATACAATATACCATACAAGTCTCAAAAAACGTGCCCTATGTGGAAATCTCTAGAACTGGATGAGATACGAAGTCGGTTAAATTAGACACAAGTTGCCCAATTAACAGACCATTTTAATGATATATCATTATGTGAAAAAAAATCATAGGTTACTAGATATAGGCAAAAATGTAAATTTTGCAGTTATTTATTTTGCGAATAACTTCCAAGTGTGACAATACTGGATTTTCGTCTGTACCAGGTTAGAGATTTTTTTTGTTTTTTTCAAAAAAAAAAAAATATCATTGTTACATTTCTAGTTATGTCATATTTTAAATTTTATATGAACGCCATAGTGAAAAGTTACACCATTGAAAAAAGATTAAGTATTTAAACTTTTGAACAATGTTTGAATGCTAATGGATATTAATGATATAAAGGGAGATCCATTTAAGTTATCTGTTTAGAAATAAAATTAAACGGAGAATAATTCATGGCAGTTAATTGTAAACGGATGACATTTAATAGATAAATATTTAGAAATTTCGAGAGAATGGCGTTATCACCCTTTGCTGTTTGCTTAGACTCTTGGATTCGTAGAATGTAATCGAAAGGATAATTCAAATAAGTAATTATTATTGTAACAAAATTATATTCGTACATAATCTACCAAATTAATATATTTTCAAAAAAAAAATCTGTTGTGGCCAGGACAATACCTCTCGCCACTTACGTTTTTGGTTACATAAGTATCGGGTGCGAGCAGTCATGTGACATTGTTGGCCTTGACAAGCAGATATGGAAAGCCCGTTTCAGAATGATAATTAATAATTATGTACGTACATGTCAAATGTTAGAATGTTTCTTTAAAAATTTCAAGGTTTCTAAATTCACGTAGTTAATTTGTCACCAGGAGTGCGGAATTGCCGAGGAAAATAAACTACATGGAATTGGAAAGTCACTAAATTTAGAATGAGAAATTATGATATTTGACATCTATGTATATAATTACTAGCTATCATTCTGACACGGGCCACCATATCTGCTTGTTAAGACCAACAAAGTCACATGACTGCTCGCGCCCTATTGTAATTAACATTTCTTGTATACCAACACTCTACACCAACAATTCTACTTATTCCTTACATTTAGATTGTTTAATTTTAAATTCATTCTATGAAGAAATTTTGTCCTACTCTTCTAATTTTTCGAAATGTTTTCAATTCATTGTCGGGATTAACAGTATTTCAGAAGGATATGTGTAATGTACCTATGATATTAAATATTTAACTATTAATACATTAAGAAATAATATAATGTATGTACTTCCCAGAAAAAGTGAAGCGATAACGTTACCGCTACTTCACCTGAGTCGGCAGAAAACTGTTCATCTACAACTATAACTATACAATTCTACAACTTATGTAGTATTACAATGTCCAACCAAAATCACTGTAGTATACATATAGGTAAAGTTAATTGACCATTTTCTTAATTACAAATTTTAGATCTATATTATAAATTTAAAAGTGTGGAAAGTTATTGAGTTCTACTACTCCTGGAAACGATATCATCATTTTACTGTGTGAAATAATTGAACGTAGATAAGTTACATATCGTTGGAAAACTAAAATCAACTTTTCATTTGTGTAACTTATCACTATTGCGTCCAAAATAAAAATTAATTTTGCCGTCATAACTAGAAACTAAAAAAGAACTCATAAAAAATTTAGCATCACTATTCGAAAGAGTTTTAGTAATTACTCCATTTGGTTTAATATTACAATGGAGGGCGGAGTTTGACCGGTTTACGCAACAATATTTTAAGGTTAAATACGTATCTATATTTAATTTAAGGGCATGTAATACTGACCCAAATGAGTACACAAAGCTTAATCAACATAGGTCTGATCTTCAACTGTTTCCGTGAAAGGGGCCATTTTCCAATAGTATCGAAGAAAAATTGACAAAGATATTAGATTTTGTCGATATCAGTAAAAAGACTATAAATATACAATAAAATTTTATATGAAACATTCTTCTCAATTTCTAACAGTTAAGGAGTTTTTTGAAAACTAAATGATGAAAGTTGCTACATTTTACTTATTACAATTATTTTATTCTTTTTTGAAAAACAAAAGCAATACTAAAATGACCTCTCAAAAATAAACATAAAGTCTCATTTAATCAAAGTTGTAACTCTTATAGTTTTCGAGATAGCAGAGGTAAACCCCTTAAAAACTATTTTTTACTGTCATATCTTGGAAACTATTCTTATGTTGTTCAGTACTGTGCCCTTAAAGTTTATTCCTAATGTTATGTAACACCATTATATTGGTAGGTATTTACTTTGAATATATAATAATAATAATATATGGGGTTTCGTGGCCGTGTGACTGAGTGTCTGGTCGCGAATCTGGGGACTCGGGTTTGATCCCGACCGACGTCAAAAATTACGTCGAATTTTAATGGCACAAAATTGACCCCTGTGGCGCGCTCTCCACGCTAGCAATGAGTGCACGTGAGCTGACGTCTGGCAAGCGCCCGCACGGTACAAATATTCCATCATTACCGATATCTGTGTACTAAGTAAAATGCCGTGATAAAATATTTATTTATTTATAATAATAATAATTGTAGGTATTATATATTAAAAAGGTATTAATTAATTTACCTAATCCCGGTGGCGAGGTGGTAACACTCGCTTCACGAGCCTAAGGGTACCGGATTCGAATCCCAACTAATGCATAGCATGTATGTTGTGAGCACGCATGTTTTTCATAATTTCACCCTCATCAGCGAAGTGCAAAATGTGTAGATACAAAAACTACAATGAAAAACGCTCGTATCCCCCACAAAAATCACCACTTATATACTAAATATATCACAAAGCGTGTATAAATAAAAAAAAACATTTATTTCCAATCGTAAAAAGTGACACCTTACCTATTTGAGATAATACTGTATCGAATAGAATACTCAATAAGAGTTTAAAAACTTACATTACGCCCTCTTTATTTTTATGAATTTTTGTGGAACCCCAACCATATAATCCAAAAATGGAAAATATGAGGTTCAAATTATCAAATAAATTCGTAGAATGAACCATTGGTAATTTTTTTATTATTATTCAAAATGAAAATAATAACATCTGCATTCAAAGTAGTAATGGTAATATATGAAGGCAAATACCAGAAAAATATTACTTCATCAACTACCACTCTTTTTCTTTTATAAAAATGAATATTAAAAAGAAACACAAAAAGTGAACAATAAATGACAAGAACCTTTTATCTACTTTATTATTTTACATAATGAAAATGGAATAATTTTATTTTTTATGAATATCAAACAAATGTAGGTAAATTGTACTTTATATAAATTACAAGTTTTATTATTAATGGATTTAGTATTATTAAAAAAATATACATCATTCAATAATTACTCGTTATTTTTTTAAAATCATGCGTGATGTACGTGTTCTCAAACTCAAAATAAATGGGGGAATAGCCAATTCGCGCACTAGTAAATGGTGTCCTCCATGATTATAACAAATTAGAATATGGGTCATTAACAGTATATCGAAAAACTGTATGATAGCAACTATTAGTTTAAAAAAGTTTAATACCATTTACCCCACTTTTAAATCTATAGCATACATCTATTCTACTTGTATTCCAAATTCTCCCTACTTCAGTTTTGCCAGATTAAAAAAAAAATATGGTACCAACCAATGGAAATTATCGTATTTTTAAAAAGTATCGTATAAAATTATCGTACATTTAAAAAACATTTCCTATTTTTTTAAATCTGGGAAGACGCTCCCCCCCATAACTTTTTACCTTCCGTCACCTTTAGGTAAGGAAGGTATTGTCTTTGGTCAAAAAATTCAATGATGAGTTTTTAGTGTATAAGCATGTTTTAGGGTCCCTATAATACGATTTTACCATTTTTACGATGATGTCTGTATGTATGTGTGTCTGTGTGTTTGTATGTCTGTGTGTCTGTGTGTGTCTGTGTGTGTGTGTGACAAAAGTTCCGGATCCCATAATTACAATACCACGATTCCAAATATTATAATTTTTTCGTATTCCTCAAGTTTACATCCAGAAGAACAAGTGATTAGATTTTGGTTAAAATTGGTGAACCGGAAGTACCCTCATTTGAAGATTTAACAGTTAAATTTGATTTATTGACATTTAACGTTATTATAACTTAAAGAATATATTATTCTCTATACGATTTGATTACATTTTATACTTCATATTCAATAGATACAGAGTTAAAGAATTTTAAAGAAATTAAATTTTATAATTCAGCCAGCTATGCTAAACATGGAAACTATTAATATATTCATATAATTCAAATTGACAGATGTCAGTATCAATAAAAAGTAAATTAATGTGGCAGAGATGAGGATGTTGAAGTAGATGGGGAAAACACGGAAAGATACGGTAAGAAAATAACTCTAATATTACAAGTTTTTAGAAAGATACAAGAAATATGATTACATTGGTTTGAAAATGTCATGAGGAGAAATGAAGAATTATATTGGAACAAGAATGAATAGTTTAGTAATAGGATGTTGAAGAAACAGAGGAAGACCAAAGATAGGATGGAAGGACTGTATTGCGGAAGACTTGAGAGAAAAGGAACTGAATGATAACGACACGCAAAAATAGCGACCCCTAACGAATGGGAAAAGTTAAAGAAGATGTCAGTGTCAAGTGCAATTTGAATAGTTTTTTTATGAAATAATTTTACTGGAAATTTAGAATCTTTTGCAAGATAATTTATACATTATACACAGGATTGACGGAAGGTATTGTGCTGGCCACAACAGATTTTTTTAAATATGAATTTTCATATGTACTTTTAAATGAGAATTTTGTGTAAATTATTTATTACAGGTCGCACATTTAAATTCTCTAATTCCTAACCTATAATTATTTTACTAATATATAATCCGCCATTTTTTCTCTTCTCAACAATATGTTAGTTTTATTAATGTAATTGAAAATTTTCGAAATAAATACGATAATTGAGATATATGGAAAATAATTTTTATTCATATATTATAGGTGACTATGTGAAAATAAACAAAGTGTAACAAAGTTAATATCAACAAAGTATACACTTGTTGGTTACTTATTTATTAATACTTACCTATTACTTATTTATTTATCTATTTATTTATTATTTATTTTCACATAGCCACCCTCTACGGGTGGTGCCATATTGAAATGTATACTAGATAAGTTGTTATAATACAAAGTATTTATTTATAATAATTTCATGGCGGCACGCGGACTTATATAGGAGATATCTAAGACTATACAAAAATGTAAGGCGGGTTGCAAAATCTTTATGATTTTTTTTCACACCCCTCTACGGGTGGTGCCATATTGAAATGTATATTAAATAAGTTGATATAATACAGACTATTTATTTATAATAATTTCATGGCGGCACGCGAACTTATGTAGAAGATATCTAAGAATATACAAAAAATATGTCGATTCGCAAAATCTTTATGATTTTATTTCACACCCCTCTACGGGTGGTGCCATAGTGAAATGTATATTAGATAAGTTGTTATAATACAAACTATTTATTTATAATAATTTAATGGCGGCACGCGGACTTATATAGGAGATATCTAAGATTATACAAAAATACAAAGCGGATCGCAAAATCTTTATGATTTTTTTTCACACCCCTCTACGGGTGGTGCCATATTGAAATGTATATTAGATAAGTTGTTATAATATATACTATTTATTTATAATAATTTCATGGCGGCACGCGGACTTATATAGGAAATATCTAAGATTATACGAAAATATAAGTCGTCGCACAATCTTTATGATTTTTTTTCGCACCCTCCTACGGGTGGTGCCACATTAAAATATATATTGATTAATTTGTTATAATATATAGGAGATATCTAAGATTATATAAAAATGAAGGACGGGTCACACTTTATGAATTTTTTTCACACCCTTCTACGGGTGGTGCTATATTAAAATATATATTATATAATTTGTTATAATGCATACTATTTATTTATATTAATTTCAAGGCGGCACGCGGCATTATATAGGAGATATCTAACAAATTTGCACATAGGATAGATAACGTAAACTTTATTATTTTTTTACAAATTCCCTACGGATGGTTCTATTACAAAATATATGAGTATATCTGTTATAATACATACTATTTATTTATAATAATTTCGATGCGGCACTCTCAAGATATTTAATGGGAATAAATACATTTGTTTATTATATACTGCCATAACCTATAAAGTTTATGTGGTTAGTATCATCAAAATTAATAAATTACCTGCGTCTGATAATTTTATATGTATTATTTTTATTTATTCTTTCGTTTGATATATACTTTATTGTCATTTATTCCTTAATTTCTATAATAATTACCACTGGTATATCTGTTACGTCATGGTAATGCAATGTATAATGTTTGTTCACAATAAGTTGTGTTACAGAAATGGCCGCTAGAATCACTCTGGTAAATCGCTATGATGATTTGGAAAGGCTGCTTACGACGAAATACATAGCGTGCCCTGTCTCCCTCTATTCCTGATCTAAGGTTCACTGTATGCATGTGAACGTACGTTTTTGTTTTTATAATACGCTGCGGCCGATACGACGTGACGCATTGAACGTATGTATGGAAACAGCTCTACCCACTGTGTTAATCTACCTTTATATCACAGTGCCATCTATGATTGAAATTGTAATTCGAAATTTTATAGGTTATTTTTTACAACAAAGTTTTGTATAATAAATAAGGAATATTGTAGCCTATAATGTAAATAATTGAAACTGATTTCCCATGTTTCACTTTCCGTGATTTAAACCCTCCCCCTCCCCATTTATAAATTATTTTTATGAGTGTCTTACATGAATGAAAATCTTTCACAGATAAGTATCTGCTACACTCGTGAAAGGTGAAACGAACAATCACTCGTTAATTAATTAATAAAGAGGCATTCATGGACACTCAACTGCATATGGTCAGATTTGATGAAGAGAACGAGATTAAAACAACAGTAACAAATTCTCAACAATTTGAAGAAATTTTTATTAAAGTAGAACCGCTAGAAGAAAATTCACAAGATAATGAATTATATGAAAATGTTTTGGAAAGTGTAAGGAAGGAAGAATGTATATCTGATAATAACAAACAGATTGACAAAAAATATGACATCCTACCAGTGGCGTGCGGTCTGGGGAAGCAAGGTAAGCTCTGCTTACCCGAGAATGCCTTCAACGCCCGAATATTCAAAAACAGAATATTTAAAGCCAGAATATGCATGCACAGAATCATTCAAATCCCGAATATTTAAAAATAGAATCGCGTATCGCCAAAAAGCGCTTTGCCCGAATCATTCGAAAACCGAATACGTGGGCGAGGCCAAACGGAGGTCAGTTTAGTTAGGTTTGGTTAGGTTAGATATGCTTTCGTGCAATGCGCAAATCTGTTTTTGAATATTCGAGATTTGAATGACTGTGCTTGGATATTCTGGCTTTGAGTATTCTGGTTTTGAATATTTGGGCGTTGAGTGGTTTTGACAAATATAATTTAATTTCATATTCTTTTGTTATGATGTAGAAGTTGCAAGATCAAATCCTTATATTTATAATCTGTATTAAATGTAAAAGAATATGTATTTTATCCTCGCATGAAAATGAGCTGAGGTAAGCAGAAATATCTCTGCTTCGGCCAGGGGCGAAACGTGATTCGTCTATTCTCAATATCATGTAAAGACAGTTTATTCGGCACATAAATTTAAAGAGATTGGAATAAGTGTAATTTATTTGAAAATTATGTTTCTTTTTCAATAATGCCTTTCTCAAGGATTTATGCTCTTCACCTATGTATTTGCAAAACCCAAAAACATAAACTTGACAAAACCATGGAATAATAATTTAAATGTCAACGTCACTGGGTAACTATTAGGACAGAGGGCAGTGCAGTAGATAATTAGATATCTGTAACTCTACGACATACGTCATTATTATTTGTAATGTGTTGGAAAGTAATGTCACCGTTTACGAATATCTGTCATATATGATGTATGTACGCTGGTTATACTTTATTTGAAATGAAGCTGGTGTAGTACGTCATCAAGATGGCGTCATTCACCTGATTGGAGGGCAAACACACTTGTTTTAATTTGCTCTATAGTATGGCGTATTTCTGTCGTAAACTACCGATGACCCGTTATACATGAATGGGGTCATTTGACATTTTCTAATTGATATTTTCGTCACTGAATAGGTCAAATTAAATATGTAGGTGTATGTTTTACACATTACAAGTCTTTAGAATCAAAGATATGATTTTTTAAAAGTTGTCTTTAATTTCAAATATTTGGACGCTGACGTGACGGCTTAGCGGATGCGGCAATAGAGCTCCACCGGTTTTGTTTGGAACTTGTTTGGGTTATCACTTGTTAGTTTGATTTTATTAACTAAAAATATATTTCATACAACTTTTGATATTTGTTTTAATAAATGCTTTATTTATATACCTTTACTCTTAACTCTGCTGTCACCTGTCACAATTTTAGGTTAGTTTGTTTACAACAGCACACGGAAACCACGTCGACCGTAAATGTGTGTGTGTGTGAGCGAGAGAGAAAGAGAGGAATAGGCGAATTTTCGCGACGAACCAAAGCGGTTTGGTTAATGAATTTTATGAACCAGTACGTTCTCGCGACGAACTAATGACGTCAATCATGGACCAGTAGTGACAGCATGCACTTTAAAATTCTATCACATGAGGCATTTGTTTTCACTTTTCGCCTCGAAGCGAAAATTTAATAGCATGCGTGTCTCAAAATATTCGCCTGCAAGCGTGCGACTCGAGGCGAAAGTATTAAACTAACGTCATTATTTTGTCACAATTCAATTCAAGTCCGATTTTTATATAATTTATATATTTATTATATACAACTGTCACAATATTTTCTATTTTAATAATATAAAAACCGAAAATTCCCGAAACAAAAAGTGAGTATAGAATTCTAAAGTGCATGCTACCAATATTCGTAAAAGTACAATCGTATTCGCCTGTTTTCTATGAGTGCGTGCTGCCACTACAGGTTCGTGGAATCACGAACCGAGCTAGCGAGCAGGTTCATGAATCTGGTTCATCGGTTCTCTCTTTCTAATCTCAATCCATCTCAGTCTACCTTTGTTTTGTTTATACACTTGAGCGTTGGAGATTTTGATTTAAACTAGAATAAATTACAAACATGGAAAAAGTCACAATTTCCAATGGATTAGAAATGCTTGAAGTGGAAATTGACAGGGGAACTGTTGATATGTAAAATAAAGGTAAAAGTTTTGTTTACAAATAATACAATCAATTATTTGCAGATCTTGTAGTTACAAAATATTTCGAAATGTGTAAAGATCGCATACTAAATAACTCATGTCCATCTCCATAAATTCATCTATAATATAACTCATATATTTCTCCATCGTTTAAAATTAACCGCCGAATGATGCAACCAAACTGATTTCTCGCGATATCCTATCTTACGTCATTGTTATGACGTTTTCATGAACCAAACGTATAACCGTGGTTCATGTTTGGTCCGTCGCGAAAAATCGCCTTTTTATAACAAACCGTGACGTCACGAATTTTACAGCCGCGAAAGTTTATGAGCAAATTCATGAATGTAAAGTCGCATATTTCATGTTATTTTATATTACTATATTTATTAAATGAGACGGATTTCACGATTTTATAAAAAAACGATTTTTTTTCTTTTTGAAATGACCCCATTCGAACATAAGCCAGGTTTCGTGTACTTTCGACATCCATTGGTGATAATTGTTTTTTTTTTCTTTTAATGAACGCTGGTGTTTAAACTTCTGACATGTATATTCTTAGCGAATTTTTCAATTCTGAAGCCCCTATCTGCTAAGACGAAGTCTCCCGCGATTAAATTGTTAAAATTCCGCAATCCTCGGTAATGAGAGTGTCACTTGTTCGTCCTTGTGGAGTGGTACCAATTAAATATTTAATCGTATAATTGTGTTTATACTGTGACCAAGTTGAACCTTTTCTTCCATGGATGATGCTCGTTCAATACTTATTTCGAATCAATCTAATATGCTACTCGATGTCTAAAACATTTTGGAATGAATCAAACATATTACTTCTTAATTCATCTCTGTCGAGCCATTTTAACATCAGCTCAGCTGATCTGAATACATTCTTTGGGACTTTCGCTGTGTAGTAACTCCGTATAAAGTTTTGTTGTGCGTTATATATTTAATACATATTCCTGTAATTCATAGTGTCACCTCAAAGAAAACATTTGAAATTGAAAGAAAAAGCCGAAATATTGGAACATTTAAAAGCAGGCAGAGGAGCTACATTTTTATCGCGAAAATATGGGGTAGCTAAATCTACAATAAGTTCAATAAAAAACAAAAGGATACAAATTATGAAAAATGTTGATTGCATTTTTACCGGAATTGGAAAAAAGAAAACATTAAAATCGGCAGTATATCCTAAAATGGAAAAGGCTCTTTATCAATGGTTTTTAAAGCAAAGAGAACATGTACCAATTGATGGAGAGATGCTTAAAGAGAAGGCAAAGAATTTGCATCAACAATTTTACGATAAAACTTCATTTCATGCTAGCAATGGATGGCTACAGAAATTTAAAATTCGCTATGGTATCCGATTTTTTAAAATATCAGGAGATAAACTTTCACCGCAACCTGAGCTGATAGATCCATTTAAAGAAAAACTATTGCAAAAAATAGAAGAACTAGGTTTAACTTTAGATCAAATTTACAATGCGAATGAATCAGGTTTATACTGGAAGCATCTTCCCGACAAAACTTATGTATCCTTAATGGAAGAAACAGCCCCCGAGAGAAAAACTGAAAAACAAAGGATTACATTTATGGCTTGTGCAAATGCCTCAGGTAACCATAAAGTAAATTTACTGGTGATTGGAAAAGCTAAGAATCCCCGTACATTCAAAAACTTCAATCTGCCTGTAAATTATAAAAATTCAAAAACAGCACGGATGACTACCGAATTTTTTAAGGAATGGTTTCAGAACAAATTTATTCCAGAGGTAAGATTACACTAAGCATGCAGAAGTTCGAAGTTTCTACATTTATTTTCCAGGTAAAAGAGTTTTTAAAAAATCGTGGTCTACCAATAAGAGCTTTACTAGTGTTAGAGAATGCTCCAAGCCATCCACCAGAAGAAGAACTAAACAGCATTGATGAACTTATTACGGTCATGTTCATGTACATGCCACCAAATGTCACTGCCTTGGACCAAAATGCTATACGGCTAACAAAACTATTTTATCGCAAAAATTTGTTGTCTCACGTGCTGTCGAAAAAAGACGTTGGGGCAGCATTGAATGCAATCAGTCTAAGAGATGCAGTTATAAACTTGAAGTTAGCTTGGATTAAATTAAAACCAGAAGTAATACAAAAATGCTGGCATAATATTTTGCCACGAACAAGAATGTGTAAAGACAATGAAGATGACATTCCGTTGAATATTTTAAAATTACGACCAATTGATGAAGATTCAAACTGTGTAGAAATAGAGGTTATGAATATGTTACAGATCATCAGTCCGAATGTAAGTAAAAATGTATACATATGCTAAAATTTAGAGCATGAGTTTTAGAGTATGAATTGTAGGCATATGAAAGGAATGATATTGTTGCTTGGAATGAAGATATTCAGACTGAAATTGATCAACAGGAAGAAATTATTGAAAATTATGATGATACAACGAATGAAGAACCGGACATGAATGATGACAAATTAATTTCCTGTACTCAGGCATTAACATCTTTAAATATTGTCCTACAATGGGCTGAAGAAAACACAGATGATGTAGAGTTTTCTAAAATTCTACTTCTTCAGGACATACGTTCTAATCTTGTTAAAAAATTACATAATGTAAAAAAAACTAACTAAATTAACCAATTTTATTTAATTTGATTAACAAAAATTAATATTTTGATATTTAACGTGTATTAAAATCAATAAATACGTTTCAAATTATAATGTTGTATTATTATGATGATATTGTGACATGCCCTTGCATTTTTTAGTTCACTGGATCGAGACTCTAATGTACAAAATATATTAGGTTTATTTCAACAAATATTTCATATAAAACGGATTCAATAACATATCTGTGCATTTATACATTTAGGCTGGTACCACAAGCCTTGTTTTAACTAAAGCGATGTTTTAAGAAATGTCAAATTTCATTATTTAATATTAATAATAAATATATTCATATGTAATATAACAAGTGATATGATTATCATCGATGATATTCTCGAGTGAAACCGAGCTGCAGATTTCACGAGTCCGAAGGACGAGTTGAAATGTGCTGCTTCGGTTTCACGAGCAATATCTTCGATTATTAATCATATCACGAGCTTATATTTAATGAGAGAATATAATGAATTTTTGCAATCTAACCTAATCTAACTTTTGATATACATATTCATATTGTATTAAAACATGGTACTTACGAGTTTTATTTAATATTTCGGAGTTTGAATTATTGTTATTATTTATTTTTATACTCAAAATTAACTGTCAATGTCATAAATAAAGAAAACAAATCCCTTAGTAACGACTATAAATACGGTGTTTATTTCCTTGTTTTTTATCATCGCTGTGATAAACGCGTAGCTAGGGAGATTCTGAATGTTGATTGGCGGAAAACATGTCACGTGACTAAGGAATTATATTCTCAAACAAATATTTTTAAAAAAAATCGCTCTTTAAACGTAAGGGTGAAATTAAATATTGCAATTTGAATTTGACATTTCTTAAAACAACGTTTTAGTTAAAACCGGGTTTGTGGTACTAGCCATTATGTAATACTTGCCCTCCACTCAGTTGTTGACAGCCATGTTGTGACGTCAGGTGCGCAAGCATTATAGCGAAACTTACAGTAAAATTTTTGAAAGATGTCCGATCAAGGTCGTCTACGAATTGTATGAATTCAGATTTTTGCTCCGCCCATTATAACAAATTCAGTAGTGTCGTTTGCATAATTTTTAGTCCGGATTAATACAATTGCGGTTTTGTTCCGGGTTCAGGTTCGGTTTGACCTAATGAAAAATGAATTAATGTTTTTTAAATAACAATTTAAAATGCGAACCGGAATTTACGCAAGACAAGAACACGAACACAATTTTCACAAACAGACAACAGACAATACAAACCTGAACCGGAGCTGAACCCTGAACCCGAATTATAATACCCGGTTTGGTTCCGACTCGGGTTCAATTATAAAATATATTTGAGGTTCAGTTCTGGGTTTGGATTCGCTAAAATGTTACGGTTTTGGTTCGGTTCAGGTTTGGGTTCGAAGCCCTGATTTAAATTAAAATTTTCTCTTCATTTTGTGGTGTCGAAATTTATTTGATTATAACTGTACATTGTTTGCAATTTGTTGTAATTTTATATAGCTGATGATGGATAAATTGTAGTCCGAAACGTCCACTTTGTAATAATAAAGTGACTTATATTTATGGTCAACTTTTATTGGAACCTACGGCCTTCTACCTATTTCAAATTAACATTTTTAAAAATAGAAGGGACATATTTGATATCAGCACAGATTTGTCGAGAAAAAAAAAATTCTGTAACAAATTTGGCAATACTATCACATATTTCCTCTATATTAGATACAGGTCAAAGCTTTTGATCAAATAGATCATGGGATATTATTGCAAAAACTTAATAATTTAGGATTAAATTATAATTTAATACGTATGTGGCCAATCTTTTATATTAATTTTTGTAGGTATTAGTTTTTTATGTTCTGTTTTTCATTATAATTATGTGTCTTATTTTGTCCTTTATATGGTGTATACTGTTGGACAAATAAAATTATTATTATATGTGATTTTTTCCAATTATCTAAATTAAATTCGCTAGAGATACTTATATTCCAAAGTGTTTTAATTTTACATTTTTATTTCATACAATTAATATAATAATTGTGTAGATCAAGCTTTATACTACAGTGCCATCTATGATACAAGTTTTAATACCAATATATTCTAACCTCTATAAAAATAAAAACATTAAAGATAAAATAGCTCCTGTGAAATTTGGTAGGTTTTATAAATATCTACAAAAACGTTGGTTTTATAATACGAAACTTTAACTTACTTAAAGGTTATTTTATTTTAATATTATGTATTCTGAAAGAATTTTTTGGATATCTGTTCCATTTGTAAACGAATCTTCACTCGTTAATTTATTATGCAAGAAGCATTCATGGATAGCAGAATGGAGATCATGGAACATTCAACAGACATAACTAATTATCAAGATTTAGAAGATATTTATATTTGAAAAAGAATCGCTGGAAGAAATTTCCCTGGACAGTGAATCGTATGAAAATGTTTTGCAAAATGTAAGGAAAGAAAAATGCATAACTGATGATAACAGATTGACAAAGCATGTGACAATCCGATTACTATAAATAATGATATTCGTAAATCTAAAAATACTATTAAAATTATACAACCTTTTAGTTTATGTTCTGTATTTTAATTTAATATTCAACGTTTCGGCAGCGTGGACTACTGCCTTCTTCAGGGAATATACATAAATAATAAAAACAATAGCAAAAAGTTACCAAGGTAACATATTAATTGTCTTATGAGTTCTAAAAATACTAATTCAAAGAGTTTTTGTTGTAATAAAGTTTTACGTAGAAATCAAGGTTGACACTACATGAAGATACACATAGGAATTAGAGAATTTAAATGTGCGACCTGTGATAAATAATTTACACAAAATTCTCATTTAAAAGTACATATGAAAATTCATATTTAAAAAAATCTGTTGTGGCCAGCACAATACCTTCCGTCAATCCTGTGTATAATGTATAAATTCCATACATAATTTATCTTGCAAAAGATTCTAAATTTCCAGTAAAATTATTTCATAAAAAACTATTCAAATTGCACTTGACACTGACATCTTCTTTAACTTTTCCCATTCGTTAGGGGTCGCTATTTTTGCGTGTCGTTATCATTCAGTTCCTTTTCTCTCAAGTCTTCCGCAATACAGTCCTTCCATCCTATCTTTGGTCTTCCTCTGTTTCTTCAACATCCTATTACTAAACTATTCATTCTTGTTCCAATATAATTCTTCATTTCTCCTCATGACATGTTCAAACCAATGTAATCATATTTCTTGTATCTTTCTAGAAACTTGTAATACTAAAGTTATTTTCTTACCGTATCTTTCCGTGTTTTCCCAACATCTACTTCAACATCTTCATTTCTGCCACATTAATTTACTTTTTATTGATACTGACTTCTGTCAATTTGAATTATATGAATATATTAATAGTTTCCATGTTTAGCATAGCTGGCTGAATTATAAAATTTAATTTCTTTAAAATTCTTTAACTCTGTATCTATTGAATATGAAGTATAAAATGTAATCAAATCGTATAGACAATAATATATTCTTTAAGTTATAATAACGTTAAATGTTAATAAATCAAATTTAACTGTTAAATCTTCAAATGAGGCTACTTCCGGTTCACCAATTATAACCAAAATCTAATCACTTGTTCTTCTGGATGTAAACTTCAGGAATACGAAAAAAATATAATTTTTGGAATCGTGGTATTGAAGTTATGGGATCCAGAACTTTTGTCACACAGACACACATACATACAGACATCATCGTAAAAATGGTAAAATCGTATTATAGGGACTCTAAAACATGCTAACCTTCCTTACCTAAAGGTGACGGAAGGTAAAAAGACTTAAGTGTATGTACAATGTGTAGTAAACCATTTAAACGTAGTCAAAATCTTTCCCAATATATGAAAATTATATTTATAACGTAAAGAATCTTCGCAATATTTTTTCAACTTATAATTCCACATATCTACATCGACTACTATTACCCATGCTGATGCTGACTGAGCTCTTTTAATGTACTTAATCATGTTGCACGTCCATAAAATAAGTCACAAACATTAAACAAGTAAATCCACAGCAAATGAAATCAACAACAAAATATACGATCCCTCTGGAATTGCCAGGTGCCCAGTCCGGCTCTGCGTCCATTATAATTTAAATTATTCCATATTCCCGCGACAAGATTGGCAGTTTTTACATTTTATCAAGGTTCAAGGTTGACTAGTATAATATTGACTAATCCTTGATTCAGATGTAAAAGTAACATTCATTTCATTTATAATATAATCATTTTTACTTTTATACAGTGATTTTTGTGTATCTACCCTTAATTATAGTGGTAAGTTCATCATCCTTCAGTAAAGCTAGTTACATGCAGTTAAGATAACGAAAATATTGAGTACTTAAATAGTAGGAATAGGTTATGTAAACTTGATACCCGAATTAGTGATTGAGAATTATCGATAGTTTATACTATCGATATTTCGAATCATTACTATCGATAGTTACCGATAGTTAATATCAGATTTAATTCTCGTGTAATATATGTTCATGTAGGAAGTTTATTTATATTCAATAACAAAAAAGAATACACATTTATCATATAAATGAAAATAATAATTTTATTAATAAGACAACTTGCTTATTTCTGCATTAACCAATTATTTGATCGTACAAATATAATCATATCTACATTTTTTGCTTTCAGTCGGAAACGTTTCTCAGATGTTAACTGTCTTGTTGTACTAAATATACTGAAATTCCAGGAATACATAAAAATTTCTCACAAATTTTTGAAAGTGGTTGTAGCTCGTTTGCATTAAAGTTGCGTTCACAACCAAGTAATTTGAATTTCTACTTTTTAATTTTTACTTTGTATATGACGCATTTACGACAGCATGTAATTCCAATTTAAGGCATGCGCAAACTATTAGAGGCGTTTTTTGGCGTTGAACCAGTTTCGTTTTGTTTTCAAAACTATTTCTTACATGACGTCATAAATGTGGGGATCGCTAAAATACTGTGTTTTGAACTAATGACGTATAAATTTCAATCTGTCATTTGTAAATTGGACGTTTGAGTGAGTTTAAATATATGGGCCGCTAGTATGAACAGTGATTAAGGGTGATTAGCGAGCATTTGACTAGCATTGTTCTATCCCTGTCGTTCGTTTATTTATTATTTTAGAGAAAAATACTTGAAATAAAAGATATGTGCAATTAATTTTTCTATAACTTTTATTTGAAATATTTTTCTCTAAAATAATAAATAAACGATTGACAGGGATAAAACAATGCTAGTCAAATGCTCGTTAATCACCCTTAATCACTTGTTTATACTAGCGGCCATTATTATTAGTGTATATAAACCAAATACGTTGCATGTATTATATGCATATGCATACTCAACACACTGGCGCACTATTTATATAATATCTACACTCTAATAACATTTGTAAATTTGTCATATGTCAAAATTTGTCACGTTGTTAAATTTAACAATGAGTTAAATTTAAACAAGCTTTTATTAAACCCGAAATAAATCATAAATAGGTACTATTCAAATTCATATATTTAACAAGTAATGTTACCAACATTTGATACTAATTCATGCTAATATATACTATTAAAAATTTCTACAAGTTCCATCTGGACATGACATCATTCATGGGCGTTTGTCAAAAGCCGCCATGACATGCGCTCCGAATTAGAATAGGTCTCTAGAAAAGTGTAACGATCAAACAAATGCGCTAAATTCAAATTCAGTTCATAACGCTGAGAATATAATTTTGATTCCCATGTATTTCTTACGGGAAGCAAATTTAAAGGCCGTGAAATCTCAAAATATAATCTCTTACGTAAAGCATCATATGTAGCACCTAGATCGAACCTTTATCTCCAATTCGTACAATAATATACACATGAACTGTGCACAGTTTATAATTATTTAAACAAAAATACATTACAAAATTCAATGAACATAGATTTCGATTTGATCCAACAACTTGGCGCATGCTTCATAGCTTCCGTTAAAGGTACGGTTTCCTAGACGCGACAAGCCGCGACTAGTCACGCGACACCTCTGCTTGTAGGCAAATTACAAGAAGTGGTTTACTTGGCGCGACCGTGATTGCGCGGCAGATGATCTGCCGCGGCGACAAACGAATGACTGGTATAGTGAGGAATACTCCGCGACAGTCGCCAGCGACAGGATGGCGAAATCAGCATTTTCAGCCGCAGATGATAAGCAATTAGTTGAAGAAGTTAGAGAAAATAATGTTTTGTATGATAGTAGTAATGATAAGTATAAAGATGTAATATATAAAAACGAAATATGGAAGGAGATTGCTGAGAAAATAGGAAAAATCAGGTAAATGTAAATGAAATAATATAAAAAATCTGTTGTGGCCAGCACAATACCTCTCGCCATTTTCATTTTGTGTTGCACAGGGCGCGAGCAGTTATGTAACTTTGTTGGCCTTGGCAAGCAGATATGGGGGCCCGTGTCAGAATGAGAGCTAGTAATATACATAGATGTCAAGTATCATAAGTTTTCATCCAAAACATTATGATTTTTCAAATCCATGTGGATTATTTTCCTCGACAATGGATGACAAATAAACATTAGAATATTTTGAAATTTTGAATGCAAAATTATGACATATGACAATTGTGACATCTATGTAAATAACTAATAGCCGTCATTCTGACACGGATCCTCATATCTGCCTGCTAAGGCCATCAAACTCACATGACTGCTCGCGTCCTATACGTAACGAATTTAACATTTCTTGTATACACACAAATAATTGAAATTGTTTCTCTTCTTTCGTTCTATGAGAAATTTTATCGTACTATTCTAATATGTTCAAAATTCTTGAAATTCATTGATGGTATTAGCAGTATTTCTTAAGGATATATGTAATATTATCATACCTGTAATTTAAAAACATATTCAATTAATAATACAATAATATATATTAAATGTACTCATACCGCCCAGAAAAATCTGACACTGACATTTTGCATTTATTTGTCAATTACAAAAATTTGAATATCGCAACTGTTTTTCGGGCAACGAGATTTATTACAACAGATTATTCTATATTATTATATACTATATCTCCAAACCCATACGAGATATAATAAAAAATTTAAATGTGTCAGATTGAGAATTTAATCATCTTTAATATTTGTAGTAACAAATTAAAAAAATATATTTAGAATTTTTTTTTTTTAGAAACTACCACTTCCGGTTGTCCAATTGTTACCAGAACCTATTCAACTCTTCCCATTACTGTTAGATTGAGGAATCCGTAGTTATACAGGTCTTTAGTCTTATAGAATTTTAGAAATCGTGTCTTCAACTACCTCACACACACACACACACACACACACACACACACACACACAGACATCATTGTAAAAATGTTAAAATCGGATTCTATGGACCTTAAATCGTGCTTATTCAATAAAATCTGGATATCCGATTTTTAGCATGAATCCAATACCTCTCTTAGCGAGAGGTAAAAATTAATGCTGCTATAAATTGAAATTTACATTTGTAAAATGTAATTATTTTGTAAAATAATTCGCCTCATTTCGAACTGCAATTGTCGCGCCTAGGAAAACAGTAGTGTTCTGCGACTAGCGATCGGAGTAAAGTCGCAGCGACCGGTCCCCGCGGCTTGTAGCGTCTAGGAAACCGTACCTTTAAACTGACCTATTTATTGCTAATGAGAGACTATCAAAGACATGCGTTTATATGACTTGCGCTTAGCATTTTAATTTCTAATAATTTTGTTATTTTATTTTTTCTAGGGGTTAAACTGTTGCAGTCTATTACTGAATAAATAAACTATTGAATTCTTAATAAGAGGTGCCTAATTTTTTTTACGAAATATCTTTATGAAACCTATGCTAGGGAATTCAAACTATGAACTCGCGCTAAAAGCAAATTCTAACCTCACTTTTCTGGTTCATTGTTTTATCGCCCAGATGTACGGCGCCCACTTGATTATAGCCTAATTGTCCATCGCCCCGTCGCTCTCGCCCATTTGATCGTTTTTCGGAACAGGCGAGACGCATGTTTCTCTGCAATTTCGTTTCCGATGTATAGTGGCAAATCCAAGTTTTTCTATGGTTACAGAACATCGCAAAAAACCGATGAATTATTTTTAAACACAAACATTCGGCTTTGTTAACTCACGCATTTTTACTCGTCTGCCAAAACCATATGTATCATGAACTTTACCGATGATTTTCGGCGTCCCAGCTCTTCGGGGCTCCACCAAGACATGGTGCATTTTCGTAGCTTGTTCTACCACGATTGAATTCAAACGGTTTCATATGAGTGGCTTGAGTCACCCAATGTAGGGGAAATCCTCATTAATTTCCTTCGCTAATTGGGTACCCTTCCAGAATCCCAATTTTATTCATCTTTCAATGACACTCAAAGTAGCTCGAAATGCTTAAATGAATTGTAGTTATAGAATATTTATACTTAGAGAGGAAACTTTATGATCACATAGATATACTAATGTCGCTGCCGCCATCTATTAGTAAGCAAAACAAGTTACTTGTCAAATCATCTATGTGTGTGTGACTCATTATGTATGTACATACATGTTTTATGAATTTTTCAGGTCTAAATAACGATGGCATCTCAATACGTTAGTAGTAGCACCGTTGGAATTATCAGCGATGGAGATGGAATTGTTAATATTGGACGAGATTTAGTAGTGGGTTCCTATTTAGAAGAATCATATGAAGAACTTGATCCACCGCGGGAGTCCAAAGTGTTTAAGGGCAGGGAAGAAGACTTACTCAAACTGGAAGCTTTATTTTTCCAAGATGGGAAGAGAAAAGTCGTCATCTTCGGCTTGCCGGGTTTCGGTAAATCAGAACTTGCCAATCAATTTGCGAAGCGTTGCACAGATTCAACAAAAATTGATAAAGTATTTTGGATTAATGCTGAAACACCCAAGAATCTACAAGAACTTCAAAGAACTTTGAAGAAAATTTACAAAACTTTTAAAAATAAACGCTGTTTGTTTATTTTTGACAATGGAGTTTCAAGAAGAAGTATAGCGAAGTATGAACCACCAGAGGTTGCAAACTTCTTTTTATTGATAACAAGCCAAATAGCTGATTGGGGTGATGATATAATACAAATATCACTGAAACCGTTGAACATGGAAGCATCAATAGATGTTTTTAGAGGAATTTTGGGCGTTAGATATCAAACAGACAAAGAATATATATATAAAGAAATGACAGAATTTGTGAGCAATGCACCACTAGGCTTAATAGTTATAGCCGGTCACTTGAGGTTTAAAACGGATGCATGTAAACAAAAAGAATTCGATATAAATCGCTTCTTGCAACAAATTTCTACAATGTTAAAAAAAGAAATACATTATTCACTGTCTACTGCGTATGAACGGTCAATGTATGCGGCGATGGCAGTTTGCTTGGATAGAATGTTGAACCAAGATTATACAGAATCTGAACACACTCGGGAAGTAATTGAAAAAATATTAGTCATTTGTGCTTATTTAAACCCGGAACACATACATATTAAAATTATTTCAGAAATAATGGAACATTCAGAAGAAATTACAATGGACGAATACGTGTATTTATTGGAAAACTTTTCATTCATTGAATATTATGACGGTGAAATCAAAATACATAGACTCTGTCAAAGAATATTAAAACTCTATTTTAACGAAATTAAAAAGGATTGTTACAGCGCATGTGCACGATGGCTATTCCGACAGGAATATGAGTTAAATTGGCATGAAAAAACAATTCTTATGGAAGCTGATGACCACAAAGAAATTATAAATGAAATTATTCAAGAAAATGTCTCTAAAAATAAATATACAGAAAAAGTATTAACCCTTCTCGCACAGCATGGTTGCTGTAAATGCTGTGAATTAATTTTCCAAAACATAACACTTGGGCAGAGAAAACTACACGTGGATAGATTGCTTTCAAAGTATAGTGAAATAATAGTGAACTTACAAGACACCGAAGAGAGTAACGTGGGTGTAGTACGAGTGCTGCTGGAGAAAGATGGAAATGTACATGCTCGAGACAACGAGGGCCGTACACCACTGCACTGGGCATGCTGGCAATGGAATGTAGATGTAGTGCAAATGTTGTTAGAGAAAGGAGGAGATGCGAATGTCCGTGACAGCAATGGCTGCACACCATTGCACGAGGCATCCAGTATTGGGCATGTCGACATAGTGCGAATGCTGCTGGATAAAGGAGGAGATGTGAATGCTCGAGATAGCCAAGGCTGCACACCACTGCACGACGCAACCCAAAGAGAGAATGAAAACACAGTGCGAATGCTACTGGAAAAAGGAGCAGATGTACATGCTCAAGATAGCGTAGGCTGTACACCGCTGCACAAGGCATCCTGGAATAGGAATACCGAAATAGTGCGAATGTTATTGGAGAAAGGAGGAGATGTACACGCTCGAGATAACGAACACCGGACACCACTGCATTTCGCATCTTCCATTGGGAATGTCGACATAGTACAAATGTTACTGAAAAAACAAGTAGATATTCATGCTCAAGACAACGAAGGCCGCACGCCACTGCACTGGGCATCCCAAGTTGGAAACGAAGATATAGTACGAATCCTGTTGGAGGAAGGAGGAGATGTGCATTTGCGAGACAGCAAAGGTCACACACCACTGCACTGGGCATCCCAAGGAAGGGATGTCGAGACAGTGCGAATGCTTTTAGAAAAAAGTGATGTGCATGCTCGAGACAGCGAAGGCCGCACACCATTACACTGGGCATCCCAAAAAGGGAATGTCGACATAGTGCGATTGCTGCTGGAGAAAAGCGGAAACGTGCATGATCGGGACAACTTAGGGTGCACACCACTACACAAGGCATCCTGGCAAGAAAATGCAGACTTAACGCGAATGCTGTTGGAGATAGGAAGCGATGTAGATACTAGAGATAGCGGAGGCCGCACACCACTGCACAAAGCATCTTGGAATAACAATGTCGCCATACTGAGAATGTTACTAGAAAAAGGTGGAGATGTGCATGTCCAAGACAGAGAAAATCGCACTCCTCTGCACTGGGCATGCCAAAAAGGGAATGTTGACGTAGTGCGGATGTTATTAGAAAAGGGTGGAGATGTGCATGTTCGAGACAGCGTAGGCTGCACATCACTCCACTGGGCGTCTCAAGCAGGGAATGAAAACATAGTGCGAATGCTGTTAGAAAAAGAAGGAAATGTACATACTCGAGATGACGAGGACCGCACACCATTGCATTGGGCATCCTGGCAAGAGAATGTTAACTTAGTGCAAATACTTCTGGAGAAAGGAGGAGATATACATGCCCGAGATAGCGAAGGCCGTACACCCCTACACTGGGCATCCTAGCGAGAGAATTTAGAAGTAGTGCGAATATTGTTAGAGAAAGGAGGAGATGCGAATAATCGTGACAACAGAGGCTGCACACCATTGCACAAGACGTCCCAAAACGGTAATGTAGACATAACACGAATACTGCTGGAGAAAGGAGGAAATGTACATGCTCAAGACAACAAAGGCTATACACCCCTACACTGGGCATCCCAAAAAGGAAATATCGACATAGTGCAAATATTGCTGCAAAAAGGAAACGTGAATGCCCGAGACAATGAAGGCCGCATACAACTACACTGGGCATCCGAAGACGGGAATAAAGACATAGTACAAATGTTGTTAGAAAAAGGAGGAGATGTGCTTGCTCGAGACAACGAAGGTCTCACACCACTGCATTCGGCAGAGAATTTAGAGGTAATACAGATGCTGTTGGAGAAAGGAGATGTGCATGCTCAAGACAATAAAGGTCGTACACCCTTACACTGGGCATCCTGGCGAGAAAATTTAGAAGTAGTGCGAATATTGTTAGAGAAAGGAGGAGATGCGAATAATCGTGACAACGAAGGCTGTACACCACTGCACAAAGCATCCCAAAACGGGAATGTAAACATAGTACGAATTCTGCTGGAGAAAAGAGGAGATGTGCATGCTCGTGACAGCGACGGCCGCGCACCATTACACTTGGCATGTGGAGCAAGAAATGAAGACGTAGTGCGAATGCTGCTGCAGAAAGGAGGGCATGTAGATGTTGGAGACAATTACGGCACCACTCCTCTGCACGTAGCATCTTTCACAGGGAATATAGACATAGTACAAGTGTTGCTAGCGAAAGGAGGTGATATAAACGTTCACGATAATATTGGTTTCACACCATTGCACGATGCATCTTGGCAAGAAAATGTAGACATCGTACGAATACTATTGGAGAAAGGAGGAGATATTGATGCTCGAGACAACGGAGGTCGCACACCATTGGATTGGGCAACCTTATTACAACAAACAGACATAATAAATATGTTACAGCAACTGATGCACTAGTAAACACAAATACAATCAATGTATAAAAATTATTTTAGTAGAAGGATCATCTTAAATCCAAGGTATATCAATTATATTCTAAGTTTTATTTCATATTTACCATATCATACATTAATATTTTGCCTTTTTAACAAATGGCTGCCTCTTGGCCTTGAGGCTTCACTTTTACGTGGTTTGAGACATACGAGGTTGGGTATCTAGGTTATACATAAACATCTCTGATGTAAACACACACAAATGTTTTATCATATTTTTTATTACATTCTTTTCGGCAAGAAAAATATAATACATTGAGATAGTATTTAATAATTTAGTTTAAAAAAAACACGACAATAATTTTGTTATTGGTTACGATTAAGGATTCGTAATATAATTTACAGTAAAAATATATTAATATTAAACATCAGTTATAATGAAAAATCTAATGATATTCTATCTTAGAAGTACATTCGGTTTTACTACTGTTGAAGTCTATTACTGAATAAATAATAGTATATTGTGTTATTAGGAGTAAAAGTGAGATTTTTTGTGACAAGCGTGGTAGTTTAAACGACGAGCGAAGCGAGTCGGATAAATGCACGCGAGGCACACAAAGACACTTTTACTCTGAATGACACATTATATTTTTTCTTCAAACGTAGATATTTAAAGAAAAATATCTACTACTGACGTTACATTTTACGTAAATTACGTTTGCGATTTCAATTGCCCTGTAGCTATGGATACTTATTTGTTCCCTTTTGGTTATAAACATTAAAATGATTTTTCCACGTTTTGACGTTTAAATAAAAACTGTGCAATTTTATATCCTCCTTGTGTGCAATTTTGTCGGAATTTGAAGGATTATAATGTAATGTAAGTCGCCTGAAGTTCAATTGGATGGAAATCTAACAGTGTGGCTGAAAGATATGTCCACGAATCACTGCAAATCAATATAATCTTTTCTTATCACTTTAATTCTAAGTATTCTTATGCTCATTACCGTCCCTGTAATTGTAATCTGTAAGTCTGCTATTCTTTAATAATGTTATTTCCTCAAAAGTAAACTCTGTTTATATTTCAATTCACAGGTTATATATTTAAATTTGACAGCTACGAATCGTATTTAGTAACTTTATTCTTAGGTTACCTAGCATGTTATAGTGACATTTAGGGCGATATTACAGGTTTCTTTTATTGAGACTACCTCTTATTCGTTGATTCTGTATAGTTTCTATGGATATTTATTTATTTTATTTCTACGCCGGCGCAAAAGATGCTACTTTTATGACGTTTGAAGAAAAACTATTGAATTCTTAATAAGAGATGCCTATTTTTTTTACGAAATATTTTTATGAAACCTATGCTAGAGAATTCAAACTATGAACTCGCGCTAAAAGCAAATTCTAACCTCACTTTTCTGGTTCATTGTTTTATCGCCCAGATATACGGAGCCCACTTGATTATAGCCCAATTGTTCATCGCCCCGTCGCTCTCGCCCACTTGACCGTTTTTCGGAACAGGCGAGACGCATATTTCTCTGCAATTTCATTTCCGATTTATAGTGGCAAATCCAAGTTTTTCTATGGTTATAAAACATCGCAAAAACCCGATGAATTATTTTTAAACACAAACATTCGGCTGATATTCGCATGCGAATTCGCTTTTGCTCATTGACTGTGGCCTTTGTTACCTTACGCATTTTTACTCGTCTGCCAAAACCATATGTATCATGAACTTTACCGATGATTTTCGGCGTCCCAGCTCTTTTCGGGGCTCCACCAGGACATGGTCCATTTTCGTTGCTCGTTCTACCACGATTGAATTCAAACGGTTTCATATGAGTGGCTTGAGTCCCAATGTAGGGGAAATCCTCATTAATTTCCTTCGGTAATTGGGTACCCTTCCAGAATCCCAATTTTATTCATCTTTTAATGACACTCAAAATAACTCGAAATGCTTAAATGAATTGTAGTATAGAATACTTATACATAGAGAGGAAACTTTATGATCACATAGATTTACTATTGTCGCTGCCGCCATCTATTAGTAAGCGAAACAAGTTACTTGTCAAATCATTTATGTATGTGTCACTCGTTATGTATGTACCTACATGTTTTATGATTTTTTTCAGGTCTAAATAACGATGGCATCTCAATACGTTAGTAGTAGCACCGTTGGAATTATCAGCGATGGAGATGGAATTGTTAATATTGGACGAGATTTAGTAGTGGGTTCCTATTTAGAAGAATCATATGAAGAACTTGATCCACCGCGGGAGTCCAAAGTGTTTAAGGGCAGGGAAAAAGACTTACTCAAACTGGAAGCTTTATTTTTCCAAGATGGGAAGAGAAAAGTCGTCATCTTCGGCTTGCCGGGTTTCGGTAAATCAGAACTTGCCAATCAATTTGCGAAGCGTTGCACAGATTCAACAAAAATTGATAAAGTATTTTGGATTAATGCTGAAACACCCAAGAATCTACAAGAACTTCAAAGAACTTTGAAGAAAATTTACAAAACTTTTAAAAATAAACGCTGTTTGTTTATTTTTGACAATGGGGTTTCAAGAAGAAGTATAGCGAAGTATGAACCACCAGAGGTTACAAACTTCTTTTTATTGATAACAAGCCAAATAGCTGATTGGGGTGATGATATAATACAAATATCACTGAAACCGTTGAACATGGAAGCATCAATAGATGTTTTTAGAGAAATTTTGGGCGGTAGATATCAAACAGACAAAGAATATATATATAAAGAAATGACAGAATTTGTGAGCAATGCACCACTAGGCTTAATAGTTATATCCGGTCACTTGAGGTTTAAAACGGATGCATGTAAACAAAAAGAATTCGATATAAATCGCTTCTTGCAACAAATTTCTACAATGTTAAAAAAAGAAATACATTATTCACTGTCTACTGCGTATGAACGGTCAATGTATGCGGCGATGGCAGTTTGCTTGGATAGAATGTTGAACCAAGATTATACAGAATCTGAACACACTCGGGAAGTAATTGAAAAAATATTAGTCATTTGTGCTTATTTAAACCCGGAACACATACATATTAAAATTATTTCAGAAATAATGGAACATTCAGAAGAAATTACAATGGACGAATACGTGTATTTATTGGAAAACTTTTCATTCATTGAATATTATGACGGTGAAATCAAAATACATAGACTCTGTCAAAGAATATTAAAACTCTATTTTAACGAAATTAAAAAGGATTGTTACAGCGCATGTGCACGATGGCTATTCCGACAAGAATATGAGTTAAATTGGCATGAAAAAACAATTCTTATGGAAGCTGATGACCACAAAGAAATTATAAATGAAATTATTCAAGAAAATGTCTCTAAAAATAAATATACAGAAAATGTATTAACCCTTCTCGCACAGTATGGTTGCTGTAAATGCTGTGAATTAATTTTCCAAAACATAACACTTGGGCAGAGAAAACTACACGTGGATAGATTGCTTTCAAAGTATAGTGGAATAATAGTGAACTTACAAGACACCGAAGTGAGTAATTTGGGTGTAGTACGAGTGCTGCCGGAGAAAGATGGAAATGTACATGCTCGAGACAACGAGGGCCTTGCACTACTGAAGCAATGGAATGTAGATGTAGTGCAAATGTTGTTGGAGAAAGAAGGAGATGCGAATGTCCGTGACAGGTATGGCTGCACACCATTGCACCAGGCATCCTATATTGGGCATGTCGACATGGTGCGAATGCTGCTGGATAAAGGAGGAGATGTGCATGCTCGAGATAGCCAATGCTGCACACCACTGCACACCGCAACCCAAAAAGAGAATGAAAACACAGTGCGAATGCTACTGGAAAAAGGATCAGATGTACATGCCCAAGATAGCGTAGGCTATACACCGCTGCACAAGGCATCCTGGAATAGGAATACCGAAATAGTGCGAATGCTGTTGGAGAAAGGAGGAGATGTACATGCTCGAGATAACGAACACCGGACACCACTGCATTTCGCATCTTTCATTGGGAATGTCGATATAGTACAAATGTTACTGAAAAAAAGAGTAGATATTCATGCTCAAGACAACGAAGGCTGCACGCCACTGCAATGGGCATCCCAAGCCCAAGTAGGAAACGGAGATATAGTACGAATGCTGTTGGAGCAAGGAGGAGATGTGCATGCTCAAAACAACAAAGGCTATACACCCTTACACTGGGCATCCCAAAAAGGAAATGTCGACATAGTGCAAATATTGCTGCAAAAAGGAAACGTGAATGCCCGAGACAATGAAGGCCGCATACCACTACACTGGGCATCCGAAGACGGGAATAAAGACATAGTACAAATGTTGTTAAAAAAAGGAGGAGATGTGCTTGCTCGAGACAACGAAGGTCTCACACCACTGCATTCGGCAGAGAATTTAGAGGTAATACAGATGCTGTTGGAGAAAGGAGATGTGCATGCTCAAGACAATAAAGGTCGTACACCCTTACACTGGGCATCCTGGCGAGAAAATTTAGAAGTATTGCGAATATTATTAGAGAATGGAGGAGATGCGAATAATCGTGACAACGAAGGCTGTACACCACTGCACAAAGCATCCCAAAACGGGAATGTAAACATAGTACGAATTCTGCTGGAGAAAAGAGGAGATGTGCATGCTCGTGACAGCGACGGCCGCGCACCATTACACTTGGCATGTGGAGCAAGAAATGAAGACGTAGTGCGAATGCTGCTGCAGAAAGGAGGGCATGTAGATGCTGGAGACAATTACGGCACCACTCCTCTGCACGTAGCATCTTTCACAGGGAATATAGACATAGTACAAGTGTTGCTAGCGAAAGTAGGTGATGTAAACGTTCACGATAATATGGGTTTCACACCATTGCATGATGCATCTTGGCAAGAAAATGTAGGCATAGTGCGAATGTTATTGGAGAAAGGAGGGGATATAGATGCTCGAGACAACAGAGGTCGCACACCATTGGATTGGGCAACCTTATTACAACAAACAGACATAATAAATATGTTACAGCAACTGATGCACTAGTAAACACAAATACAATCAATGTATAAAAATTATTTTAGTAGAAGGATCATCTTAAATCCAAGGTAATTTTTTTTGCTATTTTTTCAAATAGAAGCATTTGAATAAAACAAAATATGTACTTTATAGACCTAGTGTCTTACAGTAACACGATATCATATTCATAAGCATATTTTGTTTTTATAATGTTGAACAGCAAATTTCATTTACTTTTTAAATATGAATGCAGGGTGTTTCATACAACAGTACAAGACTTCGGTATATGAATTCTAGATACCAACAGGAGAAAAAAATCCCAATAAACATTGGTGCTATAACGTTTACTAACAGAGATACCGACGATTTATTTTAAATGATTTGTACTTAAATACATTGGATTTCTACTTATGGGGGTGTACCAGCAAAGAATTTTTGATATCAGAGAGGAATTGTGGGAACAACTAATATAACACTCAAATAATATTAGTACTACTGAAAAACTCAATGTACTAATATAGAGATTGCAGAGTTATAATGCAAAGACTTTCATTTTCAACATTTCCTCCAATATTCATTTTATAATTAAGTATTTATGACCAAATAAAACATAAATAAATAAAACGAATCTACTATTTCTAGTTTTTTATGAAATCCTCGATATCTCTGTTAGGAAGCGTTATGGCATTAATGTTCATTGGGATTTATTTCTCGTTTTGGTATCTAGAATTCATACTACGATGCCTTATTGTGTTACATAAAACACCTTGTATAGGTACATACGAGTACAGTGTTCCATTTGAAAATTAAAAGTTGCTATCGAGGTGACGCCTGGTAAGCGCCCACACGGTACAAATATTCCATCATTACCGAAATCTGTATACAAAGCGGATTGGCACACCCAGCAATGGGTAATATGGCGTGATGAAATATTTATTTATTTTATTTTTATCGATTACTTGCAAATTGAAAGTAACAATATTAAGTTAATTCCAAAATTATGCAGAGGGGTTCCAATATAATATAACTTGTTATACAGTTGAATTCGCTAAAATTCATAATAAATGAGATATTTGCTGATTTAATTATAAACGAATAGCCTGAATATTATTATTTGAGTATTAAAAAAATATTCATATTATTTTTTTAAATGTAAGTTTTTTATTAATTTAAATTAAAATTTCATCCTATATTCTAACTCTGTGAAGGTGTATTCAGAAGGATATTACTAAAGGTGTCTTTAAATTTAAAGTAAGAACACGATTTGAGTGATCTAGAAATTCCTGAAATCAGTTGCTAAATTTTTTTTGAGCAAAATCATTTGATAGTTAGATACTTCGGTAGTAAAAGAATATTCGGGCCAATTTTTGTGCGTTAGGTTAAATTGTTGAGAAAATACACGCCTCCAAAAAGACCTGGGAGAACACATCCCCAGGTACTGATGAAGCTCTTATCTTCCAGGTGAAAGGCTGCCCTGCCAAGCATTTGGCAGTGCTCCGCACTGTCGTCCTCTACGCGTGCTTCACCCCGTACTCTTGGCGTGAAAGCAAGACTGTGCTCATTCCCAAGGAGGGTGACAGACGAGATCCGGCTACCTGGCGACTCATTACCATCGAGTCAGCAACCCAGAGGCTTCTCCATTGTATCTTCGACAAGCGGCTTACCAGAGAGGCTAATATCAAGCAGGCTTCCAGAAAACCGATGGCTGCCTGAACAACACCCTTACCTTGCACCACTAAATATCTTCGCTCTCGGAGATTTCACGGTAAGACATATAATGTAAGTTGTATTTGTTGACGTCCGGAAGGCTTTTGATACAGTTTCCCACGCTTCGTGGGTTCCGGAGGTAGGAATTTGACCAGTACATACTCATCTACATCTGGAACAATTTACAGGCCCATACCACTATCTCTCAAAAATGGGGACACCCTAAGGCCCATTCTGCTTAGTGTCGTAATGGACGAGCTCCGCTTTGACCTCAAGAACCGTCTTAGCGGTACCATCTCATCAGGTACGCCAAGAGTGTACCTAGGACCAGGCCTCTTGTTTCGAGTAGGGGCCGTGATACCCATGGCAGCGGACATCACGGTCTCCGCTACTTAGGTTTCAATTTCTCGAATATCGGCGCCGCCAAGTCGACCTAGATTAACCTCAACACCTGGCTCGGCAACTTAGAACGGTCACCGTTGAAATGAGAGCATAAGTTCGCCCTACTGAAGCTACACCTGAATCCCAGGTTTTACCATCTCCTGTAGTCCATTCTGGTAGAATGGGACTGTATGATTCGGAAGTGTATCAAAAAGATAATGCATCTCCATTCAAAAACAGGCAACCAATTCCTGTACGCCAAGCTAAGGAATGGAGGCTTTAGCATTCCTAACCTAAGGGCGACCATTCCCTGGATATTGCTGGGCAGATTCCATTGACTCCAGGAGGAGGGCGAGTTCAACCTTATCATTCTCACGATGAGCCCACCTCGTCGTCCGTCCAGCGGCTGAATCGACTCGCTCCACCAATCTTCCCAGACGCTCAATGGTGTGAACTTATCCGATCCCGGCCGTGCAACGCCGGCCTTGAGGGAGCCTGCGAGGGCAAATCTAGCAGATCTTGGATGCTTATTTGCCCTATTTGACCCTGCGTTACAGGTCCACAGAGGAGAAGCGATGCAGAGCCGGATGCGGGGGTTAACGAGACTACTTGCCATATCCTGCTGGCGTGTCCCATCAACCACAACTCTAGACTCAAAAGGCACAATGATGTCGCGCAGAAGATCGCCCGCCACACCAGAGTCAAGGGCTGAACAACAGGGTCTATCATCCAGACGGCACCCTGTTCATCTTTGACCCTGACTTGGCCATCCACCGGTCAACTGACAAGGTCGTTATCTGTAACGTCCAAATCAGCTGGGAAACACGAGAGCAAATGAGCGAGACGTGCGGGCAACAACTGTCTTGTCTACGACCACTGCAAATTCATGGCAGCGTCCCGTCGTAAGTAGATGGGCTGTCCCCCTATCATTGTGGGCGCAAGGGACATTTGGCCCACACTTCATCTTCCACAGTCCCTGACGAGTTCATGTATGCACAGCTGCTTCGATTTGGGTTGCAAAATTCATCGCATGTTCATGGCCAACGTTCGGCGACGGAGAAGACCCCCAGCTCTCCATACCACCACGCAGGGTCAGAATTCCAAAGCAGAGCCAAGTTGCAGCGGCCCCCCCGATTTATTTTAGATAATAATGCATCAAATAAATATTGTAGAGAATAAAATTCTGCATCTAACTCAATAATCACATTTCGTAACCGTGCAAAGTGTGTCAGAGTCAGCGTCGGCGGGAACGGAAAACTAAAACCAGCGCCACAGTTCGGCATACTGGCGCAACGTAAAAATGGCGCTAACATATGAACCAACGTTAAATTGTACATATTCTTAACAAAATGTAAAGCCATTTTACCTGTTATAAATTATAAAATATATCATGCATCAAAATAATACCACTTAATAATTTTTCTGACAAGTAAAATGTATTACATTTCTTCATGCTTTTATTTCATGGCCATGACTAACACTATAAAGAAGTAACTTTTACAAAATTTTAAATTCAATTTTATTAAGAATCAGATAATTGAGTTAATAAAACTGTACTAGTATAAAAGAATATCTATATGTTTAATAAACGATCAAAAAATTACATAATAACACAATATTGACAAGGAAACGATGATGGTGTAGTTAGCTTTGCTTCTTGTACAAATTTTCTCGGTTATAAAACATGCAAAATAAAATAATATGATTATTCAATTAGATACAGAAGTTAATTTTTTACAATATTTTGTTAAATAGTCGATAGTCGAATATACAAATTCAGAGTTTTACTAGTATCATTTATACAAGCATATCTGCTGCATGGTTTTACAAAGACTGACCCCTATTTATTGAGTTCAAGTTAATAATATAATCTCAACTTACAATTATTAAACCTATCCAATTTATAAGTAATTCGTTATATCACCTTAAACTAATTGCATTATCAGATTAATTAATCATATTATTTAACGCATTTCCAAAACAAACACGCACACCCAACGATTATGTGATCCCGTCTTCAACAATGTAAATCCATCTCTCTTCAATTTTAAAATTTCAAATAGTCGTAACAACACTAAACTTATATAATCAGTGAAGATTATAATAAATACTAAACAATTTATTAAATATAAAAGTAATATACAATAAAATTATAAGTAATGTCTGGAGTTATACGAAACATTTAAAACATAATTTGCTTATTGATAATTTTCTTATGGCGAGTGCTGTCGTTATCAGCTGTTATTTACATTCTTGATTTGTTTTGTTGTATTTTCGTTATTTGTTTGTGTTTTTATTCGCATTATTAAAAAATCAGTCTTTCTCGAGACTAACCTTTTATGTGTGTGTGTTATAAATACGTATATTTTGTTATTTGTATTGTTTGTGAGTTTTTTATTTTGTATTATTATAAAATGGAAAACTTATTTTCTTCCAAAAAGAAGAAAGGAGGAAGTAAATATGGAATTAAAAGTGGTTCAAATGCAGCAAGTAAGTACTTTCGGGGAAAAAATAGCTATTTTTTTTCCTTAAAATGCAGAAAAGTTAGTAAAATGTATTACATAAATATTTCGAGTCGCAGAAGAAAACAATTTTGCTCCATAAATAATTTTTAAAGCAATATATATATATATATATATATATATATACCTGCAGCATTACGGTTTCTTAATTACATTGTTATTTATGTAGCCTTATTTTTATAAAAAAAATAAACATTCAATCTTCCATGTATAGTTGTAAATATTGTAATCAAATTTTGATATCACTATTTTTCTACAACTGTAAAATATTATTGTTTTCTAATGGTATATTTGAAATGTATTATGTTTCTTATTGTACATTTATGAAGTGAATTATATTATTTTATTTTAATAAACATTTTCTAAATGAACGTTTTGATGCGGGCCAACTTCATGGTGAAGATATGAATGTTATGAAACTGAACGAAGGAAGAAATGAATGGGGCGATGTAAAGACATTAGGACACTTCATACCTAGTCATGTCAAATTGTAAACACTACTGTAAATTTAATGATATTAATATTATATTATTGTAAATTACACTTTTGTTTCATCGACATATTGTTATTGTGTCACTAGATGACATTAATGCTTAGGTTATGGGTTATGCATTTAATATAATTCATTACCACACACTTGGCCTTGGTAGTACATCTATACGTTTAGCGTGAGGCGAGTTCACAATTACTCGAATCGCGAATCGGCTGCTAATTTCACCCTCATCGCCAGCTGCCGCGGCGTTTTACAGCACGTTACTAGAAAAACGGATCGAACAGAATCTAGTTACTTTACAGTTAACCGCGAACTGAATAGAATAGCAAATTCCACTGCCGCGATTTGCGGCAAACGCAGGATGGCGGAACGATTAAACCTTAAATAACTTTGTTTCGAAATATCTGGAATAATAAACCAATCCGTCAAAGATATTCTAGTGGCGCGTCAATAATTGTTTCCTAAGTTGCTACGGGATAATCGAAAAGATTGAATTCGATAGAAATCGACCGTTTCATTTCATCGAAATTACAAATTTTGATAAAAAGAACTTTTATTTGCATATAAATACATAAACAGATCCCTCTGAAAACTTCTATCTACGCCTATGTAACTCTTCAAAAGGGTTTATCGAAACGTTTATTGAGGTGTTTCTAATGTTAGACAAGTAAGTTTTGGTACAGGTATAAAGCGAATGGCATTCTATAAGCAGCCTACTAAAGATATCTAAATTTTCTGGTGGGTTTGTTTGCCGCATACCTGACAAAAATCCGAAACTATTCTTGTAAATTTATATTTTCGAACCCAGACTCATAATAGTTCGGTAATATAGTAGCGCGCGCAGACTCGATGCGCCGAACGCTTGCGCCGCCACTGGTAGCATGTTCCCGAGCGATGACGTAATCCCTCGCGGGGGAAAACTCATACGCGTTTAGACTGATTAATTACATCCGATGGTGTGATCCTTTGTATTCGATGATGGTCGCGTCGGAAAGTTCCAGAAGGACACTGGGCTGTATAAATACCGCCCGAAGGACAGCGGAGAGATAGTCTGATATACAGAAGCAACGAGCAATGAAGTTGGTGATATAAATAAATAGTCTACGGGTTGTTAACATAAATAAATGTAGTTATATAAATATAGTGATATAAATATTGTTTAAATAAATAATCTTCGTATTTATGCATTTAATAATATTCTTAGCCTTAAATTAGTGTTTATAATTAGTTAATCATAGTGTTAGTTATTTTTATAATCTTTTTAATATTTATCCTAATTATTTATCGTGTAATAAACGTATTATTTTAATTAATATTATTTCTCTGATTTTTACACTTCACCCATATAAATAAACGTTACATTATGTTAGAGTAGTGTCCAGTATGTCCTGCAAGGTTGGTTTTACTTTACACACTAGATTTTTATGAAGTCCCAAAATTACAGGGTCTCGGGGGAAGATAAATCTGGACCAGAAAACAACCCTTTAAAGTTTAAAAGCCGGTCGAACTATTATCACCCGTTATTTGACCACAGTTTTTACTTCCTTGTACGTAAGTAAAGGAAGTATTGTAATCGCGAAAAATTTCGGTTTTCAGATTTCAGCGGAAATATCCATTTTGATCATCCTTGAATCCATTTTGACTATAATTATAATTTCGTCGTGACGTCTGTACGTACGTACGTACGTATCTCGCATAACTCAAAAACGGTAAGCCGTTGAAAGTTGAAATTTTGTATTTAGGACTGCTATAACATCTAGTTGTGCACCTCCCTTTCTGGTTATTACACAATTTCCAGAAGTGGCACTTTACATGAAGCCTATAATAGATTTTAATGAAAAACTGTTTTAAAATATAATCCAAAACTTTTCAAATTTGGTATACAAGACTTTTATGTCAATCGAAATATCATAATAGATTTTGGTTAAAATAGGCTAACCGGAAGTGGTACATTACTTAAAGTTGTTAACAGTTTTTCTTGAATAAAATGATTTTATTTTGATTTTAGAAATAAATGCTTTAAATAAAGTTTTAGAGAATTAATTTCTGCGTCTAGCACATCAAGTATTATTAAATTAGACCTTTGCATAAGCGAGATATGTAAATTTAAAAATTATATACTTTTTTGTTTTTGTAATAAAGCTTGCTATGGATTAGGACAAAAAAATAAAAAAAAAATATTCATGTCAAATTACGTTACATACGTGCAATTTTATGATTCGTACAATAACAAATATTATATTTTTATTGTGAAATTAGTCATATTCATTGTTGTAATGCAATATTTCTTTGTTGAAATCAAAACTCTCTTTAAAAAGAACCGGGTTAGATTAATGCTAATTTAAGAATGATAGTAGTAAATGAATTATTTTTTTCTTCTATATCAAAATATTTTTCGGGCTTGGCTTAAGGTACCTAGAAACCAATTTTAACATTTTCACGACGATTGTGTGTGTGTGTGTGTAAGTCTGTCAATATTTTGTAATTTAATTATTAAAAAATATGTATAGGTTAATAGGCGCACAAAGAAGTCGTGTGGTGTCCACATCACTCATGATATTAGTCATTAAAAAAATATATATATAGTTTAATAATCGTACAAGGAAGTCGTGTGGTGTTCACATCAGAATTTTTTTTAAATTTTAAGTTTATATTTACAGTAATTGAAAGAATTTTGTATAAATGTCTCACCATTTGTATGTTTTATAATTTGATGAAAATGTAAGCCAGCCGAATTATTATGAGTATGGGCTCGTATTCTTATTTTGAAACGAAATATAATAAACAATTGATAATACCTGCCTAATAATTTCTTGTTTCATTGTGATTACTAAAATTAGCTGCGCCGCGGATAATTATATTTAGTAAGACTTTTTCTGCTTTTATTATTTACATCATTTTCTTATCGAGAAAATTTCCCATTCTATCTAAACAAACATTATCAATTTTAACCTTTTGTGGTTATCTTTCGCATATAAATCAGTTCCTTGTTTCTTTGTTAACAGAAACAGAAAGAAGAGAGAAAAGTACTCGTCATGAATAAGTTGTGTAAAAATTTTATTATCGCTTTGACAATTTCTATATGTTTTCAACCCATACTGTCGCAAAAGGTAAGCTGCAATCAATGTTTTGTACGCAAATATTAAAATTAATAGATTTCCCGGTGGGTCAGTTTATTTTAAGGCCGATTTAACCCTTCCAATTGTTTTCATGTTTACCAAGGCCAGATTTATAGTAAAGCAGCCCCCCGCCCTTTCTATAAAATAAATTTGAAACCCACAAGTCTGTATCTCTGCCCATTTTTCAGTTACACTCCCCAAATATACACCCATTTTTGGGTAAAATTTTAAAAAATCTACTTTTTTTTACATTTAGATACATCTCAACGCGTTGATTTTCAAACCGCATATTAATACTATTTTAGTTCTCCATATATTTGCGTTCAAACTTTGACCCCAAAAAACTCATATTTTGGTAATATCCCAAAAATGGGTGTAGATACATGCCTGACGATTTCGGCATTAGATTCTACGGACAAAATTGCATATAGGTATACTAATTTTCAACGGAAACTATTTCCCGAGTAAAATAACTAAAATTTATCCATTGTTCAAGAAATTTGAAAGTTGGTGTTATGAGGTAATTTTGCCTATAGAATCGAATGGCGAATTCACCAGGTTTGTATTTACATCCATTTTTGTTTTGTGACCCAAAAATAAATAAAGTTTTAAATGTAAATATCTCAAGAACGAAAATAGATATAAACATGCGGTTTGAAAATTTGGAATCAGTTGAGACGTAGCAAATTTATAAAAAAATTAAAATTTTAAAGATTCTGAGAAAATCGGAGTATTTTGCTTTGAGGCCGATTACATAACTGAAAAAGGGTTAAACTGGGTATATTTCCAACACTTGTCCGAGACAATATTGTAAGCTAAACAATTATTGTTTGGTATACAATAAATTGTAATTATGAAATTCATGTGAACACATGGGCGCCGTTAACCCAAAATCCAAGGGGGGAGGGGCAAACATGAAATATTAGAAAAAATTCCAAAAGAAATACGTACCGGTATTATATCCAAATTCGAACTGTTTATTTTATACTTGCATACTAATAAATGAGTTAGTTATGGGAGTGAAAAAATAAATTATTAAGAAACAAATAAAACAATCAATTACAGATCATCATTTCTTTATTTTGATATACAGGGTGTTTCGCGTAAGTCCGGCACCACGAATATTTCGTTTATTTTGAGAGATACAAAAAAATGTTAATAAGCAAAGTTAAACTAGACAAAGGGGCTCATAAGATGATCGTAGCAGAAATTTTGTATCACTTCCGGTTTTAGCGGAAATGGGTACAACTTTAAACTAGCATAGGGAATCGGTATTTTTATATTTTTTTTTTCAGAATATACATAAAATTAGCTTCACAATGATACCAAATTATCATAGTTTTACTTTAACCATTTCAAAATGGCGACCATTTATTCTTAAAATATGTATTAATAAAATTCCATACAAAATAAAACATAGCAAGCTATGAGAACAATTTTATTATCTTATAACAAAAGAAAAGAATTTACCTACATTTTTGATAGTGACAATTTCTTGTTATAATTAAATAATTATGGGTCAAGTGAATTACACAAATGAAGAAATGGTTGATATGAGTTTAATATTCGGAGAATGTCAAAGAAATTCTGTTAGAGCACTTCAACTTTATGGAGAGAGGTATCCTCACCGACTTATTTAAATGAAAAATATGAAGATGGATTGGAACAAATTCTCCAAATCCTTGGCCGGCACGATCTCCTGACCTTAAGCCACTGGACTACTTTCTTTGGGGTTATTTGAAAGATAAAGTATCCCGAACACCTCCAACTACTTTGGAAAATTTAGAAATAAAAGTTAGAGCGACTGTTAGAGAAATTAATGACAATATCCTAGAAAATATAATGAAAGAGTTTTTATTACGTATAAGAAAATGTAGAAAAAATAACGGCAGCCATATTGAGCATTTGTAGTTTTCACATTTACTATTTCTGTTTTGGTATCGTTGTGAACATGCTAAAAAATAAAAAAAATAATACCTCACGCCTAATTTTTTTTTAATTTCTTCTTTTCTTTTGTTATAAGATAATAAAATTGTTTTCGTAGCTTGCTATGTTTTATTTTGTATGGAATTTTATTAATACATATTTTGAGAATAGATGGTTGCCATTTTGAAATGGTGAAAGTAAAACTATGATAATTTGGTATCATTGTGAAGCAAATTTTATGTACATTTTGAAAAAAAATATAAAAATACCGATTCCCTATGCTAGTTTTAAAGTTGTACTCATTTCCGCTAAAACCGGAAGTGATACAAAATTTCTGCTATGATCATCTGGTGAGCCCCTTTGTCTAGTTTAACTTTACTTATTAACATATTTTTGTATCTCTCACAATAAGCGAAATATTCGTGGTGCCGGACTTACGGTCTTTTAATTTATAGAAAAGGTGTAAAATATCGGGGTATTCTAATAATATTAAAATTTATTTTTTTCCTGAAACTTCAATAAATTTGAAATACAAATGTGAAAATTTGAGTTTTTTATTGTGTCATTTCCGCGAGATATGAATTTTTGAATTATGCTTAAAAAATTGAATTATATGGTATCACGTCAATTCACTTCATGACATAGACTACAGCTGTTAGTCGCTTGGCCTGGAGCGAGTAAGGGGAAGGGGATTTGGTTTGTTCACAGTGTCAGATGCTATTTTGTTTTGGATGACTTTCATTTGTGTTATTTTTGTTATCCGTGGATTTTAGTTGTAACTATATTAAAATATTATTAGATAACAATTTGGTTGCTGTCATTCTTACCGCAAAATATCAAAACTAGCAAGAAACACAAACAAAGATCAACTGAGAAACAAGAAAGCATCAATGGTGAACGCACTGCTTCTTCTGTTTCCACAAGCAGACAAGTACGTCATTACATATGTACGTCATAGAATGAATGGACGTCATACACCACGTGTAATCTTTTCCGCGCTAAAATAAAACACATGGAAAATCATATTAAATAAAACAATTTTGAGTTTATTTTTCAGAATTCGGTCGTTTTACAATCTAGTTAATAATATTATAATATTTTTTCTTTTAAATTTTACTACACTGGAATACAATTTTCATACAATATCTTATACTATATTGTTTTTAATATTGTATACGAACCGATATTGTTTTCAAGACAAGTGTCAGGAGAATCAAGCCGAAAGGGTTAACAGCAATAGCATTTTCCTGCGGTTATTTTTCTTGAAAAAGGCCGTTTTAATGAGTCATTTCGAGAAAAGTTTAATAGTCATCGCAGGAATTTTCTATCTTCATTTGTTTTTGAGTTACAGGCATTTTGTTAATGTCATTGATAATTCACTTGATTTGACGTCACTCCTATATGGGTTTGCTCCGACTACATCAAATTTTGCAAAATTATATTCAAAAGTTTTTAAAATAAAGGTCACGTAGCTCATTACGGGACGCTCTGTATTTCTTTTATTTATATTTGTAGGTTGAAAGAAAAAAGCGAGATCTTGAAACTATAATAACAATTGTCGCCGAACTTGGTCCTCCCGTATATAATATCATTCGAGAACTTTTGTTGAAGAAGAAATGTGGAAAGAAAATTGATCCCGATATGGTTAATAATCACTATAACAGCAACATGGACAACGCTCAACAACTGAAGGATGCTGTATCCGCGAAAATGGCTGAAGCTGGTAAGTCATAATGGGGTTTTCCACTATTTTTTTTATGAAACTTCATCTAAACTGAAAGCGATTAGTAGAAAGTCTTTATTGTTATTCAGTATGCCGCAATATTTTTTTTCATATTCTGTGACGTAGATGTAGATCTGATTTTGTTTTCAAATCTCGAACAATGGACTTCACTAAATTGGAGTCATATATTCATCTATTTCAACACATAAAAATATATAAATATGTTAAAACAACTCTTGTGATCAATAATTGGAAATATGCGTGGATAACAATAAGTAATTTAATAAAAATAATTAACATGCAACTTTGTATTATACAGGCCGTATTTATTTAGGACTTTAATGGCCAGTTGCACAGCTAATAGTTAAATTTTAACTTTTGGTTAAATTGACAATATCGCATCGAAAAGAAATGTCAAATGAGTTATTAAATATTACTGTCAATATTTTGACACCCAATTTTTTTGTTAACCTGTAGTTAAGGTTTTAACTATAAGCGGTGCAAATGGACATTAGAGTAACTTGGTAGGTTAGTTGTCACATTTTAAGTAACCTTGAAGTGATCCTGAACTGCCCCAACTAATACAGCAGATTTGCTGGGTTAGTAGATCCGTCACTCTTTCTTTCTAACCAGCAGAGCTGTGACCAGTACTCGAAAAAAGTATTTAAGTACTAACGGCCAGTTTCATAATCAACATCTTAAAGGAGCTTTACCAGAAGTGAACTTTAAGCAAAAGTGGACTTTAATGCCTCTTTAAAATTTGTCGGTTTCAAAATCAAACCGAACGGCAACTTTAGTAAAAGTGCAATTTGTGTGTATCGAGCGCAGTTGGCTACACTGGAGCGTGGTCTTTTGGCGGTTTAGCTAGGTTAGGTTGTGTTCGTTGCTGTCAAGTTGTTGTGGTTTTTTTTTGTCAGTTTAGTGATGCAATAGCTCTTGAGACTCTTTTAACAATTCTACTAGCTGACGATCTTGAGACTCCGACAAAATCCCCAGCCGTTATCAACATGTTTCCAGTTGCATAAAACCGAAGTGTTAATAATAACTGAATATCTGGCTGGATGCATCCACCTCTGAAATTATTTTAAATGTAATTGTCAATGGTTATGTACATTGAATATAATCTAATTTATTTTACCTATTTGTTTGTAACCGAATCATGTGTTCAATTTGCTGTAATAAGAAGTGGGTCGTAACTCTTCTTAATCTAAATCTGTCGAAAAAATCCTGCTCATCATATAATTCGAAATATTTTTTTCTCTTTCTATAAATTTTTGGACGCCGCAGCACAATTTCTTCCTCATCTTCCAATGAGCTACTTGATGAAATAGAATTGTTGAAATGATACATTTATATTAATATGAACACTGATTGACACTATAATCTATTTCAGTATAATTATAGTAAACACCAGAAGTGTGGTTATGTTCGTACTAAAGCCACTTTAAATACGCTAAAGCTTGGAAAATGGCCCTTTAAGTTAAAGTCCGTTTTAAAAGTTAAAAAGTGTTATGAAATGCTTTTTGCAAATTAAAGTAGACTTTAAAATTTAAAGTGACTTTAAATTGATTATGAAATCGGCCGTAAATACTAAATACTTCTAAAAAAGTATTTAAATACTAAGTAAAGTAATACTTTAAATACTTTTTTTACCTACTTACAGTACCAGTTCTAAGTATTTTTTTTATGAAATCAGTTAAAATATTACAAAAAATGATCGAATTTAGGTATAACATTCTCATCTATGAAGACAGTTAAAGTAGCCCATTAATTTTAAAGTACTATACCTATTTAAAAAAATTAGTACCTATATTTGTGGAATAAGTGACGAAGTCTGTCCACATGCGTGTAAAAAAGGCTTCACGCATATAAAATGTTTTAAAATAAACTTCCTAAGACTCCATAGCATTTTACGCATCGCTATTAAAATTCAGACTTCACATACTGCGATTAATGTTTGTAGCTGCTACTTCACGCATTGGAGTAGAAAAATTCTTTATTTAGTTCTATAATATTGATGAGCAAGTAGAAATATCCTTTAATAAATACGATGTTCAACTGATCAAAGATGTTTAAAAACCTGTTTAAGGCAACGCAATCCATATGAAGGCGTCTGGTTACAATTGCGACGATTCTTACTGTGAAGAAATGGGTCCGAATGCCACAGGAACCCTAGGAATTTGTTCCAAACAGTATTGCGTTTGCAACGATGGCGTTGCTACAATGGAAAAATGTGGATTATGGAGAGTTTACGATCCTATGATCAATAAATGTACCTGGACAAGTAAAGCCATCTTATGTCATTAAGAAATATTTAATTAATTGTAATATGTATGTACATAAAGTGTGGTATTAAAGTATAGAATATTAAAAAAAAATCTGTTGTGGCCAGCACAATACCTTCCGTCATTCTCGTGTATAATGTATAAATTCCATAATTTTTCTTACAAAAGATTCTAAATTTCCAGTAAAATTATTTCATAAACAAATTATTCAAATTGCACTTGACACTGGCATCTTCTTCATCTTTAGCTTTTCCCATTCGTTAGGGGGTCGCTATTTTTGCATGTCGTTCTCATTCAGTTCCTTTTCTCTCAAATCTTCCGCAATACAGTCCTTCCATCTTATCTTTGGTCTTCCTCTGTTCCTTTAACGTCCTATTATTAAACTATTCATTCTTGTTCCAATATAATTCTTCCTTTCTCCTCATGACATGTTCAAACCAATGTAATCGTCTTTCTTGTATCTTTCTACAAACTTGTAATACTAGAGTTATTTTCTTACCATATTTTTCCGTCTATTCCCCAATATCTACTTCAACATCCTCATATCTGCCACATTAATTTACTTTTTATTTATACTGACATCTGTCAATTTGAATTATATGAATTTGATACTAGTTCCCAAGTTTGGCATAGCTGGCTGAATTATAAAATTTAATTTCTTTAAAATTCTTTAACTCTGTATGTATTGAATATGAAGTATAAATTGTAATCAAATCGTATAGAGAATAATATATTCTTTAAGTTATAATAACGTTAAATGTCAATAAATCAAATTTAACTGTTAAATCTTCAAATGAGACTACTTCCGGTTGACCAATTATAACCAAAATCTAATCAGATGTTCTTCTGGATGTAAACTTGAGGAATACGACAAAATTATAATTTTTGGAATCGTGGTATTGAAGCTATGGAATCCGGAAATTTTGTTACACACACACAGACACACAGACACACATACATACAGACATCATCGTAAAAATGGTAAAATCGTATTATATGGACCCTAAAACGTGCTTATTCAGTAAAAACTCATCATTGAATTTTTTGACCAAAGACAATACCTTCCTTACCTAAAGGTGACGGAAGGTAAAAACGAACTCAACTGGTTTTTTTAAAAAAGCTGAAACCTCGGTTTTATTTTTTAAAAATACTCATTAATATATGCGATTCACCTTCCGACTTTCATTTGTTTTTTAGTTATGAAGTCATTACAAAAAAATTAAATGACAATATTGATTTTTACCTCCCGCTACCCTTGGTGAGGGAGGTATAGGGATCGTGCTAAAAACCGCATATCGAAATTTTGGTAAATGACCACGTTTTATGGTCCTTAGAATCCAATTTTAAATTTTTCACGATGTCTGTGTATGCACCACTAAAATATTCCACTAATGGGGCAACTTTTGTCTAATTTAACCAACCTCGTAGCTCTTACGGTTCTCGAGATCCCAATGCATTCGGTACGAATGCATTGGGATCTCGAGAAGGTACTTAATGGGACACTCGGTAGGTATATTACTCCAAAATATCATATTTTCTCATGCTAGAAATTATGTATATTAAGTTCCTTTCCATAAAACTATTGTTCTATTTACAATTTTCCTTGTAAAACGTTACTATTATTAATTTGAAATGATTATTTTTTTGACAGTGACATTTATCTGTCAATTACATACGTTTGAGCTGAACTATGTAACCATGGAAATGTGTTTAAAGCATAAGCTCCGAGACATAATTTTTATATTACTTTAATTTATCCATAAAATATATAGAAAAAGTATTAAAGCAAACCTGTAGACAATGGAATAATCTTTAATTTTTATTATAACAAATTGCGAAAAAATTGTTTTTGAGAAATCGTCCTTCCAACATTCACCCACACACATACATCCACACACACACACACAGACATCATCATAAAAATATTAAAATCGGATTTTAGGGACCTTAAAACGTGCTTATTCATTAAAATGCAATGCAATATCTCTCTTGGTGAGAGGTAAAAATAAAAATTGAATTTCAAGGGTGATATGTATTCTAGAATCCAACCCTTTTCGATTCTATATTGTCAATTTAGGATTTAAAACTGAAGTTGCAACACTCTAAATTCCAACGTTTCCATAGGTCAATTTCACCCAGAAGGGGTGAAATACCTACCCAATCAGTGGCTTATTAACTTTAAGAAAATTTGGAAGATGCAGCATATTATGGAAGGGGTTGGGAAAACAATACACCCTAATTGTGGGAGGGAGTACCTGCTATACTCGTATATAATGAGCACATTTTGATAATAATTTCATATTTCATTTACCTGTGCCTAGTCACAAGAGTTTGTGAAATATTTGTTCATTTGCCATTACCAACGTTCTTTGAAGTGTTTGAGATCTACTGTGTTGTGATTTTATACTATATTTAAGAGGTAAGAATGCATGTAATTCATAATTACTGTTATTAACATTATAATAATCTTCAGTAACATGCATCGTTAATATTAAATATAATCAGTAAGTAATATTTTAATTTAAGTGAAATATCGACGATAAGTCGCAATATCTCCTAAGTAACATTTTTAGGTTAATGCAAATTATTACATCAAAAAATTCCTTTATTCATTGCGCATGTATATGTAATAGCTCCTGTGGTAGTAGGACACAGTATATACCACCTTGTACCAGGGCATCGAACCCGCCAAAAAGTGGGTTCGGTTCAGGTTAATTTATTTTTTGAGAGACGGGTTCGGGTGCGGTTTTGGTTCAAACATTAATAAAATTTGCGGTTTTGTTCCGGGTTAAGGGATTGGGTTCAGGTTCGGTTCGACCTAATAAAAACTGAATTAATGTTTTTGGAATAACAATCTTTACATAGAAATAATTTAAAATGCGAGCCCGAATTTACACAAGAGAAGAACACGAACACAATTTTCACAAACAGACACAGGCGTCGATTATCGGCTATATTACGATTAAACGTACATTTCGAATTCAAAATGAATCTGAATTGGAGCTGAACCCTGAACCCGAATTTTAATACTGGGTTCAGTTCCGACTCGGGTTCAATTAAAAAATATATTTAAGGTTCGGTTCTGGGTTTGGGTTCGCTAAAATGTTACGGTTTGGTTCCGGTTTTGGTTCGGTTCAGGTTCGGGTTTGATGCCCTGCCTTGTACCATAGGAGCTATTACATGTATATGCGCAATGAATAAAGGGATTTTTTGTTGTAATAATATGCATTAGCCTAAAAATGTTACTTAGGAGATATTGCAGGCTCATCATCGATATGGTGCATGGAGCGAAAAAAAATGTGTTTGGACAGAAATGAGTTGCGAAGTATAATAAATAAATAAATAAAGATGTACGAAACAATTTTTTCCATCGATTATCATTGATTTTTATTTGTAGATGCAGACTCACTAATCTGATGATTTTTATTTTGTATTTTCGTTATCGTAATTTAATTAAATATTAGAGTAAATAATTTATTTTTACCTTTCGCTGAGAGAGGTATTGGATTCATGCTAAAAATCGTATATCCAGATTTTAATGAATAAGCACGTTTTAAGATCCCTACAATCCGATTTTAACATTTTTACGATGATGTCTGTCTGTGTTTGTGTGTGTGTGGATGTATGTGTGTGTATGTATGTGAGACGTTGGAAGGACGATTTTTCTAGGAAGTACGAGTAGATTTATTATACATTATTGTAATATTAATTAAATATGTATTTAAATTATAGGTATGTTAATATTACATATATCTTTAAGAAATACCGCTAATACCGTTAATGAATTTGAAGAATTTTGTACATATTAGAACAGTAGAACAAAATTACTCATAGAAAGAAAGAAGATTATACAATTTCAATTATTTTTGTGTACAAGAAATGTTAAATTCGTTACTTATAGGGCGCGGGCAGATATGAGACTTTGTTGGCCTTGGCAAGCAGGTATGTGGGTCCGTGTCAGAATGACAACTAGTAGTTATTTACCATTTACATAGATGTCACAAATGTCATATGTCATAATTTTTCATTAAAAAATTCAAAATATTCTGATATCATGTTTATATGTCATCAATAGTATGGAATATACTTGGCGAGGAAAATAATCCACTTATGATACTTGACACCTATATACATTATTGCTAGCTCTCATTTTGACCCGGGTCCCCATATCTGCTTGCCAAGGCCAACAAAGTCATATATAGTTGGAGGAACAAATATTCGGAACTGACTTATGCAGGGTTTACAATCTTTTATGGACGGTTGGGTTTGTTTGTGGTCAGGACTCATAAATTATTCGAACTTGAAGGCATCAATTTTAGGGTAAGAAATGGGCCGTATTTAATAATGATGTTAGAAAAAGTGTATTTTAAACGGATTGTTATTTGAATACAGATTTAAAAGTACATAATTAGGAAATATCTTATAATATTTTAATCTCTTTTCACTTTACAAATAATTGACGTTAGAAGAAATACACTTAAAACGAATTATTATTTTAATACAGATTTAAAAATACATCTTGAATGCAATTTTCGGGTACGACCCAGGACAGAAAACTCTACCTGGCTCCGAGTACTATTACCGCAAAGGTCATAAAACTTTATAACGACCAATTGGTAGAATTTATAATGAGTTCCAAATATTTGTTCCTCCAACTATAACTGCTCGCGCCCTATGCAACATGAAATGAAAATGGCGAGAGGTGTTGTGCTGGCCACAACAGATTTTTTCGTTTATTTCAGGTATGAGGACTCATAAATGTATTGTGCCTTATTGCACAAGGACCAACAAGGATAACCCTGAATTAGGTTTCTTCTGTTTGCCAGCAAAGGAAACAACGTTGGCCATTTGGGTTCAAAATCTAGGTATAGCGGAAGTGGTACGTGATACTCCCCAGTCCATAAAAGCACATTTTCGTGTGTGCGCCTTGCATTTCGACGACAGAGCTTTCCAAACGCCCCAAAAAGCCAGGTTGAATCGTGGAGCTGTGCCAAGGGTTTTAAGAAACAACGAAGGTACATATAGTCAAATTTTTTGACTCTGTCGGGTACAGTACTAAAACTATAAATGAACTATAAATATCGCAATTATGATAAAGCGGCATATCCTATACTTTCTGTAGTATAATACTGTTTGACATCGGCCCATATTTTTGAGCCGCTCTATTCATGCATTGAATCAAACGTCTACCAGATATGTATAGGAAAATAGCCTTACAGTCCTTTAACATACTGATACTGCAGTTTTCATTCCCATAAGATATTATTTCGAACAAAAATACACTTTATGTAAAGGACTGTAAGGCTATTTTCCTATACATACCTGGTATAGCTTGTTCAGAGATATTTCGTTATGGCCCTCTCAGCGGGTCTATTGTTAGGGATTTAAGCCTGATTTATAGGGGTGCAAGGACAGGTATGTATTCAATATTTCCTAATTTAATTTTATATCACGAACAGTATTGTACGGCACTTTCGTCATTTCTGATGTTTTTATCAGAGCCAAATTTTTACCTTCTTTTTCTTTTAAATAGTTATACACATTTGAAACTATTTCTTTCGCTTCTTGCGGCAAAAACGTCCGTTTAATTTTATCACAATTTTCATCTGGTAAAATATCAGTATTGTCTTGGGCGCCACATATTACGTAAATTGTTGACCTCTCAGTACGAAAGTTAGTATTACTACTGATTTTAAATTTTTGAAAACTCATTTATATACCTACTCACTAGATATCTTAGTTTCCCTAATATGTATTAATACCGGTCAAGGACGATTTATTTTGCAATCCTACCCTGTGCGCCAACAGGTAGAATCTCTTGCTGTGTGACGTTTACCACAGGCTTAGTAAGTTAAAGCCATAACGAAATATCTTTGGACAAGGTATAGATGTTTGATTCAATGCATGAATAGGGCGGCTCAAAAATATGGGCCGATGCCAAACAGTATTATACTACAGAAAGTAAAGGATATTCCGCTTTATCATAACTGCGATATTTATAGTTCATTTATAGTTTTATTACTGTACCCGACAGAGTCAAAAAATTTGACTATATGTGTTTATTTTTTAAGTTGGGGGATCCTTCGAAATGATTTAAAAATGTATTAATTCAGCCAAATACGAATATGCTTAGAAAGTTAAATACATATTAATCAAGGCGTCGTTGATATTTTTTTGTCAGGTTTCAATTTGGTTAAATAAATGTGTTCAATTTTTAAAAAAAATCAAATATATTAGACGACATATGGGGGTCTCGTCGCGAATCTGGGGAACCGGGTTCGATCCCGACCTATGCCAAATATTTTGAATTTCAAATGGCACAAAATTAACCCCTATGGTGCACTCTCCACGCCATAAATGAGTGTACGTGAGGTGACGCTTGGTAAACGCCCACACCCAGCAGTGGGTATATATATATATATACATATATATATATATATATATATATATATATAAACGTTAAATTTTTACAATCCCCATGAAACAAATACTTGTTTTTTTTTTTATATACAAGATAATAAAATTCTACTGTATCGATTAGCGAAAAGTGAATTATTTTTCGCGAGTCGATAATTAAATTTTATCGTCGTGTACATTAGCAGATTTAAAAAAATAAGAAAAGTCAATAAATAAATATTTCATCACGGCATATTACCCATTGCTGGGTGTGCCAATCTGCTTCATACACAGATATCGGTAATGATGGAATATTTGTACCGTGCGGGCGCTTACCAGGCGTCACCTCACAGGCACTCATTGCTGGCGTGGAGAGTGCGCCACAGGGGTCAATTTTGTGCCATTAAAATGCGATGTAATTTTTGGCGTCGGTCGAAAAGTCAATTATAATTTAAATATTATTTAAGCATTATTTTAAAATTTAATACAAATTGGAGTTCTATTTCAACAATTGATCCAATATTTTGAATAGTTAAAACCCTATATTAAAATCTGCTATAAAAAAATAACTGTCTTTGTAATTGTAAATATCTGTAATTATTATCAATTGTGATTTCAGGTTTGCAACCAGCGGAGTTTCCAAATCCTGCGCAATTACTACCTGCAGTGACTCCATTGTCTGAAAGCCAACCGGGACCTTCTGGGAATTGTTTTTCTTTTCTTGGAGACGTGTCAGGGGAAATTAGAGAAAATAGCGGTACACCTGGATTAACTGACAATAACCTAACGGATTCTGCGACGGGTTCTTCCAAACCTGACAATTTCCAGTAATACTGGCGAAGGTAAATATTATTTACATTTCGTTTGTTCTCATAATAATATTTGATATAGCTGTGAACTGCATATTTTTTGAAATATATTTAATATTTATTCTTTTAATTTTTTACAGGAAAAAACCTTACAGTATTCTGCAGGAGGAGAGAAGAGCAGCAATTGCAATCCTGTATATGACATATTTTGCTAATATTTTTTTGTAATTGTAATAAGTTCATTGTTTGTAAATAAATATTTAGTGAAAGTGATTAGAAATTTATTAATCATGAGTTCCATGATTGATTTGTGCTTTATGTGCTTGTTCCCACATGAAAACAACTTCAACATTGTGGATAACAAAATAGCTATAGTCAAATTTTTTGACTCTGTCGGGTACAGTAATAAAACTATAAATGAACTATAAATATCGCAATTATGATAAAGCGGCATATCCTTTACTTTCTGCAGTATAATACTGTTTGGCATCGGCCCATATTTTTGAGCCGCTCTATTCATGCATTGAATCGAACGTCTACCAGGTATGTATAGGAAAATAGCCTTACAGTCCTTTAACATAAATGAATAGAGCGGCTCAAAAATGTGGGCCGAAGCCAAACAGTATTATACTACAGAAAGTAAAGGATATGCCGCTTTATCATAATTGCGATATTTATAGTTCATTTATAGTTTTATTATTACTTATTAATACCCGACAGAGTCAAAAAATTTGACTATACCTTAGAATACCTTATGCCTTTGTAAGTATAAAACTAACTAACTTTGTAACTATTACAATACATACATATTCCGGTCCCCTTGAACCCTAGGGTGTCGAGGTTATCCTATCTTCTGGTACTTCTCTTTTGTACGGAGTTCTTCCACTTCTTGCGGTCTCTTGCTAGCTCCTTGGCCGAGTTCCAATTTTCTCCTGCTTCAGTTATTATACTTTCTACTGCATTTTTCCACGTACGACTTGGCCTACCTCGTCTATTTTTCCCGAGTAGTACAATACTTTGTATTATCTATATTACAAATTGAGAAAAATGTGTCATATAAAATTTTATTGTTTTTACCTTCCGTCACCTTTAGGTAAGGAAGGTATTGTCTTTGGTCAAAAAATTCAATGATGAGTTTTTAGTGAATAAGCATGTTTTAGGGTCCCAATAATTCGATTTTACCATTTTTATGATGATGTATGTATGTATGTGTTTGTGTGTGTGTGTGTGTGTGTGTGTGTGTGTGTGTGTGTGTGTGTGTGTGTGTGTGTGTGTGTATATCTGTGTATGTGTGACGAAAGTTTTGGATCGCATAACTTCAATATCACGATTCCAAAAATTATATTTTTTTCGTATTCATCAAGTTTACATCCAGAAGAACAAATGATTAGATTTTGGTTATATGGTGAACCGGAAGTAGCCTCATTTGAAAATTTAACAGTTAAATTTGATTTATTGACATTTAACGTTATTATAACTTAAATAATATATTATTGTCTATACGATTTGATTGCATTTTATACTTCATATTCAATATATAGTTAAATTTTTTTAAAGAAATTAAATTTTATAAATCAGCCAGCTATGTTAAACATGGAAACTACTAATATATTCATATAATTCAAATTGACAGATGTCAGTATCAATAAAAAATAAATTAATGTGGCAGAGATGATGATGTTGAAGTAGATGTAGGGGAACACGCGGAAAGATACGGTAAGAAAATAACTCTAGTGTTACAAGTTTCTAGAAAGATACAAGAAAGACGATTACATTGATTTGAACATATCATGAGGAAAAATGAAGAATTATATTGGAACAAGATTGAATAGTTTACTAATAGGAGGTTGAAGAGACAGAGGAAGACCAAAATAAGATGGATGGACTGTATTGTAGATGACTTGAGAGAAAAGGACCTGAATGAGAACGACACGCAAAAATAGCGACCCCTAACGAATGGGAAAAGCTAAAGAAGAAGAAGATGTCAGTGTCAAGTGCAATTTGAATAGTTTGTTTATGAAATAATTTTACTGGAAATTTAGAATCTTTTTCAAGAAAATTTATGTATGGAATTTATACATAATACACAGGTTTGACGGAAGGTATTGTGCTGGCCACAACAGATTTTTTATAATTTATTTACTGATACGGACAAAATTTTGTTCCATCACTATCTTTGCCAGTTTTTCATCTATTCTGATACAAAATGGCCTCTTTCTCGGAAACAATTAAAGATCAGCTATGTTTATTAAGTTTTTTTACTCATTTTGGTTAGTACCTATTATATACCCTCAAAAAAAAATCCTCTTTTTTAACACCTTAATTTTTACACTTTTTTAAACACCTTGTATATATTTACATGTTAAACTGTCATTTACATTGTTATATCTTTTACTAATGAGTGATAAATAAATGGGGTACTATACAATTGTATCTTAATTAACAATAAAAGACAAATATCAACTTCAATATATTATCATTTATTGCCTATGGAACAATGATAATAAGAAATTTACAGGTATATAATGGAGAATTTGACAAAAATATTCATAATCAACTTATTTCTTCAAGAAATAACAATCTTCTAATTTTGCAAACGTAAGTTACAATTCTTCGTATTATAAATATAAACGGATAATTATTATTTTTTTATTATTTTGTATTGTGTATCCCACCATGTTAATTTTAACAAACCGTTTTATTTTCATACTGGTGTATATAGCAAAAACATCGAGGTGAAAATGAAATGTCCAGAAAATTTTAATCAGATGATTCATGTGTTTTTTGATTTGAGTGCATTATTTTCTCTAACGTTTTTGTAATTTATATTTTCAATAAAAATGTACTTCAAGCATATCGTTCAATTCATAATTTTATGTAGATTCCAATTACATAAAAATATATAGGTGTCCGGTTTGAAATATGAAAGTTTTCTTTTCCGGTTAAACTGGAATCGTTACCATGATTTGTGAGCCCCTAAGCGTAGTTCACAAATATGTAAAGAGAATTAAAAAATAATTATAAATAAAAAAGTTATTTTGAATGGCCCGTTTTTCAATGTCATCCTGTATGATAAATGGTTCTCGTTCTAGTTTGAGTTTTTTGATATTACTATGTTATTTTTTAGCATAATCCTCAATGTTATATTGTTTTTTTTTTACCTGAAATTTTACTACATTAGAATACCCCATTAGTGAATATTAAAATCACAAATATCTGCGACAAAGCAGATTGGCACACCTAGCAATGGGTGATATGCCGTGATGATATATTTTGGGTGATATGCCATGATGATATATTTTATTTATTTATAGTGCGCCAGAATTTGAAAATATATATGTGACGTCAAGAGTATGACTTCAACTCACTGTTTTTTTCGTGGACATAAAAGTTCTAGAAATAAATATATCATGACGGCATATTACCCATTTATGGGTATGCCAACCGACTTTGTATGCAAATTTCGATAATGATAATGACATATTTGTACCATGTGGGCGTTTACCAGGCGTCACCTCACGGGCACTCATTGCTGGCGTGGAGGAGTGCACCCCAGAGGTAATTTTTGTGCCATTTAAAATTCGAAACACTTCTTTTGGAGTCGGTCGGGATCGAACCCGATTCCGCAGATTCGCGACCAGACACTCAGGCATGCGGTCACGAGAACCCATTAAAATTCTTGAAATGTATAATATTTCAAAACCTTGTTTTACATTACAATAAATTTACATCTTCATATGCTACCATACAATGTTGTAAAAAATTCACAAATAGTACATGTTCTAATTTTGAAGGTCACTTGCTTTATATTTTGGTGATATTTAGGGTTTTCATTGAACAAAATATTACATTTAATGGGTAGTTGCACATAATAGATTATTAGTGTTATATGAAACTATCTTTCACAAATCCAATCGTCAATTTCAAATCAAGAACAATGAATAGAAAAAATTATGTACATTTTTGTAATCGTCACAGTTGTTATTGAGCGAAATAAATTTTTGAAATGTAAACGAATTTAAAACAGGCTTAAATTATATTTTTCACATAATAAATTATTATTCAACACTGTACGAATCTACATACTTTATAATACTAGCTAAATTTAAATTATTAATGGCCAGTTGTACCAATATTTAATTGAAGAATAAACAAAAATTAATTTAAACGTTTATATACGTATAAAATATATTATGAAAGTACTGATTTTAATTTAATTTTTATTTTATTTCCAATTAAAATATTGGTGCAACCGGCCGTAAGTTTAATACAAGAAATTTATATTCATATAAAAGCAGTTTGAGAATAGCAGTGGCGCGAGTGATGCCAGCTGTTCCGCTATTTGAAATTGTTTACTTCCATTTGATAAACACCTGGAGGCCGTCTTTCAGTCGCCAATCAAAATAATTCATATTCGTGAAAAGTTCCCTTATTTACTAAGTATTTTAGTTATATCATTTCATTTTTATTGCTATTCATTATTAAACATATACTTGCTTTTTTGTCTACTAATTTTTCAAATTCGATTAAGCTGGAATACTCCATTGTTATAGAAATATTTGAAAACCGAAATGCAATTAAGTATTGTTTATATTTGAAAAATATGTTTGTTTCAGATGAAATTATGCTGGTTACTGGTGCTCGTTGTATCCATGTTCTTGCTGGGTTTAGCAGACCCGGTCTTTGGACAAAATACAAATAGTAATTCCAATTCAAATGTCAACCGAGGCAAAAGGGATTCCAATTTCAATTCTAATTCCAACAGTAACGTCAACCGTGGCAAAAGAGATTCTAATTTCAATTCTAATTCTAATACAAATGACAACCGAGGCAAAAGAGATTCTAATTTCAACTCTAATTCCAATACAAATGACAACCGCGGCAAAAGAGATTCTAATTTCAACTCTAATTCCAATACAAATGACAACCGCGGCAAAAGAGATTCTAATTTCAACTCTAATTCCAATACAAATGACAACCGCGGCAAAAGAGATTCTAATTTCAACTCTAATTCCAATACAAATGACAACCGAGGCAAAAGAGATTCTAATTTCAATTCTAACTCTAACAGCAATTTCAATGGTGGTCGTTAAGGACCATGATTTATATTTTGTAAAACATATATATATTTGACTCATGTACATACGTATGCTATTCTATGAAAATCAAATAAATAAAATATTGTTTTATTAAAAATATGTATTGGTAATAGTTATACAGCTAGCGAGACATATATGATTTTTTCCTGAGGTGTAATTTGCAGAAAGCACCGAAGGAAAAATAGCATTCTCTCCTCAGGTGTACGAAGTCTGTTCAATGCAAGCTTCTAATAGATCTACTAAGTGTCATTATGTTACTTACAATTTCAGGAGTAACCTCCTTTTTACCTCTCGCTAAGAGAGGTATTGGATTCATGCTAAAAATCGCATATCCAGATTTTATTGATTAAGCACGTTTTAGGGTCCCTACAATCCGATTTTAACATTTTTACGATAATGTCTCTGTGTGTGTGTGTATGTATGTGTGTGTGTGTGTGTGTGTCTGTGTGTGGATGTATGTGTGTGTGTCTATGTATGTGTGTGGGATGTTGGAAGGACGATTACTCAAAAAGTATAAGACTTTATATTTATTTAACTACGTATTTCCCAATCGGACATTCATGGGAAGATCTGAAAAGGTTTTGTTAACAATTGGACAACCGGATGTAGAAGATTCTTGAAAAAAAACTTCTAAATATTATTTTGTGAAAAATTTTCTTGGTAATATTAAAGAAAATTGAATTCTCTATCGCATACATTTAAATATTTTATTATATATTCTATAGATCTAGAGGTAAAAGAAATATAATATATAAAATAATCTGTTGTAATAAATTTTACAGCCGAAAGAATGCCATGGAAAATAGTTGAAAATTTAAAATGTTTGTAACTGACAAATAAATGTCAGTGTCAGAAATCCGAAGACATTACTGAAGACTTTTTCAGAGTAGTACATAAATTATGTCACGTCACTGCACGCGCCCTATACATACATTTTCTTGCAAAAGATCTTATATTTCCAGTAAAATTATTTCATAAACAAACTGCAAATTGCACTTGACACTGACATCTTCTTCTTTAGATTTCCCATTTGTTAGGGGTCGCTATTTTTTATTTTCTTCTTCCACTCATTTTGTTTTGCGTGTCGTCCTCATTCAGTTCTTTTTCTATCAAGTGTTCCGAAATACAGTCATTCCATCTTATATTTGGTCTTTGTATGTTTCTTCCACCTTCTATTAGTAAACTATTCATTTTTCTTCCAATATATTCATCCTTATGACATGTTCAAACCAATGTAATCGTCTCTCTTAAATCTTTCTAGAAATATTAGAGTTATTTCCCTTATTCTTTCATTCATTTGCTTTTTATTGATACTGACATCTATCAATATGAATTTTCTGAATATATTAGCAGTTTCCATGGTTAAGTTAGCATAGCTGGCTGATTTATAAAATTTAATATCTTTATAATTCTTTAACTCTATATCTGTTAAATATGAAATATAAAATGCAGTCAAATCGTATAGAGAATAATATATTCTTTAAGTTAAATAATATTTAACTGAATTTTTTCAAGAAAAACTGTTAAAATCTTCAAATGAGGGTACTTCCGGTTGACCAATTATAACCAAAATCTAATCAAGTCTGCATATGGTTGTAAGGAAGAGGAATACGTAAGAATTGTAATTTGTGGAATTTTCGTATTGGAGATATCGTTGACGAAACCGCGGTCACATACACACACACACACACATACACACACACGCACACACACACACACACACACACATACAGATACCATCGTAAAAATAGTAAAATCGTATTGTAAAGACCCTAAAACGTGCTTATTCATTGAAAACTCACTACCGAATTTTTTGACCAAAGACAATACCTTCCTTACCTATAGGTGACGGAAGGTAAAAATCTAAATATAAAGACTACATGTACGTAGAATTTTTGGTGTAGCGTGTACAAGAAATGTTAAATACAATATGTCGCGAGCAGTCATGTCACTTTGTTGGCCTTGCAAAGCAGATACGGGGGTCCGTGTCAGAATGATAGCTAGTAATTATGTACATAGATGTCAAAAATCATAATTTTTTATTCTAAATTTAGTAATTTTCCAATTCCATGTGGTTTATTTTCCTCAACAAGTAAATTCCAAACTCCTGGTGACAAATTAACTACGTAAATTTAGAAAATCTTGAATTTTTTAATGAAATATTCTAACATTTGACATCTACGTAAATAATTATCATTCTGAAACGGGGTCCAATATCTGCTTGTCAAGGCCAACAATGTCACATGATTGCTCGCACCCTATACTTATGTAACCAAAAACCTAAGTGGCGAGAGTTATTGTGCTGGCCACAACAGATTTCTATGTATTGGTACCACATAGGCCAATTTTCATTTTTCAGGTAAATGACATTCATTCAAAGATTTTTGGTAAATTAAAGTTAAAGGACGGCATAATGTGTTGGCACATTCTTTTATGAAAAAAGCAGGGATGTCATTTGGACGCGCGCCTTTATTAGTATCAAGATGTTGTACAATTTCTTTAACTATTTCTACTTCTATATCGTTAATGTGGGTCAGTGAGATGTTAGAACTCAAATTACAAAAACCATTGTTTGCATCACTAAGGACAAAGACAGACTGAAAATATTCAGAAAACAGATTACATGTTTCTTTACCATTGTTACTATATAATTGTTCATAAAACATGTTTTTTGGTATATTTACAAGTTTTTTATTTATTGAAGCGATATAAGACCAAAATTTTGTATAGTTATTGGGGATTTGTTCTTCAATATTACTAGTATAATTATTGAAACACTTTTGTTTCAAGATTTTAAATAGTTTTCTTAACACGGAAAATTCATTCTACACAATTTTAGTTTTACATAATTTATATTTTTTGTGTATTTTGTCTTTCTCTTTTAATAATTTTACAAATTCCGGGGTAAACTAAACCATTTAGGATAACGTCTTGAGCCAATATTCTTAATGGGAACATATTTATCTATACACGTTTTGATAATGGGGTCATTTCACATTTTCTAATTTATTTTTTTCTTGAAAGAATAGGTCAAATTAAATATGTAGGTGTATGTTTTACACCTTACAAGTCTTTAGAATCAGAGATATGATTTTTTAAAAGTTGTCTTAAATATCAAATATTTGGACGCTGACGTCACGGCTATACGTCACGGCTTGTCGGATGCGGCAGCAGCTCTCTACCGGTTGTGTTTGGAACTATGATTGTTTGAGTTATCACTTGTCAGTTTGATTTTGTGACAGCAACATATTGTTAACGAAAAACATATTTCATACAACTTTTGGTATTTATTTTAATAAATGTTTTATTTACATATCTTTACTCTTAACTCTGCTGTCATCTGTCACAATTTTAGGTTATCTTTTTTACAGCGGCAAACGGATATCACGTGGACCGTTGTGTGTGTGAGAGAGAGGAATGTCTTTGTGTGATTAACAAGCCGTGACGTCATGAATTTTACAGCCGCGAAAGTTTATTAGCAAATTTATGAATGAAAAGTCGCATATTTCATGTTATTTTATATTACTATATTTATTAAATGAGACGGATTTCACGATTTTATAAAAAAAAACGATTTTTTTTCTTTTTGAAATGACCCCATTGTATAAAATTTGGATATTGTTTGTTCAATATTTAGTCCTCTAACTACATCAGACCAGTTAATCTTCATGAGATAGTTATTTATGTCAACATAATCAGCGGATTTAAATTTATACATTTTTCTTGATGCTGATCATCTATTTTAGTTAATGCTATATTATATTCAGCAACTGTAATTTCATCATTATTTAACAATATTAAATCTAGAATTCTACTATTTTGATTTTTGACGTGATTAAATTAAAGTAGACTACAGTAGGATATGGGATCAATAAAATCAATGTCTTGTTTATTATTAAAACAAGTGATTTCTGCATTCTATTTTAAATGTGACATTAAAATCACCACACAAAAGAAATTTACTGTCATTATTGTCAATAATTTTGGATAAATTGTTTAAAAACATATTTAAGCAGCATTATCGCCGGGTGGGAGATAAACACAAGAAATATATAAAGTAATGTTAGTGAGTTTAACACTTACCCAAATATCTTCCGCCTGGGACTGCTACTCGTTTATCGAAGAGTATAGGGCAAGCTGCTATGGACACCAATAAGAACACCTTCTCCATCCGATTTTGTGGAATTGAACACAGATATGTCCCTCCTTATTACATTAAATTCACTTGGGAAGAGTTGACGATCACTAATATTAAAGTTTAAATTATAGTTTCAGTGAGACTCTCATATGTATTTAAATGTAGTTCGTTTGTTTTTGTTCTTAAACCACGCACATTCTAATAATAAATTGAAAGAGCCGTGACGATTTGGGATGGTAAAAATGAGTAACTGTTTTTTAAATTAAAATTTGAGTAAGTCTTCTTCACGAATTACATAAATAATACGAGAAGTATCATCCTTTCGGGCAAATATATTGCAATTTCTTGTCCATACATATTTAAATCCTTTATTATTGACAGTGTCGCGAGTTTTTCTATATAAAGCATTATTATATGGTGAAAGGTGACCTGCGATAAAAAAATATATCTTCCCTTCGCCAGGGATTATTCAAATTACTTGTTAAATTTTTACTTTCCTTGGAAGCAGCAAAAAATCATCCTTTGTAATCCGTGACTTGCATTTAGCAATTATTAAAGCCGGTTTATTATTTTTGACCGTTTTAGGTAACCTATTCGTAAAGCATAATGATAAAATTAAAATTTAAAATGAAATTAATAATGTGTAGCAAATGGATATTTAGAGCATCCTGGTCGAATACTCGTACATGGTTGTTTAAATTTATGAATAATACATTTATTTTTAAATTAATTTTATCTTCATCTTTAGAATTACATTTTATGTGAAAATTTTCATTTGATGAACATTTCGGCTATATTACTTTACGTGATGAAGGAGAAACGTTTTTGTCTTATGTCGGAGAAGAATATGAATTAAATTCTACTGATATATCTTCTAAATTTTTAATAATGGACATACACTTCTTAACTTGTAAGGTACACTACACATATACACATTGCAGGATTGTTAATTTTATTACAGTTAAAGAGAAATTAATTTTCCGTTATTTCTTTAAGAGATTGGTAACAAAATAAATTATTTCTGTGTATTTGACGATTGCATTAATGTGAAGAAAGAGAACGACATCCGTAATATCTGAAAAGAAAGAACAACATTAGGGTTTTGATTTAAATTAAAAACAAAAAAAAATGTCAACATATGTGCTTTAAAGGTTAATTTATTTTTCATTCGGATGTATTTATAAGGTAATTAGAACAAAAGAAATAATAAAAAACGAATAATAAAGAGAATATGTAAGATTAAATTACTTTAGTTTATGAAATTAACGTAGAGTTAACAGTTTATATTTTCTAAATAAATTAAGAAAGTGTGAAAAGATAATGTCAGCCACATGGACCACTACTTTGCCGGAGTAGCGCTCTACCAACTGAGCTATGGCCAACCTATCCAATGGCTGACATTATCTTCCACTTTAGCTGCTAATGTATCTCTCTATGGAGAATACAGTTTGTGTCACGTTGTATGATGTGGGGTTGAATAACCACTACATTTAAACATCATTGTGAACAATTAACTCTACGTTAATTTCAAAAACTGGACCGATAGGGCCATGAGTAATTTCTGACATGTTCACAATGATGTTTAAATGTAGTGGTTATTCAACCCCATATCATACAACGTGACACAAACTGTATTCTCCATAGAGAGATACATTAGCAGCTAAAGTGGAAGATAATGTCAGCCATTGGATAGGTTGGCCATAGCTCAGTTGGTAGAGCGCTACTCCGGCAAAGTAGTGGTCCATGGTTCAAATCCATGTGGCTGACATTATCTTTTCACACTTTCTTAATTTATTTAGAAAATACTTTAGTTTAATTTATGATCAGGTATGTTAGATTACGTTATTAATTAGATGCTAGTTTACATGTGCACGTTTACCTTATAAAGTAGTAATATTGCAATAATACAATGAATCTATCTTAGCCTAACTTATAAAATTCCTTTCATTGTTTGCGCATTTCTTTAGAGTGTATATTGGGTACACATTTTGTTCTTAATTTAAATTTTCTTTATATTATTTAAAAGGAATAGGTCTGGAACGCATTACACTTTTACACTGTTTATCTTACATGAAATTTATTCCGTACGTTTTTCAAATTTACATGATGAATCAGATCGAGTGGTACTAGGGGGGGGGGTCAGTAATGCATTACATATAATTTCATTATATTTTATTCTAATAAGTAATTTTATACTGTTACATTTTTACCTTCCGTCACCTTTAGGTAAAAAAGGTATTACCTCGATAATGATTTCTAATGAATAAGCACTTTCTGGGGTCCCTAGAATACGAATTTACTAATTTTACGATGATGTCTGTATGTATGTGTGTGCGCGTGTGAGTATGTGACGATAGTTTTGGATCGCATAACTTCAATACCACGATTCCAAAAATTATATTTGTTTCGTATTCCTCGAGTTTAGATCCATATGCAGACGTGATTAGATTTTGGCTATAATTGGTCCACTGGAAGTACCCCCAATTGCAACTTTTAACAGTTTTTCTTGAAAAAACGCAGTTAAATATCATTTATTGACATTTAATGATTATAAATTTTAAATAATTTATTATTATCTATACCATTTGATTGCATTTTATACTTCATATTCAATAGATATACAGTGTGTCCCATTTAGACCTGTCACCATTGGGATCTCGAGAACTATAAGAGATACAGTATCGGTTAAATGGAAATGGAAAAATTATTTTGTACGTCGCCGGTTACACAATAAAAATATCTAACTTCTATATTTGAGACATTTTTCTAGATTAGTAATAGTTTAGAAGTTATTTGAAAAAGAAAAAATCTGATCTCCATACAGAAAATTTCTAGCAATAGCAAAGAATTCTCCAGTAAAATTATACCACAAACATACTATATGTGAATTGCACTTCACGCTGCCATCTTTCAATTGAAGGGGTGGATGGATAAAGGTGTCAAGTAACATTTATTTGACAAATTAGATATCCTCATGGATAAAGGTGTTAACTGACATTTTAACCTTACGTCAATGTTCGGTAACGTTTCTGTTGTTCATTCCAAAGATACCAAGTGGATGAACAAGCTAACAACCAATAATGGTAATAATTCTGAAGCAAAAAGGTGTTAAAGTACTTTAGCTCAGTTATCCGCTAGAAAGAATTACTAAATGATATTATTTCGTGTGAATGAAAGTGCTAAAGTAACTTAGCTCCTTTATTATAATTTTCTTAATATAGTAGCTGTTTCCATGGTTATAGCATAGCTGGCTGCTTTATGAAATTTAATTCCTTTATAATTCTTTAACTATATATCCATTGAAAGGAAGGATGAAATTTAATCAATTCTTTTAGAGAACATATAAATAAATAAATATATCATCACGGCATATTACCCATTGCTGGGTGTGCCAATCTGCTTTCTACACAGATTTCGGTAATGATGATGATATATTTGTACCGTGCGGGCGTTTACCAGGCGTCACCTCACGACCACTTATTGCTGGCGTGGAGAGTGCACCACAGGAGTCACTTTTGTGCTATTTTAAAATTCGAAATATTTGGCGCCGGTCGGGATCGAACCCAGTTCCCCAGATTCGCGACCAGACACTAAATAACATTAAATGTGAAAAAATTATATTTAACTGTTAAAACCTTCAAATGAGGGTACTTCCGGTGGACCAATTACAACTAGAATCTAATCAAGTTTGCATATAGATGTAAGGAAGAGGAATATACGTAAATAATTTTTGGAAATCTAGTATTTAGTTATCGTACACTGTACAAGTAATTAATCCGATCTATTTCATCCTCAAATATTCACTATTAATTCAAATAAAAATGGATTATATGAAAATTATTAATGATAAATAATAATGTTATATGTACATGTGTACAATATAGGAAATAAATAAAGGAATAGATAACAACGTTCTGCTAACTATTCCCTGCATTGTACATGTGTACAATATAGAAAATAATTAAAGGAATAGATAACGTTACGCAAACTATTTTCTGTATTGTACATGTGTACAATATACGAAATAAATAAAGGAATAGATAACAACGTTCCGCCAACTATTTCCTGCATTGTACATGTGTACAATATAGGAAATAAATAAAGGAATAGATAACGTTCCGCCAACTATTTCCTGCATTGTACATGTGTACAATATAGGAAATAAATAAAGGAATAGATAACGTTCCGCCAACTATTTCCTGCATTGTACATGTGTACAATATAGGAAATAAATAAAGGAATAGATAACGTTCCGCCAACTATTTCATGCATTGTACATGTGTACAATATAGGAAATATTAAAGGAATAGATAATGTTCCGCCAACTATTTCCTGCATTATACATGTGTACAATATAGGAAATAAATAAAGGAATAGATAACGTTACGCAAACTATTTTCTGTATTGTACATGTGTACAATATACGAAATAAATAAAGGAATAGATAACAACGTTCCGGAAACTATTTCCTGCATTGTACATGTGTACAATATAGGAAATAAATAAAGGAATAGATAACAACGTTCCGCCAACTATTTCCTGCATTGTACATGTGTACAATATAGGAAATAAATAAAGGAATAGATAACGTTCCGCCAACTATTTCCTGCATTGTACATGTGTAAAATATAGGAAATAAATAATGGAATAGATAACAACGTTCCGCCAACTATTTCCTGCATTGTACATGTGTACAATATAGGAAATAAATAAAGGAATAGATAACGTTCCGCCAACTATTTCCTGCATTGTACATGTGTACAATATAGGAAATAAATAATGGAATAGATAACAACGTTCCGCCCACTATTTCCTGCATTGTACATGTGTACAATATAGGAAATATATAAAGGAATAGATAATGTTACGCAAACTATTTTCTGTATTGTACATGTGTACAATATACGAAATAAATAAAGGAATAGATAACAACGTTCCGCCAACTATTTCCTGCATTGTACATGTGTACAATATAGGAAATAAATAAAGGAATAGATAACGTTACGCAAACTATTTTCTGTATTGTACATGTGTACAATATACGAAATAAATAAAGGAATAGATAACAACGTTCCGCCAACTATTTCCTGCATTGTACATGTGTACAATATAGGAAATAAATAAAGGAATAGATAACGTTACGCAAACTATTTTCTGTATTGTACATGTGTACAATATACGAAATAAATAAAGGAATAGATAACAACGTTCCGCCAACTATTTCCTGCATTGTACATGTGTACAATATAGGAAATAAATAAAGGAATAGATAACGTTACGCAAACTATTTTCTGTATTGTACATGTGTACAATATACGAAATAAATAAAGGAATAGATAACAACGTTCCGCCAACTATTTCCTGCATTGTACATGTGTACAATATAGGAAATAAATAAAGGAATAGATAACGTTACGCAAACTATTTTCTGTATTGTACATGTGTACAATATACGAAATAAATAAAGGAATAGATAACAACGTTCCGCCAACTATTTCCTGCATTGTACATGTGTACAATATAGGAAATAAATAAAGGAATAGATAACGTTACGCAAACTATTTTCTGTATTGTACATGTGGACAATATACGAAATAAATAAAGGAATAGATAACAACGTTCCGCCAACTATTTCCTGCATTGTACATGTGTACAATATAGGAAATAAATAAAGGAATAGATAACGTTACGCAAACTATTTTCTGTATTGTACATGTGTACAATATACGAAATAAATAAAGGAATAGATAACAACGTTCCGCCAACTATTTCCTGCATTGTACATGTGTACAATATAGGAAATAAATAAAGGAATAGATAACGTTACGCAAACTATTTTCTGTATTGTACATGTGTACAATATACGAAATAAATAAAGGAATAGATAACAACGTTCCGCCAACTATTTCCTGCATTGTACATGTGTACAATATAGGAAATAAATAAAGGAATAGATAACGTTACGCCAACTATTTCCTGCATTGTACATGTGTACAATATAGGAAATAAATAAAGGAATAGACAACGTTCCGCCAACTATTTCCTGCATTGTACATGTGTAAAATATAGGAAATAAATAATGGAATAGATAACAACGTTCCGCCCACTATTTCCTGCATTGTACATGTGTACAATATAGGAAATAAATAAAGGAATAGATAAAAACGTTCCGCCAACTATTTCCTGCATTGTACATGTGTAAAATATAGGAAATAAATAATGGAATAGATAACAACGTTCCGCCCACTATTTCCTGCATTGTACATGTGTACAATATAGGAAATATATAAAGGAATAGATAATGTTCCGGCAACTATTTCCTGCATTGTACATGTGTACAATATAGGAAATAAATAAAGGAATAGATAACGTTCCGCCAACTATTTCCTGCATTGTACATGTGTACAATATAGGAAATAAATAAAGGAATAGATAACGTTCCGCCAACTATTTCCTGCATTGTACATGTGTACAATATAGGAAATAAATAAAGGAATAGATAACGTTCCGCCAACTATTTCCTGCATTGTACATGTGTACAATATAGGAAATAAATAAAGGAATAGATAAAAACGTTCCGCCCACTATTTCCTGCATTGTACATGTGTACAATATAGGAAATAAATAAAGGAATAGATAACGTTACGCAAACTATTTTCTGTATTGTACATGTGTACAATATACGAAATAAATAAAGGAATAGATAACAACGTTCCGCCAACTATTTCCTGCATTGTACATGTGTACAATATAGGAAATAAATAAAGGAATAGATAACGTTACGCAAACTATTTTCTGTATTGTACATGTGTACAATATACGAAATAAATAAAGGAATAGATAACAACGTTCCGCCAACTATTTCCTGCATTGTACATGTGTACAATATAGGAAATAAATAAAGGAATAGATAACGTTACGCCAACTATTTCCTCCATTGTACATGTGTACAATATAGGAAATAAATAAAGGTATAGATAAAAACGTTCCGCCAACTATTTCCTGCATTGTACATGTGTACAATATAGGAAATAAATAAAGGAATAGATAACAACGTTCCGCCAACTATTTCCTGCATTGTACATGTGTACAATATAGGAAATAAATAAAGGAATAGATAACAACGTTCCGCCAACTATTTCCTGCATTGTACATGTGTACAATATAGGAAATAAATAAAGGAATAGATAACGTTCCGCCAACTATTTCCTGCATTGTACATGTGTACAATATAGGAAATAAATAAAGGAATATATAAAAACGTTCCGCCAACTATTTCCTGCATTGTACATGTGTACAATATAGGAAATAAATAAAGGAATAGATAACAACGTTCCGCCAACTATTTCCTGCATTGTACATGTGTACAATATAGGAAATAAATAAAGGAATAGATAACGTTCCGCCAACTATTTCCTGCATTGTACATGTGTACAATATAGGAAATAAATAAAGGAATATATAAAAACGTTCCGCCAACTATTTCCTGCATTGTACATGTGTACAATATAGGAAATAAATAAAGGAATAGATAACAACGTTCCGCCAACTATTTCCTGCATTGTACATGTGTACAATATAGGAAATAAATAAAGGAATAGATAACGTTACGCAAACTATTTTCTGTATTGTACATGTGTACAATATACGAAATAAATAAAGGAATAGATAACAACGTTCCGCCAACTATTTCCTGCATTGTACATGTGTACAATATAGGAAATAAATAAAGGAATAGATAACAACGTTCCGCCAACTATTTCCTGCATTGTACATGTGTACAATATAGGAAATAAATAAAGGAATAGATAACGTTCCGCTAACTATTTCCTGCATTGTACATGTGTACAATATAGGAAATAAATAAAGGAATAGATAACGTTCCGCGAACTATTTCCTGCATTGTACATGTGTAAAATATAGGAAATAAATAATGGAATAGATAACAACGTTCCGCCCACTATTTCCTGCATTGTACATGTGTACAATATAGGAAATAAATAAAGGAATAGATAACGTTCCGCGAACTATTTCCTGCATTGTACATGTGTAAAATATAGGAAATAAATAATGGAATAGATAACAACGTTCCGCCCACTATTTCCTGCATTGTACATGTGTACAATATAGGAAATAAATAAAGGAATAGATAACGTTCCGCCAACTATTTCCTGCATTGTACATGTGTACAATATAGGAAATAAATAAAGGAATAGATAACAACGTTCCGCCAACTATTTCCTGCATTGTACATGTGTACAATATAGGAAATAAATAAAGGTATAGATAAAAACGTTCCGCCAACTATTTCCTGCATTGTACATGTGTACAATATAGGAAATAAATAAAGGAATAGATAACAACGTTCCGCCAACTATTTCCTGCATTGTACATGTGTACAATATAGGAAATAAATAAAGGAATAGATAACAACGTTCCGCCAAATATTTCCTGAATTGTACATGTGTACAATATAGGAAATAAATAAAGGAATAGATAACAACGTTCCGCCAACTATTTCCTGCATTGTACATGTGTACAATATAGGAAATAAATAAAGGAATAGATAACGTTACGCAAACTATTTTCTGTATTGTACATGTGTACAATATACGAAATAAATAAAGGAATAGATAACAACGTTCCGCCAACTATTTCCTGCATTGTACATGTGTACAATATAGGAAATAAATAAAGGAATAGATAACAACGTTCCGCCAACTATTTCCTGCATTGTACATGTGTACAATATAGGAAATAAATAAAGGAATAGATAACGTTCCGCCAACTATTTCCTGCATTGTACATGTGTACAATATAGGAAATAAATAAAGGAATAGATAACGTTCCGCGAACTATTTCCTGCATTGTACATGTGTAAAATATAGGAAATAAATAATGGAATAGATAACAACGTTCCGCCCACTATTTCCTGCATTGTACATGTGTACAATATAGGAAATAAATAAAGGAATAGATAACGTTCCGCCAACTATTTCCTGCATTGTACATGTGTACAATATAGGAAATAAATAAAGGAATAGATAAAAACGTTCCGCCAACTATTTCCTGCATTGTACATGTGTACAATATAGGAAATAAATAAAGGAATAGATAACAACGTTCCGCCAACTATTTCCTGCATTGTACATGTGTACAATATAGGAAATAAATAAAGGAATAGATAACGTTCCGCCAACTATTTCCTGCATTGTACATGTGTACAATATAGGAAATAAATAAAGGAATAGATAAAAACGTGCCGCCAACTATTTCCTGCATTGTACATGTGTACAATATAGGAAATAAATAAAGGAATAGATAACAACGTTCCGCCAACTATTTCCTGCATTGTACATGTGTACAATATAGGAAATAAATAAAGGAATAGATAACGTTACGCAAACTATTTTCTGTATTGTACATGTGTACAATATACGAAATAAATAAAGGAATAGATAACAACGTTCCGCCAACTATTTCCTGCATTGTACATGTGTACAATATAGGAAATAAATAAAGGAATAGATAACGTTCCGCCAACTATTTCCTGCATTGTACATGTGTACAATATAGGAAATAAATAAAGGAATAGATAACGTTCCGCGAACTATTTCCTGCATTGTACATGTGTAAAATATAGGAAATAAATAATGGAATAGATAACAACGTTCCGCCCACTATTTCCTGCATTGTACATGTGTACAATATAGGAAATAAATAAAGGAATAGATAACGTTCCGCCAACTATTTCCTGCATTGTACATGTGTAAAATATAGGAAATAAATAAAGGAATAGATAAAAACGTTCCGCCAACTATTTCCTGCATTGTACATGTGTACAATATAGGAAATAAATAAAGGAATAGATAACAACGTTCCGCCAACTATTTCCTGCATTGTACATGTGTACAATATAGGAAATAAATAAAGGAATAGATAACGTTCCGCGAACTATTTCCTGCATTGTACATGTGTAAAATATAGGAAATAAATAATGGAATAGATAACAACGTTCCGCCCACTATTTCCTGCATTGTACATGTGTACAATATAGGAAATAAATAAAGGAATAGATAACGTTCCGCCAACTATTTCCTGCATTGTACATGTGTACAATATAGGAAATAAATAAAGGAATAGATAAAAACGTTCCGCCAACTATTGCCTGCATTGTACATGTGTACAATATAGGAAATAAATAAAGGAATAGATAACAACGTTCCGCCAACTATTTCCTGCATTGTACATGTGTACAATATAGGAAATAAATAAAGGAATAGATAACGTTACGCAAACTATTTTCTGTATTGTACATGTGTACAATATAGGAAATAAATAAAGGAATAGATAACAACGTTCCGCCAACTATTTCCTGCATTGTACATGTGTACAATATAGGAAATAAATAAAGGAATAGATAACGTTCCGCCAACTATTTCCTGCATTGTACATGTGTACAATATAGGAAATAAATAAAGGAATAGATAACGTTCCGCGAACTATTTCCTGCATTGTACATGTGTAAAATATAGGAAATAAATAATGGAATAGATAACAACGTTCCGCCCACTATTTCCTGCATTGTACATGTGTACAATATAGGAAATAAATAAAGGAATAGATAACGTTCCGCCAACTATTTCCTGCATTGTACATGTGTACAATATAGGAAATAAATAAAGGAATAGATAAAAACGTTCCGCCAACTATTTCCTGCATTGTACATGTGTACAATATAGGAAATAAATAAAGGAATAGATAACAACGTTCCGCCAACTATTTCCTGCATTGTACATGTGTACAATATAGGAAATAAATAAAGGAATAGATAACGTTCCGCGAACTATTTCCTGCATTGTACATGTGTAAAATATAGGAAATAAATAATGGAATAGATAACAACGTTCCGCCCACTATTTCCTGCATTGTACATGTGTACAATATAGGAAATAAATAAAGGAATAGATAACGTTCCGCGAACTATTTCCTGCATTGTACATGTGTAAAATATAGGAAATAAATAATGGAATAGATAACAACGTTCCGCCCACTATTTCCTGCATTGTACATGTGTACAATATAGGAAATAAATAAAGGAATAGATAACGTTCCGCCAACTATTTCCTGCATTGTACATGTGTACAATATAGGAAATATATAAAGGAATAGATAATGTTCCGCCAACTATTTCCTGCATTGTACATGTGTACAATATAGGAAATAAATAAAGGAATTGATAACGTTACTCAAACTATTTTCTGTATTGTACATGTGTACAATATACGAAATAAATAAAGGAATAGATAACAACGTTCCGCCAACTATTTCCTGCATTGTATATGTGTACAATATAGGAAATAAATAAAGGAATAGATAAAAACGTTCCGCCAACTATTTCCTGCATTGTACATGTGTACAATATAGGAAATAAATAAAGGAAAAATAACAACGTTCCGCCAACTATTTCCTGCATTGTACATGTGTACAATATAGGAAATAAATAAAGGAATAGATAACGTTCCGCCAACTATTTCCTGCATTGTACATGTGTACAATATAGGAAATAAATAAAGGAATAGATAAAAACGTTCCGCCAACTATTTCCTGCATTGTACATGTGTACAATATAGGAAATAAATAAAGGAATAGATAACAACGTTCCGCCAACTATTTCCTGCATTGTACATGTGTACAATATAGGAAATAAATAAAGGAATAGATAACGTTCCGCCAACTATTTCCTGCATTGTAAATGTGTACAATATAGGAAATAAATAAAGGACTAGATAACGTTCCGCCAACTATTTCCTGCATTGTACATGTGTACAATATAGGAAATAAATAAAGGAATAGATAACGTTCCGCCAACTATTTCCTGCATTGTACATGTGTACAATATAGGAAATAAATAAAGGAATAGATAACGTTCCGCCAACTATTTCCTGCATTGTACATGTGTACAATATAGGAAATAAATAAAGGAATAGATAACGTTCCGCCAACTATTTCCTGCATTGTACATGTGTACAATATAGGAAATAAATAAAGGAATAGATAACGTTCCGCCAACTATTTCCTGCATTGTACATGTGTACAATATAGGAAATAAATAAAGGAATAGATAGCGTTCCGCCAACTATTTCCTGCATTGTACATGTGTACAATATAGGAAATAAATAAAGGAATAGATAACGTTCCGCCAACTATTTCCTGCATTGTACATGTGTACAATATAGGAAATAAATAAAGGAATAGATAACGTTCCGCCAACTATTTCCTGCATTGTACATGTGTACAATATAGGAAATAAATAAAGGAATAGATAACGTTCCGCCAACTATTTCCTGCATTGTAAATGTGTACAATATAGGAAATAAATAAAGGACTAGATAACGTTCCGCCAACTATTTCCTGCATTGTACATGTGTACAATATAGGAAATAAATAAAGGAATAGATAACGTTCCGCCAACTATTTCCTGCATTGTACATGTGTACAATATAGGAAATAAATAAAGGAATAGATAACGTTCCGCCAACTATTTCCTGCATTGTACATGTGTACAATATAGGAAATAAATAAAGGAATAGATAACGTTCCGCCAACTATTTCCTGCATTGTACATGTGTACAATATAGGAAATAAATAAAGGAATAGATAACGTTCCGCCAACTATTTCCTGCATTGTACATGTGTACAATATAGGAAATAAATAAAGGAATAGATAGCGTTCCGCCAACTATTTCCTGCATTGTACATGTGTACAATATAGGAAATAAATAAAGGAATAGATAACGTTCCGCCAACTATTTCCTGCATTGTACATATGTACAATATAGGAAATAAATAAAGGAATAGATACCGTTCCGCCAACTATTTCCTGCATTGTACATGTGTACAATATAGGAAATAAATAAAGGAATAGATAACAACGTTCCGCCAACTATTTCCTGCATTGTACATGTGTACAATATAGGAAATAAATAAAGGAATAGATAACGTTCCGCCAACTATTTCCTGCATTGTACATGTGTACAATATAGGAAATAAATAAAGGAATAGATAACGTTCCGCCAACTATTTCCTGCATTGTACATGTGTACAATATAGGAAATAAATAAAGGAATAGATAAAAACGTTTCGCCAACTATTTCCTGCATTGTACATGTGTACAATATAGGAAATAAATAAAGGAATAGATAACAACGTTCCGCCAACTATTTCCTGCATTGTACATGTGTACAATATAGGAAATAAATAAAGGAATAGATAACGTTCCGCCAACTATTTCCTGCATTGTACATGTGTACAATATAGGAAATAAATAAAGGAATAGATAAAAACGTTCCGCCAACTATTTCCTGCATTGTACATGTGTACAATATAGGAAATAAATAAAGGAATAGATAACAACGTTCCGCCAACTATTTCCTGCATTGTACATGTGTACAATATAGGAAATAAATAAAGGAATAGATAACGTTCCGCCAACTATTTCCTGCATTGTACATGTGTACAATATAGGAAATAAATAAAGGAATAGATAACGTTCCGCCAACTATTTCCTGCATTGTACATGTGTACAATATAGGAAATAAATAAAGGAATAGATAAAAACGTTCCGCCAACTATTTCCTGCATTGTACATGTGTACAATATAGGAAATAAATAAAGGAATAGATAACAACGTTCCGCCAACTATTTCCTGCATTGTACATGTGTACAATATAGCAATAAATAAAGGAATAGATAACGTTCCGTCAACTATTTCCTGCATTGTACATGTGTACAATATAGGAAATAAATAAAGGAATAGATAACGTTCTGCCAACTATTTCCTGCATTGTACATGTGTACAATATAGGAAATAAATAAAGGAATAGATAACGTTCCGCCAACTATTTCCTGCATTGTACATGTGTACAATATAGGAAATAAATAAAGGAATAGATAACGTTTCGCCAACTATTTCCTGCATTGTACATGTGTACAATATAGGAAATAAATAAAGGAATAGATAACGTTCCGCCAACTATTTCCTGCATTGTACATGTGTACAATATAGGAAATAAATAAAGGAATAGATAACGTTCCGCCAACTATTTCCTGCATTGTACATGTGTACAATATAGGAAATAAATAAAGGAATAGATAGCGTTCCGCCAACTATTTCCTGCATTGTACATGTGTACAATATAGGAAATAAATAAAGGAATAGATAACGTTCCGCCAACTATTTCCTGCATTGTACATGTGTACAATATAGGAAATAAATAAAGGAATAGATAACGTTCCGCCAACTATTTCCTGCATTGTACATGTGTACAATATAGGAAATAAATAAAGGAATAGATAACGTTCCGCCAACTATTTCCTGCATTGTAAATGTGTACAATATAGGAAATAAATAAAGGAATAGATAACGTTCCGCCAACTATTTCCTGCATTGTACATGTGTACAATATAGGAAATAAATAAAGGAATAGATAACGTTCCGCCAACTATTTCCTGCATTGTACATGTGTACAATATAGGAAATAAATAAAGGAATAGATAACGTTCCGCCAACTATTTCCTGCATTGTACATGTGTACAATATAGGAAATAAATAAAGGAATAGATAACGTTCCGCCAACTATTTCCTGCATTGTACATGTGTACAATATAGGAAATAAATAAAGGAATAGATAACGTTCCGCCAACTATTTCCTGCATTGTACATGTGTACAATATAGGAAATAAATAAAGGAATAGATAGCGTTCCGCCAACTATTTCCTGCATTGTACATGTGTACAATATAGGAAATAAATAAAGGAATAGATAACGTTCCGCCAACTATTTCCTGCATTGTACATGTGTACAATATAGGAAATAAATAAAGGAATAGATAACGTTCCGCCAACTATTTCCTGCATTGTACATGTGTACAATATAGGAAATAAATAAAGGAATAGATAACGTTCCGCCAACTATTTCCTGCATTGTACATGTGTACAATATAGGAAATAAATAAAGGAATAGATAACGTTCCGCCAACTATTTCCTGCATTGTACATGTGTACAATATAGGAAATAAATAAAGGAATAGATAACGTTCCGCCAACTATTTCCTGCATTGTACATGTGTACAATATAGGAAATAAATAAAGGAATAGATAACGTTCCGCCAACTATTTCCTGCATTGTACATGTGTACAATATAGGAAATAAATAAAGGAATAGATAAAAACGTTTCGCCAACTATTTCCTGCATTGTACATGTGTACAATATAGGAAATAAATAAAGGAATAGATAACAACGTTCCGCCAACTATTTCCTGCATTGTACATGTGTACAATATAGGAAATAAATAAAGGAATAGATAACGTTCCGCCAACTATTTCCTGCATTGTACATGTGTACAATATAGGAAATAAATAAAGGAATAGATAAAAACGTTCCGCCAACTATTTCCTGCATTGTACATGTGTACAATATAGGAAATAAATAAAGGAATAGATAACAACGTTCCGCCAACTATTTCCTGCATTGTACATGTGTACAATATAGGAAATAAATAAAGGAATAGATAACGTTCCGCCAACTATTTCCTGCATTGTACATGTGTACAATATAGGAAATAAATAAAGGAATAGATAACGTTCCGCCAACTATTTCCTGCATTGTACATGTGTACAATATAGGAAATAAATAAAGGAATAGATAAAAACGTTCCGCCAACTATTTCCTGCATTGTACATGTGTACAATATAGGAAATAAATAAAGGAATAGATAACAACGTTCCGCCAACTATTTCCTGCATTGTACATGTGTACAATATAGCAATAAATAAAGGAATAGATAACGTTCCGTCAACTATTTCCTGCATTGTACATGTGTACAATATAGGAAATAAATAAAGGAATAGATAACGTTCCGCCAACTATTTCCTGCATTGTACATGTGTACAATATAGGAAATAAATAAAGGAATAGATAACGTTCCGCCAACTATTTCCTGCATTGTACATGTGTACAATATAGGAAATAAATAAAGGAATAGATAACGTTTCGCCAACTATTTCCTGCATTGTACATGTGTACAATATAGGAAATAAATAAAGGAATAGATAACGTTCCGCCAACTATTTCCTGCATTGTACATGTGTACAATATAGGAAATAAATAAAGGAATAGATAACGTTCCGCCAACTATTTCCTGCATTGTACATGTGTACAATATAGGAAATAAATAAAGGAATAGATAGCGTTCCGCCAACTATTTCCTGCATTGTACATGTGTACAATATAGGAAATAAATAAAGGAATAGATAACGTTCCGCCAACTATTTCCTGCATTGTACATGTGTACAATATAGGAAATAAATAAAGGAATAGATAACGTTCCGCCAACTATTTCCTGCATTGTACATGTGTACAATATAGGAAATAAATAAAGGAATAGATAACGTTCCGCCAACTATTTCCTGCATTGTAAATGTGTACAATATAGGAAATAAATAAAGGAATAGATAACGTTCCGCCAACTATTTCCTGCATTGTACATGTGTACAATATAGGAAATAAATAAAGGAATAGATAACGTTCCGCCAACTATTTCCTGCATTGTACATGTGTACAATATAGGAAATAAATAAAGGAATAGATAACGTTCCGCCAACTATTTCCTGCATTGTACATGTGTACAATATAGGAAATAAATAAAGGAATAGATAACGTTCCGCCAACTATTTCCTGCATTGTACATGTGTACAATATAGGAAATAAATAAAGGAATAGATAACGTTCCGCCAACTATTTCCTGCATTGTACATGTGTACAATATAGGAAATAAATAAAGGAATAGATAGCGTTCCGCCAACTATTTCCTGCATTGTACATGTGTACAATATAGGAAATAAATAAAGGAATAGATAACGTTCCGCCAACTATTTCCTGCATTGTACATATGTACAATATAGGAAATAAATAAAGGAATAGATACCGTTCCGCCAACTATTTCCTGCATTGTACATGTGTACAATATAGGAAATAAATAAAGGAATAGATAACAACGTTCCGCCAACTATTTCCTGCATTGTACATGTGTACAATATAGGAAATAAATAAAGGAATAGATAACGTTCCGCCAACTATTTCCTGCATTGTACATGTGTACAATATAGGAAATAAATAAAGGAATAGATAACGTTCCGCCAACTATTTCCTGCATTGTACATGTGTACAATATAGGAAATAAATAAAGGAATAGATAAAAACGTTCCGCCAACTATTTCCTGCATTGTACATGTGTACAATATAGGAAATAAATAAAGGAATAGATAACAACGTTCCGCCAACTATTTCCTGCATTGTACATGTGTACAATATAGGAAATAAATAAAGGAATAGATAACGTTCCGCCAACTATTTCCTGCATTGTACATGTGTACAATATAGGAAATAAATAAAGGAATAGATAAAAACGTTCCGCCAACTATTTCCTGCATTGTACATGTGTACAATATAGGAAATAAATAAAGGAATAGATAACAACGTTCCGCCAACTATTTCCTGCATTGTACATGTGTACAATATAGGAAATAAATAAAGGAATAGATAACGTTCCGCCAACTATTTCCTGCATTGTACATGTGTACAATATAGGAAATAAATAAAGGAATAGATAACGTTCCGCCAACTATTTCCTGCATTGTACATGTGTACAATATAGGAAATAAATAAAGGAATAGATAAAAACGTTCCGCCAACTATTTCCTGCATTGTACATGTGTACAATATAGGAAATAAATAAAGGAATAGATAACAACGTTCCGCCAACTATTTCCTGCATTGTACATGTGTACAATATAGCAATAAATAAAGGAATAGATAACGTTCCGTCAACTATTTCCTGCATTGTACATGTGTACAATATAGGAAATAAATAAAGGAATAGATAACGTTCCGCCAACTATTTCCTGCATTGTACATGTGTACAATATAGGAAATAAATAAAGGAATAGATAACGTTCCGCCAACTATTTCCTGCATTGTACATGTGTACAATATAGGAAATAAATAAAGGAATAGATAACGTTTCGCCAACTATTTCCTGCATTGTACATGTGTACAATATAGGAAATAAATAAAGGAATAGATAACGTTCCGCCAACTATTTCCTGCATTGTACATGTGTACAATATAGGAAATAAATAAAGGAATAGATAGCGTTCCGCCAACTATTTCCTGCATTGTACATGTGTACAATATAGGAAATAAATAAAGGAATAGATAACAACGTTCCGCCAACTATTTCATGCATTGTACATGTGTACAATATAGGAAATAAATAAAGGAATAGATAACGTTCCGCCAACTATTTCCTGCATTGTACATGTGTACAATATAGGAAATAAATAAAGGAATAGATAACGTTCCGCCAACTATTTCCTTCATTGTACATGTGTACAATATAGGAAATAAATAAAAGAATAGATAAAAACGTTCCACCAACTATTTCCTGCATTGTACATGTGTACAATATAGGAAATAAATAAAGGAATAGATAACGTTCCGCCAACTATTTCCTGCATTGTACATGTGTACAATATAGGAAATAAATAAAAGAATAGATAACAACGTTCCGCCAACTATTTCATGCATTGTACATGTGTACAATATAGGAAATAAATAAAGGAATAGATAACGTTCCGCCAACTATTTCCTGCATTGTACATGTGTACAATATAGGAAATAAATAAAGGAATAGATAAAAACGTTCCGCCAACTATTTCCTGCATTGTACATGTGTACAATATAGGAAATAAATAAAGGAATAGATAACAACGTTCCGCCAACTATTTCCTGCATTGTACATGTGTACAATATAGGAAATAAATAAAGGAATAGATAACGTTCCGCCAACTATTTCCTGCATTGTACATGTGTACAATATAGGAAATAAATAAAGGAATAGATAACGTTCCGCCAACTATTTCCTGCATTGTACATGTGTACAATATAGGAAATAAATAAAGGAATAGATAAAAACGTTCCGCCAACTATTTCCTGCATTGTACATGTGTACAATATAGGAAATAAATAAAGGAATAGATAACAACGTTCCGCCAACTATTTCCTGCATTGTACATGTGTACAATATAGGAAATAAATAAAGGAATAGATAACGTTCCGCCAACTATATCCTGCATTGTACATGTGTACAATATAGGAAATAAATAAAGGAATAGATAACGTTCCGCCAACTATTTCCTGCATTGTACATGTGTACAATATAGGAAATAAATAAAGGAATAGATAACGTTCCGCCAACTATTTCCTGCATTGTACATGTGTACAATATAGGAAATAAATAAAGGAATAGATAACAACGTTCCGCCAACTATTTCCTGCATTGTACATGTGTACAATATAGGAAATAAATAAAGGAATAGATAACGTTCCGCCAACTATTTCCTGCATTGTACATGTGTACAATATAGGAAATAAATAAAGGAATAGATAACGTTCCGCCAACTATTTCCTGCATTGTACATGTGTACAATATAGGAAATAAATAAAGGAATAGATAACGTTCCGCCAACTATTTCCTGCATTGTACATGTGTACAATATAGGAAATAAATAAAGGAATAGATAACGTTCCGCGAACTATTTCCTGCATTGTACATGTGTACAATATAGGAAATAAATAAAGGAATAGATAACGTTCCGCCAACTATTTCCTGCATTGTACATGTGTACAATATAGGAAATAAATAAAGGAATAGATAAAAACGTTCCGCCAACTATTTCCTGCATTGTACATGTGTACAATATAGGAAATAAATAAAGGAATAGATAACAACGTTCCGCCAACTATTTCCTGCATTGTACATGTGTACAATATAGGAAATAAATAAAGGAATAGATAACGTTCCGCCAACTATATCCTGCATTGTACATGTGTACAATATAGGAAATAAATAAAGGAATAGATAACGTTCCGCCAACTATTTCCTGCATTGTACATGTGTACAATATAGGAAATAAATAAAGGAATAGATAACGTTCCGCCAACTATTTCCTGCATTGTACATGTGTACAATATAGGAAATAAATAAAGGAATAGATAACAACGTTCCGCCAACTATTTCCTGCATTGTACATGTGTACAATATAGGAAATAAATAAAGGAATAGATAACGTTCCGCCAACTATTTCCTGCATTGTACATGTGTACAATATAGGAAATAAATAAAGGAATAGATAACGTTCCGCCAACTATTTCCTGCATTGTACATGTGTACAATATAGGAAATAAATAAAGGAATAGATAACGTTCCGCCAACTATTTCCTGCATTGTACATGTGTACAATATAGGAAATAAATAAAGGAATAGATAGCGTTCCGCCAACTATTTCCTGCATTGTACATGTGTACAATGTAGGAAATAAATAAAGGAATAGATAACGTTCCGCCAACTATTTCCTGCATTGTACATATGTACAATATAGGAAATAAATAAAGGAATAGATACCGTTCCGCCAACTATTTCCTGCATTGTACATGTGTACAATATAGGAAATAAATAAAGGAATAGATAACGTTCCGCCAACTATTTCCTGCATTGTACATGTGTACAATATAGGAAATAAATAAAGGAATAGATAACGTTCCGCCAACTATTTCCTGCATTGTACATGTGTACAATATAGGAAATAAATAAAGGAATAGATAACAACGTTCCGCCAACTATTTCCTGCATTGTACATGTGTACAATATAGGAAATAAATAAAGGAATAGATAACGTTCCGCCAACTATTTCCTGCATTGTACATGTGTACAATATAGGAAATAAATAAAGGAATAGATAACGTTCCGCCAACTATTTCCTGCATTGTACATGTGTACAATATAGGAAATAAATAAAGGAATAGATAAAAACGTTCCGCCAACTATTTCCTGCATTGTACATGTGTACAATATAGGAAATAAATAAAGGAATAGATAACGTTCCGCCAACTATTTCCTGCATTGTACATGTGTACAATATAGGAAATAAATAAAGGAATAGATAACGTTCCGCCAACTATTTCATGCATTGTACATGTGTACAATATAGGAAATATTAAAGGAATAGATAATGTTCCGCCAACTATTTCCTGCATTATACATGTGTACAATATAGGAAATAAATAAAGGAATAGATAACGTTACGCAAACTATTTTCTGTATTGTACATGTGTACAATATACGAAATAAATAAAGGAATAGATAACAACGTTCCGGAAACTATTTCCTGCATTGTACATGTGTACAATATAGGAAATAAATAAAGGAATAGATAACAACGTTCCGCCAACTATTTCCTGCATTGTACATGTGTACAATATAGGAAATAAATAAAGGAATAGATAACGTTCCGCCAACTATTTCCTGCATTGTACATGTGTACAATATAGGAAATAAATAAAGGAATAGATAACGTTCCGCCAACTATTTCCTGCATTGTACATGTGTACAATATAGGAAATAAATAAAGGAATAGATAACGTTCCGCCAACTATTTCCTGCATTGTACATGTGTACAATATAGGAAATAAATAAAGGAATAGATAACGTTCCGCCAACTATTTCCTGCATTGTACATGTGTACAATATAGGAAATAAATAAAGGAATAGATACCGTTCCGCCAACTATTTCCTGCATTGTACATGTGTACAATATAGGAAATAAATAAAGGAATAGATAACAACGTTCCGCCAACTATTTCCTGCATTGCACATGTGTACAATATAGGAAATAAATAAAGGAATAGATAACGTTCCGCCAACTATTTCCTGCATTGCACATGTGTACAATATAGGAAATAAATAAAGGAATAGATAACGTTCCGCTAACTATTTCCTGCATTGTACATGTGTACAATATAGGAAATAAATAAAGGAATAGATAACGTTCCGCCAACTATTTCCTGCATTGTACATGTGTACAATATAGGAAATAAATAAAGGAATAGATAACGTTCCGCCAACTATTTCCTGCATTGTACATGTGTACAATATAGGAAATAAATAAAGGAATAGATAACGTTCCGCCAACTATTTCCTGCATTGCACATGTGTACAATATAGGAAATAAATAAAGGAATAGATAACGTTCCGCCAACTATTTCCTGCATTGCACATGTGTACAATATAGGAAATAAATAAAGGAATAGATAACGTTCCACCAACCATCTCCTGCATTGTACATGTGTACAATATAGGAAATAAATAAAGGAATGGATAACGTTCCGCTAACTATTTCCTGCATTGTACATGTGTACAATATAGGAAATAAATAAAGGAATAGATAACGTTCCGCCAACTATTTCCTGCATGGTACATGTGTACAATATAGGAAATAAATAAAGGAATAGATAACGTTCCGCCAACTATTTCATATATATATATGAATTTATTTTGCTACACTTCATTGCCACTTTTTGGTTGGAGCAAACCAGAATTGTAATTTCAAATTCTCAATAATGTCTACTACATTTATAAAAGTTCCAGTTTTATAATATAGGCAATCTCAAATTTTGCAAAGAACGATATGACAATATTTATGTATACATTTGAAAGTGCTGCAACACATCTATTGTTCGTACCGCAACAAAACTTTGTAAGTCAAGGTCTATCATGCCGCCTGCTTTGAAGGACCGAGTATTCTGCGCTCTCTGTGTGATGAGCAGTACAGCAAGCTTCATGTCTCTATGATCAGTGTCACACCAGGCACTGGAGTATATTGCTTCTGAAACACTGTCCATCTGAAAAATACAAATATATACTGTATTTACACGTCAACATATGAGCGTGGATTGAAAAATCCGCGGCCTAACCCAGATGACAGCACTAGATACACAATTATTTTTTGTTAGGTTAGTTGAACTGTCAGTAGTGCCTGTGAAGTCATACGTTAATCCACTAATTCGTGACCGGACTGGAATTTTTTAAATTAACATGCGTATAGAATTTTTTTTAGCCCCTTGCTTCCACATTTCGCCTATTGCTTTGGTTCACGCTGATAATTTGTAACAAATCTTTCCAAAAAATTGGAATCAGATTCAAAACGGAGCAATAACTCGTATGACATGATTTCTTATCAACTGTCAGAAGCCGGGTGATCCACCTCGTAGAATTTTTTGTCATTCCTAATACGTTGGTCCAAATATTTTGAACTCATTCATAAGAGATGCTAGCGGACATCCTCTAACTAACATATATCGAACCTTGATTCGCCTACCAACTATGAATCAAATTCATGTTTTCTTCACTGGTAACAATTACAGGCTGCTCAATTTTCTTCCACGATGTTCTATTTTTTCAATTTAAAAAAAGTTAATGCACACGTTAATTCAAATTATTTTAATTAGACCCGGTTTTTTCACCTCTGGATAAAGTGTCAGTTAACTTATCTGCCAGATAAAATAAAAATTACGCATCGATATTACAGTGTAAATTGAGAAAATTATACACACGTCAATTATTTGATGCGATATTTTTCTTTTATCTGCCAGATAAGTTAACTGGCACTTTATCCAGAGGTGAAAAAACCGGGCCTAAGTCTCAAATTAGCGTATTAACATAAAAAAGATCTATAAATTGAATTGTTGCATTTTTGCACTTTAAAACAAATGAACATGGACAAGTCATACATCTTTGGAAAGTTAAACAAATTCTTTTGATTGGGGTAACTTTATATTATGGCGTTCATATAAAAATTAAAACTGACATAATTCGAAAATCAACAGTGATAAAAAAATTGAGAAACGCCATTCTATAGACCAGGGATGGCGAACCTTTACGTATCAACGAGCCATTTTTCTAAAGAAATGTTTAATGAGGTCATAGACGTGCCATCAAATAATTTTGACTTTGTGATTATTGGGAAAATAATAATAATAAATACTATCAACTCAAAACTCTTTATTTACTACAAAAAAATAGGAACATTTTGCAATGTTTCAATTATACGCGTAATTTAAATTAAAGTAAAATTAGTGTGACTTCTGTTGTTGCAGATTAGATGACAAATAACATATGTTAGGGTTGTAAGATGTTACTTTTAGCAGAATGCATGCTGAACTGGAGTCATCTGTCAAACGGTTTCTAACCGAGTCTTTAATGTTATTCATCTCTGAAAATAATGACTCGCAGGCATAGGTTGATGAAAATATTGTTAAAATAGCATGAGTCAGCTTTTTCAAACAATTAAATGTGTCTGGTAACGCATTCCATGTTTCCAAAATTTTGTTATTAGCATTTTCACTTATATTACTTGTGAATCTTTCTGTTTCAATTAATTCTAACTCTTTCCTTGTTTCAATAAATTTTTGAATCCATATTGAACTACATTGGAAATCAATCAGCTGCATTTCAAATTCTTCAATTTCCAACCAATCGAATTGGGACAAATTCAATTTATCAAATGACGTCACATCAGGGTACATAATAAACTTGAGTATTTCCGATAATTCTTTGAACTGAGTGCCCAAAATATTGTGCCGCGTGCCATTGGTTCGCCATCCCTGCTATATACCATAGAAATGTGTGTTAAAGATGTGTATAGGAATTCATCAAGCTAAGTTTTTTGGGTTGAAATAAAAAAAGCTTGACTTGGCTTGAAAATTCAAGCTTTTTTAATGATATGTTTGGCTTGGGCTTGATGGAACTAAGCTTGGCGTAGCTTGAAAACTTCAAGTTTTAAATATTTTAGGCTTGGCTTGATTTTCAAGCTTTAAGGACTATTTATAACAACGCATCACAAGACGTAATGCAAACGCAATACGTAACGTATGGAGCTAAAACACATGCTTGTAACTAGTGGTGGGATCCGGATCCGGATAGTTTCGGTTTCGAATCCAAAAATATCCGGATAATTGAATGTTAAACTATCCGGATCTCGGATCCAAATCTCAGTATTGGAATTTGGATCCGAATCTGAGTATCGGATCTTGAATCCGGATCCGAATATCGAATCTTAGAAACGGATTTGAGTATCGGATCTTAGATTCGAATATGAGCATGACTATCGGAATTTAGGTATGGAATTTCAGTATCCGGATCGGTTCTCGGATTCGAATATTCTTAGTATTAAACCTTAAATTCAAATATTAGCAATATTAACATCGGGTCTCATCAAAAGCACATAATAAATTAATGAAATTCATGTCATATCAATATTACTTTATATGTGTAATAAAAATAATTTTGAATTTTTATTCACAATTTACTAAATAGGACTCTGTGAAAGTATAAATTCCTTTTTTCTTTACATTTGCACAAACTACCTATAGTCAAATTTTTTGACTCTGTCGGGTACAGTAATAAAACTATAAGTGAACTATAAATATCGCAATTATGATAAAGCGGCATATCCTTTATTTTCTGCAGTGTAATACTGTTTGGCATCGGTCCATATTTTTGAGCCGCTCTATTCATTCATTGAATCAAACGTCTACCAGGTATGTATAGGAAAATATAGTCAAATTTTTTGACTCTGTCGGGTACAGTAATAAAACTATAAATGAACTATAAATATCGCAATTATGATAAAGCGGCATATCCTTTACTTTATGCAGTATAATACTGTTTGGCATCGGTCCATATTTTTGAGCCGCTCTATTCATGCATTGAATCAAACGTCTACCAGGTATGTATAGGAAAATAGCCTTACAGTCCTTTAACATAAATGAATAGAGCGGCTCAAACATATGGGCCGATGCCAAACAGTAGTATACTACAGAAAGTGAAGGATATGCCGCTTTATCATAATTGCGATATTTATAGTTCATTTATAGTTTTATTACTGTACCCAGGGATGGGAACGTAGTAAATTATACATTTACGACGTTATTTACTACAGTAGCAAATTCCATTTACTACATGGTCAATTTACTACATAACTACACGAATTTATTACATTTACGACATAATATTTTAATTGGAATTAATGAAAATTGTCATTAACATTATCATATCTTTTCTCTCATCCTCATCTCATCTCCATCTGTCACGTCACGTCAATTCATATGTCATCTCATTTATAAACATAATAAATTAATAAGAAAAGGAAACAGGAAATAGTACAGAATATAAATAAAAAATTATGTAATTTTCAATCCATTTCTTTTATTTTTTATGTCAGTCGTATATGTATATAAATATTTTTATAATAAACCCTCTATTTTTCTTTGTTTGGTTAGAGAACTACATACATCAATATCACTAATGTAATGTCAACCGTTTCTTACTTCTTTCTGATCTGTCTAACTTAACATGTGACTCCTGACCTGACCAATCAAAAAATTTACTACATTTACTACACACAATTTACGACATTTTTAATTTGCTACATTTACTACGTAGTAAAAGTAGTTATGTAGTAAATAGAAATATTGCTACATTTTCCCATCCCTGACTGTACCCGACAGAGTCAAAAAATTTGACTATAGCTATTTTAGAGGGGTATTATAAAATGTATTTACTGTTCGTTTACTAGTGTTTACTGACCGCTGTAAAGTTAAACAGGCCCACTTTAACGGTTTGAAGTTCGAATTTGAACTAATTTCCAGATGTTAGCCTTCACATTCAAAATAAAGAATCGGATTCAGAATTAAAATTTGGATTCGGATCCGTAAACAAAACATCGAAAACGGATCCGGACTCAAGTCCAGATCCGGATCCGGACTCAAGTCCAGATCCGGATCCGGACTCAACTCCAGGTCCGGATCCGGATCCAAGTCCAGATTCGGATCCAAATCAGGATCCGGATCCAAATTCGTATTAAATTTTCAGATATCCGCTTCAATATCCGAACGTCGGATATCCGAGGATCCGGATATTTTGAAATCCGGGTTCTCGGATCCAAGTTTTGTCGGATCCTCACAGCACTACTTGTAACACGGATCATATATATCACCACAATGCATTAGGAAACGCAATGAACGATAAGCAAGAGATGGCGAACTTTCAAGTTTTGTGTGATACCGTGCGTTTCCTTTAGTATGTAAAATGTAACCAATCAGTTGTCAGTATATTCACGTAAATGGTGAGAAATTTTTACAAATTTCTTGCGACTAGTTTAAAATATAGATTTTAAACTTACATAAATTGATTATTTTATTTAAGTATTCCAACAAATAATTAATTTGGAGATGAACAATATTTATTTTCGATGTCTTTTAACTTGAAAACTGATTGTTCGTGGATACGTACCCATTAAAAAACACTGTTTTTAATTAAGCGTAAATAATTAATAATTGTTTATAAAATATATTTTTTTAAATAAAACACTTCCCTGTATGGAACAATACTGCATTTAAGTTTGCATTTTTCTATGGCACCTTTTTGTTCTTTTTATTGGGAATGTTCAAGCTATTTTATTGGTCTTACAATTTTGAGTTATGACAAAAATTAATAAATATTATATAAGTGTCATAGTAGATAAGGCAACTTACTTGTGATTTGATGGAAGTTCCAGTGAAACAGTAAATAAAAATTTGTATAACTCCAGCAACAGCAAACAATCCACATCTTGCGATGAACACGTAATCAGTCATTCTACAATGAGAATTGAAGTGAAGAAAATTTCTACACAAATATCTATTACTTACCCTTGGCTGGTAGTTAAATAAATCGCCATGCATACACACAGCATACTACTTAGAAATTGATTTAATAGTAGTATTGAAAATATTTTTCGTAATTTTTTAATAAATCTGTTGAAAAAAAAAAACCATGTTTTATTCACTCGTGGCAAAAACGGACACTCAATAATTATTTATTATATACGTGTTAAAACTGATATCTTATTTTGTGAGAACAAAATAAAATAACTTTTAAGACGTAACGTTAATTTTTAAGATGACACTGTCGGGAATAATCGGGAATTACAGAGTTACCTAATATTTTCTAATTTGCAAAACTGCCGTCAAACGGTCAAGCCACTATATTTAACCAATGTAAGCTCAGTAGTTTAACACTGTGGCGGGCCCGGGTAAGCAAAGTAGGCAACGCCAACGCCTACCCTAAGATGAAAAATATGTTTTCCGTCGATCGTTTATTAATAGGTTATGTTAATATATGGCAAATCATACATTAATAACCCCTATTACTGCATGATTTTTATTTCTAAACGATTTTAGTGGGTAACCATGGATTCCATATATATGTAGGATCTATCAATATGTTTTGTATCATAGTTAGTTATAACATAATAATATGTTGATGTAAACAATGTCAGATGTGTAATTTAAATGTTATGTACTCGTATTTGAAGTTAAACATTTCCTGGTGTATTGTTGAACTATCTAACAATGGTTATGGGCCCAGGTACGAATCTGTGCTAGGTTGAGGTGATTTTAATATTTTATATTATGTTTAATTCTGTAAGTAAATGATAATATATTGTATAATCTTCATGTAATTTAAATACGTGTAGCCGGTCTCGTTGCTCTCTGTCTCTCAGTTTTTGTTTTCTGTACAATGCTAGCTAGATATAAGGTAAATAATTTTACACAATACTTTCTCAAATATTGTAAGTATAGTTATAGTCATACATCTTAAGTAATAATATTGGTTTTACGGCTATTAAATTACGTAATTGCATGATAATAATTTTTCGAGTATATAAAGAAGAAATATGGTGGTAATAAGAATGTAAAGCACCATTAATTTTGTGAATATTGAAATTATTTTTGTTCCTTGATCCAATGGACTAAATGGCATTGTAATATGTACATGAAATTGAAAGTCAGCCTGTATAAAATTGAAACATTTATTCGATTATTTTTTCTCTTTCGTTCTTTCAATTTTCACCAATAAATAGTACATTAAAACACAAGTATCATAAGGCAATCTGTTAACGTACGAGTCCAAGTTTGGAAAACGAGCCGCTAGGCGAGTTTTACAAAGGACGAGTGCGTCAACAGGCCTTATGATACGTGTTTTTTATACTATTTTTTCTATTGAGGTAATTTTACGATTAAATTTATTTAAATTGCGACGTCAAATTATGATTAGGTATTTTTTTTGTTAGTTATGTTTATGTTGGTAACGCTTCTCGCTAATAATTGAAATTTCATATTTTGTCAACTATTGATTAATTAGTGTATTGCAAGGTGTATTGTATTTATGATTCAAGGTCTGATTCTGGTTGTGAAATTAATATTATATTTCTTTCTAGTCCTATCACCTAAAGAAAGTACAAAAATCCATAATTAAAAGTAATATGTTGAAATATTATCAACAACTTACCATTTTGAGGTTATCTGTCATCTGTCAGTTATGAAAGCATGACTACCAACTCTAGAACATGAAAGGCGCCAAAAATAGTACGCTTATAGATCTTCTAAACGTCGTGTTTGCAGTACAAAACAGTGCGTTTATAGAAACATAAGAGCACCGAAATAGAAAAAAGATATTTAAGTTTAACATTTTTATATCGGAAGTATATACATAAAAATTTTAATTTTTGGGAAAATTTTAGCACAATCGACCCCATGTATTGCATACCATTGATTGCTTGTTAAAAGTACTTACTCTAGTATGAAATTATGATGTTCCACATATATTGGCAGTAATTGCTTGCAGTTGACAGGTTCTAATCTGGCCATAGCGTGTTTCAGCAAGACAAGTTGGCCAGCGGCCCCTGTGCACAATGCCAGAAACATGCCGTCGAAACCAACAACAAAACAGCATATGATGTAAAGATATGCCACGTCAATAATGTAAGCAAGTTCATAGAATGGACTCCATGTTAAATCGACGATATTGTACATTACTATTGGTAGTTCACGATCTCCATTGGTTACTATAAAAAAATGTAAGATATAATATCTTAAATATAAGGGATTGACAATTCATTATTTACTTAGGTACTAGGAAAAACTCTGAATTTTAAAATCAGAAATAAAGAGATTGTTATTAAATGTTTCTTACAAATCTTTTCCTTCCTTGACCCTAGACATAGAGAACACATGTGTCCACACTTACGGAAGAAAATCACAATTATAAACTATAAACTGTCGCAAACTTTCATATTTTATTTTTTGACGAACTATACAATTTTTATTACAAATCTACAACAATTAAACAATTAAAAATATTCATAGTAATATTCATTACTACTGGTTTAGTATTTATAAATTTAAGAACTACTTAAAAAAAGAAAAAAGCTAAAATTATCAGAAACTCATATTACATTATATTTCGATTTGATAATATAGATTTATGCGATGTTTAAAATTTAGGAAATGGTTTGAATCGACAATATGTTTCACATGTGAAAATTATGGAAACTAGCTAATACCCCGCCCCGCGGCTTTTGCAGCCGCGAGTTACTTTATATTTTAATCCCGTATATCACCATTTTAGTGTTAATTTAAAGATATATCAAACAGTTCGGAGTTCAAATCAACAAAAATGTTTGTTTTCATGTTTAGTTTGGGCCAAAAATATGAGGTTAAAACTGATTCTATATCACGCTTTCGGTTAAAATAGAGTATTCTTACAAAAATGAACTTTAGAGGGTTGATTTGTATATTTCCGGTATAAAAGTGGTTAAATTTCCGGTTAAAAACCCTCAAACCCGGATTTAAAATGTATATTTTTGACTAAAAATATGAGATTAAAAATCGGTTAATATCTCGATTTCAGTTGAAGATAGAGTGTTAATTCGTGCAAAAACGTACTCTGGAGTGTTGATTTAATATAGTAATATTTTAAGTGTCAAGCATGCCTTAGAGATTCCGGAAAATAAGGTTGAAATTTTGGAAAAAAAATGGGAAAAATTGACACTATAAACAACGCTTATATTATTTTCAAATTAACATGATATTCTACGAGGTTTAAAATATAAATCAACTCATTCCCAAATCTTAAAACCGTTTCGACAAAGTTTTATTTTAATATATCTAAGATGACGCCCGTTGCGAATTTTTCGCAATTCTTTCAAAACATCAAAACTTTTATATGGTTATGAATTCGGCTAAAAATTACAGGAAACACAAAACTATCTGAAAATCATTGATACTTAATGTTGATTTCTTAATGAAAATATTTGATAGACAGCAGAAAATTGTATAGTTAAAATCATGTATTTCTTAAAAATATTCGGCTAGTTTACAGCGCCAAAGTTCTCCAACTATGTTGTGTCATTTTGGTGGTAAAGTCGGACTCGAAACCAATGCAATACTTTTCTTATGTAAACTTTGAAAATTAATTATAAAGAATTATGTAAAATTTTGAACTCCAACTACTTGTAGGACTCGTCCGGAAGCTGAAAGAACATATCTATAAATTTTCGCATCGATACATAAAACAGGTAGATTTGCACAGTGGTTAAGTTTTCATTTTTACTTCCTTGTACGTAAGTAAAGGAATAAGTATTGTAATCGCGAAAAATTTCGGTTTTCAGATTTCAGCGGAAATATCCATTTTGATCATCCCTGAATCCATTTTGACTAATTTCGTCGTGACGTCTGTACGTACGTATCTCGCATAACTCAAACGGTAAGTCGTAGAAAGTTGAAATTTTGTATTTAGGACTCCTATAACATCTAGTTGTGTACCTCCCTTTCTGGTTATTACACAATTTCCAGAAGTGGCACTTTACATGAAGCCTATAATAGATTTTAATGAAAAACTGTTTTAAAATATAATCCAAAACTTTTCAAATTTGGTATACAAGACTTTTATGTCAATCGAAATAACATAATTTTGGTTAAAATAGGCTAACCGGAAGTGGTACATTACTTGAAGTTGTTAAAAGTTTTTCTTGAATAAAATGATTTTATTATGATTTTAGAAATAAATGCTTCAAATAAAAGTTTTATAGAATTAATTTCTGCGTCTAGCACATCAAGTATTATTAAATTAGCCCTTTGTATAAGCGAGATATGTAAATTTAAAAATAATATACTTTTTTGTTTTTGTAATAAAGCTTGCTATGGATTAGGACAAGTTAAATACGTGCAATTTTATGATTCGTACAATAACAAATATTATATTTTTATTGTGAAACTAGTCATATTCATTGTTGTAATCAAATATTTCTTTGTTGTAATCAAAACTCTCTTTAAAAAGAACCGGGTTAGATTATGGTCGCCATATATATCTTACTGTTTTGAAGTTAAAATTAATATTTTGTAATTTATTTATTAAAAAAAATATGTATAGTTTAATAATCGTACAAGGAAGTGGTGTGGTGTCCACATCAGATTTTTATATATAAGGGCTGCGTTCCAAAACCCTACTCTAGAGTACGAAATTTACTCAGTCCTGCCAAAACTCATAACCTTACTCAGAGTTTACTCAACCTGTTCCAAAATAACCAGAGTTTACTCCAAAGTGATACTCTACTTACCCTACTGTTGAGGAGGGTACAGAAATTACTCCACAATATTATCAAACATGCATGCTCACGATTCTCAACATATAAAAGTAGTTTGCTTTCTTGAGAAAAAAAAAATATGCTTTTGGTTCAAAATAAAAGTAAGGAAACGCATTGTCCCATATTACGAGCACACTTTTATAATAAAAGCGCTTTTATATTATATTCGAGTGTGCTTCATAAAAACGTATTTATTAAAAAAAGGGCCCATTGACATTTGTTGTTGATGTTTGTTGTAATTATAGTTTTGAAAATTATTTAAAATGATTTTTAATTTAGTTTCAATTTTTTTCTTCAACAAAACTCTGATTCGTTCCAAAACACACTACACTTTTCAATTACGTCATTATAATCTAACTCCTACTCCAATACTCGGTACTCTTGATTTTGGAATGCACCCAAGATTTTTACCTAAAAGCATGATAAGCGGTCGAATAGCCATGAGTGCCTCAGCCACCGACGAACACAGTAAGAAAACTTGAAATCCTCGTTTAACAGTGGTAAATGCCCATGTGAGTTGTTTTTCTATAACAGGTCCTTCATAATCAATCGGCCAAAAACGTTCTTGATCTGCTATTAACTGTAAGAATATTCCGCGATACCATTTGTATATGATAAGCTTTGTAATCCACTGGTGCGATGGGCCGCCAACTTCTAAAGCACCAGCTACAGTTTCGGGACCCTACATATCAAATAAAAATAATAATACTTGGGTAAAATAAAATAACATATTTAGTAGGTAATTATTTAGATGCATTTATACTCAAATTACGTTTAGTGACCTAATTCATATTGCAAATATATAAAATAGTAACTAAATAATTTAATAACTCTATATTATTTTAAAGAAAGAAATCTATGGTGGTAAAACACATAAGAATATATATGGTGGTACTCTGGTTAATTATTAGTTTAAAAAAAAACAGTTATATCATAATATCTTCGAATATAATCCGAAATAATGCCGAATTTTGTGCTTGAAAATTTAAGAAAATACATTTTATTATTTTAACTTATTGGATCAACAAAAATTTTAATAACTATGAAGTATAGAATATCCATTTTGTACTTTTTCAAAACTTGTAGATATATTGGAAAAGAGCAAGAAGATCTACATCTCTATACCTCTAGACAGGAGGGAAACAAAAATAAATGAACGAACAATTAGGTATTTCTGTTAAAATATACATACATATATGTCTACAGGATGTTAAAAATAGCTATTTTTAGTACAAGTGAGCAAAGTATGTCTTTTTCTCACGCGTCCAGAAATTGGCCGCACGAGAGAATCGAGTGCGCCAACAGAACAAGTGAGAAAAAGACATGTTCACGTGTGCTAAACATGATTTTTTCCATAATCTTGAAATTAAATTTTCCCAAAAAAAAAACATTGTACTTTGTTTATTAATGAAAAACTCAGAAGTACATTATGTTTACAATTGAATTTAATTAACTAAAAATAAATACAAAAAAAATGTTCCATCATGTAGAATCATGTAGAATTATACGCTTGTGTATTTTGCTCACTTGTGAAGAAAGTTATTTACTTTGCTCACTTGTGAAGAAAAATATTTACTTTGCTCACTTGTGATTCAATATGCTACTTTGCTCACTATTTTCAGTTGAATAATAATGAATTTTGCTCACGATTGTGGAAAAAGGATATTTTTTTAAGAGTACCTATATATACTTTGATAGGCTGATTCTTGTTAATATATTGTATATTTTATTATTGTTTTCAGTGTAAATAGTTAAGTAGTTATTTTGTTGCTGTCCTCATTTCCCCTCTCAACATTACGGTTCATTGTCATATTCACGTACAACATCCCTTACACAGGCGCTTGACTTTGGTAATTCCAGGCATCAAAATTTCGCCCTTTTAAGTTTTCCGAGAATTCGTACACTCCAACAGTTTTCTCTAGCTCTGTACGAGTTATTTTTTCTCTCCGATTTAACTGTTTAATTGTTTATTATATAGCTACTAAAATCTATTAAATTAATGCACATTTATTTCATTATTTCTGTATGTATATATCATTAATAGGAGAATTTTATTATGCTTATTTTATAATATTTACTATTTTTGGAAATTTAAACCAAGTTTCAAGTATCCAAATTATTAGATGCATTAATGTTTTAGGAGCACAACAAAAATACATAATTATAAAATTTTAAAAATGAATATCTCTTTTTTTACGAATTTTCAAATAATATTTACAGCATTACTCTTAGTTCATGAAGAACTTTTAAAAAATATTTTTCAAAAAATACCTACGAACTGAAGCCGAGACTCTAGTCGAGATTTCAAGACTTTCTCGACAAGACTTGATACTGGTCTCGTCTCGTCTCGACTTATTAGTCGAGACCAAAATGATGGTCTTGTCTCGACAAGACCAAGACGACACAAGACAAGACCAAGACTGGTCTGGTCTTGCGGCAATACTAGACGCGATTACTGAATTATTTTATATCTAATCCTATTTCTTCCGCAGATTTTTTCATCCATTTTGCAATGTCGCGTATGCTAATGGGTGAATTTTTCTACATTGTTAAATTATTTTAAATTGCAGAATGAATTAAGCGTCAAAATCTATCTATTAGTTTTCACGTTCTTATCCCTTTTTCAGGAGCGAATCTACATAGGGGACTAATAGGGCTTAAGCCCTGGGCCCCCAAGAATCAAAGGGCCCTCAAAAATTAAACTGAATTATTTTCATAAATATTTAATTTTTTTTACTGACACTAAAATTGACTACCACACCCAGCACCCAGCTATGGGTAAATGGCGTTATAGTATATTTATTGTATTTTATAAAAAAAGTTTGTTTATACGTTTTAGTTAATAATTTTTTTTTATTTAATTTTCTTTAATATTACCAAAAAAATTTTCAAACAATATTTAGAAGATTTTTTTCAAGAATCTTCCACTTCCGATTGTCCAATTGTTACCAAAACCTTTTCAGATCTTCCCATGAATGTCCGATTGGGAAATACGTAGTTCAACAAATATAAAGTCTTATTGTTTTTGAGTAATCGTCCTTCCAACATCCCACATACACACATACATACATACACACACACACATACGCACACACACATCCACACACACACACACACACACACACACACACACACACAGACATCATCGTAAAAATGTTAAAATCGGATTTTAGTCACTCGTGCTCGACACTTTGTTTTTTTGATACACGTCCAATGAATATTTTCTTTATTCGCCTCTCTTTATAGAAACAATGGTCTTCAATAATTAACGCTTTCTTTTATCTGTTTGAATAACCTGACCATACATTTTTTTTGGGAGTCACGGAGCAAATTTACAAAACAAATGCGTTGATACTTTGAGAAAGAATGAAAATCTTCGTGCTTATTTTTCAATATTTATAGGATACATGGAAACACCATTATGGCCATGCCCATAATCTGTCCACTTTCAGGAATTTGCACTATATTCGGCGTCAAAAAATTATGGACTGTTGTTCAACTTATTCCCTTCTTCCACCATGTCCCTAGCCCTGTGGCGTTGCCGCTTCTTCATAACTTATCATTTTCAACTTTGCCCATGAACTGGTAATAGTGTAGAAATCTCCAGTCCATGCTTGTTTGACGGCAACAATAATTATGAAGACGTGAGGTAAGGCCCATGGATTAGGATTAAAAACGAGTTTAACCCCGAATTTACAATAATAATAATAATGTTCTTATGAATAAATATCATTAACAATTTCTATGAAGAAGACAACCTAAGACAACAATACATTTAGAAAAAAATACACAAAAGTGAATACATATGCGAAATTTCTTATTATCAAAGTAATACAAACTGTCCTTATTCAGATATTTTCTTATATCTATTGTATGCGGTGAACTTTCCGGGGTGAATTGTGTATAGTGAATTTTCCCCGGTTAATTGTAGGCAGTGAATGTTGGGTATACGCACATGTGCAAGTATTTATTTATGATACCAAAAGTACCTAATCATGGTTATATGGATTATTTTTGTGGTAGTATTACAAATATCCCTTGTGCTTGAATTTTAAATATGATTATTACGAGAACGCATATTTTTTTATAAAAGGCAGGGGTGGATTCTAGGTTTTTCGGGGCCTAGGACTTGAAGTACAAGGGAACCCCAATTTTTGTTAGATTAAAAATCTTTAAATTGGGGTTTTACAAAACAGTTATATTACCGACGGTACTTTACGGTAGCAAAACATGGACAATGAACAAACAAGATGAGTCAACGCTGAAAATATGGGAACGCAAAGTACTGCGGAGAATATACGGAGGAATTAAAGAAGAAAATCTATGGAGAAGAAGAACAAATAGAGAACTTTTTATGTAAGGTATTAAGACGAGATATAACTATAGAGGTGTTTCTATTAAAACAACTAGTACTTTTTCGGGCGAACTAATAACTTTAGAAAAAAAAGATTTAAAGATTTTTTCCTGATTTCAACAATATAAATATTGTACAGGTTGTATAACAATTATTTCCAGAAAAATGGGATTATATATATAAATAGGTTACACTATAAGGTAATATTGATATCTACGTAACACTCGTAACACTTTTAATTACATTTACCTATAGTATTTACCTATATTTACTGAGAATTTTAGTGACTCTAACTAAATAATAACTAAGGGCACCGTTTAAAAATACAGTTGTTATTTTAGTCATAGCTTATTTACCCCCTGATTAAAAGTACATACTATCAGTCATTGAATTCAGCCATTTAAACTTATATGACATTCCTCTACAATATTAAACATCTGAAAAATTAATTAATAAAAATGGGATACTTCAATCTTTAATATAACATATAATTGTTTTTATACTACTGAATAGCATATTTCATATACTTTGAAATTTGAACAATTATATAGGATGGTCCATTTGTACATATAAAGTTACATAATATTGCGTAAAATTGGAACAGCCTGTCAAAAACCTAACTGCGGATATATATATATATATATTCAAGGTGAGAAGTTTTCAAATGATCACCCGGTATATACATTTTAATATAAAAGAAACTTCGTTTGAAACTTTTTTCCATAATATTTAAAATAATCAAGTTATTAAATTAAAAAAAAAAAAAAACAGGCCGATGATCACTCTGTGTAATATCGAGTTTTATTAAATATTTATATCAGTTTAAATAAAATAAAGGGATTGAAAATATTAGAGAAGCAGTCCTCGTTATTTCTTTATTCAAAGAAAAATCTTTCAACTACTACCGACGTTTCGGATTCTATAATGATCCATCTTCAGAGTATATTGAAGTTATTATAATATATATACAGAGTGTTTCCTTTAAAACAACCAGCGCTTTTTTGGGCGAACTAATGACTTTAGAGAAAAATGTTATATACAAAAAATTACTAGGAAAAAGGGCTTAATTTATGAGGAATAATAAATAAAAAATTCAACCAGTGATTCTCAAACGGTAGAATAAAATTATATTTTTTTAAATGGCAACCTATATAATTTTTTTGTCCATTAGATAGAGATTTTTTTTCTTATTTCAACGATATAAATATGATATGGGGTTGTATAACAATTATTTCGAGAAAAATGATATTAAAAATCAGAAATAATTCTACAATATTGAAGTAGGCTATGCAATAAACAAATGCAAACAAATGATACAGGTGACAGATAGTTTTGTTACTTACGTTATTAAGTGTTTGTTTTCGTAATTGTTTAATTACTTATTAATAAAAAATGGCTTTGCAGTTGCAAGAATTAACAAATTTAGACTATTTTAATCTTACTGTTATGTATGGAGAGTGTGAAAGAAATTTAAATTCTACGATACGAAGATTTTCACGGCTTTATCCCCAAAAAGTGCAACCCACTCGTGAATTATTGAGAACAATTTTTCGAAATGCCCAAACTATCGTAACCTAGGCAATAGTCGTATTAATAGTTGTTTATTACATAGCCTACTTCAATATTGTAAAATTATTTCTGATTTTTAATATCATTTTTCTCGAAATAATTGTTATACAACCCCATATCATATTTATATCGTTGAAATCAGAAAAAAATTCTCTATCTAATGTACAAAAAATTTATATAGGTTGCCATTTAAAAAAATATAATTTTATTCTACCGTTTGAGAACCACTGGTTGAATTTTTTATTTATTATTCCTCATAAATTAAGCCCTTTTTCCTGGTAATTTTTTGTATATAACATTTTTCTCTAAAGTCATTAGTTCGCCCAAAAAAGCGCTGGTTGTTTTAAAGGAAACACCCTGTATGTATATATATATATATATATATTTAAATAAATAATATAATAATATTTTGTCGGCTTTTTAACTTTTTCAAGTTATAGCCCTATCTAACACATTTTTTTATTTGTTATATTTTTACAATTTTTGTTACATACATTCTACAAATTATAATAATGTATTAGAAGACACTCACAACATCCAAACCCGTGGTGGGAATCGAATCCAAGACCCCAGGGTCCGAGCGGAGAAGTCGCTTTGAGCGCTGCCAGGCACGCTGCTTCAACACGCTCGACCACCGAGGCAATCTATTGAAGTTATTATATAAGAAATATATTATTAATTAAGAAAGAGGATGAACACAGTGTCGTCAAAATTCTTAAAAATCTGTGATGCATGCATGTATTTTTAAGAATTTTTATTCGCCTTTGATGACATTGTGTTCATCCTGTCCCGTAAGAAATAATACTCTTATGATTCCAATGTAATAACTTCAACATACCATGAAAATGAATAACTAGGATCCGAAACGTCGGTTGCAGTTGAATTTTTGTTCTTTAAATAAATAATATAACAAGGACTGCTTCTCCAATATTTTCAATTCCTTCATTTCATATTAACAGTCGATTAAACTTCTTAATAAATAAATAAAAAAGACGAGTGTATAAATAGTATAAATATAATATTTAAATTACCTGATAATGTAATAATGGTTCCAACAAACACAATATGAAACAGCCACCAACTATTAAACTGTCAACTATGGTCCATACAATTCGGTTTTCGAAAATACTTTGTCCAGCAAGATATAAAAGTTTAAATGGTAAGAATGTTAAATTTATATCCTCTTTATGTTTAATCATTTTATTTTCTTCTACTTCTAATCTGGAGTTACTGTTTTTCATTTGATATTACTAATTAATGTATAAAGAAATATTAACCTAATATACAAACTTTTAAGCGATATTAATTAAATGACTTCTCAGTAAATTTTTGTATCATTTACGAGAACTAGAATAATTGGACTTTCGAACAAGTCAAGTTATAAATATAATATACGAATATGTACCTACGAGTAGCTTTATATAACTGACGTCATGTCTGCAATTTTTTTCGTGAGGATTATACTCGTAAGTACCAAGAAAATAGTTTCTAGATGTATTGCAATTTTAATTTGAATTATTAAGATGTAATTACATACAACTTTCATACATTAACAGATGAATCAAACGAAAATAATTAAAGTTTGATATGCAAGATATGTAACTGATACTTTTCAAATCTATTTTCTGTCAGTAACATAGCATGTAATTATAAGAAACATATTTAAGAAATTTGTTTTACTAAATATTCCACTAATCCCTAATTTGGTATTCAATTTTTCATTTACTTGTCAATGTTTTCGAAAACTGTAATTTTAAAATACGTAATTAAATATAACATTTTTCTTTTAACATAATTACAAAAATGCACGTAAAATATAAAAATGTACAAATATTTGCCATATGTCTTGCATTTATTTAACTACGTTAATTTTATAAAAAAATCTGATGTGGGCACCACACGACTTTCTTGTACGATTATTAAACTATATATATTTTTTTAATAACATGTCATGAGTGATGTGGACACCACATGACGTCTTGTGCGCCTATTAACCTATACATATTTTTTTAATAATTAAATTACAAAATATTGGCAGGCTTAAGCCAAGCCCGAGAAATATTTTGATATGGAACAAAAAATAATTCATTTACTACTATCATTCTTAAATTAACATTAATCTAACCCGGTTGTTTTTAAAGAGAGTTTTGATTACAACAAAGAAATATTTGATTACAACAATGAATATGACTAATTTCACAATAAAAATATAATATTTGTTATTGTACGAATCATAAAATTGCACGTATTTAACGTAATTTGACATGAACATTTTTTACTTTCCGTCACCTTTAGGTAAGGAAGGTATTGTCTTTGGTCAAAAAATTCAGTGATGAGTTTTTACTGAATAAGCATGTTTTAAGGTCCCTATAATACGATTTTACCATTTTTATGATGATATCTGTATGTATGTATGTATGTGTGTCTGTGTGTGTGTGTGACAAAAGTTCCGGATCCCATAACTTCAATACCACGATTCCAAAAATTATAATTTTTTCGTATTCCTCAAGTTTACATCCAGAAGAACAAGTGATTAGATTTTGGTTATAATTGGTGAACCGGAAGTTGCCACATTTGAAGATTTAACAGTTAAATTTCATTTATTGACATTTAATATTATTATAACTTAAAGAATATATTATTCTCTATACGATTTGATTACAATTTATACTTCATATTTTATAGATACAGAGTTAAAGAATTTTAAAGAAATTAAATTTTATAATTCAGCCAGCTATGCTAAACATGGAAACTGCTAATATATTCATATAATTCAAATTGACAGATGTCAGTATGAGTAAAAAGTAAATTAATGTGGCAGAGATGAGGATGTTGAAGTAGATGTTGGGGAAACACGGAAAGATACGGTAAGAAAATAACTCTAGTGTTACAATTTTCTAGAAAGATACAAGAAAGACGATTACATTGGTTTGAACATGTCATAAGGAGAAATGAAGAATTATATTTGAACAAGAATGAGTAGTTTAGTAATGGGAGGTTGAAGAAGCAGAGAAAGACCAAAGATAAGATGGAAGGACTGTATTGCGGAAGACTTGAGAAAAAAAACCGAATGAGAACGACACGCAAAAAAATCGACTCCTAACGAATGGGAAAAGCTAAAGAGGAAGATGTCAGTGTCAAGTGCAATTTGAATAGTTTGTTTATGAAATAATTTTACTGGAAATTTAAAATCTTTTCCAAGAAAAATTATGTATGGAATTTATACATTATACACAGGATTGACGGAAGGTATTGTGCTGGCCACAACAGATTTTTTTATTATTTTTTTGTCCTAATCCATAGCAAGCTTTATTACAATAACAAAAAAGTATATAATTTTTAAATTTACATATCTCGCTTATACAAAGGGCTAATGTAATAATACTTGATGTGTTACACGCAGAAATTAATTCTCTAACAGCGGTAATAATAAACAAGGATTAAGTTCAGAATAGCTTTTTTTTTAACATAGGAATAGCTATTCCTAGTTTACCACGAGCTTAATCTACAAATGCTTAATAATAAACATGGAATAAGACTTAACTCTAGAATAAACTCTCGATAAACGTCATTTTAACACCGGGTTAAGAGATATTCTCGGAATACCTAATCTGGAAATTATTTATTATTACCGCTGTTACAGCGGTAATAATAAACAAGGGTTAAGTTCAGAATATCTTCATTTTTACACAGGAATAGCTATTCCTAGTTTATCACGAAGTTACCCCACAAATGTATAATAATAAACATGGAATAAGACTTAATTCTAGAATAAACCCTCCATAAACGTCATTTTAACCCAGGGTTAAGAGATATTCTCGGAATAACTAATCTGGGAATATGAAATTATTTATTATTACAGCTGTGAATGTTTTATTTGAAGTATTTATTTCTAAAATCAAAATAAAATCATTTTATTCAAGAAAAACTGTTAATAACTTCAAGTAATGTACCACTTCCGGTTAGCCTATTTTATCCAAAATCTATTATGTTATTTCGATTGATACACATCACAGCTTGAAATCCATCGTTGATAATAAGTGCCCTGAAGATAGGCAAATCAAAATTTAGTATAATTTCACACTTGCAAGTTATTCGCTTAAATAAAATCTGCAGCTGAAAAATTCACATTTTGCCTGTATCTAGTGCTTTTGTATTTTTTTAATATTTATGAATTATTAAAATGGTCCCTTAATGGGGCAAAATTAAAGGTTATACTTCAATGATTTATTCTGAAAATTATTGATTTAAAAAGAGGATGTTTGTGAATAAAATAGTGTATAAACCTCGATGGGAGTTTCATTACAACCTCGCGCTGTATCTCACCTCGAGATTTCGCCTCTCGGTAATATACATAAGCCCTCCGCTGTAGTGAAACATAATAACCCACCTCGTATGTAATATACTATTGCGTATTTAATTTACCAAACCATATTTCAATAAATTTAGTATACTCTTTTGCCTACAAAAAATTTTAATGGCAAAAGAATATAATTTATAATTTAAATAAATGTATAAATTAAAATGAATTAGTGAACGTTATTATTTTATGCTACATACTTTTGAAACTATTTTAAAATTATAACTAATATTTTTATTTTATTAGTATATTATTATTATTTATTGAACAGTATTTTATATTATTTAAGAAAAATTATTTAAAAAATGTATAGCATGCTATGATAATGAATTCGATAAGTATATTCGGCAACACTGTTTGTGGTAGATTATGCATTTGTTTGCTGCACATTCGAGCGGACGCATCACTACGGACCAATCACTCACTTCTCACTTGTTGCTGATTGTTTGACTAGTACAGTCAACCAGTGTGAGTGGCTTGAAATGTTGTTTTCAGGTATTGTGTAAGAGAAAATATTTCAGACAAATAATAAAAAGTGTTCCTAAGTACGATAGAATTCTGCAGACATCCATATAATGGTAAGTTTTGGCTAATGTTATTTTTAATACTGAGGGGTTAGTTTTACATTATTATTACACTATTTATATTTCGTAGACAAAATACATGCGGTTCTATTCTATTATATACTTATTACCTGACAGACACATCACCGCTGTCATTTTTAATATTGTTTTATATACGAGTATATTAGTATTAATCAACTCTTAAATTTTCAATGTTAACGTTTATAAATTTAAGATATGCCGCTAAAATGTTAAAAATTATATACATACCTACACTATACACACATAATAAATAATAAACCTTTTAAACAGATTTCTAATACTTTATTACTTTAATAATAAACTTATAGGTATTTGTAATTTTTTTTTCTATTGTTGCAAAATAATTTTTTTTAAATTTTAAGGGGTTCCTAAATATTTTCTGAGCAATTGAAACTACTCATACAAAATGTTTCGAAATATCCAATTTTATTAAAATAGGATTGTTAAAAATAGAGCATATAGTACTGACCAAAATGAGTAAAAAATCTTAATCCACATGGGTCCGATCTTCAATAGATTCTGAGATATAAAGTAGTGAAAATGAGTTTTTACGGGGTTTACCTCTGCTATTTCGAAAATTATAAGATTTGCGACTACGATTAAATGAGACTTTTTGATTATCCTTTAGAGGTCATCTTAGTTGTGCTTTTGTTTTTCAAGAATTATCAAATAATTGTGCTAAGTTACATTTTGTGGCAACCTTGGCCAATATTTAATATTCAAACAACTTAGACAATTAGAAATTGACAAAAATGTTATTGTTTTTCCCTCTCGCTACCCTTGGTAAGGGAAGTATAGGGATCGTGCTAAAAAATCGCATATCGAGATTTTGGTAAATGACCACGTTTTAAGGTCCCTAGAATCCAATTTTAACATTTTCACGATGATGTCTGTGTGTATGTATGTATGTATGTGTGGATCCTGTTTACGCTCTAACTCAAATACTATCATTCAGAAAGTTTTGAATCCATGTATTTCTACTTTATTCTAATATGGAAATATCTGATTAGAGTTTGGTGGCAATCGGATAACCGGAAATGGCAGTTTACTTGAAGCTCAAGATAGAATTTCTTCAAAAAATACTTTTAAATGTAATTTTTTCTCAATTTGTTATTATAAAAATTAAAGATTATTCCATTTTCTACAAGTTTGCTTTAATACTTTTTCTATATATTGTATGGATAAATTTATAAAGTAATATACAGGGTGATCACGCGAGAATGAACCAGCAATTATCTTCGTTATTAAGTGAGATAGCGATTATCTTCAAATAAACAAATTTACTATAGAAAAGTACACAAAATTTGCTTTACAATGATAGTGTACAAGTAGGACGTTGTATTATTAAAAAGTAAAATGGCGGACGTTTGAAATATCTTACAAAATAAGTCAAAATAGTGTGGAATTTTGTTTTTTTGGATTTGTTGCCTAGGTTACGTCATATAAATGAATTTATCTTAAAAAATATCATCATCTATGAACAAGAAAACAATGAAATCTCACCCACTTGATTTTTTTTTATTCAATATGTTCGTATTTCAAACGTCCGCTATTTTATTTTTTAATAATATAATGTACTACTAATTTACTACCATTGTAAAGCAAATTTTATGTACTTTTCAAAAATATAAAAAAATATAGTATGTTTCATTTGAAATTTCAAAGATGGTATAACATACTCCGGAAGCGGAAGTAAGAGAACGCTTCTTGATACGACATCTTATTGCCTATATTGTCTATAGTAAATTTGTTTATTTGAAGATAATCGCTATCTCACTTCATAACGGAGATAATTGCTGGTTCATTCTCGCGTGATCACCCTGTACATATATAAAAATTATATACATAGGTAAATGGCGGAAGGTACTGTGTTGGTCACATCAGATTTTTTATAGTCTATTTGCTGACATCGACAATATTTTGTTTAATCACTATCTTTATCAGTTTTTTGTCGATGTTTCGTTTTTCTCGGAAATAGTTGAATTAACAACATACAGGTGACACTGAAAAATGGGCCACTCAAAATAACTTTTTTTTTAATGGTATTTGGCATAATGGTAGCGCTTCTGGTTTAACTGGAAATGACATTAACTTTCATATTATTTCAAATGGAACAGCCTACATATTTTTATATATTTGGATTCTACGTAAAATTATGAATTCAATATGTTTGAAGTCAATTTTTGTTGAAGAAATAAATTATAAAACATACGACAATTATGAATAATTAACAGGAGGAACCTTATTAGTACGGCAGTGATAACAAATTGATTATTTTTTTGCATCAAAACATGGAATCTTACAAAAATAACTGAATATTTAAAAAAATAACGTAAATATTATATAATATTACCTCAACTGTTTTCACAATTTGCCTGATATCATGGCTCACCAGGTTAATTATGCATCATTTTCTCTTAAGTTTTTGTACTTAATCTCTTCAGTAAAAATATACTTCAAGCATATGTTGAATCCGTAATTTTACTTAGATTCCAAATATGTAAAAATATATAGAGGAGTTCCATTTGAAATACGAAAGTTAATGTCACTTCCTGTCAAACCGGAAGCGCTACCATCATGCCTAATACTATGGATTTGTGAGCCCGTAAGCCTAGTATACAAATATTTAGAGAATTAAAAAAATAATTATAAATACAAAAGTTATATTGAGTGCCCCGTTTTTCAGTGTCACCTGTAATACATATACAGGGTGTTAATAAAAAACTTTACACACTTTAGCAGGTGATAGTAGAGATGAAAACAAGAAAAAAATTCTAATACACTTAGGTCCAATACTCATTGGTTTTTAGAAAAATTATGTATGGAATTTGTACATAATACACAGTATTGACGGAAGGTATTGTGCTGGCCACATCAGATTTAACAACTAAGGACTCTAGGTGTTTACGATCAATTGTAAACAAAGTTGCAGCCGTCGTCGAAGAGACTCACGCACTTGATCGTAAACACCTAGAGTCCTTAGTTGTTAAATCTGATGTGGCTAGCACAATACCTTCCGTCAATCCTGTGTATTATGTACAAATTCCATACATAAATTTTCTAAAAACCAATGAGTATTGGACCTAAGTGTATTACAATTTTTTTCTTGTTTTCATCTCTACTATCACCTGCTAAAGTGTGTAAAGTTTTTTTTATTAACACCCTGTATATACAGGCTGAGTCTGGGAAGACTCCCTCCCTTTAACTTTTTTATTATAAGTAATAGAAATAAATGTCCCATATAAAAGTTTTATTATTTTATCAGGGTGTTTGGCGTAAGTCCGGCACCACGAATATTTCGTTTATTTTGAGAGATACAAAAAAATGTTAATAAGCAAAGTTAAACTAGACAAAGGGGCTCATAAGATGATCATAGCAGAAATTTTGTATCACTTCCGGTTTTATAGCGGAAATGGGTACAACTTTAAAACTAGCATAGGGTATCGGTATTTTTATATATTTTTTCAGAATGTACATAAAATTTGCGTCACAATGATACCAAATTATCATAGTTTTACTTTAATCATTTCAAAATGGCAACCACCTATTCTCAAAATATGTATTAATAAAATTTCATACAATATATATATATATATATATATATATATATATATATATATATATATATATATATATATATATATATATATATATATATATATATATATATTAGCATTTTAGAATTATTGTAAAGTATGTAAGTTGAGAAGATTAAGGAAACTGTACATTTTACAATTATAGCTGGACATACCCAGTGCTAAGTATATAACTTCAGGTGTGCGACCCTCAGACGTTCCCTGAAATCCCAAGTTTGTGGGATTTCACACTTGTAATAACTTAATTCACTCAAGGTGGTGTCATTGCCGTCCATTATCATTCAGCAGATTTCTGTGGTCGCTGGTATTACGAACATAATTTCGGTTGATATTTGATTGTTGTAATTAACTTATCTCTATATACGAGTACATTGAATATAAACCAAAATATTCAAATTAACCATATAGAAATAAAATTGTATAAAATATCAAAAAATTAAATTTTACTGCGTGTTTTCAACAAAAACTGATATGAAAGGAAGAGGTTCTTTCGGTTGATCTATTATAACGGAAATCTAATCAGCTTTTCAAACGGTAAAAACGAGAAATACGAAAAGATGTAACTTGTATTGTAGTTTAACCCTATACTGCGTAATGTAGCTCATGCGTTTGCTAGGGGTCCCGGGTTCGAATTCCGCTAAGGTATGGATATTTGTAATGTGAACCCTATCTGTAATTGGGATTTAATCATGTTGAGGGATAAAAAAAATATACGAATTTTGCCTCATTAACAAACCTTTCAATATAATATAACCGTTTTTACCTTCCGTCACCTCTAGGTAAGGAAGGTATTGTCTTTGGTCAAAAAATTCGGTGGTGAGTTTTCATTGAATAAGCACGTTTTAGAGTCTTTACAATACGATTTTACTATTTTTACGATGATGTCTGTATGTGTGTGTGTGTGTGTGTGTGTGTTCGTATGTGCGCGTGTGTGTGTGTATGTGTGTGTGTGTGTGTGTGTGTGTATGTGACCGCTTTTTCGTGTACGATATCTCCAATACTAGAATTCCAAAAATTACAATTCTTGCGTATTCCTCTTCCTTACAACCATATGCAGACATGTTTAGATTTTGGTTATAATTGGTCAACCGGAAGTACCCTCATTTGAAGATTTTAACAGTTTTTCTTGAAAAACTCAGTTAAATGTTATTATAACTTAAAGAATATATTATTCTCTATACGATTTGATTGCATTTTATATTTCATATTCAACAGATATAGAGTTAAAGAATAATAAAGATAAAAAATTCGTATAAATTTCATAATTCAGCCAGCTATGCTAACATAACCATGGAAACTGCTAATATATTCAGGTAATTCAAATTGACAGATGTCAGTATCAATAAAAAGCAAGTAATTGAATGAAAAAATAAGGGAAGTAATTCTAGTGTTAGAAGTTTTTAGATATAATAGAGACGATTACATTGGTTTGAACATGTCATGAGGAGAGATGAATAAATTAATAAAAGGTGGAAGAAACATAGGAAGACCAAATATAAGATGAAAAGACTGTATTGCAGAAGACTTGAGAGAAAAGGAACTGAATGAGGACGACACGCAAAACAAAAATTAGTGGAAGAAGAAAATAAAAAGTAGCGACCCCCCAACGAATGGGAAAACTAAAGAAGAAGAAGATGTCAGTGTCAAGTGCAATTTGCATAGTTTGTTTATGAAATAACTTTACTGGAAATATAGGATCTTTTGCAAAAAAAATTATGTATAGGGCGCGTGCAGTGACATGACTTTGCTGCCTTTGGCAAGCAGATATTGGGACCCGTATCAAAATGACAGCAATTAATTATGTCCATAACTGACAAGTGTCATAATTTTTCATTCAAAATTTCATGATTTTCTTATTTCATGTGATTTGTTTGTTATCAGGAGTATGGAATTCCGTTGCCGAGAAAGGGAATCATAAAATACCAAAAATTTAGAATCTTTTGCAAGAAAATTTATGTATGGAATTTGTACATAATACACAGGATTGACGGAAGGTATTGTGCTGGCTACATCAGATTTTTTTTTCTTGTAACTTTTTTACTTGAATATATACTAGATTTGGTCTTGGACCTTCCCAGGTACTTTTTGGTTTTTGCCTTCCTTCACTGTCATATGTTTCGCCGAACCAAAACAAATTCTAATTTTCTTACGTATTTACTATTATTGACGTTCCGATTTCATGATTTTTTTTAATCATGAAAACTCGATAAAGTTTTATCAGCTCTATATGGCATTCAAATCAGAAATGGTAACAATCGCTATAGAGAAAAATGTCGATAAAACAAAATAGTGTGCCTGTAGAAGAGCACTAGTTGAAATCCGTAATATAGGGAATACAAAAATACATTGTTTGTTAATTTTGCTGTAGTTAGTTACCTATTAATTTCAGACAAAAATGTTTCAAATAAAGGTTGTAGACAATAAAATTCTACACCCTAATCGCTTATCAGATTTTATTTTGCATGTTTTCTGACGTGTAAAACCGAATTTGAAATTTCATAAATATTGTTCATTTCTAGTGTTAGCCATAGAATTGACACAAAATTAAAAATGAGTGCATAATATTTGAACTGCCACTACTGTCAGAAAAAAAAGTTTATTAGGTCAAATACTAATTAATTTTAATTGTGTTATAAAAAGAGATTTCGTAAGTATTATATATTATATTAACTATTTATTGTGTTTTGGTTAATAAAAAAACGTTTTTATTCAGAAGAGAATTTGCAAATAATTATTCTGACATTCCATGAGCAATATTTGCAAAATTTCAAATTCGATTTTACATGTTACAAAACACGCAAAATAAAATCCGATTAGTAATTTATATGTAGAATTTTATTATCTACAACATTTATTTACATTTTTGTCTAAAATTAATAGGTAACTAAGTACAGGAAAATAAAAAAATAACATTTTATTATCATACGTAATATAACAAGTGATATGATTATCATCGATGATATTCTCGAGCTGCAGATTTCACGAGTCCGAAGGACGAGTTGAAATGTGCTGCTTTGGTTTCACGAGCAATATCTTCGATTATTAATCATATCACGAGCTTATATTTAATGAGAGAATATAATGAATTTTTGCAATCTAACCTAACCTAACTTTTGATATATACATATTGTATTAAAACATGGTACTTACGAGTTTTATTTAAATTTGGACTTTGAATTATTGTTATTATTTATTTTTATACTCAAAATTAACTGTCAATGGCATAAATAAAGAAAACAAATCCGTTAGTAAATAATACGGTGATAATTTCCTTGTTTTTTATCATCGCTGTGATAAATGCGTAGCTAGAGAGATTCTGAATGTTGATTGGCGGAAAACATGTCACGTGACTAAGTAATTATATTCTCAATATTACGGATTTGAAGTAGACACCCGGTATTATCATTACCAAAATCTGTAAATACCTTAGTAGTTTTGTAGATGAAACAATAGATAATAATCTATATTTTCATACTATGTATCTATTAGGTACTATTAGGAGTATTTTATCTGTTTTAAATATCATCAGTAATACAAGATTAAATTAATTAATAATTTTTTTTTCAGCTATTGGGGTCGGTACATGAGTGATAAATCTTCCGTTTAAGCCGATATTAATTTACATTCCAAGAGAAAGTGGCTCGTTCCATTTTGTCTTAGCTTGATACTTTTCGTAATACGAGTATATGTACCATTTTAAGATGTCAGTCTTTTGGATTGCTACAACTGTTGTTCTGCTGTTGCCAGGTATTCTTATCTTTTTATGTAGGTATAGTTTGATTTATGGAAGATGACTATTCAAGGTCATTTATTAGCCGTATGATAAGTAATTTATATATATAACTTCAGTACATTATATTCCATTAGGCGTGTTTTTTAATTTTCTATACTTTAAATTTACGTTGATGTAATTATACTTTTCAAATATTATATTCTGATTCATATTGAAGATTTTTTGGTAGAAATTTCTACAAAATATTCCAAAAACCTTCTGAAATATATCCCGGACTTTTTCATTTCATCAGATGTCGCAAATTGACCCAACAGTAATATAAATATTTAAGAAATTGTCAATTTTGTAGTTTTTTATTTTAATATGCTTGGGTGTAAGCTACCGACAAACAGGATGTATGTGGTAAGTGGCATGAAAAATTGTGATTTAGCGGAAACTAATGTGATAAAATACTGATTATACAAACGATATTCTAACTTGTTTTATACTACATAATATGTTGTTTAATAATTTGATTGCGCACAATAAAAATGATGTCCAGAATTATATACCTAGTGCCTGAGTGTCTGCTCGCGAATCTAAGGAATCGGGTTCGATCCCGACCGAAATTTTTAATTTTTAAAGATATTTTTTGAACAATTTCAACACTTCCTCCCCCTCTTTTTTGAGCTGAGCCTCTCCTTCGACAAAAGTCACGAGCCGCCACTGGGTGCCAACATTCATTCATGCACTGTAACTTGTCGTAATGGACACTATTAATTCACAAAGATCAATATCAGAACCAGTCGCAGTGTGCAGAAAAATTGTAGGTCATTTTAACCATTCATCCGCCGCTTGCTCTAAATTAAAAGATATTCAAAAAGAGCTCAATATTGCACCTAAAAAAATAATTTAAGACGCACTCACTATGTGGATCTCTACTTAATATATGTTACAAAAAATTCAGAAACAAAAAAAGAGCATTAAGTATTTATGCAGCCGACAAGAATTAAAATATATTTTTAAACACAAATCAGTGGTGTTTAATAGAACCTTTACTAAATTTATTGGAACCATTCCAGGAAATTACTAAAGGTATGAGTTCAAATGTTGCTTATATTTTGGAGGTAATCCAAACTACCGTGAGTTTAACTTAAATCCTGCTACGTCTTCAGCTTAACGTTTGTCACTTGTAATAAAAAAAATCTTATTCTTCTAAAAAATATTAAAAACGAAAGAAATTTTAATTAATAATGATATGAAAAATGAAAACGATGTAAATGAGTTACGAGCTATAGAATATATAGAAAATACTGTAACGTCGCCGCCACCACCGCTCCGTAGCCCTCGCCGCCGCCGCGCAATAGCTGGCGCCGCTCTGTCCGCGCGTAGCGGACTTGTTAGGACAGGTCGTGGTGACGTGATCTATTGTGCATGCTGTTTACCTCGAGAAGTTCTCTAGGAGGTTCTAGAACTAAAGTCGCCAGGTATATAACCCGTCGCCAAAGCCAGCGCACACAGTCTGTAATGTAGAAGCAACGAGTAAAGAAGTCTGATATAAATAAGCGTCTTTTAATTATCTTTTTAATATTTATTTATCGTTTAATAAACGTATTCTTTTACTTAATAATAATTCTGTTATTTGTACACTTCACCCATATAAATAAAAACGTTACAATACGCATATTAGAAAAATATGACAGAAGCAATAATTTTTACGTCATACTGGTTTCTAAAGCAACGTTTTCTGAACGATTTATAAAACAAAAAGTGCAACATTAAAGTCCTAGAATTTTAAAATGATATTTTAAAGTTCTAGAACTTTAAAACCATACCTTCATACTGAAACCTTTATTTACATAGTATTAAATTGTTCTTCACCTCAGCAGCTTCCTCCAAAATATCTCGAGGAATGTATTTTTCATTAATTATAGCGAATAAAAATATTAATAAAACCAGAGATATTCATTTTCAGTCAAAATTTTGCTAAGATTTTTGTTCAATTGCGACAGCCTAGTTATACAAAACTCATACTGATACAAATAGCTGCATATTTCTTTTAATAATTTATTAACTAGAAACCAGTATGATATAAAATTATGTATGTACTCTCAGACGAAAAGTGTTTCAAAGTACTTACAACTAATTACAACTTGTTCATACCTTAAAGATTCACTTTTTGACCTAGATACATAAAATACTATTATAGTTTCGACTACACAAAATTCTTTTAAAGTTCTCATTTGTGTTGCGTAAAGAAAATATGCATAATTTATTAACTCTTTCAGTCTCAGAAAATTTACCACATTTTTTACCTGTGCGTCACGGAAAAATAAAATACATTATTTTAGAAAAAAAAAATATTTAATGACAAAAAGTACATTGTGTTAATATAAGATAAATTTAATTAAACATCTTCAACGGCTCCACGGTGTCCTGGGGGGGTGGTACATAGTTTGTACCACTATGACTTTGAATGAAAATCTTGGAAACAAGTTTTGCTCTTTGACAAGCAGAGTGGTAAATTGCATACAGAACATATCCACTCAGTACGCACTTGTTTCTTTTTTGTGCTACAATTGGCACAGCGTTTTCTTGTACTACGAATTGGCTGATGAGCTGAACTCTGCAATCTTACTTCAGCAGGTACCGTCGGCTTGTGTTTCTTGAGAGTCAAGGACGGACCATTATCAGTTTTTTGTCTCAATGATATTAATTTTTCTGATAACAACCCATCGATTACCCGTCTACGGAAATCTTTTTGTGAAATAATATTTCCGTGTTGTAACTTATACAGTATGAATGAGTTGCAAACACATACGTCTAAGAAATGAAAAAAAATGCGATGCCACCATTTATGGCTCTTACGGTTTATTTCGTAAGATGCTTTCAATTGGTCGAACTTGTCAACAAAATTCATATTCGCATTATAATCAATTAAAACTTTAGGACATGGCACTTCAATCACTTCTCCATTTCTTTCTCGCCGGCGTACAGTCGACGTATCCTTAGGATCATGAAAGTTTGATAATAAGTGGACTGATCTTTTATCTTTCCATTTATACATAGATAATCCAGTATTGCTTATTTTCCAATCAAACTCACCCCTGGATAATTTTTTGTCTTCTTTCATAGCTGGAATATTTTTCCTAGTAAAATTGATTGTTCCACATGCATGAATGTTTTTATTTTTCAATTCCAACATTAACTTGTAAGAGTTGAAATAATTATCGAAATACAAATGATGATTTTTTCCTTCAAGTCCTCGCACTAAATCTTTTACAACTCGCCCTCCTAGATTTTTCTCCACAGTGTCGTTGACTTTACCAGTGTATATTTCGAATCTATATAAATATCCGGATTTGTCTGCCAAAGACCAAATTTTATAGCCTCTTTTTATTGGTTTTTTGGGCATATATTGTTTTAGTGAGCTTCTGCCCTTGAACCTTATCATAGACTCGTCAATTGCCATACAATGATTCGGATGGAGACACTTTTCGAAGTTTTCTGCCAGTTTGTCTAAGAAGGGGCGAACTTTGTATAATTTGTCATATTGAGCGTCGTTTCTATTTGGCAAAAGGGCATTGTCATTTAAATGAATATTGCCTAGAAGCCAACTAAATCTATTCACTGGCATAAATTGACTCACGTACGCATCATGTAAATCCGGACTTGAACTCCAATAATCCTTGTAACTGGGCAATGATTTAATCCCCATTAATAAATTTATCCCCAAGAATGCTTTCATTTCAATTAAATTAGTTGACTGAAATCTTTTCCCAGAAGCCTGATATTTCTGAGACGCATATAAATTAGTTTGGAAAACTAAATTTTCAATAATGTTGTCGGAAAATAGTAAATTAAAAAATTTGTATGGAGTAGGATCTTCAATTTCTTTCACAACTTCTGAAACTCCTGAGTAATCGAGAAACTGAGGAGGTGCAGCTACATTGAAACAATGACCCCATTTTGGAGGCATGTCAGTAGTCGATTCGATAATTTTCAAACGAAGTTGGCTCAGAGGTATGTTTGATTCAGAATCGTCAGAGTCAGAATCCTCAATTAAATTATTGTCCTCTAATTGTATATCATTGTCCAATTCTACACCGGCGATCAATTCTGTGTCATCTAAATCGTCATCAATAATTGACTCTTGGTCAGAGGGTATACCTTCATATACGGGCAGATCTTCGTACTGGGTTGCTAAAAAGTGTTCTTTTGAGCAACCTTGTACAAAGAATGGCAATTCCTCGTCCATTATTCTACAAAACATAATTCTATGTAACTATATTTTAAAACATAGAGGTACATATAACGTACCACCGTATTTTTGTCCAAAACTAAAAATATATGCGTAATTTTATACTTACCCGTATCTCCATCTTTTTTTATACAACTAATGTGTTCCTTGATATAAAAGTTTAAAGATAAAACCAACTATGTTCATTAAAATCGATTAATTTATAAATGTACACTGAAAAACCAAGTGATTGACCTTATAACAAGCTTACACAAGCATGAAGTGCATTACAATAAAACGCACGTTATTCACATCGTACCTTTACAATCACATAAACACATTTATGGTGGTGGTACAGTTTCTAGCCTACTAGTAAGAATGGAAATAATATTTATCTAAGTGGTCCAATTTACGTACCACCATGGCGCGCTTGCTTGAAAAAAAGTGGTACATACACTGTACCGCTAATCCTAAAAGAGTTAACTGTAGTAGAAGACCGTCTAGAATTTTCTTATAATATGTAAATAACAATTAATTACAAACGACATAACGTATACTATACTTTGATGTATGTATTTCTTTTTTAGTAATAATAATGCTTCGCTCTTAAATAAACTGCGCGTTAGGTGTTTCTTTTTTCTTGCGATATTTTTGGATTTCGTTAATTGTTACTATTCTTAAAATTTTTAGCCTCTGTTCTACAGTAAAGTATGGATTACGACCTCTTTTTGCAGTCATCTAGCAACGTATATGTATACCGTGTGTCTATCTTAAAGGTGTACATAGGAGATTAACATGGGAAATCAGTTTTTTGCAATTCCCTGCTCATCTAATTATTTTAAGAAAAAACGCGTCAAATAAAAGTTTTAAGGCATAAAATTCTGCATCTAAATCAATAAACAGAATTAACTTTACATGCTTTATAACGACAGAAATTAAATATGAAAATGTCGAAATTTACGATAGCCATGGAATTAAACAAAAAAATAAATAAAAGCTTGACGTTTTATTTGTCAAATAAGTTATTTGACGTTTCTGACAATTTGATTTTGTCTCTGGTTTTGTTGTCTGATATTATTAAAAAATGAATATACTAATGAAGAGCGAGTTTTCATAATAAAATGTTTTTTATGGAGGTAATAGTTACCTCAAAGTGCGTGATTTATTTTCCGTTAAGTTTATGGATCGGCCGATTCCCAGTGCAACTACAATTATTAAATTGGTGACAAAATTTGAAGACTGCTAGTGTGTCTTCAAATACACGTGAGCCGCGTTATCAGAATGTGCCTTGCTGGAAGAAAAAGTGTTAGAAATGATAAGTGTAAACCCCTTCTGTAGTACTAGATGTATTGGAAATGAGTTGGGAGTTCATCACAGCATCATATTTTATTTTTTAAAAAATCGTATTATTCTTATAAAATGTAGTGTCACCAAGAACTTTTTCCATACGATGAAGAAAGAGTGTTTACTAATTATAAACCTTTTCTTGCTTGAAAATATTATGTTACAAAATATTGAATTTTTAATAAATTTATATTATTTAAACAAAACTGTATTTTTTAACTTTATTTATTAATCTAATATTTCTGTTATTGTCATACTTAACGATATTTGTCCAAATCAAATTGTTAGAAATGTCGAATAAGTTAACTTACGTTGTGACAGATAAAACGTCAAGCATTTATTTATTTTTTGTTCAATTCCATGGCTATCGATATTTTCAACGTAAATTTTGACATTTTCATATTTAATTTCTGTCGTTATACAGCATGTAAAGTTAATTCTGTTTATTGATTTAGATGCAGAATTTTATGCCCTAAAACTTTTATTTGACGCGTTTTTGCTTAAAATAATTAGGTGAGCAGGGAATTGCAAAAAACTAATTTCCCATGTTAATCTCCTATGTACACCTTTACGACAGACACACGGTATAGTAGCATGTATACAAAAATAATTCACATTAAACATAGCTACTCACAACAACAAGTAGTAAATAAAAATGTGTAATATTTAAACACAAAAAGTTTCTAGATTTTTAGGGGAAAATAAAAAGTTACTATAATAATGCAATGTTTGAAGAGTCATAGAATTTAGGGTTTAGCTTTAAACCTTGGTCCAGTATAAATAAATCTAAGAGATAAACTGCGGTGGTGCAAACTGTCCTAAGAGTATTTTATCTGTTTTACATACTATCAGTAATATATGATTATATTAAATAATAATATTTTTTTTTAGCTATTGAGGTCGGTACATGTCTTGTACTATTGATGAGATAAATCTTCCTTTTAAGCCGGGATCAATCCGTAGTCCTAGGGAAAGTGAATCTTCCGCTTTGATACTTTTCGTAATACGAGTATATGTACCATTTCTATGATGTCAGTTTTTTGGATTTCTACAACTGTTTTTCTGCTAGTGTCAGGTATTCTTATCTTTTTATGTAGGTACAGTTTGATTTACGGAAATTGACTATTCATGGTCATTTATAAGCCGTTTAAATGTATATATTATTTCACTGCATAATATTCGTTCAGGCGTGCAATATATTATATTTATAGACATAGTTTATCTGAAATAAAGAATTGCAACTTACTGGAAAATTATGTTTCTTTTTAAATAATGCTTTCCTCAAAGTTTTATTATCTTCACCATGGTTAGGGACGAAGTAAAAATATAGGTTTGACATAAACCACTATAATTTAAACATCATCAACACTGAATACATATTAACGCAGCGTAATTTAGAAAATAATTACATGTGTACTACACTCTATATGGTTCAAGAATGCAAGGAAGCGTGGTATATGAACTTTTAGGTCAGCCCCACATGTGTGAGGTTTACATGTTTACATCAGCTACCAGTCCATATTAAAACAAGCGATTCATTGATCCGAGTCTCAATAAATTAAAACAATTTTGACAGCAAATTCCTTTTATATTCTAAAAGATTTTTTTAATTTCAGAGAGTAATCTCTCTTCTAGTTTGGATTCTTAAATTTATTTAGTATGTTATTATAATTTTGTTCATCTGACTTTTTCCTATATGTACTTGTTTGTATCTTACGAATTTAAAAACCGCATAAGAACGTTATAACTGCTAAATTGATTTTTTGACAGTCTAAAAATGATGTTTTAAATGACAGCAGAAATCAATCATGCCCTCATTACCGGCTTTAGAACGAGAGTTTTTGGGCAGATTTAAAAAAAAATTAGTTGTTTTCTGACAGTATACGTTTAGCGTGCTCACACTTTTAGCCTGGACGGTAGCTAGTGAACTACCTTAAACTTCGAAATATTTGGCGTCGGTCGGGATCGATCCCGGTTTACCAGACACTCTGGCACGCGTCCACAAGATCTGAAAATAATAATTTTAGACAAGAAATTCATATCTCGCTTATTAATTCGAATTTTTAACATCGCGTTTTCAGTAATATATGTATATATTATATCATATATAAGAAAATCATTTCACGTCTTGTGATTGGTGTAAACGTGGGAGACAGTTTTAAACTACTGCAACTTTTTTTATTGCATTTGTATAATAAATGAGGCTAGTTAAATAGAACGTAAAATGAAATAAATAATTTTAATATAAATAGAAATGATTAAATTACTGGATTGCAGTCAAAAATAATTATTTAAAATTCGTCCTCTACCGGTCTCGGCATCTCCAATGCCTTCTTCAGGAGCTACAATTGATATAATTTTATATACAGATGTTCCGCGACTCGACCGACAAACTTATACCATATATTCCGGGGATCATTCCGATCAAAAATTGTTATATGACCTATAGGTGAATCCCTCTTTGTTTCGGAAATATCGAAGAAATTTAAAAAAAAAAATGATAAAAGAAAATTTATTCATCAATGGATAGCTAATTAACACAAAATTACAGCAACTGTTCAAAATGAGAACCGCCATTTTCTAAACATACATTTATCCTTCGAGGCATAGAATGTTGCCAGTTAATTACTGCCAATTCATTCTTTAGGGAATTAGTAGCTTCAACTATACGGTCAGTCAACTCTTCCCTTGTTTACCATTACTAAACACACGAGATTTGAGGACACAGAAAAAAATCTAAAGGTGACAAGTCAGGTGACCGAGCTGGCCTATGTAAAGGACCACCTCGTCCTATCCATCTTTCCGGAAAATTTTCATTAAGAAACACCGTCACTTGTCTCCCAAAATGTGGTGGTGCCCCATCTTGCTGGAATCACATGCCACGACGAGCTTCCAGAGAAATATCTTCCATGTAATTTGGCAATTCGTCTTGCAAAAAGTGAAGGTAAGTTTCTGTAAGGAACAATGCGATCTGGGTATCGCCTGAGGTACTCCACAGCTGCAGCACGTCCACTTCCATTGCAAAAATCATACACGAAAACCATATCGGCATATTATGCATTAGTAAAATGCGGCGTAATAGCTTAAATTAATAAGAGAGTACAAAAAAAATACAGCATTAACTACGATAGTAAACAGCTAACTCATTTTTTTTTAATTCCTTCGATATCTCCGAAACAAAGAGGAATTCACATATAGGCCATATAACATTTTTTGATCATAATGATCCCCGAAATATATGGTATAAGTTTGTCGGTCGAGTCGTGGAACACTGTATATGAAATTTTTCGGCACCCTTAAGAATTAATATAATTTGGTTTTAACAAGTATAGTTCCGAAGTTTGTTGTTTTACCTAATTTCTCGTTCATATGATATGAAGTATAAAATGCAATCCAATATTATAGAAAATAATATATTGTTCAAGTTATAATAACATTAAATGTTATTTTCAAGAAAAACTGTTAAAAGTTGCACACGTGGGTACTTCCGGTGGACCAATTATAACCAAAATCTAATCATGTCTGCATATGGATCTAAACTCGAGGAATACAAAAAAATAAAAATTGATGGAATCATGGTATTGGAGTTATGCGATCCAAAACGAGCGTCACATACACACACTTAACACACACTCACCCAGACGCACACACATACAAACAGACATCATCGTAAAAATAGTAAATTCGTATTTTGTGGACTTCAAAACTTCATTAGAAACTCACTATCGATTTTTTTGACCAGACAATACCTTCCTTACGTAAAGGTGACGGAAGGAAACAATAAAATTCAGAACTACTTAAAATTGTTTTTTTTAAAGAAGTTAGTCTATTCTGCCTTGGAACGTACTGCAATGATTTAGAGCGGTAATGATTTTAATACCCGTGCGGGGTTGTTAGTCCCCCATCGGGCGCCTCCCCAGGTGGCGGATAGGGGAACCCTCACCGGCTATGGTGGGTACCGAGGAAATAAAATACTCGGGGCGGACCAAAACTAGCACAACATTCGAATGTAACTGACGTAACCATTTCATAGAAGTTACAACTTTTGGAGGTGGGTTCAGAAAATATCCGAAACAAGGGACCCCCCCCGGTGGCAAGGTGAACGACATCTTCATGCACATATGGGATTTAGTTTGCTTGCAGGGGCATGTAAGCGCTTGCGCTGGCATTCAGCCAGGGAATGAGTGTACTCACCGGCTGTCGTATTTCCACTCTCAGCGAAATAATAATAAAACGACTTGAGCAGCCATATTACATAATATTTTATATATTAATTACCTTTGTACTTGTAACAAGCATATTATATTAATACATGTGTTACTGAGTTGAATCAAACAATTATGATTAACATACGTACAAGTTCTATAGTATGTGCTAAACAATACCAAATTGAATAATTTAATTTAAATGCAGAGTATTTTTTACACATAAATAAAGAGATCATCATAGCCCGTAGGCGTTCTAAGTCTTCCCGCGCGTCGATGGTATCCTGGATGGTTTCTCTAATCTCTGCATTTGTTCCTCTAGTAGTTGTTCCATCATTGGATCCAGCTCTCGACGTGAGCTGTTTAGGGCAATCTGAGAAGTTGACTGATAGTGAAGAACAGTGGACCGTGGCAATGACGTCCTCACTTGTAATTCTTTGCACTACATGACTTGGCGGCAATGCGCTAGTACTTCCCGTTTTTAAACTGGTAGTGAGCTGCGTTGTAATTTTTTTTTGTTACCTTGATTTTTTTAATTTTATTCAGCCTATGTACGTACATACCTTCTGTTACGCTTAATTTAGGGCTTGATCATTTATACTCGCTTATAAACTTCATGAAATAAATACATTTGATCCTTACTGTTTTATAAAGGAAACACCCGCGAGTCCTAAGGCTGCGAATAAGACTTGGTAGAGGCATATTCGAAATAAATACAATGCACTGTTTAGCTTAAGGCTGATGTTTATTTAATAAGGGTTATAATTATCACTTTTGCACAAAGTACATAGAAATACAAACGAGGATTACATACACATTATAATTGACTATTTGTAACATTATAAAAGTAGACTTACGTGACGGGGAATACTATAGGAATCACCTAGTAGCCCACACATTTCTACTATTCTAGGAATTTCTAAAACGCAAATAGGATGAATGTGCATACCCTGGTTATCATCTCATTTGGACATCAAGCGTAACTATCGAAAGCTGCATCCTGCCTGCTCATTCTTTAATTTTTGTCCAAACATGGCTATTTCGTCCTGAATGGAGAATAATCGTTGCACGTGGTTTCTAGACGCAATTTGGAAATCCCAACCAGCCGAATTTCTGTCGTTTGCTAAAATTTGTCCACCCATATTTGGCGTGGTGATTCTCAATATTTTTTTTTTAATCTTCGCAGTCCCTGCTTGCTGTGTGTCCTCTGCAGCAAGTTTTTAATTGTGTCCTTCTCTTCCGCCGCCAAAAATATTACCTTGTATATTAGTGGTACAGAGGTTTCATAGGCGATTGCCTCAGGAAGAATTTGGAAATATTAGTCTATATATGTTGTATGAGCAAGCGGGGTAATATGTGAGTTCCTTACTTCTTTCATGTGATCCTGGTCCTTCTGCGGTTTGTAGGTGCGAGTTTTATCAGTGTTCTTGCGTCGAGTTTTTTGAATCTTTAAATGCTGTGATCTTGATACTTCTGCGGTTTATGGGTGTTATTTGATCAGTGTTCTTACAATTGTGGTTTCTTTAAATACCTTAATCGCGATTTTGCGGTTTTCCTACTACGGTGGCTGTTTACCACGTCACTATGTTTTGATATACCCGCTTACCAAATTAAACATGGCCGAGTCATCGGTCGGTGCTCACGGCCTATGACCCCTAAAGCTTCACCCGCTTAGTGAAGCCTACCCCGTCTACAAACTAAGGACCTTTATTTTATACACAATAATTAAAATTCTCGTACTTGACGAATACTTTAAAAAAAAACACATGTGGGCCACGTATCCTTTTATAACAAAACTTATTTATTACGCGCGTAATCACTAAATGCGGTGACCATTCAGCCGTACGAAATAGGGTACTGGTGATCAGTCAATTCCGCATTTCAGGCCAGCCACTCTCAGAGCACTCTAACTATTTACTTATCTTTTTAAGAAGGGGGCTCCAGGCGTCGCCTCTTCTACTGTAGGTGCGGGTTTCGGCTCCTACAGATGTCCCGAAGTCCCAGGTTGTGACCCAACGGCCTCTTGCCGGGCCGATCCTTCCGCGACTGGGGTTGCCGATTTTTAGGGGAATTCTCTTCCCGTTGGGCAGCTTCATCGTACCCTCGGATACTTCTACGAATTCTAACTCGGTTTCCGTTGTGCTCCTTGTACGCCTGCACAGCGGGCAGCGTTCGACTTTCTAGTGTTTATTCAGGTAGTGCAGGAGAATTATAAGTCTGATGATTCCAAAGATGGTTAGTGTAATAACATATAACAAGTATATGGTCACTAGCTCTGATTCCGTTATGCCATTCGACCCTACCAAGTGGATGAGACGTATTGCCGCTAGACGGTTTTGTCGTAATATTTTTACGATGAAGAAGGTTAGGGTGATATTCTACATATAGATTAGGACATCTTTACGAGTTGAAAAATAATTTGGTTCCCATGTAAAGGGTGTAAATTTTTCATTCCAAATTCTTGACGTACAACTTATAGAAGATAGATTAAGATGTGGCACGTACAATGTCCAATTGTAATTTAGGCATTCTGACAGGTTGCTGTACTCGGGATGCGTTTCCGGTGATAGTGGGTTGATTTTCAGTGATTTTAACGTGGACCATGTGGCTGGCAATACGTGGACAATTTGTAGTTGACGACTATCTTCACCGCACGGTACCCGTGCGGCTATCACTTGCGTTGAGTTGATATATAACGCGCAATTACAAGTTAACTGTACTTGGAGTGCGCCTGGCTGTATTATACGTAGCTTATTCACTTCCTGTACCCGTCGTGGACATTGTATGTGCGTATTATTTTGTGGATGTGTTATCACATAAGTATCCAGTCTTACCTCAGAGATAATCATCTGTTGAGACCGATAGCAACGGAAATAGCAGTGATTGGTGGTATCATCCACGGTTGCGCCTGCGTACATCTTGAAGGCACATTGCGGTCCGTATACCGCATCGGACGAGAAACGTGGTAGATAGCACAATCGGTCATGATAAGGCCGACACTGATGTAAACCAGCTCCGGAAATGGGTCGCATGTGTTTCCCACTTACCGCGAGATACATTGTGTCATGCATGATTCCGCACGTGTCGTTATTCCATCCAAAGGGGGTTGTTAGGAGCTCTACCAATTTCCACTGTCTTCCGATTTGTGTTACTGGTACTTTGAGGTGTATGACCAGCATAGTTGCACTTATTCCACAGGCCACAATTGGCAATTTATAGTACTGCGATAGTTTATCCCTGGGTATGGCCAGTTGTAGGCCGTATTTTTTTAATTTTGACTCCAATTTGCTCAAGTCGACGGCGAGTACTGCTGGTGTGAGTACGGCCGTTGGTATATTACGACTCTTACATGCATTCAGAATTTCGTTTTGCCGTATTAGGCGCAGCGTAGCAATTATATGTGCCAAGGTTTCATAGTCATATCGGATTAAGAGTGTCATTGTCTCCTTTAGACTCTCCGTGTTGTGTTCATTGGATATTACGGCATCTTTCAGTACCGTCATTTTGCGCTGTAATTTTTTGAAGGCTCCTTGCATTTGGGCGTCGTATTCCTTGAAATTAATGGTGATGTCGGTTAAATGTTTGTATGCCTCATGCATTCCTCTTTGCAACAATTCGACTCTCTTCTCCAAGTTCTTTTCCGTTCATTACGAAGTCCTTCATCTTTGTTTCTGTCATTACGCCACAACACCAGTTTAACGCGTCTCCCAGAAAATTGAGGGCTCGGCGCTCCCTTGGCGAATATGATTGTTTAGCGTTAAACAGGCCCGGACTGCCCGATATTGTGTTTAAGGTGTCTTTTACGAATTGTTCTATCTGGGCAGGTTTAATTTCCTCGATTGTTAGGAAATAATATGTATTTAAAGATGATTCGATTCGACGGAAGATACTTTTATATTCGAAGGACAGGTCTTGAATACTCTCCATGGTGCCACAACCTTTTGAGTTATTGTTACATGTCGGTTGGTAACCTTCATCGCGCAGTCGGCTTCATTTCGGATCCATTTAGACTCGTAGGTGAAGGGGATGGTGGTCTCGTAGGTAATTGCATTGGGCAATTCTTTCCAGTATGCTCCTGCTGATATTTTCACTGGTATCTCTATTGCGCGTTAACCATTAATAAAAATTGCTATTATTACTAGCACCCTGTAATAGAAGTAAACCATTCGGCACCTACTTTTCATAGGTTTTTATATTAATAAAAAGTTGTAAATATATTTTGTAACATTTATTTCCTATGCTATGATTACATTACTTATTACTATTAAAAAAGTTTTTATTATTATTATTATTTCTTTCCTTTTTATTTTTTATTGGAACTCCCCCCGGTTACCGACGCGCTAGGACAGGAGCGGGTGAAGTTCGGGTTCGCGCTCCAACACCACGTCGCTTAACCGCTCTATGGTTTCTAGGCCGCAGCCGGAAAGCGACATACGTCCGTGTGTGGAGAGGCCCTGCATCGGTGCGCCGACTTACAAGGCCGCGCGCGCTGGATTGCCCGAGGTCGTGCCCTAAATCGGGCGGCGGAGTTTATGCTCGCCGCCGTGTGGTTTCTAATTTTACCCCTCATCCACGAGGTGGAAGGATGGATACTGTGGGTAGCGAACGTCATGGGGACGAGGAGGAATGGCTATCCCGTCTGCGGGGGTATAACTCCCCCCCTGAGAAAATTAGAGCTGGCCATCACCTTACTTGACGCGCTGATAACCTCTGAAAACGGCCCTTCAAGTGCGATCACGGTGCTCAGAGAGTTTCAGGGAAGTTCCAAACACTCCGGGGGGATGCCACGCCTTTTAACATTGACGAGCTAATGGCCGAGGCGGCATGCCGAGGGTGGCAGCCCGAGTTTTACTACCCCGAGGAAGACCCCGCGGAACGACACTATGCGTCGATCTTTCAACCCCCGGAGCTCTCTAAACTTTTTCACTGCCAGATACATAGCTAGTAGTTCACGGCGGAATGTGCTATATTGTTTCTGTGTAGGGGTGAAAGTGGCGGAAAAGAAAGCTATTGGTTTCCAGTCTTCCCGTATTTGCTGTTGTAAAATTGCGCCTACTCCTGTGTCTAAAGCATCTACCATTATCGATATTGGGGCGTTGTGTGAGGGAAATGTGAGTGTTACTAAATTTGGTAATTGTTTTTTATGTCAACGAAAGCTTTGTTTGCTTCTGGAGACCAAATGATTTCTTTTAAGATGTTTGGTATATTTGTTATGAGACAATTAATGGGTTTTAATATTGTCGCACAATTAGGGATAAAGCGATGATAAAAGTTTATGAGGCCGAGGAATTCTCTTAATTTTTGTTGAGTTGAAGGTAAGGGAAATTTATTTATTGTGTCGATTTTAGATTTTACTGGTTGAATACCATTTTCTGAAATATTGTGTCCTAAGAATTCCATTTCTTGGACTCCGAATTGACATTTGTTTTGATTGATTAATATGCCGTGTTTATCAAGTCTTTGGAAAACTAATTCTAAATGTTTCAAATGTTGTTCAAGGGAACTACTAGCAATAAGGAGGTCGTCAATGTATGCGAAGCAAAAATATAAACCTCTGACGACATTGTCAATGAACCGCTGAAAAGTTTGAGCGCTATTTCTCAATCCAAATGGCATGACTAAGTATTCGAATAGACCGAAAGGTGTGGTTATTGCTGTTTTGGAAATGGACTCTTCGTCCATCGGTATTTGATGCTTTTACAAGATCTAATTTTGAAAATATTTTTGAATTATATAAATTTGTCGAAAAATCTTGAATATGGGGAATCGGATAACGATCAGGAATAGTGATAGCATTGAGAGCTCTATAGTCCCCGCAAGGTCGCCATTCGCCAATCTCCTTTTTCTTGACCATATGTAATGGGGAAGCCCAGTTACTGGAAGGTTGTCGAATGGTTCCCATTTTCAACATTTTATCGAATTCATGGCAGCTAGATGCAGCTATAACATATATATATATATATATATATATATATATATATATATATATATATATATATATATATATATATATATATATATATATTGTATGTTATTTGCTATCTGTTATATATTATACCTTGTGTGTTGTGTTATTTTGTTTTGTTAAAATAAAGTTTTTCTTAACTACTGTGTTCAGTCCTTCACCAATTCTACTAACACTTTTTAATATGTTTATAAGATAGCAATGACAATACTTTTGTTATTTATGAGCTTCAACAATAAAAAAATTATTCTTCGTTTATTTATTTATTTTCCCTTTGTTGAATTACCGAGTGGTGTCCACACCCTGTAATTCGTAATATTTTCTTCAATACTTTTACTTTTCAGTATCAACTTTAATCATAAACTTCCGATTTATTTAATATAACTTCCTATACACAATATATATTATTCGAAATTGTATATTCTTTAATTCCAAGTAAATTATCTATCTTTTAATTCAATACGTTTCATATATTTACCTTTATAACCTTCAATTCAATTAATTCATATATCTTTAATTCAATACGTTTCATATATCAACATTTATATCTTTCAATTCAAAGTAAATAATATATGTTTTAATTCAATACATTTCATATATCAACATTTATATTTTTCAATTCAAAGTAAATCATATATCTTTTAATTCAATACATTTCATATATCAACATTTATATCTTTCAATTCAATTTACTTCAAGTAACGTTACTTTTAACCTCCATAAGTGTGATCCTTTAACTTGAAAATATGATTTTACTGCAGTTTGTCATATCCAACCTACCACACTCAGGACACAAACTAATCATTAGTTACATTTACACATATGCATTATTTAATATTATTATGTTATTTATTTTCCTTATACCTTGACTTGAAATATTTTACTTATCTGTTCGTCGGCCTTGGATGTCGATTTACTTACAGCATGATGCTTCTTTTTCTTAGTTCAGGCTCCTGTTGTCGGTCCAGGGTTGGGGATGCTCCTTTATTGGCGGTCGTCTGGAAAACCACTCCTTTGTCTTGAGTGATGGATACTGATACTTTCTTACCGTTTGGTAATGTGAGGGTTCCCGTTCCGCCGGCTGTGGTGGTTGATTCGTTGTTGAATACAATTTTTTCACCAATTGGAAGTGCTATGGTTCCATGGAGGATGTGACTTAATTCGATGTTTTTTAACCTGGGTGCCTTTCGTTGTTTATACTTGTTGTATATGTAGTATCCCGTTAGTAGTACCAAATTATTAGTATTAATGTTATTAATATGAGTGTTAACTTATTTATTACTTGTGCGACCAGTGTGTCGTTATGCATTTGTTGGGCAAGTGCTGGTTGCATGCAGGCTGCTGCTGCTGATACTCGTTGGTTGTATATTAATTTAATTAGCAATATCGATAATACAATGTTCCACGCATAGAGTAGTATGTCTCTATGTGGTGAAATATAGTCTTCGCTGAGTAATACTGGTGGTGTGAATGCCTTTCGTAGGTAACTTGGTGTTGTCCCGCTGATTGTTGATAAGTTGAGGTGTGGTACGTTGAATGTCCAGTTGTAATTAAGATACTCGGATATGTTGTTGTATTCCGGGTGTGTATCAGGTTCCAGCGGGTTGATTTTAAACGATTTTTAATGTCGACCAGGTGGCTGTTAGTACGTGGATCACTCATAGATCTCTGCTGTCTTCTCCACAGGGCACTTGTGCTTTTATTGTACTTGATTTGTTCTCGCACAGAGCGCAGTTGCAGGGTAACTAAACTTGCAGAGCTCCAGGCTGTCTTATATGCTCATCTGCTATCTCTATGATGCGATTTGGACAGTGTATTTTTGTTCCTGGTTTAGGATGTGATTTAGGAAATTACCGTTTGAACTGGAATGAGCAGTGTTTGGTAATTTCATCGATAGTGGCTCCTTGGTACATTTTGAAAGCACATTGTGGTCCGTACACCGCATCGGAAGAAAACCGTGGTAGGTAACAGAGTCGATTTTGATAAGGTCTGCACTGATGTAATCCAGCTCCGGAGATTGATCTCATGTGTCCATTACTAACTGCGAGGTACATTGTATCATGTACGATGACGCACGTATCGTTATGCCAGACGAAGGGGGTGGTTAATAATTTCCATGAGTGGTCGTATTGTGTCACTGGTACTTTGATGTGTATTATTATTTTATCGTCCCCGACTCCACACTCTACAATAATTGGTAGTTTGTAATATTGTGAAAGTTGAAATCGAGGTATTGCCAATTGTAAATTATATTCTTTGAGTTTAATTTGTAGTTTATCTAGATCGCTGGCTAGTATTGCGGATGTTAACAGTATTGTTGGAATATGATGGTCCTTGCAGGCACTTATAATTTCGTTTTGTCTAATTAATCTCATGGTATCTGCTGATCTTTTTATAGATTTTAAAGTATCCATGGATATTATACGTAATGCTAACTTCACGTCAGAGATTTCGTGTTTTACTAAATATTCCTCGTTAAGTAAGTTTTGTAGTCTTTTCACTTTATCAAAAGCATCTGACATTTGTCTATCATAATCTTGAAAATTGTTTGTAATTAGTGTCAAATGTGTATAATTTTCGTGCATGCCTGTTTGTAGTGCTTCTACTTTTTTCGCTAATTCCTTATGGTTTAATACGAAATTTTTTATTTTGGATTCCGTCATCACTCCACAGCACCAGTTAAATGCGTCGCCAATGAAATTCAGTGCTCTTTCTGCCCTGACGTAATGTTGTATTTGGTCTACGTGTTGTCCTTATTTTTGTAAATTTTTGTTCCAGCGCGCGGGCGTCCATGTTTTCCAATTCTAGGAAATATGCTGGGTCAAGCGAGGCGTCTATTTTCTCAAATATACTGTCGTAGATATCACTGAGGTCGTTGATATGTGTATTGACGGCACAATCACGAGTGTTCTTGTCGCACTGTGTCCGTAAGTTATTAAGTGTAGATTCATCAGTTGAAAATCTTTCAATCCAGTCGACTTCGTAGGTTAGTGGGATTGTTGCCTCGTATGCTACAGTCTCGGGGAGATCTTTCCAGAATGCTCCAGGGCTGATGCGGACTGGGACGTCTACATCACCCGTTGTGGAGCTGATTAATCTGTAACTTCTGATTAATGGCTATGGGCGTGAGGATGAGGGGTGTATTTAGGGGTGGGGCCGTTAACTGTGTAAGCTATAAGGATTTTCCTGATTGCAGTTGAATGGCCGGAATTGGATGGGTGTAGGTTTATAAATGTAATGAATCCATAGTTTAGTGAATTAGGATATAAGGTGGGGGTATAGGGTGTCAATTTGTTGCCTTAGGGCGGTTGTTTTTGCTGCTGCACAGATAGGTTTTGGGGATGTCGTCTATGGTAAGAATAGAAGCAATTTGGTTCGGATTGTGTGGGTTGTTGTATGGGACTATTATCTGGTTGAGGGTGTGCAAGCTTTGCAGGAAGTTTTTGACTGCCTCCGGTTGGTCTCGGATAAAAACTACCGTGGCCCAGCCGAGGCGTTCAGCCATGAGTTGTATGAATCTCTCCTCACTTGATGTACCAACTGCGTGGTCCACCCCATGGTTTTCGGATTCCACGCCGGTTTGTTCCGGAGATAACCGGATGAAAAATAGCATGGACGTATTGTCGATTTTCACCGACACTTCCTTAGGGTAAAAGGTACCATTTTCTGATATGAATCCGGTGGCATAAAGGAATGCAGCGCAGTCGTCTTCGGATGGAAAGAATGTGGGGTTTGTGGCCAGGACTGTGGTGGCAGGGAGTTCATGCGGGGGAGCTGGAGATAAGGTGATATATTCCTCGTCGCTGGATGAATCCTGATCCTCGTTTTGGGTGGTGAATGCGGGATGTGGTGGTCTAGGCTGTCGCGTGCCATTTTTACCTGTGTTGATCTCTATGCGTGGGCTTTTTCTCTTTCTCATATCCATTATTTGGGTGGTGGCCAGAAGTGGGTATGCCAACATCCGCATACAACTAGTCACTTCATTGGGCGTCGCTAGTGTCTTTTTAAGAACCACTAGCCGCCTGTGTTTTATTTATTCTTTGATACTATTGTGTTTATCTTTATATAATAGTTTATATACATGCTTGTTATCACAAGATTAGAGGAAGAATTTTTTACATATACTACAAGAAGAAATGTGAAAAGAATTTTTACTCCGGCTTTGTTGCGTTGTCGCTTTCATCGTCTGACCTCCAGGGCTCGTGGTATGGTATGAGTCTTGCTACGTGGCCTGTTTCTATTTTTTCATTTTTTTCCTTATTCTTTTCTAATTACATAATTAACGTCTGATTTTTTATTAATAATTTCGTAAGGTCCGTACCATTTTAATAGTAATTTGTCACTTTTATCTACAAACTTTTCGGAACTGTATACTTTTACTTTTGGGTAAAATAGGTTCGCGTCCGTATAATAAATAGAATGGTGACATTTTCGTTGAGTCTTGTTTTGATGTATTGTATGCAAATATGACATGCGGTAGATATTCATCCCAGTCTGTTTGAGTCGTACTTATATAAATTATAAATGCTAAGAATATATTTGCTAAGGTTTCTTTAGCCCATTGGTTTGAGGTCTGTAGGCTGTAGTGAATCTATTTTGCGATCCTAAATTTTTTAATAATTCCGCCACCATCTGCAATTGGAATACTTTTCCTCTATCACTGAGTAGAATGCGCGAGCCGTGACGGCATAATAAATTTTGCAACTGGTTCCGATTTTCAATTTGGTAATGATTTTGAGTCTGCCCATTTTGTGGTATAGTCTGTGGCAACAATTATGAAAGTTTTTCCTTTTTTACTGCGTCGAAATGGACCTAATAAGTCGATTTCGACCCTGTCAAAAGGTTGAAGATGGAATAGAAAGCAGTTGTCGAGTCGACACACAGAGAACTACTTGCTATTCAATCCATACTCCTGGTTTATATACTAATCCCTATCCTGTGGTATTGACATCACATCCCGGTATGCGGTAAAGCTCAAACGATTCACAAGGTTAATGATTACGTTAATTTTGATTGAATCACGAATTAATTAGCACATTTCCTAAAATCTGGCCCGAACACTGGGTCGCAAAAGTGCGTAGCTTGTGCGGCACGTTAGATGTGTGATATGCATTCAGTCCAGCACCACCACAAGGAGAGAATTGATAATCGTGGCAATTCTCCCTTGTAGAAATGTATACAGATTGTATACGTATTTGGCCAAGGTCCACCCGGGTGTAATGGTGAGTCGTGTCGCATTCGGAGAACTAATAAGTTGCTTATAAGTTTATTGTTATGAAACATCTTATCGCACCCACGCAGCTTCCGGTCGGCAACGATCATTGATGAAATCTAATTTGTAACAGGGTAACACGTGTAGTAGGAGTGGCTTTAAAAAGAGTAAGGTGCGATAACTTCTCCGATTGCGACAATATATAAACGATAATTTACTTCAGTGCTCTGACAGCACGAGATATTTGAGTAGTGACTCATTTCTTTATCTTGAATTGTGGATTTTATTGGGAATTCTTTAATTTATTCTTTAAACATTTTCAACTCGTTCCTAGTTGAAAATCGTTGAACATGATCACGTGATGCAATTTGGAAACTCCGCCTGGCCGTATTACCATATTGGCGAGGATTGTTTGGTTCTTCTTAAAAGTTTCTATTTCATATAATAAAGCGTCGCAAGTCGAAGAGGTTTTTTTTTTTATTTTAACTACAACAGTTACAAATTATTTTAAACGTCGCATTAGGAATAAATTGCACGTTAGAAACCCTATTTTTAATTGTTACTTGTCAGTGGTGATGCCACCACTTTCTGACAGAAATTTCTTAATCCTCAATTTAAACTACTAAAATTAATACAACATAGATAATAAATACTTGAACTCCGGAAATAAATACTTCATTACATGAGCTTCAACACTCAATAACTGGCCAAGAAATTGTATAGAATGCCTTACATGCAGGGCACTGACCTCTACTCTGGTCTCTCCACGATCGAGTTTCTACTGCGTCTTGGTGGCCGGTTCAAAAGCCAAAGATAAATTTGTAGCATTCTCACACCAAACTGTCGCTAGTGGTGCCATCTTTTATCTTCTCTTATGGTGCCATCTATTGTGAGTTTAGTGACCTATTTTTGACGCGCCTTTTTTGTTTACTATTACATATATTTTGTAACATACCCCACTTGCGATGCCACACTGATTGTTGGTGCTGTCATCTATTTTGATTTTTGGTAAACTATATTTTCGCGCTTTCTCAGTATTCGAATACAAATAATATTTTTGTAACAAACACCATTTGTGATATTACCCTTCGCTGAACTAAATTTCTACAAAAATAAAAAGAACGAATAATTAAAAAATAATTGATAGGTATGTATATTTTTATTATACATTCATACAAATTGTGATACAGAGTTAAAAACGAAGAATAATTAAAAAAATATTTGAAAACTATATAATTTATTATGCATTAATACAAATTGTGATAAAATATTATTTATTGTAGTATTAGTTAAAATGAGGTGCATGTTACTCACTTCGACAAGTGAACCATGTTTGTTTTTCGCCTGTACATGAACAATTTGTAAAAATAAAAAAAAATCATATCCACATGACACTGATGAAGTTCATTTGAACAGTTGTATATCACACTCACTGAAATAATTATTATCATTATCTTTCCGAAAATCAAGCATTTCATCAATTTTTAAAATTAGATGATTTTTGTAAAGTAGGTCACTGTTTATTTTTTATGTGTTAAATATTTTCTTCCCACAAAGCATTCTACATACTCTTTATTAATATGTAATATTGTACATTGAGTGCAAACATGTTTTACAATCCAATATGTATATTTATTTGGTTGAATCACGGATGAAAAAATGAAATATTTCATGTTTATATGGTTTTCGTTATTGAATCAGTATTGTAGTACATTTCTTTCGTTGCCATTTTTTTCTATTTTGTAATAATCCATATTATTATAGCCTCAATCAATAGTTTTTTCAGTATTAAAATTAAATAATTGAAAATAATAAGCAAAATATTTTGTAGTAATCTGTGAAGCTACTTACTAAAGTAAAATACACAGGTATATTACTAGTACGTTGTAGATGGTTATATTGACTATGATTATATTCTCAGGATTTTAACTTCTCATAGTCAAATCTATCAGTATTTTTATTTTATTTTTGTTAGTAGGTTCACGATGACCGTGTTCATCCATATCTACCATGGGGGTAGTTCTTCAGCTACCCCTTTTGGTTTTAGGGGTAGTTCTTCACCAGCCTCTTAGTTTTAGGGGAAGTTCTTTAGCAACCCTTAATATGCCAGGGGTAGTTCTTGTAGCAACTGGATGAGCAGTGACCATTTGAATTTACCATAGGGGTTCTATACCCTAAATTTGAACCTCACTCCGGCCAGCTGTAATTTTTACTTAGTGGCCCACCTGCAATTTTTATCTGTAATTTGTACCTGGTGGCCCAATCCGAATTTGGTGGCCCATCTGGTATCAAATATCTACTTTAAAAGTGGATAGTCGGTTACAATAATTTTTAAATATATTATTTCTAAAAATTAAATATGCATATTGTTACGTTTACGCTGGCCTTACTCCCACCATTTCATCTGTAGGCGTGACTTATCTTCTTATCCGATCGTAATCAAGAGCAACTAGGGCGCTGGCGAAGAGTATGGAGTCTCATTGCCAGGTTCATGGAATCGAGCTCGAGTGGAAAAAGCACTTTCTTCTCGTGTTAGACACAACATTTTTTTCACATGTTTCTAAAAGCGATTTACTCGTACCTTAAATACACTTTAAGAAAAGATTAGTAGCATAAATAAAACGATGTTATTTATTGTGGTTAATTTTTATCCTATACAAACGTAACTATAAATGTAAACAAAAAAGCGTCGGATGTAGATAGCGAAAGAATTTCTTATGTCCTATATCAGCAGAGCGTTTTTTTTTATTGTGGTTTTCCTTCTCATCTTAATCACAAAATAGTGAATTCCAAAAAGGTGGACCCATCCACGTCGCCATGAGATGATAATCCCGCTTTATCATGCTGACATGACCGAGTCATCAGACAGTGCTCATGCCCTATGACCCTTAATTAGCCTCGGGCTTCACACCCTTTATCATTAAAGCAAACACATTGATTACGCGTAATCCCTAACATGAGGTGACCCTTCAGCCATACAGGAGGAGATACTGTTGATCAGACACTCTACATCTCAGGCCAGTCACGCTCAGAGCATACAATACTTATCTTATAAGGAGGTTGTATACAGGCGTCGCTCCCCTACTGTAGTTGCGGGTCCTGGATCCTACGGATAGTCTGAAGACTTTGGTTGTGTCCCATCGACTGTTTGGCTGACCGATCCTCCCGCGACAGATGTTTCACCGATTTTCACGGCAAGTTTCTTCCCACCGGGCAACTTCAGTGTCCCATGGGCCACGGCGGTGAGTTCAATATTCATTCCCCCTTGCACTTGTATGCAATGGGCATATTTCTTTCTTCTTTCCACTTCTTAACCAGGTGGCACAAAAGTAACAGGGCGATGACTATCCAGTGTTGTTATCGTGATTACATAGGCGACATAAACAGTTAGTATGTTTGTCTCTGTTGATCCGCTGGGTCCTGTCAAATGTATGAAATGGAGGAGGGCTAGACGCCGACGTCTTATCGTGTGGATCAATGCACTAGTAAGTAATAAATTCGAAATATAAATGAGGACGTCTTTGTGATGTGAATATTGATCTATATTCCAAGTGAATGACGAGAATTTTTCTTTATGGACGTACCGCTTATTGCTGATAAATTAAGGTGCGGTACGTGGAAAGTCCAATTATGATTTAAACACTCCGATAAATTATTATACTCGGGGTGCGTCTCTGGCAACAGTGGATTGATTTTTTAGTGATTTTAAGGTTGACCAGGTAGCAGGTATGATGTGCGTAATATGAAGTAGTCGACTTTCTTCACCACATAGGACTCGAGCAGGAATAACTTGTGTTTCATTGATGTACAAAGCACAATTGCACGGAAACTGCACTTGCAGTGCACCAGGCTGTCCTATATGTAACGGGTTGACATCCTGTGTTCGTCGCGGGCATCGGTATACATCTTAAAAGCGCATTGCGGCCCGTAAACCGCGAAGAAAAGCGCGGCAGAAAACACAGTCGGTCATGATAGGGACGACATTGATGTAACCCTGCTCCGGATATGGGTCTCATGTGTTTTCCACTAACCGCAAGATACATTGTATCATGCATAATCACACACGTGTCGTTATTCCACCCAAATGGCTTTGTCAGTAATTCCACTAACTTCCACTTCCTGCTAATCTGAGTCACTGGCACCTTGAGATGGATAATTAACGTAGATGAACTTAACCCACAGTCCACTATCGGTAATTTATAATATTGTGACAACTGGCTTCGTGGAATCGCAAGTTGCAATCCATATTCTTTTAGCCTGCTTTCCAACCTGTCTAAGTCGGCTGCCAGAATGGCTGGTGTGAGTACAGCTGTCGGAATATTTCTATTTTTACATGCATTTAATATTTCGTTTTTTCGTATTAAACGCAGGGTGTTAATCGAATGTATTAGAGTATTAAAATCATTTTGGATTACTGATGTGATTATTTGTTTATAATTTTCGGAATCATGTTTAAAGGAATTTATTGTTTCCTTTAAAACAATTATTTTGGCTTGCATATCTTTAAATGCTTCTTGAACTTGAAAATCGTATTTCTCAAAATTATTTGTAAGCATAGACAAATGCTTATATTCCTCATGCATCCCCGTTTGTAACAACTCGACCCTTCTTTCTAGTTCTTTTTCGTTCATCACGAAATTGCTCATTTTTGTTTCTGTCATGACGCCACAACACCAGTTGAAGGCGTCACCCAAAAAGTTTAATGCTCGTCGGTTTCGTGATGAGGTATTATTCTGATTTTGTCCTTCAAGTGACATTATCCAATTCTTGAACGACTTTATTTGACCATCAATAAATTGATTCACGGTACTAGGGCTGATTTTTTTCCAATTCGTGAAAATATTCTGGGTCTAGTGACGAGTCTAATTGTTTAAATAGGTTTCTATATTGGCGCCCTAGTTCTTGTATTGTCGTTATGGCACCACAGCTATTGACATTGTTTCCACACGATATGATTTCTTCTTCTTCTCCTGTATTTTCATTACGACTTTTAACCCATTCTGACTTGTAAGTGAGAGGGATAGTAGCTTCATATGTCACTGCCTCTGGTAGTTCTTTCCAATATGCCCCGGCTGTTATGCGAACTGGTACATTGCTATTGACACCGCTAATAATTGCTGTTACGAACAATAATCTGAAACAAAAAATGGGAAATACGATACCTGGCCTTTCGTGGGCCCCCTGTTTTCTCATTAATACTATTTTGCTTGTATATATAATTAATATTTATTGTATCTATACATAGCGGTATATACACATATAATTATTCCTAATTGTATTACTATAACTTATTTATTATTTATTAAATGATTATTATATTATTATTATGTTTTACAAGATATATTAAGATTACATGTATATTATTATTATGATTAATTATGATTTTTTTTTAAATAAACTGTGTTATATATATATATATATATATATATATATATATATTATTTTTTATTTTTAAATGTTTTTTTTCCTTTTTTCACCTACTGCTGCTGGCCGGAGGGGACAGGGACGGACTGTGCCTAACATACCGTGGGTTGACCACCTCGTGTATCCGTTCCACGGTGGTCGCGGCACATTCAAAGGAATGCTCGGCCATAAATCTATGATGCCGGCATTTTGGGTAATTTTTATTAATGGTGGGTGGCCAGAGTGGTGTTAACTCTATTTTTTGGTAAGGTATATGTTTAGTGATTTGTGCTATAGCCGGAATTGCCCCACGCCACATGTAGAGGAGGTTCACTCTCCGTAAAAGATTACATAACATACTGGGGAATAGGTCTTGCTCATACTCGCCCCGCTGCCAGTCATCCCTTGTCCTCACGCCTCGTGCAGCCAAATGCGTCCGCTGCTCGGGCGTCAATGTCTCCCAATCCAGGCCAGGTCTGAACTCTGAACCAGATGGTCCTTTCCTCGCCAGGCCTGCGGACGCACAACTCCTTTACAACCGACGCACCGGCCACCAGAATCGTGACGATGTGCACGTAAGCATTGTTAATCGCACCGTACGGGGAGACGGAGTGAGGGGGCGAGCGGGGTACAGTGGCGACGTCCCAGGACAATTCGTCCTCGGACGGTGGCGGGGTGCGGCTATCCCCTTGCTGTGAGCCAGTCAGGGATAGTGAAGAGGTGGGAATTTCCATGCTGCCCGATGAAGGCACTCTCTCGTCCTCAGGGGGACTCGCGGTGAGAAAAATCGACAAGTAGTGTTCATTGGCTATGTAGCCGCGGGGTGACGCGAATTCCGGCGTCCAACCCCTACTTGCCGTCTCCGCCATGACCTCGTCCACTTTGAACGGTCCGCGGTCTCCTAACATCAAGCAGTAGGTGCGCCAGGTCCAGTTTCCTTAGTGGCGATCGTGGCCCCCAGAGGTCGTCCCAATATTCGTCGTCTGTGATGGATATGTGGCCCACCCACAGCATCCAAGCTTCTACCTCCTGAATCAGTGGCAGGATCAAAAACCAGATTGCTGTCAATGCGAATTCCGCGGCGCGGTTGACGGCTCTGTACTGGGCCGTCCACCGGGCACGTCGCTGCAGTGTCGCGCAGCGACGTAACGCCTCGTGCCTTACTGCACCGAAATCCCTAGATAGTAAGTATCGCGTTTCAACATTTTTTCTTCAATATATCCTCTACTTAGCTAGCCTAGGAATCGCTTGGCATTATTATTGTACACATTTAGGTGCTTTTTACATATTTTGTTTTTTTCGAGGGGTAGTGCGTTTATATGTACATTTATATATATATATATATATATATATATATATATATATATATATATATATATATATATATATATATATATATATATATATATATATATATCTTATAGCCCTCACTCATCTAAGTCCGGCTCTGGCTCTGAATCACTCAAGTCGCTGTTATCTATGTTTCGTTCATGGCTGCCTCGCGTCGCCGGGCCGTTATCAGGCCGCCAAGGCTCGTGATAAGGCTTCAATCGTGCAACATGCACTACCTCAAATTTTTTCTTCTTCCCATTACCTTTATCAATTACATACGTAACATCGGTTTTCTTGTCAACAATTTCGTATGGGCCATGCCATTTCAACAACAATTTATCGCTTTTCCCAACGAATACTTTTTGGCCAATATCATAATTTACTTACCGGTGTTTGTTATCATACCTTGCTTTATCTTTTACTTGCTTTTGCTCAATATTTTTTCGTGCGTCCTCTCTGAGTCCTGCTAATTGCTCTTGTGTTTTAATTACAACTTCATTTTCTACCGCCTGCGTAATTTGTGCTTCAGTTGGCAAAATTGGTTCGCGCCCATATAACAACAAAAATGGAGACATCTTTGTAGTATCCTGTTTCGCGGTGTTGTAAGCGAACGTAACGTGTGGTAAATATCCATCCGTCAGTCTGCGAGGTGTTAGTATAGAGACTAAGCATGTCTGCTATAGTTTTATTTAATCTTTCCGTAAGGCTATTAGTCTGTGGCCGGTAAACGGTGGTGAATCTGCCATCTGTCCCCATAATACGTAATAGTTCGGTAACTATTTGTGACTGAAACACTTTTCCACGATCGCTTAATAATGTTCTGGGTGATCCATGTCGGCAAATAATTTGTTCTAAAATAAATTGTGCTACAGGCTCGGCTTTACCACTGGGCAAGGCTTTTGTTTCTGCCCAGCGCGTCGCGTAATCAGTAGCTACAATTATAAAAATTTTACCTCTCTTACTACGGCGAAATGGCCCTAGTAAATTTATATCTACGCGGTCGAACCGCTGTCCGAGAGGTAATGGATGCAGATACCCTGCTGGTTTCACGTTTGATATTCCTTTTCTAGCCTGACAGTCACTACAACCACGCACGTACTTTTCAATATCTTTTCGCATCGTATCCCAGTAATACCTTGTACTAATACGGTGGAATGTTTTTGTGAATCCTAAATGTCCGGCGAACGGTTCTTCGTGATTACTATATAAGATTTCTCCGATTAAATCTCTAGGAATCACGAGTAGCCTAGTATCACCGTTCGCAGTTCTTCGCACGCCGTTGTAATAACGAGTTACCATATTCTGGATTGAGTATTGCCTCGATTAACTCAGCTAAGTTTTTATCTTTTTTTTGCATGTTGCCTATATCTTCAGGTACTTCCAGGTAAGTTGATATATCTACGACCGCCTCTTCATCTTTCTTGGTGGCTTGCCCACAAGGATAACGTGAAAGGCAATCAGCGTCGGTATGTGATTTGCCACTTTTGTGGAAAATCTCATATTGGTAGTCTTGTAATTTCACGCTCCAGCGAACTAAGCGGCCCACGGGGTCTCTAACTGTTCTTAGCCAGCATAGGGCGTGGTGGTCAGTAGTGACACGAAATTTTCTCCCCCATACATATTGCCTAAATTGGGCTAAGGCTTAAACAAACGCTAGACAATTCCTTTTCTGTGATGGAATGAACCATCATTGTTTTGCAATAATACTCCTCCTAGTCCTGCATCGCAAGCATCAACTCTGATTTTTATTTCTAACTTTGGATTATAATGTATTAATACCGGTGCCGTAGTTAGTTAATTTTTTAATATATTTATAGCTGTTAATTCTTTCTGTGTGATTTTAAACGGAATATCCTTTTTTGTTAAATTATACAGTGGCTTTGCTATTCTGGCAAAATCTTTATAAATTTACGGTAATAATTACATAGTCCCAAAAAGCTTTGTACGTCTTTTACTTTCTTAGGAAGCGGGAAGTCATTAATAGCTACTAGTTGTCTCTTGCGTAATTTTACAGTACCTCTGCCCTAGGAACACCAACACGTACTCTTCCAATTTTATCATTATTTGTTCCCCATATGTAGTATTGAGTTTCTTCATAGAGTACTACTACCACTTGGTGGATGATGAACACACTGGGGCCTTCGGCATCATTCTTATTAAGCGTGTTCGCCTTCTCTTGCGTAATTTCACAGTACCTCTGCCCTAGGAACACCAAAACGTACTCTTCCAAATATATCATTATTTGTTCCCCATATGTAGTATTGAGTTTCTTCACAGAGTACTACTACCACTTGGTGGATGATGAACACATTGGGGCCTTCGGCATCATGCTTACTGAGCGTGTCCGCCTCCTCTTGCGTAATTTTACAGTACCTCTGCCCTAGGAACACCAAAACGTACTCTTCCAAATCTATCATTATTTGTTCCCCATATGTAGTACTGAGTTTCTTCACAGAGTTCTACTACCACTTGGTAGATGATGAACACATTGGGGCCTTTGGCATCATGCTTACTGAAAAATGTCAGGACGGTCAAGCCAGAAAAGGCATAACTAATTTAAAACCCGCCGGATTGTTACAACCATTGCCAATCGGACAACCATTCGATCGTGTAGGAATCGATTTATTAGGCCCTTTTAAACGAAGTAAGAACGGGAAAAAAATTATAATTGTTGCCGTCGACTACGCCACCCGCTGGGCCGATACCCAGGCAATCCCTTCAGGTCGGACCAGTGGCGGCGTTTATGTTAGAAAATATAATCTGTAGACACGGCGCGCCGCGCTTGCTTTTAAGCGACCGCGGCACCGTATTTCAATCCCAGGTAATGGATGAATTATCATGTATCATGGGAATAGACAAGAAATTCACTACTGCCTATCATCCCCAGACGAACGGCACTGAGAAATAAAAGAAGTGAAAACAAAGAAGAAACAGGACTGTCTAGCAGCAGTGATGTAGAAGATTAAAAAATAGCATGTAAATATATCTAGGATGGGCATGTAAGTAGTAAAATAATATATTTAATTGTTGTAAAGATACAATCCTCATACAATCAGTTGGCAAAATCATCTAAATAACAGCAATATGCTTTAAGTATAATAAATACAAATATTAGTTTTGGTACAAAAAATTTAAAAATATGAAAATGTATTACTTTATAATTATGATTACATGTAATTAATAATTTATACTGCCCCTAAAATACTCAAATAGGTAGCAGATCAACATTTACAATAGTAAATTTGGAAATGGAACTTATAATAAAGCTTTGTTTTGCCTACTCTTAGATTAAGTTAAATGTTACAAGCATAAGTAGATACCTGAAGCTAACAGACAAGAAAAAGAAAAAAAATTAAAATATTAATGTCTGGTTAAAATTATGGCCCCTCAATACTAACAAATAATAACACTAACCAAACTAGGCCCGGTTGCCTCAATGCTTCAACCAGAAAATAAACAAGTAAGATCTACGCTAACTTTAAATAGAAGAAATAAAAGATTGTGTAGCATAAATAAGCGTATCTAAACCTCACCCGCCCTCCTATTGAAACATTGATGTGACCGGAGATAAATATACAAAAAACAGTAGGAATCTATAAAAATTAATTAATTAATGGGCATGTAAGTAGTAAAATAATATACAGTTATATCTTATAAAGTATGTGAATATGAAGAATGCACGAGGAATGTATTATAAGCTCGAAGAATGTATACAAGTTGTAAAAAGTAATTGCCTTGCAGAATACGTAGTTGCACGTGTAAGAATTTTGAACGAATTATATAAATAATAAAATGAATCACTGATTATATAGATCTTGGGAAACCCAATCCCACACGATTTTGAGCGCAATTGCGTTTTTCCTACTAAGAGTGCAGGCGCTGCTGTCCAACCCGGACGACTGCCTGTACGGTCACTTTCAGGTGACCATCTTAAGGACAATGGTCATCCCCTTCCTGCAGGGAATAGACCAGGACGTCCTATATGTGTCATCACGGACGGACCTGTCCGAGGTCGACTAGGCGGGGGGCTGCAATGGCAGCATTTATAAGAGAGCGACTGGAACTGGCAGGGGGGCTCATCCATCTTTTGGAGTCCCCGAACCAAATGATCCCATTCGTGGCGATGGTGGCGTCGTACGGCTACATTCGACACGTGATGCAGCATAATATGCCGCACGGAGCGCACAGAGCCCGATCTGTTCGCTCGTTCTCTAACTATGGCGCAAATTTAAAATGCAATGCAAACAGTGTCTATTCTATGAATGAATGTTGTCGTTTTCGTATATCAATCAAAAATGTTTGAAATGAATAAATTAGTCATTTCAGGACACATTTTTCTACATCATTTTCAACTTTAAGTTGTCCATAATCAGTTCCACATTCTTAATCAGCATAAAAAAAAACGTTTATAACTCGCGCACAGTACACATGTTAACAGTTCTTTATTATTTTCCGTTTTCAAAATGACAGCTAAACGCTCTATTATTCAAGCTACAGATCGGAAATCGCAGATGAAACTGTCACGTGATCAGATTGCTCAGAGTGCTCGACAAATTTAAATACCGAACGTACCCAGTATGGTGACCGCGACCTCGGAACATTGGACTTTAACCACACTTTAACATGTAAAATCATACTTTCTTAATTTCCTACTTACCTATTTTAGGTAAAAATGCTTCAAATAAAATTCTGCATCTGAGTCAATAAGTAACATTAATTTTGTATGCCTTGTAACGGCAGAAATTAGATATTAAAATGTCGAAAAACATCTCAAAAATAGCCATAGCCATGGAATTGAGACAAAATAAATAACAAATGTCTAACGGTTTATCTGTCACGTTAGGGTAATGTATTTTGATTGATATTTGTTCACTTCAACAGATTTTACAAATAATAATGAAATTAAATTAACCTAGCTTGACAGCTAGATCGTTAACATAGGTTCATTTTTGTTTCAATTCCATGACTATAGCTATTTTTGCGGTGATTTTCGACATTTTCATATAGTTTGGTTCACGAAAGATGACAATTCAAGGCCATTTGTTCGAAGAAAGAATAAACAAACATTTTATATAGCGGTAGTATAGCAACATTATGTATTAGAAAAAGATAGATTATTTGACGTATGTCTACGTGATTTATGCTATCTGACAGATATACGTTCCATATTCACATTGCTCTCTAACACACTAAAAGTAATAGGAATATGTCGATGAGTTGCTGGTATGCAATTATCTATTGAACTGCCCTCTACGTTAAAGCAAATCCAGTGGCGGAGTTTGTTTTTTGAATTTGACGCACGATTTGACGTTTAATCGAAATCAACGAATAAGTTTCTAATTTTGTTCCGCGATTTTATTGAACATAATCAGAAAGGAAAAACTTTGCGAAGGCAAGCTATTCAATTTGTGCATAATGAACACGAATATTTTCAACGAGAAACAGAAAATAATGGACCATTATTAGATCTTCATCAGGTGCAGCAGGTAATATATGTGAATATATTTTTTTAATTTCTTTGAAAATTGAAATTGCTAGACAAAAAAGGTTTCATGATTAATAAACGAAATTTAGCAAGTATTTTATTTTAATGTACAGCAGATTTGCTACAAATATCTGAAACCACAGTAAACAGGGTATTAAAACGTGTTAATAATATCGAAAATGAAGAACAATTAACTTCTTCTGGAAAAAAACGACCCAGAAAATCAACTGCAACAGCTGATCTTGACACTTTTAACACCGATGCAATTAGAAGAATAATACATGAAATGTATGCTAACAATAAGTAGTTTATTACTTATTTTCAAAATATGTATTTATATCATTGTTTTCAGTATTTTTGTAATTATACATAGGTGTTGTATCTTTATGGTCAGTATTATATCAAAATAAAATATATCTATGAGAATATAATTCCTTAGTCACGTGATATGTTTTCCGCCAATCAACATTCAGAATCTCCCTAGCTACGCGTTTATCACAGCGATGATAAAAAACAAAGAAATAAACACCGTATTTATAGTCGTTACTAAGGGATTTGTTTTCTTTATTTATGACATTGACAGTTAATTTTGAGTATAAAAATAAATAATAATAATTCAAACTCTGAAATATTAAATAAAACTCGTAAGTACCATGTTTTAACACAATATGAATATGTATATCAAAAGTTAGGTTAGGTTAGATTGCAAAAAATCATTATATTCTCTCATTAAATATAAGCTCGTGATATGATTAATAATAGAAGATATTGCTCGTGAAACCGAAGCAGCACATTTCAACTCGTCCTTCGGACTCGTGAAATCTGCAGCTCGGTTTCACTCGAGAATATCATCGATGATAATCATATCACTTGTTATATTACGTATGAAAATGTGTAAACGTTTAACATTTAATTTTGAATAATTAAAATGTATCCACAAATATTATACCTGGTGCACGCCTATGTGTATGGAATGTAGTGAAGTTATTTGCAACTAATATTATACCAGATGGTTTGAAAATGACCTTCAATTGTCATCTTTCGTGAACCAAACTTTACCTAATTTTTGACGTTACAAGGCATACAAAATTAATTTTGCTTAATGATTCAGATGAAAATTTTAATGCCCTACAACTTTTATTTGAAGCTTTTTTACCTAAAATAATTGGGGAAGAAGGAAATTACGAAAATCTGATTTTACATGTTAAATTCCTATGTTCCGGGATTCGGGATCATTGTCACCAGCTTGTATAGCCCGCTAGGATACCTCTATATACAGGGTATGGCCATGGACCAAGATCGCCGCCATTTGCGGACCAATGTCAAACATACTGAGCATTCATTTTCCTTGTTTAGCATGTGTATAGCTAAAATTGATGGAGAAACGAAGTATATGTTTAATAAATTTTGAAGAAAAGTATAAAGTCCTCTAACGTCTGATGAACTGAGTTGCGCAAACCTTATTGTTAAGAGAAGGAAATAGGAAGAAAACTAAAAGAAAATTTTAACGATATTTCACGTTTACAAGTAAATCTACACTTCGACGGTTGTTGCATAAAACTTCATTTGCACCCAAGGAGGTTTGCACCTGAGTACCAATGAGGCACATACGCGAGAGATGATGTCACGATTGATGAAATGATTATTTTAATTTGAGAAAGTTCGAGTCCCGGGATAAAAAATATAATCCGTTAAATAAGTGACCTTTTTCTCAAAGTATGCTTTTAATGAAATTACGATTTTATTTTAAAATCATATATTTATTTGTAATTACTAATGTTTAAACGTGTTTATATATTGTATTATATTTCATGTAGATAAATATTCATATGTACGTAAATACTTTGTATTATTTTTAAATTATTTGAAAATTAAATTTCAAATATAAAATATGAACAGCAGCGCTCTGAAAGGAATTAGAACAAACTACATCAAACCTCGTTGCCATGACGGTCGAGGTATCCTAGCATTGAATGCTCGCTCCTGTTGTATATCCTCCTTGACAGGTGCTTGACAGCTTCACAGTATGGTTACGTAATTGAAAGAATGATATTTTTCGGTTTTGCCTTTTTTTACAGATATTTGTGGTTTCCAGCTTTACATTTATAGTTTTCAGATGAAGTAAATTGTAACCTTTTCGTTGTAAAATGTAAATTTCTCATATGTTATACAACTTAACCTAATATATTGATAATACATTTATATATTCTATCGTGATGGACGGTTTTTTATTAGTTTTTCATGAGTTCCGGTATGAGTGAATCAACCGTCAGCTAACATTAAAGCACAAGGGAGATGCTTCTCCAAGTGATATAAGGAATTCCAGTCCCAATAATATGATAGAGGAAGAGCTACTAGGTACGTACCCCAACACCATCAACTGGAACTGGTCTCAGATTCAGGAGAATATTGGAAGGCTCAAAATCAAGGATGACCATGTTAAATTAAACGGTGCTACAAGGAAGCGCTTCAAGTGGTTTATCAAAATCTGGCACAAAAAACTTAATTCGTTCTTCTCGAAAAAAAGACAGACCCAAACGACCAAATCCTGAAGTTAGTTACAGGCCAGACCGAAGACCTAACTCAATAGATTACCTTGAAGTAAAAATGTTTCAACACTAACAAGAAGCCTGCAGAGAAAGGTAAGATTTCTCTCATAAGTGAAGCATTATCAACAATAATTAACACTGTGGCCACGACGGTCTCTCCTCTAAATTTTAGGGTAACAGCTTCCACTGCAGGAAAAAAGGCTCCTATGCGTAAACCGGCTTCACAAAATTCGAACGGCTAAAGTAAATATAATCCAGATGAATATCAGCATTGTAAAACTGCCTCGGATATGCTGAACAAAATATTTACCACCACAAACACTGGCATATAGTAACAAGATTCATTACACCTATGGTAAGCTCACTTACAGTCATAAAAAGCAATTCAACTCAGTCTAATTTCTAATTCAGTCATAAATTAAATACATAACTATAATTCAATTCATATTTATGTTTGTCTGGCAGATCGTGATACTATTACTCAAAAAAGCCGATTGTATTTGAAACAGCCACTATTCTAACTTCTAACACTTTCCTTATACAAAATAGCCAGAATAAGGATCTGCTAGACTGACTGCCAGCGGTCTAACTTATTTAGCGTTACCCAGGGTGCACATGTAGCCTTCTGCCATGGACGCGTTAGTCTGCACCCCACAAATTTACAACACATTCCTTCCCAACCAGCTTGTCCCAGGGTTCGACCTAAACCACAATGTATAAGTCTCGCTGAACAGGTTTCGCACGGGATGCGGTAGATGTGCGGATATCCTTGCTAAAGGGGGCAAAATTTCATTTCCAAAATATGATTGTGGTCAAACAATGCAACACATTGCATTCAATTGTCCCATACGAGCCTATCCCGGATCTTAGCAAGAAATTCTTTATTCAAATTCAAAGGCAATTAATTGAATATGCAACTAGACATTAAGGTTTAACCAACAACCATCTTCTGTATTTTGTATTTTTTCATTTGACTATATGACTTATAAATTATGTACACTGGCTTGCAAAAAAATCGCGTACACCTTAAAAATCAAGTAACCGCGTTTTTACCTTTTTACCTTCCGTCACCTCTAGGTAAGGAAGGTATTGTCTTTGGTCAAAAAATTCGGTGGTGAGTTTTCATTGAATAAGCACGTTTTAGGGTCTTTACAATACGATTTTACTATTTTTACGATGATGCTGTACGTGTGTGTGTGTTCGTGTGTGTGTGTGTGTGTGTGTGTGTGTGTGTGTGTGTGTGTGTGTGTGTGTGTGTGTATGTGACCGCTTTTTCGTGGACGATATCTCCAATACTAGAATTCCAAAAATTACAATTCTTGCGTATTCCTCTTCCTTACAACCATATGCAGACCTGTTTAGATTTTGGTTATAATTGGTCGGCCGGAAGTACCCTCATTTGAAGATTTTAACAGTTTTTCTTGAAAAAATCAGTTAAATGTTATTATAACTTAAAGAATATATTATTATCTATACGATTGATTGCATTTTATATTTGTTATTCAACAGATATAGAGTTAAAGAAGAATACAAATAATAAATGTCACATAAATTTCATAATTCAGCCAGCTATGCTAACTTAACCATGGAAACTGCTAATATTTTCAGGTAATTCAAATTGACAGATGTCAGTATAAATAAAATGTAAATCAATGAAAGAATAAGGGAAGTAACTCTAGTGTTAGAAGTTTCTAGATATATGAGAGACGATTACATTGGTTTGAACATGTCATGAGGAGATGAATATATTAATAGAAGGTGGAAGAAACATAGGAAGACCATATATAAGATGAAAAGACTGTATTGTAGAAGACTTGAGGGAAAAGGAACTGAATAAGGAATGACACGCAAAACAAAAATGAGTGGCAGAAGAAAATAAAAAATGGCGACCCCCTAACGAATGGGAAAAACTAAAGAAGAAGAAGAAAATGTCAGTATCAAGTGCAATTTGCATAGTTTGTTAATGAAATAACTTTACTGGAAATATAGGATCTTTTGCAAGACAATTTATGTATGGGCGCGTGCAGTAACATTATTTTGAATTTGTACATAATACACAGGATTGACGGAAGGTATTGTGCTGGCCACATCAGATTTTTTTGGCTATGTAAATACGATTTTTTTAAAATAGGTTAATATCAACTGTCAATGAAGTTGTCACTGTCATGTCATTATTTTAGGTATCGTGGAGCAAGTTCTTCATTGTGACACTAATGATACTGACTTGTGACACTGACAAGTTAACAATCGAGACCGACTCAATCAGCAAAAAACAAGTGTACGCGATTTTTTTGTAAGCCAGTGTATATCAGGGGGATGAATCTGCATTCAGAAACGTGATAACAAGTTTTCAATCTTTTATAGATGGCTTTAGTAGTACAGATTTTGCAGGGATTCTCAAAATTTAATGTCAAAATATTATAAAAACGAAATATATGTTTGAGAACTGATGTAAATTTCCCAGAATTCTCTATTGCATCGTTCGAAATTCTTTGACATTTAAAACTGTTATTTGTGAATTTGTATCTTTATTGCAATATAATACTTTATCATTCAATATATTTTTGGTAAGTATATTAGTTTTCATACTAGCATTATTATACGGGGGTGATATAAAATATATGTAACAACAAATTAATATTTCAGAAAAAAATCACATGAAATATTTGTAACTCCTGCATAGTGAAGACAGATTCTTGCAGAAGATTACAGTCCCCAATAAAAGAAATGGTTTATGTAAGTGGACCAGGAGAATTTACATCAAGGTGGTGCTCTTAGATATTTACACCGTAGAAGAGCAGCAAAATATTACATTATTAAGCGAAAGGACGTGAAGCTTCATAAGATTCATCAAAGAATGTTAAAATAGTATGGTGTCAGTTTTAAGAAAAAAGGAGTATAGAAGAGGGTAGATTTGTTAAAAAGTGGACGAACATCGATAACGAGGTCAATGAAGCAGCGCATTTATGGCAGACATTTAAAGTAACCTCTTTTTTTGAAATAAAATTACCTCTTGTAATAATAATTCAATTTTTTGATTCCTTGAGTAGTATGTGCTTAAATTTTAATATTTGTCGCCGTGTAATTTGAGATTTGTAGTTATTTATTTATTATTTGGTTTAAATAATGTAATGAATATATTTTTAAATAAAGATTAACATATTAAGTACTGTAATTTTTTTTTTTTATAGTTCAACATATATTTCACATTTCTTGACAATGTCTTTAATAAATTATCTATTTTGGATAATTTTTTTATTAATTACATTTTCAAGAAATAAAATTTAAAGTTTCTAATAATTCAAAATGAATTCATATTTCCCGGCACTTTCTCGGCTGTCAAATTTAGTTCTCTGACCTTTTCATAGACGGCACTAAAACTTGTTATCACGGTTTATACGGGAGATACCCAATCTTCTGCTATATATTTTCCTTAATCTATGATGTATATTATTTGATAACTTCCTTGTTCCTTGTAAATGCCATACGCTAAATAAAATAAATAAATAAATTATATCTAGGGAGTTGGTAGCTGTGGAAGCTATACTACCGATGAACGTGGGAATGAAAGAGATAGTCATTGTCTCCACACACTTTTCCGGAGATTTGGTTGATGCACCACCTCCACAAGTAAAGGACCTTATTTCTTACCGTAAAAGTAGGAAAAACTTCATTCTGGGCTGCAATGCAAACGCGTGTCACACAATATGGAATAGCAGCAATATAAACAATAGAAGTGAGTACCTTTTTGTTTTTATAGCTATTATTAAACGTAATAAGTAGGGGTAAAGAATCCACTTTTGTAAATAAGAATAGGCGTGAAGTACTAGATATTACGCTAGCCAGCCTAATAATTAGCTCAAAAATGAAAGTGGCATGTTTCTAACGAAGCCTCACTCTCAGTTCTCAGACCATAATTATATTAGGTTTGAAATAGAGATTAATAAGAAAAGGCCTAAATCATGCACAGGTTTTGAAACTAACTGATTAAGCCTTGTATGAAGGCTATATAAAGTCGAAAGTGGAAAAACTCAAACTTAGTGCTAATATAGTGGAAGAATTGGAAACGACCTCAAAACACAGTTTACTGCACTCAGCTTACGAAAATAGCTATCCTGTAAAGCTGCAACCAAACACCAACAAGGTACTTTGGTTAAATAAAGACCTAGAACATCAAAGACTTCTAGTCAGAAGGCTATACAATAAAGCCAAAAATAATGTTAACCCGGAGAGTTGGGTGCAATACTACGTACAACAAAGAAATACAGTAGAACCCAGGTTAACCGAAACGAAGGGGGCGCAGCCGTTTTTTTCGGTTAACCTATTAACATCTAAAAATAGCCTACATATGTACTAAAATAATAAAGTGTAGGGGAAATGAATTATTTTGAAACAATGTACATTACATAATATACATATGTAGTTACACTTTTTAGATACAGTACAGTATGTACATAAGTTTTCAACTTATTTGATAGCAGCTAATTTATCCGCAATAGAAATCACAACACGCTTCCGCTTAGATGCCATCACACAACAATACGTAAAGACACACACACAAAAAAACCTACGTTCCACTCTACTATTCATTTGCGAGCCCCGTGCGAGCTCCCCATCGCTACAGCCCGCCTGTGAAATGAAGGAGCCGGACAGTAAGTGGGGCTACATAATCATTCGTGGAACTGATAATTATACAAATAAAGAGTAAAATAAATTATTGTATAATTTCGCTAGTTACGGCATCTTCAGAAGTACGGAAGATGGTTGCGACAAAGACATAAATTAAGGACTGGAGCGGGTAAAGGGGGGAAGGGGAAAAGCCCGAGAACACACAATCCAAGAACGGATGGTCAACAAGATTTAACTGTGTTGTGAATATAGTTATGAGATACTGTTGGTAACGCCACGGGTAACAAGATTGTAACTAGACATACATGTTATAAGTGGATGTAACCACGTTGGGTTGTAACGTCTTAAAAATTTAATAAAACTATGTTTATAATAAACATGTGCTTTTAATAATAACCAAATGTAATATTATGTAACAAACTGTTCATTCATTAATGCTAATGTGGTCTTTATACCTAAAGGATATGGACGCTCAAGGAGCCAGTGTGTCATATACAGGGTGTTTCCTTTAAAACAACCAGCGCTTTTTTAGGCGAACTAATGACTTTAGAGAAAAATGTTATATACAAAAAATTACCAGGAAAAAGGGCTTAATTTATGAGGAATAATAAATAAAAAATTCAACCAGTGGTTCTCAAACGGTAGAATAAAATTACATTTTTTTAAATGGCAACCTATATAATTTTTTTGTCCATTAGATAGAGAATTTTTTTCTGATTTCAACGATATAAATATGATATAGGGTTGTATAACAATTATTTCGAGAAAAATGATATTAAAAATCAGAAATAATTCTACAATATTGAAGTAGGCTATGCAATAAACAAATGCAAACAAATGATACAGGTGACAGATAGTTTTGTTACTTACGTTATTAAGTGTTTGTTTTCGTAATTGTTTAATTAATTACTTATTAATAAAAAATGGCTTTGCAGTTGCAAGAATTAACAAATTTAGACTATTTTAATCTTACTGTTATGTATGGAGAGTGTGAAAGAAATTTAAATTCTACAATACGAAGATTTTCACGGCTCTATGTACTTCATTTGTTATTATGAATTTCTTAGTAAAACAAGTTATTTTAGATATAAGAAAATAATATACTATCGTAACCTAGGCAATAGTCGTATTAATAGTTGTTTATTGCATAGCCTACTTCAATATTGTAAAATTATTTCTGATTTTTAATATCATTTTTCTCGAAATAATTGTTATACAACCCCATATCATATTTATATCGTTGAAATCAGAAAAAAATTCTCTATCTAATGGACAAAAAATTATATAGGTTGCCATTTAAAAAAATATAATTTTATTCTACCGTTTGAGAACCACTGGTTGAATTTTTTATTTATTATTCCTCATAAATTAAGCCCTTTTTCCTGGTATTTTTTTGTATATAACATTTTTCTCTAAAGTCATTAGTTCGCCCAAAAAAGCGCTGGTTGTTTTAAAGGAAACACCCTGTATACTCAACAGTGTTTCATTTTTATATTAAAATGTATGGAGAAGGTATGAAGTGAAGTTTACACAGCTGCACCACTTCATGCGAATCGGTTCGCGTATCAGACAGCCAAATCGACAACTACAGCTTTCCATAGCCTTGTCAACAAAATTGAAAAAAAAAAACCTGACTGCAGCCGAAATTGACCTACTGGTTATACATTACTGTAGTTAGACCCATGATCATTAGTATGGTGGCCAATCGTTGCGGAAACGATTAGCCTGTCTTTGTATTACAATATAGGTGTTATGAATACTTATGCAGCGCCTCTGCACCTTCAAGTGAAGACAGAGACGATGCTCCAGACACTTACACTCTGTAAGATAAAACATTTCAAACTTGAGGGTGTCGCAAGTTACTGAAAAAATGATATGACAAGACACAACTATCATTAGACGTATGACGTACGTATTGGTAATCGCCTTCAGTGCACAGTAGGAGGCCCTGTCTTTCCTAGTTTACTAATGGTTCAAAATTAGTCAAGAAAAACTGGTGAAGATGTATTTGGTCCAGGTTACCAAATAAAGTAATTTATAGGCATCAGTTCCATTATATTTCAAGCAGAGATCTACGCAATAAATCAGTGTACTTAAATAATTCACAACAAAGGTCTCAAAGGAGCAACAATCAACGTAATTGCTGCTTTAAAGGCACAGATAATATTTGAGAAAGACTGTTTTACAATGTTAAAATGCCTTTGTCAGGGATTCTCGTCGTCCTCATATATTAAAATTTTCGTGTCGACGTATGGCACTATATGTTCTTAAATTCTTTCCGATTCAGAACCAGTACATCGAAATGTTATATATCTTCAGTTTTTCTCCCTTTACTTAACACATGGAATAATTTTTATAACATATTACAGGTACTACGACGTACATTGACGAGAAAATGCGACTCGGGAAGCACTCAATTATGTCTTTAACCTCGTTTATCACATTGAAGTCAACGGTCAATGTTCTTGCAGCACAACAAAAAGAGCAATTACAAAATACATAGTCAACGTGGGCAAATTGCAAGTGGTCGTACAGGGTAACCGAAGTCGTACTGCGAGCCGTCCATCCATGCTGAGAGAAGAACTTGCAATTCGGTTAATGCATCGTTAGAAACATCTAAAGGCTCATTGAGAAGGTAAAGATCCACAATCTGTTTTACTTTCGAACTAATATTAAAGCACACTCATAACAAACACATTTGGATTTGGAACAAGCATAAACAAAACTAAAGTTTTATAAATACATAAAACTTTTAAACATACACACATAAAATTTTACATTCATACTCAGCAATGGAAACACACATGAAATCAACCAACTGCATAGAATTCAATCTAAAACGGGTACCTACGGGGCATTTGCAATTCAACAAATGCAGACGGTCGAAAGCTCAGATTACACCCTAAACTGGTTGTTCGGCCCCATTATACATTCTAAATTACTATTACAAAAGCCACATTACTGCATAGATTACATTCTGAAATGTACGCCTTTGAGACATTTGCCATTCAAGGATAAATTGCCTGTCATTAGCTCAGTTTGCATCTTATGCAACTTGTAGGGCCCCATTTCATATTCTCACTAATAAATAGGAACACACAAAGACACACAACGACCAAGCATACAATCTGAAACGGACGCCTTTGGCGCTTTTGCCATTCAACAAATGTAGAAGGACAAATGCCATGGCATCAGCTCAGATTGCATCCTATGCTACTTGTACGGCCCCATTTTACATTCTCACTAATAAATAGGAACACACGAAGAAACACAACGGCCCAGAATGCAATCTGAAACGGACGCCTTTGGGGCATTTGCCATGCCACAAATGCAGAAGGACAAATGCCATGGCATCAGCTCAGTTTGCATCCTATGCTACTTGTACGGCCCCATTTTACATTCTCACTAATAAATAGGAACACACGAAGAAACACAACGGCCCAGAATGCAATCTGAAACGGACGCCTTTGGGGCATTTGCCATACCGCAAATGCAGAAGGACAAATGCCATGGCATCAGCTCAGTTTGCATCCTATGCTACTTGTACGGCCCCATTTTACATTCTCACTAATCATTAGGAACACACGAAGAAACACAACGGCCCAGAATGCAATCTGACACGGACGCCTTTGGGGCATTTGCCATACCACAAATGCAGAAGGACAAATGCCATGGCATCAGCTCAGTTTGCATCCTACTACTTGTACGGCCCCATTTTACATTCTCACTAATAAATAGGAACACACGAAGAAACACAACGGCCCAGAATGCAATCTGAAACGGACGCCTTTGGGGCATTTGCCATACCGCAAATGCAGAAGGACATGCCATGGCATCAGCTCAGTTTGCATCCTATGCTACTTGTACGGCCCCATTTTACATTCTCACTAATCATTAGGAACACACGAAGAAACACAACGGCCCAGAATTCAATCTGAAACGGACGCCTTTGGGGCATTTGCCATACCACAAATGCAGAAGGACAAATGCCATGACATCAGCTCAGTTTGCATCCTATGCTACTTGTACGGCCCCATTTTACATTCTCACTAATAAATAGGAACACACGAAGAAACACAACGGCCCAGAATGCAATCTGAAACGGACGCCTTTGGGGCATTTGCCATACCGCAAATGCAGAAGGACAAATGCCATGGCATCAGCTCAGTTTGCATCCTATGCTACTTGTACGGCCCCATTTTACATTCTCACTAATAAATAGGAACACACGAAGAAACACAACGGCTCAGAATGCAATCTGAAACGGACGCCTTTGGGGCATTTGCCATACCACAAATGCAGAAGGACAAATGCCATGGCATCAGCTCAGTTTGCATCCTATGCTACTTGTACGGCCCCATTTTACATTCTCACTAATCATTAGGAACACACGAAGAAACACAACGGCCCAGAATGCAATCTGAAACGGACGCCTTTGGGGCATTTGCCATACCACAAATGCAGAAGGACAAATGCCATGGCATCAGCTCAGTTTGCATCCTATGCTACTTGTACGGCCCCATTTTACATTCTCACTAATAAATAGGAACACACGAAGAAACACAACGGCCCAGAATGCAATCTGAAACGGACGCCTTTGGGGCATTTGCCATACCGCAAATGCAGAAGGACAAATGCCATGGCATCAGCTCAGTTTGCATCCTATGCTACTTGTACGGCCCCATTTTACATTCTCACTAATCATTAGGAACACACGAAGAAACACAACGGCCCAGAATGCAATCTGAAACGGACGCCTTTGGGGCATTTGCCATACCACAAATGCAGAAGGACAAATGCCATGGCATCAGCTCAGTTTGCATCCTTTGCTACTTGTATGGCCCCATTTTACATTCTCACTAATCAATAGGAACACACGAAGAAACACAACAACCCAGAATGCAATCTGAAACGGACGCCTTTGGGGCATTTGCCATACCACAAATGCAGAAGGACAAATGCCATGGCATCAGCTCAGTTTGCATCCTATGCTACTTGTACGGCCCCATTTTACATTCTCACTAATAAATAGGAACACACTAAGAAACACAACGGCCCAGAATGCAATCTGAAACGGACGCCTTTGGGGCATTTGCCATACCGCAAATGCAGAAGGACAAATGCCATGGCATCAGCTCAGTTTGCATCCTATGCTACTTGTACGGCCCCATTTTACATTCTCACTAATCATTAGGAACACACGAAGAAACACAACGGCCCAGAATGCAATCTGAAACGGACGCCTTTGGGGCATTTGCCATACCACAAATGCAGAAGGACAAATGCCATGGCATCAGCTCAGTTTGCATCCTTTGCTACTTGTACGGCCCCATTTTACATTCTCACTAATCAATAGGAACACACGAAGAAACACAACAACCCAGAATGCAATCTGAAACGGACGCCTTTGGGGCATTTGCCATACCACAAATGCAGAAGGACAAATGCCATGGCATCAGCTCAGTTTGCATCCTATGCTACTTGTACGGCCCCATTTTACATTCTCACTAATCAATAGGAACACACGAAGAAACACAACAACCCAGAATGCAATCTGAAACGGACGCCTTTGGGGCATTTACCATACCACAAATGCAGAAGGACAAATGCCATGGCATCAGCTCAGTTTGCATCCTATGCTACTTGTACGGCCCCATTTTACATTCTCACTAATCATTAGGAACACACGAAGAAACACAACGGCCCAGAATGCAATCTGAAACGGACGCCTTTGGGGCATTTGCCATACCACAAATGCAGAAGGACAAATGCCATGGCATCAGCTCAGTTTGCATCCTACTACTTGTACGGCCCCATTTTACATTCTCACTAATAAATAGGAACACACGAAGAAACACAACGGCCCAGAATGCAATCTGAAACGGACGCCTTTGGGGCATTTGCCATACCGCAAATGCAGAAGGACAAATGCCATGGCATCAGCTCAGTTTGCATCCTATGCTACTTGTACGGCCCCATTTTACATTCTCACTAATCATTAGGAACACACGAAGAAACACAACGGCCCAGAATGCAATCTGAAACGGACGCCTTTGGGGCATTTGCCATACCGCAAATGCAGAAGGACAAATGCCATGGCATCAGCTCAGTTTGCATCCTATGCTACTTGTACGGCCCCATTTTACATTCTCACTAATAAATAGGAACACACTAAGAAACACAACAACCCAGAATGCAATCTGAAACGGACGCCTTTGGGGCATTTGCCATACCACAAATGCAGAAGGACAAATGCCATGGCATCAGCTCAGTTTGCATCCTATGCTACTTGTACGGCCCCATTTTACATTCTCACTAATAAATAGGAACACACGAAGAAACACAACGGCCCAGAATGCAATCTGAAACGGACGCCTTTGGGGCATTTGCCATACCGCAAATGCAGAAGGACAAATGCCATGGCATCAGCTCAGTTTGCATCCTATGCTACTTGTACGGCCCCATTTTACATTCTCACTAATAAATAGGAACACACTAAGAAACACAACGGCCCAGAATGCAATCTGAAACGGACGCCTTTGGGGCATTTGCCATACCACAAATGCAGAAGGACAAATGCCATGGCATCAGCTCAGTTTGCATCCTATGCTACTTGTACGGCCCCATTTTACATTCTCACTAATCATTAGGAACACACGAAGAAACACAACGGCCCAGAATGCAATCTGAAACGGACGCCTTTGGGGCATTTGCCATACCACAAATGCAGAAGGACAAATGCCATGGCATCAGCTCAGTTTGCATCCTATGCTACTTGTACGGCCCCATTTTACATTCTCACTAATAAATAGGAACACACGAAGAAACACAACGGCCCAGAATGCAATCTGAAACGGACGCCTTTGGGGCATTTGCCATACCGCAAATGCAGAAGGACAAATGCCATGGCATCAGCTCAGTTTGCATCCTATGCTACTTGTACGGCCCCATTTTACATTCTCACTAATCATTAGGAACACACGAAGAAACACAACGGCCCAGAATGCAATCTGAAACGGACGCCTTTGGGGCATTTGCCATACCACAAATGCAGAAGGACAAATGCCATGGCATCAGCTCAGTTTGCATCCTTTGCTACTTGTATGGCCCCATTTTACATTCTCACTAATCAATAGGAACACACGAAGAAACACAACAACCCAGAATGCAATCTGAAACGGACGCCTTTGGGGCATTTGCCATACCACAAATGCAGAAGGACAAATGCCATGGCATCAGCTCAGTTTGCATCCTATGCTACTTGTACGGCCCCATTTTACATTCTCACTAATCATTAGGAACACACGAAGAAACACAACGGCCCAGAATGCAATCTGAAACGGACGCCTTTGGGGCATTTGCCATACCGCAAATGCAGAAGGACAAATGCCATGGCATCAGCTCAGTTTGCATCCTATGCTACTTGTACGGCCCCATTTTACATTCTCACTAATAAATAGGAACACACTAAGAAACACAACGGCCCAGAATGCAATCTGAAACGGACGCCTTTGGGGCATTTGCCATACCACAAATGCAGAAGGACAAATGCCATGGCATCAGCTCAGTTTGCATCCTATGCTACTTGTACGGCCCCATTTTACATTCTCACTAATCATTAGGAACACACGAAGAAACACAACGGCCCAGAATGCAATCTGAAACGGACGCCTTTGGGGCATTTGCCATACCACAAATGCAGAAGGACAAATGCCATGGCATCAGCTCAGTTTGCATCCTATGCTACTTGTACGGCCACATTTTACATTCTCACTAATAAATAGGAACACACGAAGAAACACAACGGCCCAGAATGCAATCTGAAACGGACGCCTTTGGGGCATTTGCCATACCGCAAATGCAGAAGGACAAATGCCATGGCATCAGCTCAGTTTGCATCCTATGCTACTTGTACGGCCCCATTTTACATTCTCACTAATCATTAGGAACACACGAAGAAACACAACGGCCCAGAATGCAATCTGAAACGGACGCCTTTGGGGCATTTGCCATACCACAAATGCAGAAGGACAAATGCCATGGCATCAGCTCAGTTTGCATCCTTTGCTACTTGTATGGCCCCATTTTACATTCTCACTAATCAATAGGAACACACGAAGAAACACAACAACCCAGAATGCAATCTGAAACGGACGCCTTTGGGGCATTTGCCATACCACAAATGCAGAAGGACAAATGCCATGGCATCAGCTCAGTTTGCATCCTATGCTACTTGTACGGCCCCATTTTACATTCTCACTAATAAATAGGAACACACGAAGAAACACAACGGCCCAGAATGCAATCTGAAACGGACGCCTTTGGGGCATTTGCCATACCGCAAATGCAGAAGGACAAATGCCATGGCATCAGCTCAGTTTGCATCCTATGCTACTTGTACGGCCCCATTTTACATTCTCACTAATCATTAGGAACACACGAAGAAACACAACGGCCCAGAATGCAATCTGAAACGGACGCCTTTGGGGCATTTGCCATACCACAAATGCAGAAGGACAAATGCCATGGCATCAGCTCAGTTTGCATCCTATGCTACTTGTACGGCCCCATTTTACATTCTCACTAATCAATAGGAACACACGAAGAAACACAACAACCCAGAATGCAATCTGAAACGGACGCCTTTGGGGCATTTGCCATACCACAAATGCAGAAGGACAAATGCCATGACATCAGCTCAGTTTGCATCCTATGCTACTTGTACGGCCCCATTTTACATTCTCACTAATAAATAGGAACACACGAAGAAACACAACGGCCCAGAATGCAATCTGAAACGGACGCCTTTGGGGCATTTGCCATACCGCAAATGCAGAAGGACAAATGCCATGGCATCAGCTCAGTTTGCATCCTATGCTACTTGTACGGCCCCATTTTACATTCTCACTAATAAATAGGAACACACGAAGAAACACAACGGCTCAGAATGCAATCTGAAACGGACGCCTTTGGGGCATTTGCCATACCACAAATGCAGAAGGACAAATGCCATGGCATCAGCTCAGTTTGCATCCTATGCTACTTGTACGGCCCCATTTTACATTCTCACTAATCATTAGGAACACACGAAGAAACACAACGGCCCAGAATGCAATCTGAAACGGACGCCTTTGGGGCATTTGCCATACCACAAATGCAGAAGGACAAATGCCATGGCATCAGCTCAGTTTGCATCCTATGCTACTTGTACGGCCCCATTTTACATTCTCACTAATAAATAGGAACACACGAAGAAACACAACGGCCCAGAATGCAATCTGAAACGGACGCCTTTGGGGCATTTGCCATACCGCAAATGCAGAAGGACAAATGCCATGGCATCAGCTCAGTTTGCATCCTATGCTACTTGTACGGCCCCATTTTACATTCTCACTAATCATTAGGAACACACGAAGAAACACAACGGCCCAGAATGCAATCTGAAACGGACGCCTTTGGGGCATTTGCCATACCACAAATGCAGAAGGACAAATGCCATGGCATCAGCTCAGTTTGCATCCTTTGCTACTTGTATGGCCCCATTTTACATTCTCACTAATCAATAGGAACACACGAAGAAACACAACAACCCAGAATGCAATCTGAAACGGACGCCTTTGGGGCATTTGCCATACCACAAATGCAGAAGGACAAATGCCATGGCATCAGCTCAGTTTGCATCCTATGCTACTTGTACGGCCCCATTTTACATTCTCACTAATAAATAGGAACACACTAAGAAACACAACGGCCCAGAATGCAATCTGAAACGGACGCCTTTGGGGCATTTGCCATACCGCAAATGCAGAAGGACAAATGCCATGGCATCAGCTCAGTTTGCATCCTATGCTACTTGTACGGCCCCATTTTACATTCTCACTAATCATTAGGAACACACGAAGAAACACAACGGCCCAGAATGCAATCTGAAACGGACGCCTTTGGGGCATTTGCCATACCACAAATGCAGAAGGACAAATGCCATGGCATCAGCTCAGTTTGCATCCTTTGCTACTTGTACGGCCCCATTTTACATTCTCACTAATCAATAGGAACACACGAAGAAACACAACAACCCAGAATGCAATCTGAAACGGACGCCTTTGGGGCATTTGCCATACCACAAATGCAGAAGGACAAATGCCATGGCATCAGCTCAGTTTGCATCCTATGCTACTTGTACGGCCCCATTTTACATTCTCACTAATCAATAGGAACACACGAAGAAACACAACAACCCAGAATGCAATCTGAAACGGACGCCTTTGGGGCATTTACCATACCACAAATGCAGAAGGACAAATGCCATGGCATCAGCTCAGTTTGCATCCTATGCTACTTGTACGGCCCCATTTTACATTCTCACTAATCATTAGGAACACACGAAGAAACACAACGGCCCAGAATGCAATCTGAAACGGACGCCTTTGGGGCATTTGCCATACCACAAATGCAGAAGGACAAATGCCATGGCATCAGCTCAGTTTGCATCCTACTACTTGTACGGCCCCATTTTACATTCTCACTAATAAATAGGAACACACGAAGAAACACAACGGCCCAGAATGCAATCTGAAACGGACGCCTTTGGGGCATTTGCCATACCGCAAATGCAGAAGGACAAATGCCATGGCATCAGCTCAGTTTGCATCCTATGCTACTTGTACGGCCCCATTTTACATTCTCACTAATCATTAGGAACACACGAAGAAACACAACGGCCCAGAATGCAATCTGAAACGGACGCCTTTGGGGCATTTGCCATACCGCAAATGCAGAAGGACAAATGCCATGGCATCAGCTCAGTTTGCATCCTATGCTACTTGTACGGCCCCATTTTACATTCTCACTAATAAATAGGAACACACTAAGAAACACAACAACCCAGAATGCAATCTGAAACGGACGCCTTTGGGGCATTTGCCATACCACAAATGCAGAAGGACAAATGCCATGGCATCAGCTCAGTTTGCATCCTATGCTACTTGTACGGCCCCATTTTACATTCTCACTAATAAATAGGAACACACGAAGAAACACAACGGCCCAGAATGCAATCTGAAACGGACGCCTTTGGGGCATTTGCCATACCGCAAATGCAGAAGGACAAATGCCATGGCATCAGCTCAGTTTGCATCCTATGCTACTTGTACGGCCCCATTTTACATTCTCACTAATAAATAGGAACACACTAAGAAACACAACGGCCCAGAATGCAATCTGAAACGGACGCCTTTGGGGCATTTGCCATACCACAAATGCAGAAGGACAAATGCCATGGCATCAGCTCAGTTTGCATCCTATGCTACTTGTACGGCCCCATTTTACATTCTCACTAATCATTAGGAACACACGAAGAAACACAACGGCCCAGAATGCAATCTGAAACGGACGCCTTTGGGGCATTTGCCATACCACAAATGCAGAAGGACAAATGCCATGGCATCAGCTCAGTTTGCATCCTACTACTTGTACGGCCCCATTTTACATTCTCACTAATAAATAGGAACACACGAAGAAACACAACGGCCCAGAATGCAATCTGAAACGGACGCCTTTGGGGCATTTGCCATACCGCAAATGCAGAAGGACAAATGCCATGGCATCAGCTCAGTTTGCATCCTATGCTACTTGTACGGCCCCATTTTACATTCTCACTAATCATTAGGAACACACGAAGAAACACAACGGCCCAGAATGCAATCTGAAACGGACGCCTTTGGGGCATTTGCCATACCACAAATGCAGAAGGACAAATGCCATGGCATCAGCTCAGTTTGCATCCTATGCTACTTGTACGGCCCCATTTTACATTCTCACTAATCAATAGGAACACACGAAGAAACACAACAACCCAGAATGCAATCTGAAACGGACGCCTTTGGGGAATTTGCCATACCACAAATGCAGAAGGACAAATGCCATGGCATCAGCTCAGTTTGCATCCTATGCTACTTGTACGGCCCCATTTTACATTCTCACTAATAAATAGGAACACACTAAGAAACACAACGGCCCAGAATGCAATCTGAAACGGACGCCTTTGGGGCATTTGTCATACCACAAATGCAGAAGGACAAATGCCATAGCATCAGCTCAGTGTGCATCCTATGCTACTTGTACGGCCCCATTTTACATTCTCACTAATCAATAGGAACACACGAAGAAACACAACAACCCAGAATGCAATCTGAAACGGACGCCTTTGGGGCATTTGCCATACCACAAATGCAGAAGGACAAATGCCATAGCATCAGCTCAGTGTGCATCCTATGCTACTTGTACGGCCCCATTTTACATTCTCACTAATCAATAGGAACACACTAAGAAACACAACGGCCCAGAATGCAATCTGAAACGGACGCCTTTGGGGCATTTGCCAATCCACAAATGCAGAAGGATAAATGCCATGGCATCAGCCCAGTTTGCATCCTATGCTACTTGTACGGCCCCATTTTACATTCTCACTAGTAAATAGGAACACACGAAGAAACACAACGGCCCAGAATGCAATCTGAAACGGACGCCTTTGGGGCATTTGCCATACCACAAATGCAGAAGGACAAATGCCATGGCATCAGCTCAGTTTGCATCCTATGCTACTTGTACGGCCCCATTTTTCATTCTCACTAATCAATAGGAACACACGAAGAAACACAACAACCCAGAATGCAATCTGAAACGGACGCTTTTGGTGCATTTGCCATACCACAAATGCAGAAGGACAAATGCCATGGCATCAGCTCAGTTTGCATCCTATGCTACTTGTACGGCCCCATTTTACATTCTCACTAATAAATAGGAACACACGAAGAAACACAACGGCCCAGAATGCAATCTGAAACGGACGCCTTTGGGGCATTTGCCATACCACAAATGCAGAAGGACAAATGCCATGGCATCAGCTCAGTTTGCATCCTATGCTACTTGTACGGCCCCATTTTACATTCTCACTAATCAATAGGAACACACGAAGAAACACAACAACCCAGAATGCAATCTGCAACGGACGCCTTTGGGGCATTTGTCATACCACAAATGCAGAAGGACAAATGCCATAGCATCAGCTCAGTGTGCATTCTATGCTACTTGTACGGCCCCATTTTACATTCTCACTAATCAATAGAAACACACGAAGAAACACAACAACCCAGAATGCAATCTGAAACGGACGCCTTTGGGGCATTTGCCATACCACAAATGCAGAAGGACAAATGCCATGGCATCAGCTCAGTTTGCATAATATGCTACTTGTACGGCCCCATTTTACATTCTCACTAATCAATAGGAACACACGAAGAAACACAACAACCCAGAATGCAATCTGAAACGGACGCCTTTGGGGCATTTGCCATACCACAAATGCAGAAGGACAAATGCCATGGCATCAGCTCAGTTTGCATCCTATGCTACTTGTACGGCGCCATTTTACATTCTCACTAATCAATAGGAACAAACGAAGAAACACAACAACCCAGAATGCAATCTGAAACGGACGCCTTTGGGGCATTTGCCATACCACAAATGCAGAAGGACAAATGCCATAGCATGAGCTCAGTTTGCATCCTATGCTACTTGTACGGCCCCATTTTACATTCTCACTAATCAATAGGAACACACGAAGAAATACAACAACCCAGAATGCAATCTGAAACGGACGCCTTTGGGGCATTTGCCATACCACAAATGCAGAAGGACAAATGCCATAGCATGAGCTCAGTTTGCATCCTATGCTACTTGTACGGCCCCATTTTACATTCTCACTAATCAATAGGAACACACGAAGAAATACAACAACCCAGAATGCAATCTGAAACGGACGCCTTTGGGGCATTTGCCATACCGCAAATGCAGAAGGACAAATGCCATGGCATCAGCTCAGTTTGCATCCTATGCTACTTGTACGGCCCCATTTTACATTCTCACTAATCAATAGGAACACACGAAGAAATACAACAACCCAGAATGCAATCTGAAACGGACGCCTTTGGGGCATTTGCCATACCACAAATGCAGAAGGACAAATGCCATAGCATCAGCTCAGTGTGCATCCTATGCTACTTGTACGGCCCCATTTTACATTCTCACTAATCAATAGGAACACACTAAGAAACACAACGGCCCAGAATGCAATCTGAAACGGACGCCTTTGGGGCATTTGCCATACCACAAATGCAGAAGGACAAATGCCATGGCATCAGCTAAGTTTGCATCCTATGCTACTTGTACGGCCCCATTTTACATTCTCACTAATCAATAGGAACACACGAAGAAACACAACAACCCAGAATACAATCTGAAACGGACGCCTTTGGGGCATTTGTCATACCACAAATGCAGAAGGACAAATGCCATAGCATCAGCTCAGTGTGCATCCTATGCTACTTGTACGGCCCCATTTTACATTCTCACTAATCAATAGAAACACACGAAGAAACACAGCAACCCAGAATGCAATCTGAAATGGACGCCTTTGGGGCATTTGCCATACCACAAATGCAGAAGGACAAATGCCATAGCATGAGCTCAGTTTGCATCCTATGCTACTTGTACGGCCCCATTTTACATTCTCACTAATCAATAGGAACACACGAAGAAACACAACAACCCAGAATGCAATCTGAAACGGACGCCTTTGGGGCATTTGCCATACCACAAATGCAGAAGGACAAATGCCATAGCATGAGCTCAGTTTGCATCCTATGCTACTTGTACGGCCCCATTTTACATTCTCACTAATCAATAGGAACACACGAAGAAACACAACAACCCAGAATGCAATCTGAAACGGACGCCTTTGGGACATTTGCCATACCATAAATGCAGAAGGACAAATGCCATAGCATGAGCTCAGTTTGCATCCTATGCTACTTGTACGGCCCCATTTTACATTCTCACTAATCAATAGGAACACACGAAGAAACACAACAACCCAGAATGCAATCTGAAACGGACGCCTTTGGGACATTTGCCATACCACAAATGCAGAAGGACAAATGCCATGACATCAGCTCAGTTTGCATCCTATGCTACTTGTACGGCCCCATTTTACATTCTCACTAATCAATAGGAACACACGAAGAAACACAACGGCCCAGAATGCAATCTGAAACGGGCGCCTTTGGGGCATTTGCCATACCACAAATGCAGAAGGACAAATGCCATGGCATCAGCTCAGTTTGCATCCTATGCTACTTGTACGGCCCCATTTTACATTCTCACTAATCAATAGGAACACACGAAGAAACACAACGGCCCAGAATGCAATCTGACACGGACGCCTTTGGGACATTTGCCATACCACAAATGCAGAAGGACAAATGCCATGGCATCAGCTCAGTTTGCATCCTATGCTACTTGTATGGCCCCATTTTACATTCTCACTAATCAATAGAAACACACGAAGAAACACAACAATCCAGAATGCAATCTGAAACGGACGCCTCTGGGGCATTTGCCATACCACAAATGCAGAAGGACAAATGCCATGGCATCAGCTCAGTTTGCATCCTATGCTACTTGTACGGCCCCATTTTTCATTCTCACTAATCAATAGGAACACACGAAGAAACACAACAACCCAGAATGCAATCTGAAACGGACGCTTTTGGGGCATTTGCCATACCACAAATGCAGAAGGACAAATGCCATGGCATCAGCTCAGTTTGCATCCTATGCTACTTGTACGGCCCCATTTTACATTCTCACTAATCAATAGGAACACACGAAGAAACACAACAACCCAGAATGCAATCTGAAACGGACGCCTTTGGGACATTTGCCATACCACAAATGCAGAAGGACAAATGCCATGGCATCAGCTCAGTTTGCATCCTATGCTACTTGTACGGCCCCATTTTACATTCTCACTAATCAATAGGAACACACGAAGAAACACAACAACCCAGAATGCAATCTGAAACGGACGCCTTTGGGGCATTTGCCATACCACAAATGCAGAAGGACAAATGCCATAGCATGAGCTCAGTTTGCATCCTATGCTACTTGTACGGCCCCATTTTACATTCTCACTAATCAATAGGAACACACGAAGAAACACAACAACCCAGAATGCAATCTGAAACGGACGCCTTTGGGACATTTGCCATACCACAAATGCAGAAGGACAAATGCCATGACATCAGCTCAGTTTGCATCCTATGCTACTTGTACGGCCCCATTTTACATTCTCACTAATCAATAGGAACACACGAAGAAACACAACGGCCCAGAATGCAATCTGAAACGGGCGCCTTTGGGGCATTTGCCATACCACAAATGCAGAAGGACAAATGCCATGGCATCAGCTCAGTTTGCATCCTATGCTACTTGTACGGCCCCATTTTACATTCTCACTAATCAATAGGAACACACGAAGAAACACAACGGCCCAGAATGCAATCTGACACGGACGCCTTTGGGGAATTTGCCATACCACAAATGCAGAAGGACAAATGCCATGGCATCAGCTCAGTTTGCATCCTATGCTACTTGTACGGCCCCATTTTACATTCTCACTAATCAATAGGAACACACGAAGAAACACAACAACCCAGAAAGCAATCTGAAATGGACGCTTTTGGGGCATACCACAAATGCAGAAGGACAAATGCCATGGCATCAGCTCAGTTTGCATCCTATGCTACTTGCACGGCCCCATTTTACATTCTCACTAATCAATAGGAACACACGAAGAAACTCAACAACCCAGAATGCAATCTGAAACGGACGCCTTTGGGGCATTTGCCATACCACAAATGCAGAAGGACAAATGCCATGGCATCAGCTCAGTTTGCATCCTATGCTACTTGTACGGCCCCATTTTACATTCTCACTAATCAATAGGAACACACGAAGAAACACAACGGCCCAGAATGCAATCTGACACGGACGCCTTTGGGGCATTTGCCATACCACAAATGCAGAAGGTCAAATGCCATGGCATCAGCTCAGTTTGCATCCTATGCTACTTGTACGGCCCCATTTTACATTCTCACTAATCAATAGGAACACACGAAGAAACACAACGGCCCAGAATGCAATCTGACACGGACGCCTTTGGGGCATTTGCCATACCACAAATGCTGAAGGACAAATGCCATGGCATCAGCTCAGTTTGCATCCTATGCTACTTGTACGGCCCCATTTTACATTCTCACTAATCAATAGGAACACACGAAGAAACACAACAACCCAGAATGCAATCTGAAACGGACGCCTTTGGGGCATTTGCCATACCACAAATGCAGAAGGACAAATGCCATGGCATCAGCTCAGTTTGCATCCTATGCTACTTGCACGGCCCCATTTTACATTCTCACTAATCAATAGGAACACACGAAGAAACACAACAACCCAGAATGCAATCTGAAACGGACGCCTTTGGGGCATTTGCCATACCACAAATGCTGAAGGACAAATGCCATGGCATCAGCTCAGTTTGCATCCTATGCTACTTGCACGGCCCCATTTTACATTCTCACTAATCAATAGGAACACACGAAGAAACACAACAACCCAGAATGCAATCTGACACGGACGCCTTTGGGACATTTGCCATACCACAAATGCAGAAGGACAAATGCCATGGCATCAGCTCAGTTTGCATCCTATGCTACTTGTACGGCCCCATTTTACATTCTCACTAATCAATAGGAACACACGAAGAAACACAACGGCCCAGAATGCAATCTGACACGGACGCCTTTGGGGCATTTGCCATACCACAAATGCAGAAGGACAAATGCCATGGCATCAGCTCAGTTTGCATCCTATGCTACTTGTACGGCCCCATTTTACATTCTCACTAATCAATAGGAACACACGAAGAAACACAACGGCCCAGAATGCAATCTGACACGGACGCCTTTGGGGCATTTGCCATACCACAAATGCTGAAGGACAAATGCCATGGCATCAGCTCAGTTTGCATCCTATGCTACTTGCACGGCCCCATTTTACATTCTCACTAATCAATAGGAACACACGAAGAAACTCAACAACCCAGAATGCAATCTGAAACAGACGCCTTTGGGACATACCACAAATGCAGAAGGACAAATGCCATGGCATCAGCTCAGTTTGCATCCTATGCTACTTGTACGGCCCCATTTTACATTCTCACTAATCAATAGGAACACACGAAGAAACACAACGGCCCAGAATGCAATCTGACACGGACGCCTTTGGGGCATTTGCCATACCACAAATGCAGAAGGACAAATGCCATGGCATCAGCTCAGTTTGCATCCTATGCTACTTGCACGGCCCCATTTTACATTCTCACTAATCAATAGGAACACACGAAGAAACTCAACAACCCAGAATGCAATCTGAAACGGACGCCTTTGGGACATTTGCCATACCACAAATGCAGAAGGACAAATGCCATGGCATCAGCTCAGTTTGCATCCTATGCTACTTGTACGGCCCCATTTTACATTCTCACTAATCAATAGGAACACACGAAGAAACACAACGGCCCAGAATGCAATCTGACACGGACGCCTTTGGGGCATTTGCCATACCACAAATGCTGAAGGACAAATGCCATGGCATCAGCTCAGTTTGCATCCTATGCTACTTGTACGGCCCCATTTTACATTCTCACTAATCAATAGGAACACACGAAGAAACACAACAACCCAGAATGCAATCTGAAACGGACGCCTTTGGGGCATTTGCCATACCACAAATGCAGAAGGACAAATGCCATGGCATCAGCTCAGTTTGCATCCTATGCTACTTGTACGGCCCCATTTTACATTCTCACTAATAAATAGGAACACACGAAGAAACACAACGGCCCAGAATGCAATCTGAAACGGACGCCTTTGGGGCATTTGCCATACCACAAATGCAGAAGGACAAATGCCATGGCATCAGCTCAGTTTGCATCCTATGCTACTTGTACGGCCCCATTTTACATTCTCACTAATCAATAGGAACACACGAAGAAACACAACAACCCAGAAAGCAATCTGAAATGGACGCTTTTGGGGCATACCACAAATGCAGAAGGACAAATGCCATAGCATCAGCTCAGTTTGCATCCTATGCTACTTGCACGGCCCCATTTTACATTCTCACTAATAAATAAGAACACACGAAGAAACACAACAACCCAGAATGCAATCTGAAACGGACGCCTTTGGGGCATTTGCCATACCGCAAATGCAGAAGGACAAATGCCATGGCATCAGCTCAGTTTGCATCCTATGCTACTTGTACGGCCCCATTTTTCATTCTCACTAATCAATAGGAACACACGAAGAAACACAACAACCCTGAATGCAATCTGAAACGGACGCTTTTGGGGCATTTGGCATACCACAAATGCAGAAGGACAAATGCCATGGCATCAGCTCAGTTTGCATCCTATGCTACTTGTACGGCCCCATTTTACATTCTCACTAATAAATAGGAACACACGAAGAAACACAACGGCCCAGAATGCAATCTGAAACGGACGCCTTTGGGGCATTTGCCATACCACAAATGCAGAAGGACAAATGCCATGGCATCAGCTCAGTTTGCATCCTATGCTACTTGTACGGCCCCATTTTACATTTTCACTAATCGATAGGAACACACGAAGAAACACAACAACCCAGAATGCAATCTGAAACGGACGCCTTTGGGGCATTTGCCATACCACAAATGCAGAAGGACAAATGCCATGGCATCAGCTCAGTTTGCATCCTATGCTACTTGTATGGCCCCATTTTACATTCTCACTAATAAATAAGAACACACGAAGAAACACAACAACCCAGAATGCAATCTGAAACGGACGCCTTTGGGGCATTTGCCATACCGCAAATGCAGAAGGACAAATGCCATGGCATCAGCTCAGTTTGCATCCTATGCTACTTGTATGGCCCCATTTTACATTCTCACTAATAAATAAGAACACACGAAGAAACACAACAACCCAGAATGCAATCTGAAACGGACGCCTTTGGGGCATTTGCCATACCGCAAATGCAGAAGGACAAATGCCATGGCATCAGCTCAGTTTGCATCCTATGCTACTTGTACGGCCCCATTTTACATTCTCACTAATCAATAGGAACACACGAAGAAACGCAACAACCCAGAATGCAATCTGAAACGGACGCCTTTGGGGCATTTGCCATACCACAAATGCAGAAGGACAAATGCCATGGCATCAGCTCAGTTTGCATCTTATGCTACTTGTACGGCCCCATTTTACATTCTCACTAATCAATAGGAACACACGAAGAAACACAACAACCCAGAATGCAATCTGAAACGGACGCCTTTGGGGCATTTGCCATACCACAAATGCAGAAGGACAAATGCCATGGCATCAGCTCAGTTTGCATCCTATGCTACTTGTATCGCCCCATTTTACATTCTCACTAATAAATAAGAACACACGAAGAAACACAACAACCCAGAATGCAATCTGAAACGGACGCCTTTGGGGCATTTGCCATACCGCAAATGCAGAAGGACAAATGCCATGGCATCAGCTCAGTTTGCATCCTATGCTACTTGTATGGCCCCATTTTACATTCTCACTAATAAATAAGAACACACGAAGAAACACAACAACCCAGAATGCAATCTGAAACGGACGCCTTTGGGGCATTTGCCATACCGCAAATGCAGAAGGACAAATGCCATGGCATCAGCTCAGTTTGCATCCTATGCTACTTGTACGGCCCCATTTTTCATTCTCACTAATCAATAGGAACACACGAAGAAACACAACAACCCAGAATGCAATCTGAAACGGACGCTTTTGGGGCATTTGCCATACCACAAATGCAGAAGGACAAATGCCATGGCATCAGCTCAGTTTGCATCCTTTGCTACTTGTACGGCCCCATTTTACATTCTCACTAATAAATAGGAACACACGAAGAAACAACGGCCCAGAATGCAATCTGATACGGACGCCTTTGGGGCATTTGCCATACCACAAATGCAGAAGGACAAATGCCATGGCATCAGCTCAGTTTGCATCCCATGCTATTTGTATGGCCCCATTTTACATTCTCACTAATAAATAAGAACACACGAAGAAACACAACAACCCAGAATGCAATCTGAAACGGACGCCTTTGGGGCATTTGCCATACCGCAAATGCAGAAGGACAAATGCCATGGCATCAGCTCAGTTTGCATCCTATGCTACTTGTACGGCCCCATTTTTCATTCTCACTAATCAATAGGAACACACGAAGAAACACAACAACCCAGAATGCAATCTGAAACGGACGCTTTTGGGGCATTTGCCATACCACAAATGCAGAAGGACAAATGCCATGGCATCAGCTCAGTTTGCATCCTATGCTACTTGTACGGCCCCATTTTACATTCTCACTAATCAATAGGAACACACGAAGAAACGCAACAACCCAGAATGCAATCTGAAACGGACGCCTTTGGGGCATTTGCCATACCACAAATGCAGAAGGACAAATGCCATGGCATCAGCTCAGTTTGCATCCTATGCTACTTGTATGGCCCCATTTTACATTCTCACTAATAAATAAGAACACACGAAGAAACACAACAACCCAGAATGCAATCTGAAACGGACGCCTTTGGGGCATTTGCCATACCACAAATGCAGAAGGACAAATGCCATGGCATCAGCTCAGTTTGCATCCTATGCTACTTGTACGGCCCCATTTTACATTCTCACTAATAAATAGGAACACACGAAGAAACACAACAATCCAGAATGCAATCTGAAACGGACGCCTTTGGGGCATTTGCTATACCACAAATGCAGAAGGACAAATGCCATGGTATCAGCTCAGTTTGCATCCTATGCTACTTGTACGGCCCCATTTTAAATTCTCACTAATCAATAGGAACACACGAAGAAACACAACAACCCAGAATGCAATCTGAAACGGACGCCTTTGGAGCATTTGCCATACCACAAATGCAGAAGGACAAATGCCATGGCATAAGCTCAGTTTGCATCCTATGCTACTTGTACGGCCCCATTTTACATTCTCACTAATAAATAGGAACACACGAAGAAACACAACGGCCCAGAATGCAATCTGAAACGGACGCCTTTGGGGCATTTGCCATACCGCAAATGCAGAAGGACAAATGCCATGGCATCAGCCCAGTTTGCATCCTATGCTACTTGTACGGCCCCATTTTACATTCTCATTAATCAATAGGAACACACGAAGAAACACAACAACCCAGAATGCAATCTGAAATGGACGCTTTTGGGGCATACCACAAATGCAGAAGGACAAATGCCATGGCATCAGCTCAGTTTGCATCCTATGCTACTTGCACGGCCCTTTTTACATTCTCACTAATAAATAAGAACACACGAAGAAACACAACAACCCAGAATGCAATCTGAAACGGACGCCTTTGGGGCATTTGCCATACCACAAATGCAGAAGGACAAATGCCATAGCAAGAGCTCAGTTTGCATCCTATGCTACTTGTACGGCCCCATTTTACATTCTCACTAATAAATAGGAACACAGATGAAGTCACATAACGGCTTTTGCCATTTCACGAATGCAAAAGGTCAGAGGTAAAGACATCAGATCGGATTACATTCTAAACTTGATAACGGAGTTTATTGTATACAATCAAGCATGTTTACATATAATCTGTTTAGACCTCTTGTCTACACATGTATTTTATATATATCCGTACTTTCTTACGTGCATACATACATTACATACATACATACATACATACATACATACAATACATACACAAATACATACGTACAATCAATAACATTTATAAAATAGTAAACATTAACTTACATTAACGAACACAATGCTATCCACTGGTCATGTACAATCTCAACCATATCCATAACATTTTCCTTATGCACAAATATTGGAAGCAGCCATTAATTCATAAACTAATAAACTTATAGTAATACTTCAAGAAATATTCTTGTTTTTGCTAAATCCATTCTCAGTCGAAAATCCGTGTCGCTTTCATGCCGAGAATTCAAAATTAAATTATCCATAGTAACACCTATTGATTGTTAGGTATTATTAAATTATTCTTATTGTTAAACTAAGCAACGACATAAATAATTGTATCTATGAACCATGTCTTGTTTATAAATGTCAAAATTTTATGTCATGTGGAAAGTGTCAAAATTTATAATTAACCATTGTAAATTTGTTTTATAAGACGCCTTTAAGTCATTTGCCATTCCATAAATGCTAAAAGAGAAAAGACGACATCCGAAAATTTTGTGGGGTCCCATTTTACATTCTAAATTATCAATACAAACAACGAATTTGAAGTCACACTATCACAACGCAACAACATGGATTTGATTACAAAGAGACATTCGACGTGTTCACGGTAAAATAACGCCTTTTACATTCTCACTAAGATAAAGAAACACACGAAGACATACAACGACGTTGACTGCATTCTGAAACGGACGCCTTTGGGGCATTTGCCATTCCAAAAATTGAGGACAAATGCCATGGCACCAGCTCAGATTGCATCCTATGCTACTTTTAACATACTTCTCACTAAGTTAGGAAAACACACGAAGACACAGAACGACGTAGAATGCAAACTGAAACGGACACCTTTGGGCCATTAGATATTCCAGAAATTCATAAGGACAAATGCCATGGCATCAGCTCAGTTTGCATCCTATGCTACTTGTACGGCCCCATTTTACATTCTCACTAATAAATAGGAACACACGAAGAAACACAACGGCCCAGAATGCAATCTGAAACGGACGCCTTTGGGGCATTTGCCATACCACAAATGCAGAAGGACAAATGCCATGGCATCAGCTCAGTTTGTATCCTATGCTACTTGTACGGCCCCATTTTATATTCTCACTAATAAATAGGAACACACGAAGAAACACAACAACCCACAATGCAATCTGAAACGGACGCCTTTGGGGCATTTGCCATACCACAAATGCAGAAGGACAAATGCCATAGCATGAGCTCAGTTTGCATCCTATGCTACTTGTACGGCCCCATTTTACATTCTCACTAATCAATAGGAACACACGAAGAAACTCAACAACCCAGAATGCAATCTGAAAGGACGCCTTTGGGGCATTTGCCATATCACAAATGCAGAAGGACAAATGCCATAGCATCAGCTCAGTTTGCAACCTATGCTACTTGTACGGCCCCATTTTACATTCTCACTAATCAATAGGAACACACGAAGAAACACAACAACCCAGAATGCAATCTGAAACGGACGCCTTTGGGGCATTTGCCATAGCACAAATGCAGAAGGACAAATGCCATGGCATCAGCTCAGTTTGTATCCTATGCTACTTGTACGGCCCCATTTTACATTCTCACTAATCAATAGGAACACACGAAGAAACACAACAACCCAGAATGCAATCTGAAAGGACGCCTTTGGGGCATTTGCCATATCACAAATGCAGAAGGACAAATGCCATAGCATGAGCTCAGTTTGCATCCTATGCTACTTGTACGGCCCCATTTTACATTCTCACTAATCAATAGGAACACACGAAGAAACACAACAACCCAGAATGCAATCTGAAACGGACGCCTTTGGGGCATTTGCCATAGCACAAATGCAGAAGGACAAATGCCATGGCATCAGCTCAGTTTGTATCCTATGCTACTTGTACGGCCCCATTTTATATTCTCACTAATAAATAGGAACACACGAAGAAACACAACGGCCCAGAATGCAATCTGAAAGGACGCCTTTGGGGCATTTGCCATATCACAAATGCAGAAGGACAAATGCCATAGCATGAGCTCAGTTTGCATCCTATGGTACTTGTACGGCCCCATTTTACATTCTCACTAATCAATAGGAACACACGAAGAAACACAACAACCCAGAATGCAATCTGAAAGGACGCCTTTGGGGCATTTGCCATATCACAAATGCAGAAGGACAAATGCCATAGCATCAGCTCAGTTTGCATCCTATGGTACTTGTACGGCCCCATTTTACATTCTCACTAATCAATAGGAACACACGAAGAAACACAACAACCCAGAATGCAATCTGAAAGGACGCCTTTGGGGCATTTGCCATAGCACAAATGCAGAAGGACAAATGCCATGGCATCAGCTCAGTTTGTATCCTATGCTACTTGTACGGCCCCATTTTATATTCTCACTAATAAATAGGAACACACGAAGAAACACAACGGCCCAGAATGCAATCTGAAACGGACGCCTTTGGGGCATTTGCCATACCACAAATGCAGAAGGACAAATGCCATGGCATCAGCTCAGTTTGTATCCTATGCTACTTGTACGGCCCCATTTTATATTCTCACTAATAAATAGGAACACACGAAGAAACACAACGGCCCAGAATGCAATCTGAAAGGACGCCTTTGGGGCATTTGCCATATCACAAATGCAGAAGGACAAATGCCATAGCATCAGCTCAGTTTGCATCCTATGGTACTTGTACGGCCCCATTTTACATTCTCACTAATCAATAGGAACACACGAAGAAACACAACAACCCAGAATGCAATCTGAAAGGACGCCTTTGGGGCATTTGCCATATCACAAATGCAGAAGGACAAATGCCATAGCATGAGCTCAGTTTGCATCCTATGGTACTTGTACGGCCCCATTTTACATTCTCACTAATCAATAGGAACACACGAAGAAACACAACAACCCAGAATGCAATCTGAAACTGACGCCTTTGGGGCATTTGCCATACCACAAATGCAGAAGGACAAATGCCATGGCATCAGCTCAGTTTGTATCCTATGCTACTTGTACGGCCCCATTTTACATTCTCACTAATCAATAGGAACACACGAAGAAACACAACAACCCAGAATGCAATCTGAAACGGACGCCTTTGGGGCATTTGCCATACCACAAATGCAGAAGGACAAATGCCATAGCATCAGATCAGTTTGCATCCTATGCTACTTGTACCATTTTACATTCTCACTAATCAATAGGAACACACGAAGAAACACAACGGCCCAGAATGCAATCTGAAACGGACGCCTTTGGGGCATTTGCCATACCACAAATGCAGAAGGACAAATGCCATGGCATCAGCTCAGTTTGTAACCTATGCTACTTGTACGGCCCCATTTTATATTCTCACTAATAAATAGGAACACACGAAGAAACACAACGGCCCAGAATGCAATCTGAAACGGACGCCTTTGGGGCATTTGCCATACCACAAATGCAGAAGGACAAATGCCATAGCATGAGCTCAGTTTGCATCCTATGCTACTTGTACGGCCCCATTTTACATTCTCACTAATCAATAGGAACACACGAAGAAACACAACAACCCAGAATGCAATCTGAAACGGACGCCTTTGGGGCATTTGCCATACCACAAATGCAGAAGGACAAATGCCATAGCATGAGCTCAGTTTGCATCCTATGCTACTTGTACGGCCCCATTTTACATTCTCACTAATCAATAGGAACACACGAAGAAACACAACAACCCAGAATGCAATCTGAAAGGACGCCTTTGGGGCATTTGCCATACCACAAATGCAGAAGGACAAATGCCATAGCATGAGCTCAGTTTGCATCCTATGCTACTTGTACGGCCCCATTTTACATTCTCACTAATCAATAGGAACACACGAAGAAACACAACAACCCAGAACGCAATCTGAAACGGACGCCTTTGGGGCATTTGCCATACCACAAATGCAGAAGGACAAATGCCATAGCATCAGCTCAGTGTGCATCCTATGCTACTTGTACGGCCCCATTTTATATTCTCACTAATAAATAGGAACACACGAAGAAACACAACGGCCCAGAATGCAATCTGAAACGGACGCCTTTGGGGCATTTGCCATACCACAAATGCAGAAGGACAAATGCCATAGCATGAGCTCAGTTTGCATCCTATGCTACTTGTACGGCCCCATTTTACATTCTCACTAATCAATAGGAACACACGAAGAAACACAACAACCCAGAATGCAATCTGAAACGGACGCCTTTGGGGCATTTGCCATACCACAAATGCAGAAGGACAAATGCCATAGCATGAGCTCAGTTTGCATCCTATGCTACTTGTACGGCCCCATTTTACATTCTCACTAATCAATAGGAACACACGAAGAAACACAACAACCCAGAATGCAATCTGAAACGGACGCCTTTGGGGAATTTGCCATACCACAAATGCAGAAGGACAAATGCCATAGCATGAGCTCAGTTTGTATCCTATGCTACTTGTACGGCCCCATTTTACATTCTCACTAATAAATAGGAACACAGATGAAGTCACATAACGGCTTTTGCCATTTCACGAATGCAAAAGGTCAGAGGTAAAGACATCAGATCGGATTACATTCTAAACTTGATAACGGAGTTTATTCTATACAATCAATCATGTTTACATATAGTCTGTTTAGACCTCTTGTCTACACATGTATTTTATATATATCCGTACTTTCTTACGTGCATACATACATTACATACATACATACATACATACATACAATACATACACAAATACATACGTACAATCAATAACATTTATAAAATAGTAAACATTAACTTACATTAACGAACACAATGCTATCCACTGGTCATGTACAATCTCAACCATATCCATAACATTTTCTTTATGCACAAATATTGGAAGCAGCCATTAATTCATAAACTAATAAACTTATAGTAATACTTCAAGAAATATTCTTGTTATTGCTAAATCCATTCTCAGTCGAAAATCCGTGTCGCTTTCATGCCGAGAATTCAAAATTAAATTATCCATAGTAACACCTATTGATTGTTAGGTATTATTAAAGTATTCTTATTGTTAAACTAAGCAACGACATAAATAATTGTATCTATGAACCATGTCTTGTTTTTAAATGTCAAAATTTTATGTCATGTGGAAAGTGTCAAAATTTATAATTAACCATTGTAAATTTGTTTTATAAGACGCCTTTAAGTCATTTGCCATTCCATAAATGCTAAAAGAGAAAAGACGACATCCGAAAATTTTGTGGGGTCCCATTTTACATTCTAAATTATCAATACAAACAACGAATTTGAAGTCACACTATCACAACGCAACAACATGGATTTGATTACAAAGAGACATTCGACGTGTTCACGGTAAAATAACGCCTTTTACATTCTCACTAAGATAAAGAAACACACGAAGACATACAACGACGTTGACTGCATTCTGAAACGGACGCCTTTGGGGCATTTGCCATTCCAAAAATTGAGGACAAATGCCATGGCACCAGCTCAGATTGCATCCTATGCTACTTTTAACATACTTCTCACTAAGTTACGAAAACACACGAAGACAGAACGACGTAGAATGCAAACTGAAACGGACACCTTTGGGCCATTAGATATTCCAGAAATTCATAAGGACAAATGCCATGGCATCAGCTCAGTTTGCATTCTATGCTACTTGTACGGTCCCATTTTACATTCTCACTAATAAATAGGAACACAACGGCCTAGAATGTAATCTGAAACGGACGCCTTTGGGGCATTTGCCATACCACAAATGCAGAAGGACAAATCCCATGGCATCAGCTCAGTTTGTATCCTATGCTACTTGTACGGCCCTATTTTATATTCTCACTAATAAATAGGAACACACGAAGAAACACAACAACCCAGAATGCAATCTGAAACGGACGCATTTGGGGCATTTGCCATACCACAAATGCAGAAGGACAAATGCCATGGCATCAGCTCAGTTTGCATCCTATGCTACTTGTACGGCCCCATTTTACATTCTCACTAATAAATAGGAACACAACGGCCCAGAATGCAATCTGAAACGGACGCCTTTGGGGCACTTGCCATACCACAAATGCAGAAGGACAAATGCCATAGCATCAGCTCAGTGTGCATCCTATGCTACTTGTACGGCCCCATTTTATATTCTCACTAATAAATAGGAACACACGAAGAAACACAACGGCCCAGAATGCAATCTGAAACGGACGCCTTTGGGGCATTTGCCATACCACAAATGCAGAAGGACAAATGCCATAGCATGAGCTCAGTTTGCATCCTATGCTACTTGTACGGCCCCATTTTACATTCTCACTAATCAATAGGAACACACGAAGAAACACAACAACCCAGAATGCAATCTGAAACGGACGCCTTTGGGGCATTTGCCATACCACAAATGCAGAAGGACAAATGCCATAGCATGAGCTCAGTTTGCATCCTATGCTACTTGTACGGCCCCATTTTACATTCTCACTAATCAATAGGAACACACGAAGAAACACAACAACCCAGAATGCAATCTGAAAGGACGCCTTTGGGGCATTTGCCATACCACAAATGCAGAAGGACAAATGCCATAGCATGAGCTCAGTTTGCATCCTATGCTACTTGTACGGCCCCATTTTACATTCTCATTAATCAATAGGAACACACGAAGAAACACAACAACCCAGAATGCAATCTGAAACGGACGCCTTTGGGGCATTTGCCATACCACAAATGCAGAAGGACAAATGCCATAGCATGAGCTCAGTTTGCATCCTATGCTACTTGTACGGCCCCATTTTACATTCTCACTAATCAATAGGAACACACGAAGAAACACAACAACCCAGAATGCAATCTGAAAGGACGCCTTTGGGGCATTTGCCATATCACAAATGCAGAAGGACAAATGCCATGGCATCAGCTCAGTTTGCATCCTATGCTACTTGTACGGCCCCATTTTACATTCTCACTAATAAATAGGAACACAACGGCCCAGAATGCAATCTGAAACGGACGCCTTTGGGGCATTTGCCATACCACAAATGCAGAAGGACAAATGCCATAGCATCAGCTCAGTGTGCATCCTATGCTACTTGTACGGCCCCATTTTATATTCTCACTAATAAATAGGAACACACGAAGAAACACAACGGCCCAGAATGCAATCTGAAACGGACGCCTTTGGGGCATTTGCCATACCACAAATGCAGAAGGACAAATGCCATAGCATGAGCTCAGTTTGCATCCTATGCTACTTGTACGGCCCCATTTTACATTCTCACTAATCAATAGGAACACACGAAGAAACACAACAACCCAGAATGCAATCTGAAAGGACGCCTTTGGGGCTTTTGCCATATCACAAATGCAGAAGGACAAATGCCATAGCATCAGCTCAGTTTGCATCCTATGCTACTTGTACGGCCCCATTTTACATTCTCACTAATCAATAGGAACACACGAAGAAACACAACAACCCAGAATGCAATCTGAAACGGACGCCTTTGGGGCATTTGCCATACCACAAATGCAGAAGGACAAATGCCATAGCATGAGCTCAGTTTGTATCCTATGCTACTTGTACGGCCCCATTTTACATTCTCACTAATCAATAGGAACACACGAAGAAACACAACAACCCAGAATGCAATCTGAAACGGACGCCTTTGGGGCATTTGCCATACCACAAATGCAGAAGGACAAATGCCATAGCATGAGCTCAGTTTGTATCCTATGCTACTTGTACGGCCCCATTTTACATTCTCACTAATCAATAGGAACACACGAAGAAACACAACAACCCAGAATGCAATCTGAAACGGACGCCTTTGGGGCTTTTGCCATATCACAAATGCAGAAGGACAAATGCCATAGCATGAGCTCAGTTTGTATCCTATGCTACTTGTACGGCCCCATTTTACATTCTCACTAATCAATAGGAACACACGAAGAAACACAACAACCCAGAATGCAATCTGAAACGGACGCCTTTGGGGCATTTGCCATACCACAAATGCAGAAGGACAAATGCCATAGCATCAGCTCAGTTTGCATCCTATGCTACTTGTACGGCCCCATTTTACATTCTCACTAATCAATAGGAACACACGAAGAAACACAACAACCCAGAATGCAATCTGAAACGGACGCCTTTGGGACATTTGCCATACCACAAATGCAGAAGGACAAATGCCATGGCATCAGCTCGGTTTGAATCCTATGCTACTTGTACGGCCCCATTTTACATTCTCACTAATAAATAGGAACACAGATGAAGTCACATAACGGCTTTTGCCATTTCACGAATGCAAAAGGTCAGAGGTAAAGACATCAGATCGGATTACATTCTAAACTTGATAACGGAGTTTATTCTATACAATCAAGCATGTTTACATATAGTCTGTTTAGACCTCTTGTCTACACATGTATTTTATATATATCCGTACTTTCTTACGTGCATACATACATTACATACATACATACATACATACATACATACAATACATACACAAATACATACGTACAATCAATAACATTTATAAAATAGTAAACATTATCTTACATTAACGAACACAATGCTATCCACTGGTCATGTACAATCTCAACCATATCCATAACATTTTCTTTATGCACAAATATTGGAAGCAGCCATTAATTCATAAACTAATAAACTTATAGTAATACTTCAAGAAATATTCTTGTTATTGCTAAATCCATTCTCAGTCGAAAATCCGTGTCGCTTTCATGCCGAGAATTCAAAATTAAATTATCCATAGTAACACCTATTGATTGTTAGGTATTATTAAAGTATTCTTATTGTTAAACTAAGCAACGACATAAATAATTGTATCTATGAACCATGTCTTGTTTATAAATGTCAAAATTTTATGTCATGTGGAAAGTGTCAAAATTTATAATTAACCATTGTAAATTTGTTTTATAAGACGCCTTTAAGTCATTTGCCATTCCATAAATGCTAAAAGAGAAAAGACGACATCCGAAAATTTTGTGGGGTCCCATTTTACATTCTAAATTATCAATACAAACAACGAATTTGAAGTCACACTATCACAACGCAACAACATGGATTTGATTACAAAGAGACATTCGACGTGTTCACGGTAAAATAACGCCTTTTACATTCTCACTAAGATAAAGAAACACACGAAGACATACAACGACGTTGACTGCATTCTGAAACGGACGCCTTTGGGGCATTTGCCATTCCAAAAATTGAGGACAAATGCCATGGCACCGGCTCAGATTGCATCCTATGCTACTTTTAACATACTTCTCACTAAGTTAGGAAAACACACGAAGACACAGAACGACGTAGAATGCAAACTGAAACGGACACCTTTGGGCCATTAGATATTCCAGAAATTCATAAGGACAAATGCCATGGCATCAGCTCAGTTTGCATCCTATGCTACTTGTACGGTCCCATTTTACATTCTCACTAATAAATAGGAACACAACGGCCTAGAATGTAATCTGAAACGGACGCCTTTGGGGCATTTGCCATACCACAAATGCAGAAGGACAAATGCCATGGCATCAGCTCAGTTTGTATCCTATGCTACTTGTACGGCCCTATTTTATATTCTCACTAATAAATAGGAACACACGAAGAAACACAACAACCCAGAATGCAATCTGAAACGGACGCATTTGGGGCATTTGCCATACCACAAATGCAGAATGACAAATGCCATGGCATCAGCTCAGTTTGCATCCTATGCTACTTGTACGGCCCCATTTTACATTCTCACTAATAAATAGGAACACAACGGCCCAGAATGTAATCTGAAACGGACGCCTTTGGGGCATTTGCCATACCACAAATGCAGAAGGACAAATGCCATGGCATCAGCTCAGTTTGTATCCTATGCTACTTGTACGGCCCTATTTTATATTCTCACTAATAAATAGGAACACACGAAGAAACACAACAACCCAGAATGCAATCTGAAACGGACGCATTTGGGGCATTTGCCATACCACAAATGCAGAAGGACAAATGCCATGGCATCAGCTCAGTTTGCATCCTATGCTACTTGTACGGCCCCATTTTACATTCTCACTAATAAATAGGAACACACGAAGAAACACAACAACCCAGAATGTAATCTGAAACGGACGCCTTTGGGGCATTTGCCATACCACAAATGCAGAAGGACAAATGCCATGGCATCAGCTCAGTTTGTATCCTATGCTACTTGTACGGCCCTATTTTATATTCTCACTAATAAATAGGAACACACGAAGAAACACAACAACCCAGAATGCAATCTGAAACGGACGCATTTGAGGCATTTGCCATACCACAAATGCAGAAGGACAAATGCCATGGCATCAGCTCAGTTTGCATCCTATGCTACTTGTACGGCCCCATTTTACATTCTCACTAATAAATAGGAACACACGAAGAAACACAACAACCCAGAATGTAATCTGAAACGGACGCCTTTGGGGCATTTGCCATACCACAAATGCAGAAGGACAAATGCCATGGCATCAGCTCAGTTTGTATCCTATGCTACTTGTACGGCCCTATTTTATATTCTCACTAATAAATAGGAACACACGAAGAAACACAACAACCCAGAATGCAATCTGAAACGGACGCCTTTGGGGCATTTGCCATACCACAAATGCAGAAGGACAAATGCCATGACATCTGAGGTGGGATCCCAAAACAACGCTATGATAGCGTAGCGAAAAATACCTCTTCCGTTTCATCTTCCTTCCCATATCAACTTCCACGGTTGTTAGGAAAACAAAGTTTTATTTCTCGTTACGCTACCATAGTGTATTCTTCGGATCCCTACCCAGCTCAGATTGCATCCTATGCTACTTGTAGGGCTCCATTTAAGTTCTTACTAAGATATAGAAACACATGGAGACACACAACGACGCATAAAGCAATCTGAATCGGACGCCTTTGGGGCATTTGACATTCTACAAATACAGGAAAAATGCCATGGCATCAGCTTAAATTGCATCCTATGCTATTTGTAGGGCCCCATTTAAATTCTCACTAAGGTATAGAAACACACGATGACACAACGACGTAGAATGCAATCTGAAATGGACGCTTAGGGGCATTTGCCATTCTGCAAATGCTATGGGATCAGCTCAGTTTGCATCCTATGCTACTTCTAGGGCCCCATTTTACATTCTCATAAAGAAAAAGAATCACAAATGAAGTCACATAACGGCATTTGCCATTCCACAAATGCAAAAGTACAGAGAAAAGGCATATTATCGGGTCTTGTTCTATAATCTCACTAAGCAATTAAGCATACATAAAGACACACTGTATGTATTCAGTTCATATGAAAGCATGTTTACATATAGGTAAACCTTTTAGACCTCTTATATACACATGTATATTATATACAATCGTACGTTCTTACGTTCATACATACATACATACATGCATACATACGTGCAATCAGTAACATTTATAATATAGTAAACATTAACTTACATTAACGAACACAATGCTATTAACTGGTCATGTACAATCTCAACCATATCCATATCATTTTCTTTGTGCACAAATATTGGAACCAGCCATTATTTCATAAACTAATAAATTTATAGTAATACTTCAAGAAATATTCTTGTATTTGCTAAATCCATTCTCTATCGAAAATCCGTGTCGCTTTCTTGCCGAGAATTCAAAATTAAATTATCCATAGTAACACCTATTGATTGTTAGGTATTATTAAAATATTGTTATTGTTAAACTAAGCAACAACATAAACAACATAATAATGTAGGTATTGTTTATAAATGTCAAAATTTTGTCATGTGCAAAATGTCAAAATTTATTATTAACCATTGTAAATTTGTTTTATAAGACGCCTTTAAGGCATTTGCCATTCCATAAATGCTAAAAGAGAAAAGACATGGCATCCTAAATTGGTTGTGGGGTCCCAGTTTAAATTTTTAATTATCAACACAAATTTGAAGTCACTCAACCACAACACAACATGGATTTGATTACAAAGAGACGTATTCGACGTGTTCACGAAAAACGACGTAAGAAGAAATTTAAAAATCAAGTTATATACATCAACGAAAAGCTTGTTAAAAGATCTATTCACCTGTGTCATCGTTTTAAGCGACAAAAATTCTGTACGAGATTTATTCCATATTATAATATTGAGCAAGCGACGCTGAGGAAGTTATACGTCGCTTATGCCATTTTTTTGTGTCACTAATGCTACATTATAGTTCTCAGCCACAAGGCACCTACTGATCTTATGAAAATATTTCTATTTAAAAGGTAAATTATATATGTCGCTTATATACAATTAAATGTGGCTTTCATTAAATCGTAAACCACACTACACTAAAATATAGGGCTTTTACAAGCCACTTGTGTGAACGTTTACTTCTTTTTTATTTAAAATACGGGAACATTAAGTGAAAATTAACTTTTACGATGAATTTCGTAATCAAGTTCTTAATATTATATTTCTGTATCTTGTAGGTACTATTTTATAATAAAACGTAACTAAAAGATAAATGTTGCTTATGTCATTTTGTTTTTTGCAGATTGCGTACTATGTCGTCTCGGTCAATAAATATTTTGAAATTCGCGAATGAGACTAAAAAATGAAAATGAAAATCAAAACGTTAAAAAACAGTTTGAAACAAGAAAAGAAAATGAAATTACAGACAGGTATATCAATACAAATAAATACAGAAGTATTCGAAGCAAATCTAAAGTCAACACCGAGGTCAACTCTATCAGTATTAGAAACGGAAATAGTTAGACACTAATGATGATAATTTAACAAATTCGCTACTCTTATATGAAGCATTAACTCATGAATTTTTAAATTGATACATCATTAATTTAGGGTATTAAGACAGTAAACCAACTTTTTTATTCTCAAAATATGTGATCAAAATATAAAAGACAGAAGAAAGGATACCATATGTTTAAGAAAATGTAGAATTTTATGGAATAGAAATACAAGTGAAAAGAAATATTCCTTGCCTACAAGCATATTCAAAAAAATTTAAAAAGAAAACTTGATCTATCTAATAAAAACTTAATTCCTGAAATTTATATAGTATAGAAATGTAATTGAATGTGCATCAATTAATGAAGGACTACCAGACACTGATTTAGAAGATAATATAGAATATCAAAAACAATAAGAATAATGCTAATGATAGTATTAGGATATTTATTTATTAATATAGTGTATAATAATTATATCACTTTTGATGCTGTAAATAATATGATATACCATTTTTATGATGATGTCTGTATGTGAGTATGTGTGTGACAATTTTTACCTCTCGCTAAGAAAGGTATTGGATTCATGTTGAAAATCACATGTGCAGATTTTAATGAATAAGTACGTTTTAACCTCTGAGCCGGCCCTGCGCGCATACACACATACATCCACACACATACACACACACACACAGATACACACACACACACACACACACAGACATCCTCGTAAAAATGTCAAAATCGGATTGTAGGGACTTTAAAAGGTGCTTATTCATTAAAATTTAGATATACGATTTTTAGCATGAATCCGATACCTCTCTTAGCGAGAGGTAAACAGTTGTAATTACAATATATTTCTTAATAGTGAACTACTTTAATATTTAAATGAATGCAGAAATGATTTTCAATTTAACGAGAGAAATGTAAATTAATCTTTACCGTAGGTACGTTTTACTTAGAATCATGATTTATCTACAGTGTTTCATGGAACTTATCGTTCTATTTTCGTTGAAAAGAATCATTTACCTCATTCATCATTTTAAAGGAAGAAAATGTCAGTAATTAACAGTACAAACATCAATAACAAAACAATTAAAGAGCCGCCAGGAAAGAATAAATTATTTACTATTCTGACAGTCTATGGACATATTTATGAAAAAAAGAAGATAAAATACAAAGCATTAAAAATATTAGTTATAATTTTCATTTTAATTTGAAGAGAGTTAAGAGTGATATATTATAACTGAAATTAATATACATATTTTTAAATGAGTTTTATTTATGTAACTAGACTACTGTAGGATCTACAAGAGCCTTTCTTTCATATGTACTTGTAGCAAGGTGCTAGTTAGTGTATCTGTATACAGGCGTTCCTAGAAGTTAGATATTATTGTACGATAATATTGATGCAGTTAATTGTTTTTCTATATACTCAATTGTAAACAACTATCTACGTAACTAACAACGTCAGGTAGGTATTTCAAAATTGACTATTACGTAAATTGTAAATTTGATAAAAAAAATGCGTTTAATAAGTTTTACATTAACAACGCATCACAACCAACTTTTTCAAACCAGACACGACGCTTTTGATTTAATAACAATTATTCCAAATAATTTGCTTTCAAAATAGTCGTTGAGCAAACAGAAAAATTTTATACAAGTGGCCGGTAGTTGCATTACGGTCCCGCTAGTTCACGTGTCTCGCTCTACCGGGCTTGACCCGTGATATACTAGCTCGCCCGAAAATGCTTAGCTACCGGTCTAAGTGTTTGTTTACATATACAAAATTACGATGGTAACTAACTAACTGTATCTATACCATAGATTAAGGAAAATATATAGTAGAAGATTGGTTATCTCCCTTATAAAACGTGATAACAAGTTTAGTGCCGTCTATGAAAAGGTCAGAGAACTAAATTTGACAGCCGACAAGGTGGCGGGAAATATAAATTCATTTCGAATTGTTCTAAACTTTAAAATTTATTTCTTCATAATGTAATTAATAAAAAATCTATCGAAAATAGATAATTTATTAAAGACATTATCAAGAAATGTTAAATATATCTTGCACTATAAAAAATAATTAAAATAATTAATATGTTAATGTCTTTATTTAAAAAGGTATACATTAGACTATTTAAATCAAATAAATAATTACAAATCTCAAACTACGAGGCAACAACTACTAAAATTTAAGCTCATACTACTCAAGGAACCAAAAATTTGAAATATTATTATTAGAAGAGATATTTTTATTTCAAAAAAAGGATGTTAATTTAAGTGTCTGACAGAAATGCACTGTTTCTTTGACCTCGTCATCGATGTACGTCCATTTTTTAACTAATTATCCTATTTTACACTCTTTTTATTAAAACTGGCAACACCATACTGTTCCAACATTCTCTGGTGAATCGTATGAAGCTTTATGTCATTTTGCCAAAGAATTGTGATATCTTGCTGCTCTCCTACAACTAAACCCTTAAGAGCACCGCCATGATGTACATTCTCCTAGTCCACTTATACACACAATTTCTTCTACTCGGCACTATCAACTTCTTCTGCAGGAATGTCTCTTCACTACACAGAAGTTATAAATATTTCATGTGATCTTTTTCTGAAATATTATTAATTTGTCATTAAGTTTTTATATCACCCCCCCCCCCATATAATAATGCTAATATGAAAGATAATATACTTACCGAAAATATATTGTATGATAAAGTACTGTATTTCTATAAAGATACCAATTCAAAAATAATAGTTTTAATTATCAAAGTATTTCGAACGATGTAAAGAGAATTGTGGGAAATTTACAGCAGTTCTCAAACATTATGTTACCTTTTTATAGTATTTTGTCATTAAAGTTTGAAAATCACTGTAAAAACTGTACTACTTATGACATCTATGAAAGGGTCAGGAAGTATTTCCAAATGCTACTAGATTGAAAACTTGTTATCACGTTTCTGAATGCAGTTTCATCCCCCTGATCTATACAGTAATATTAGTACCATACTGACATGTTAACAAAAGGCTACAAAATGAAAAAAAATATCTGCTGTGATCATCACAATACCTCTCGCGCCCTTTCCATTATGGTATTGTATTTAACATTTCTTGTAGACACAAACGACACCTAATATTTTTATATTTACGTATTTTCTATAATTTTAAATTCATCCTGTGAGCAAGTTTTCTCCATTTCGAGATTTTTCCAATTCATTAACGGGATTGGCGTTATTTCTGAAGGGTTCATGTAATATACCTACAATTTTAAATATATAATTAATAATACAATAAGAAATATTAAATATCGTTCCCAGAAAAAGTCTTCAGTACTATCTCTGAATTTTTGACACTGACATTAGTGACATTTATCTGTCAATTACAGATATTTTAATTTCTCGTGGCCGTGTGCCTGAGTGTCTGGTCGCGAATCTGGGGACCCGGGTTCGATCTCGACCGACGCCAAAAATTACATCGCATTTTAATGGCACAAAATTGACCCCTGTGGGTGCCTCCACGCCAGCAATGAGTGCTCGTGAGGTGACGCCTGGTAAGCGCCCGCACGGTACAAATATTCCATCATTACCGATATCTGTGTATGAAGCAGATTGGCACACCCAGCAATGGGTAATATGCCGTGATGAAATATTTATTTATTTTATATTTAATTTCTCAAGTAGTTACCATGGAGATGTTTGGGCTGTGAGCTGGCTGTGAGATTTACTACAACAGATTATTTTATAGATTACATATCTATATCTTTAAATCTATAGAAGGTACAATAAAAAATTTAAATGTGCCAGATAGAGAATTTTGTTTTTTAATATTTGTAATAAGACAAATACTCAAAAAATAATATTTAGAAGATTTTTGTTAAAATACTACTACTTCCGATTGTCCAATTGTTACCAGAATCTATTCAACTCTTCCCATTACTGTCAGATTGAGGAATCCGCAGTTACACAGGTCTTTAGAATTTGAGAAATCGTACCTCCAACAACATCACACACATCCACACACACACATACAAACACACCCACACAGACATAATCGTAAAAATGTTATAATCGCATTCTAGGGACCTTAAAACGTGCTTATTCACTAAAATCTAGATATGCGATTTTTAGCATGATTCCAATACCTCTCTTAGCGAGAGGTAAAAATTAAGGTATGCTCTTCATTATAATACATACATATAACGTTAGTGTATCATTCTTAACACGGATTATTTTATTCTAAAATAATAAACATGAGAAATAAAGCACATATTTTGAATATTTGTCATATCAAAATAATTGTTGAAGGATTCTATACGATATAAGTATAATGGATGAAATATAGATACCTCTTTTTATTGTCCAAAAGCAATATGTTGCAATAATTATCGGCAATCTTAGAAATACCGTCTTTGCAATAGCAAAATGCACAATATAATACCAAGAATTAACAAAACTACAACGAAACACAAATTATCGATGCCAGAATCAAAAAATCATCTTTATCACATGATTGACAGAATGACATGAATATTCAAATAATTCAAATATTTGAAAATTACAATTTTTGTTACCACGGTTAGAATACAGTTTCTATTTCATTTTTTGCCGTCGGTTGGACGGAGATAGCGTATACCCCTTCGAAACACCAACGATAATGAGATAGCGAATAAAAGTCTCATACATGTCATGTGTGTACGACAAAGATGACAGGTAACAGTTTAGCATTTCTTGCATCAGAAGTTAATGACGTGGGGATCAACTCGGAAATACAGAGTATAAGTGTTTAAAGAATAATCCTATTCAAGTTGTCAAAATTGATCTTCAAATGTAATTTTTAGGAGAAAAGGTAATAAAGAAGGATACAGTATATTGCCATTCGCCGTTTTCTAATTTGTTTCCATTTCTAAAATATGATTCAAAAAGAAAAGCTTTGATTTTTTTAGACAACATTTTTGACAAAATCTCGTGTTCCGAGTTAAGTTTTTTTAACACACTGTAGAATAAATTTGTATTAGATAATAGATGCTGTCATATTTTATGTCCCTGATTATATTTAAATAGTGTATTGTGATTATGATGCGTATCAAATAATTTGATAGCATTTAATTACTTTTTGCTTCAAGTATAATTATAAATGTCATTTGATTTATTGAGAAATGTGAATGTATGTATATTAACATAAATTTTCATAGAAGGCGAAATGACAAAATATCTATACAATGAATCATTATTTTTTTAATATTCCGTATATAATTTATTTCCCAGTGAAAACAGTCAATCATTCAGCCGTAAGTCTCCAATAAAAACATGTCAGTTATGTTCTCTATGCTGTTCAAATAAATGTTTCACTTGAAATAAATAAGTACACATTTTTATCATTGAAAGTTCAATAATGTAAGTTATTAATATAATTATGTTATAAAGTACAAAAACTAAAGTAGGTATCAACTTTGAAACACAAATGTTCTCTCAAATTTTAACTAGACAATTGTAATAATTTAATATTATTGAAAAGCCAATTTTAATAAAATTATTACAATGACCACCGAAGTACTTTCCTCAACATTTGTAATTATTTTAACTCTGTGTCAGAGAACATTAACGGCGGATATCCAAAAAACTCTTTCCTTTAACTTTGAAGTTTAAATAGGAGAAATTAATATTTTGTATCTTTAAAAAAACAAAATAAATTTTACAAAGCTTTTTACACTTTCCGTTCATAATAAAGTCATTACGAAACCCAATTGCGTATCCTAATGGCCTTCATTTCGATACGCAATTTTTCGTTTTATAAGGTTGATACAAGATTACATTTATTTACCCTTTTTTACGTAATTTAGTTTAGTTAATTGACAATTGACTATTTTTAGTATCTACAAATGGTGACTAATATAATAAAAAATTGACTAATAGAGAAATAGTACTGAAATTTGTAACTCGAATGACAGAAAATTATTTCATTTTAAATATAATAAAAATAAAAAATAAACATAAATGTTTCATGTCTGAGTCTGAAAGGGTTAAGCTTCAAACGTCAAACCTGAGATAAAAATTTCAATATAACCTTTAAATTTCCATACATGCGTTATAATTTTAAATAATTGCTTGGGATTATTAATATTATTTCTTGCAATATTTTTATCAATGGTTTTCAACAAATTTTCATTTATAGACACATATTCAAATCGGCTCATTACTTTTTTTTCATTCATCACCCTCACACAGTTAAAAATAGGACAACGCGGTTTCAGAATATGAATTCAGCATGAAATTCTTTTTCTTATGTATTATGCGACTGTAGTCATATTTTGAGCAGTTTCAAATCGGCAAATATCGACTAATATTTTTATTTAATTTATTACATGGCATACATATAACATAAGCAAATTATTAATTTATTTAATCTTCAAAAGTATTTTCTCTTGCTGTACACCCCGTGCAAAAATAGTCACTTTTCTGGTATGTTTTTTACACATGAGATTCAAACAGTGTATGAAATTATGTTGTGTGTATAATATATTTTTCATTATGGGACAATATGCACACCTTTGCTTTGATGTTGTCTATTTCACAATACATATTTATATTCAAAAAAAAATCTGATGTGGACACCACACGACTTCCTTGTACGATTATTAAACTATACATATTTTTTTAATAAATAAATTACAAAATATTAATTTTAACTTCAAAACAGTAAAATATATAGCGACCATAATCTAACCCGGTTCTTTTTAAAGAGAGTTTGATTACAACAAAGAAATATTTGATTACAACAATGAATAGGACTAATTTCACAATAAAAATATAATATTTGTTATTGTACGAATCATAAAATTGCACGTATTTAACGTAATTTGACATGAACATTTTTTTAAAGTTTTTGTCCTAATCCATAGCAAGCTTTATTACAAAAACAAAAAAGTATATAATATTTAAATTTACATATCTTGCTTATACAAAGGGCTAATTTAATAATACTTGATGTGCTAGACGCAGAAATTAATTCTCTAAAACTTTTATTTGAAGCATTTATTTCTAAAATCAAAATAAAATTATTTTATTCAAGAAAAACTGTTAACAACTTCAAGTAATGTATCACTTCCGGTTAGCCTATTTTAACCAAAATCTATTATGTTATTTCGATTGACATAAAAGTCTTGTATACCAAATTTGAAAAGTATCGGATTATATTTTAAAACAGTTTTTCATTAAAATCTATTATAGGCTTCATGTAAAGTGCCACTTCTGGAAATTGTGTAATAACCAGAAAGGGAAGTGCACAAATAGATGTTATAGGAGTCCTAAATACAAAATTTCAACTTTCTACGGCTTACCGTTTTTGAGTTATGCGAGATACGTACGTACAGACGTCACGACGAAATTAGTCAAAATGGATTTAGGGATGATCAAAATGGATATTTCCGCTCAAATCTGAAAACCAAAATTTTTCGCGATTACAATACTTCTTTTACTTACGTACAAGGAAGTAAAAATCTGTTGTGGCCAGGACAATAAACTCTCACCACTTCCGTTTTTGGTTACAAAAGTATAGGGCACGAGCAGTCATGTGAAATTGTTGTTGTCTCGCCAAGCAGATATGGGGGCTCGTGTCAGAATGACAATTAGTGATTATGTACATAGATGTCAAATGTCAGAATTTTTCATTAAAAAATTCAAGATTTTCTAGATTCACGTTGTTAATTTGTCACCAGGAGTGTGAAATATACTTGTCGAGGAAAATAAACCATATGGAATTGGAAAATCACTATATTTAGATTGAAAAAATATGATATTTGGCATCAATGTACATAATGGGGAAGTTTAGTGTATTTTTTTTTATTTTTTATTTTATTAAGAATGTCTTCAGAAGTGATATTCTATATTGTATTTCACTCAAAGATGCCTAGATTTCTCAAAAAAATATTTTTTCTAAAGTAATGACGTCACAGAAGTTCGCGGAGAACGTATAGTCTACCTTGAGCAGATGCGCGCTGAGTTCACATGGCAACAGGGAGTTTTAAAAATGGCATCCACATGTTTTGACGTTTATAAGCAATGACAGTTCTGTATTCTGATTATTATAATTTTGTTGTTCTTCTTGTGGAAATAACTGGTTCTATTTATTTCATTTAGTGTATTATTGTATTTAATATTAAAAATTATTATAATAAATATCATATAATAGTTTTGAATACAAATACAATCCCATTTCGAACTAAAAACTCAAACTCTCACTCCGCGAAAACGTAAACAAACCCACGTGATCTAGCCAGAAGTGTGTAGTGTATAATTCCTCAACATACGTTCAAAAACTCAGGTCTCACCATCCTTTCTAGGCATACGTATAAGTCACTTGTGAGGTCATAAAAGTTCGACGATAAAAAATAATTAATTATAAATAAATGGGAACATAATTTTAACTTTCAATTACATTTTATGTTATAATTATTCATATATTTACGATTAAGAAATATTTCACATGTAATTTCAATCACGCTAAACTTCCCCATTACTAGCTATCATTCTAGCTGTCGCGCGTTACGTTACGACTATTCTTGAATACACAGCCTAAAATACGTACTTGGGCAAGGCGAAATGTAATAGTAATTATAATATGCCATTGCTATAACAAGAAAAAGATTCCGTCAACATCTAAAATTGGTATAATGGAAAGGAAGTTCATTTTTAAGCCAAACTATAATACATTCTATTAAGTTGGAAAGTAGGTATGTGAAAGTGGATTATATATTTGCAAGTACTATTAAAAATATTAAATTTATTATTTATGTTTTAATATCGAATGTAGACCCATTCATAACTGATTTTATAAAATAATACTTCTTTTTATTGCAGGATACATAACAATGTTCAAACTATTGTTAATGTTCATAACAATTCATTTACTACCTGGAGAACCTCGCCTGGGAAATATAAATGATAATGATAAATACATATGTCGCATTGATGATTGTAATTTTTGCAATCTTTACCAGTTCAATAATGTTGAAAATGTGAATATAATGTTATTAAAAAGAAAACATGCTAATTTATTGGAAGATTATGTTGAAAATATTTTACAACAATTATTAAGAGGAAATAACTGGAAAAGTACATTTGTAATTAGAGATTTAACACTGGAATGGCAAGTGAACATATCTAATATTGAATTTCAAAGGTTTTATTTTTCTTTCCACAATAACACTTCCGGGGAATATTATTCCAATTGTGATGACTATAAAAATAAAAGCCTTGTCAAAAATAGGTCTATATACTCGCAAGATCTTCAAGATGTATATTTGTTAATTGTATTTGATATGGAAGATTTGAAATTATTTTTAGAATATCAGAATGATATTTTTCCAAATACAAGAAATTCTTACGTAGTACAAATTATAACTCCTAATGTATTGGATATTAAGACAGAATTAAATTCATTACTAGAGGTAATATGGGTGAAATATAGCGTTTTAAATGTATTTGTTCAGTTTCCATGTGAAATGTTGCATGGGACAATAAGATTTAATCCATTTATCTACAATAACCAATCATGGGGGCAAATTGAAACATTTAATAATGTTGAAATTTTCAATAATCTTATCGTAAGTAATATGCAAGGTTATCCTTTAAATATATCATTGTTTCAACGAAAACCAACAGCTTTACATAATGTACCAAAATCATTCATCAGTATTAAATATAATTCCGTATTGAAAAGATCCGGTGGATATGGCGGTCTAGATGGAATTATTCTGGCCTATATATCCCAAATTCTGAATTTTACTACTGTAATTAGTACCTCAGCGGACAGTATTGAATATGGCTATAAACTGATGAATGGCACCTTAGTCGGCACTTTAGGTGACGTAGCGTACAACAAAGTTGCGGCATCATTTAATGGACGATTTATTATGATGTATGATACCGACAAAATTGAATTTACAAATCCAATATTTTATGATAACCTTTGTTTATTAGTGCCGAAGGCAGAAAAAATTCCACAATGGTTAAAAATATTCCATTGCTTCAAAACTGAGACATGGCTGAGTATATTTTGTTTATATGTATTCATATCTTTATATTGGTATGTAGTGAATAATTTTTTTCGTATATTAAACAAAAAAAATATGAATATAGATGATTCTTTAGTTTATGTTTTAACGTTGTTTATATCTGTACCTTTCAGAAAAGTATATCTTTACAATGAAAGAGTTTTTATTTATGTCTGTTTAATATTTAATATAATATTTGTAAGCATTTTTCAAGGCTCATTGTATAATTCTTATACAACGGTGTCGTATTTTCGAGACATTGATACTTTAGAAGACCTGGAGACTTCAGATTTAAAAATTATAACAGGCTCCAAAAGTTTAGTTAATGCGTTTGGAAATGACCCTAAACCTGTAATGCAACGTTTAAAATCAAGAATTTTCATATTGAATGGAACCGGATCTTCACTGCTACAAGTAGCGACAAATCGGGATTCAGCTGCGTTTGAAAGAAGAGAAGACGGGAAACTGCGAATTAGCAGTGAATATACTCGGCCATCCGACGGATTTGAGTTATTACATGTCATGAACGAGTGTCCATGGTCATTCTACCTCTCGTATATAGTGCCACTTGGTTCCCCTTTCTTACCTATGTTTAACAAATTAATTATTTATTTTGGAGAAGCAGGATTGATTGGGAAATGGCACAAGGATACAGTGAATAGTCTTACTTTGGACAAACAAGTACATCCTAAAGATCAAGCTCAAACATTAAAATCTTTTTCTATTAAAGACATGCAGGCTGCTTTCTATTTGCTAATAATAGGATTGCTATTTGCTCAAATTATATTTATTTTCGAAACATTACTGTATAACTTTGTAAAATTTGATTAAAAAATAAATAAATATATTTGTACTTCAAAGAATTTTTATTCTTTATTTACACCTGTTGCGACTGCACGATACGTGGAATACTACTGCAAATTTCCCGCCAACTGCCTCAACCAATGAAGGGAAGAAAGCTGGTGCGCTATTGGACAAGTAACAAGTAATGCTGTGAAGATCCGACAAAACTTGGATCCGAGAACCCGGATTTCAAAATATCCGGATCCTCGGATATCCGACATTCGGATATTGAAGTGGATATCCGAAAATTTAATTCAAATTTGGATCCGGATCCTGATTTGGATCCGGATCTGGACTTGGATCCGGATCTGAACTTGGATCCGGATTCGATGTTGTGTTTACGGATCCGGATCCAAATTTTAATTCTGGGTCCGATTCTTCATTTTAAATGTGAAAGCTAACATCTGAAATTGTGTTCAAATTCAAACTTCAAACCGTTGTGGGCCTGTACAGCGGTCTGTAAACAGTAGTAAACAAACAGTAATTCATTTTATAATGCCCCTCTAAAATAGCCAGGTAGTTTTTGCAAATGTAAAGAAAAAAGGAATTTATACTTTCACAGAGTCCTATTTAGTAACTTGTGAATAAAAAAATCAAATTTGTATTATTTTTATTATACATGTAAAGTAACATATTAATATGACATGAAATTCATTAATTTATTATGTGCTTTTGATGATATTCGAATCCGAGAACCGATCCGGATACTGAAATTCCATATCTAAAATCCGATACTCATATTCATATTCGAATCTAAGATCCGATACTCAAATCCATTTCCAAGATTCGATATTCGGATCCGGAGTCAAGATCCGATACTCAGATTCGGATCCAAATTCCAATACTCAGATTCGGATCCAAAATTTGATGCTCAGATCCGGATCTAAAATCCGATACTCAAATCCGGATATCCGGATATTTTTGGATCCGAAACCAAAACTATCCGGATTCGGATCCCAGCACTAGTAACAAATAACGCTCTAGCAAAAAAAAAACTTGAAAAACAGTAGACAATCTTCCATTCGGCATTCAGCTATAGAGTTGTGCAAACTTCTTGCTTTGAATTTCTTATTTTATACGTTAAACAGTAGATACAATTCTTTGTAATAAAGCACATAAAATAAAATTTTAATACTATTATAATGAACAAGAAATGAAAGTGTTATAGTTGCCGTCAAATAAATATGGACTGGAGATATTTACACTTGCCAATTTAGAGGTCAGGAACGCCAACACCACTGGCCCACAGATTAAGGAAAATATATAGTAGAAGATTGGATATCTCCCCTATAAACCGTGATAACAAGTTTTAGTGCCGTCTATGAAAAGGTCAGGGAACTAAATTTGACAGCCGAGAAAGTAGCGGGAAATATGAATTCATTTTGAATTATTCGAAACTTTAAATTTTATTGATAATGTAATTAATAAAAAATCTATCGAAAATAGATTATTTATTAAAGATATTATCAATGTGAAATATATGTTCAACTATGAAAAATAATTACAGTACTTAACATGTGAATGTCTTTATTTAAAAATAGATACATTACATTATTTAAATTAAATAATAAATAAATAACTACAAATCTTAAACTACACGGCGACAACTATTAAAATTTAAGCACATACTATTAAAGGAAACTTTGAATTAACATTATTACATGAGGTAATTTTATTTCAAAAAATCTGTTGTGGCCAGCACAATACCTCTCGCCACTTCCTTTTTTTTGGTTACATAAGTATACCGCACGAACAGTCATGTTACATTGTTGGCCTTAACAAGCAGATGTGGGGGCCCATTTCAGAATGATAATTAGTAATTATGTACATAGATGTCAAATGTCATAATTTTTCATTAAAAATTCAAGATTTTCTAAATTCACGTAGTTAATTTGTCACCAGGAGTGTGGAATTTACTTGTCGAGGAAAATAAACCACATGGAATTTGAAAATCTGACATCGGCCCCATATCTGCTTGTCAAGTCACATGACTGCTCGCGCGCTAATGTATTTAACATTTCTTGTATACCTACACTCTACACCAAAAATTCTACTTACATCTATTCCATATATTTAGATTATTTTAAATTTAAATTCATTCTATGAAGAAATTTTGTCCTACTCTTCCAATATTTCGAGATGTTTCCAATTCAATGTCGGAAGTAACAGTATTTCTGAAGGGTATGTGTAATATACCTATAATGTTAAATATTTAACTATTAATACAATAAGAAATAATATAATGTATGTACTTCCCAGAAAAAGTCTTCAGTAATGTCTCCGGATTTCTGACACTGACATTTATCTGTCAGTTACAAACAATTTAAATTCTCAACTATTTTCCATGGCATTCTTTCCGCTGTAAAATTTATTACAACAGATTATTTTATATATTATATTCCTTTTATCTCTAAATCTATAGAATATATAATAAAATATTTAAATGTATCAGACAGAGAATTTAATTTTCTTTAGTATAACCAAGAAAAAATTTCAAAAAATAATATTTAGATGTTTTTTTTAAGAATCTTCTACTTCCGGTTGTCCAATTGTTACCAAAACCTTTTCAGATCTTCCTACGAATGTCCGATTGGGAAATACGTAGTTAAACAAATATAAAGTCTTATGGTTTTTGAGTAATCGTCCTTCCAACATCCCACACACACACACACATACACACACACACATCCACACACACACACACACACACACACACACACAGACATCATCGTAAAAATGTTAAAATCGGATTGTATGGATCTTAAAACGTGCTTATTCAATAAAATCTGGATATGTGATTTTTAGCATGAATGCAATACCTCTCTTAGCGAGAGGTAAAAAGGGATGTTACTTTTAATGTCTGCCAGAAATGCACTGCTTCATTGACCTCGTTATCAATGTTCGTCCACTTTCTAATAAATCTACGCTCTTCTATACTCCTTTTTCGTTAAAACTGACTATTTCAACATTCTTTGATGAATCTTATGAAGCTTTACGTCCTTTCGCCTAATAATGCAATATTTTGCTGCTCTCTACGATGTAAATATCTAAGAGCACCACCATGATGTAAATTCTCCTGGTCCAGTTAAACCATTTCTTCCATTGGGCACTGTCAACTTCAGCAAGAATGTGTCTTCACTATGCAGGAGTTACAAATATTTCATGTATTTTTTTCTGAAATATTATTAATTTGTTGTTGTATTTTATATCACCCCCGTATAATAATGCTAGTATGAAAACTAATATACTTACCGAAAATATATTGAATGATAAAGTACTATATTGCAATAAAATACAAATTCATAAATAACATTTTCAAATGTCAAATAATTTCGAACGATGCAATAGAAAATTGTGGGAAATTCTCAGCAGTTCTCAAACATACGTTACCTGTTTATAGTATTTTGACATTAAAGTTTGAGAATCCCTGTAAAATCTGTACTACTAAAGCCATCTATGAAAGGGTCATGAAGTATCTCCAAATACTACTAGATTGTAAACTTGTTATCACGTTTCTGAATGCAGATTCACCCCGCTGCACTGGCCAAAGGACAGGGTGCGGAGAATGGAAAAAGTTGAACATCAGATAATACTTATTTGACGGTGACTATAGCAATGTAAATTATGTTTATAGCTGTCATTTTCGTGCTAGTAAAAAATTGTCTGTCAGGTTCGGTTCCATGCTTTTCAATAACCTGACGCGAAGGAAATTTAGGTTGTAAATAAATTTGAAGAAAAGAAACTAACTAAAAAAAAAAAACTTATAAGAATCAGAAATGTAAAAACCGAAAAAGTAGAAATATACCGGATGGTTATAAAGAAACGAATCCTGTTTGAAACACTCATAACTGCGGAACGTATTGAAATATTATTAATAAAAATTAGTAAATACTTATAAGTTCGTATAAGTTTACTTGTCAATATCAGAAAGAATTACAAGTAAATACTTATTTTCATAGTAATAACCAGATGCTGATACTAGGTAAATAAGTATGTACTTACGTATATTTGTAAAATATGTAAATTTTGACATTTGTAGACAGGTCATTCTTATATTTATTTATTTAAAGTAAACACGATGAAGTATTTCTTTTCAAGTGACTTGAAAAGTTTTCTCTCTCGCACAATGATGTGAGTGCAAGAGAGATAGATGAATAGACTCAAACAAAACCTACTTTTTCTTTAAAGCCTGTAAAAGTTTTGACTGTCAAGTAACTGTGAAATGTTATTTGTGTTTACATTTTTGATGTGTACAAGCATAGCGAAAAAATGGCAAAATGGAGTCGAGAAATATTTGAAATTTTAATGGATATATATGTTACTGTAAATGCCCGAAAATCGGTGAATCCTAAGATTGATGTACAAAACCCAGGATTTACCAATTTTATGTGGTAAATCTACAAACAATTAGATAATTTATATAATTTCGGGTGTTAAAACGTAGTAGTGCAATTTCAAATTGGTATTGCATTTTAATTGTCGTAGCCATGTTGTAAAACCCGACTTTTCAAGGTTGGTGAAACGCGGCCAGATTGTCAAACCTTCAAAGACAGCAATGTTTTACAATCTGGCTACTGTATTTCTCTAAATACTAGAACAATAACCTAACCTAACGCACAAAAGTAACCCTTGAAAACTGGAGCACAGTTTTGTTCGTTAGGTTATTGTTATATGTAGAGAAATATGCCATGCCGTTTAATTTACCACATAAAATTGGTTAATCCTAGGTTTTGCACGTCAGTCCTAGGATTTTCGGGCATTTACAGTAACATATACAAAAAATTGAAATGATGTAAATTCAATAACAAGTTCTGTAGATATAACTCAACTTTTGACACATGTATATTTTGATTTACGTAAAATTTGATCGTGTAAATATATTTTCTGTATACTCAACTGTAAACAACTATCTACGTTCTTAGGAACGAGTCCGGTAGGTATGTTTTTACGGTGTAGGCCGGTAGTAAATAACAACGCCCTTGACGACGTCCGGTAGGTATTTCAAAATTGACTTACATAATTTGTTAATTTTAGATAAAAAATGCGTTTAATATATTTTACGAACTTTAAATTATTAAAAAATCTTAAATTAAAATCATAATTCAATTAAAATAATACAACTTTTTTAGTTTTAGTTCTGTTTATTGTTATAAAAAACCGACGTTTCGGCAGCATAAACGACTGCCTTCTTCAGGGAATAAGCAACAAATCAACAAAAAAAAATTTGTTGATTTGTTGCTGGATGTAAGGAAGAGGAATACGTAAAAATTGTAATTTTTGAAATTCTAATATTGTCATACACACATGCACATACTACACACACACATTTGGACATCATCGTAAAATAGTAATATCGTATTGTAGGGACCCTAAAACGTGCTTATTCATTGAAAACTCACTATCGAATTTTTTGACCAAAGACAATACCGAACTTACCTAGAGGTGAGGTAAGGTAAAAAATGTTGCCTTCACTAACGCCAATCTAAAAACATCCATATGCCGAGTTGTTTAGATTTTAGTTACGATTGGTTACCCTAATTTGAAGATTTTAACAGTTTTTGTTGAAAAAACGCTGTTAAATAACTATTTTTGACCTTTTATGTTATTATAAATAAAAGGATGTTATTCTCTATTCTATTTAATTATATTTTTTCGTCATATTCAATAAATTTAGAGATAAAGAATTATAAAGAAATATCTTGCAATCTAATTCTGCTAAAAGCTGCACCATGGAAACAGAATATTCAAATATTACTAATTGCAGATGTCAGCGTCAAATGAAATTTATATAATCACATAAGGTAATAAAACAGCCAATTCAGCAGATTATTATGTTATAAATATAATGCTTTTTTATTTTCTACTTCTTATTTTAAGAAACATATTGTTCTTTTTAGTAGTTCAATTCAGTTCAATACGAGGTAAGATCAGTTCATTTCTCGCCTAAAAAGAAAACGCCCATAGAATCCAAAATAATTTCTATGTGAAATTTGTACAAAATATATAGAATTGACGAGAGGTATTGTTCTGGCCACATCATATTTTTTTAAATTAATATAATCTGAAATTTTAGTTCAGTCCCCATAAGCATGGCAAATATCATACTTACAAATTTATAAGTAAATACTTAATTCTATAAGAATCAACTCCATTTTATTAAAACATTTTTAAGTAATTACTAATTTTGATTACAAGTATATATTTTTACCATATAAGTACTTGTAAAAGTGTCAGTATATGCATTTCCTTATTTTTATTAATACCACCCATCGATTTAAATTTTTATCTCTTGGAATTAAGGGCTGAAAAGTATTCCTAGCAGCTTCAAACATTAATGTAGAAAAACAAGTGAATATTGAATTTCTAACTTTGCTATACAAATCTGTTATTATAATCAGCTTAAAACGAAGTAGGCCAGTATTGAAACAAATGTAACTGTCACTAACAACTTCAGTTAGTTGTAACAATCGGCCTTATTCTCGTGTTCATTGTTAACTTTTTAACAATTGTTAAGTAAGCAATATTATTAACTTAACAATATTTCTTGAAAATGGTATTCTGGCGCCTAATAATGATTGTTAACGTAACAAGAAATTGGTATTCTCGAGTGTTCATCTATCGGTGAAAAAATGTGACCGATTTGCATTTAACAATTGTTAAATTTGAAATTTAAAAATGGCGAACGCAAACTTTTTGCTGTTACAAATTTTTGAAGACAAAGAAGACAGGTAAGTGTATACTAGGAAAGTATTTCAGAAAACGTTATATGAGTAACATATTGGTAATGATAATTTTATAAAATACTAGGCATGAATTAACAATGCTGTTAAGAGAATGAAGCGAAGCTAGCGATCCTCTGAGCATACATGAAGAAATATTTTATGATATTTTGCGCTTATTGTGCATAATAGCACATGACTTAATTTTGGAAATTTCAGCCTATTTAAGAAACTTGCATAATATTATAATATAGTAAGATAGTAATAATATGTAATATAAGTATCCATGTAAAATTTACATTTTTTTTTTCGACCGTAGGCCGCACTTTCCACAAATGTAATCTAATATCTAAAATCATGTTTGCGTTATGAAAGAGTGTTTTAATTAAAACTACACGTATGGGCTATAGTATGGTTAAATATATTAGATTATTAAATACATATTATTTAAATATGCAACAGGTACGGTGTTTCATATTTCATTACAGTTTTTATAAGTATTATAAATAGATTTGTATTAAATTATAACATTTTATACTACGTAGATATTTTTATTTTTTTTAGTTTTAGCAATATAAGGTATTTTTTTTTTGGTTAAAGTGAAAATCAATGAATACTGATGACTATATCATTCATTAAGTTATAAACCAATAAGAATGCGTAATTTTCCTTAGTTACCACGTATTTCAGCGGTTATTATTAAGTAACCATGGTGAACGAATATACGAACCTTTGTATATTCGAATATACCTACCTTCGTATATTCACTTATAGGTGCGTTTGGTTATTTTGTTCTATGTACTCAGAACTGACAATGCCATTTTTAGTTATATTTACGGACATGATCTTTTTCCTTCGAACACAGTATCGAGTGTATAAATGAATCTGTAGTTAGACTTTGAGGAGGCAAATCGTACGTTGTATGCTTTAAGTAGACATTTAAAATCACACTGACAGCTCCAAGTGCACCGAAACAAATAATTGAACGCATCTATTATTTGACAGCAAGACATTATTGAAGTAAAGATTTGACAAGTAAACAAATAATTATTTGGATCACAAATTTAGAAACTGCACTGTTGCTAGTTTATTTGAAATACAAGCATTTATTTTAAAATACGAGCATTTCAATATCATATTACATACTACTTACTACAACGATATTCAAAAAGATAGGTTATGTAGCATACAGTTTGACATTTCTGTCAAAATAAAGTAGACCACAGGTCTACGTTAAATTTACTATTTACTTTTTAATTTATTTTTTATTCATGATATAGTCTACCTGTATACAACTCGACAATAGAAAATTCTCGAAATACTCAACGAATTGCCTATTGGAAATACCACTCGACCTTTGGTCTCGTGGTGTTTCCAAGCAACACGTTTCGTATAATCGAGAATTTTCAATCGTCTTGTTGTATAATATATGAATATATATACATATATATATATATATATATATATATATATATATATATATATATATATATATATATATATATATATATATATATATATATATATATATATCAGACAACCGGGAGTCCGTACATTTGGCAACATGTTTTAAGTTATACGAATATTTGAAGGTTATATTTTCATACCTGATGTAATTTATGTAGAGTTAAGAAAATAAATTAATAACTCAGTGCGAGTAAGGTTTAATATTTTTATTATTAAAGCGAATTATTTTAATACACACATACAAAATGACAACTGACATATGTTTTTACTTTTTACTGAATCAATTACTGACTGTTTTTTTTGTTTTTGTTTTATTCTTCTACGAACAGTCAGAGTAACCTTGAAATCTGAAATTATCCTTCAACAATTTAAACTGTATTATTTGTTGCAGAGTGAGTTAAAATTTTGTTGGAGTGACTTTAAAAAAAATCTCTAGCAAATAAACAGTTACTTATAGTTGTTTCTATGGAGTTAATAATAACACTTTAAAACGTTAAAATTGAATAAAATTATTTATAAATTAGATTTTTTGTTATATCAATAGCTATTGTATATTTTTTTTAACCAATTGTTAAAAATTAATCACTATGAGTTACAGAATAAGCCTGAATAAGTACATGGTATCTCCTTTTGAAAGCGATTATAAAATAGAATGTGAGAATGAAATAATTAATAAAACAATCGTAAAATCAACAAAGTAAACAATAAATATTCAGGTAGTTTTGGTAATATGATAAATTTAAAGACAGATAGTAATAAGCATGAAAATAAAAACACCAATAAATGAAAATAATGAACTCACACTCTGTCATGATTTTATAATTGTTATATTCATTGTAGTATTAATTATTAGTACCAAGGAAATTTATAAAGGAAAACTAATAACGCTCGACCTATTTCATATTCAAACATTATTGAAACATATTTTTTTCCAATAATATTTGTCTTAAGGGGGAAGGAATTATATATGAATATCAAAGAATTATACCACATTTTTGGTTCTATTTTGTTTAAGCTGTATCTATAATTACGTCTCAAATATATTTTTTAAAAAGTAATTTGTTGACTTTGGATGTGCAGATTCTCAATCAAAAAGAATTTTTCCAAAATTCGGAAAATTATTTATTCTTTTTTAATGTGCCACTGAATTTTTTATTAAAAATAATGAAATATCTAATCACGTAACACACATTGAATACGACGTAATTACAAATTAATTAATAATCCATTATTTTTAATAAAAATGTCATGTTGGCAGTGGCGCACTAAAAAAGAATTAAATGAAAAATAAGAAATAATTTTCTGAATTTTGAAAAGGATCTTTTTGATTGAGAATCAGCACAACGAAATATATATGTATACCCTCAATTTTTTTACCTTTCTTTTAATACTCTGTTTCGTATATGATTTCGCTCCTATTTACTTTAAACATGTACAACGTAATTATATTGGAGGACAAGCAAAGAGAAATTGTAAGATTAACCGACTGAATTACAAACCCCAGCTCTTCCGATTAACCCAAGTGCGAAATGCGTATCACAAATAATGAAATGCATAAATGAACAGGAGTTACATCGGGTGTTTTCTTTTTAATTTTATAGCGGAGGACAAACGCGAAAAGTTAAGATAAACCTTCCTTACAGGCAAGTCACTTAATCGTACAATTAGTTGGTATTGAGTGAAAAAATATTAATCTAAATAATCAGGTCTACTCTTTTTGATTAGTTCGTAAAAAGGATCTCGTTACCATAGCTTATTATACTACTGAATACTCTAATGGATTCATATTGGCCCCAGACCCATTATGAAAGTCCTTAGAGCAATCATATTGAAATCATGACACGGTATCATATAATAGTATATTAAAGAACGAATGTCATAATTGTCATTTTATTTTGTGAGAAGGACCTTCGAACAAAATAATCAACAATTATGACATGAGTTCTTTATACTATTTTTTCTATTTTGCGCTTTTTATGATCTTTTTAAATAAAAAATCGTAAATTCAAAATTTAGGGAATTTTGTGTTAGTTGGTAATAATGTGACATTTGAAAATTCAATTGTTTGAATTTAAAATTGTTTCGTGTTGTTTACTATCAAATTCATATCAAATTAAAAATGAATACAGACGATTTTTTGTGTACTCCACCTGAAATACGTGAAATTACAGAAAATATATTTTATAATTCCAAAAACAAACAATGAAAAAGTCAGGTTGCATAATCATAACCAAATATAAAATTTTTACAAGTTACTTACATTTTATTGTATAAAATTAACTGAAAAGGATGCGGAAACTGTAAAACTATATTATTATACACATCTCATATTTAAAACACTATTTTCTTATAAATAAACACTTAATTCTTGTTGACATTTCTCCTCCGCCGCCATTTTGCTTTTGTCTGAACTACTACACAACCTGCGTAACTTTAGGTATGACATCAGCGCCAAAAAGCTCGAACTAATTTACCGACAGAGTTCATAAATAAATAAAAATAAATTACATATTTTAAATATCAACAATTAATAGTGTTTTGAACTATTTATGCCCTAAATATATATAAACAAAAATAAAAATCTTAACAATCGTTAGTATCGTTTATTCAGTGAGGTTTGACATTTGATATTTTTTGACATAACATTTCAGGTATGCTACCAACTTTATAAAAATAAATTGTACTAGGCTGTTACAATACTCAAACGAGCTATTAACGAACTCCTTTGGGTGCTGTAATAGCTTTGTTACAGATGCAAAATAGAAAAAATAAATTTATCTTTTTGGAGAAGAATACATGTATAGATAATACATGAAAAATTGGAACATTAGTTGTACTCGTATACAAACAAATTTTTCTGCTACCACTACTGTAAGAGGGTCATTACTTAACAGACTACTTATAATGTAAGTTCGTTCTTATGAATAGTGTTACGTAATGAACAGCAAATTTAAGTTGGCAGGACTAATTGTCAAACTGTAAGAAATGATTAAAATTTGATAAATAAAATTTAAGATTTAAATATAATAGAATGAAATTTATTTGACATATACATACATACATATTTTTTTGGGTTATTAATTAATATTATATTATGTCAGCAATACATATTTCATTTCAATCAAATTTGTAGTAGGGAACTATTTTTCATCGTATATCCCTACGCTTAGCAGTAACCATGGTAATATCGTTGCGCAGTTTTATTTTTGTAAATAAAACCCACCAAACTTTTTGACGTTTCGAACTGCTGCTTTTTTGTGTGATTACAAATACATTTACTGAGGTAATAATAATTATTATAAACAAAATTAGTTGATAATATTATTTGTAATTTGTAAGTAATGCAATAAAAAATAATTAATTTATAACTATGTATCTGAATTTTGCTTCAATTTAGAAGTATTAATGAGTGATCGTAGAAAAAGTATAGTACCTAATTCGAGATGTAAAGCAATTACTCGTAAAATTACAAACTCGACGCTACGCGTCTCGTGTGTCAATTACTTTACTCGTACGTAATCTGCTTCTTACATCTCTCATTACGTAATATACTATTAACACATTCTCCAGCATTGGTAAACATGTATTTATTTACATAAATAAAAATTAAACTACGGAATTTTTATTTTTCCACATGAACATTATTTTTACAGCATGTAATGATTTTATTGGTCTTATGTATTATTATCTCAAGAATAAATGCTATACATGAAAATGTTAGGCCCAATGTAATTAAGTAAAAAGCTGCTTGCATATCTTCCATAGTGAAAGGTTTTAATCCCTCTATTTGATCTGCAGGACGAACTCGTTTCTCCAAGATAATGGCATCCACTGTATCCAACTGCCATTTGTTAATAAGGCCAGCTTCCAAAAAGACAGTGATTAAATAATTAAATATTGGTAGAAACGGAGAACCAATGGGCACTATATATGATACGTAAAAGGTCCAAGGACACTCGTCCATAACATGGAGTAACTCAAACCCGTTAGATGGAAGTGTGTATTCGGTTTTGATGCGCAACTTGGCGTCAGCTTTTCGCTCAAATCCGGCTGAATCTCGATCCATTGCTGCTTTTTCGAGGGAAACAGTTCCGTTTAATATTAGAATTTTCTCCTTTAGGCGCTGCATTACTGGCTTGGGATCGGTTCCGAAAGTAGTCAATAAACTCTTGGAATTTGTTACAATGTGCAAGCCAGAACTGTCCAGTTCTTCTAAAGTATTTAAATCTGGGAAGAATGATTCGGTAGTGTAGGAATTATATAAGGAACCTTGGAAAGTACCCGCGAATATAATATTAAAAATTAAACATATTCCTACAAATATTTTTTGATTATTGTATAATACTTTTCTAAATGGTATCGAAATAAGTATAGTTAACACTTCAAAGAAGGAATCATCAATTTTTCTGGTGTATCTATTTGATACAATATTTATTTTATTAGCTGAAAACCAGTAAATAGAAATAATTATGTATAATCCAAGTATGCTATACCAAGTCTCTGCTTTAAAACAATGGGATATTTTCATCCACTGCGGTATCTTTTTAGCCTTAGGTACAAGTAAACACAACTGGTCATTGCTAATTGGGTTCGTAAATTCAATTTGGTTTGAATCATATTTTGAGATAAACCTTCCATTAAATGAAGCTGCCACATACCGATACACAACATCCCCTATACTGCCAACTAATGTGCCGTCCTTTAGTCTATATCCGTATTCTCGGTCTGCCCTTGGCGTGTTGATTACTGTAGTAAAGTTCAAGTAATCAGATATGTAGGCTAGCACTGTCCCATCAACTCCACCGAATCCAGATGATCGTTTAAGTATGTTGTAATATTTAATATCTTTCATTGCTTTAGGAAGTTCGCGAAGTGCTGTTGGTCTTCTCACGAACATTGATATGTTCAAAGGGTAGCCTTGCATGTTGTGTAAACCGTTCTTGTATTCCATAGGATTGTTTAGAGCATCGTCAATATTAAACATATTTACTGTTCCCCAAGAATTATTATTATTATTATAAAAAAATGGATTATATCTAAATGTTTTTTCATATAAAGAAGAGCATGGAAACTGAACTTTAACATTTAACACTCCATACTTTAACCATAATATATTCAAAATATTTTTTAAATAAATATCAACATCCTGAATATCAGGAGTTAAAATATTTATAACATATGTACCTCTCGGATTAGGCAGAATTTCATTTTGCTGCGTTGTCACGAATAATTCTAGATCTTCAATATCATAAACAATGAAAAAATTTGCATCGTTTGGATCTCCAGAGTATTTTGATATCTTTTTACTGTAAGAAGATTCGGCATAATCTTCATAATCATTTAAATACGATGTGGTAATATTATTTTCGTCAGACGTGAAATGCATATGAGGCAGTTCTAAAGTCTCAGATTCATTTTTCTCGAAATATAAATTATTTGTTTTGATCATTATAGTTGCTTTAAATTTGTTTCTTATAAACAAGTGTTCCATAAAACTTGATGCGTACATATTAATTAAATGATGATGTTTCCTCAGTAAAAGTGATATTTTTACATTAACAGCATTTCTAAAGTTCCAATAATAAACTTTCCAAAATTGATAATCCCCAGTGTGACAAATTTCTTGCAAATCAACATCTTTTGTTATCTTATGGGCTTCCGTACTTACTTGTATTGTAATTATTGTAAAAAGTACCAGATATAGCATTCTGTATATACCTAAAATACAAATATAATTAAAGTTGTTTCAAGAAATATATAAGAATATGGCAAGGAAAAGACAACTAAGCTGTAAAAATTAAAGTAGAAGAAATATATTTTTCAGGAACATAATGTAAATAGGGTGGCCGTTGAAAAATATTACGCTCCCGCTTTCTAAAATGGTAGTAGGAAAAAGGATCCGTCCAACCCCCTCTCAGTAAATTAAAGTGAACTGGTTCTTAAGGGTGCGTTAAAAAAACAGCGCCATGAGGTGATGCTGGGTTAATTAGGAACTATTTCTTAAATACAAGCTGTCAACTAATTGTTGTCAAATAGAAAAAATACAATAATTATGTTACGTAATTTTTTATATTTTATCTACCAAATCACTATACATTATATGAATAATTACTCGCGCTATTTTTCATATTCTGTATTATCGGCCACTCGAATGTGGTACCCTCCTACGGGAAAAGCTTACACTACGCACAATGACAAAACTGTAAAATACTCCTATTTCTCACCTCGAACGAAACAAGTCATTTTAGAAAAATTTAGAGCCAATACTTGCAGAAAAAGTAATTTATTTAGTTAGTTAATAATAATAGTTATCACTGTAAGTAATTTTTGTTATAAAGAGAAGGCAAATTAAAGAAATATTTTTTTTATATTTTGTAATATTTTTTTAAATTTATTTAAAATAATTTTAAATAATAGTCCTTAAAAAATCATAAATTTTGATGTATAATACAATATCCTTTGATCTTTCAACAGGCTTTAAAAGACTAAACTTTAAATATTCCAATTGAAACGCACCCTTAAAAGAAGTTTTTAATTTTTTCTTTGTTAATTAGATCAGAAGGAATTTACTTTACGAATTTAACTGATTGTAGAAAAAATAATTATAACTATATGTATTAACATACTATTAAATTTCTCTTTTCAATAAGCACAAGTACAATTTCATTTACAGAGTCGGGGATTGGGATTGCACAGATCTTGTTTTTAATCACTACTGTTTTACCAGACGACAGAGAATATTTTAATGACAACTGGCCGACTCACACAGGACGATAGTCAAGTGGGCGGTAATTAAGTGAGCGACGGTGATCTGAATGGTAGAAACTTAAAATTTTGCACACTTAGCATGCATACAAATTGACACATTTTTTGCAACAGGAAAAAATATGTAACTAAAGAGGCGGTTAGATTTTTTTAAAAAACACTAGATATCCGCTTAATATAGCATTCCTAACTTTTCAGGGACAGCAAGAACTCCATTAACCGTGATTTTAGTTGAGATGAAGAAAGGGCTGGAATTTAACGAAGGACAACAACTATAAAGGGTGTTTGGCGTAAGTCCGGTACCACGAATATTTCGTTTATTTTGAGAGATAAAAAAAATGCTAATAAGCAAAGTTAAACTAGACAAAGGGGCTCATAAGATGATCATAGCAGAAATTTTGTATCACTTCCGGTTTTAGCGCAAATGGGTACAACTTTAAATCTAGCATAGGGAATCGGTATTTTTATATTTTTTTTTTTTCAGAATATACATAAAATTAGCTTCACAATGATACCAAATTATCATAGTTTTACTTTAACCATTTCAAAATGGCGACCTTTTTTCTTAAAATATGTATTAATAAAATTCCATACAAAATAAAACATAGCAAGCTATGAAAACAATTTTATTATCTTATAACAAAAGAAAAGAAGAATTTTTTAAAAAAATAGGCGTGAGGTATTATTTTTTTAATTTTTTTGTTGTACCCATTTCCTCTAAAACCGGAAGTGATACAAAATTTCTGCTATGATCATCTTATGAGCCCCTTTGTCTAGTTTAACTTTTCTTGTTAACATTTTTTTGTATCTCTCAAAATAAACGAAATATTCGTGGTGCCGGACTTACGCCAAACATCCTGTATAATTCCATCGAATTCGTTTATTTAAACAATTCTGATTTTAGCACAAGTTTTATATTTTGTATTTCCTCACAATGGCCCGTACTACGATCACGGTTTTAACTAAAACGCTGTTTTAAGAAGTGGCAGATATCATTATTTAATAACAATAATAAATAATATCGAATTTATCAAAATATGTTTTAAAAGCAGAACATAGTTTGTATTCAAACAAATATTTTTTAAAAAATCGATCTTCAAACATACGTGCAAAATTAAATGTTGAAATTTGAATTTGACATTTTTTAATTAAATAATTCTACACATCTATTATTTCATCTCCCAGTTGACCGTATCACTCCTAGTGTACATACATTGGGATGTCGGGAACTATAAACGATACAATGTCGGTTAAATTAGACAAGTTTCCTTTCTACAAGATGATATAATGTGAAATGATAAAGAACAGCATATCAACTTTAATAGCACAAATAAATTCATATATTAATAGTTATTTATGTGACAAGTGGGATAAAAGCATAATACGCGTGTGAAGTCTGCACAACGAGGTTTAAGCCGAGTTGTGTAATCACAGAAGTGTGTTAACATACGCCCGCCTAAAATTTAATAGTTATTTGCAAGTACGTAAAGCTAGACTTTAGTCACTAATGGGTCAGATCGCTCACTACACTCGTGTTATAAGACCTCTAATTGAGTAAAGATGCTTTCCGTCTGTGTATCGTATAATATTTTATCTACGATAGAATCTATAAACCCGATAAATATAAAAAAGATACTTTTATTTATGAATTAGGATTACAATATTAAATGAGAAGTTTGCCAAGAAAACAAAATATTCACGCTGGTTTGCAAATTTATGATCGTAAACAACTTGCAAAAGCACATATGCATAAGAAAGGCTGCTTTCATTGGAATTTTATTCACTAATTACATATTTAATATTTACAATTTTCACTACAATACCGACATTAGCGTATTTTAAAATTCTAATACCCGTGACTTATGAAATTTTGTTACTAAAAAAGCTTTTTACAAACTTAAAACTGACAACTAAATGTTAATTTTATACACTATCGTAGATGAAAAATCTGATAGTTTTCAACCTGCAAATTGCAGTACCCATTAGAATATTTTGTAATTAGCTAATTATTTTAAGTACCATTTAAATGGAGGCATTAAGTAAAAGACTAATTATTCTATATGAGCCCAAACCCATATTTCGGCCGGCCTGCATTTTCAACAAATTATAAAAAATACATAAATGATGACAGATTTCTTTCGACTAGTTTAAACTATAGGTTTTATACTTATAAAAACTGAATACGTTACCTATTCAAGTATTCCGCCATTTAATATTGGGTTACATCGCCTTTATTAGTAATACCAACTTTAATTATAATAACTAAACCATGCAAATTTTTCTGTGAGTATTGTCACAAATATCTTCCAAGGTAGGTTTTACTGTGCGCACTGGATTTTATTAAGTTGTTTTCTATTGTGCCAAAAGTAAAGGGTCTCGGGAGAACTATTATCATCAGTCATTTGCCCCACAGATTTTTTTAAGTTTTAACCCTCCGGAGGTCGCGCTTTTTAGAATTACAGAAGCGGGCGCGCCTCGGCATTTACACCGCATTCAGATCTTCACGTTTCTAGCTCAAGAATGACAAAGAAAATATATTATTTGTAATAAAATAACACAAATATACTATGCTTAGTCATTTTATTAAAATATACATGGCTTATTACCCGTTTCTGGGTGTGTTAATCTGCTTTGTACGCGACATTGGTTATGATAATTATATATTCGTATAGTGCGGGCACTTCAAGCTGGCGTTGAGTACACCATAGGTGCGACTTTTGTGCAATTTTTTTTTCTATTAAAACCCAATATATCTAAAATGAATAAATAAATATGAATGTAAATGAAGAGGCTATTCAAATCGAGATCTCGAATTTCTACTCACGTCTCGAGAAAATCTCGAGGGCATTACTTTCGTTTCGTCCCGCTATTTTGAAGCGAGAATAAGACTAATCTCGTCTAGAAAAATCGAGATATTTGAGACGTGATCTCGTAAATGCGAGATATCGCGGCATTACTAATTACTATAAATATTAATACAAGCACACATGCATGTAAATTGTACAAACTTACAATATTATAAAAAAATTGGCAATAAATAAAATTTATATGCGGGCAACACACCGCAAATTCAACCGGCTTTGAACTCATGTAACAAATGAGCGGGGATGGCATATGACACCAAGTTTGTCGTTAGGCGGAGTCAATAACATAAAGGAGGAATACGCACAATATTACAGGCCTGCCCATATCATAGTTATAACAGTAAAATGTAAATTTGCGGCTTTTTGCTGCAGGCGCCCCCTCCGGAGGGTTAAAGTAACCGAAAGAATTTAGTAGGAATTTCTAATCATATGTGTAGGTTTTATAATTTGGTGAAAATATAAACCGGCCGAAATATTATGAGTTCACGGGCGTAGATAAACACATTTATACTACAATAGGTACATATATCTAGTCTCATACATCTGTTAAATTAAAATCGAAATTTTGCATTTTAAATAATAAGTTACTTACTTGCGTTATAATAAAATAATTTATGTAGTGTATAATTATTTTTAATAAAAAACTAGGTACATAGAATTTCGAACAACAGAAGTGTTCTGAAGGAATTGGCGACGTGTTTGTACTTAAACTTTGTATTCCTTGCTCCTCCCCTTTACTTCTAAATAATCTATAATTTGTACGTAATTTCTAAATTATATGTGACAATGTTTGTTATAAAACAATATGAATACACAGTTCTGCATTAAGATGATGATGATGATGATGTGTGGATTATATATTATCAAGTTTTTTAAGTTAATGGAAATCTACAACTTCGTTTAAAAGAAAAAAATCTAGTATTATAGTAGTTAATAATTTGTTTCTGTTCTTTTTTATGTGAAATTTCATACTATAAAATTATGATATGAAAGTTACAATGTACGAGAATCACTTACGATAATGTCGTTGAAAGTAATAGCGTTACTAAATATATTGTACCCATATTCACAATAACGTATAATTAAAAGAATATTATGTGTATTAATGATGTCTCTAAAGCTGCGTACACACTTGAGCACGAATACGAATGAGGCAGGCCGCGGCCGCACGAGGCTTGCAGTGTGGACGTTGTCCCGAGGCACGACAAACTGTTCGCCGAACAGTTCGGAACGAGCCAACTGCAGTCGGTCTATCAAAGGGATTCGTACTCAGTGTGGATGTGTTCAAAACATTTGAACACATGATTTTGAATACATTGTAAAAATGGAGTGGACTCAGTTATGTATCGATCTTATAAATAAATATAGAAAGAAGGAAATATTATGGAACCCTCGGGATTCCAATTTTTTAATAAATTAAGAAAATAAGATGCTTGGGCAGAAATAGCAGCATCTCTTGAAAAAAGTGTAGAATAAATAAAGAAAAAAATGGATAGTTTAAAAGGTTCCGAATCTTGTATCGTTTTTCTTTATTTTACTTTTAATATCATTTAAAAGAAAATTAAAATCTTCTTTTGACATTCTGGTGAAATTTTTAAATTTGCCAAAATCTTCGTCAGCACGTAAGTCATTTAATAAAAAAAGTACTATTAACATTATTAATGCGGCTTCGTCTCAAATAAAGTTGTGAAGACCATCTTCGCCTCTGTTTTTTACGTTTTTTGATTTTTATTAACTTTAAAAGTAGTATAACACTGATACAAGCCACGAGTAGTAAGTGTTCATTCGACATTTCGCCTATTCGCCGCACAACATTGGAGCACTGCCGCGGCATGCCTCATGCGCTCCTATGTGGGAAAACGTTTATCCCACACGAGGCATTCTGTTCAGCCTCGATCTGCCTCATTCGCATTCGTGCTCAAGTGTGTACGCAGCTTAACATACAAAATTCTTTGGTATATTTACACAATTTAATTTTCATGCTCGTGTACGAGTAATTATTACGTTGCTAAGTGTACACCTAACATGTTAAATACCAATTAGAAGACAGTAAATAAAAGAAGAGCAATTAATTTGTTTGTTCAGGTAAATTTATGTCCAGAATAAAATTCTGATTTATTTTATTTACTGTAGATGTTAAGTAAATAAACCATTATATTGTAATGTAATAAAAATTAAATTGTAGGGTATACAGAATGTCAAATTTTTCGTGGCTCACCATTGGGATGTCAGAAACTAGTAGAAATACGAAGTCGGTCAAATTGTTGTCCCATTTTAAAGATAAATTTTGTTTTGCCGAAAAATTCATATACTTTGTATCTCTTCTGATGCAAGAATTACTAAACTTGTATCTAGCGTTTTTGTCGTACACATATGGCATATATGAGACTTTTATTCATCTCATTATGGTCGGTGTTTCAGAGGGGTATACGCTCTCTCAGTCCAACCGAAGGCAAAAAATGAAAAAAAAACCTGTATTATAACCGCGGTAACAAATGTAATTTTCAAATATTTGAATATTCATGTCATTCTGTCAGTCATGCGACAAAGACGATTTCGGTGTAGATAATTTGTGTTTCGTTGTGTGTTGGTAGTTTTCTTAATTCTTAGTATTATATTGTGCATTTTGCTATTACAAAGCCGGTGTTTCTAAGATTGCCGACAATTATTGCAACATATTGCTTTTGAACAATAAAAATCTCTTGTGGCCAGCACAATACCTCTCGCCACTTACGTTTTCGGTTACATAAGTATAGAATGCGAGCAGTCATGTGACATTGTTGGCCTTGACAAGCAGATATTGGAGCCCGTTTCAGAATGATAATTAATAATTATGTACGTAAATGTCAAATGTTAGAATGTTTCATTAAAAATTGAAGATTTTCTAAATTCACGTGGTTAATTTGTCACCAGTAGTGGCAGCACGCACTTTAGAATTCTATCATAGAAAACAGGCGAATGCGATTTTGCTTTTACGAATCTTGGTAGCATGCACTTTAGAATTCTATATTCGCTTTTTATTTTTGAAATTTTTGGGTTTTATACTATTAAAATAGAAAATATTATGATAGTTGTATATAACAAATACATAAATTGGCTTTGAATTGAATTGCGACAAAATAATGACTTTAGTTTAGTACTTTCGCTCCGAGTCGTACGCTTGCAGGCGAATATTTTGAGACACGCATGCTACCAAATTTTCACTTCGTGGCGAAAAGCGAAAACAAATGCCTCATTTGATAGAATTCTAAAGTGCGTGCTGTCACTACAGGAGCGTGGAATTGTCGAGGAAAATAAACTACATGGAATTGGAAATCACTAAATTTAGAATGAGAAATTATGATATTTGACATCTATGTATATAATTACTAGCTATCATTCTGACATGGGTCCCCATATCTGCTTGTCAAGGCCAACAATGTCACATGACTGTTCACGCCCTAATGTATTTAACATTTGTTGTATACCTACACTCTACACCAAAAATTCTACTTATATCTATTCCTTATATTTAGATTTTTACCTTCCGTCACCTTTAGGTAAGGAAGGTATTGTCTTTGGTCAAAAAATTCAGTGATGAGTTTTTACTGAATAAGCATGTTTTAGGGTCCCTATAATACGATTTTACCATTTTTACGATGATGTCTGTATGTTTGTGTGTCTGTGTGTGGATCCCATAACTTCAATACCACGATTCCAAAAATTATAATTTTTTCGTATTCCTCAAGTTTACATCCAGAAGAACAAGTGATTAGAAATTGGTTATAATTGGTGAACCCGAAGTAGCCTCATTTAAAGATTTAACAGTTAAATTTGATTTATTGACATTTAATATTATTATAACTTAAAGATTATATTATTCTCTATACGATTTGATTACATTTTATACTTCATATTTAATAGATACAGAGTTAAAGAATTTTAAAGAAATTAAATTTTATAATTCAGCCAGCCATGCTAAACATGGAAACTGCTAATATATTCATATAATTCAAATTGACAGATGTCAGTCTGAGTAAAAAGTAAATTAATGTGGCAGAGATGAGGATGTTGTAGTAGATGTTGGGGAACACACGGAAAGATACGGTAATAAAATAACTCTAGTGTTACAATTTTCTAGAAAGATACAAGAAAGACGATTACATTGGTTTGAACATGTCATGAGGAGAAATGAATAATTATATTTGAACAAGAATGAGTAGTTTAGTAATGGGAGGTTGAAGAAGCAGAGGAAGACCAAAGATAAGATGGAAGGACTGTATTGCGGAAGACTTGAGAGAAAAAGAACCGAATGAGAACGACACGCAAAAATATCGACCCCTAACGAATGGGAAAAGCTAAAGAGGAAGATGTCAGTGTCAAGTGCAATTTGAATAGTTTGTTTATGAAATAATTTTACTGGAAATTTAGAATCTTTTGCAAGAAAGGTAAAAACAATAAAATTTAATATGAAACATTTTTATCAATTTTTAATAAGAAGTTATTTGAAAATTAAATATTGGCCAAGGTCGCCATACATTCAGTGCAGTTATTATATGATTATTTTTGGGAAACAAAAGCTCATCTAAAATGATCTATCAATGGTAAACAAAATGTCACATTTAATCGAAGTTGTATCTCTAATAGTTTTCGATATATGTGCAATAAACACCGTAAAAACTCAATTTTCACATATCTCGGAAAATATTGAAGATTAGACATCGAACCCATGTTGTTTAAGCTTTTTTACTCATTTTGGTCGGTACTTATGCCCTTAAAGTTTATACCTGAAGTTGTATTACACCTTGTTAAACTTTACTTGTACATTTCGGTTAATAGTATTTCCTGTCATTTGAATAAAATAAAATTGGAAATTATTTTTCACTAAGGTAAGCTAATATTCAATTTTAAATTATTTAAATTTGTCAATACTACAAATTTAACTACATATTTATCATTTATTGTAAATAAACATGAAAATGCATGTACCATAAAATATAAATAAATCACGCATTGTTTGCTGCATGCACATTATTGTCTACTTTAGTGTTAATTAGTTAGTTTAAAAATGAAGCTCTATTGGAAACATTGTATGTCAGCAATTTTCCGTATTTATTGCAATGAAACAGGATTACATAATTGGAAATATTTAGTTGACAAAAGCAGAAATATTTATGAAAGGTAATAATTCCATATTTTATAGTTCTGTTATGATTGATGAAGCAATTATACTATATTGTAATGTATTCAATCTGTATTGTTGCTTTTTTCATTATATAGAATATGTATCAGGTTTTTTTAGCCTTACGTACGCTTCACAATGTATATTTCATTAAGTAACTATGAACTTTTTTTTTTTCACAAATATCAAACATGTCCAGTTTGAAATAATTTTATTTATTTTATTATCGATTCATTATTTATTTAAAAATTAAAATTAAAATTGAACTGATTTTGTAGAATTTTTTTATTTACCAGATAAAATAAAATTATAAAAATGAAGAAATAAATTACTCTTGAAAAATTAACTTAGAACTCCTTTAATTTTCGTTAGATACATAAGGATTTTGGTACGTTTTTCTGCGAAAAGCGCGCAGTAGATTGGTTATTGTATCATTAGAAGCGTTAAATGTTTATATATTCTGTGCGTTTAATTTTGCCAAAATCTTGTTCGGGACGTGGAGCAAGCGGAATCAAACGGTATGTCACCAAAACACAAAAACTTAAATAAATGGACTTATTTTTCCTTTTTTGTCACTGTAAATATATAAGTAGGTGTTCATTTTAAATGGGCCACCATTGCTATCTCGGAAAGTATATACAGGGTGTATCAAGATAATGGAACAGTGCCATTTATTCGTGAATATGAAAAGTTATAGAAAAAAGTTATTAATATATTTTGTAAAGCATAGAGGGGGACACATTTTGGCATAACTATTATTATTTTAGAGCCAGTGATACTCAACTTATGGATCAATGTTATATTTTTTTAAATGGCATCATATATTTTTTATTAACTCATTAAATAGCGAATTTTCTTCTGAATTCAACAATATAATAATATCATACCCTTACATTGCGAAAAATTTGATAAAAATTAATTCAAAGTTAATATTTTAATATTTTTAAGTAGGCTAAACAAACATTCACCAAGTAAAACAAAAGAAAATTATCTGTCATTTTTGTATGTCTTTGTTACGTATTATATTATTTTTTAAAAATGTTCCAAATTTCATTATTTTTTTATTTCGCATAATTACTATTTAGTCTTGCGTAATTAGGATAATTTTCTGCAAATAAATTGCATGCTAGGAATGCATTTTGATGGGTTTTGCATCAATATATAAAATAAAATAAATATTTCATCACGGCATATTACCCATTGCTGGGTGTGCCAATCTGCTTCATACACGCAGATGTCGGTAATGATGGAATATTTGTACCGTGCGGGCGCTTACCAGGCGTCACCTCACGGACACTCATTGCTGGCGTGGAGAGTGCGCCACAGGGGTCAATTATGTGCCATTAAAATGCGATGTAATTTTTGGCGTCGGTCGGGATCGAACCCGGGTCCCCTAGATTCGCGACCAATAAATAAAATCAGTATTTGTTGAAACTGCTGCTATAATTAAATTAATTATTACAAAGGTAACGAAAATTACTTTAATTATAATAATGCATAATAATGAAATACGAAAATGACAGATAAATTTCTTTTGTTTTAGTGGTTAAACGTTTGCACAACCTACTTAAAAAAAAAAATTCAAATGAAATACTAACTTTGAATTAATTTTTATCAAATTTTTCGCAATGTAAGGGTATGGTATTATTATATCGTTGAATTCAGAATAAAATTCTCTATTTAATAAGTTAATAAAAAATATATAATGCCATTTAAACATTGATCCATAAGTTGAGTACCATTGTCTTTAAAATAATAATGGTTATGTCAAAATGTGTCCCCCTCTATGCCTTAAAAATATCATAATCACTTTTTTGTGTATCTCTTTATATACATGAATAAAAGGCACTGTTCCATGATCTTGGTACACCCTGTATAAGTATTTCTATTTTACAATACTGATGTAATGAATAGAGAACTTATTTTTGTTTGGCCAATGGTTTTCAAAATTTGGAACCTATTATAAATTAAACAGGAATATATATTTTGTATTTGCTTATTTGTTAGGTAATTTAATTTTGAATTCAATGATATACTATTTTCATTCTCTCACATGTCGCTTTTTTAAGAATAATGAAAAATCCACATATTTTTTTTTTATTTTGGTTCAAATATTACTATAATAAGAGTGCTACATATTAAAATATCATATGGGCTTTTTAAATAAATACGGAAATACAGTAGTACTAAAAATGTACCATCCCTAATTTTCAGACTTCTGTTTTTATTCGGGATCATTAGGTTGAGTACGAGTGCTACTCGTGAGTAGTGTCCAGGATAACTTGTTCAACATAGTGATCTCGATAACACAAAGAGATACGAAATCGGGTAAATTAGACAAAAGTCCCATTAGTACACCATTTTAATGGTGTTTTGTTATTTGAGAAAAAATATATGTCACTACATATAAGGGAAAAGTAAATTTTGCAGTTTTTACCTCCCGCTACCGTTGGTAAGGGAGGTATAGGGATCGTGCTAAAAATCGCATATCGAGATTTTGGTAAATGACCACGTTTTAAGGTCCCTAGAATCCCTTTTTAACATTTTCACGATGATGTCTATGTGTATGTACATTGGCTTGCAAAAAAATCGCGTACACCTGTTTTTTGCTGTATTGAGTCGGTCTCGATTGTTAACTTGTCAGTGTCATTAGTGTCAATTAAGATGCCAAAATTATCAGAAAACGAGAAAGTTGTAATACTTTCTAAGTTAGAACAGGGGTGGTCAATCATATCAATACTAGAACATTAAGAATAAGTAAAGTACTAGACGCTGATTGAGCGATGATAAATTACTAATGTTACTTCGTCCATAATTTGTTTGTCATAATTTTTACTTATTTATAATCCATTTCAAATAAATACTTGGTTGTTCTTTAATTTTTCTGGAATATATTTGTAATTTAGTAGTACTTTAGGCACAATGAAGAACTTGCTCCACGATACCTAAAATAATGACATGACAGTGACAACTTCATTGACAGTTCATATTAACCTATTTTAAAAAAATCATTTTTACATAGCTAAAAAAAGGTAAAAACTCAGTTACTTGATTTTTAAGGTGTACGCGATTTTTTTGCAAGTCAGTGTATGTGTGTGTGTGTGGATCCTCTTTACGCTCTAACTCAAATACTATCATTCAGAAAGTTTTGAAACCATGTATATCTACTTTATTCTAATATGGAAATAACTCATTAGATTTTGGTGGTAATCGGATAACCGAAAATGGCAGTTTACTTGAAGCTCAAGATATTTTTTCTTCAAAAAATACCTTTAAATGTAATTTTTTCTCAATTTGTTATTATAAAAATTAAAGATTATTCCATTTTCTACAAGTTTGCTTTAATACTTTTTCTACAGTGTGTGCAACGAAACGCGGAACATAGGACTTTAACATGGAATTTAAAAAATGTGCGGAAATTGGCTCTCCTGTACATTTTAGATACCAATATTCTCAAACTTCTATAAAATAATAAATGAAATGTAAATTAAATATTATATACTACCATAGTACCGGGTACTAATAACTAGTGCTGTGAGGATCCGACAAAACTTGGATCCGAGAACCCGGATTTCAAACTATCCGAATCTTCGGATATCCGACGTTCGGAAATTGAAGCGGATATCCGAAAATTTAATTTGAATTTGGATTCGGATCCTTATTTGGATCCGGATCTGAACTTGGATCCGGATCCAGACTCGATATTTTGTTTACGGATCCGGTGTTTTGTTTACGGATCCGTATCCAAATTTTAATTTTGGAATCGATTCTTCATTTTGAATGTGAAGGCTAACAACTGGTAAATTCAAATTTCAAACCAGTAAAGCGTTCTGTAAACACTAGTAAACAATCAGTAATACATTTTATAACACTCCTTTAAAATAGCTAGGTAGTTTGTGCAAAGGTAAAGAAGAAAAGAAATTTGTACCTACCCAGAGTCCTATATAAAGTAACATATTAATACGACATGAATTTCATTAATTTATTTTGTGCTTTTGATGAGACCCGATGCTAATATTTGAATGTAGAGTTCAATACTGAGAATATTCGAATTCGAGAACCGATCCGGATACTAAAATTCCATATCTAAAATCCGATAATCATACTGATATTCGAATCTAAGATCCGATATTCAAATCCGTTTCCAAGATTCGATATTCGGATCCGGATTCAAGATACTCAGACTCGGATCCAAATTCCAATACTCAAATTCGAATCCAAAATCTGATGCTCAGATCCGGATTCAAAATCTCATACTTAGATCCGGATCCAAAATCCGATACTCAGATCCGGATCCAATATCCGATACTGAGATTTGGATCCGAGATCCGGATAGTTTAACATTCAATTATCCGGATATTTTTGGATCCGAAACCGAAACTATCCGGATCCGGATCCCACCACTACTAATAACCTTAGTGGTTGATGTACCGTTATTATTTAATAAAAAAAAGAGCAAAAGTACAAGAATTAAAAGTTGTTTATAATTAATTTTACTTAAAAAAGTCCTCATTTAATGCAATAGAATATCTGTAACACTAGATATTTAGAAAATAAAATATGGCATTTTTATCAAAATTCAGATAGCCATGGAAATAAAAAACAAATAAAACAAAATATCAATTATGATCATAATTTCTTGCAGTACTAAATGGTATTGAAGTGTCTATTTCTATTTTCCGCAAACTTAAATTTTTTAAATTATTTTCAATGGCTGCAATTACATTAATTTTATTTGCTTGTCTTTCTTCATCTTCATCTGCAATTGACCTTTGACACTTGCATGGTTTTAAAACACTTCCTGTTTTATTAAATCTCTCAATTACAAGAAATATTGTCGTTTTACTTGGAACTGGACGATCAGGATAAGAGCCACCAAAAAGTGCATGAATTTCTTCATAACTATTTCCTCTGCAATGTAATTTGACAATCAAAATTTTTTTTTGCTAGTACCCTTTTGATTACCGATTTTGGCTTATAGATGACCATCATCAGATCTCAGCGCAATGTAATTAAAAAAATGTCATATTTAAATATTGATACATTATTTTAATGCGAATGTTTGTTTTTGTAAAAGCCAAAAGATGTGTTTGTACCGTTTGTGCTGCATAAACAAATTATACATTCGTTGGAATGCTAAAAAAAATATTTTTAAAGGCGTCATTTCCAATATGGCGCCCATACAAAAACTTCCACATCATATCTCAAAATCCAACAGTGATAAAAAATTGAGCATCGTCAGTCGAAAGAACATGAAAATGTGCCCCAAAGATGTGCAAAGCAAAATCCAGTATAATTTCAAATTTGGAAGTACCTTCCGTCAATTTTGTGTATTATGTACAAATTCCATACATAAATTTTCTTGCAAATGTTCTTATATTTCCAGTAAAATTATTTCATAAATAAACTATGCAAATTGCACTTGACACTGACATCTTCTTCTTCTTTAGTTTTTCCCATTCGTTAGGGGTCGCTATTTTTTATTTTCTTCTTCCACTCATTTTTGTTATGCGTGTCGTCCTCATTCAGTTCTTTTTCTCTCAAGTCTTCCGCAATACAATCCTTCCATATTATATTTGGTCTTCCTATGTTTCTTCTAACTTCTATTACTAAGCTATTCTTCCTCATAACATGTTAAAACAATGTAATCGTCTCTCTTATATCTTTCTAGAAACAGTAGAGTTATTTCTTTTATTCTTTCATTCATTTACTTTTTATTGATACTGACATCTGTCAATTTGAATTTTCTGAATATATTAGCTGTTTCCATGGTTAAGTTACCATAGCTGGCTGATTTATAAAATTTAATATCTTTATAATCCTTTAACTCTATATCTGTTGAATATGAAATATAAAATTCATTCAAATCGTATAGAGAATAATATATTCTTTAAGATAAATAATATTTAACTGAGTTTTTTCAAGAAAAACTGTTAAAATCTTCAAATGAGGGTACTTCCGGTTGACCAATTCTAACCAAAATCTAATCAAGTCTGCATATGCTTGTAAGGAAGAGGAATACGTAAGAATTGTAATTTTTGGAATTCTAGTATTGGAGATATCGCGGCCGAAACCACGGTCACATACACATACACACACACATACACACACACACACACACATATACATACATACAGACAGACATCATCGTAAAAATAGTAAAATCGTATTGTAAAGACCCTAAAACGTGCTTTTTAATTGAAAACTCACCACCTAATTTTTGACCAAAGACAATACCTTCCTTACCTATAGGTGACGGAAGGTAAAAATCTGATATGCCCAGTTCTATGTTTTGGTACAAATTCCATACCGAAAGTTTCTAGCAAAAGATTATATATTTCCAGTAAATTAACACTGTCAATTTCACTTGCCCCACATCTTTCAATCAGAATTTTCTTCATATGGTAGCTGTTTCCATCGCATAGTTGGCTGCTTTACGAAATTTCTTTTTTTATAATTTAACATGCATACAAATGCAATCAAACCGTATAGATAATAAAATATTCTGTAATATTTATGTAATAAACAAATACAGTGTGTTCCATTTAGAGCGCCACCATTGGGATCTCGAGAACTATAAGAAATACAATGTCGGTTAAATGGAACTTTTTGTGCACCTATAGGGAGCCATATTAGATGTGCTTTTTTTCAAAAATTCTCATAGGGCACTAGATAATGGCGAAAAACTGAATTTTCTTGATTTTACCTTCCGTCACCTTTAGGTAAGGAAGGTATTGTCTTTGGTCAAAATATTCAATGATGAGTTTTTACTGAATAAGCACGTTTTAGGGTCCATATAATACGATTTTACCATTTTTACGATGATGTGTCTCTGTATGTGTGTGTGTGTGTGTGTGTGTGTGTGTGTGTGTGTGTGTGTGTGTGTGTGTGTGTGTGTGACAAAAGTTCCGGATTCCATAACTTCAATACCACGATTCCAAAAATTATATTTTTTTCGTATTCCTCAAGTTTACATCCAGAAAAACAACTGATTAGATTTTGGTTATAATTGGTCAACCGGAAGTAGTCTCATTTGAAGATTTAACAGTTAAATTTGATTTATTGACATTTAACGTTATTATAACTTAAAGAATATATTATTCTCTATACGATTTGATTACAATTTATACTTCATATTCAATAGATACAGAGTTAAAGAATATTAAAGAAATTAAATTTTACAATTCAGCCAGCTATGCCAAACTTGGGAACTAGTAATATATTCATATAATTCAAATTGACAGATGTCAGTATCAATAAAAAGTAAATTAATGTGGCAGATATGAGGATGTTGAAGTAGATATTGGGGAATACACGGAAAGATACAGTAAGAAAATAACTCTAGTGTTACAAGTTTTTAGAAAGATACAAGAAAGACGATTACATTGGTTTGAACATGTCATGAGGAGAAATGAAGAATTATATTGGAACAAGAATGAATAGTTTAGTAATAGGACATTAAAAAAACAGAGGAAGACCAAAGATAAGATGGAAGAACTGTATTGCGGAAGATTTGAGAGAAAAGGAACTGAATGAGAACGATATGCAAAAATAGCGACCCCTAATGAATGGAAAAAGCTAAAGAAGTTGCAATTTGAATAGTTTGTTTATGAAATAATTTTACTGGAAATTTAGAATCTTTTGTAAGAAAAATTATGGAATTTATATATTATACACGAGAATGACGGAAGGTATTGTGCTGGCCACAACAGATTTTTTTCTTTTTCAAATAACTTCGTATCTCTTATAGTTTTCGAGATTCCATGTTGGACAAGTTTTACTGGACATCTGTATGCTATTTGTTCTTTGAATTTGTTGATAATTTGATTGTAACACAAATATCACATTTCAAACACACAAATTACTGAGAATTGATTATAAACTATTGAACCATAATAAATTTACTAAATATTTTTGGCATATTATTAATGGTAAAGAAAATAGGTATTGGGTTTTCGACGACACATGTGCGGTGTAGTAATCATCATACATCAGATTGTCACACACTCTGCTCGAATAAATCTTTTCGCTAAATTGAACTGTGTAAGAAAATTTTCAGAGTGTGCATTTGTATTTCAGGTTATTTTGGTACGCAATACAAATTTTAACCATATCAACCGCAGTGTTCTTGTTTTTTATAATATCTGAACGATTTTGGATTGCTCCTACTGTGACAACATTAGAAAGTGGTAACTATCATATTAAAAACGTACCATTTCCGGGTGTTACCATTTGTGACGTTAATAGAATCAGCAAAAAGAGGGCTATAGAGTTTGCGAAAAACCGGTTAGTAATGTGTTCTGATTTGCATGTTATGTCTAAGATTAAAAAACAAATTGTTAAGGTAGGACTACATAGCTCATATCAAGCCAATAACTCAAAATTACGTAGCAAATAAATATGTTGTTTACAACGGTCATGTACCTAGTTTAGATAATACAAAATCCCTTTTTTTCTAAATTATACCGATGTTCAGATCTACCTTGCCAAAAAGTCTGTTATGGCCAGCACAATACCTTTCGCCACTTTAATTTTTGATTACATAAGTATTGTATTTAACATTTAACATTTCTTGTATGTCTCTCTCACACCGAAAATTGTAATTTAGATTTTTTATTTTTAAATTCATTCTATAGAATGCGTGCAGTCAAGTGACTTTATTCACCTTGACAAGCAGGTATGGGGGCCCGTGTCAGAATGACAGCTAGTAATTATGTATATAGGTATCAAATGTCATAATTCTTCATTCAAAATTTCATTTTAAAGGTATGCTACGTGAATATACCTAGCTAGTAAGTGTCAAAAGCATGACTTTTAATTCTGTCTACCTTTTTGCTACAACTTAGCGTTAGCAATACATGCTGTGTTCCATGTGGTGAACGCACCCAATAAATCGTTTATTAATAAAAAATCATGCATTAATAGGGGTCATTAATGAATGATTTTCTATACATTAAGATAGCCTATATAAACGGTCGACGGAAAAGTATGTTTCTGTTGTACACAATGTGCGGCAAAACCAATGCTAAATTTGTTATTATTTATTGGCTTTTGATATTCTTTCATTCTTTGTTTAAATTGCCGGCGTGTATCTAATTGAATGTGACCCTTGTAATGGCAAAAGCGGAAAGTAATTTACACAAAGAATTAAAGTATATACTCCAATAAGTTCACCAAGTGCCAACCAGAAATTCAATTCAGTATATGGATATTGAAATACTACTTAACAATGATACGCCACTGAATCGAAATTAATTTTGTGCTTAATAATTCGGAGTAGGAGTAAGATCGCAGTTTGATGTTCTGTGCATATTTTCTCCTCGCCATCACGTTTGGCGTTTGCTGTACTTCATTTCCATGGCAGTCAGCAGTCACTCTTACTCAATGCTTTCCCGTCCCATCCATGCCCAACATTCGCTTTTATATATCAAAATAGGCAAAGGCACTCTAAAGTTGACTTAAATAAGTCGACATTTGTATTAAAGTGATTGCGATAAATAATTTTTATGATATATCAACTCTAGTCTGTCATTATTTCAGAGCTATAGTCTACAACATCAGTTTTGAGAGAATGCTAAATTTTACTAGATATCTTGGAAGATTGTATGACTATGACGGTGACAATCTTCAAACTTTGAGTGAATTCAATAATATATTGGAAGCATCTAAAAGCAACATGCAGTTTAATTACATGAGATTCATAAATGCAATGTTAGATGTAAGTTTCGTTTATAAAAAATAAGGAATTTAATGAATGAAACAGCTTTATCAATTTTTTTATCTTCCGTCACCTTTAGGTAAGGAAGGTATTGTCTTTGGCCAAAAAATTCGATAGTAAGTTTCTAATGAACAAGCACGTTTTGGTGTCGAATTTACTATTTTGACGATGACATCTGAATGTACGTGTGTGCGTGTGTGTTGAATGTGTGTGTATGTGACGTTCGTTTCGGATCGCATAACTCCAATACCACGATTCCAAAAATTATAATTTTTTATATTCCTCGAGTTTATATCCATATGTAGACGTGACTAGATTTTGGTTGAGTGGAGAAGATTTTGGTTGACAGAAGTTTGGCGTTCTTAAGTCGACACGTCTTAGATTTGTGATTTCTTTGACGAATGAAATTTCTTGGACTTTTCGGATCAAACGAATCCTTGCGCCAGCAAGTTCAGCAGGCTTCAGAAACGGGGAACCAACACTTCTGCGTCAATAATGATTGCTAAAATTACAGACAAAAAGTAGTCACACTGAGAAAGCGCGAGAGAGTTGAATACCCGTGGAAGTAAAGTAATTTCTGCATCTTCCTCTAATGCAAGAAAAGTTTGTGCTTGCCGTGGAGATTTTTTACCCGACGATTTGGAAAATTCTGGCGATAACGATGATTATTGTTGCGTTGGCTTAGTCAAAGCGGAAGAACCGCTTCACCACAAGCTGGCACTACATTCGGGCAGAGATTAAGATCATATTTGGGAAACATGTCTTTCATATGCTCGAACCACGCAAATATCGGCAGCTTGGCGAAGTGATTAGCTTAACGCACAAAAAATATCAACAGTCTTGCAAGGAGCTGCATTGCTCAGAACTTCATACGTCATACCTTTTGCCTCCTTCTCGCGAACGGAACGTATGTAAGCAATAATTTTTAACTTAATAGCTTGAGTTTTTATATCGAAACATTTTTTTTTGTATTTACGTTTTTAGTCTAAGATGAATAGGGCAATAATTACAGCAATATGAAAATTTTGTCATCGTATTTCCTACCGTTCATAAAATGTAGACGTCCGGTATAGCTCGACTGAATAATGATAAGTGGAAGATTTATACATAAAGTAAAATAGATACCTGTATAAATAAATCTGTTTCATTCATACTAGTACGTTATACCTGGAGTTTTTTTTTATTAGTGAGCATGGGCGTATGCCATTACCATAGTTATATTTAAAATGATTGACAGCAATGAGCAATGTATTACTCGTTTTTACCTTCCGTCACCTTTAGGTAAGGAAGATATTGTCTTTGGTCAAAAAATTCAATGCGTTTTTAGTGAATAAGCATGTTTTAGGATCCCTATAATTTTTTACCATTTTTACGATGATGTCTGTATGTATGTATGTATGTATGTATGTGTGTGTGTCTGTGTGTGCGTGTGCATGTGTGTGTGTGTCTGTGTGTGTGCGTGTGTGTGTGTGTGTGTGTGTGTGTGTGTCTGTGTGACAAAAGTTCCGAATCGCATAACTTCAATACCACAATTCCAAAAATTATATTTTTTTTCGTATTCCTCAAGTTTACATCCAGAAGAACAACTGATTAGATTTTGGTTATAATTGGTGAACCAGAAGTAGCCTCATTTGAAGATTTAACAGTTAAATTTGATTTACTGACATTTAACGTTATTATAACTTAAAGAATATATTATTCTCTATACGATTTGATTACATTTTATACTACATATTCAATAGATACAGAATTAAAGAATTTTAAAAAAATTAAATTTTATAATTCAGCCAGCTAAGCTAAACATGGAAACTGCTAATATATTCATATAATTCAAATTGAAAGATTTCAGTATCAATAAAAAGTAAGTTAATGTGGCAGAGATGAGGATGTTGAAGTAGATGTTGGGGAAGACACGGAAAGATACGGTAAGAAAATAACTCTAGTGTTACAAGTTTCTAGAAAGGTACAAGAACGACGATTACATTGGTTTGAACATGTCATGAGGAGAAATGAAGAATTATATTTTAACAAGAATGAGTAGTTTAGTAATGGGAGGTTGAAGAAACAGAGGAAGACCAAAGATAAGATGGAAGGACTGTATTGCGGGAGACTTGAGAGAAAAGGAACTGAATGAGAACGACACGCAAAAATAGCGACCCCTAACGAATGGGAAAAGCTAAAGAAGAAAATGTCAGTGTCAAGTGCAATTTGAATAGTTTGTTTATGAAATAATTTTACTGGAAATTTAGAATTTTTTCCAAGAAAAATTATGTATGAAATTTATACATTATATGCAGAATTGGCAGAAGGTATTGTGCTGGCCACAACTGATTTTTTTTAACATAGGAGTCATCAAAGTATCATCTGTTAATTTCAGAAAAAATCTTTTTATCGAAGGGGTATTGCCATTTTCACTTAACTGTATAACTTAAAGTATTTTATTATTAAATTACCTTACTTGTTCTACTTTTTTTTGTAATACTGTCTATTGGCGCATCTTGTAGTTCTATAATTATTATAGATAAATCGGAAACTTGTCTTAGACTCTTATTGGAGTTACACCATATTATGATTTTTGTACTTTTTTTTTCAATTATTGTTTGAGTACATCATTTTGAAGGATGACACTTTGATAACTTTGACAACTTCCTATGCTCAGTTTAAAAAAAACGAGATAATACGTTCCTGTCAATCATTTTAAATGTAATGATATACGCCTGTGGTCACTGATAAAAAAAAACTCCCAGTAAGTAAAATAACAAATTAGCGTCACCTTATTCCAATTTATTATATTTCAGCTTACACCATCACTCTCTGATATTCTTGTAAAATGCATATGGAAAAGACAAGTTGTCAATTGCAGTGAAATTTTCAGTTTCCGAAGAACAATGGATGGTTTCTGTGGAACGTTCAATTACATCAAATCTTCTGACCATGTTTTCATACAAACACCGTAATGTATTCATTTAAAACTCGAACATAGTACACAAATTAAAGAACCTTGTCTAAAATAGCGACTAAAATTATTATTTTTCGTCCAAGAGAGTCTAGCATTAGATTTAATTGTGATAAAACACTAATAAATATACAAAATAAAATTTCTTTCGTGTATAGTAGCAAATATCTCATTTAATTTTATAAAATCTATCTTTACCTATATTATTTGTTGCACACATAATAGTTGCTTATGTTATAAGAATCGTAACGTCAATTATTATGGTACTAGAGAAGAAATCAAGCCAGGTGAAGTCGAGTTTGATAACACGACGATCCTTAATACACAAAATTTTGTTTGCTAGCATAAATCAATGAAAAAATAAATTATTTGGTACGTAATGAACAATATATGCAGGGTGGAAACGAAGTTAATGCCATAAATTTAAGGGTGAGTAGTATGACATGTGTAGATTACGAAACTGAAAGAATTTTTATTCACAATCGGTTAGTAATATGACGATTTCTGACTTTTAAAAAGTTGGGAAGTTAGTTATTGTTAACCTCATTTTCGCAGAGGTTGGGAAGTACAGCGTGAGTATAGCTGAGGTTGGGAAATGTCAATTTCCCAACCCCAGCTATATTCACGCTATACTTCCCAACCTCTTGGAAAATGAGGTTAACAATAACTAAAAACTAAATAGCTGCCTCCCACTTAGAGTGATCAATGCGTATCAGTGATGGGTATTTACATATAAACAAAGCTTCTTCACAATTTATATGCTAAAAATAAAATTGTAAATAATACAAGTAATCAATGAAATGAAAATTTAAGGTTAGAAATCAAACTGACAGTTCATGTGGTATTTTATTAAAACTGGTACTTTTATTTATATCTCCACCATTGGTAGCTTCACTGCTTATATTATATATCGTATTAATTTCAGATTGTGAATAAAATAGTATACAAACCTCGGTGAAAAGTTTCATTACGTCTCGGGCTATAGCTAACCTCGGCGCTGTGCGCCTTGGTTAGCTATTTTCGCCCTCGACAGTAATAAAACTCTTTCCACCTCGGTTAGTAATATACTATTTCAAAATTCGAAAAACGAAAATTCGACTTTTCTTAAGGAAACTTTTTTTTACTACTGTTTTAATTCATATTTCATTAAAAATATGGTTCTCAAAAATACATTCAAAATTAGTTGCATAAGATATTATTCTTAATAATTAAATTAAATAGCATTTTTAACGAAAATAATTGTGTAATAGATAAAATAATGCAAATGCGTTGCCAGTGGTCCAGTGGTACCAAAAATGTTAGTTTCATGAAAACTACCCTTAAATATGCGAATTTTTTTTTTTTTAAATTTGTTTCGTAATCTACACATGTCATACTACCCACCCTTAAATTTATGACATTAAGTTCGTTTCCACCCTGTGTATATATACAGTGTGTTTGAAAAAGTGGTTACACCCTGTTTTCTCGCTTATTATTACAGATACATATATTGCTTATAGGACATGATTTAATCAGTGCAATATTTGTGATTGAAATGTGTATAAACTGTAATTGTATAGCTTCCGGTATAACCGGAAGTGACATCAACTTTGTGAATTTAAATACAACCTATACTATTTTTTTATAAATTTGGATTGCATTTTTTGTCCTCTTTCCGACAATACTAAATTTATTACTGTTAACGTTATTCATTTGTTAAAAATAATTATTTTCTTTTGCACGATTTTAATCGTTGAGATGTAATTTAATACTTATGTGAGAGGGCTATGACAGTAATTGTTTTCATGATATTATGTTAATAAATTCATTTATTTTTAATTTAATGAATATGAAATAAGAAATTTACAAGTAACAAAACATTTATTCATCATGTCCCCCATTTACATTAATACATTTTAAAGTATGGCTTCTTAATTCACTCATAACATTATTAAATTCTTCAGCCGCTTCTCTAAAACTTCTGTTATTATCCTTCAATTAATAATACTATCTTCACTTTGTCTTCTACAGTCAGTACCAATGTAATAAAATACTTTCGTTAATTGCTGTCATAGCACTCTCACATAAGTATTAAATTACATCTCAACGATAAAAATCGTGCAAAAGAAAATAATTATTCTTTACAAATGAATAACGTTAACACTAATAAATTTAGTATTGTCGGAAAGAGGACAAAAAATGCAATCCAAATTTATAAAAAAATAGTATAGGATGTATTTAAGTTCACAAAGTTGATGTCACTTCCGGTTATAACGGAAGCTCTACAATTACAGTTTATACACATTTCAATCACAAATATTGCACTGATTAAATCATGTCCTATAAGCAATATATGTATCTGTAATAATAAGCGAGAAAACAGGGTGTAACCACTTTTTCAAACACATTGTATACAGGTAAAAAAGATTAAAACTTTGAGATTAGCACTTTTAAAAAAGTAAAAATTTTCAAATGTCATATTTTTTATTCAATTCAACTAAAACGTATCCATAAATATTACATGATTACAAAATGCAGTGAAGTTATCTACAAGACGTCGTATATGTGTCATGTTTTTTATAGACTCAATTTTTTTATAACAGTTTATGAGGCAATTACTATTTGTCCAAAATGGAAATTTCTGAAGTAGGTAATCTATTTTTATATTTTAGGACCAATCTCAATCCTCCTTTGGCAACTAGTATGGTGTTGGACGCGTCGGGAATTGGTACTGGTCTCAGCGTTGTAGTACGATCAGATGTTGACGATTATTTTTATCCGATAACACATATTGAAGGAGTAAAGGTAATAAACATAATAGTTCTTAAGTTGTCCAAGACTACAAGATAAGATTTACGAGTATATCATAATTATCCAAAGCATAGACTGAAAATTAGAGTGCGTAGCGCAAAACAACGGTATTGGGACTCGCAGAGTCGCATGCGGCATCAGCCGATTTTTAAAGAACTATATGTCAAAAATATAAAAAATGGCTTCGTTTACCACAAAAATAATTTCTCACGCTTGGATTTTATAATTTCATTTGAAAATGTATTGAACTTAGCAAATTAAAGAAATTTAATATAATGTATATCACAAAGTGTACGAATACAAAAACATTCAAGAAATATTCCTTAATTTTTAAAATAACACTAAATAAACTTTTTTCGCCAATTTATTTTTAAGACAAAATGTTCATATTTCAACTGCTATGCATTCATCATCAGTTGATTTGCTAAAAAGATTAACCTTATGGTGACTGTGTTGTAGATATGTAAATTTACGGTATAATTTGGTTCACGAAACATGATAATTCAAGGCCATTTGTTCGAAGAAAGAATTAACAACATTTTATATAGCGGTAGTATAGCAACATTATGTATTAGAAAGAGATTATTTGACGTATGTCTACGTGATTTATGCTATATAACAGATATACGTTTCATATTCACATTGCTCTCTAATACACTAAAAGTAAAGGAACGTATGTCGATGAGTTGCTGGTATGCAATTATCTATTGAACAACCCTCTACATTAAAGCGAATCCAGTGGCGGAGTTTGTTTTTTGAATTTGACGTTTAATCAAAATCAACCAATAAGTTTCTAATTTTGTTCCGCGATTTTATTGAACATAATGATGGGAGAGAAAGGAAAAACTTTGCGAAGGCAAGCTATTCAATTTGTGCATAATGAACATTTTCAACGGGAAACAGAAAATAATGGACCATTATTAGATCTTCATCAGGTACAGCAGGTAATATATTTTGAATATATTTTTTTAATTTCTTTGAAAATTGAAATTGTTAGACAAAAAAGGTTTCATGATTAATAAATGAAATTTAGCAAGTATTTTATTTTAGCGTACAGCAGATGCGCAACAAATATGTGAAACCACAATAAACAGAACGTGTTAATAATATCGAAAATGAAGAACAATTAACTTATTCAGGAAAAACACGACCCGGAAAATCAACTGCAACAGCTGATCTTGATACTTTTAACACCGATGCAATTAGAAGAATAATATATGAAATGTATGCTAACATTAAATAGTTTATTACTTATTTTCAAAATATGTATTTATATCATTGTTTTCAGTATTTTTGTAACTATACATAAATGTTGTATCTTTATGTTCATTATTATATCAAAATAAAATATATCTTTGAAAATGTGTAGACAGATGGTTTGAAAATGACCTTGAATTGTCATCTTTCGCGAACCAAACTATATATGGTTTTTCTTGGTTCTATCGTCGGGATGGTGTTGTTAATGGTTTGTTTTTCTTTGTGATTTTTGACAAGTTTCAGAATTATTTATTTATTGTACCTATTGGTTTCGTTTAGATGGAATATACGGTTCATTTCAATTTGAAATATTTGTTCAAAGGTATATTAAAAAATCTGTAGATCATGGAGCTGAAGGCTGTAAGTTTTGTATGTAATGGGTATTCGATGAAGAATGGATATAATTTTCTGTTGAGGTTGGTTTTCTATAAATGTAAAATTCAATTTTATCTTGGTTTTTATAATTTTCAAATCGAGAAATGGGAGTATGTTGTTCTCTTCTAGTTCCATCGTGAATTTTATTATGGAATACCGTGAATTGATCTGGTTGAGGAATTTATTAACATCAAAGTTTTTATCTATGATGGCGAACACGTCATCGACGTGTATCTAAGCCAGGATTTTGGAAATATTTTCAAAATATATACGAAATGGACACCTACCTAACATACATATAGTGCAACACAGATGTCTGCAAGTGACTTGAATCTGCCCTACCTATTTCTTACCATCTTTCGACCTACCTACCCTAAATCAACTCAAATGAAGATTCAGCAACTCAATTGGAAATTCATCTTCCCTGTTTCTACCCCAAAACTTTATTGTGTACTGTTTATACAGGCTGTTAAAAAAAGTGTAACACATTCATAGGACAGAGAAGTCAAAATAAATCGAAAAGTTTTATACAATAATGTGTTCAAAATGAACGGTTTCGAAGATATGATTGGTTTAATTATTATGTAAATATTGAATGCCATATTTTTTTGTAGAATTTTAAATAGTTGTTGGGTGGAAACGGACAGACAAGTGTCTAATATGACATAATTAGAACCCGAGGGCGTTAGGAAAACAATAGCATGCTGTGGAAAGCTGAGGACTCTTAAGCCTAGACTCTATGGCGCGCGGGGTTAGTAATGAATGGGTACGAAAAAATCGTATTATTAATGGGGACTTATGATTTTGACGTCATCGGCGACGGATCGGCAGCGGACCTCCCTCCACTCAATTTAGAAAGGGACAAGAAATTTTTAGAAAGAGCGAGGTGATATACCATGGCCGAGTCGATCAAATGCTTTCCCTATTCAGCACCTCCCCGTTGATCCCATAATTTGTTATTTACTCAGCAAAGTTTGGTTAAGTTATTATGTGTAGTGATTGTTATTAATGAAACATTGCGAAATCGAATCTTTCTGATTCTCACGGAGGGAAAACAAATTCGATTTCATCGTTTCAATTTGAAAAAATATGAACTGAATCCATGTAAACACTACAAATTCCACTGTTGAGACGAAAAAAAAATAATGAAATTTCTTTTAGTGTATATCCACGTCTTAATCTTATTAAAGTCATACATAATTTGTATCTGGATGTTAAATTATTAAATTTAGTTTTCTTTGGCGTTTGTGTCTCTTTATTAGTAGACAGCTTTATTAAAGTTGCTTGAGTTGCTGTACTTGATTTTCCAAAATAAGTTTGATTATGTTTGTCCACTCTACAAACATAGGTTTGCGTCATTTTATTGTTATTTTGTACATAATTAAACTTCCTTTTTTATCACAGGTTCCTGTAAATATATTACTAATTCATATTCAATTTATATTAATCATATTATTTCAACTTCCGTGTTCAGTCTCAGACATGTTCTTTTCAAACAATGGTTGTTGTGATCACGTGGGACCAAATATGGATCAAGTGATAAACGTCAAACTTAGAGCTAAATCTTGCTCACTACATAACTAATTATTAAATACTTTTTTACACACTAGATGGCGACCAAAATATTTGAATTGTATAAGTCCCCATTGCCAATTAACACACATGCTGGTTAAAATATTTTTCCATTGCTCGCATATAGGCATCGTAACGCTGAACCTGAACGTCGTTTTTGAGTTTTCATCGGTTCTCAAAACTAAATCGAGAATTCACTTTTGACAATTTAAAAAATGACGTTTGCGTGTCGTGGAGTTCATAGGCGTCGATGTCTTCTGACACTCGTCTGAGTCAGTACCTCTTCGATGAGTGAGCAACTCAAACGAGAAGTAGTGAATCTGTAACGGCTGGGGTCGTTATGCTTGTAAAAATATTTAAATAAGTTGAATTTTAAATGAAATAAAAAATATAAACAACGATAACAATTTATTGTAAAATTATTAGACGTACAAAAGCACCACTTCAAAAATTCTATATCCCTATAGCACGTTTCGATAATATACATATACATTTAGCTGTTGTTGGAATAGTAAAATTTAGTTAGTGGCGTGTGAAACGAATCCTGCGGAGAATCTGCCAGTATATAGCACTACACAGAATAATTATTGGAAAAAATATTTCGGGAGAGTGCATTCACACTTTGTTGTATAAGGTATATTTTCACATATTGTAAGTTATTTCTTTTTGTAATCTCATTTGTTTCGAATTCTATTTGGATTTTCATCCTTTTTATTTTGTGGCAAAACTATTTAATTTGAAATTTTTGTCTACACGTGGTTAGCATAGGCGTACCACATTTATTTGGGTTATATTCACTATCGCCAGTATTCAACAATACTATTGAATTGAGATCATAAACCATATTTGGGAGTGACGTAAGTCGCTTTGGACTCGCCAATATTGCAGTATTTGGGAAATTTTGCTGTGATATCCTACAAATTCTGCCGGATCTGACGTTATCATCCTACGTCATCGTAACCGGTGGGGACTTTCCAGAATATTCCTACATTTTGAACAGCGCCCACTGGTTTATAATAGTCTTACCTTGTCAATTTTGATTATTTTATTACTGATTTAACAATTTAACTTTACTTTCAAAGAATATTTAAATATTTTAGTATTTATTTGATCATTTAAATTACCTTTAATTTGAGAAATATTTTTATAACAACTGTGGTAATTAAACAATATTTTCTTGTGATTTGCCGCCAACTTTAATTAACCCCCCCCCCCCTTCATCTTAGAGTATTCTCACCGAGCTAGCTGCTATTGTAAAAGAGTAACATCGATTCTGGATAGCTTTCTGTATTTCCTATCGAGAATAGTATAACAGTATTTAAGGTAGGTTGGATAATATTGACTTTTCTTTGTGTTTTCAATAGCTCAGCTTAAACACAAGATGGATTTTTGCAATTATCAAAATGAGAAGTGGACTGTATAATAATAATGGAAACCCAAAACCAAAACACACAAATGCTCTTAAGCGCCAATATGCCACTAACTCGAGCAATTATTCAAAACACAAAATTAATTCAAAACCAAATAAACATAAATAATACAATACTAATTCAAAATATGCAAGAACCCAAACAAAAGACGATGGAATAATTATTAAGTGAATCACATTAACCCTAATTCACCAATTTCAACTGATTCCAGCTAAACAAGAACAAATCCTAAGTTATTAATGTGATTCTAGTAATTAAACTGCAAACTAACTTTAAACCAAAGAAACAAAGTATATTAGCTCTAAAAAACCAATTCACAATGAACGTAGCTAACGAGAACAAACCCTAAGTACTAATATACTTCTAACACGAACTAAACAACTATTGAAGTAAATATAACCCTATAAACACAAATAAAATCACCAAATAATGATGATCCGAAACAAAACAGTATTTAAACAACAAAAGATACAATTTACACAAAACTCGGGAGTGAAAACTCAATAATTGCATCTTAAATGACCCCAAATTGAATCAACTAAATAATAATTCAATAACCAAAATGTTAAAGAATCCTAAACCCAACAAGTATTCAAATAACCAAACAACAATGCTATTTGAACAAAAATAACACGAAGACTACCGGACCCATCTGCACGCTAGAGCGACTACAGAACGAATGAATCGCACAACGCGTTCTCAGCCTGAGCTCTGTATAGGCTTGCGAGGGAAGGGGAATGTCCCTAGCATGGGGTGTTGCTATGACAACCGCATACCCGACTGAACGAGCGACTCGTTTTGCAATGACGGCGTCCTACCTTGAGAAACTTATCAGTGGCGTACAACCGAGGTTTTGCCGCCTGTTCCTTGTATTCTAAACACTTTGCTTTTACAAACTTACCGTGGAAAAACATGTTACAATAATTAATTTCTAGTTTTATTTATATTGCATGATTTATTTATTTATTCGAGTCTAATCTATACAGAATATTCTACTAGCAAAATTATACTTACTTAATCTTACCAAATAAAATAAATATATCACAGAATATTACCCATTGCTGGGTATGCCAATATGCTGTGTACACAGATTTCGGTAATGATGACATTTCTACCGTGCGGGCGTTTGCCTGGCGTCACCACACGGGCACTCATTGCTGACGTGGAGAGTGCACAACAGGGACACTTTTTTACGTCGGTCGTAATCGAACCCGTGTCGCAGGATTCGCGACCAGACACTCAAGCATATGACCACGAGACTTCACTTTGAAAAGAATGAAAATCATAACTTGATAAATTAAATTACACTTTGTTTTCTCTTGGCGATATATTTTTAAAATAAATTATAAAATAAAATATTTCTATACTCTTGATAAAGTACCACAAATATATATAAATAAATAAATAAATAAGTAAAGAAATAAATAATTAAATAAATATTGTGTTTTCTTAAAATTAAAGAGACTTTACTTGAAGTAGTAAATAAAAACTCATTTTGATAATCGTGTACATTATGGACATTATCTACATTCGTGCATTTTACAGTTCCAAGATTTCCAAAAATGTTTTCTTTAAAATGATTATTACAATTATCAATATATGGAATATTGTATAAAATTATAGGAAACAACGTTTTAAAATAGGAGTCTTCAATCAATCACAAAAAATACTTACGCTATAGTTATGGAACATCAAAATCATGCGTATTTTTGAACATGTTTTCTTTTTACCTCTCGCTAAGAGAGGTATTGGATTCATGCTAAAAATCGCATACCCAGATTTTATTGAATAAGCACGATTTAAGGTCCATAGAATCCGATTTTAACATTTTTACAATGATGTCTGTGTGTGTGTATGTGTGGATGTGTGTGTGTGTGTGAGGTTGTTGGAGACACGATTTCTCAAATTCTATAAGACTAAAGACCTGTTTGACTACGGATTCCTCAATCTAACTGTAATGGGAAGAGTTGAATAGATTCTGGTAACAATTGGACAACCGGAAGTGGTAGTTTCTAAAAAAAAAATTCTAAATATTATTTTTTGAAAATTTGTTACTACAAATATTAAGATAATTAAATTCTCAATCTGACACATTTAATTTTTTTATTATATCTCGTATAGGTTTGGAGATATAGTATATAATATTATAGAATTATCTGTTGTAATAAATCTCGTAGCCCGAAAAACAGTTGCGATATTTAAATTTTTGTAATTGACAAATAAATGCAAAATCTCAGTGTCAGATTTTTCTGGGAGGTATGAGTATATTTAATATATATTATTGTATTATTAATTAATTATGTATTTAAATTACAGGTGTGTTAATATTACATATATCCTTAAGAAATACCGCTAATACCGTCAATGAATTTGAAGAATTTTGAACATGTTAGAATAGTAGGATAACATTTCTCATAGAACGAAAGAAGAGAAACAATTTCAATTATTTGTGTGTACTAATAGGGCTCGAGCAGTCATGTGACTTTGTTGGCCTTAGCAAGCAGATATGAGGATCCGTGTCAGAATGACGGCTAGTAGTTATTTACATAGATGTCACAATTGTCATATGTTATAATTTTTCATTCAAAATTTCAAAATATTCTGATGTTTATTTGTCATCCATTAGTATGGAATATACTTGTCGAGGAAAATAATCCACATGGATTTGGCCCCCACAAAGTCACATAACTGCTCGCGCCCTATGCAACATAAAATGAAAATTGCGAGAGGTATTGTGCTGGCCACAACAGATTTTTTCGATTTATAGCTATGTAATGTCGGTCAGCACTGTTTTTAAAGTGTCTGGTCGCGAATCTGGTGACCTGGGTTCGACCCCGACCGACGCCTAAAATTACTTCGAATATTAATGGCACAAAATTGACCCCTGTGGTGCATTCTCCACGCCAGCAATGAGTGCCCGTGATGTGACGCCTGATACCGATATCTGCGTTCAAAGCATATTGGCACACCCAGCAATGGGTAATATGCCGTGATGATATATTTATTTTATTTTATTTACTTCCATTTCAGTGCTGTAAATGGGTCTTTATCCTCTCTTAAGACTAATAAATATACTTACATAAATAAGGGTGAAAGTATTAAAAGCAAACAAAATAAACTTTTAAAATTCATATTTTATAAATAAATTAAATAACAACTATTTTCTATTGTAGTAAAATTTTGAATGTTCTAACAAAATAAGGCATTCAAATTAATACCGAATTTAAAATATCCTTAATGAACATAGCATAGCTCTCTTGTCATATGTTTGATTTTGATTATACAAATACTGTATTATTGTTTATTAAAGAAAACAGAATGTGTTCCTAAATAAATATCGCAGATTATCTGGCAATACCTCTTATATGAGACTATAAATTACAATTTAGGAGAGAGGAAATATTACTATACCTAGTCAAATTTTTTGACTCTGTCGGGTACAGTAATAAAACTATACCTAAATGAACTATAAATATCGCAATTATGATAAAGCGGCATATCCTTTACTTTCTTTAGTATAATACTGTTTGACTTCGGCCCATATTTTTGAGCCGCTCTATTCATTTATGGTAAAGGCACAGAATAGAGACTTTATATAAAGTCTCTATTCTGTGGTAAAGGACTGTAAGGCTATTTTCCTATACATACCTGGTAGACGTTTGATTCAATGCATGAATAGAGCGGCTCGAAAATATGGGCCGATGCCAAAGTATTATACTGCAGAAAGTAAAGGATATGCCGCTTTATCATAATTGCGATATTTATAGTTCATTTGTAGTTTTATTACTGTACCCGACAGAGTCAAAAAAATTGACTATAGTTACTTTTAAATACAAATCTAGTAATAACTTACTTTTGTTGAACAAGGCATATAGGATATATTGCCAGGAAATTCGTTAATATTATATAGTGAAGACTTTAGAATTAAGCCTCGTTCATTCAAAATGATTTATTATAGATATCATTTATCTGATAAAAATGAGACATTTATTTTATTATTCTAATAAATTTTTCGTTTGATTTTTAAACCATAAAATTTGCAGGTTTTCTTGCATAACAGCCATGATTATCCAGATGTGACAAGTGGTGCATGCGTAGAAAATTTAATCCCGTTGGGTAACGAAGTATTTCTTCAAATTGATCCATTTACTGTAGAAGCAGTTGATATTTTACGAAGTTACACAGTTGATCAAGTAAGTTTAAACTTGTAAATAATGAGTAAATATAAGCCCTAACTCACAATGAGCGTAAGCGTAAGGAGCGAGGAAGAAAAAAATACTTAAAAAAATACGTATGTTCACAATGACGGTAACATAAAAATATAACATATATGTAGTATCTTTTGTCATGGGTTAGTGTTGAAATATACTAATTGATTATTGTTGGTAGTTCTTGCTGTTGTTTCGATTTAAAAATATATTACCATTCTGGCGTCTAGGTCCTTAACAGTGAAAAACAATATTATATGTATATATTTATAGAAAATATTAAAATATTTAATGGTAAAAATCAAAAAATAATGAGATATCATGTCATACTAAATTTAAATAATTTTTACATAAAGTTGAAATAGTTTTAACTTTACGTTCATATATTTCGTTAACTATTTCCTACGTTTACGTTCATTGTGAATTTGACCTAAAATATTTAAAGTAGTACTCGGACATAATTATCACTTCTATACAGCATAATCACTACATAGTTTGTCTGTTTGTTTGTTAGCACTAATCTCAAAAACCCTTATTATGCATGAAACATAAATCTGTGATAAAAGGAAACCAAGTAACGGTGCCTAATATAATGCATAGTAGCATCATTGACATTTAAATATTGAACCAATTTAAACAAAAATATATGAATCGAAATTGCCAATTAAGAAAAGATTGCAACTGCAACTAGGCATACGTGTTAACGACATATAGTATTAACACAAGAATCAGTGACCTAGGCATTCAGCATGGGAAATACAATTTTATAGAAAACATTTCTGAAATTTTAAATTTATACTTTTAAGATTTGGACCCGGGTTCGATCCCGACCGACGCCAAAAAATTACATCGCATTTAATGGCACAAAATTGACCCCTGTGGCGCACTCTCCACGCCAGCATTGAGTGCCCGTGAGGTGACGCCTGGTAAGTGCCCGCACGGTACAAATATTCCATCATTACCGATATCTGTATATGAAGCAGATTGGCACACCCAGCAATGGGTAATATGCCGTGATGAAATATTTATTTATTTTATTTATTTAAGATTTAAGACTAAGAATATTGTATTGTATCGTATATTGTTTCGGGATTTTCAACCCTTACAGGTTATATCCCTAGGGTGGTCTCACACACAACATCTATTTAATTTTTTTACAATTGCCACGAAGTTCCTTGCGTAGATGTCATGTGTGTTGCCCACCCGAGCAAGCCCTTGTTACAACCACCAGCCGATGCCAGATAGCTTAGTGATTGCCAAGTTAATTGTATCCCAACTTAGAAAGGTAACGGGAGTAGATACCGATCAAGATCAGTCGAGAAAAATTCGACCTGACCCGGATTCGAACCCACGACCTCTGGGTTCAGAGGCTAGCACTCTACCACTGTGCTATCCCGTCGTACAAGACTAAGAATATTATTATATGCTTAAATACTAAGATTATTTATTTAGACAATATTTATATCACTATATTTATTTATATAACTACAGTTATTTATATAACTACATTTATTTATGTTCACAACTCGTAGACTGTTTATTTATATCACCCACTGTTCATTGCTCGTTACTTCTACATATCAGACTATTTCTCCGCTGTCCTTCGGACGGTATTTATACAGCCCAGTGTCCTTCTGGAACTTTCCGACGCGACCATCATCGAATACAAAGGATCACACCACCGGATGTAATTAAACCAGTCTAAACGCGTATGGGTTTTCCCCCGTCGTCGGGAAGTACGTCATCGCTCGAGAACATGATACCAGTGAAGGCGCAAGAATTCGGCGCGTCTGGTCGGCGCGCGCTACATTATTGTCTTTGGTCAAAAAATTCAATGATGAGTTTTTAGTGAAGAAACATGTTTTAGGGTCCCTATAATACGATCTGTGTGTGTGTGTGTATGTGTGTCTGATGAAAGTTTCGGATTGCATAAATTCAATACCGCGATTTCAAATATTATATTTTTTTCGAATTCTTCATGTTTACATTCAGAAGAAGGATTAGATTTTGGTTATAATTGGTCAACCGGAAGTAGCCTCATTTGAAGATTTTAACAGTTAAATATGTTTTAATGACAACTCACGTTATTATAACTTGAAGAATATATTAGTCTCTATACAATTTGATTTTATACTTCATATTCAATAGATATAGAGTTAAAGAATTATAAAGATATTAAATTTCATATATCAGATAGCTCTATGCTAACCATGGAAACTGCTAATATATTCAGATAATTCAAATTGACAGATGTCAGTATTAATGAAAAGTAAATTAATATGGCAGAGATGAGGATGTTGAAGTAGATGTTAGGGAAGACACGGTAAGATACGGTAAGAAATGAAAGAATAAGGGACATAATTCTAGTGTTACTAGTTTCTAAAAAGATACAAGAGAGACGATTACATTGGTTTGAACATGTCATGAGGAGTGATGAAGAATATATTGGAAGAAGAATGAATAGCTTAGTAATAGAAGGTTGAAGAAACAGAGGAAGACCAGAGATACGAGTAAGAAGGAAGGGCTGTATTGCAGAAGACTTGAGAGAAAGGGAATTGAATGAGAACGATACGCAAAATAGAAATGAGTGGAGGAAGAAAATTAAAAATAGCTACCCCTAACGAATGGAAAAGCTAGAGAAGAAGATGTCAGTGTCAAGTGCAATTTGGATAGCTTGTTTATGAAATAATTTTACTGGAAATTTAGAATCTTTTGCAAGAAAATTTGTGTATGGAATTTATACATAATACATAGGATTGACGGAAGGCATTGTGTTGGCCATATCAGATTTTTAAAATTGAAAAAGGTACAAATTTTGGAAAAAAAGTATTTTTTGAGCCGTATTACACGGCGTGGAGGCCGGCTAATATTATTTAATATAAAACATACTCTTGCCATAAGTATAAATACATTGTATAAACTAATAATCCTACTTCTTAGAAATGCAAGTAAAATTTAGAACATTAGCTAGAGATAAATCGAACACAATGTTACTATACTGTAATATAAATAATTGATGCAATTATAATTTACTTTCCTTTTCTTCTTTAAGTTTATTATTGCATTCCGCATACTTACACAGGCCCGTGACACGACTGACCTTGAAGTTATTTTAATCAGCTGATTTGTGTGCGCGTGTCTCTTTGACAAGACCAATGTAATGACTTATTTTAATTTTGAACTGCTATTATTTTACAATTATCAGGCAGTAAAACATACAAAATTAAAAATAATAACTTTTTAACAGTTCAAAATTTAAAAAAGTCAAAACACTGGTCATGTCAAAGTGACACTGTTCTTATCAAAGTGACACGCGAACACATATCAGCAGATTCCAAACACTTCAATGTTGCTGGAGTCACGTGTCTGCTCGCGCCCTATACTCGCCACCAATTGGCTTGAGCTACGGCAAATTTTTGTGTGATCACAACGGTTACATGTATTTACTTGAAGGAAATGGACAATTATAATATGAATCAATATAGCATGAATTTTTCTGTATTGTTAATTAGTATTAGAAGAAATATTTCCAATGATCGGATTGTTTTTCATAATATAGTATTAGCTCACTTATAAATATTTTGTTACCCATTCAGTAGGAGATTATTATTGACATTGATTTTTACTGGTTTAATTTATTTTAATGCCATTTTTCGTTTTTTCAGCGTAATTGCCTGTTCAGAGATGAAGGTATCACAGCATTTGACTCGATGTACTACAGCCGCAGTGATTGTTTATCTGAATGTAGAATGAAAAGTATTCTAACTCTTTGTGAATGTGTACCATTTTATATGGCCATCTCCACCAAGCTATCGTACTTTAAACAGTTGTGTACGATTGCTGATATCCCATGTCTCAGCAAGTATAAAGGTACAGTATTCACATTGTGAAATGAAAGTTTACTATAATATTTGTTATCTCATGAAGACAGCTTTTAAAGACTGATTCAATTTCGATTTCCTTATAACAATATTAAAATAAAAGCACCACAATGAATTTAAAATTTTAGTACTATTCATTACAAGAGTTTAACGGCTTGACTTGATATTGTTACTTGACTTGACATGACTTGAAATCAAGCCAAGCTGAAATCAAGTAATAGTAGTCGAAATTCAAGTCGTCAAGTAGTAAAATTTCAAGTACTTGAAAAATCAAGTAGTTATTTTTCAATTACTTGAAAAAATCAAGTAGTTATTATTTTAATTACCAGAAAAATCAAAAAGTTCTTCAAGACTACATTTCAGTTTCATATACTTCCTTATGTTTTATATCAATAAAAATATCAATAATATACCTTGAAATATAGACTTTTATTCATAAAAATAAATCATACATTTAAAATTAAAAATTAAAAAAAAGATTTAAAAGTATAATATATGGACTAACAAACTATTTATAGTATATGTATTATGGTGGACCTTAAAAGGGGATAAGTCGAATTTTAACCGGACCGCCCCCTAAAATAGTTCCAAATAAATAAAAAAAATATACTGGCAAAGATTCCGCTTAATTTTAATATTTGACCGTGCTAAATGCACTTGATTTTTCCCCATTTAAATAACATTCGGTTTTAGCACATTTTGGAACTTTATTTTTCTCCGAGATATTAAGAGGTTTAAAAAATCCGTCCATTATTGGAATATATACTAGAATGACCCGAAAATATGTGGACAAAAGTCCCAATTATTATTCTTAATTCGAATGGAGTATAGCTTTTTGGGCTTTTGTGCGATAGTTTAACCATCTACAGTTATCTTAATAATAATGATTAGGACTTCAAATTTTGTCGACATATTCTTGGGCCATTCTAGTATATATTCCAATATTGAGTGAATTTTTTAAACCTCTGCATAATTTTTAACTTGCAGTAGTGAATCAGCACAGCATTTGGCGCGCCAGGCCGTACCACACACAGCTAGATTACGATTCTACTAATTCGCGCGTTTTCGTACATAATTGGTTCGTTATCAAGTAGATTGAATTTGCTTGATCAAGTCAAGTAGTAACGATAGAAAATCAAGTCTAGTCAAGTAATGAATTTTTGAAAAGCTTGATTTTCAAGTCAAGTCAAGTAATTTACAAAAACATCAAGCTACTTGACTTGATGAAACCCTAATTGCAATTACGAATGAAAGATAATCAGCCTAATTCTCTAAGCGAAGTTGTTAAAATTAACAACCAATTTCATTTGTTAAATTAAATGTCAGTTGCTAAGTTGAAAATTCCTATTCACTATCACATCAAGTTGCTAATATTTAACAACTAGTTGTTACGTCGAATTGCTAATCTAATAGCTGCATTTCTCCCTGTTAGTATTGAACAATATTTGTGTGTATAGTTTGCGTAAAACATTGTTAATTTACAAGTAGTCATTGTCTAAGATATAAGCCCACGTACGTCACAATATGTTAATAAGATTAATGAATAAATAGAGATGAAACACTTTATGTTATAGTGGGAAATACCTGTTTTCTAAGAATACCCTGAGCTCTATCACCACTTCGTTGACATTCGGTTTTTACAATTCAAAACAAATGAAATAAATTGTTTATCACAACGAAGGAAAAAGTTATTTTTCGATTCCTTGGTACTCGTTCTAACAGAAACATCGAATAAAATAAATATGTAAAATACTATAAAAGCAATAAATTTGTTAATAGCTACTTTATATTTAGCAATTATGCTTGACAGTAATAACCAAGATATTTTTTATACATCTATCGAATAAAATTCGATGGCAAACAATATGATTTGCACATGTTGTACTGAAGAATTTTACCAGGTGTGGTGGTATTGATAAGTGGTTCCCTACGCCATTTGTAATAAACAAAGTATATGTTAATGTAAAACACAATAGGAAATATCCCGGTCGTTTTTGAATTGTTAGTTTTTTTGAGAAACCATGTTGGGTTAAAAATTGTATTTTGACTACAATTTCATCTTATTTGAGACATAAAATCCTAAAGCAACAACTTTTTGTCAAAAATTTGATTAAAAAATATTAGTCTCTAGATATATTAATAGCCTTTTTTCCAGAGAAATGGAGTAAAGTGTTAATAATTCAACGTGGAGACGATTTCGATGATGACCTGGCAGGTGACATGTTTGATTCCCTGGAATGCTCCCACTGCCTATCAGATTGTTCTTTTACGAAATACAGAGTACTAAATGATTACGCTCCATTAGCTTCTGCAAATGATGACCTACTGTAAGTTATGACATTTTTTATATTATCTTTGATTTAACTTTTCGATTGCACAACGGAATCATTCTAATCCCATATCCTATCGTTATTTAAATGACATTTTACATATCAGTTCAATATTTTTATTTTTTACCTAATTTCATGTCAATAAATCTTTTTTCCACAAAACTATTAAAAGTAGGCTTTTAATGTTTGTTTTTAGGGTTAAGAATTGTATTTTATGACACCGGTGTTAAAACTAACAGGTCATTGTTACTTTTAACAATAGTGTTAAATAGAAATTCGTTACCTCTGTAATGACGAATAGAATAACAAATCGACATTTATGATATATCAAAAAATTATTAGAAATACAAATTCAAATGCAATAAATCTGTTGCGGCCAGCACAATACTTCTCGCCTCTTCAGTTTTTGGTTACATAAGTATTGTATTTAACATTTCTTGTATACCTACACTTTACACCAAAAATTCTACTTATACCTGTTCTTTATATTTATATTTTTTAATTTTAAATTCATTCTATGATCTATGATGAAATTTTGTCCTCCTATTCTAATTTTTCGAGATTTTTCCAATTCATTGTCCGGATTGATAGTATTTCTGAAGGATATATGTAATATACCTATAATTTTAAATATTTAACTATTAATACAATGAGAAATAATATATGTATGAACTTCCCAGAAAAATCTTCAGTAATTTCTGACACTGACATGCATCTGTCAGATATAAATTTTAATTTTTCAATTGGTTTTCATGGCGTTCTTTGGGCTGTGAGATTTATTACAACAGATTATTTTATATATTATATTCTTTTATCCCTAAATCAATAAAAAATATAATAAAATATTTGAATGTATCCGAGAATTTAATCTTCTTTAATATTTGCAAGAATTTTTTTTCAAAATATAATATTTAGAATATTTTTTTTAATAATCTGCTACTTCCGGTTGTCCAATTATTAAGAAAACCTTTTCAACTCTTACCATTAATGTCCGATTGAGAAATACTTAGTTAAACACATATTAAGTCTTATAGTTTTTGAGAAATCGTCCTTCCTACACATACACACACACATACATACATACATCCATACATACATACATACACACACATTATTGTAAAAATGTTAAAATCGGTTGTAAGGTCCTTAAACGTGCTTATTCATTAAAATCTGGATATGCGATTTCTAACATGAATCCAATACCTCTCTTAGCGAGAGGTAAAAAATGGTGTTTGTAGAAAAAATAGTGCATGATATACGTATTAAAAGATATTTTATTTTATTAGGCTTCGTGTCGTGTTCGTTATCACAACTTAAAATGTCACTTAACTATTTTAAAATTTTGTTTAAATATAGTTACTTTTTGTTATTTAATGTCTAAATGATGGCTTATATTGACACAAGTTCTAATTTGAGATTTCATACTGAAACTAGTGTATTTAAGAAATGAACACCATTTGTTAAGAAACAAACACTTCATCCGATGTTTGAATATTTGATTGCAATTAAATTATAAATGGAGAATTTTATTTTTTCTATGTTGACAGATCGCTTGACAGTTACCAGTAGAATTTGATAGTAATAATAATAGTAAATTCATGTCATACGTGCAAAATAAATGTCATACCTTTAATTTTCTGTTTTTGTACAAATTTAGTGTCAAAATTTTAAAAAGTCATGGATAGTTGTAATATAACGTTTTGCGCACATGTCGCACTCGCTTCGCTCATGTGATAACTTTCAGATCTAGTGTTAAAAACACTCTAATATTGCATCTATTACATAAATATAATAATTATAATATTAATATTTTTTTATTTAAAAAAAAAATACGTTTTAGGGTAAATCTAATTTCAGTCCCTTTAGCAACAGGTAGTTTGGTAATATTTGGTGCCAACAGTGATGTATTTCTATATTATGAAGAATTATTGAAATGGTCCCTTCAATGAAAAAGTTTTGGGACATTTTAACCTCCAATTTTTTTAATCAATCATTATTTTTACCTTCCGTCACCTTTAGGTAAGGAAGGTATTGACTTTGGTCAAAAAAAATGATGAGTTTTTAGTGAATAAGCATGTTTTAAGGTCCCTATAATACGATTTTACCATTTTTACGATGATGTCTGTATGTATGTGTGTCTGTGTGTGTGTGCCTGTGTATGTGTCTGTGTGTGTGTGACAAAAGTTCCGGATCCCATAACTTCAATACCACGATTCCAAAAATTATAAATTTTTCGTATTCCTCAAGTTTACATCCATAAGAACAAGTGATCAGATTCTGGTTATAATTGGTGAACCGGAAGTGGCCTCATTTGAAGATTTAACAGTTAAATTTGATTTATTGACTTTTAACGTTATTATAACTTAAAGGATATATTATTCTCTATACGATTTGATTATATTTTATACATCATATTCAATAGATACAGAGAATTTTAAAGAAATTAAATTTTATAATTCAGCCAGCTACGCTAAACATGGAAACTACTAATATATTCATATAATTCAAATTGACAGATGTCAGTATCAATAAAAAGTAAATTAATGTGACAGAGATGAGGATGTTGAAGTAGATGTTGGGGAAAACACGGAAAGATACGGTAAGAAGATAACTCTGTTACAAGTTTCTAGAAAGATACAAGAAAGAAGATTACATTGGTTTGAACATGTCATGAGGAGAAATGAAGAATTATATTTGAAGAAGATTGAGTAGTTTATTAATAGGAGGTTGAAGAAACAGAGGAAGACCAAAGATAAGATGGAAAGACTGTATTGCGGAAGACTTGAGAGAAGATGAACTTAATGAGAACGACACGTAAAACATAAATGAGTGGAAGAAGAAAATAAAAAATAGCGACCCCTAACAAATGGTAAAAGCTAAAGAAAAAAAAGATGTTCGTGTCAAGTGCAATTCGCATAATTTGTTTATGAAATCATTTTACTGGAAATCTTTTGCAAAAAAATTTATGTATGGATTTATATTACACAGTATTGACGGAAGGTACTGTGCTGGCCAAAACAGATTTTTTAAAAAGTCATCAATAATTTTCATATTATTTAAAGTGTAATAATTTCCTGCAATATTTTTGAGAAAACTAAAACTATTTTCTTTTTAAATTTAATTAATAGCCAATATAACCTTAATGTATACTTTCTTTAAATACTTGAGAAAGAAGTTCTGGAATAGCTGCAGATGATAGAGCGAACACGATAGAAGACGTCAAATACAATTAATTTAATACAATTACAATTAATATAAATAAACGCATAATGTTTGACTTGTCAGCACAATACCAGTACCATTCAATTATTTGCAGCTTTTGTTTTTGAAAAAAACGTCCTATTTATAAACAAAAACACGATAAAGAGTAATTTAATAATTACGAAATCTCTTTTTATAACACAATAATAATAAATTAATATTTAACTTAATAAATTATTTTTTGACAAATTGCATGTATTTATTTCATTTCAATTACATGGCAAACACTATAGATGAGCATATTTAAAAAAAAAAATTCAGATTTACAAGTTAAAAATGTTAAAACAAAATCTGATTATAACCGAAAAAAATGACTAATGTTAATGATAATTAAACTGTTAATCTTAATTTAACATTTAGTATGTCATTTGAATTATTTTCGTCTTCTTCTTTTGCTTAGCGTTTTTTTCACCCACTCCATCTGACTTTGTCTCTTTCCCTCCATCACCAGGCACTCCACTTGCTCCCCAACTCCTCACCCCGCTGCTCGACGAGGCCAAACCACCTTAGCATGCTCTCCTGCCCCTTTTGCTTGCTTTGACATTCGTTAGAGATCGCTATTTTTTATTTTCTTCTTCCATTTATTTCTGTTTTGCGTGTCGTCCTCATGCAGTTCCTTTCCTATGAAGTCTTTCGCAATACAGTCCTTCTATCTTATCTTTGGTCTTCCTCTGTTTCTTCTACCTGCTACTACTAACCTATTCATTCTTCTTCCAATATATTTTTCATCTCTCCTCATGATATGTTCAAGCAATGTAATCGTCTCTCTTGTATCTGTCTAAAAACTTCTATCACTAGAGCCATTTCCCTTATCCTTTAAATCCTTACCCTATCTTTCCGTGTCTTCCCCAGCATCTATCTGAACATCCTCATCTCTGCCACATTCATTTTCTTTTCATTGATATCGTTCAATATGAATTATTTGAATATATTAGCAGTTTCTATGGTTAGCATAGCTGGCTGATTTATGAAATTTAATATCTTTATAATTCTTTAACTCTATATCTTTTGTATATGAAGTATAAAATGCACATCGCTTACAGAATAACATATTCTTTAAAATATAATAACATTAAACGTCAATAAATAATATTTAACTGCTTTTTTTCAAGAAAAACTGTTAAAAGTTACAAATGAGGGTACTTTCGGTTGACCAATTATAACCAAAATCTAATCATGTCTGCATATGGATCTGAACTTGAGGTATACGAAAAAAATATATTTTTGGAATCGTATTATTGGAATTATGCGATCCGAAACGATCGTCACATACACACACACAAACGCACAGACGCATGCACACACCATACAGACATCGTAAAAATAGTAAATTCGTATTCTAGGGACCCAAAAAACGTGCTTATTCATTAAAAACTCACTATCGAAATTTTTGACCTTACCAAAAGGTAACAGAAGGTAAAAAGTAACCTTATATTCTTTATATAACAGATTTCAAGTTGACACCCGGTATGAATATCCAAAGTTTACTCGTGAAATTTTGTTAACAAATATCATTCGAGCTTGTTGTATTATAAAATTAAAATTTGATTTTTTCTTCTTCACACTCGACTGCTCTAAGGAAACTTAATCTATGATATTAATAATCTAGAAATATATATGCTTTCATCAAATAATTGACAATATATATATTTTTTTAAATTTAGATACATCGACATCATGGTCATTAATATCTCTATACATATACCACGAATATTTCGTTTATTTTGAGAGATATAAAAAAATGTTAATAAGCAAAGTTAAACTAGACAAAGGGGCTCATAAGATGATCATAGCAGAAATTTTGTATCACTTCCGGTTTTAGCGGAAATGGATACAACTTTAAAACGAGCATAGGGAATTAGTATTTTTATATCTTTTTTTCAGAATGTACATAAAATTAGCTTCACAACGATACCAAATTATCATAGTTTTACTTTAAACATTTCAAAATGGCGACCATTTATTCTTAAAATATGTATTAATAAAATTCCATACAAAATAAAACATAGCAAGCTATGAAAACAATTTTATTATCTTATAACAAAAGAAAAGAATTTACCTACATTTGTGATAGTGACAATTTCTTGTAATAATTAAATAATTATGGCATTTGTAGTTTTTCACATTTACTGTTTCTGTTTTAGTATCGTTGTGAACATGCTAAAAAATAAAAAAATAATACCTCACGCCTAATTTTTTTTTAATTTCTTCTTTTCTTTTGTTATAAGATAATAAAATTGTTTTCATAGCTTTGGAATTTTATTAATACATATTTTGAAAATAGATGGTTGCCATTTTGAAATGGTGAAAGTAAAACTATGATAATTTGGTATCATTGTGAAGCAAATTTCATGTACATTCTGAAAAAAAAAAAAAATACCGATTCCCTATGCTATATTTAAAGTTGTACCCATTTCCGCTAAAACCGGAAGTGATACAAAATTTCTGCTATTATCATCTTATGAGCCCCTTTGTCCAGTTTAACTTTGTTTATGAACATTTTTTTGTATCTCTCAAAATAAACGAAATATTCGTGGTGCCGGACTTACTCCAAACACCCTGTATAAACATTAGAGTACTGCATTATATTTTATGGTACATATTTATAGATTTTAAGAATTGTAGCGTATTATGTGTGTCTTGTTGTAAATTATATGCTGGACAAGTAATAAAAGTAAAACTGTACAAGATTCTCCAAAAATTACTAATAACCTTGCCAGATCATAGTTGTGTATAATCAAATCACCTATTCCCTATTTTTGCACAGCGCGGCGTCCTTACTTAATCTACGAGTACTACAAATGAATAACAAAATTTTGTTCTTTTTTTTCAGAAAAGACCAAAATCTAAGTGAGATTAGTTTGATTCATATATATTTCGAACAAGAACAGACCTATCTATACAAAACTGATTTATTTTATTATTGGTATGATATAGTAAGTAAGTACCAGTTATATAACATTATTTCACATCTAAGAATCATGTTTGCTTAACATTATTATTATAAAGCGAAAGTTTTCTGAAATTTGTTTCCTCTAAAAGTTACATGCGTCTAAAAGAAATGCCTAATTTAGCACTGTCTTTGTCCACAGGAATCTATCAAATTTACCAAAAACCATTTAAAATTCATTGTTGTTGTGATTATACGATACGAAAAATTCTAGTTTTAAAATCTTTTTATAAATAAAACCTTATACTTGTATTAAACCTGGCATGTAAATAAAATGGATATGATTGGTTTAAATGCTTAAAAACACATAATTGTTTACTCACGACAAATAATAAATTATGACTAGAGATGGGATTTTAGTGTTTTTACCTATTTTGCTACGTAAGTACTATTTTTAGATGGTACAGTACAAAATCCGTTTTGAAAGAAATGCTCTCATTTGAGCCCTTTATGATTTTACCTAAAAAGTGATTTTTGCAAGAATTGCACCTAATTACAATATTTAGTACCTAAATATTGCACTTATTTACAGATTTATTTTGAATTTGGTTATCTTGAGCATTTATTTTCGTCGCGCACAGTTGGTGACATTGGTTGCAGTTTCGTTTTACAGTAAGTGTTCGACATACAAAGCAATCTATGCTGTGAACGAATTAGAAAATACTATGGACTTATATGAATACACCATCGGCTCGTTAAAATATCGCCACCAGGCGGCTACAGGTTAATTTTCGTTGCGATTATCTAGTTTTCTAATGTTACAACGTTGGCACTTAAATTTTAAGTGTCACTTAAAGGAAAAGTATTGATTCGAAATAATACTAGCAATGTTTATCATTTTTGTAATTATACTATCGATTCGATATTGTTCATATAAGTTAGGCTGCAAATTTAAGTGACAACGGTGCAACTGGCCATAAATATGCAGGATTTATATATTTGCACAGAATTTTACCACTATAATTTTAATAATTTATGGAGTAAATTCTTTATTTACAAATATGTAAATTGTTAATTATAAATGTTTATTTATACCTACCTATATGTATATTTACAAAAATACTCAACAAAGTATTAAAAAAAATCACCTAAAACTATTCTTATAACCTAATCCCATATATTTGTTACCTAAAACAAGTTTTTTTTATACTTATTTAGGTACCTATTTTTACAAATTTTACAACCTAAAATCCCATCTCTAATTATAACTATATAGCTCTATTTTCCCGATGATGAAACAATTGCATGGAAAAATTGGCTGCATCTTATTTTCTGAGACCCAACGCACTTGAGATTATTTATTTGCTTGTTGGGATAGAATTTTTTTTGCAGGGTGGAAAGTGTCAAAATTTGGGAGTGTATATAGTATACATATGACTAAAAAACCGAAAAGATGTAATCCGATTTTCGTTTTCGAATTAGTGTCTTAAAAGTTTAAGTTGAATGAAGTAGGCTAGCATATTTTAATTGTCAAACAATAGCCTGCCATTCATTTTTGATTATTTAACTCTATAAATGGGCCTAGGAGTGGGCAATTTAGTCCACTCTATTTTTGAATTTAGAAAAGATTACAATTATTTATAAAGTGAATTTAAATTATTGCAATTACTAATGTTGAGCTCTCGAAGAAATATAATTCTCAGGAACGCAGGCTAAGATCTCGTGGAGATTGAGCTCTAAAGAACTGCAGCATTAATTCCCGAAGAAATAAAGATCTCTGGAACTTATACACTAACCAATAAAAGGTTCTCGTAGAGGCAGGGCTCTAAAGAACTGAAGTTGTAACGATTCAAAACTGGTGCACCACTCGTAAGTGACTGCGATTGAATTACTAATTGACATACCACTCGTAGATGATAGCGATAAATTAAAAATATTTCGCTTCGGAGAAAAATACAACTCCATTTTCAAAAACTGTAGATATAATTTTGAATTGAGGTACATTTATTATAATGAAATAATACAATTGCAATAACAACTAATAATTTTGACTAACAAACTATGCTAAAGACATAACTGGTTTACGGTCTAAATTGATATGCGACTTATCGGTGTGATGTTTTATAATCAAATTAATTTTAGATAGATTACCACATTATATTTTATTTTTTAAAGCAAGCGTAGTAACTGCGATCAGTTATTTCACTTTGCATCAATCTCTCCAAAACATATCTATTTTTAAAGTTCTTTAAACGTTAACTATAACTTTTATGTTTGTGAAATTTAACTACTTTTTCTAAAATATATTACTCATTATAATGTTACATAAAAATATTGTCACACTACTACCACTTTGAAGAAACAGATTAGGCGCGCGTTTGTCACGGAGAGGCCCATACATTATTGTTTGCAAGTGCAAACTAATCTCATATCTGTTTTTATATTTCTTTTCTGCATATGAGTAACGCGCTATCATTGCTTGTTATTTCTCAGTGTCTATGGTATACTTTCGTATCTGGAACATCCTAGTTCATGTTACTCGTACTTCAGTCGTTGAATCTTCTAAAAATGTTTCCCAAAAGAGGTCTTATTGACCTTGAGAATGACACATTCAAATATATAAAAAAAATAATGTCAGTTACTGAAGTAGAAGAATAGAACACGACCCAAAGTCAAAGTAATGTTAAGTCCTGTGAGAATATAGAAACGAAACAAACCATACGAATTTTGTCGCAGAAAATTTCGCATGATTTCAAGAATCTACCCCTGGCCTTAAACGATTAAAATGTCACAAATGTTAATAGTTAAATTACAAATAAAATAAACGCCAAAAGTTTTCTTCTGGATACATCAAGGTTAACAGTATCGATAAGATTGAGGAAATATTAGTTACCTATATCTTTATAGGGAAAACAAATTTCAGACAATTGACGCAAAACTTTCGAACCACGTGACAAGGCAATATGCTTTTTTTATCAGTTTTTAAAAATAAATTAGTTCCAACCATGTGGCTAATGGTTAAAAAGTACAGTAAATTTTTTGAAAGATGTCCGATCAAGGTCATCTGTATCATGAACGAATTAACAAATTAGCACACATTTATTTCTCTCCTTTACAAAGGCTATAAGCGTGTGCGATAAGGATGAATATAACACGCTTGTCTTTCAAAAATTCATATTGTTTCGACTAAGTTAGGACATTCCATTTTAAAACGATGTTCGTTGTTGATAATACTATCGCTGTAACGTAAGTTTATTTATTAATTCAGATACATTACCTTGATTCATAACCGTACGAATAACGTTATTTTCTGTCAGTGTCACTGACATTGTATCAGTATCTTATTTTTCACATATTTGGTTTTACATTTGCTAATAAACTTACCAGTTGACTTATTTTTGAATTTTGAATGCTTTTACTGTAACATATATTTTTATAATAATAAAATAACAGTAGTATCTTATGTACTCTCATAAAAACTAAGCAAACGACACTACTGAATTTGTCAGAATGGGCGGAACAAAAATCTGAATTCATACAATTCGTAGATAACCTTGATCGGACATCTTTCAAAAATTTCACTGTACCTATGTTTTTATTATTTATTATTACAATGCATGTATGTATATTTTTTAAAAGATTACTGCTCAAAAATATGTTTGAAAGAGTGAAAAAATTGTATTCAAAATATTTAAGGTTAGTTTCATAAACGTCCACTTAAATTTACTTCCCTAGTAAGTTTAATTAAATGAACAAATTAATCGCGATTTGGTAGTAGTGATGTAAGTGTCATAAGAACGTGGACTTTAACAAGACATTAATCCATACATATCTGTTTATACATACAAGATATATATATATAAATAAATATTTCATCAGCATATTACCCATTGCTGGGTGTGCCAATCTGCTGTGTACACAGATATCGGTAATGATGGAATATTTGTACCGTGCGGGCGCTTACCAGGCGTCACCTCACGGGCACTCATTGCTGGCGTGGAGAGTGCGCCACAGGGGCTAATTTTGTGCCATTAAAATTCGATGTAATTTTTGGCGTCAGATTATAGATGATATATTTTGCGTTTGAAGTTCTGCAACAAAGAAATTAATATAGACCTGTTTAGAAGTACTAATTCCACTCATAATCTGTTAGCTGTACTGAAACAATTGGTGTCGTATTACAGTGGCAATATTACTAACTTGCAATATTATCGAGGCACTATTTTGACATTTCATTTACGTTGTTAAGTACAGTGTTTGTGTACTCGTAATTAGTATTATTTTCGAAAAGGAAAAAAAATATTAGTTTTCGATGATCTACTGTCAAGCAGTTTTTTTGAAGATCACTCATGCTTATTGCTTCGGAAAATATACACTCGTGCAGATTTCCTTCAAAATATACAGTCGTGAATTTGCTATCAAAAATTGCCAAGAAAATTAATAATATTACTCTCAAAATAGTTATTTGTATATCAAGTGCTGAAAGTCTATCTTTGTCGAACCAAAACGAAAGTTGCAGCCTGAGCGAAGCGAAGGTTGCAATCGTTTGTGTTCGACAAAGGACTTTCAACACGTGTTATACACACTATTTTTTCTACTCCTGCAAGATAAAAAATAAGGAAATAAAGAATTATTTTTTAAAAATAATTTGACATTTATTTTCAATTTTTGTATTTGTGATGCGTATCTATGACAACAACAAACATTCTATACAACATTTGTAAGTAAAATTCATTGCTAGGATACCGAAGCGTGCTGCAAAATTTTGCAGCACTAGTGCTGCAAAGCGTTACTTTCAACATGAAAAACAAACCAGAAAATTGTATTTTCAGAGCAGGAGTAGAAAAATATAATTTTGTTGTTTTTACCTTCCGTCACCTCTAGGTAAGGAAGGTATTGTCTTTGGTCAAAAAATTCGGTGGTGAGTTTTCATTGAATAAGCACGTTTTAGGGTCTTTACAATACGATTTTACTATTTTTACGATGATGTCTGTATGTGTGTGTGTGTGTTCGTATGTGCGTGTGTGTGTGTGTGTATGTGTGTGTGTATGTGACCGCTTTTTCGTGGACGATATCTCCAATACTAGAATTCCAAAAATTACAATTCTTGCGTATTCCTCTTCCTTACAACCATATGCAGACCTGTTTAGATTTTGGTTATAATTGGTCGGCCGGAAGTACCCTCATTTGAAGATTTTAACAGTTTTTCTTGAAAAAATCAGTTAAATGTTATTATAACTTAAAGAATATATTATTATCTATACGATTGATTGCATTTTATATTTGTTATTCAACAGATATAGAGTTAAAGAAGAATACAAATAATAAATTTCACATAAATTTCATAATTCAGCCAGCTATGCTAACTTAACCATGGAAACTGCTAATATTTTCGGGTAATTCAAATTGACAGATGTCAGTATCAATAAAATGTAAATCAATGAAAGAATAAGGGAAGTAACTCTAGTGTTAGAAGTTTCTAGATATATGAGAGACGATTACATTGGTTTGAACATGTCATGAGGAGAGATGAATATATTAATAGAAGGTGGAAGAAACATAGGAAGACCATATATAAGATGAAAAGACTGTATTGTAGAAGACTTGAGGGAAAAGGAACTGAATGAGGAATGACACGCAAAACAAAAATGAGTGGCAGAAGAAAATGGCGACCCCCTAACGAATGGGAAAAACTAAAGAAGAAGAAGAAAATGTCAGTGTCAAGTGCAATTTGCATAGTTTGTTAATGAAATAACTTTACTGGAAATATAGGATCTTTTGCAAGACAATTTATGTATGGGCGCGTGCAGTAACATTATTTTGAATTTGTACATAATACACAGGATTGACGGAAGGTATTGTGCTGGCCACATCAGATTTTTTATAAATAACTTTTTATTTTCAAAACCAGTAAGGCTAGGTATGCAATGTCATAATGTCCATACATCGCCCTGTTTAATTCATGTTGTGTTCAATTTCATAATGTTGAAATTGTAAATAAAAATCTGATGTGATCAACACAGTACCTCCCGCCATTTACCTATGTATATAATTTTAATATTACTTTATAAATTTATCCATACAATATGTAGAAAATGTATTAAAGCAAACTTGTAGAAAATGGAATAATCTTTAATTTTTATAATAACAAATTGAGAAAAAAATACATTTAAAGGTACTTTTTGAAGAAAAACTATCTTGAGCTTCAAGTAAACTGCCATTTCCGGTTATCCGGTTGCCACCAAAATCAAATCAGTTCTTTCCATATTAGAATAAGGTAGAAATACGTGGTTTCAAAACTTTCTGAATGATAGTATTTGAGTTAGAACGTAAACAGGATCCACACACACAGACACATACATACATACATACACACAGACATCATCGTGAAAATGTTGAAAATGGATTCCAGGGACCTTAAAACGTGGTCATTTACCAAAATCTCGATATGCGATTTTTAGTACGATCCCTATACCTCTCTTACCAAGGGTAGCGGGAGGTAAAAATAATTCCAATAACTCCGTCAATTTCGATTCATTCAAATATTTTTATTTACAATTTGTATTGCGCAGTGTACTTTCTAAATAGTGAACGCGCGAAGTTCATCTGCGCCAACTTCATGGTTAAGATTTGAACGAACGTTATGAAACTTAAAACTAAATACAAGAAATGATCAGGGCGATGTATGACGTATGGACATTATGATAATGAGCGTGCTCGCTGTTCCCATTAGTAATTTTAAAAAGATGTTATGTGTTATTCTTTCTTTTTTTCAAAATATGTATACCTCATAAAAAGGGCAATATAGTATGAAATTTTACGATACCCTATATTCAAAATAGTGTTTTCTTTTTAACCATTAATATTGAAAGAGCTCCGGATAATATTGGAGATGGGAAGGGCCTATAACTTAGCTTGTTGCTTTCACACCACGCAGTCAGGTTTACTTGCAGAGGTTGCGACAGTGGCTTCTTGATAAATTAATCCAATAGGGTTATTTCAAAAATAAAAAATCGTTGTTTTTTATAAAATCGTGAAATCCGTCTCATTTAATAAATATAGTAATATAAAATAACATGAAATATGTGACTTTTCATTCATAAATTTCCTAATAAACTTTCGCGGCTGTAAAATTCGTGACTTCACGGCTTGTTACTCACACAAAGACATTCCTCTCACACATACACAACGGTCCACATGGTATCCGTTTGCTGCTGTAAACAAGCTAACCTAAAATTGTGACAGGTGACAGCAGAGTTAAGATTAAAGGTATGTAAATAACACATTAAAATAAATACCAAAAGTTGTATGAAATATGTTTTCCGTTAACAATATGTTGCTGTCACAAAATCAAACTGATAAGTGATAACTCAAACAATCATAGTTCCAAATACAACCGGTAGACAGCTACTGCTGCATCTGACAAGCCGTGACGTATGCCGTGACGTCAGCGTCCAAATACGAGGGTCATTCAATAAGTAAAGAGACAAATGGCTATAGCTCAAAAACGGTTTATTTCAATCTTTCAAAATTAAGGCTATATTTTAACATAATTACCCCCAATAGTCATGCACTTATCCCATCTTTCTTGCAGCTTCCTAATTCCCTTGGCGAATAATTCTTTCGATTTACCCCGAAGCCACTTTTGCACCGCTTCCTTAACTTTCTCATTGTTAGCAAATCTTTTTTCCACGTAGGGCGTCTTTAAGTGGTCCAAACAGGTAAAAATCAGATGGGGCGAGGTCGGGACTGTAGGCAGGATGAGGTAAGACCTCCCAACCCAATTCTTGAAGCTTATCACGGGTCAGCTGGGCTGTATGAGGGCGGGCGTTATCGTGCTGAAGAATGACTCCTTTTGACAAGAGTCCACGGCGTTTGCTCCTGATAGCTGGTCTAACTTTGTGTTCTAGCATCTCAGAGTAGTATTGGCTATTGATAGTTCGCTGATCTTCAAGGAAATCGCAATAGACCAGAAACTTCCACTGGACGTCCACATCGGGGTACATCACCTACACTTGTTCGGCCACTTTTAAACCGATCAACCCACTTGTAAAAATTCGCACGGTTCATACAACTTTTACCGTACTGTATTAACATTCTAGAAAAAAATTCACTTGGTTTTACACCTTCTGCGACTAAAAATCTAATGACTGAGCGCTGCTCTTCTAAGGTGCAATCTTCTAGTGGACTTGCCATGGTGAACTGAAAATTTTGAGGTTATGTTGACATAAAATGATGAAACAGCTGATCAGAGCATATCCCAAGGTTGCCAACTAACACCCCTGAAAAGATTGTACACATTCATTGAATAGTTTTAAAATTATAGAATTTGTCTCTTTACTTATTGAATGACCCTCGTATTTGAAATTAAATACAACTTTTTAAAAATCGTATCTCTGATTCTAAAGACTTGTAAAGTGTAAAACATACACTTACATATTTAATTTGACCTATTCTTTCAAGAAAAAAATAAATTAGAAAATGTGAAATGACCCCATTGCTGTAAAAATATTTTTATGACCACCAATATTTTAATGTTTGTTTTATTTCCCACTAAATATTAGTGAAACCGGCCATTAAACTAATCTTTGTTTTAGGTAATTTCGGTGGAATGTGCGGAGTATTCATGGGCGTCAGTTTAATATCAATAATAGAGCTATTATATTATTTTATATTTCAGTTCATTGTTTTACTAAGAAATATTAAATCTTAAAATTAAAAAACAAAAATAAAATTACATACATCATTTAGAAAAATGAATTTTACTTCATAATATGAATTCATCTAATGTATTTTGGTCTTTAGTATTGATATTTAGATAGGTATTTTTTGATTTAAATTTTTAATGTTATGAATTTATCATGTCTTCTGTTATAATGAAAAAGGTGCGTAGGTATACATTGCACCAAAACATTTATTTCTCTGTTTATACGAATTCTGAAAGATATTTTAATATTTAATTTAAAATTTTCATTTTTATAAATATACGATTTTCCTAATTTATTCTATAAATAAAAATAAAATAAATATTTCATCACGGCATATTACCTATTGCTGGGTGTGCCAATCTGCTTCATACACAGATATCGGTAATGATGGAATATTTGTACCCTGCGGGCGCTTACCAGATGTCACCTCACGGGCACTCATTGCTGGCGTGTAGACAATTTAAATGCAAAGCTTTGCTTTAATTTAATTCTTCAAATATTGTAATAAAATTATCTGTAGGATTATAGTGATCAAATATCAATAATAAATTTCTTGTTTTTTTATGTTATTTTCATGTCATTCGTAAAAATGGCAATCTTTTGTAATAATTGAATTGTAGTATATTATAGTATATTATTCAATGAGCATGTAATGTATGGTATTACTCATGAGAATGAAGTTTGCATCACGAGCCGAAAGGCGAGTGATGTGAATCATTCGAGTGAGTAATAGCCATTACATGCGAATAGAATACTATACTTTATCCACAACTGTCAAATAATACCACTACACTATTTATAAAATAAGAAATAACCTAATATATTTTAGAAAATTGTTTGTTTACAAACATAAACATAGTTAGCGTTGACCCATAGGTATTTGTTGAAACAAAATAATTATTAAGTGATTTGACATTTAGTACAAAAATTTATTCCGACTATTCAGCTACAATTTAAGGTTAAGAAGAAAATAAAACTATGAAAAATGAGAAAACTAGTGTAATTTTAGCTTTTTTGTGGAAAAAAATATATATTAAGAGTAATTTTTTGTATTCTTTGAAAGGTAAGATATGAATTTGACATAACGATTGAATAATATTATTCCATCGAACTGTCAATTTTATTCAATTAGCAATAGTAACGAAGGTTATTAATTGATAAAAAACGGTTGAATTATGGGTATATTATTTGACAGTCGTGGATAAAAGCCTAAAGCCTCATTCCCATCTACAGTTTTAATTTTAGGTTTTAGTTTTAATTTTGTGTTTTAATTTTAATTGTATGTTTTAATCGCAGAACTGATGTGCTGTTTCTTGCTAAGTTTTAGTATTAGTTTTTATTTCAAACATGGTGCACAATGCGCACGCGTCATTACTGTCAACAGTGGTTTGCCGTTTGCTTTGTTATGTTTGACACTGCATTTTAAACTAGATTTTATTATTTAACAACAAACTTTTAATATTTTTGACCTTATAATACCGATTTTCTTTATTTCACAATTTTTTTTTAGTTATTATAGATTTTAGGTTAAACCCGGCCGATAAAAATAACCACTGTTGTGTCAAGTTTTAATTTTTAGTTTTAGAAAGTTTGGAGTTCGCATACTCGTAAAACTAAAACATAAAACTAGAATTAAAATTAAAATTAAAACATGCGCTGGGAATGATTACGCACACTGGCATATGCTATACTATTCTTGCGACTAAAACAGTAAAATTAAAACTAAAACTAAAATTAAAACAGTAGCTGGGAATGATACTTTAACTTCTCTAAAACTAAAATATCTACATACTTAGGGTCAATATTGTATTTTAATTTTCATAATGTTGGCAACACTGATCTGTAGGAAGTCATGTGACATGTCACATCATATGAAGAGAGAACTAGAGAAGTGCGTGTGTATACTAGTTATTCTTGTGGTTTAATAAATAATTAATAAATTATAATCGTATTTACTGTATGGATACCATCCTTGACAAGATATTACAATAATTTTAGATCAGAGATGGGATATAATCTCTAAATCATGTACTTCGTAGCAGGTGTCGTTGAAGGTAGGGTAACAGGTATGGCCATAAGCCAAGAACGCCGCTATTAACTGTTCAGTGTCAAACATACTGAGTATTTATTTCACTATTTATTTCAATGAAATGTGTTATTATATTATAAAAGTATATTAAATAATACTATGAATTTATAACGGTAATAAAAATTTATTTATTTAAGAGATACACAATGATTATTATGACAGATTTAGTGGTTATGTAGAATATATGATATAGGTTGTTATTATCACATCTAATTTAATATCTGTAGTTATTATTTGCATAGGTATATATACTAAACTTATCGTTTAAACATTTAAATGTTTTGTGCTTAATATTGGTAATTTGTAGTTGTTTTCAATATTGCCAGTAATCGTAGTCAATATCTTAACAAAATACACAAGTAAATAAAATAATAGTATTTTACATTACTAGCCAGGTAAAACGGTTTTTACTGCTGAAAGGAGGAAATGACTGGCGAGCCGTTAGGCGAGCCTGTCACCTCCTTGAGGCAGTAAAACAGTTACCTGGCGTGTATTGTACAATATTTTATTTGTTACTCACTTGTAAATCATATTTAAGATTATAATCAAAACTTGTCAGTTTTAATTGTTGTCATAGATTGTCTTGAATGGTATCCCATAAGCCTTGGAAAACATTTTGCAGTGTTACTGTAGCAACGCGGATAGTTTATTTCATTGTTTACTTTTTTCACTGAAATTAATGTGGAAGTCAAAATGAACGTGCCAGAAGCTATTACAAAAGAAGCCTTAAATGTGGTTTCAAGTTTATTACCAGAAAAGTCAGCGGCAAGATATGAACGAGAATACGCCGATTTCAAAGAATGGCAAGAAATAAACAATGTAACTGTTGTGACGGAGAATGTTCTATTAGCTTATTTTAACCAACTGTCCACGAGATTCAGACCTAGTTCATTATGGTCGAAATGGTCGATGTTGAAGAGTTGCCTGGAAATTAAAGAAAATATTGAAGTTCGCAGGTTTATTTTTATATTAGAGATGTTACCGAAAAAAAATACATTTTTATTTGTCATTTGTAGATTTCATAAATTATTTGCGTTTCTGAAAAGAAGGAGTGAGCGTTATGTTCCGAAAAAGGCCAAAGTTTTAACCAAGGAGCAAGTCGAAAAATTTCTTTTGGAAGCTCCCGACGACCGTTGGTTGCTCTTTAAAGTTATTACAATTTTTGGAATTTTTGGTGCTTGCCGGTGTGATGAGCTTCTCTCTTTAACCCTCAATGATGTGGAAGATACTAAAAAATATATAATTATTACATTAAAAAATACAAAAAATAGAACAATAAGAAGGTTTACCATCACAGATGATGATTGCAGTTTTCAACCTTGTGTTTTATATAGAAAGTATGCAGCTCTTCGTCCTTCCGGAACAGAGAGTTTACGTTTGTTCTTAACATATCGTAACGGAAAATGCATTTCCCTTAATGCTGGTCACCACACTATTGGCGGTGTACCGAAGAAAATTGCGGGATATTTAGGATTAGAAGAACCAGAATTATATATAGGTCACTCTTTTCGTCGGTTTTCAGCAAGGATAGTTGTAGCCGCGGGCGGAGATATTTTAACACTAAAACGTGCTGGAGGATGGAAATCCAGCGCGGTTGCGGAAGGATACGTGGATGATTGTATCAATCAAAAAATTGAAATGTCGAAAAAAATGTTTGCCTTACGTGAGTCTACAAATGTTGTGCCTTCTACATCGGCAGAATCTGCAGCTAATATTCCTTCCTCCTCTGTGGCTAATCGGTCAGACGCAAGCGACATCACTTCAACCGAAAAATTTAATATAACTGGCAATCATAATTGTACATTTATTTTTAACTTATATGATAATAATAAAACTGAACTTTCAACTGTTAACAATGCAACTACTAACTTGTAAAAATTTTACAGGTTAGCTGTCAGTTTTACAGGTTAATAGGTTGTAAAGGTTGGTTTTCAATGTTAATGTACAGTCCAAATAAATGACGGTTTACAAGTATGTAACAAATAAAAATATTACTTTGTTTTTATTTACAAAAAGTACGTATTTCGCAATAATTATGGTTACTAATAATACCATGGTACATTTAGATTTTTACATTATACTTGTTTACAGTTTTTTAATTTGTTCTGCATCAGTTAGGTAGTTTATTATGTTGGCTTGTTTTTACCTTCCGTCACCTCTAGGTAAGGAAGGTATTGTCTTTGGTCAAAAAATTCGGTGGTGAGTTTTCATTGAATAAGCACGTTTTAGGGTTTTTACAATACGATTTTACTATTTTAACGATGATGTCTGTATGTGTGTGTGTGTGTGTGTGTGTGTGTGTGTGTGTGTGTGTGTGTGTTCGTATGTGCGTGTATGTGTGTGTGTGTATGTGACCGCAGTTTCATGCACGATATCTCCAATACTAAATTCCAAAAATTACAATTCTTGCAAATTCCTCTTCCGTACAACCATATGCAGACTTGATTAGATTTTGGTTATATTGGTCAACCGGAAGTAGCCTCATTTGAAGATTTTAACAGTTTTTCTTGAAAAACTCAGTTAAATTTCTTATAACTTAAAGAATACATTATTCTCTACACGATTTGATTGCATTTTATATTTCATATTCAACAGATATACAGTTAAAGAATTATAAAGACTGTAATAATTATAAAATTTCATAATCAGCCAGCTGTGCTAACTTAACCATGGAAACTGCTAATATATTCAGGTAATTCAAATTGACAGATGTCAATATCAATAAAAAGTAAATGTTGAAAGAATAAGGGAAATAACTCTAGTGTTGGGCGTTTCTAGAAAGATATAAGAGAGACGATAACATTGGTTTGACCATGTCATGAGGAGAGATGAGTATATTGCAAGAATGAATAGCTTATAACATAAGTTGGAAGAAACATAGGAAGACCAAATATAATATGAAAGGAGAGAAAAGGAACTGAATGAGGACGACAAACAAAACAAAAATTAGTGGAAGAAGAAAATAAAAAATAGCGACCCCCTAACGAATGGGAAAAACTAAAGAAGAAGATGTTAGTGTCAAGTGCAATGCGAATAGTTTGTTTATGAAATAATTTAACTGGAAATATAGGATCTTTTGCAAAAAAAAATTATGTGTAGGGCGAGTGCAGTGACGTGACTTTGCTGACTTTGGCAAGCAAATATGTGGACCCATGTCAAAATAACAGCTATGAATTACGTCCATAACTGACAAATGTCGTAATTTTTCATTCAAAATTTCATAATTTTCTTATTTCATGTGGTATATATTATCAGGGGTGTGGAATTCAGTTGCCGAGAAAAAGAATCATAAAATACCAAAAAAATAAATTTTGAATGAAAAATTTTGACATGAGGATGACCCGCAAAATAGGAATGGAAGAAAAAAATAAAAATTAGCGATCCCTAACGAATGGGAAAAGCTAAAGAAGAAGAAAATGTTAGTGTCAAGTGCCATTTACATGAAATAATATTACTGGAAATTTATAATCTTTTGCAAGACATTTTATGAATGGAATTTGTACATAATACACAGGGTTGACGGAAGGTATTGTGCTGGTCACATCAGATTTTTTTACAGTAATTTCCTGCATTGTATTTGTAACCCGCCTTTATGAGGCGAATAAACAAATAATATTTAAGATGGGTTCTTGCCAGACTGGAGGTACAAATTAGTAATTGCCAAAAAAATTTAATAATAAATAATAAAGGTACTTACCGTTGTGACGTTGCTCGTAGAAGAATAAAGGTTCGAAATAATAATAATGTTTATTATAAAATGGTTTATTGACCAGTATAAAAATGATGAGTTGATATTTACAATTGATGGACCCGACTGTATGGAGGAATGGTCTTCTTCTGGTCTCTCTCTTAATGGACCCCTCAATGGACTCTCACCGGACTCTGTCTCTCCATCGTCCATACAGTCTTTTATATTACTGTAATGCTAAGTCAACAAACAATTGAGGTGTCACCTAATTACCAAATAAAGAAACAATATTATAATTGCTCCATATTGCTTATTCTGCAATATTAGTGATTACTACTACTGAGTTATGATGACCTCAATTGTGGGGTGACCTAGTCTTACATCTTTTGGATTTTTCACAATCGACAATTATACGTTTCACTGTAACTTGCACTTTACACTTTCCACAGATTGGAGGGTTTGTTTTATTTGGTATATGATCATGTGTGTGTGTGTGTGTATCCTATTCGTAGTAGGATCAGAATGATTTGGTGTCTTCTTTTGTTGAGGGTTGTCCTTGGTGTTATGGTTTCTCTTATGTCTTGTAGTTTGTTTAAGTTTGGGTCCATTTGTTTTGCCATTCTTCTTTTATCTTTCTTTTTATGTATTTCGTTGGTCTGCTAGTTCGTTTCCATTAATTCCAATATGTGATGGAACCCACATGATATTTATTTCTTTTTACCTTCCGTCACCTATAGGTAAGGAAGGTAGTCTTTGGTCAAAAAAATTCGGTGGTGAGTTTTCATTGAATAAGCACGTTTTAGGGACTTTACAATATGATTTTACTATTTTTACGATGATGTCTGTGTGTGTGTGTGTGTATGTGACCGCGGTTTTGTCAACGATATCTCCAATACTAGAATTCCAAAAATTACAATTCTTGCGTATTCCTCTTCCTTACAATCATATGCAGACATGTTTAGATTTTGGTTATAATTGGTCAACCGGATGTACCCTCATTTGAAGATTTTAACAGTTTTTCTCGAAAAACTCAGTTAAATGTTATTATAACTTAAAGAATATGTTATTCTCTATACGATTTAATAAAAAATAAATGGCGGGAGGTATTGTGCTGGTCACATTGGATTTTTTATTTTTAATATCTATTATTCTGTCTAAACAAATATAATAAGTACTTAAAACAGAATATCTTGGGAAATGCCGAATCAATGTCCTTATTAAATGATAAACGATTGCAATCATCACATTTTTATTTTATTTCATTGAATTCATATAAAAATGCAGTTAATCTACAATTATTTACCTTCATTTTAATTATATATTATAAAGACAATTGCAATTGTTATGGATAAGATTAGGATACAATATAAAACGTTTAAAGTGCGTCGCTAAAACATTGCATTTCCAAAATGAAATTGGTTATAATAATTCTTAGCGCGCTTTTCGCGCTAGTTGTAAACAGTCATGGCATTCATCGCCTCCATTATTTACAACCAATTCAAGGGAGAATTATTGGAGGAGAAAATGCGAGAATTGAAGACGTTCCGTATCAGGTAACTTAATATTAAAAATTAGAAAATATGTTGTTTGCGTAATGTATGTATAATGTATTGCAAACTGTATGATTTTTGCAAGAACTTGTGCAAACCAATTTGGAGGTTAGGGTAGACAAAATTCTTGTTTTCTCGTTTTAGGTGGCTTTATTAGATCAAGGCTATCAAATATGCGGTGGTTCTATTATTTCTGCAAACTGGGTTTTAACAGCAGCTCACTGTATTAATGGGTAAATATTATAAAATCAGTAATACAACATTTATACCAGAGACTAAAAACGAAAAATATTTCGTTCAGTTCTTATCCGAACGAAACCGAAAAATTTTGTTTCCGTTCTTAATGTTCCCACCTAAATATTTTCGTTTTCGTTCACAGTAGTTAAATACCGGTTATAACTATTAATGAGTAACAATTGATGATAATATAGAAATATAAGTTTTTTTTTATTAAACATGAAAATAAAACATACATATAAAGGAAAGATAATACATATATAAAAATAAGAAGAAAAGCTTATGCTATGGCCTGAATTTTTTACAATAAAGAATAAAACATTAATTACATTTTATTTCACCTAACTAATAGTACGTTTTCAAGCAAATATTCCTTCATGTTAGTTCTCTCATATAAGTACTTAACATAATTAATAAGACGAATACCGAAAGTGTATGCAAATGAAAATTATCACAGTCAGTGTTCAATAGATGAAACTACGAGGATACCGTTTAACCTAACACGTAACAGGGTTAGCCACGGGAAAGTTACTTTGAAAGTCTGCTTGTTTGCAACTCAAATATCTGAAAATTCAATAATATTTGCGTGTAAAATATTTGCTGTAAATAAAATAAAATAACGGTTAAAACCAATAACCGATATTAATTATTTTGTTTTCAATCATGAACGAAAAAAATATATTGCGTTTCCGTTTTCGTTCTTATAAAAATTTCGGTTTATTTCGTTATTTCGTTTTCGTTCTCATTTCGTTCTTAGTCCCTGATTTATACTACTTACAAAACCGATGTTTCAGAGTAAGAACTTACAGATTCTTAAATATAAAATTATATAAACATAAATACATTCGTTTAAACGTTCAATCATCTGTGCGCTCTCAATAAAATCGTAAACAATATTTAAGAATCTGCAAGATCTTACTCTAAAAAAATTTGATGTGGCCAGCATATGACCTCCCGCCAATTTCTTGTTTAAAATAGCAATGAGTTTTAAGTAAAATTTCACTTCCGGTTGATCAAAATCTAATTTGTTGTTCCAATAAATAGAAAAGTGTGTATACGAAATTTTGGATTATATTTTATTAAGTTTTTCCTCGAAAATCTGTTGAGAGCTCCAAATTAAGTACTACTTCCGGTTTATCATATACAGGGTGTTAATTTTAAGTGATATACTATTGCTATCTCGACTATTTATATATTATGACTATTAAAATGAGCGAAACAAGATTTGTTTTAGACAAGTAGTTCTCAAATACGGGGTGCAACTTTCTTATTTTAAATGGCAACCTATTTTTTTATTTGCCTATTCGATTCAGTATTTTTTTCTGAATTCAACGATATCCATATGTAATACCCTAATATTACAAAATATGTGAGAAAAATGCAAAATTAAAAATGTATCATTTTTATTTAAATATCCCGATACAAAGAGTGCTATGGAAGAAAAAAAAATCAAATGCAGATATAATTGCAAGAACTGTAATAATTTTCTTTAATTTGTGAATAATCATTAGTTAATAAACAAGATACAATATGAAGATAAATAATTTATAAAAATTGTTCAAAATTGCCACCATTGACATGAATACAAATTCTAATCTTCTTTGTATTTCTCACTAATCGCAGTGTTCTTTCGTCAACATTATTAAGAACAAATTCAATATTATGTTTAATTCGTTTGAATTATTGTGAAGTAAAAATCTAAGGAGCTGAATTCGGGAGATCTGGCGGGCATGAATAGGGCCGTTAGTACCTATCCATTTGTCAGAAAACATTTCGTTGAGATATTCTGTAACCTGCCGAGAATTGTGTGCAGGTGCTCCGTCTTGAAAGTGAATATCTCTTAGAAGGTCCAGTGATAAATCATCTAAAATATCTTCTAGAATATTTCGTAAAAATTCTAAATCACGATCTTTGTCATTTAAAATGCCGTACCAAAACATTAACACTGATTTTTCTTTGAAAATTTCTTTCACGAATCAATATAGGGTTTTAAGTACTCCAACTATTCTTCACAATATACATGCCATTATTCAAAAAAATTGCCTTAGCAGTCCAAATAATGTTTTTAACATATTCATACCTTTATTCAACAGTAAATTCCAGTCGTCGGTCGTAGTCACCAGGTTGCAGATTTACTTTGTTAAGTTTGTAAGTTATATATATATATATATATATATATATATATATATATATATATATATATATATATATATATATATATATTATTTTATGTACAACGCCTACACTTACACTATATTCAACAGCGGCCCTTCTGATGGAATGTCTTGGAGTGGCTTTGAAATATGTCAAAACATTTATTTCATTAATTTCATCATTATGATGTCTTCGTTTATTTATAAATGCAGAGGTATTGAAACGTAAACAAATTTTCCATCTCCGAAAGTAATTATGAGCCGGCACTTGTCGCTCAGGATACAACTCACTGTACATGTTTACAGCTGCATTAGATTTTTTTCCACATAAAATGTATACTTCATACAAGTCTACCTTCTCATTATGAGAAAAAATATTTATTTTGTTGTTTTAATACAGAAATACAGAAGTACACTTCAAAAGTTTGACAAAATAGTTATTTGTATATCAAGGCCGCGAAATCACTCTAGCGTACCGAGAGAAAAATTGTCGCCGATGCCGCTTGCGGCCAAGGCAAGACAATCTCGAGGACGCTAAAGGATTTCGCGGACAAGGTGTACACAATATTTTTTGTGCAACCGTAAAAAAATATGTAATTACAAATTTTATTAATTTAAACAGTTTCACTGTAAATTGAAAGTTGGCTTTCAAGGTAGCTATGGAATTGACATTTGATAAACAAAATTAGTTTTGAAAAAATCATAAAATCATACTGATTGTTTACTCAATTTCGTGGCCTATATTGTGGCTGCGAAATGCCTATTTCGCGGCCAGTTGCACAAAAATAATATTAACAATTGTTTTATTGATTTGTTTCCTTCCATGGCATTCTATTTATAGGCATATTTAAATAAAAATTATACATTTTTAATTTTGCATTTTTCTCAAATATTTTGTAACATTGGGGTATTATCTGTGAATATCGTTGAATTAAGAAAAAAATACTGAATCGAATAAGCAAAAAAAATATAGGTTGCCATTTAAAATAAGAAAGTTGCACCCCGTATTTGAGAACCACTGGTCTAAAAAAAATATTGTTTCTCTCATTTTCATAGTCTTATAATATACAAATTGTTTGCTAATTTAACCGATCTCATAGCTCTTATAGTTCTCGAGATAGCAATAGTATACCACTTAAAATGTACAGCCTGTATAGTGCAAATCTAATATGTTGTTTCAAATTATATACGAGTTTTAAATACCAAATTTGAGAAGTTTTGGATCATATTTTACTATATTTTTTCAAGAAAATCTGTTTAGAGCTTTCAGTAAAGTACTATTTCCGGATTATCAATTTTAGAAAAAAATCTAATATGTCATTCTCATTATTATAAAAGTCTTAAATACCAAATTTTAAAAGTTTTGGATAATATTATAATATATTTTTCTCGAAAATCTGTTACACAAACATCATTATAAAAATAGTAAAAACATGTGGGGATCCTAATTCGTGCTTATTCATTGAAAACTCACTATCGAATTTTTGGACCGAAAACATTACCTCCCTTACCTACGGTATGGCGGGATGTAAAAAGTATACTCACCGAAACGTCGGTTTTAAGAATAAATGTGGTATGACAGAAATTTCAGGTATTTACACTTATTTATTTTAAGTAAACAGCCAAATTCTATGAGCGTTGCGGTGGGTACTTCCCAATGGGCTGTAGGCGGTACTAGACATAGAGTTTCCCGAATTATTGCCCACCCTCTATATAACGTAGACATTTGGTCAGATTATGACTATGCCCTACTTGAAGTAAGTACAAAATCAGTCATATATTAGGTGCCAATTTTACAAAAAATGTTGTTATAGATATTGGATCCAATACCAATTGGAAGTCCAACTGTCCAATCCATCCGTTTAGCGTCTTCCGACGCCCCCGACGGAGCAATGGCTTTAGTGTCTGGCTGGGGCCAAGACCATCAGCGTATCGCGAACTTAAAAAAAGTTAACGTTCCCGTTGTTTCGCGTGAAAAGTGCCGTCAAACGAACGGCCAAACTGGCGTCACCGATCGTATGATGTGTGCAGGCTGGCCGCAAGGGGGTGATAACACCTGTTTCGGGGATTCCGGTGGGCCCCTCGTGGTGAACGGCGAACAGGTAGGAATTGTTTCGTGGGCTTTTGGATGTGCAAATCCTTATTCTCCCACGGTGTTTGCGGATGTGCCGAACCAGAGGAATTGGATTAGGGAACAAACGGGAGTTTGACAATAAATATTTAATTGTATATTAATAAAAAATATATTTAATAATTTTGTGATACCTATATTACCTATATCCTTCAATTTGTGCGGACCACGCACTTTGAAGTCAAACATTATTTAAAAAAAAACTTTTTTGGAAATATGAATTTCTTATATTACTAAGTGTTTGCATATTTATTTTGTACACATTTTCAGCATAAAATAAATGAAAGAATAAGAATTAACGAAATACAAACAATTTTAACAAGAATGTTTTACGTCCTTCACTTTTATACCTAATTTCATGTAAAATTATGCGCCAAATTTATTAAATAATCAGTAGGAAAAAAAATCAAACGTAGCAATATTGATGTGCGTCTCAAACAAGGTGTAGAATTCACTTACAGAACAAGTGTTGCAAGTACTAACTTTTGTAATAATACTATACGTGTATTATGCAACAAATTTATTTAAAACTACATCAAATTATAAATACATACTTGTTTAATGTATACATTCATTTAATTAAAAATATACGTAGATTAGCTAACTTTCACAAGTTAAAGGGGGTATCATACGTAAGCACATACGCGCAACTTGTCGTGGATTTTCTACAACTTTACCAATTTCATGCAACTTTTTGCGTATGATAAAGGTCGATTCACATTATACGTTCCGTTGCCGTTCCATAACCATTGCATATACGTCAATAAAATTCTTGTCTGTTCACACTGTAGGTTTAAATACAACGGCGCAAATTGGCAACATGACGCTACATGGCACGACCCACGTCTACTCGCGCTCGCGTGGCGCTGTGGTTGAGGCACAGTTTCTCGTGCGACGCGTGTACGTACATAGGTTGTCGTCTGTGCATTGTTTTTACATTTCCTATAGTTTAAACTTCCAAGCTGCTTCTCAATATGCGGATCACCATGCTACGCGTGTGGAACTTGCGCGTCGTGCCGCTCGTGTCATGTCATCTCACACGCGCTATACGTGTCTCCATTTGCGCCTAGCCTTTACCAGGCCCCGACTGCTGATGTGCAGAACCACCAAAAAATTTAAATAAAAATAGCCATTATTAATTAAGCATAAATTAAACATAATCAGCACATTATTAAAATATATCTAAAAACAAAATTATTCCTTTACATTGTATATTGCGGTTTAATATGCGGTGGTATTGTGCTTGTGAAGTGTTACAATCGGTCAAATAATCTCTGTCCGCTAGCATGCTTCATAACATCCACAACATCGGTGTGTATTACGACGTTATGTTATAATCCATTATTTTTTATTATTATTAATTGATGATTTATAACCTTTTTTTTGGACCCTCTCCTAATTTCTTGCACTCCTGAAAGTCATTCATTAGTTTTCATTCATATCACATTTTGTGTATTCATATTTCATTTTATTCCTACCTAATCCGTCCCTGATCTATTTCCCACTCATTTTCCCAAGTGTTAGTCGTCCACGGAATAGGAATAAGGACTCGAACTGTGAGTTTTTGAGCGAACGTACTACCTTTTATCGGCGTCGCGACGACGTAATTGATCGATCAACTGCGAGTCCACCTTTCATGCGCTTTCAATTATATCTACGCAACCTCTCAGCGATCCTTACTCCTTCTGCGACGTGCCTCTTCAAGGCTTATATAATCTTGGCTCTCCGTCAGTACTCGCGTGGGACAGCCCTTACGATTAGCCAATACGCAACTGAATCTGTAAAAGTTATCTGGCTTAATATAGTCTACATTTGTGACGTAAAATCATTGATTGATGCACACCGAACACTCTCATCCACTTCCCGCACACCATATCCCGAGGGCTTGTCTCTCAGCTGTTTGTAGACTCTGAAGAGAGGCTGGCGCCCTATTTACATCTTACAGCCAACGTCGGAACCCTCCCGTCTTCATTGAAGCTAGTCGAGCCCAAACCACGCTCGGGATTTGCACCCCTGCCTAAGTTTGGCTTTTTATAACCCCCCAAACCCTTTTGGGCCCGTTATAATTTATATTACAATCTTAGTTTATTTTTTTTAACATGTTTACTGCGAATAGCAGTGTCGGTTTTACAAATTTGGAGGCCTAAGGCGGAAGGAAATTAGAGGCCAGTGGGAGGAGGTCTATGGTAAAGAGAGTATATGCCATAAAAAGCGCCGCAGGCGGAATTTTTATTTCATTCAAGGTCAAATGCCTTATAATTGAAAGTTACATTTTTTTAATGGATGTGAAGCAGCATGTTTTGCTCCTTTCATGTAGGTACAAAAATAAATTTCCAGATCACAGAATAATTTTACGCAGCATTGAATGTATTCACGGTTTATTGTTATAGACGTATTATAAGTTCTGAAAGATTTTTTAATAATTTATCACGTACCTTTTAATAATTTTTATAAATCTAGAATTGTATTTAAGTCAAAAGAAAATTAAACATTAAAGGTTGCTCGGCCGTCACTGGTAGTGACGGATTGTGTAGAGTAGCCTGTGCACTTTGCGCTATGCGACGACGCTACGTACTACTGCTACTGCCACAACGCGACTACACAGTGCTGCCACATGTACTTAGGTAATATATACCTAAAATACAAAACAATTCATTGCGGAAAATAGTATTTATAATTTTTTTTTTATATTGCTTAGTAATTGCATATTAATTTTTTATATATAAAAAATTTCAATTTGTATAAGGCCGAATTTTTATGAGGCCGGTAAAAATCGGAGGCCTGAGGCGATCGCCTCACCCGCCTTATGGCAAAACCGGCCCTGGCGAATAGTAATTTATGGTAATTCACTCTCAGGCTGAAATGTTTTGAATTCTAACAGCTTGGGCTTGCCGTGTTTACACGTCACCTGCCTGAGATAGTGCACACGTCATCCGCAATCAAAGTGTTAATCGGTACTTGAATTTTTTTTCCAGTTATAGAGACAATAAATCTACCTTTATTATCGAACTGCTAAAATTGAATACAAACTTACGACCAGTAATCAATTTAAAAAATAAGTATATTGTCTATTTTTAATTCTTTATCATTTAATTAGGAAATTAGAAAAAAATACGAGATTACTATAAACAAGATTTCAAGATTAAAGTCCAGAAGTAGTGATGGCGTGGGATCTCGCGTTTTCGAGATCTCGTCTCGAAAATCGAGAAATTTCGAGACGAGACTATTATAAGTCTCGTCTCGAAAAATCGAGACGAGACGAGAGTAATGCCCTCGAGATTTGCTCGAGACGAGAGTAGGTATTTGAGATCTCGATTGCACGTTTTTTTTTTAATATCTGTATAATTAAAGATATACAATAAGAAAAATAATTATCAGTACAAATATTTTCATTGCCTGTTCATTTGCATTCATATTTATTTATTTATTCATTTTAAATTTACAGGGTGTTGGTATAAAGAATAAGAACAAAAGTGTTCCCTGTGGTGTACTCTCCACGCTAGTATTAAATGCCCTTGCTGCGAGTAATATTTGTTCAGTATCTTTTACTTATCTGTTAAATGCCAGACTTAGTAAAAATAAAGTTTTAATCAGTAGTATCTACTTACTCCTTTATTACGTCCAAGTTGATGCTAATTTATTTTCCTAATAGATGAAAGTATAGAAAATTTATAACATGTAAAGGTAATATTTTATGAATTTATTTTATATATATTTATATGCAAATAATAGATAATTACAGCGTCACTGCTTGCTACCTTGAACCATACAAACACGCTCTGACCTGCCAACTTATGGAACACCCATACAGCTAATTATAAATTCGAGAAATTCGAGACTCTCAAATCGAGATCGAGAATAGAGGATGAAAAATATGACGAGACGAGACGAAAACAAATCTCGTCTCGAATTTTCGAGTCGAAACGAGAGTGAACTGTTTCTCGCCGTTTCTCGTCTCGCGGCATCACTATCCAGAAGCCGATAAAAATATTGGTTAAATATTATTTAATAATGAAAATACAGCCGTTGTAATATATTTTCACAATTTTTAGTATTCTACGTTTCAAAACTATTCTGATTATTAAAATAATGTATCTTTAGTATATATTTGCGTACAATTTTCCCCAAATATAGTTAAATTGTAATGTTAAATGAATGGAAAAATCGGAGAAAAGCAGTCTTGAAAATTTGTGAACTTGTGTTTATTTCAAAATCTTACGTTTTGGCAGATACTCTGCCTTCATCAGGGAAAATGTAATTGTTATTGTGATGAAAATTTAAACATTACAATAGTTACAAATGTACATCGTCTGAGTTTAAATATTTTAAAAGCTTTGTCTATCACAACAGATCATCTTCAGAACAAGGATTGAAAACTTTTTTTTCAATCCAAACTGCCGAAATGTAGGATTTTGTAATAAAAACAAGTTCACCAATTTGCAAGACTGCTTTTCTCCGATTTTCCCATTCATTCATTTATCCAGTCGAGGAATTAGCAAATAGTTTATCCATTCTAGGTGTAATGATAAAGTTTAGTTTTTGAGCTGTAGACTAGTTTTACCTCTCGCTAAGAGAGGTATTGGATTCATGCTAAAAATCGCATATCCAGATTTTAGTGAATAAGCACGTTTTAAGGTCCCTACAATCCGATAATAACATTTTTACGATGATGTCTGTGTGTGTGTGTGTGTGTGTGTGTGGATGTGTGTGTGTGTGTGTGGGGTTGTTGGAGACACATTTTCTCAAATTCTATAAGACCTGTGTAACTACGGATTCCTCAATCTAACAGTAATGGGAAGAGTTGAATAGATTCTGGTAACAATTGGATAACCGGAAGTAGTAGTAATTTAACAAAAATCTTCTAAATATTATTTTTTGAAAATTTGTGTTATTACAAATATTAAAAAACAAAATTCTCTATCCGACACATTTAAAGTTTTTATTATATCTTCTACAGATTTAAAGATATAGAAATATAAACTATAAAATAATCTGGTGTAGTAATAAATCTCACAGCCTGCTCACAGCCCAAACATTTCTATGGTAACTACTTGAGAAATTAAATGTGTGTAATTGACAGATAAATGTTACTTATGTCAGTGTCAAAGATGTCAGAGATAGTGCTGCAGGCTTTTTCTGGAAACGGTATTTAATATTTCTTATTGTATTATTAATTATATATTTAAAATTATAGGTATATTACATGAACCCTTCAGAAATACCGCCAATCTCGTTAATGAATTGGAAAAACCTCGAACATTTAGAAGAAATGGAGAAAACTTGCTCATAGAATGAATTTAAAATTATAGAAAATACTCGTATAAAGATTAGGTGTAATTAGAATTTTTTGTGTGTACAAGAAATGTTAAATACAATACTTATACCACAATGGAAAGGGCGAGAGGTATTGTGATGACCACAACAGATTTTTTATACATATTTTTACCTCCCGCCTCCCTTGGTAAGGGAAGTATAGGGATCGTGTTAATAATCGCATATAGAGATTTTGGTAAATGACCACGTTTTAAGGTCCCTAGAATCCATTTTTAACATTTTCACGATGATGTCTGTGTGTGTGTATGTATGTATGTATGTATGTATGTATGTAGGTATGTGTGTGTGTGTGTGTGGATCCTCTTTACGCTTTAACCCAAATACTATCATTCAGAAAGTTTTGAAACCATGTATTTCTACCTTATTCTAATATGGAAAGAACTGATTAGATTTTGGTGGCAATCGGATAACCGGAAATGGCAGTTTACTTGAAGCTCAAGATAATTTTTCTTCAACAAATACCTTTAAATGTATTTTTTTCTCAATTTGTTATTATAAAAATTAAAGATTATTCCATTTTCTACAAGTTTGCTTTAATACTTTTTCTATATATTGTATGGATAAATTTATAAAGTAATATAAAAATTATATACATAGATAAATGGCGGGAGGTACTGTGTTGGTCACATCAGATTTTTTATTTTTAATATCTATTAGTCTATCTAAACTTAACAAATATAATAAGTACTTAAGACAGACTATCTTGGGAAATGCTGAATCATTGTCTTTATTAAATGATAAGCGATTGCAATCATCACAATACACATTTTTATTTTATTTCATTGAATTCATAAAGACAATTGCGATTGTTATGGATAAGATTAGGATTTACAATATAAAACATTGAATTTCGTCGCTAAAGTGTTCCATTTCCAAAATGAAATTGGTTATAATAATTCTTAGCGCGCTTTTCGCGCTAGTAGTAAATAGTCATGGTGTTCATCGCGTCCGTTATTTACAACCGCTTCAAGGGAGAATTATTGGAGGAGAAAATGCGAGAATTGAAGACGTTCCTTATCAGGTAACTCAATATTAAAAACTAGAAAATATGTTGTTTGCGTAATTCACTACAAACTGTAAGTTTTTTGCAACAACTTGTGCAAACAAACTTAAAGGTTAGAGTAGACCAAATTCTTGTTTTCTCGTTCTAGGTGGCTTTATTAGACCACGGCTCACAAATATGCGGTGGTTCTATTATTTCCGCAAACTGGGTTTTAACAGCAGCTCATTGTATCGATGGGTAAATAATTTCGAAATCAGTAATACAGCATTTATACTACTTACAAAACCGATGTTTCAGGGTAAGACTTTACAGATTATTAAATATAAAATTATATAATCATAAATACATTCACTTAAACGTTCAATCATCTGTACGCTCTCAACAAAATCGTTTACAATATTTAAGAATCTGTAAGATCTTACTCTAAAAAAATCTGATGTGGCCAGCACATGACCTCCCGCCAATTTCTTGTTAAAAATAGCAATGAGTTTTAAGTAAATATCACTTCCGGTTGATCATTTGTTAACAAAATCTAATTTGTTGTTCCAATAAATAGAAAGTCTGTAGTCTGTATACGAAATTTTTGATTATACAGGGTGTCCCATAACTTCAGGTACATATTAGAAGGGCATATAGTTCTTAATGTCCTGATTACGGAACAAAAAGAATTTTTTCAAAATTCCTATAATTAAGGGTAGTTCACTTAAGAAGAACATTTTTTGTACCCCTGGATACTATAATATTTGGAATAGTGAAATTAGTTATAACTATTACATAAAATAATTTAACAATGAAACCTAATGAAATGATTGTATTATGCAAACATTTCTTATTAATTAGATATAACACAACGTAATATTAAATATTAAAACTACCTATTCAACCAGTGTCCCAAAACTGTTTCCTTCAAAAACCTCAAAAACTAATGTTTGAATTTTGAAAAAATTCTATTTGTTCCGTAATCAGGACATTAAGGACTATATGCCCTTCTAATATGTACCTGAAGTTATGGGACACCCTGTATTTTGTTTTTGCTTTGAAAAGCTGTTGACAGCTCCATATTAAGTACCACTTCTGGTTGATCATATATAGTCTAAGGCCCGGTATTTTCACTTCCGAATAAAGTTTCGAATAAGTATTCGTTAAATAAATTTATTCTATATATTTATCCAACGAATAACTCCATTGAGTCTTTTCACACATTTCACAAAAACAAATAGCTATCTGTCGAATAATTTTAACATTCGTGAATTGGTAACCTTGCAGAGTGAATTTATGTCAGTGGAGAAGGATGGAGTTTTGCATAACCACGTTAAGCAGACAAGGATGAAATGTGTTAATTTTTTTTGAATCTGTACTTGTCAAAATTTTGTTTGACATCCTTAATATCATCTATATCCTTCTGCATTTTTACCCCCGGAAGAGTGTAGTTTAAGAAGTAATATATTGCAGTTATCATACGCGGTAACCGAAATTATATGTATATTGTAAAATTGTCCTTATAATTTTTGTATATTCCTTTCAGTTCGAGGTAAATGTATATTGTATAAAAGTATTCAAAATCCGAAAATATTTTACCAGCATCAAATGTCAGGATCTTTATAATGATTTACCCAACAAGGGATTTACCTATGTATGCACTGTTTGAGATCAAATACGAACCGCAATTTGTAATAATAAAATAAGAACAGTTTGTTTTCATAATCGGAATCTGTCAAAAATTTCCTTGATGTGTGTGGTTAGGTCGCTATCTGATCGTGCGTTTTCGATATCTCGCATTATTTATTCATTCATAGTTCAAACAATCATCAGAATCATTAAAAATATTTAATATATCCACTTTGTTAATAATCTGCACTATGTAGAAATGTAATGTACTTACGAATAAACCCTTTATTCGCTACCCAACTAGCGAATAACTTATTCTGCGAATAACAGATGTTATTCTTTCGAATAAATTTATTTGCAAGTGAAAAGACAACAAAAATATTTATCCGAAGGTTAAATATATCTTTAGCTTTATTCGGAAGTGAAAATACCGGCCCTTAATCTAATATATTGTTTCAAATTATATACGAGTTTTAAATACCAAATTTGAGAAGTTTTGGATCATTTTAATATATTTTTTCAAGAAAATCTGTTTAGGGCTTTCAGTAAAGTACCACTTCCGAACTATCAATTTTAGCAAAAAATCTAATATGCCATTCTCATTAATATAAAAGTCTTAAATACCAAATTTAAAAAGTTTTGGATTATATCATACTATATTTTTCACTAAAATCTGTTACACAGACATCATTGTAAAAATAGTAAGAACGTGTTGTGGGGACCCTAATTCGTGCTTATTCACTGAAAACTCCCTACCGAATTTTTGAACCGAAAACATTACCTCCCTTATCTACGGTATGGCGGAAGGAAAAAACTATAAATACTCACCGAAACGTCGGTTTTTTTACGAATAAATGTGGTACGACAGAAATTTCAAGTATTTACACTTATTTATATTTATGTTTATTTTAAGTAAACAGCCAAATTATATGAGCGTTGCCGTGGGTACTTCCCAATGGGCTGTAGGCGGTACTAGACATAGAGTTTCCCGAATTATTGCCCACCCTCTATATAACGTAGACATTTGGTTAGATTATGACTATGCCCTACTTGAAGTAAGTACTAAATCAGTCATATATTAAGTGCCAGTTTTACAAAAATTGTGGTTATAGATATTGGATCCAATTCCAATTGGAAGTCCAACTGTCCAATCCATCCGTTTAGCGTCTTCCGACGCCCCCGACGGAGCAATGGCTTTAGTTTCTGGCTGGGGCCAAGACCATCAGCGTATCGCGAACTTAAAAAAAGTTAACGTTCCCGTTGTTTCGCGTGAAAAGTGCCGTCAAACGAACGGCCAAACTGGCGTCACCGATCGTATGATGTGTGCAGGTTGGCCGCAAGGGGGCGACAACACCTGTTTCGGGGATTCCGGTGGGCCCCTCGTGTTGAACGGCGAACAGGTAGGAATTGTTTCGTGGGCTTTTGGATGTGCAAATCCTTATTCTCCCACGGTGTTTACGGATGTGCCCAACCAGAGAAATTGGATTAGGGAACAAACGGGAGTTTAACAATAAATATTTAATTGTATATTAATAAAAAAAAAAACTTAATAATCTTGTGTGATATCTATTTACCTATATCCTTGAATTTGTGCGGACCACGGACTTGGAAAACTTACAGGAATGCATTTAAGCAGTAAGTCAACATTATTAAAAAAAAACACTTTATTGGAAATATGAACTTCTATACATTACTAAGTGTCTGTACATTTATTTCGTACATATTTTCAGCATGAAATACATGAAAGAATAAGAATAACGCAATACAAACAAATTTAATAAGCATGTTTTCCTATTACGTCCTTCACTTTTATACCAGATTTCATGTAAAATTATGCGTCAAATTTATTAAATAATTAGTAGGAAAAAAATTCAAACGTAATAATATTGATATACAGTACCTGCGACCCAAAAATGTGTAGAATTCACTTACAGAACAAGAAGTGTTGCAAGTACTAACTTATGTAATAATACTACACGTCTACTATGCAACAAATTTATTTAAAACTACATCAAATTATACATACATACTTGTTTAATATATACCTACATTAAAAATTTACATCCATTAGCTAACTTTCACATCTTAAAACGGGTAGATAATGCGGAACATATTTTTGTATAGGTATAGGGATCGTGCTAAAAATCGCATATCGAAATTTTGGTAAATGACCACGTTTTAAGGTCCCTAGAATCCAATTTTAAAATTTTCACGATGATGTGTGTGTGTGTATGTGTGTGTGCGGGCGTGCGTGTGTGTGTGTTATTATAAAAATTAAAGATTATTCCATTTTCTACAGGTTTGCTTCAATACTTTTTCAATATATTTTATGGATAAATTTATACAGTAATATAAAAATTATATCTCGGAGCTTATGCTTTAAACACATCTCCGTGGTTACATAGTTCAGCTCAAATGTATGTAACTGACAGATAAATGTCACTGTCAAAAACATAATCATTTCAAATTAATAATAGTAACGTTCTAAACGGAAAATTGTAAATAGAACAATAGTTTCATGGAAAGGATCTTAATATAGATAATTGCTAGCATTAGTAAATATGCAGGTACGTATTTAAGGTAGTTCACCAGCTACCGTCCAGGCCAAAAATTTGATCGCGTTGAACGTATACTGCGCATTCTACGATAATCCCTCTCTAAAGAAAACTTTTGATAGGTGACTGTACTTTCATGTGCCGTATGTCATAAGTATGTACACCCACACCGCTACGAAACGTTGTTAACGGAAAGCTGGCAACGTCGCGCTTTAATCGTAAGGGGAAGGGGGGAATAGCTCTAGCAGAGAGCCGCTGAATCCAGCCGTAGTTACAAATTCGCCATTTTGACGTGACTTATTCCCGCTGTCAATTTTGACGTAATAAAAATAATAATATAACGAATTATATATAGATAAAACATATTATTTACATTTGCATTTTTTGTATTTTTTATTCATTCATATCTTTGAAAAACCATATAACAACGTTATAATAGTTAAATTGATTTTTTGACATTCTAAAAATGACATTTAAATTTGATTTCTGCTGGATCGTAGCCTACTTTATTAATACAAGACCGGGAAACAACTCAAATTTTGTTTCAAAATCTGCCCAAAACTCTAGTTCTAAAACCGGTAATGAGGGCGTGATTTATTCCTGCTGTCATTTAAATGTCATTTTAAGACTGTCAAAAAATCAATTTAGTAGTTCTAACGTTGTTATACAGTTTTTCACAAATATAAATGAATAAAACATATATTAAATGCAAATGTAAGTAACATTTTTATCTATATATTTTATTAGTTTTACCCTCCCCCCTGACGTAAACATACAGTGTTGCCGCTGCATCTCTCCCTCGCGTTTTTCTGTCGTCGAGTACATTATTTTCACTACGATTTTTATTAAAATCTATAGAAGCAAAATGATGCTATTAATCAAAACGTTGGTTTTGGTAGCATTGGTCCTATGCTTCACGTGTTAAAATGTCTAACTTTCGAGGCGAATAGCTCATTTTCTGTACGTCAGAAGTTTATAAAAAAAAATCTGATGTAGCCAGCACAATACCTTCCGTCAATTCTGTGTATTATGTATAAATTCCATACATAAATTTTCTTGCAAAAGATTATAATTTTTTGGTATTATGTGATTCCCTTTCTCGGCAACTGAATTCCATACTCCTGATAACAAACAAACCACATGAAATAAGAAAATTATGAAATTTTGATTGAAAAATTATAACACTTGTCAGTTATGGACATAATTAATTGCTGTCATTTTGACACGGGTCAAAGTCATGTTACTGCACGCGCCCCATACATAAATTTTCTTGCAAAAGATCCTATATTCCCAGTAAAGTTATTTTATAAACAAACTATGCAAATTGCACTAGACACTGACATCTTCTTCTTTAGTTTTTCCCATTCGTTAGGGGGTAGCTATTTTTTATTTTCTTCTTCCACTCATTTTTGTTTTCCGTGTCGTCCTCATTCAGTTCCTTTTCTCTCAAGTCTTCTGCAATACAGTCTTTTCATCTTATATTTGGTCTTCCTATGTTTCTTTCACCTTCTATTAATATATTCATCTCTCCTCATAACATGTTCAAACCAATGTAATCGTCTCTCTTATATCTAGAAACTTCTAACACTAGAGTTACTTCCCTTTTTCTTTCATTGATTTACATTTTATTGATACTGACATCTGTCAATTTGAATTACCTGAATATATTAGCAGTTTCCATGGTTAAGTTAGCATAGCTGGCTGAATAATGAAATTTATATCAAATTTATTATCTTTATTCTTCTTTAACTCATATCTGTTGAATAACAAATATAAAATGCAATCAAATCGTATAGATAATAATATATTCTTTAAGTTATAATAACATTTAACTGAGTTTGCCAAGAAAAACTATTAAAATCTTCAAATGAGGGTACTTCCGGTTGACCAATTATAACCAAAATCTAAACAGATCTGCATATGGTTGTAAGGAAGAGGAATACGCAAGAATTGTAATTTTTGGAATTCTATTATTGGAGATATCGTGTCCGAAACGGCGGGGATACACACACACACATACACACACACATACACACACACATACACACACACACGAACACACACACACACACATACAGACATCATCGTAGAAATAGTAAAATCGTATTGTAAAGACCCTAAAACGTGCTTATTCAATGAAAACTAACCAACGAATTTTTTGACCAAAGACAATACCTTCCTTACCTAGAGGTGACGGAAGGTAATTAACTGTGCATGTATTAGGTCATTCTTAACACAGTTAAATTTTTATGAACATCTATAGAAACTCGATTTACTGGTGAACTACCTTAAATAAAGAAATAAATAAATATATTATTACGGTATATTATCCATTGCTAGGTGTGCTAATCTGATTTGTACACACATAATGTTGATGACATATTTGTATTGTGCGGGCGTTTACCACAAGGGTTAACGAATAGAGTTTTTAAAAATGAACTCTTTACTTCAAACTTGTAAAATACTTTATTATATTATGTGTAGTTACATACAGTAAGTACAATGAGAGTAGAGAACGAACAAAGCATCTTATCAACTAAAGATGTCCTTTATATACCCTCCCTTATCAAGTGGAAAGTTACTAAGTATAATGATGACTCAAGTGAAATATGGTGAAATATATTAAATACGCATATATAATTTGTACGTATGTATTAATTAATTTACAATTATTTCTAAGTGAATCCTTATTCCTTTTACTGAATATAAAATTGTTTGATACAACATAATCATTCTCAGTAGTGCCAATGTATGGTACGAAAATAAACTATAATTATTTGAAATAATTTTTTATTCCGTAAAAGGAGTAACGATTGACTTGGAAATAATTGTAAATATCATTAATATATACATTACTTAATACTAGTACTTTTTTTTCTTCTTCTAAAAATAAATAACACCCAATAATTTCCACAAGTTATATTTCATTTTATAAGGTTTTTTCAGGTCGATGACGTGGCCCTCTGCCTACTCATTTTCATATATTGCTTTAGTTTGGTAAATGACATCTGTCATAAAGTTTTAATAATCACTGAATTCATTAATTTATTTATCAGTAAGCATGGATACATTTATTATCGCAGAAAACACTGAATAAAACAATATTAACAATTAAGTATCAATTATTATAAACTTTCATCTGTCTGTCAAACAATGCAACTATTTGAATTGTATGTTCTGTCTTGCATGGCACTCTGTAAAAAGCTTAAAAACGGATATTTTATTTTACGTTTTTCTGTTCCCAAGAACCTATTACATCAATAAAGTTAAGCTTATCTGGTGCAGTATTTAATCCTGAACATTGTTTTTATACTATGAATAGGGTAGTATTTACAGTCATATAAAAAAAATTACCATCGTATTTCCTATGATCCATAAAAAGTAGACACCCGGTAACAGTTTAAAATAATATTTATTTCAATTTATGACATAGTGTACATGCATGTATAGTTTGGTTCACGAAAGATGACAATTCAAGGCCATTTGTTCGAAGAAAGAATAAACAACATTTTATATAGCGGTAGTATAAATAGCAACGTTATGTATTAGAAAGCGATAGATTATTTGACGTATGTCTACGTGATTTATGCTATATAACAGATATACGTTCCATATTCACATTGCTCTCTAACACACTAAAAATAATAAGAACGTATGTCGGTGAGTTGCTGGTATGCAATTATCTATTGAACTGCCCTCTACGTTAAAGCAAATACAGTGGCGGAGTTTGTTTTTTGAATTTGACGCACGATTTGACGTTTAATCAAAATCAACGAATAAGTTTCTAATTTTGTTCCGCAATTTAATTGAACATAAGCAAGGGTGAGAAAGGAAAAACTTTGCGAAGGCAAGGTACTTAATTTGTGCATAATGAACATGAATATTTTCAACGGGAAACAGAAAATAATGGACCATTATTAGATCTTCATCAGGTGCAGCAGGTAATTCACATATATTTTTTTAATTTAAATTAAGCTAATTTAAAATACTTTCCGAAAATATATACACTATTCCATTTTAAAAAATCTGTTGTGGCCAGCACAATACTTCTCGCCACTTCCTTTTTTTGGTTACATAAGTATAGGGCGCGAACAGTCATGTTACATTGTTGGCCTTGACAAGCAGATGTGGGGGGCCCGTTTCAGAATGATAATTAGTAATTATGTACATAGATGTCAAATGTCAGAATTTTTCATTACAATTTTTAAGAATTTCTAAATTCACGTAGTTAATTTGTCACCAGGAGTGTGGAATTTACTTGTCGAGGAAAATAAACCACATGGAATTGGAAAATCACTAAATTTAGAATGAAAAATTATGATACTTGATATCTATATACATAATTACTAGCTATCATTCTGACATGGGCCCCCATATCTGCTTGTCAAGGCCAACAAAGTCACATGACTGTTCGCGCCCTAATGTATTTAACATATCTTGTATACCTATACTATAACACCAAAAATTCTACTTATACCTATTCCTTATATTTAGATTTTTAAAAATTTAAAGAAGACTTTTTTTCAAGAATCTTCTACTTCCGGTTGTCCAATTGTTACCAAAACCTTTTCAGATCTTCCCATGAATGTCCGATTGGGAAATACGTCGTTAAACAAATTTAAAGTCGTATAAATTTTGAGTATTCGTCCTCCCAACATCCCACACACATACATCCACACACACACACAGACATCATCGTAAAAATGTTAAAATCGGATTGTACGGACCTTAAACGTGCTTATTCAATAAAATCTGGATATGCGATTTTTAGCATGAATCCAATACCTCTCTTAGCGAGAGGTAAAAATCTAATCATTATGTAATCTAGTAATAAAATATACAATCCATACCGTATTTGAGATGTAAAAAAGTGTGTGTTGTGAGATAATATTTAGTGTTTCTATTATGGAGTTTCTAACAGCCCTTAGAACGCTTATACGAATAAAATGTCACATGAATTTTTACACTGGATAATACGTACATACAAATATAAGGCGATTTCGGGCGACAACCGTTCACTTGCGGTATGTTGCGTTCACACATTCGGGCGCTAGGAACAGCTTACCCGGTATGCTTGGATCAGTGTTCACAGCTGAACGGGTTAGCCGGGTCAGCTTCGGTTCACTATTTCTATCTCTTTTTATTATGTCATTTTCTTTTGAAATGTCAAAAATCAGAACAGTCGGTGTCGTAGTCTTTATGTCAAAAAAGAATTATTTTTTTGAGACATTTCAAATATGGATAAACTATCTTTCTCTGTAGAGATATTGTAGAAATATGCGATACTGTGGAAGTAACGAATTTATTATGTACAGACGTACAGAATAAAGTTTAAAAAATGAATTAAAATAATAATGATTTGTTTGTAGATGATACGTATTCTATAAAATGTATTATGGAAAACCTCTAGGAATAATGAAGCATGTTGAAGATTCAGCAATTTAAATCCATCGCTTGTTGATATTAAAGTGTCGCCTTTAGCCAGATAACATTGCTTTTTCTAAAGGAATCGAAATAAAACCTCCACTAGATTGTTTAATGTGTATTAATGTTCCTAGTTCTTTTAGCAATGCTTTGCTTGTATGTAATAAAATCATAATTTAAATAATTAGATATCCACTTTTCGTAAAAGTCTCGTATTCTATTATGTTTATTCTTCCGTATATTAGATACATTACAGAACAACAGTATCATTCTTTTTATTAAAGAATATAAATAATCCACTATTATTTAACACAGAAGTATTTGTCATCCAGTGCTAAATATAAACACAATTTAATTTTCTTATTGATGCATTGGTGCATGTCAGACACTATTTTTTTGACAGTTATAATATACATACATAACCTCCAAGCACAGTGTCAACAAGTGACCCAGACAATTTTTGGCGCTAGCACTGACCATATCATACCGTAACTGACCGTAACTAATCCAAGCAAGTGAACGGGTATGTCGCCCGAAATCGCCTATACAGATCTACAGTCTATGATGACAGTTATGGGTTATTTGTTTTTGAATCTTGTCAATGACTTGTACTAACCTAAATGTGTTAATTTATGACACCCTGACAGATCTGGGTAAATATATTAGAGATAATATTCTTACAGCGGTAATAATAAATAATTTCCCATTTCCAGATTAGGTATTCTGAGAATATCTCTTAACCCTATGTTAAAATTACGTTTATGGAGAATTTATTCTGGAGTTAAGTCTTATTCCATGTTTATTATTATACATTTGTGGGTGATTATATGACAATCGTTTCAGATCGCATAACTCCAATACCACGATTCCAAAAATTATAATTTTTTTCGTATTCCTCAAGTTTAGATCCAAATGCAGACATTAGATTTTGATTATAATTGGTCCACCTGAAGTACTCTCATTTGCAACTTTTAACAGTTTTTCTTGAAAAAAGCATAACGATATTTAATATTATTATAAATTTTAAACAATATATTATTCTCTATATGATTGGATTGCATTTTATATTTCATAGTCAATGGATATAGTTAAAGAATTATAAAGAAATTAAATTTCAGCCAGCTATGCTATAACCATGGAAACAGCTACTACATTAAGAAAATTCTAACTGACAGATGTCAGTGTCAATGAAAAGAAAATGAATGTGGCAGAGATGAGGATGTTGGGGAAGACACGAAAAGATACGGTAAGGAATGAAATAATAAGGAAAATAACTCGAGTATTAAAAGTTTCAATAGATATATAGTTAAAGAATTATAAAGATATTCAATTTCATAAATCAGCCAGCTATGCAAACCATGGAAACTGCTAATATATTCAAATTGGCAGATGAGGATATTGAGATAGATGTTGGGAAGATAGGGTAAGGAATTAAAAAATTAGGAAAATGGCTCGAGTGATACAAATTTCTAGAAAGATACAAGAGAGACCATTACATTGGTTTGAACATTTCATGAGGAGAGATGAAAAATATATTGGAAGAAGAATGAACAGCTTAGTAGTACAAGGTAGAAGAAACAGAGGAAGACCAAAGATAAGATGGAAGGACGGTATTGCGTAAGAATTGAGAGAAAAGGAACTGAATGAGGACGACACGCAAAACAGAAATGAGTGGAAAAAGAAAATAAAAAATAGCAATCCCTAACGAATGGGAAAAGCTAAAGAAGATGATGTCAGTGTCAAGTGCAATTTGCATAGTTTGTTTATGAATTAATTTTACTGGAAATAAATGGTCTTTTGCAAGAAAATTTATGTATGGAATTTGTATATAATATACACAGGATTGACGGAAGGTAATGTGCTGCCCACATTAGATTTTTTTGTACTGAGTGGACCAAATTCGAATTCATTATATTCTTATTATACACGTTACTGTAAATTGACCTATATTTATGGACCAATTTTTTGAGACAACATATAATGAAAATAATTTCTTTTTTTCCTTATTTTATAAGCTTTCCAATTAAGTACAATAACATTTCTTTGTTTTTAACATGAACAAAACATGAATTATTATTTTTTTGGGGTGAAAAATATTAAATTTATCAAGATTTAAATGAAAAAAATAATTACAGATCATCATTGTTTGTTTTGATTCCATATCTATTAATTAAATTCTCAAAATTATTTTTAATCAACTATTTTCGGATGTTAATTATTTTTTTATCGGCGTTATAGTTGGCTTTGATACAATTCGAAATATGTGGTTTAATATGCTTTCTGAAGTACATAATTTAGAAAAATGAGTAAAAATAAAGAAAATAACATTAAAATAAATAAATGATGATCTATAATTGTTTTTTTTAATTGTTTCTTAATAAATTTAATTTTTTTGACTTCAAAAAAATAATCATTCATGTTTTATTCATATTTAAGACATATGAATGTAGTTTTACACATCGTTGAAAAGCTTATAAAATAGGAGAAAACAAGAAACTATTATCAATATATGTTCCCATTTAAAAAATATGTTTGTGTTACTAATTTTTGAAAAAATCCAATTACACCACGATATTCAATGTAAAGAATCTGATCTGACCAACACAGTACCTCTCGCCATTTACCTATGTATATAATTTTTATATTACTTTATAAATTTATCCATACAATATATAGAAAAAGTATTAAAGCAAACTTGTAGAAAATGGAATAATCTTTAATTTTTATAATAACAAATTGAGAAAAAATTACATTTAAAGGTATTTGTTGAAGAAAAACTGTCTTGAGCTTCAAGTAAACTGCCATTTCCGGTTATCCGATTGCCACCAAAATCTAATGAGTTCTTTCCATATTAGAATAAGGTAGAAATACATGGTTTCAAAACTTTCTGAGTGGTAGTATTTGAGTTAGAGCGCAAAGACGATTCACACACACACACACACATACATACATTCATACATACATACATATACATATAATAAATAAAAAATTCAACCAGTGGTTCTCAAACGGTAGAATAAAATTATATTTTTTTAAATGGCAACCTATATAAATTTTATGTCCATTAGATAGAGAATTTTTTTTCTGATTTCAACGATATAAATATGATATGGGGTTGTATAACAATTATTTCGAGAAAAATGATATTAAAAATCAGAAATAATTCTACAATATTGAAGTAGGCTATGCAATAAACAAATGCAAACAAATGATACAGGTAGTAGTAGTTCATTTGTTATTATGAATTTCTTAGTAAAACAAGTTATTTTAGATATAAGAAAATAATATACTATCGTAGCCTAGGCAATAGTCGTATTAATAGTTGTTTATTGCATAGCCTACTTCAATATTGTAAAATTATTTCTGATTTTTAATATCATTTTTCTCGAAATAATTGTTATACAACCCCATATCATATTTATATCGTTGAAATCAGAAAAAAATTCTCTATCTAGTGAACAAAAAATTTATATAGGTTGCCATTTAAAAAAACATAATTTTATTCTACAGTTTGAGAACCACTGGTTGAATTTTTTATTTATTATTCCTCATAAATTAAGCCCTTTTTCCTGGTAATTTTTTGTATATAACATTTTTCTCTAAAGTCATTAGTTCGCCCAAAAAAGCGCTGGTTATTTTAAAGGAAACAGCCTGTATAACTACAGTTACATAACATAATCTACCAAAAAAATTGTCGCTAATCTAATTTATTTTTGAAAGGCCAGCTAAACATTTTCCTTTATCTTTTAGAATAAGCAAATTTTGGCCTGTAGCTCGAAAAACAAAAGACGATAGAAAATTCCTGACACCTATTAATGTTGTTTCAAAAAGTTAGTCCATAAAGACCTACAAATTTTCGCAAGTAAGTAACAAATGGCAAATTATTATAATTTTATTTCAATTTTTTCTACAAAATTACCGCTAATAATAAAACTAGTAGAACAAAGACCGGTCTTTCAATGTAGTTTACTCCGTTGCACAGATCGGTGTCACATATGTAGCAGCGCAAAGTGATAGCCACAATGTAGTCTAACTGGCGATTATTGTTTTTATCACAATCTTCTTCGGTCATACAAGTTCGATTGTAGAGTATGTTATACTTCCGCGGGCTACCTGAAATTTAAATATTATTTTATTTCAAGGGAAAGTGTTTTTAAATAGTACATTAAAACACAAGTATCATAAGGCATTCTGTTAACGTACGAGTCCAAGTTTGGAAAACGAGCCGCTAGGCGAGTTTTACAAAGGACGAGTGCGTCAACAGGCCTTATGATACGTGTTTTTTATACTATTTTTTCTATTGAGGTATTTTTACGATTAAATTTATTTAAATTGCGACGTCAAATTATGACTAGGTATTTTTTTGTTAGTTATGTTTATGTTGGTAACGCTTCTCGCTAACAATTGAAATTTCATATTTTGTCAACTATTGATTAATTAGTGTATTGCAAGGTGTATTGTATTTATGATTCAAGGTCTGATTCTGGTTGTGAAATTAATATTATATTTTTTTCTAGTCCTATCACCTAAAGAAAGTATAAAAATCCATAATTAAAAGTAATATGTTGAAATATTATCAACAACTTACCATTTTGAGGTTACCTGTCATCTGTCAGTTATGAAAGCATGACTACCAACTCGAGAACATGAAAGGCGCCAAAAATTGTACGCTTATAGATCTTCTAAACGTCGTGTTTGCAGTACAAAACAGTGCGTTTATAGAAACATAAGAACACCGAAATAGAAAAAAAATATAGTCAACATTTTTTATAAACCATAGGAAATACAATGGTAAAATTTCCACATGGCTATAATTTATGTCCTATTAATTGCAGAACGAAAGTGTAAAGACGAGAGTGGTTTGAAAAGTCCATGCAAAGTTCGAGAGATGGCAACACTGGTACGTATCGAGGTTATGTTTAGTTAGTGACATGTCTTGGAAGAACGCTCACCAAGTTTCAACCAGATCGATCTATTTCGGGGTATTTGGCGTTCGTTTAAATTGAGAATATCGAGTGATTTTCAAAAAATGGAAAAGAATTTCGTGTGTTGATCAAACATTATTTTATGAAAGGCAATTCGCCTCAGAAAACTAAGGAGAAGCTTGATAAACATTATGGTGAATCTGCACCTTCGAATAGAACAGTTTATAAGTGGTTTCAAAATTTTCGGAGTGGGCATATGAGCACAAGTGACGCTGAACGTCCTGGACGCCCTATCGGTGTCACTACTCCAGAATAATCCTCATCGACTATTTGGAAAAGGGTAAAACTATAACAAGTGCATACTATTCATCGTTATTGGACAAACACCGAGCTGCAAGAAAAACGTCCACGATTGGTCCACAAAAAGGTCCTTTTCCATCACGACAACGCACCCGCTCACTCATTTATGATTGTAGCCGCAAAATTGATGAAATTAAATTTCCAACTCGTTCCACATCCTCTCTGTTCTCCAGATTTGGCTCCTTCGGACTACTATTTGTTCCCCAATATGAAGAAATGGTTGGCGGGAAGAAGATTTTATTCAAACGAGGTAATTGCAGAAACGAAAGCCTATTTTGCAGAGTTGGACCAATCTTATTATTTGGAAGGGATCAACAAACTGGCGCAGCGTTGGATGAAGTGTATAAATCTAAAAGGAGACTACGTTGAAAAATAATTAAAAAAATATCCCGAAAAATTAAGTAGTTTTCATTTTTGCACGGACTTTTCAAACCACCCTCGTACAAAAAATATTTAGAATTAAAAATGTATATGAGGGATGTAGAACAAGAAAAAATTGAGATTATGTGCTCATACTGTAAATGTAAGTTTTAATAGATGTCGCTAGTTTTCTTGTTTTGTGAAATTATCTGGAAATTATTCGGAAGACAAATAAAGTCCAAAATTTGGACATACTTCATTTTTCATTTGAAAAGTTTTGTTGTATTTGCCGTTTCATTATGGATTCTAAGGATGATTTTAGTAATTGTGAGGACTCAAGACTATGTTCCTACTTTTTCTTCGTCGTCGGAATCTTCAGGATACAGATTTTATGAGTTAAGTTGTTCGTTGTGACTTTTTTTTTAAAAAATAATGCTGTGATAAAAGCTACATTCCCTTTTGAAAGACTTGCAATAGATTTTAAGTGTTATATACGACCTCCGAATCTAAAATTCAAATGTTCCTCCATATTTAATATTTCCAACCACTTGACAAATAAATTTCGATGTGTTCTAGGATTGGAAAATCTATGCTGTGTTCTTCCTAGAATACGATTTTGTAATATGTTTTGCTAGTAATTAATATAAGAATATATTTTCACTTACCGGTAGCAGTAGGTACAATTCGGTACACCACAATTTAATCATCCCATCTTAAATATTAAAATGTTTTTTTCACACATAATAACTATACAAGACGATAAACACAATAACTGTCTGAATCGTTTCAATTTAAAGTGACAAATGTCACAATTCGCGCGAACAAGTGAAAAAAAATTGACATACTAACGATACTGGTGTCGCCATCTCGTGCATGGAAGCAAAACTAAAAATGCTATTCCGGTATCTGCCATTTGCGTTTCCCGGGCCTGTCTCAGACAGTCCAAGGTCATAGAACGTTGTAGCAAAAGATGAAACTTGCCGTTATGGAATGTCGTTACTGTATATGTCTCTATTATTCTGTGCCCCTAGCTCAAATATCTCCGGCTCTACTATAACGCACGGCATGTTTCGGGGTAAATAACTTACGTGTATATCTTATAACAGCGCAGAATTCATCTTCATTTTTACACATTACATTTTCCCAATTTTTCCTATTTTCCATGCATTTCGTACAATTGTAACACAATAAGCAGTTCCCTGTGTTGATAAGCAATAATACAATGATTAAAATGTTTCCTGCCAAATAATTTCTTTTAAATGTCACTGTCATTTTAAAAACAAATAATGTAGAATATGGCACTGTTAAGAAATTAAACTCATCAACTAGATCCTTTATTTTCCATCCAAAATAAATAATCTACTATACTGTATTTCACATAATAGACTTGTGGTCGATAGTATAAACATTTTTTTTACGTAACCAAAGTTTATCTGATGGTTAGTTTGAATGATCGATTTTGCTCGTTCAAAGTCAAGTTCATTTCTTAACTGACGTATACGAATATGATAAATCCAATTTTGTTTACTTTACAGTACTATTTAAAAGGTTAAATTTTGATTCGTCGAGCTCATATATATAGTGAGGAAGATCAAGTTATGCATTTTAAACTTCTCCGCGTATTTCGGGATAGAAACAATCCATTTGAAGTTAACATAGAATTTAAATTAAGATTTTGTAGAAAAATTTAGTCCACAATTAGAAACAGTCATACTGCGAAATACGTCTATCAATTCACTGCTACAAATTTTAATTCCTCTGAGGTATCGCAACAGGAATATTTCAGAGTGTACCTGGTGATCTTATTTCAGTTGAGAAATCTCGAATAATACACAAAGTAGTACTCGATATAGCGTTGTTTCGTCCCAGTTACATTAAAATGCCCCAGACAATTGAAGAAAAGTTAAATAATCGATTAACAAATTCAATTTTTACCTCTCGCTAAGAGAGGTATTGCATTCATGCTAAAAATCGCATATCCAGATTTTATTGAATAAGCACGTTTCAAGGTCCCTACAATCCGATTTTAACATTTTTACGATGATGTCTGTGTGTGTGTGTGTGTGTGTGTGTGGATGTATGTGTGTGTGTGTGTGTGTGTGTGTGTGTGTGTGTGTGTATGTATGTAGGATGTTGGAAGGACGATTACTCAAAAACTATAAGACTTAAAAATTGTTTAACTACGTATTTTCCAATCGGACATTCATGGGAAGATCTGAAAAGGTTTTGGTAACAACTGGAAAACCGGAAGTAGAAGATTCTTGAAAAAAAATCTTCCAAATATTATTTTTTGAAATTTTTTCGTGATAATATTAAAGAAAATTAAATTCTCTATCTGATACATTTAAATATTTTATTATATATTCTATAGATTTAGAGATAAAAGAAATATAATATATAAAATAATCTGTTGTAATAAATTTTACAGCCGAAAGAATGCCATGGAAAATAGTTGATAATTTAAATTGTTTGTAACTGACAGATAAATGTCAGTGTCAGAAATTCGTAGATATTACTAAAGAGTTTTTCTGGGAAGTGCATACATTATATTATTTCTTAATGTATTAATAGTTAAATATTTAAAATTATAGGTCTATTACATATATCCTTCAAAAATACTGTCAATCCTGACAATGAATTGGAAACATTTCGAAAAAATAGAAGAGGACAAAATTTCTTCATAAAATAAATTTAAAATTAAACAATCTAAATATAAGGAATAGATATATGTAAGTAGAATTTTTGTTGTAGAATGTAGGTATACAAGAAATGTTAAATACAATAGGGCTCCTTGACAAGCAGATATGGGGACTCATGTCAGAATGATAGCTAGTAATTATGTATATAGATGTAAATATCATAATTTCTCATTCTAAATTTAGTGATTTTCGAATTCCATATGGTTTATTTTCCTCGACAAGTAAATTCCACACTCCTGGTGACAAATTAACTACGTGTATTTAGAAAATCTTGAAATTCTAAATGAAACATAATGACTAATTATCATTCTGAAACGGGCCCCCACATCTGCTTGTCAAGGCCAAGAATGTAACATGACTGTTCGCGCCCTATACTTATGTAACCAAAAAAGGAAGTGGCGAGAGGTATTGTGCTGGCCACAACAGATTTTTTATTCAGGTAGTATTACAATACTTAATTTATCGTAAGCAAATTTTGTTTATTTTTTTCTCTTTTCTTAAGTTTTCGTAGCACATTTTTATTTGTGACATAAGTCACATATACGAAATATGTATATTGTATATACCACATAAATATGAGAAACTAATTTTGCGGGATAGTGCTAAAGTACAAGGACAAACTAGAACATATATTAACATGTTCACTGCCGATGACACATACGTTGTGTCATGGGGGTATTTTCGTGCTATGCCGATGACACAACGTCTGTGCCATCGTGATATTTTTCTATGCTTCAGTATTTCACAGGCATTAGAAGCGTGCAGTTGCGCTCTTGTAGGCACCTCAGGTGCACTAGTGTTTACATAGCTGCGTAGTTGGTTTTGGGTTTTGGGCTCTCTGAGTTCTACAATGGACGATCAATTGCCGGGACCATCGGTACAAAAGAAAGTACGTTCTTGTCGTGACAATAAGCCTTTATCAGATGCAGAATAAAGAAGCTTCTCTCCGGTAAAAGCTGCGAAGTGTTAGTTGTTTTTATTATCTTTCAATATTTAATCCTTAATTATTTATCGTTTAATAAACGTATTATTTTGACTAATAATATTTCTCCGATTATTTACACTTCACCCATATAAATAAAACATTACAATTGGTGCCAGGTGTGGGGTTGTTAATAACTGTGAAGTGTAAATAAAAATAAAGAAAATGGCGACTAAACAATTAAAATTAGGTGAATTGAAAGTAAGTGATCTCAAGACTGAACTGGAAGAACGAGATTTGGAAGCAACAGGAAAGAAGTCAGTGCTTCAAGAAAGACTGCGGCAAGCATTAATCGATGCTGGTGAAAATCCTGAAGATTACTTATTCGAAATTCCGTATGAGGCATCCGACGTTTGTAGAGATTTAATAGAATTTTGTAGAACATTAAGACAAGAAAGTTCTAGACGTTTGGATCGGATGTAGGAGGAAAGTTCTGGAAAAGTTAAGGAAAATTCCGGAGCACTGGAAGAAGAATTATTGGAACATTCTAGAACATTGGAAAGAGAATTGCATGAAAGTTCTGGAAAAGTGGAAGTAAATTCCGGAGCACTGGAAGAAGAATTAAAGGAATATTCTAGAACATTGGAAAGGGAATTGCATAAAAGTTCTAGAAAAGTGGAGGAAAATTCCGGAGTACTGGACGAAGAATTAATGGAACATTCTAGAACAATGGAACGTGAATTGAATGAGAGTTCTAGAAAAGCTGAAAAAGATTCTGGAATTTTTGAGCAGAAATTGGAAGAGGAATTGGAGGCGAATTCTGGAAGAGTAGAAGAGAATTATGAAATTCTGGAGCAAAAATTGGACCAGGAATTGAAGATGAATTCTAGAAGAGTAGAGGAGAATTCTGGAATTACGGAGCAAATGTTGGAGCGGAAATTGGAAAATCCTAGACTTCTGGAGCAAATATTGAAACAAGGATTGGAGAAAACTTCTAGAAAAACTGAAGAAAGCCTTCTGGAGGTTGGGGCCAATGTGGTTCGTGTGGGTCGTCTCGCACATCCTACGGCTCCTGACAGCGATTTGAAGTACCTAGCCACTCAGGGATTCATCTCCGGAGTTCGAGACAGCAATACTCAGCAAGCGCTGCAATTATGTCGCCCAAAAATTATGGTTAACGCACTCTCATATGTATCAGATTATGAAGCTGCTAAACAAGTTTCACGTAACCAATCGCGAGTGCGTAATATTTATGCTAAGGGAAATGTAAACACCGAAGGCATAGATGAAAAAGTGCGACGAATTACAAATGAAATGTTTGCAAGAAGAAAGAAACTCCGCTATTACAAAAGAAGACGAAAGTGAAAAAGAAAGAGACCGCGAGAGAGAAAAAGTGCGTGCTTAGTAAGAAATTAAAAAAATAAATCTAGGAAGATATGGTAGAGGTAAAGGAAGAAACCGTTGATGTCGAGGATGGATATGAAGAAAGAAGACGGAAGCAAAAAAAGAAAGAGAACGCGAGAGAGAAAGAGAGTGTGTTCAGCAAGGAATTAAAGAAGAAATCTAGGAAGAAATTCCAGATGTAGAGGAAAGCCAACCGGAAATGAATAGTTCTCCGACGAGCAGCTGCGATTGCAATCTAAGGAGTTTGAAACGGGGCCTGAAGACAGCGGGGAAGACGTGCACTTGGCGATTCGTATGGACAGCTCGAGTGGGAAACGAAAACTCGAGTTAGATAACAATGACGACGATGACATACCTCTCACCAAAAGTAAGAAGAAAATCAAGACAGAGAAAGGAATTGGAAAGAAAGGGAAGTATTGTTCAGAAGGCCATGCTAAGCGAGGCAAATATGGTAGTCGACTAGAAGAAAAACATTCCACCATTGCCAGAATAACAGTAGTCAACGATAGTTGCCCGATGGACTACGCAAGGACCCGACTTTGAAAATATTACTGGAATGGAAAGCGACGAGAGCAAACCAATATGAGAAGATGTTGCACCACAGTCAGATTGTAAAATCGTACTGGGCGCAATGTGACTCCATGGTGATTGATGGTCTGTTAAAGCGTGTAGTTGAGAATGCCATGGAACTGAGAAGGGAACTCAGTTGGTTATTCCTAAGAGTAGAGTATTAGACGTGTTAAAAGAGATCTGGAGGAGGCCATTTTGGAGTCGACAAAATTTTAGAAAGATTGCGCCAGCGATTTTACTGTGTTAACAAGGAAGACGTTAAAGACTGGTGCAAGAAAGGTGTGGTTTGCGCTGGAAGCAACGGTCCGCATAAACGGCGAAGAGCTCCAATGCGTGAATACAACGTGGGCAGTTCATTTGAGCGCATTGTGATTGACGTGGCCGGACCATTTCCAGAAAGCAAAGACGGAAATAAATATTTACATCGTGGTTGTCATGGACTACTTCACCAAATGGGTTGAAGCCTATCTATTACCCACCCAGGAAGCCATCACGGTCGCTGCAACATTAGTCAAAGAGTGTGTATGCCGGTTTGGTGTATTACGTGGACTAGATGGTTTGGATTGGAGGGTTGTTAAGAACATGTTAGAGATCCTCTTCCGCTATACCGGTATTGAAATTCTCGTCTGCAGCTTTAACCCTAACGAACAGAAAGGAGAACTCCAGCGGACCATCGACTGTCACTTCTTCAAGACTACCAAATGTACCAATGGTAATACCTGTAGATTTCGTCATCAAGAACTGTTCCGGGACGAAACAGTCTTAAGGAGGGGGCAGTGTGACGTGCGCCCCGGAGAGAAAAGTATACGTGCGCCGCTGAAAGAATGTACCAGAGCGATGACGTAATCCCGGAATTTCCCAGATGTTGGGTACGAACACGTAGAAAACAAGAATGTTTGAAACATTCTTTTCCAGCTTAATACGCTTGCAATTGTCTAGAAGTAGGGAGCTCCGTTGAGTAGTTTAATTTAATATATTCTTTTTATTAATATGAGTGGAGTTATTGATATCGAACAACTTATATCCATGGTGTATGAAAGGAGGGCCATTTGGGAAAAACGAATAAAAGAACATTCCAATAGAAAGTATAAAGGAAAATTAAAATCTTTCTTCAGGAAGAATTGGTTGTTTATGCCAATTGCGCCAATTTCTTCTCATACTTCCTTCTATTTCATTTAAGATGTAAAGAAAAGTATTTAATTCCATCCTCATGTAGTTGAAAAACCTTTCTGGATCTTGTTTTAGTTGAGGAAAAAGGTGATGGTACTCACCAAAATCCCGTCGCTTTCGATTGATTCCGTGTACTCCAACATTCCTTTTACGTTTAATTTTTAAATCAATATTTTCCAGTAAAAAAATTTCGTCTTCATTCGACGACATCTTCAGTAAATTGGTTCTAGAACTGATCTATACCTTGTGTGAAGGAATAGATAAATAAATATGCCGGCTTTGCTGGCGCTAATATCAAGCTTTCTTTGTGTGCACTACCAGCGTAAACAAGTGCCGAAAATAAGCGCTGGCAAGTACAAGCAACAAGCATGCCGATTTCCCAGCGTTCTACGTGTGCGTACCCTAACGTCCAGCCTGCCATTCCATCATTAATTTGTATAGAAAAGGTATTGGTAACAGACTTATAATAAAAGGAACAATTGTACGATGTCATAATCAACAGATTTGCTAATAAGAAAGAACGTTGGATTGAATTAATATACAAATGAATATTATATATATTTTTTAATTTTCCGTACATTTACAATAGGTATAATATGTAATTGTGTGTTGATTATTTATGTAGCGTTCAAAAATGTTTGACTGAAAAAGATTTTTTTCAATATTTAGCCTCACCTCACTCTAAATTCACGCACCGCCACTGGTAAATAGATGAATCATACCTAAAAAGAATAATTAAATTACACGTTCATAATAACTACAGCAAATACAATTAATTATTTAAATTGTGAATAATTATTATAATGATAAATGATTCCAAGAACATATAGTCTGATGACCGTTATACAAGTATTTTTGTTAAATTCTAACTTATATACTCGTACCTATACATTTCTTGTTATCATGGCCACATATGTGTTAATGGCTAAATATTACTATTAATTTTTAATTTGTTATTTATGAGTATATTCAATAGAAACTAAATATTTTATCTACCTTTTAACTAATGTTGGATATTATAAATTACTACATCAAATATACAGAATGATTCATAACAGGTGTGCCAAAATGAAACCAAAAATTGGGGGAGTCATTTTAAGTAAAACATGGTAACGAAGGTATGTGTGGAAACGTTTCGTTACATTTTTACAGCCCTTTAAAGATGCATCACATCAGATAATTTTTTATTAATAACTCTGGTACTATTTCTACTAAAATTTTGAAACTTGGTATGAGGATATTACTTTTCGATGCATATTTATATTCTTTTTCGTTTTTGTATCAACTAGAGGCATCTCATATGGGGATACGTTGAACGTTGAATATTACATACAATGCAAAAATACATACACATAAAATGTACTCTTACTGAAACTTGATAAACGCAGTAATTTTTGAGATTTTTTATGAAACGTGATAAACACAGTAATTTTTGAGATATTTTAATATATATAAAAAAATCTCTGGTACTTTCAAACGGGGTGAATCCAAAAATTTCAGGATATTTCCTTTAATAACTGTGTTAATTTATGAAATAAATTGGATTTTGCAACTGATGTTTAAACATCATTTTCCACTATAGTTTACATTTTTAGTATTTTAATTGTATATTTTTATACTGTCCGAATTCGCCCCAAGTTTTGGGGTCATTTAAAACGCACAGTAAACTGAAATCGTACCTTTCTATGACTGAATTCGGACACTAAATTGTTAAAAAAAATTGTATTTAGCTATTTAAAGTTTCATAATAATTTTTACACCTTTTTTAGTTGTAAATAATAATAGGTAGGTAAATAAATATATTTCATATTAAATGCAATCTACATAAAATAAGGTACATTTCTTCACATAAAGTGTTTGTATAAATGTATAAACATCGTTTGAGAATAATATAAAAAAAAACTCTTTAATTAGGTACATAAACACAGTTCGGTTACAAGTGAATCACATTTTCAATAGGTACATGAGTAGCTAGCGACACGGAAGCCTTCAACGTTGAACATTACATACTGTAACGTTTTATTTATATGGGTGAAGTGTAAAAATAAGAGAATTATTGTTAATTAAAATAATACGTTCATTAAACGATAAATAAATAGAGTAAATATGAAAAAGATGATAAAAGTAACTAACACTATGATTATAAACACTAAGAACATTATTAAATACTTAAACACTAAGATTTTTTATTTAAACAATGTTTATATCACTATATTTATTTATATAACTACATTTATTTATATAATTACTCGTAGAATGTTTATTTATACCACCCCGTGTTTATTGCTCGTTGCTTGTATATATCGGACTATCTCTCCGTTGTCCGTAGGATGGTATTTATACAGCCCATTATCCTTCTGAAATACAATTGATTTAGGTCAACGCTGCAATTAACACATCTAGGTGGTCCGTCGCCGGGGATTGCATCATCTGGGTAATTCCGGCGAAGGGATTACGTCATCGCTCTGGTACTTTCTTTCAGTAGCGGCGCTCGTATACTCTTAACTCAGGGGCGTACGTCACAATACAATGCAAAAATACATACACATAAAATGTAATTTTAATTTTTATAAGAAATCATTGGTATTTTTTTGATATAAATAAATAAACTTGGATACATATAATTCTGAGGTGTCTTAAACGCTTTCCTATAGCTTCCGTGTATATTATTATTTTACTGCGATGAAATATGAAACAAATAAATAAACAACTGATCGCCATAACAATTTTCCGAGCTAGTTCAGAAAGAAGGATTTTCCGGTTTGAAAAGTGATCAAAAACAGCTCATTTTCTGGACTATCTCGAAAAAATAAACTAAAGAACATAAATTTAAGCACCGAAAAATAAAATCGCCCGTATCAAAAAACAATTAAATTTCGAGTCCATGTATATTAAGATTTTTTATTTCTTTTTGATGATATTATATGTCCTTTAAATATTTAAACGTTATTTTTAACACCCTGTATATTTCAGTGAAGTGATAAATAACGGTCATACTACTATATAATAATTGTATCATATTTAAAATGGTAATAAAAAAAAACCTACCTTAAATTATTATTAATTGCCATGAAATACATATGTAACAACGATAACAAGAAATTTACAGGTATATAAGCAACAATTTCAAAGAAATCAACTAATCTCTTCAGGAAATAAAGATTTTATCATATTTCAAAGGTAAGTTAGGTACATGGTTAATTTATTTTTTCTTGTGTTATAAATTATTTAGGTATTTCATCCGGTCCCAGCAGCCGGAATTTATCAATACACCTAAAAGTTCCGGCAGCCGAAGAACAGCTTACTTAGTTTATATATTTCTCTATAAACAACAACAATAACCTAACGCAAAAAACTCGGCTCGAGTTTTCCAAGCGTATCTTTTGTGAGTTAGGTTAGGTTATTTTAGAGAAAAATACTATAATTCTATAAGCATCGTTATAACGTAACGAATCGTTAAAACGTTATATCGTCATGGTAATAACGAAAATCGTTTAATAGGCTTATTCTGTAAACGATCGTTATGACATTATGTATTATTATATCGTTATTATAACGATAATCGTTAAAGTGGTATTCTGTAAACAATAATTTAATTCTACATAACGAAAAAAGGATAACGATATCGTTATTTTTTAACGAGTAGAAAAATCATTCGTTACATTAAAGTTTGGTCAATAAGTCAGTATTTTTATTCATGTCAAAATAAAATTGCTATTATGTTGAATAGTGATCTCAAAAACCAGTTTTCTGCAAGGTAATATTAAAATAATTTAATAAGTTTTTATTCGTAGCGCCTAGCGCAAGCTTCCCAATTTGTCTACAAATGGTAGTAATAGCTGTAGCATAGCCTACAACAAGAAAAAGAAAGGGTCCGACAGCTGACTCCCACCAGAACTAATCTAACCTAGAAGTTTTGTTATATTGAATTATTTTAGATATTTTATTTCAAATTATAATTTGATTTTAGGAAATAAAGTTCTTAAATTGATCCCAAGGTTATTATTTTTCAAAATGTGTTACAGAATACGGATACGAAGATAACGATTATCGTTAAGTAGAAATAACGATTTCGTTATGATAACGATTCGTTAAGTGAATATTTTACAGAATAAGCCTCTTAGTTAGCTGTTCGTCGGTTGCCAGGACTTTCAGATGTATATTAATAAATCCCGGCATTCCCATGCTGTAGTTTACTTATTCTTATTAAAAGTGCTTAAAACTCATCCTACAAGTATAATTCAATTAACAAATTGTTTCAAAAGTGGGAATTGAAAATTTGTTCTTACTCTGCTTCGTTTATGCTCGTGATTTGAAAATACTTCCCGGTATCAGTCAGACTGCACCTGGTCCACTGTCAAATAATGTGATTATTTCATGTTATTTTTATAGAACTGTTTAAAAACGGATTTGCCACAATCAAAAAGTTGTGTATTTAATTTTTTTATTTGTTTCAGATGAATTTTTCTGGGTTACTAATGATTGTTGTCATGCTCATTTTGAGTGTACAAGAACCAAACATTATTTGGCCAGTGATTGATGATAATATATAAATAGAAATTCTAATTCGAACAGAAATTTCTATGGTCTCTAAGAAACATGATTTACAAAACTAAATGTGGCTTTATTTAGTTATTTTTTTGTTAAGGTATGATCCATTATTTGTAAAGTAAAATCAGGAAATAAAAAAGTTTAGCAAACAGTTTATTTATTCATTAGTTAGTGTCTCGTGATTTGTTGTTTATTGGTTTTCAGAATTGTTTATATTTATAGTTACGTTAATAGTATATTATTTAATGAGCATATAATATAGGCTATATGTTATTTTATTTATTTATTTATTCTGTCCAACAGGCGCACCCAATTACTTGACATGATTATAATTCATACAATACATAAAAACAATAGACAATATAACAATAGTGAGCATAAATACAAAATAATATGTTACATAACAAGTACTTAAAAATATTATATTTCACAACTTATAGCATGAATAAATTTTAATTAAATAATGAAGATTGCAATCTTTTAAAATTACTATCAAATATATCAATTCGATATTGTAATATGTGATATTTTTTAATCATTGTATAGATCGGTGAGTGGAGTAAAAAATTAGTTCGAGCTTGGAGAGGAATGAAAGAGTTGTACTATGGGACGTGCAGGTCGGTTGTCTGAAATTAATGTACTTAAGAATATTATAGTGGTGTACAGAATTACCTATGTATTAGTTTGTGTATAATTTGAGAATTTATTTTGCGGGAAGAAAGACTTTGGAATTTAAAGATATTCAATAATGTATCATAAGATATGGTGTCGGATAGTAATGAAAAACTTTAAAGTAAAAGTTTTTTTTATAAAGTTTTTATTAATGAAATATCATTAAACATTTTGGATATTCGTATATAAGAAATCCTAGAATTTTACTTACCGAGTTACAAATATAATTAATATGGTCTGTGAAAACAAAGTTTTTGGTAAAAATTATTCCTAAGTCTTTGACAGAAACTTACCGATTCGAGTGCTCGTCATCTAAGAAAAAGCCATTTACGTCATCAATAGATGCGGAAAGCAATGACGTAGTGATGACGTAGGCTTACACATTTTGTAGGCAGTGGCGTGCCATACATTTTCATTACAACTAAACGTCAGAATAAGACACGAACGACACCAGTGTCTGGTGTATCACGTGAACAGGGCAATGACAAAATTGGTTTCTGCGCTGGTGACGTAAATGGCTTTTTCTTAGCTGACGGGAACTCTAAGAACGGTATTGCGAATAGTAGAGGTGTTCGATACTAGCTGAACCACGAGTGTATGTGACAACGCAACATTTATCAATATTAACTTACCTCTCGCTAAGAAAGGTATTGGATTCATGCTAAAAATCGCATATCCAGATTTTAATGATTAAGCACGTTTTAAGGTCCCTACAATCCGATTTTAATATTTTTACGATGATGTCGTGTGTGTGTATGTGCGTGTGGATGTATGTGTGTGTGTGTGTGTGTGTGTTTATGTGTGTGTATGTATGTATGTGAGTTGGTTGGTAGGACGATTTCTCAAAAACTATAATACTTAATATATGTTTAACTACGTATTTCCGGAAGTAGCAGATTCTTAAAAAAATCTTCTAAATATTATTTTTTGAAAATTTTTGTTTTTGCTAGTATTAGAAGAGTCAATTCTCTATCTGATACATATAAATATTTTATTATATCTTTTATAGATTTAGAAATACAGAAATATAACTTATATGATAGTCTGTTGTAATAAATCTCACAGCCCAAATAATGTCATGGAAACCAATTAAAATTTAAAATGTTTGTGACAAAGAAATGCCAGTGTCAGAAATCCGGAGACATTACTGCAGACTTTTTCTGGGAGGTACATACATATATTATTTGTTATTGTATAATAGTTAAATATTTAAAATTATACGTATATTACACACACCCTTCAGAAATAGTGTTAATCCCGACAATGTCGGATAAGAGGAGATAATCGGGGCAGCCCTCAGCGCACAATAATGAGTGAAAAGGCGATGGATGATGCCTAGGAGAAAATATTTGAATTGTAGACGCTACAAACCGAACAAAGAGGAATAGGCGGACTGTACGAGAATACAGCCCGAAAGAAAACGATATTTAAATTTATACACGCAAGATGAAACTGAATATTGTTTCCACTCTGCAACGTAAAATACAGAAAAATTATATCACATCGAAATAATGAGTAACGATTAAGAAAAATATGCATTGAACTGCAAAAAGCTATCAAATTCTTCTCAAATAAGTTGTAAATATTAACAAAATTACACATCGATATAAGAATAAACGGAGTGCAATCTATCCATCACTTTATTAAAGGAAATAAATGTGTTATTTAGATACAGCATGTATGGAAAAGGAAATTGTAAAAGATATGTAAGAATAGAAGCAAATTTCCAGATATGTACATTTTAGACCGCCCAAAATTAATGTTTTTACTAGAATATGAAGAGAAAGTAAACAAGAACATTGTTTAAATTGAAAATCTTTGTTACCAGCCTAAAATTTAGATATGGTAAACGCTATTTTGTAATTTATTGTACATAATTTATAGTGAAATGTCATATACATATATACCGGGTGTCCCAAGAAAAACTTGACATAGGCGTTTAACATGGGAAAACAGTTTTTTGCACATAAAAAGTGTCTGGCAGAAAATTAAGCCATGCTATTGAATATAATAATAGTACAGTACCTCATGTACGTTATTTAATACTAATTACTTTATTATCATTGCATAAATTAAAGAAAATTATAAATAAATGTCAATAAATACTTGTTTCAATATTTTATTATGTAATAAAAAAATGTTTTTAACTGTCATTGTGGCTGAAAGGTTAGCACGGCTGCTTGTGGAACAAAAGAACTTTTCATTATTTTTTACCTTCCGTCACCTTTAGGTAAGGAAGGTATTGTCTTTGGTCAAAAAATTCAATGATGAGTTTTTAGTGAATAAACATGTTTTAGGGTCCCTATAATACGATTTTATCATTTTTACGATGATTTCTGTATGTATGTGTGTGTGTGTGTGTCTGTGTGTGTGTGTGTGTGTGTGTGTGTGTGTGTGTGTGTGTGTGTGTGTGTGTGTGTGTGTGTGTCTGTGTGCGTGTGACAAGTTTCGGATCGCATAACTTCAATACCACGATTCCAAAAATTATATTTTTTTCGTATTCCTCAAGTTTACATCCAGAAGAACAACTGATTAGATTTTGGTTATGATTGGTGAACCGAAACTAGCCTCATTTGAAGATTTAACAGTTAAATTTGATTTATTGACATTTAGCGTTATTATAACTTAAAGAATATATTATTCTCTATACGATTTGATTATATTTTATACTTCATATTCAATAGTTACAGAGTTAAAGAATTTTAAAGAAATTAAATTTTATAATTCAGCCATGCTAAACATGGAAACTACTAATATATTCATATAATTCAAAATGTCAGATGTCAGTATCAATAAAAAGTAAATTAATGTGGCAGAGATGAGGATGTTGAAGTAGATGTTGGGGAAAACACGGAAAGATAGGTAAGGAAATAACTCTAGTGTTACAAGTTTCTAGAAAGATACAAGAAAGACGATTACATTGGTTTGAACATGTCATGAGGAGAAATGAAAAATTATGTTTGAATAAGAATGAGTAGTTTAGTCATAGGAGGTTGAAGAAACAGAGGAAGACCAAAGATAAGATGGAAGGACTGTATTGCGGAAGACTTGAGAGAAAAAGAACTGAATGAGAACGACACGCAAAAATAGCGACCCCTAACGAATGGGAAAAGCTGAGGAGGAAGAAGATGTCAGTGTCAAGTGCAATTTGAATAGTTTGTTTATGAAATAGTTTTACTGGAAATTTAGAATCTTTTGCAAGAAAAATTATGTATTGAATTTATACATTATACACAGGATTGACGGAAGGTATTGTGCCGGCCACAGCAGATTTTTTTATTTATATATTAATTACAAATTATATTAAAGATGTTATGAGATAACATGGATGAATTAGTTAAATAATTACAAATAAGTTTCTATCATGATATAATAGTAATTTCAATGGAAGTAGTAACCGTCAAAAGCAAGATTTTAAACTATACCACATACTTTTATTTTATAAATACAGTAAAAATACAAAACATACACATATTCGTTGTGTCTGAATAATGCTTTATTAAGATCAAAAGAAAATATTATGCATTTTTATTAAATTCATATTTTGATCATTGTAATCCATTTTTGTCATTGTTAAAACCAACTAATTTTATTTATAAAATATTGTTATCCATTTCAATATCTATCTTCTATTTCCAATTACAATAATTTGAAAATAAGCTTTTTCTATAAAAAATATTTACAGTATTTTTCTTTTCGTGTCAACAATGTGTTTATTGTTTGGTTTTTTGTTTTGTTTATATCAAATATTCGTGTCAAAATTAATTTTTTAAACGCTAACGATCGAATAAATATTATAAAAATGTATTACAATTCGTAATTAATTCATAAAGAAAAAAATCTGTTGTGGCCAACGCAATACCTTCCATCAATCCTGTGTATTATGTATAAATTCCATATATAAATTTTCTTGCAAAAGATTCTAAATTTCCAGTAAAATTATTTCATAAACAAACTATGCAAATTTCACTTGACACTAACATCTTCTTCTTTAGCTTTCCCCATTCGTTAGGGGTCCCTATTTTTTATTTTCTTCTTCCACTCATTTCTGTTTTACCTGTCATTCTCATTCAGTTCCTTTTCTCTCAAGTCTTCCGCAATACAGTCTTTCCATCTTATATTTGGGCTTCCTCTGTTTCTTCAACCTTCTATTACACACACACACACACACACACACACACACACACACACACACACACACACACACACAAACACACACACACGCATACATACAGAAATCATCGTAAAAATGGTAAAATCGTATTATAGGGATCCTAAAACATATTTATTCACTAAAAACTCATCATTGAATTTTTTGACCAAAGACAATACCTTCCTTACCTAAAGGTGCGGAAGGTAAAAAAGAATAATGAAAAGTTTAGCTTGATGGGAATTTGAACCCCAACCTTCAAAAGTTCTTTCACTCCACAGGCAGGCATGCTAACCATTCAGCCACAATGATAATTGCAAATAGTTTTTTATTACATAATGAAATATTGAAGCAAATATTTATTAAGTTATTTATAATTTTCTTTAATTTATGCACTGATAATATAGTAATTGGTATTAAATAACCTACAGGAGGTACGCCTATGTCAAGGTTTGATTAGGACACACAGTATGTATATATATATATATATATATATATATATATATATATATATATATATATATATATATATACATTATATACACATATGTGAAAATTGTTTTGTGTTGAGACATACTCCTATTGAATAATAAAGAAGTTTGTACGTCGTAGACATATATGAATATATTATTTGTAAAAATATTCTCGGCGAGAGGTTATATGCTGATCACATCAGATTTTTTTAAACAGCGCTTGCGCGCTAATTTTAATACAAGAATACCGTTTAGTACGCATTTAGCGCTAATTTTCGCTAGGTTAGCGCTATCCCGGTTGAACGCGAGTATTATTATTATTATTATAAAAGTACATAGTGATATTTTGCCCATAGATTTTTATAGTACATATGTATGTATTTTAAAGTAGTATATTTCAAAACTTATCTTGTTCAAAACTCTTCAAAATCAATAGATATGTTATTGCACTGCCAATCATCTGAAAATTAAATTAAAGAGTGGATAAAATATTCTTAAACTATATAAATTGCACCTACTGCGTGTATTAAGGTATTATCAATATTCATCATATGGAAAATTGTGAATTTCACAGGTTTTAATTTCAGCCTTAATGAGAAAATTGATATCTGAAATCAATAATAAACATTATTTATTTTAAAATTGTTATATATAAACAATTTGAATTTACATCTTTCCTTATCATAAAACGAATATTGTGGAAGTAATTAGTGCATTCTTTTGCCTGAAAATAAATAATTCATTAAAAATAACTACAAATATACATTAAATGATGTTTATTAATAAATTGAGGTGCGATCTAAACAATTCACTTTTTTAATTAAATAATTTATAATTAATCATTACCTATCTCACGGGAGTATTTTACTAAAAAATATGTACCGTTACGAGTCGTTGCCAGGTGACATGTAGTTATAATAATGATTTTTGCCATAACCCTATTCTACTAAAATATTTATCGTTACGAATCGTTATTTTATATTGTTTATGAACAAGTTTACATGCCTCGTTAAAGTAGTAAATTTTGAGGATGTTTTTTTATTTTGGCCACGATTGCTTTCTCGACAACTATAAGAGCTACGAGGTCGGTAAAATTAGCAAACAATTATTTTACAAGACTATTTTAATTTAGCATAAAAACATGTTTCAACCAGTGGTTCACGAACTGTGGATACCTACTTTGTTATTTTAAATACAACTATATTTTTATTTGCTTATTCGATAGAGAATTTTATTCTGAATATAATGATATAATATTTGTATACCCTTAGATAACATTTTTTATGAGAAAAATGCATGTTTAGATTTATTTCATTGTAGCTAAAATAAGAATGCCATGGATGAAACAAGCTGAATATGGATTCAGATTTTAGAGTGCTGGGACCGAAACAATAGCACTATTTATATTGTTTACAAATGTCAGTTGCTATTATTGAATTATTCTTGTTGTGTGAATACTGTATAAGCACAATAAAATAGAAAAATGCATAATTTTACTCATAATGAAAAAGTTGTACATTTTAGCAAGAAAACATACCTTTGCCGCGGTTAGAATGTATCAGGAGAAATATCCTCAAAGAGAAGTACCACCACAAAGATATTTTCGAAGATTAGAAGCCAGATTACGTGCCAATACAACTGCATTTATTGAAAAACAAAGAACTACAATAAATAATGATATTAAAATAGATATTTTGGCGTATTTTGAAACAAATTCAAGGGCATCTATTAGAATGGCTGCTACCGAATACCAGTGTAGTGTAGGAAGAGTACATAAAATTTTAAAAAGAAATAAATGAAGAGCGTTTATACTTAAAAAAGTCCAATATTTACATCTTCGAGACTATGAAAGACATCTTGAGTTTTGTCATTTATTGTTAAATGAAGGAAGAGAGTTTTTAAAATTTATTATCTGAACAGGTGAATCAAATTTTTCAAATAATGGCATGTTTATTGCAAGAAATAATCATTACTGGAGTACTGAGAACCCTATAATTGTGCGTGAGAGAGGATTTCAAAGAAAATTTAGTGTTAACATTTGGTGTGCTATTTCGAAAGATAAAATATTTTTTATATGTATAAAGGTACTCTCACAGGTGATCGGTTTTTGCAATTTTTAAGAGACACGTTAGCAAATATGCTAGATGATGTGCCATTAAATGTTGTAAGAGATTTATATTACCAACAAGACGGTGCACCTGCCCAGAATGCGCAAAGAGTAACGCAATATTTAAATGAAATGTTTCCCAGTCAGTGGATTGGTACTAACGGCCCAATTGTTTGGCCCGCCAGGTTGCCGGATTAAATTAGATTTTTCTAGGGGGCTACGTAAAGGATAATGTTTATAATAATGTGTATCCAGACTTACAGCATCTAAAAAACAGCATTGAAAATGTTTTAAATAATATTGATGGCCGGACGATGAGATCAGTAAGAAGTAATTTGTTTCGAAGAATACGTATTAACGTAAATGGAGGACAATTTGAGCAGTATTTGTAAATTTATTTGTTGTGTTTTTATTTCAAAGTAATTGTTTTTCTCATTCATTTGTATTGTCCATGGCACACTTATTTTAGCCATTTTAAAATAAAACTGATATAAATCTAAACATGCATTTTTCTCATAAAAATTGTTATCTAAGTGTATATAAGTGACTGTATTCAGAATCAAATTCTCTATCGAATACGCAAATAAAAAAATTTAGTTTCATTTAAAAAACAAAGTTGGTACCCACCGTTTGTGAACTACTGGTTGGATTTTTTTTTTAATTCTCATTAAAATAGTCTTGTAAATAGAAATTGTTTGCTAATTTAACCGACCTCATAGGTCTTATAATTCTCGAGATAGCAATAGTGGAAAAAATTAAATAAACACCCTGTATTTCAAAAATGAAACTAGAAATGGCTAAAAGAAATATTTTATTCTGTAAAGGCGTTTATTTATTCACACGTTTACGATTTTATAAATTATACTTTCTAATTTAAAAGCAGATATTCGGAATTTGGACAAGGAATTTTAATAAAACAAGTTTTCAATTTCTTCATTTAAGTATCGTTTTATTCAAATTCCCTGTCCTAATTCCGATTATCTACTAATAAATTTTAACTTTTCAACTAGTGGACGTTATTCTCCTTACTAATCTCAATACATAATTTTTAATATTAAACATATTTCAATTGTTACAGTTAAAGAAAATATTCAAAAAATTAAATTCCGGCAAATAATTAAATAAAGTTGACTTTTAATGTAGGTATTAATCTATTTATTATCTTGTAAATATATACGTAGTATATATTTAATAAAAAAATACAAAGTTACGTCTAGTTTCACCAGTTTACAACTTCTGAGTCAAATCCAATGGAGCTATCGTCAGAAGTCGGCCAGCATAAGTAACCACAGACGCGTCACTTTTACTGTTTAGAAATTAAAAATATTTTTCTCTCTATTACATAGCAACCGCTATACAAATGCATAGCACTCGTTTAACAAACGCATAGCTACATAATTCGATGACGAAAACTTTTAAAATAGGTATTAAAAATTAAAGATTACTGATATTTTTACAGGCATGCATTAATACTTTTTTTTAGAGACAAACACAATTCATTAGTTACACAGTTAGATTTCAAATTTATGTAACTGATAGATAAATGTAACTGCCAAAAAACTAATCATTTCAAATTAATAATAGTGAAGTTTTAAAAAGAAAATAGTAAATAGAACAGTAGTTATGTTACATACAAAGGATCATTAGCAATAGTAAATATATAGGTATGTATAAAAGCTATAAGTTTTTCTAATTAATTAATTTTTTCATTTGTTATTCAACTTGAGATTTAATATAAATACTGTAATATACTACAATCTTCTCTTTCCTTTATAGTCAGGACTATTAATGTTTATTGCATGTGAAGTTGGGCTAATTACTATAGAACTATTTATTGTCAAGAATATATGGGCGGCAATATGTAATCTAATATTACATTCTACATCCTTCCGATATCTGCGTACGAAGCAGATTGGTACACCCAGCAATGGGTAATATGCCGTGTGATATATATTTTTATTATTTTACCTATATTCCTACGTATTTACTTATGCTGGAAATTGTATTAAGTTCCTTTCCATATAATTATTGTTCCATTTCCTATTTTCTTTTAAAACGTTACTATTATTATTTGAAATGATTAGTTTGTTGACAGTGTCATATATCTGTCAGTTACATACATTTGAGATCTTATCCATCAAATATATACAAAAAGTATTATCGCTAACCTGTAGAAAATTTGAAAACTTTTTATAATAACAAATCTAGAAAAATAACATTTAACGGTATTTTTCGAAGAAAAACTATTTTGAGCTTCTAGTAAAGTGCCATTTCCGATTATTATTATTATGATGGCTTTTCTACACAATGGTTATATATGAATCAAGGTTGTAAAAGTGATGTTTTTCGGCCGAATCTGAAATTTGTAGCGGAGGCCAACAAATCAGGCGATGCTAAAAAGAACTTTTAAATCGAGGTACACAGAACATTTTTTAGACGATTATAACAAAGTTGTAATTTTTTATTTAAAATATATTTAATAAATGATTGATTCATGTCACTTATATAGTGTGTTTTCATCTTAACAAAACAATCTGCCTACTGTCAAAATATACGTATTAGAACTTGAAAATGAAAATAATATAACCACAATAATTAATTTATTGAGCAAGAAAATGTGCGATAACGATAAAATTTATGACGTTACAACAGCATACGTAAAACAAATATTTATGTAATAGCCACCTAAAATTACTATTTCGTAATACCATACCAGTACTATGATTTAACAGAACTAAACACGTAAGTGAAAAGGATCTATAACGGACGGCGGCCGTTAAGGATTATAACGGACGCACGAACGAAAAACAAAAGTGAAAAGGCGTCTATAACGGCCGGCGGCTGTGGTTATAACGGGCGCCAGCCGTTAAGGTTTATAACAGGCGCCTGCAATTAAAGATAAAGTGTTTCTACAAAAAATCACAGTATCGTGAAGAGCTTTATGGTATTACGAAAAATTTTGAATGCCACACGGCCGATATGCAAACTTCAGCCGCGTCCGTTTTTTGCTTCATATCGGCCTAATGGCATTAATAACTATTATAGTTAAAATAACTTACCAAAGTAGTAATTGAATTAAAATAATATAATAAGTATAACAATCCACCAATATTAATGCTAAGCCAAATGGAGAGCACTATTAAATCAAGAACTTTTACCGCAGATAATTTGATCATAGTTGTGTGAAATACTGATGAGATGAACGGCATAAAACAGTTTGCAGCTAAGGTGAATAATACGTAAAAAAAAGTTTTGTTTATGTCATCACATAAACATTTAAGTTTACTTAGTATAATATAAATCTTCTCTACATACTCAAAAGTTCCAGTTTTATTAGGATATTTTATGCTGAAAACAAATACAAGTTAACGTTTATTATAATAAATATTAATTTAATATTCTACACTAAAAAAAATACTATCGTTTATTATATTTTTTTCGTTGACTGTTTATTAATATGTTATGTTAATGTATATAAAATCATTCATTAATGACCTCTATTAATGATTTTTTATTAATAAACAATTTTAGTGAGTAACCATAAATACCATATACCATTACTCAAAGTGGTTACTATGGTTCAATTTTGGAATACACTATTAAAATGATCTTAGCAACTGGATTCGGGCATGTATTTAAAAAAAAAATACCGCCAATTATGATTCATTCGTGTCAGGTGCAAGCATCCCTCGATGTTAGATGAAATTAAAAGTAATCCTATTTCATAGAAGTGTCGAACTTTCGTAGTTTAAAAGTCAAAATATTTTGTTTATAATAAAAATAGTAGAAAAATGTTTAAAATATTGCAACGTGAACCAATGACAATAGATGTAAGCGACCGCCGTCACTGGTAGAATAGAATAGAACGGCGCCGCGCTAGACGCAATCTTCGCAAGTATGGCGTAGTAGCGTTTACTACTTAGGATTACCTGATCTTTTGTATTCGATGTTATTGTCCCGTCGGAATGTTCCAGAAGGACGCCGCGCTTTTTAAAAAAAATAATCTTAGTGTTTAAGTATTTAATAACATTCTTAGTCTTAAATTAGTGTTTATAATTATTTAATCATAGTGTTAGTTATTTTTATTATCTTTATTTAAATTATTTATCGTTTAATAAACGTATTATTTTAATTAATAATATTTTTCTGATTTTTACACTTCACCCAAAAAAATAAACGTTACAATATTTTAAATGCACTGTTTTATTATTCTGCTCTTATGCAGGTATTGTAGTCATTCATCTGTTTTCAGCAAGACATAGTCGTGTATTTCTAAGATTTCCTAGGACTGTTTGTAAATGGGTACTTGCGAAAATTCTCAAATCATAGAGCAAAGTTTTGAAAAGAAACCACTTCTACAATACATATTTATACACCAAGTGAGTTAAGATAATGTTTATTCATGAAAAGAAAGTTTAAGCCACGAGCCCGTAGGGCGAATGGGTTAAATTATTTGAGTGAATACATATTCTTAACTCACCTGGTTATGCAATATTTTATTCAATTTTGACGAAATAATAATAAAACATCTGATGTGGCCAGCACAATACCTTCCGTCAATTCTGTGTATTATGTATAAATTCCATGCATAAATTTTCTTGCAAAAGATTCTAAATTTCAAGTAAAATTATTTCAAAAACAAACTATGCAAACGACACTTGACATTGACATCTTTTTCTTCTTTAGCTTTTCCCATTCGTTAGGGGTCGCTATTTTTTATTTTCTTCTTCTACTCATTTCTGTTTTGCGGATCGTCCTCATTCGGTCTTCCGCAATACAGTCCTTCCATCTTATCTTTGGTCTTCCTCTGTTTCTTTCACCTTCTATTACTAAGCTATTCATAAAATAATTTTACTGGAAATATAGGATCTTTTGCAAGAAAATTTATGTATAAAGCACGAGCAGTCACGTGACTTGCTGACCTTGGCAAGCAGATATGAGGCCCCGTATCAGAATGACAGCTATTAATTATGTCCATAACTGACAAATGTCATAGTTGTTCATTCAAAATTTCATTTTTTTGGTATTTTATGATTCCTTTTCTCGGCATCTGAATTCCATACTCCTGATAACTAATAAACTACATGAAATAAGAAAATCATGAAATTTTGAATGAAAAATTATGACACTTGTCAGTTATGGACGTAATTAATTGCTGTCATTTTGACACGGGTCCCCATATCTGCTTGCCAAAGTCAGCAAAGTCACGTCACTGCACGCGCCCTATACATAAATTTTCTTGCAAAAGATCTTATATTACCAGTAAAATTATTTCATAAACATACTATGCAAATTGCACTTGACACTGAAATCTTCTTCTTTAGTTTTTCCCATTCGTTAGGGGTCGCTATTTTTTATTTTATTCTTCCACTCATTTTTGTTTTGCGTGTCGTCCTCATTCAGTTCCTTTTCTCTCAAGTATTTTGCAATACAATCCTTCCGTCTTATATTTGGTCTTCCTCTGTTTCTCCTACGTTCTATTACTAAGCTATTCATTTTTCGTCCAATATATTCTTACTCATGATATGTTCAAACCAATGTAATCGTCTCTCTTATATCTTTCTAGAAACATTAGAATTATTTCCCTTATTCTTTTATTCGTTTACTTTTTATTGATACTGACATCTGTCAATTTGAATTTTCTGAATGTATTAGCAGTTTCCATGGTTAAGTTAGCATAGCTGGCTGATTTTTGAAATTTACTATCTTTATAATTCTTTAACTCTATATCTGTTGAATATGAAATATAAAACGCAATCAAATCGTATAGAGAATAGTATATTCTTTAAGTTAAATAACATTTAACTGAGTTTTTTTCAAGAAAAACTGTTAAAATCTTCAAATGAGGATACTTCCGGTTGACCAATTATAACCAAAATCTAATCAAGTCTGCATATGGTTGTAAGGAAGACGAATACGTAAGAATTGTAATTTTTGGAATTCTAGTATTGGAGATATCGCGGCCGAAACCGCGGTCACATACACATATATATACACACACACACACACACACACACACACGCACACATATAGACACCATCGTAAAAATAGTAAAATCGTATTGTAAAGACCCTAAAACATACTTATTCATTGAAAACTCACCACTAAATTTTTTGACCAAAGACAATACCTTCCTTACCTATAGGTGACGGAAGGTAAAAACCATTATAATATTTAATTTTGACATAATGAAAAACCAATCAGTTAGTAGAATGTGCATGACAATCGTCATTGATAGACGTCAAAGTCATTTATTTATATAGTTAAACAAGTTTATAATCAGCCGAGTCCGTTATTTGCATATCGGCCGTGTGGCGTTCAAAATTTTTCGTAATACCATAAAGCTTTTCACGACACTGTGATTTTTACCTCTCGCTAAGAGAGGTATTGGATTCATGCTAAAAATCGCATATCCAGATTTTATTGAATAAGCACGTTTTAAGGTCCCTACAATCCGATTTTAACATTTTTACGATGATGTCTGTGTACATATGTGTGTGGATGTTAATGTGTGTGTGGGACGTTGGAAGGACGATTACTCAAAAACTATCAGACTTAATATTTCTTAACTACGTATTTCCCAATCGGACATTCATGGGAAGATCTGAAAAGGTTTTGGTAATAATTGGACAACCGGAAGTAGAAGATTCTTGAAAAAAAATCTTCTAAATATTATTTTTTAAAAAAATTTCTTGATAATATTAAAGAAAAATAAATTCTCTTTCTGATACATTTAAATATTTTTATATATATTTTATATATTTAGAGATAAAAGGAATATAATATATAAAATAATCTGTTGTAATTAATTTTACAACCGAAAGGATGCCATGAAAAATAGTTGAAAATTTAAATTATTTGTAACTGACAGATAAATGTCAGTGTCAGAAATAATGAGTAATGAAAGAAAAATGTACTTGGAGAATCCCTTAATTCTTGATCTGTGACTATTATGGAGATGACAAGTCTAGGTTGAAGGACTTAAATTTGTTTCAAACATTATGGGACAATGTACACCAGTACTGTAGACTAGAGTAAGTTTGAATTGCGAAAAAGCTATCAAATTCTTCTCAAGTAAGTTGTAAATATTGACAAAATTACACATCGATATAATAATAATCGGAGTGCAATCTATCCGTCACTTTATTAAAGGAAATTAGTGTTATTTAGATATAACATGTATGAAAAAATAAAATGTAAAAGAAGATATGTAAGAATAGATGCTCAATCCAGATATATACATTTTAGACCGCCCAAAATTTTTGTTTTTACTAGAAGAATATGAAGAGAAAGTAAACAAGGTTGTTCGAATTGAAAATTGCTGTTACCAGCCTATAATATTTATATATGGTAAACTCTACTTTGTAATTTATTGTAACATAATTTATGGTAAAATATCTTTATGTTGAGACATGCTATTATTGAATAATAAAGAAGTTTATACGTCATAGATTGATATGAATATATTATTTGTATTCATAAAAATATTCTTTGCTTTATGCATACAGCCAGGTAAAATATACGGCGAGAGGTTATGTGCTGGCCACATCAGATTTTTTTTTTAGAAATACTATCCTTAATTGTAGGGCGTCTGTTATAAACGTTAACGGCCGGGGGCCGTTATAATAACGGACGCCGGCCGTTATAGATACCTTTTCACTTTTGTTTTTCGTTCGTGCTTCCGTTATAATCCTTAACGGCTGGCGTCCGTTATAGATCCCTTTTCAATTACGTGTTTAGTTCTGTTAAATCAAAATACGGTATGGTATTACGAAAAATTATAAACAAGCTTCATGTTCTAACATTTGTGTCGTGAAAATAACGAAAATGACTGATCTGCATTATTTGTTGCAAAGTAAGTTAAAATTCGGTAAGAGTGGCTTAATTTTTTTTAATTCACTAGCAATTAAATAGTTACTTATAGTTGCTATGAAGTTAATAATGACAATTTAAAACGACAAAATTGAATAAAATGACTTAATCGTAACTTTCAATCGCTAGTCACAGTCGTACTATACAAACTTAAGGGCATAAACTATTGAAGATCGGACTTTTGTTGACTAAGCTTTATTTACCCATTTTGATCAGTATACCCTTAAAGTTTGTACCTGACGTTGTGAAACACCCTGTGTGTACTTACAAAAAAGAATTCCTTAAATTTTCTTCTATTGAGTTTATTTTATATTTTATTTCTAAATATGTAACTTTAATGTCGTGCAGAATAAATCCTAATATACTGATAACAGCAACATTAGAAATCAGATGCCACAAAAAGTAAACTAATGACGAAATATCCCCGATTCTAATAGCGTATATTATAATTATTAAACTGAAACCAGAAAGACATATTAACCTAATTAAAACACTTTTGTATAAAGATGCGTATGGGAATTTAATATTTATACTGTCCATGAGATGTTTTATTTCACTATTATTTAAAAATATTTTGTTAATATTATTCTTCTGACAATAGAATAATGACATATTTACGTAAGAAGTTGAAAATGTTATTATTATTTGAAAGATTTGAGTAATTTTACTAACTGTAGAAAATTCATGATTTATGTTCAATTTTACAAATATGTAAGTAATTGTAGTAAAAGTTACCACTAATATTATCAAATTATATAGACATAACAAAATATTGTATTTTTGTAAAGAAAATTTATTTCCATTTATGTTAATATTAAAAGTACATAAACCCCAAATTCGACAATAAAAAAGTATTATTGTTATAGACTTAGAATTACTGGATATTATATTTTCATTTAAAATATTATTCGTTGACGTGTACATTGTTCTAATTACTGAATGCGATTAAATAATGTATTTGTCATGTGTGGTTATATTAATTTAAAATGAATTACTTTCTATGACAATTACCCAGAAACAAATTTTCTAATTTATATATAAAATTTATTAATCAACAGATAGGTCAGGTGTTGTAATCTACATCAGAATGTTAAGTGATATTTAATTAGATAATACGGCTATGTGAAATTTAAATGTTTTGATAATGTTTTCTAAAAGTGTATAATGTAAATAGCGTAATAGTAAATATAAAAGTCAAATTTATATTATCTTATAATTTAAAATCGAAATTAAAAGTATTGCTGCGCACGTGCACCCGACGCCACCGAGTCTAGCCCGTATGCGACCGCCGCTGTGGAATTTATTTGCCGAGGCCGTAATGCCGAGGAAAATAAACCATATGTGTAATAATAGTTTTCTTCGAAAAATACATTTAAATATTATTTTTTCGAGATTTGTTATTACAAAAATTAAAGTTTTTTCAATTTTCTACAGGATTATATTAATACTTTTTGTATATATTTTATGTATAAATTTATAAAATTATCTATAATTTTAATTCCGGAGCCTACGCTTTAAACACAACTCCATGGTTACGCAGTTCAAATCTCAAATATTTGTAACTGAGAGATATATGTCACTGTCAACAAACAAATCATTTCAAATAATGATAGTAACGTTTTAAAAAGAAAATAGTAACTGGAACAATAATTATATGGAAAGGAACTTTTAATACAGTTTCCAGCATAAGTAAATATGTAGGAATATAGGTATACCTTGTCCAAAGATATTTCGTTATGGCTTTAACTTACTAAGCCTGTGGTAAACCTCACACAGCAAGAGATTCTACCTGTTGGCGCACAGGGTAGGATTGCAAAATAAATCGTCCTTGACCGGTATTAACACTTTAAGTGCCACCATTTATAAAAAAAAATTGGCCCCAGAGGCCGCTACCAGTTTTTTACTGTAAATGGTTGACATTGCTATAAGAATTTATTATAAATTACCAGATTATGAAAATAATTAATATTACGTTAATTAGAGTAAATTTAATTTGTGGTGACACATTGGTCTCGCGCGGCCTTTTGCTTTGAAAATTGTCCAAAACGGCCGTGTGAGACCAACATGTCACCACACTATTTCATGTCTGAACATGTTCGACTGCGTCATTTATTTACTTGTAGTTGAGCGATTTGTGCGAAACTTGTTAGTATTCGTTTTTCTTTTCAACAATGCAGTCGTATGAGCAAGAACAGAGGCGTTTAGAAACGCTGATGCAAGAAATTCTTTCTGACGAAGATGATAATGAGTCATTATTTGGTGATGTGTATCTGTCAGATGAATATTTGACTGAATCTTCATCATCCGATTCATCGACATGTTCTGATAAACCACAGAATCCTAAAAAAAGTAAAAAAGAATTTTCAAAACGAAGTACACCTCGAAACAAAGCATCTAAATCAGCAGAAAGCGAAGCTTCTACATCAACAAAAAATATTCACGTCAGATCGGATGCGACAGAAACTGAAAATGTTGATTCTTCAAAAAATATTGAAGAATCGATAGATGCAGTTATTCGAGAAATGACAAAAGATCTTAGTTCCGATGAAGAAGAAACTAATACCAACAAATCTAACTCGATTAATGAAAATACAATTCAGTGGCAGTCCGTGACCGGCGAACATTTGAAAACTTTTACTTTCAATGAAAATTCCGGATTCCGAGCAGATTTACACGAAAATTTCCATGGCAAATCACCATACGATTTTTACAAATTATTTGTAAAAGACGATGTATTTCAAATGATAGTAAGTTTATTTATTTTTAAAATTATATTTATGATTTATAAGAATTTTTTTAGGCCCTTGAAACAAATCGCTACGCTGAACAATGTATCGAAAAAAATACTTTCCGTAAAGCACGGCTAAAATCTTGGCATGATACAACAGCTGAAGAAATTGAAAAATTACTCGGTACAATTATGTGGATGGGATTATGTAAATTTCCAACATTACAATCGTATTGGTCTAAAAATAATATCTATAATAATTTTATAAAATCCGTATTCTCCAGGAATCGTTTTCAGCTATTACTGAAAATGTTACACTTTAGTGATAATTCGATTCCTACAGATAATAGACTTCAAAAATTAGGTTCACTTCCTGAAAAATTACGAGAATCATTTCAAGATGCCATCATTCCAGATGAACACGTATGTGTCGACGAAACGTTAGTCCCCTTTCGTGGGCGCCTGAAGTTCAAACAATATATTTCAAATAAACGCCATAAATTTGGAATTAAATTATTCAAATTGTGCCTCGAAGGAGGCTACACGTACGATTTCAAAATCTACTGTGGCAAAGAAAGCACTAAAGAAACAAGTGTTCCAACGAAAGTTGTGATGGACCTGATGCAAAAATTATTGGACAAAGGGCGAACATTATGCACTGACAATTATTATACGTCAGTAAGTTTGGCCCATGCTCTACTACAACGTAAAACACATTTGATTGGGACTTTGCGCACCAATAGAAAATACAATCCTAAAGATGTAACAGGAAAGAAACTAAAATTAGGTGAAGTGGTAGCGAAAGAAAGTCCTTTTGGAATTATAGTTCAAAAATGGAAAGATAAAAGAGAGGTTTTGATGCTTAGTACTAAATTTAAACCAGATTTAGTAGTTCTGAAAAAGAAACGAGGTGATGTAAGAAAACCAAAAAATGTTGTTGAATACAACAAATATAAAACATTTATCGATGTGTCAGATCAAATAAAGAGTTACAACGCACCTTTACGAAAATCTATGAAATGGTATAGAAAGCTAGCTTTTGAACTACTTATAGGAACTGCGGTTGTAAATGCATTTGTCGCCTATCGCGATATTACCAAAGAAAAAATAACAATAACAAAATTTAGAGAAGAAGTTATTAGCGGGCTTTTGAAAACTGAAATTCAAGAAGTACAGCAAATCGAAGACAAAGCACAGCAACATTCATTAACAAATCTTGGTCGTGAATGTCGAAGACGTTGCGTTGAATGTTTTGCTAAACTAAAACAGGAGACTGATAGAAAAACAGCCATGAATAAAACACATCAAACCCCATTCAAATGTATCGCTTGCGCTAAACATTATTGTCTAGATTGTTTTTTCGTAGTCCATAAGTGCAACAAATAATTAATTCTATGTTTATTATGTTATTATATTATTATTATTATTATTATTATTATTATTAGTTGTGTTACTGTATACTGAATGTATTTTACTTTTTAAATAAATGTTTCACAAAATATGGACAAATAAATATCAAAATTACATTCCCTGAATATATGACCCCGTGAAGCCACATTGGTCTCACAAATTCCGAAGGCCAAATACGGTTTCTAACACGTCAGGCCGCACTTTATCTTCTCCCATAAGTTACAATGCTATATTCGAGACCAGTGCAGCACCACGCAGCCGAGCATGTAGTTTCACATTGTGAGTCCACATAGGTCCTGCGCGGCCAAAATGGTCAAAAAAAGTATGAGTCCACGTTGGCACCACATGGCACTTAAAGTGTTAATACATATTAGGGAAACTAAGATACCTAGTGAGTAGATATATAAATGAGTTTTCAAAAACTTAAAATCAGTAGTAATACTAACTTTCGTACTAAGAGGAGAGGTCAACAATTTACGTATTTAATATGTGGCGACCATTTGAAGAAGACAATACTGATATTTTACCAGTTGAAAATTGTGATAAAATTAAACGGACGTTTTTGCCGCAAGAAGCGAAAGAAATAGTTTCAAATGTGTATAACTATTTAAAAGAAAAAGATAGTGAAGGTGAAAATTTGGCTCTGATAAAAACATCAGAAATGACGAAAGTGCCGTACAATACTGTTCGTAATATAGTAAGTGGAGTGAGAACTAGAAAGAAAAGGCGTGACGCGGGTAATTCGAGAATAGTGAATTCTTTTCAAGAAGATACAATTCGACGCAAAATATATGTATAAATGTATTCACATATTGTATCAGAGACTCAAAGACGATAAATGTGAAATAAATTGTTCTTTGAGTACTCTGCATTCAGTTCTCCATAAAATCGGTTTTCGTTTCAAAAAAATTGATAAACGGCAAACAATAATGGAGACTCGAAGAATACGCGAATGGCGCTTCAAGTTCTTAAGAGAAATTAAAAAATATCGTGCTGAAAATCGTCCGATAATATATTTGGACGAAACTTCATTTGACACCCACGACACAGTACCAAAAAGTTGGACAGACGATACAAATGATTGTGCAATCGATGTTCCACCAGCACGAGGCAAGAGAATTATAATACTTCATGCCGGGTGTGACCAAGGATGGATAAATGGTGCGCGATTTTTAGCTGGCCATAACGCTAAAAATTTGTGTTTAGATTATCATGACAATATGACAGCTAATATTTTTGAGACGTGGTTTTGTGATAATTTACTGCCGAATTTGCCGAAAAACAGCGTTATTGTTATGGATAATGCCAGTTACCATTCGCGGCAAATCGCGAAAATACCATCTACTTCCATGAAGAAGGCCGAGATTCAGGCACATTTAATTAACAACGATCTATACTTCGAAGAATCATACAATAAAAAACAATTGTTAGAAGTTGTTCAAATTAAACCTCCTGTGAAACAGTATATGTGTGACAATTAAGCAAAGCAATTTGGACATGATGTACTTCGATTGCCTCCTTATTATTGTATTTTTAATCCAATTGAATTAATTTGGGGGCAATTAAAATACAATATAAGACGGAACAATACATCACCGACTGTAAGTGACGATGTTATCGAACTAATAATAAGTGAAATGAACAATATAACACCAGAACTTTGGGCTAACAGTGTGCGTCATGTGATTGATATAGAAAATCAATATATTGATATTAATAATATTACCAAAGACTTTATTATAAATATTTAAGACTCAAGTGACGATAGTGAAATGGATTGTGATGGTGAGAAATATATTGTCGAATAATTACATATGTATACCAGTGTAATATTATGTATTTATTGTTATGTATGGCACTATTGTTTAATTGCATTATTGAATTAAATGACGAATTGTTATACAATGATACTTTTAGGTAACTTTTTTTTTCTTCATTAATATTAATAATATTTGTACAAAATTCTGTGTTTAAAAATAAAATAAAATTAGGAAATATTGAATACATACCTGTCCTTGCACCCCTATAAATCAGGCTTAAATCCCTAACAATAGACCCGCTGAGAGGGCCGTAACGAAATATCTCGGAACAAGCTATACCTGTTGACCAGGTACTTAAATTTATGAAGAAGAACATTTTTGAACAAGGTCAATTCATGGAAATTTACGTAGGATTATTTTTCGGAAATACGAGTATATTTGTATATTACTTTCTCTAGTCATAATGTCATTGTTTGAAATATTTTGAAAGTACCTACATTTTTTTTAGAATCATGTCCATCAAAATTTCCACAAAATTTACTTTGTATTATTTTTCGGAAATATGTAACTTTCTACTTGTGATAAATATTTGTTTTAAAAATAGATCGGGAAATATGCCCATAATATAATAATTAGTCACATTGTGCCGAATGTGATAGAAGAATTTGGCATAGCTTCACCTCCATACTTACTTGTAAAATGGAATATGCCAAAAGATAAATAAATAATGGAAAAAGATAAATTGTATAAACTAGTTGACATAAAGGCTGTAAATACACAGTTTGGACGTAAGATTATTGCAGAGCGTGAAGAATTCATGCTATATTTCCCGGCGCGTTTTGATGATTTATCCGATGAAGAATTATCTCAGTTGAAAAAATCCATTACCACATGGAGTTTAAAATATACAGGTGTAAAAAACAATATGGACCTAGCAAACAAGCAACATTATTAGAATTTGTAGAAATATAATTATTACGAGTATATGTATATATTATGTTGAATGTATAAATAATAAATTAATTTGAAAATTACAAATAAATAAATAAAATAAATAAATATTTCATCACGGCATATTACCCATTGCTGGATGTGCCAATCTGCTTTGTACACAGATATCGGTAATGATGGAATATTTGTACCGTGCGGGCGCATACCAGGCGTCACCTCACGGGCACTCATTTCTGGCGTGGAGAGTGTACCACAGGGGTCAATTTTGTGGTAATGATTTAGTCTCCAAACCAGGCAATCGGATTTCATTTCTGAGAACTTACGATGTACTTAAAATTGTATTGTGAAAATATCTTAAGGTAAAACTATAATGTTTGAATATTTTGCTAATGACTAATAATTTTCGAATGGATTTTTAAAAATGTCCAGTATCTGATGTAATATTAACTGGCCCGTTATCTATCACTTATATTCTACATGATGATTGAAAACTATTTTCAAACCTAATAATACTTTGAGTAATATAGCATTTTTGGATAATGATATACTAATGTTGAGAAAATCTGTATAAAATATAATTATAATTTTATGATATGAAAAAGTTGTCTGGAAAGAATATAGTAGAAATATTAATTTAAACTTTCTACAAAGTAATAATTTTCTGCAATATTTGACAAATATGATAGAAAGAAAAACAATAAATATATTGGTTATTATTTCGAAACGAATGTAATTGTATGTAAAATAATATTTTTTCTTTAATCTTTTCTTTATTTAAATGTGTGACAACGCATCACGCGACTGTTTTTATTTGTGATCAGTGAGAGATGTTTTTGGGATGTACAACGCCTTTATATTTCTTACGAATAATAAATATCAGATAAAAAATTGATTGAAACTCATTCTGTAAATAGTAGTACCTAAGAATCATTGTTCAGAAATGTTATTCACTTTTACTAAGCTAATATAAAATCAAAAACATGATGTATTTATTCCATGTCATAGATCCATAATTTCGAAACATGATATATTTATTCTATATCATAGCCCCATAATTTCAAATCAATTTACTTATTCTATTCTTATAATTTCGAAAATATTTTTTGTACATTATTACTTTTTCATAATTTTTCTGAAATACTTGATAGTCGTTTAGAAATTTATAAATATATTTGTAGATGAATATAAAATTTTAATTTCTGAAAGATTTTCTGTTGCAGTTTATTGTGTCCCTGAATTAAAAACTTGTATTTATTCGATGTGTCACTGTGTTAGTAACATTTTACTAAAATGATTAACATATTTTTACTGCATTGAAGTTTTATATAACTTTTTGACCCTACGGCATATATACCGTTGTCATAAACTATTGAAATTTACTCGTATTTCAATACTCATAATTAAGTATCCCGCAATAATGTATAAAGAATTTTGTACTGAAATATTCAAATTAACATCTTTTAATTGAAAATTAGAAGGGAAGCGGACTTTATCACATGATGGTACAGTATTTGCTGGTACTAAATCGAAAAAGTCGGATAAAAATTCTCTTTCATCTTTATCATAACTAGATAATCATCTTTTAAATATTACGAAACAGTTAAATTATTTTTAAAATGCTGTACATTTGATATTATTTGTTTAGAGTCTTGATCTTATTGTCAAATAATCTTTGATTCAGTCACTTGCATTCACTTACCACAAATTGTGTCCTTATATGCACTTAAACTATACTAAAACTACGAAGTATGTACATAAAACTAAGACGTAATAATTAACAGTAAATGAAATTAAACAATAATAATTAAATAAATTCAATAAAAACTACCAAACGCGCACGAACACAACGCTAGCTAAACCCGCTAAAACTGGAACCGAATGGAACAAATATAGCGCTCACGGCTGGGGCCATGAAAAAGAAGATTACTCTCATTGAATACACTCTATCAATATCCATATACCTGGAAATATCTTTTACCTTATAAGTACACCTAAGAAATCATTGTTCAGAATTATTATTCAGTTTTACTAAGTTAATACAAAATCAAAATCATGATTTATTTATTCCATGTCATAGCCCCATAATTTCAAAACATTTATTCTAATCTTATAATTTCTAATATGATTGAAATATTAAACAAATTTCAAAAAACTTAAGTATTTCGAAAATATATTTTTAGAAGATTATTATACTTTTACTAATTAAATTTCAGTAATTTTGCGAATATGAACTCGTAAATACAATTATTCAAATACATGTCAAATATATGTATAAATAAATTTTACTAATAATAATTGATTATTAATTACTTGTGTGTATATAAACAGTTCTGAAGTGTTTGTCTGTCACTGTCCAATCCAAGTTTATGCTATTCACATAACCCAGCAATATTTTCAAGCATGCCGTTGGTAGAAGTTTCAAAAAATTACGTCGTACAATCATCTGAGTGTTGGCGTGTTGGGATGATGAAGATTCTCCCACTTATAAACCGCTACAAAATATAGGAAACAAGACAATTATTTTACATACAAGTGGCTACTGCCTGTCGAAAACTGCAAAACGAACTTTCCGTATGGAGGAAAGAAGAAGATGGCAGAATTTAAACACCGTGACAAACCCACAAAGGGACAAAAAGGCGGAAGAATGTAAATAAAATTAATTATGTATATTGTACAAAATATATTTATTCATTGTTATATTTACAAAATAAAATATTTATTAACAATTACTGACTTTTATTGAAATAATAATAAAACATGTACCTTACAAATTCATCATTTTCATGTAATTACTCAAAAGTATGGAAATATGTTTAGCTAATTGAAAGTTGGCAAGTCACGGTGATATGTTAGTTTAATAGGGATTTTAAAATTTCTGGTACCTGTTGACAAGGTACTTAAATTTATTTGGGAAGAACAACATTTTTGATTCTTGGAAATTTACGTAGGATTATTTTTCAGAAATACGATTATATTTGGATATTACTTTCTCTAGTCATAATGTCAGTGTTTGAAATTTTTTGAAAGTACCTACATTTATTTTTAGAAACAATATTTCTACAAAATATACTTTATATTATTTTTCGGAAATATGTTACTTTCTACTTGAGATAAATAAATATATTTTTTAAAAAATAGATCGGGAAATATGCCCATAATATAATAATTAGTTAGGTACATTGTGCCGGATGTGATAGAAGAATTTGGCGTATCTTCGCCTCTATACTTACTTGTAGCATGGAATATGTCAAAAGATATATAAATATTTTTAAATAATGTTTATACCACCAGTTTATTAATAATAATATAATAATAATAACTTTATTTGTCTTAAGGTGATACCTTATACAAAGTGATTGGCAAACCGTTGTTAATACATATTAAATAATTTACAATGCATCTCTTTATCATTTTTACAAATTATGTTTTTGCTATAAAAGATTATATGTTTATAACAATGTTCTAAGAATACAAATATAAAAAATAATAAAGCAAAAGAAAAAGGAAATTAGTCTTAAAATTATTTCTCTAATACAACTAAGAATGTAAGAAAAATATTGGTGGTATGTAAAACTCTTATGAACTAATAACCAAGAAGACATATTTATTTTAGCAATACTTATTAAGATTAATAATAACAAATAGTACTATTTATGAGTACAAAATAATAACAATCCTTAAAAAGATTAACCAATAGTAATATATTTGCGAATTTACAAAATATAACACCCCTTGAATACCATGTCATTAATGCCTGTGATTAACAATTTAAACAGAAACTTCTAATCCTTAGAGCACCGACCACAAAGTGAAAAATATTATTTATTTTAGTTTCGTTTAAATTTGAAAATAGAATGAAGTAATTTTGCTCATTTATATTATGAATGTACGTTGACAGATATGTTTGTCGAAATGGTGAATAGATCGGGCATACAAATAAAAAGTGATAAAGATTTTCGAGTGCATGATTGTTACAAATTGTACAATAATCTTTAGGGTTTATCTGATACTTAATATTATTAATTACTATACTCAAATTGTGCTTACTGCCTAACCTGAGTTGGGCTATTACCCGTTTTTTACTAAATGAAACGTTTAAATCTAAATAGTTTGCAGTTACCGGTAGAGTGGGTAAATGTTTGTAAAAGTCATTAAAACGTGATGAAGATACTGACATTTTGGCGTATCTTCGCCTCTATACTTACTTGTAGCATGGAATATGTCAAAAGATATATAAATATTTTTAAATAATGTTTATACCACCAGTTTATTAATAACATGTACAATTTCTATAACAGAACTACTAAGTCATGTACAGTTTAATAATAATGAAAATTTATAAAATATATTTAAATAATTAGTCTATTATAAGGTATTTAGACGAAACGGGTACGGTTGCTTTGACATGAAATTACAAATAAATGCATGATTTTGAACTGTCAGAATAATACTACTGAATTATTTGCAGTTTCTGCAGTTCTATTTATAAATCAAAACATTGTAAATAGTAATATAATACGAGAATTACGAAATGTCTTTTTATAACACAATTAAAATATATTAGTATCTAACCCAATAAACTAATTGTTCTGACAGTAGTGACCGTTTAAACATCATGCATTTCTTTGTAATTTCAAGTCAGTTCCATGACTATCACTAGAAATTTGCATAATTTATAAAATCTCATATTCAGTTTTACAGGTTACAAAACGTGCACAATAAAATCAGATTTGTGATTTTGGTGTAGAATTTTATTATCTACAACCTTTACCTACGGTACGAATATGTTATCACCATTATAGATACCTGTGTACATACATCATATATTTAGTTATAACAATTATACAATAATTACACAAACAGTAAAAATTTTGAAAGATGTCCGATCAAGGTCGTCTACGAATTGTATGAATTCAGATTTTTGCTCCGCCCATTATGACAAATTCAGTAGTACCGTTTGCTTAGTTTTTATGAGGGTACGTAAGATACTATTGTTATTTTATTATTATAAAAATATATATTACAGTAAAAACATTGAAAAATAAGTCAACTGGTAAGTTTATAAGTAAATGTAAAACCAAATATGTTACACATATGATAATGACACAATGTCAGTGTCAGTGACTCTGACAGAAAATAACGTTATTCGTACGGCTATGAATCAAGGTAATGTATCTGAATTAATAAATAAACTTACGTTACAGCGAAAGTATTATCAACAACGAGCATCGTTTTAAAATGGAATGTCCTAACTTAGTCGAAACAATATGAATTTTTGAAAGACAAACGTGTTATATCCATCCTTATCGCACACTCTTATAGCCTTTGCAAAAGAAAGAGATAAAAGTGTACCTATTCGTTAATTCGTTCGTGATACAGATGACCTTGATCGGACATCTTTCAAAAATTTTACTGTAAACATATATCTTCATATTTTTCATTCCTCGAAAATCAGCATGTGCATTCGCAACAAAAGTTTCACCCAAATGAATATTTTTCCTGCACCCACTACTTTGTAAAATGTCACTCACACAAGGCTACTTTTAAACTGCAAGCAATATTTTAAAAGTTGCTTGTAGCTGTACTGCGACCGCTACTTGGTAGGTTGCAATATGATTCACACGTAGTGCAGCATAAGTAGTGCAGTTTTTTTAATTTGCCTCGCAGCAAATGTAGCTGTGTTGTGCCCTTACTTTAGACATTTTTGCTTAAATAAAAACTTTTGTAACTTTTTAAAGTTGTCAAAGACTTTTCTCACATTTTACGTCAGAATTTGGAAAAAGCAAACGCCATGAATCTCAGCAAGAAAGCATGTAACCATGGCTCCCGCCATTTGTCGGCTTCTTATGCGCAGATCTATTTGCGCATATTTTCTGTGTCTTTAATTTGAAAAGGTCTATTATCATTAAAAAAGTGCGCAAAAAAACATATTCTTCAAACTTTGAAAAGTAAATAAATTTATCCAACACCGACTTATAATTATACTTGTTACTATGATTATTTGAAATAACTTATGTATAACATTACTCCCCGTGAGAGAATAATTCAGTAGTCATGGAGAAATTATTAGATTTTTGCGTTTTTTAAGAAAAATAAAAAACAAGTTACAAAACAATTTTTTTTCTATTTTGGTATTCTTATGAGTCTATAAAAGCACTGATAACACGTCGCTAAGAAGATCTATAAGAGCACTGTTTCATATAATGTACAATCAGACAAAATTCACAACACACAATACGTAAATTGTGAAATTTCAATTATTAGCGGAAAGCGCTACCAACATAACTGACAAAAAAAACAAGTCATAATTTTGACGTCACATTTTTTTAAAATCTCATAGTGAAATTACCCCAATACAAAAAATAGTATAAAAAACATGTTTGATAAGGCCTGTTAACGTACTCGTCCTTTATAAAACTCATCTCGTGGCTCTTTTTCCAAACTTGGCCTCGTAAGATAACAGACTAGCTTATGGTACTTGTTTTTTAATCTACTCTTATTATTGAAATAATTTAACATTATGAAACTTATTTATTTAAATTAATATTAACATTTATGTTAAATGAGACTGAAGTAATTTATTTTTACCCATTGACATGGTTAATGGTTGCTACTTTCGGAATTATATTCAGTGATACTGCTTGTGCTTCTAATTAAATATATTAAAGAGAAATGTACTCATTTTCACAATTAATTCAAAATTAGCCACACGACCTGCGAACATAATGACTAAACTTTTTCTTTCGTGAGTAATATGTTACATTCTACATTTATATAATAAATAATTATTATTGCACATATGATATCGAAGTTTTTCTTTTAATTTATTGGTTTATCCAAAATATATTTTTTAACATATTTTAATTTGAAAGTTTTTCATAGGAAAGTTTTAATAGATTTTTTTTTGTTAGTATGCAGCTGCAACTTGAATTTTTTATTCTCATGTGCAGTAATGATATACGTTTATTTATGTTTGAATACAGTGTTTCTTCAAAGAATAGCATAATGAAATTTATTTTATTAAAATAAATATAAGAATTATGAAGTCCTAAAACATTTTCCAACTATTCGGTCAACTTCACCTTATGGGTCAACTTCATCCCATTTTACGGTAACAATTAAGAAACAATCAAATTCATTCTTGGATATCTACGTCGCTAACCATTACTGTTACAATAATAATATCCATGAGTAGAAACCATATCTACATATTCACAAGCAATAACATTTTCAATTTTTTTAAATTATCAATAATGAAAATTGGGAAATTAACAATAGTTATAAACAGATTTTATTTCTTTTTTTAAAATTTTGTTCTACTTCCTATGATAACGTGCTTGTTTCTTTAACTGTTAACTGAATATTTTGGATAATTAAAATTAAGTGATCTCTCTTATCGGACACCTCTTTTCGGCGGACAGATTTGTCAAGTCGCAAATTGCATATATTTCATTTTCTTGTGAAAGATTCACTCATGACCACACGCGGGCTTTAAAATCCGGTACTTTTCTCCTACTAGAAGTCTCTCTTGCGCATAGGTACGTGTGCTCACAGCTTTGGGGCTTCCCCTGACTACAATTTGCAAGACGAAGACCATTCGCAACTCAGTTGTTGTTGCAAGAATAGTTAGTGAAGCACCGATATTACTTGACATTGTTCATTGTAGTGATACATTATATTCACAATTGTGTTTCTTGATAGAAATGCTTAACATGGTCTTATAATGGAATACTGTTACTAATGTCAATAATAATAATAATAATAATAATAATAAAATCGTGCGATTTTGTTAGAATAATTGTATTTACACTAACAAATTTTATTATATGTACTCACACATCAAATCATTGGGACATGCGAAATAGTTGGTTAATGTGCGCGGATATGCCAACTGAATTGCTGTTATTGTAAAATAGGCTATTAGTAAAATTACCTACAAAACAGATTTTACTACAAATTTTGTGATACATATACTTAACTTACAGTTGCCAACATGGACCTATTCAGAGAAAAATATTTAATATTCATCAATGATGTATTATCTGTAGTCATTAACAAAAGAAGATGCTTACAGTGAGTATTATTATTATTTGATTTTAACTGCAGTATTGAAACCAAATGTTGAATCACTTTGGTTTTCTAGAATATAATTATCGTAGGTTAGTGATATGAATATAGGAATATGTATTGAGATTATATTGAACAAGTACGTCTTAATGTCCTCTTAATATACAGAGTGTCCGTTTCTTCGACCTTCGCATTGGCATCTCGATTATAGGAAGAGGTACGAAATCGGTGAAGGTAGTTGTCACTCGAGTGTACCTATTCGAAAACTTGTTCTATGTTCAAAATAAAAATTAAGCTAATGCAGTTTATATTTTCAATAACTTATATTTTTTTATTGCATCAAAATAGTTAAAAGCTAATATCAAACACTGTAAAAGATGATTTTATTTTTCCGTAGAAAAGTTATTTTTTTTTACTATACCACTCACACTAACATACACAAGTGTTGTATTCCAATTTACTCACACTTAAGTATGAATGTTGAAGAATAACTGTGGCAACGTCGCACCTAGACATTTATTGGTACATTCGGGTATAAAAGTAATAAGAAATTTTGAGATATAATACTAATTCTAAACTACAAATGTGAATTGCAAAACAAATTAATATATTTCATGCTTTTCACGTAAAATACCCATTTAAAAAATATTTCCTTCGAATGTACGTCTGAAATTCCTTTAACCAAAGATCACCTCTTATTCGATAATACCAAAGCGGGCGTTGTTAACTGATACTTCATCTGGAACGCTTGTACATGGTTGTCAAGTAGAAGTAAGTAGTTTAGAACTATGTGGCTTTCTCTCGGTCACATCGGATTGGCGTTATCTGATTGATGACGTCAAAAGTGATTGCAATCTGTACAGCAAAAGAGCATGTTTTTTTTACCTTCCGTCACCTTTAGGTAAGGAAGGTATTGTCTTTGGTCAAAAAAATTCAATGATGAGTTTTTAGTGAATAAGTACGTTTTAGGGTCCCTATAATTCGATTTTATCATTTTTATGATGATGTCTGTATGTATGTAACGGATGGGCCATCTATTATGTTGAATTTTGAACTACGTGCTATTAATGACGCTGTCGACTCGAGCGCCATAAATTGTTGACAGTGGTTTAATTTTAGCCTTCCGCTTACAGAATATGTATCGCTTCAATTTAGATCAACATTTTGAAATACTCAAAACTTACTTTGAGTGTGGCTTTGTGGTTGCCGAGGTATTAATAATTTTATCGATAAAGTGCGCAGAAGTGGAATGCTGGTGGACGTGAAACATGTTCCGCATGCTCATCCTAGGCGTACACCTGAAGCAATCGCTACTGTGACCGAAAGTGTGCGCCTTAACGCGTCAACATCAACTCGGCGCAGAAGTCAACAACTCGGCCTTTCCCGTACCACTCTGAGGAGGATTCTGCACAAAGACCTCGGTATATTTGCGTACAAAGTCCAGCTTGATCAGGAGTTGACCATCCACAACGTTTCGCTTCGCTGAGTGGGCTTTAAACCAGTTGAACGATTACCCTGATTTTGCAAGAAAAATCATCTTTTCGGATGAGGCGCATTTTCACATCGGAGGTTACCAATTATAGAGTCGAAAAACGGACACTCCCTAATTAGATTCTAATACTTTTACGATTTTAAAATAAATCCTATATGGTTGCATATTAACAAATAACTCTGATTATTACAAATATGAGTATGACCTGTTTTAAATTTAAATGAACTAAAACAAGAAAACTATAAATAAATGTTCTTTTTAAATATTGGGATCCGCAGAATAGCATGCGACACAGTAGAATTTTAAGGAACTAAATTATTGGCGGCTAGTAGAACCTGACAAATATGTATATATCGCTAACCATCGTTTCCTTTAACAGAAAAAGTAGTTATAATCGTGAAATACGAGGGTTATTTTTCTCCGGTAAGCTGGCAAAAACCAACACTAATAAAAAAAACTTTTAATACACACAAAAAATAATTAAATATAGCGATTATCTTCAAATAATCAAATTTATTACAGACAATATGGAAAATAATAATTCGTATCAAGAAGTATTCTACTATTTTTGGTTCCGGAGTATGTGATACCAAGGTGGAATATTGCAATTTACATCTTAATAATTGTGCCGTTCGAAATGTTTATTCATTACTAAAATGGGGGAAAACCTGCGCAGTGCACTACTTTGGTGATATATATATATATATATATATATATATATATATATATATATATATATATATATATATATATATGCATATACTGAATCGTCGAATTTCGAGAACGGGCATAATCAATATTATATCACACGGGAAAGTTAAAGCTCTCCGCTACGCGTCGAGCATTAAATAATCCTCCATTTTCCGCCGCTGTGCCGTCACAACTAGGATGTACAGCTCGTACATACTAGTCAATTTATTACTGATTTTACACTTTTTAGAGAAATTTAAAAATATCATACTTGTGTTACCTCGACACCGAAAGGTAGAAGAGGATCGATGTATGTATGTATGAAACTTGTGCTAAAGGATATTTTAAATTATTTAAATGGCTTGCAAACTTCAGAAAACTTTTATGAAAGGAAGGAAATAATATATTCTGGCTATATTTTTAGTTCAAAATTTAGACACCAGATAGAGCCTGCTTAACTTGGATTTATGAATTGTTAATTTCATTACCGCACTATTGTGGTAATAATGTCATTATCGCACTTTTGGATAAAATAGTTATTTACATACTAAGTGCGGGAACACGCATGAGCGCTTATTTGAGCGAATGCGTGGATGACGTCTTCCCGCAAGAAGTTTGTACAATACTTTTTGTAACGAACAAAATCATTATTAATAGAGTATAAATGTCAAGATAATTGTACAAAATTCGTAAGTAAATAGCACAGCAGCAATTTCATAGCAACGGTTGTTAAGTAAATTGTTGATTTCGGAAACGTAATTGTTTGCATATTTTTTCAGAATTAAAAGTTGTCAAAATGTCTGATTCTGATATTTCCTGTCCGCCTCCCGAAATTTAAGGCCGGAGACAACGAATAAACGCTTTTCTTAACTTACCATAATAGTAAATGTGTTAATTCACCTGTAATTCAGTACGTAAATAAAATATAAACTAAATTAAGCAGAAGTTCTAATGCATATTGTATGTTGTACTTACCAACTTTTCAAATAATTAAATAAAGAACAATGTCCGGTACATGCCTCTATTTTACTGGTAGTTTAATTGTCAGTGTAAGTGGAATATCTGATAATTTAAATTTAAGGTTATGTTCTATTTTGATATTGGACAGATGACAGATTGTTGTTCTCCAACAGATGTCACTGATGGTAGGCAAATTTATTTTCTAATTTAATTTAGATAATTTTTATTCATTCAACTAATTTTCCTCAATTATCTTGTTCTTATATTAAATTTATTGTAATGTGTAAAAAAAATTAAAAATATAATAACACTTTTAAGCTACTCGATCAAAGTAGTTTCCATTGAGACACTAGTGCGCGGAAGTAAAACAATAACGGGAATATGGCCTTTCGGATTGTGAGTTGGCTGCGGGAAACATTAGTTTCTAGGTAGTGAGTACGAAAAGACTATTACATTACTGACAGGCTCGTCTATATCTCGTTTAAAATAATAAAATATCTTATGGTGCTTTAAAGCCAAACTTTTTTTGCATGTATTAAACTAAAAAAAAAAAATCCCGAAACCAAAGTTTGATTGGATACATACATATTATTTGTCTGTATTTTTTGCCCTATCTAACCAACGGTATTTTCTTAGATCAAATCAGGTATAGGCTCCATGACAGCGCCGGCAATGTATTATGCAGATCCCAATAAAATCACTTGACATTAAGTTTGTAGGATTGTTTGAAAAGTTTTGAGCCTCAATATGTAGATGTCGTTGTGTTTTTGTGAAAATAGAAAAAAACTGTGTGTAATTAAATTCTATCATTTGCCACCCTGCAAAGATATGCAGCTACTTTTAGGGTACGTTCGGCATTAACAGTTTAGCGCTGAGCCCTAGATTGCATTCGGCATTGACATCAGAGCGATCTATAGCGTTCGGCATTGAACTCGATGAGCATCTAGTGATCTAGAGCTCGCTCTGTGTGCTCGGCTCTTGGTCACCGAGCTCTCGATTCTCAGCATGCGTATAAGCCTTAATCTCAACTGTCATTTCTGTAGCAGGTCAGTTAAAAATTCTCGCATAGATATTGGTGAACATAAATTTAAACCGGCAAAGGGTAGTTCTTAGAATTCTTGACCAAGTTGCTACCAGATGTGTTCCAAGGAATTTGAACTACTAAGTGACTCAGTTCTACGTTAGTAGCTAGTCAGGAATAACAGTTAAAAATGAACAAAGTATTGAATTTATATATGTGCTCTTTATGTTCGTTTAAAGCATGTTTTATGGAAACAATGGAGAAACATGTTGAAAAAGACCATAAAGATTGCGAATTTAGCCAGAAAGAATGTTCTAAAAATTTCGCAAAACACATCATACAACATTTGTCAGAAAGCTCGTATTCACCATCGCCGGTATCCCCATCAGTTAATAGAGAATTAATTGATGAAGGTAATCATGAAATATATTATTATTAAATTTAAATATAATTTTATTTTCCAGACTTTAACAGCAGCAATGTACGAGGGTCATTCAATAAGTAAAGAGACAAATGGCTATAGCTCAAAAACGGTCTATTTCAATCTTTCAAAATTAAGGCTATTTTTCAACATAATCATCCCCCACAGTTATGCAATTGTCCCATCTTTCTTGCAGCTTCCTAATTCCCTTGGCGAAGAATTCTTTCGATTTACCCCGAAGCCACTTTTGCACCGCTTCCTTAACTTCCTCAAATCTTTTTCCACGTAGGGCGTCTTTGAGTGGTCCAAACAGGTAAAAATCAGATGGGGCGAGGTCGGGACTGTAGGCAGGATGAGGTAAGACCTCCCAACCCAATTCTTGAAGCTTATCACGGGTCAGCTGAGCTGTATGAGGGCGGGCGTTATCGTGCTGAAGAATGACTCCTTTTGACAAGAGTCCACGGCGTTTGCTCCTGATAGCTGGTCTAACTTTGTGTTCTAGCATCTCAGAGTAGTATTGGCTATTGATAGTTCGCTGATCTTCAAGGAAATCGCAATAGACTGGACCCTGTGAGTCCCAAAAGATGGTCAGCATCACTTAACCGGCTTGTTCGGCCACTTTTAAACCGATCAACCCACTTGTAAAAATTCGCACGGTTCATACAACTTTTACCGTGCTGTATTAACATTCTAGAAAAAAATTCACTTGGTTTTACACCGTCTGCGACTAAAAATCTAATGACTGAGCGCTGCTCTTTTAAGGTGCAATCTTCTAGTGGACTTGCCATGGTGAACTGAAAATTTTGAGGTTATGTTGACATAAAATGATGAAACAGCTGATCAGAGCATATCCCAAGGTTGCCAACTAACACCCCTGAAAAGATTGTACACATTCATTGAATAGTTTTAAAATTATAGAATTTGTCTCTTTACTTATTGAATGACCCTCGTATATGCAAATTTTATAATCATTTTGAATTCATTCGTATTCATGTTCATGCCTTTATCATTATAATAATACCTACAAAATTAAATTTATAAATACTACGAAAACTTTTAGAAATATATATTTTAATACAATGAAAAACAACTATTTAATAAGTTACTGAAACAACCCTACTTACACATTTGTGTATTATAATTTCCCGCCTAAACTATGAATCTGGAGCGTTCGGCATTAGTATTAACATCTGTGAAATCCGTCACGTGACCTATGCTGAGCAATCCGTAGATGTCAATGCCGAACGTACCCTCAAACGTGATCGTATTAGCCTGATTCATGAGTGAGTGTTGATACCACCACCAATAACATATAAAAAGCTCATCAAATATTACCGAATTATCTGGAAATCAGTTTAAAGAGAAAGCAGAGGCTATTGACATATTAAAGTTGAAGAAACGTATTGTGACGTGCGCCCCGGAGAGATCAGTATACGTACGCCGCTGAAAGAATGTACTAGAGCGATGACGTAATCCCGGAATTTCCCAGATGTTGAAATAATACCCGCGACGCGCCGGCTAGAGGTTAATTACACCGTGACCTCATTCTTTTGTATACAGGTCATTGTCGCTTCGAAGGCTTCTAGAATGAGCTGTATAAATACCGGCCGAAAGAAAGCGGAGAGTCAGTCTGATATACATAAGCAATGAGCAATGAACTGGGTGATATAAATATACAGTTTACCAGTTGTTAACATAAATAAATGTAGTTATATAAATAAGAGTAGTGATATAAATATTGTATAGATTAATAATCGTAATGTTTAAGCATTTAATAATATTCTTAGTGTTTATAATTATTTAATCATAGTGTTAGTTGTTTTTATTATCTTTTAATATTTAATCCTTAATTATTTATCGTTTAATAAACGTATTCTTTTAGTTAATAATATTTGTCTATGTTTTACACTTCACCCATATAAATAAAAACGTTACGGTATTTATCATAAATATTACATGAAGAATTGAGCATTTGAAATACGACTGTGCGTTGGGTATCTCGCTTGCTGTTGGAACGATTTAAATGAAATCCACCACTAGACTCTTGTGAGGGAGGAGCAATAAAAAAATGAATTGCGAAGGGTGAACCTGCTCCTAGGAAGGCGAAGTCTGTTTAACCGGTCGGGAAGATAAGGGCGGCTGTTCTTTTACATGGATTTATTTTCGTCGACTATCTACTGTTTGAACGGGTTAACAAGGTTAGAGCATCGTTGGAAAAAGTGCATCGACTTGACTTAAAAGGAGACTATGTAGATAAATAAAATGTAATTTGACCGAAAAATACTGGTTTCTATGTCTGGCTCGAAACTTTACAGATGCTCATCCATTGTTTAAAAATCTTACATAAAATTATATATAGCACAATTATCCATAGATAATACAACGACGAATAAAATGAAAGTTACCATATGAAGTAGATTTTATATAGCATTACATCGATCGTGAAACAATATCTCATTTAAAAGAGTTATACAACTGCGTAAAATTAGGATTGCAACAAGAAAGCCACACATTTTGCTGTTTAGTTTTATAACATTTAGTAGTTTTTCATATATTTCTCTAAATGAGTTTATTAATCTGTTATATTTATATATGAAAAATACTTGTTTCTAAGTTTGGCTCAAAACTTTTCAGACTACCTTCGTATGCTCACCCATTGTTTTAAAATTTCAGACAAAATTACGTGAAGCACAATTGTCCATAGATAATACAATGAAGAATACAATGAGTAATACCACGAAATATAAGTTTTAGATAGAAATGTATCGACCGCGATAAAATATAAGTCAGTTACAATAGTTATGAAACTGCGGAAAACTTGGGTTGTAACAACAAAGCCACACATTTTGTTGTTTAGTTCAATAGCTTTTAGTAGTTTTTCATATATTTCTCTAAATGAGTTCATTAATCTGTTATATTCATAAATATTTGCTTTTTCAATATTTTTCAAAAGTTGGTCTAGTTTTCTAAATCTGGATAATATTAATAAAGGAAAAATGGCAACCCAAATTATCGTCAATGCTTTATCTACATTTAATAAAGCTTTTATAAACATGTTAAATGACTGGATGGGAATGCAATACGTGTCTACTTGAAAGCATGGAATAATGAAAAGGTAATACTCCGGGGAAAGATATAAAGGCATAGAGCATAGCAACAAAATTAATAGTTTTGAATTATTGACGATAATATTGTACTGTTGAAAAGTTTCATCCACATCATAAAGTAAATGCAAAATTTCGGTAATCTGAAAAAAAAACATATATATATAAAATTATTAATACAAGTTGTAAATATAGTATTCTTTGGTCATATAAAATAAAATAAGAGTGTATTAACAAGAAATTCGTACAAACTTTATAATTTTATTATTTAATTTATAAAAAGCAAGAAGTTGAAACAACACCACCCTACAGTTAAATAAATAACATAATGTGCACCATAAACCGCCGCTAATCTCATTTGTTGAAAGTTAAATTAATAATGTCGAAAAATCATATTTTTTCAAGTGGAAATAGTATATTATGTTATTAGGAATAGTAAGCGGTCTTTTTGTGTTGAACCCAGCTATTGCGGCCGATGCGGTAGCCGAGGCCCGGCAAGCTGGGTAAAACACAAAAAGGACGTTCTGCTCCGAATAACATATACTATTTTTTCTTCAAGTATTTCAAAGAAAATTGGGGATTTTTTAAATATTTTTCTGGAATTGTTTTAATTGTAGCGTTTGCAATTTTAGCTATAGTTGGCTGTGTACACTACAAAACACAAACGATACAACTGTCAAAAAAACAATTTTCAATATGGTCTGTGTTGCTGTGACGACTGCTGCTGCCAGCGGTGAACTAAGAAGCCAACATTTTTTTACTAGTACATTAATGTTGTACTAGTAATAAAATGAATATCTTCTATAGTGTGTGTACAGTAGCATAATATGAATATTATTGTACACTTGAAGAAAAAGTTTATTTTTAATTCTGTTCTGCATAATCACTACCATCTAAATTGAAGGCCACGGCATCCATAATAACAAAATTCTTTTTTCAAGGTTTCAAATGCAATTTACGCAGTAAGCTCTTATGATTTATTAATAATTACATTTCACTATACTTTGGAAGAGATTTTATATACAGGGTGTAACAGAAATAAGTACATTAAATTTAACCAGTGATAGAACTCGCCGAGAGCAACAATATTTCTTAATAATTTGTTTTCGAAATCTCATTTTTTTTAAGCATTTTTAACCCCCCTCCTAAAATAAACGAGTCGTTTAGGGATTTTCATAATAATTATGATCCAGTAACAATAACAATGAAACATTTGTTTCATTGTTGCTCAGAGAAACGCTGCCAAAGCCCAGCAAATTTATTTGGACCGTTTTCCGAATCGTCATCTTCCAAACGTTCGCAACTTTTTATATATATGTAAATAAAATAAGTATTGATTCTCAACCAGGTTTTAGTACTGGAAGAATAGCACTACAACACAAACAACAATTTGAAGGATATTGAAAGAACAACAGTTACATCATTTCGTCGACGCCTTCAGAGTGTATTGACAATGGCGGTGGCCATTTTGACTATTTATTGTGATTTCATTTAGGCCTGCATCACTTTTAATCATCTTTATGCGTTTTCTTGTTCCGGATTGTCTAACCTCTTATAACATAAAAATTTGACGTATGACTTTTTTTATTATCTTAGTCGAGGTATTCTATTCTATCTTTTATCTTTCCCGATTTTTGTATAGTTTCACCATCTGGTGTATCAGTCAATCTATTCACCAGTTTCTAACCTTTCTGTTGTGTTGACAAATTCATTCAACCTTTCATTGTGTTGAGACGCATTCACAACGGAAACAATTGGTTGTAGACACATGCGCAGTCCATTTGGAATTCAACCATAGGCGGGTAATGAAATATGTAATAAACTTTGAAGAATTTTAACTCAATAATTTCTAGAAGGTTTACAAGAAAAAGTTATTAAGAAATATTGTTTCACTCGACGAGTTCTAGCACTGGTTAAATTTAATGTATTTTTGGGCCACCATTGCTATCTCGAGAACTATAAGAGATACAAAGAGGGTTAAATGGGCAAACAATTTCTATTTCACAAGACAAATTTAAAGGAAAACAAATACTTTTTTCGACCAGTGGTTCTCAAAATACGGGACCTAGCTTTTTTTATTTTAAATGAGAACATTTTTATTTGCTCTTTCGTTAGAGAATTTAATTTTGAATCCAGTGATATAATGTTTTTACAATCTTACATAATGAATTTTTTTTTGAGAAAAATGCATGTAGTTTTTTATTAATTTGATTAAAATATGGCTATAATAAGAGTATCATGAATGAAAAAAATGAATACGTGTTATTTTTTACCTTCCGTCACCTGGTATTGTCTTTGGTCAAAATATTCAATGATGAGTTTTTAGTGAATAAGTACGTTTTAGGGTCCCTACAATCCGATTTTACCATTTTTACGATGATGTCTGTATGTATGTATGTATGTATGTATGTATGTATGTATGTATGTATGTATGTATGTATGTATGTATGTATGTATGTGTGTGTCTGTGTGTGTGTGTGACGAAAGTTTCGGATCGCATAACTTCAATACTACGATTCCAAAAGTTATAATTTTTTCATATTTCTCAAGTTTACATCCAGACGAACAAGTGATTAGATTTTGGTTATAAATGGTCAACCGAAAGTACCCATATTTGAAGATTTTAACAGTGTTTCTTGAAAAAACGCAGTTAAATATCATTTATTGACATTTAACGTTATTATAACCTGAAGAATATATTATTCTTTATACGATTTGATCGCATTTTATACTTCATATTCAGTAGATATAGTTAAAGAATTATAAAGATATTAATTTTCTTAAAATAGTCAGATATGCTAACCATGGAAACTGCTAATATATTCTGATAATACAAATTGACAGATGTCAGTATCAATAGATGCGTTCATTGAAGTAAGCAAATACAAGGTAAGCAAACGAGACTTGTTGCTAGGTACACTGACAGATTTGCTAGCTATATGACGAACTGATATTCACAAATGTCATCGAGAAAATTATATAGTTGTCAAATATAACATGTGTATTTTTCATATCCCTTTTATTGGTTTGGAAAGTTATACAAAATGAATTTATAGGTAGGTCCAGTTATTTGCAGATAGAATTAATTTTTAACATTTTTTAGGTCTAAGAAAGTATTTCAAATTTAACAATGTTATGAACCTTCATCACAAAACTTTGAAAGCCTTTTTGACATGTAATTGATATAAACACACCATAAAATGAGATAGAAACAGTACAAGTTAAATTCATATATGTATAATTTGCATTTCCCGCCATTATATTTCATAAGTTAGCAAGTCAAGCGAGAAATTTGGCGCTTGGATTACTTGCGAGCAAATCAAGCAAATGCTAGGCTAGTAAAGTAAAATTTTACTTCCGATTGCTTGTTTTCGATACGGTAACGAATGAAAGAATAAGGGAAATTACTCTAGCATTAGAAGTTTCTAGAAAAGAGAAGAGAGAAGGAACTGAATAAGAACGACACGCAAAACAAAAATGAGTGGAAGAAGAAAATAAAAAATAGCGGCCCGTAACGAATGTGAAAAGCTAAAGAAAAGGAAGAAGATGTCAATGTCAAGTGCAGTTTGCATAGTTTGTTTATGAACTAATTATACTGGAAATTTAGAATCTTTTGCAAGAAAATTTATATATGGAATTTATACATAATGCACAGGATTGACGGAAGGTATTGTGCTGGCCCCATCAGATTTTTTACATAGAATTAGAATGCCATGAAAGAAATACGTAAATATTTTGTTTGCGTTGATATTTATAATCAATGACAAGAACAAAATATTCACTTTTTTGTAAGGGCATTCTAATTCTATATAAAAAAATCTGTTGTGGCCAGCACAATACCTTCCGTCAATCCTGTGTATAATGTATAAATTCCATACATAATTTTTCTTGGAAAAGATTCTAAATTTCCAGTAAAATTATTTCATAAACAAACTATTCAAATTGCACTTGACACTGACATCTTCTTCCTCTTTAGCTTTTCCCATTCGTTAGGAGTCGATATTTTTGCGTGTTGTTCTCATTCGGTTCTTTTTCTCTCAAGTCTTCCGCAATACAGTCCTTCCATCTTATCTTTGGTCTTTCTCTGCTTCTTCAACCTCCCATTACTAAACTACTCATTCTTGTTCAAATATAATTATTCATTTCTCCTCATGACATGTTCAAACCAATGTAATCGTCTTTCTTGTATCTTTCTAAAAAATTGTAACACTAGAGTTATTTTATTACCGTATCTTTCCGTGTGTTCCCCAACATCTACTTCAACATCCTCATCTCTGCCACATTAATTTACTTTTTACTCATACTGACATCTGTCAATTTGAATTATATGAACATATTAGTAGTTTCCATGTTTAGCATAGCTGGCTGAATTATAAAATTTAATTTCTTTAAAATTCTTTAACTCTGTATCTATTGAATATGAAGTATAAAATGTAATCAAATCGTATAGAGAATAATATATTCTTTAAGTTATAATAACGTTAAATGCCAATAACTCAAATTTAACTGTTAAATCTTCAAATGAGGCTACTCATGGTTCACCAATTATAACCAAAATCTAATCACTTGTTCTTCTGGATGTAAACTTGAGGAATACGAAAAAATTATAATTTTTGGAATCGTGGTACTGAAGCTATGCGATCCGGAACTTTTGTCACATATACACACACACAGACACACACACAGACATACACACAGACACACACACAGACACACATACATACATACAGACATCATCGTAAAAATGGTAAAATCGTATTATAGGGACCCTAAAACATGCTTATTCAGTAAAAACTCATCACTGATTTGTTTGACCAAAGACAATACCTTCCTTACCTAAAGGTGACGGAAGGTAAAAATAACATGTATTCATTTTTTCCATGCGAGGCACTCTTACTATTACAATGAAATCATCCCATCGATGTCACCAAATGTAATGATCTCAACAATGAACTCCAACGTGAATCACTAACGGCCGAATTCACCATAAATCCGTTGATTAATAATCAGTAGATTAAGGAATCAAGCTAATATGTAGGTCATCGTATATTTTAATTCATCAACTTGATTCCTGAATCAAGGAATCATGATCAACTAATTCACAGTTTTGTTTCGGTTTTTGACAGTTAATGTAACTGTCATGGAATTTTATTCGTGGTAATTGTACATTCCGTTAAAAAGGTATTAATATGTAAGTTTTTCATTTATTTATAAAATATATTTTATAATTTTTCTGTAATAATATCATATTTACCTTCCGTCACCTTTAGGTAAGGAAGGTATTGTCTTTGGTCAAAAAATTCAATGATGAGTTTTTAGTGAATAAGCATGTTTTAGGGTCCCTATAATACGATTTTACCATTTTTACGATGATGTCTGTATGCATGTATATGTGTGTGTGACAAAAGTTCCGGATCGCATAACTTCAATACCATGATTCCAAAAATTATAATTTTTTCGTATTCCTTAAGTTTACATCCAGAAGAACAAGTGATTAGATTTTGGTTATAATTGGTGAACCAGGAGTAGCCTCATTTGAAGATTTAACAGTTAAATTTGATTTATTGGCATTTAACGTTATTATAACTTAAAGAATATATTATTCTCTATACGATTTGATTACATTTTATACTTCATATTCAATAGATACAGAGTTAAAGAATTTTAAAGAAATTAAATTTTATAATTCAGCCAGCTATGCTAAACATGGAAACTACTAATATATTCATATAATTCAAATTGACAGATGTCAGTATCAATAAAAAGTAAATTAATGTGGCAGAGATGAGGATGTTGAAGTAGATGTTGGGGAAGACATGGAATGATACGGTAAGAAAATAACTCTAGTGTTACAAGTTTCTAGAAAGATACAAGAAAGACGATTACATTGATTTGAACATGTCATGAGGAGAAATGAAGAATTATATTGGAACAAGAATAAATAGTTTAGTAATACGAGGTTGAAGAAACAGAGGAAGACCAAAGATAAGATGGAAGGACTGTATTGCGGAAGACTTGAGAGAAAAGGAACTGAATGAGAATGACACGCAAAAATAGCGACCCCTAACGAATGGGAAAACCTAAAGAAGAATACAACTAAAATGTTTTCACCAATATAAACAACCGACTTAAAATAAAGTTACCGTATTCCCCAAATTTGACTACTATGCTAAGTAGATATGGAAAAATTAAAAATTATCTTTACAAGTTTAAAATAACAGACAATGCAGTGTAAATGCGGTAATAATAACCAAACAGTAAATCATTTAATCTTCGAGTATGAAGTGAACGTAAGAATCTGAAAAACTCAATTTTAAGAAGAGGTGGAAGTTGGCCTTGCTCAAATATTCAATACACACACACCGTAAAAATGTTAAAATCGGATTGTAGAGACTTCAAAAAGTGCTTATTTATTAATAACTCAAGTACAAAATTACTTCCCAAGTTTTGGTAGACTTTAGCCACACATACCTCGTTTCGAAATACGTATGAAGAAAGACGGCAGGAGCTTGTTATTATAATATCTAGTATAACTACGAATATATCTTCTATGCCCCAAAGTATGTCACTAATTTCGCTGTGATAAGCATAATAACCTAAATAGATCTTGAACCATATTTTCCAACTTACTACCACTAAGAATACAAGTAGAGAAAAACATCTGTTTTTCACTTCCCTAAAATTAAAGTGTTTTTTTTAAATATATTCCTGTAGTTACATGGCAAAAATAGTTGTCACTTTTTGCTCATTTTCTCTTTTTACATGATATACGACGACACCGGTGCAAAATAAATTTTTCAGGTGGAGGTAAAAACTGATTATCTTATTATTTTTATTTTTTAATTTTGTGTAAATGCTATGGTGTAGTTTAGTAAACAAAATGTAATGTATCAAAGTTTCACACTTTTTACTAATTAAAACGGAATTCTGTATTTTTGTCATTTTTATTAAAACAAGAGTAAAATATGGGTGGTAACATGAATAGTAATTAGGAGATTACTAGGGAGGAGATGACTAGCAGTGCTTTAACTTTGTCAATCGCCGCCTCAGTGGTCGTGCGTGTTGAGGCAGCGGACAGCGCTCGAAGCGACCTTCACATTCTTAAATTTGTCATTACTTTTATCGGCTAACAGATCATTAATAATTTACATCTCTGCAAATATAATTAATTGTAATAACCACCATCGCTTTTATTTCTCTTTTTCTTTTTAATATTTTAATTATAACATATTATTTCTTAATACGAGGTCTGGCTATTAAATAATGAGACTGCGCGCGCAGAAGGCGTCTTAGAGGGGAAGGGGGGGAAACGAATGCAGCGTTGGATAGCTGGAAGTGTCTATTATTCCGGTACGAAAACACGTTTTTGTCGCTGTAGTAGTATTTTTTCTATAGAGGTTAGAAACGAACGTGTTTTTTTCTCGTGCCGATAACAATGTGTGACGAAAAACACGAGCAACGAATCAATGTGAAATTTTTCGTTAAATTAAAAAAAACTCCGACTGAGTGTTATAAGTTGTTGAAAAAGGCCTATGGTGAGAATTCTCTATCTCGTGCGAGTGTTTTCCAATGGTATAAACGTTTTCTGAAGGCCGAGAGAGCACCGAAGGTTTAAAGCCATGCTAATCGTTTTTTTCGACATCAACGGCATCATGATGACTGAATGGATACCCGAGGGTCAAACTGTAAACCAAACTTACTATTTGAAAGTTTTGGCAACACTGCGAGAACGAGTTCGTAAGAAACGGCCGGAGTTGTGGAAAAACAAGTCGTGGATTTTGAACCAAGACAACGCACCTGCCCATAACGCGCTGTCTGTGAAGCGTTATTTAGCCACTAGAGGCACTCCTGTGCTCGAACACGCGCCGTACTCGCCTGATTTAGCACTCTGTGACTTTTTCTGTTTCTGAAGATCAAGTCTGCCTTAAAAGGAACCCGGTTCGAGTCGATGGAAGAGGTGAAGTGAAAATCGGCGGAGCTCCTAAACGCTCTTAAAAAAGAAGACTTCCAACATTGCTTTGACCAATGGAAAAAACGAATGGAACGGTGTGTGGCGAGGGGAGGGAAGTACATTGAAGGGGAGTATTCGATTATAAAGTAATTTTTAAAATAAAACTGTTTTTTATAAGCAGTCTCGTTATTTAATAGACAGATCTCGTATTTATTGTTAAACACCCACTTTTGTTTTTTTTTACTAATTTCTCTTAAGGATTCTCTGGTGGATTGGCAAATACATGGAAAGTGACGAGGCATGCTTCATGTGTCCTCATACGGCGCAAAAAAATGTATCATCTCAGGCATTCAATATAGTCTCGGCCTGCTTCATTTTCGATCGTGCTCAAATGTGTACCTGCCTTAAAATTGGAGCTGCCTCCTTTTGCACCGATGTATGTCGCGAAAAAAAAAGAAAAACTGAGTCTCGTTTTTTATTATTACACGTTTTCCAATACAATATAGCATACAGGTCTCAAAAAACGTGCCCTATGTAGAAATCTCCAGACTGGATGAGATACGAAGTCGGTTAAATTAGACATAGGTAAGTTACCGCATTAGGAGACTAATTTAATGATATATATCGTTATGCGAAAAAAAATCATAGGTAACTACATATAGGCAAAAATGTAAATTTTCCAGTTATTTATCTTGCGAATAATTTCCAACTGTGACAATACTGGATTATCGTCTGTACCTCTTCAGGGCACTTTTTTGTTCTTTCAAAAAAAATCATCACTGTTACATTTCTAGTTAGGTATAATTTTAATTTTATATAAACGCCATATTGAAAAGTTACACCATTGAAAAAAGATTATTCAAACTTTTGAACAATGTTTCAATGTTAATGGGTGTTTTCTATATGCATTCCGTTATTTATAAACGGACCGTTAAAATTAAGATATCCGTAAACTAGATTTTGCTATTCTAAAGACACTATCCGTTAACGATAACCATACTAAAATTATTATTATTTTAAGAATTTAAAAATATTTCTCTCTGTCAATAAAACGAGCAGATATTTTACTTTACAAATCTTGAGCTTTTCCTAATGTTTTAAAAATATTCGAGTATTTTCAGAGCTGCATTTAAACTTTTGGAACCAAGACACAAATGTTCTTTGGTACCCTTATTTTTAACTTTTGCTTATAATGAAGGATATTTAAAGAATATTTTGATTACAACAAAGGATATTTTGATTTAGTCGAAGAATATTGATTACAACAATTAATGTAACAAAAAAAAATCTTCACTATTTTAATAGTAGCATTTTGAGAAGATTAAAAAATAAAGCATGTTTATAATGTATGTTTTATGATAAGTTTTGTGTATGATCCTGCGTTTTTTCATTTTCTCGATACTATGGATTAGCTTCTGGTGGTTGCTATAATTTCAAGATATTGTAACGTACGCCCCTGACTTAAGAGTATGCGAGCGCCGCCAACTGATACAATATTCTCGAGCGATGACGTAATCTCAAGCGGGGGAAAACCCTTACGCGTCTAGACTGTTCTAATTACGTCCGGTGGACTGATCCTTTATATTCAATGTTATTGCGGCGTCGGAAAGTTCGAGAAGGACATCACGCTATATAAACCCGTCGCCAAAGCCAGCGAAAGAGAGTCTGTTATATAGAAGCAACGAGCAATGAACAGTGGATGGTATAAATAAACAGTCTACGTGTGGTGAACATAAATAAATGTAGTTAAATAAATAAATATAGTGATATAAATATTGTTAAATAAATAATTTTAGTGTGTAAACATTTAATAATATTCTTAGGGCCAATTGTTCCATCTATAGGTAAACATACGGTTAAAATTTATTCTATTGATAACTTCAGTTTGCGTTGTTCCACTTACGGTTAAAAGTTACCAGTAAGATAAATTTTCGTTAACGGAAAGATAAATAACAGTGTCAAACTACCAGTTAAGAGTTTTATCCAGAGAATATCGTACCGAGTGCAAACGAATGGAAATACGAAGTGAAGAGAAACGGAACATACATAAATGGTAATAATAATAATAATAATTTATTCGCCATAAAATATAAAATACAAAAAAAAAGTACAACAATGAACTGTCAAAACGTACAAGTACAAAAAGAAAATAAGGATACAATGAAAAATTAAGGGTGGTCAAAGTTAAAAAAAAACTTCAATTGAATAAAATCAATGACGAGTCAAATATTCCTTGAGTATGGAACGTTTGTGTTGTTTCAATGAAATAAGCTGTTTGTTAATATTAATAATTATTATAATAATAATTAATTTTCGAAAACAGTATACAGTACCAGAAAGATGTAATAATTTTGAAAAATAGGAAGATTCAGATTTTTTTGAGGTTTCGATGTCAAAGAATACAGTCCTTTATTCGTTAGATAAAATTGAAGACCAAATATTGTTTTTATCTGTTAGGTAAGTTTAAAAAAAACATTATTTGAGAAATAAATACTTATTTATCTACATTTATTTTTCTGAATCATGAATCACGCCGTATCTTCGATATGCCATTTGTTGGTAGCTTTACGATTTTATGCAACAGAGTGTGTATCGTGGATACTGGCCACAACTAAAACTAAAATAATGTTCTAATTGATTCCAGATCAGTGGCGTAGCTAGAACCCTTTTTGGAGGCGCTCGAGCGCCCCCAAAATTCCATTGAGCGCCTGCAAAAATTTGGTAACTAAAAAAATAATATTAGAAGTATACAGAAAATAAAGCTGATCGTATGTTTATTATTGTAAGAAATAGAGAAATGGTGCGCTCCTATAGTTATGAATAGTGGCAGACGGCTGTTCCCTGCCACATGACGTCACACCGCGCTAGAAAGAGAGAGAAGATGTGCGCGTTGTCATACCTTCAGTATTTGTATCATGAATACGAATTGCTCTGACTTTACCGGTAACGACAGCTGCATGCGAAAGAAGTTTTAGTGTACTACAACGAATTAAGTCATATCTGAGGAATTCTACCGGACAAGAAAGACTTGCTTCATTGGTTAACATAGAGTATGAAGAAGCTAAATCTTTGTGCGCGGATTGTACAATTAATAAATTCGCTAACGAGTCGAATAGGCGAGTTCAATTAACACATCCATCATTAACTCATATTCATTAGCCATTTTATTTATTTACGCTGTTTTTTAAATAGTATTTTGAGTTTGTTGAATCATTATTTTATTTTTTTGACATTTGATCTTAAAATGTCTTTTGTTTAAATACGAGCAGAACCAAAGGTATTTAAGTATTTCATTTTAATTATTTAATAATTATTTATTTGTTGTGTTACAAATACGTAAATATATTTCTTATACCATGCAAGTTGTTTTTTATCCACTATACCTATATTTAGCATAGATATCTTTTATAGGTAAGTCATGGGCGTAGCCAAGGGAGAGGTTTTAGGGATTCAAACCCCTCCCGAAATGAATTACCTAATTAAAATTTAATTTCTAAAATGTTCTATGATCTGGAAAAAAATGTAACTTTCAATTATAAGGCATTTGACCTTGAATGAAAAAAAAAATTGCCTGCGGCGCCTTTTTCCGGTATACATTTGCGTAACCTAATAACAACCACTAAAATGCTGAGCGCCTGCAAATTTACAATCCTGGCTACGCCACTGTTCCAGATGATGTCTTTTTTCTTTCCAAGAGACAGAATCTGTCTTCCCGGACTCAATTATATTTTAATATATGTCGACTAATTTAGTTAAATTAGTTATTTCCCCGGTAGTAAAATAACGGCTCTTTCTCTTTATATAATTTTCACCATTCATTTTTGCAAGTTGTATTTATCATTTTTTCTAATACACGTTCAAACTGTGGTTTAAACTACAACTACACCAAAACACACACAAGCGAAAGAGTAAACAAATTTCTATTAAAATTGTGACAGCCAAGTTGCCAACTTTTCAAAACTAACTCTACCCTAACACAATTTTAATCTTTCTGATAGGAATCTGCCAGTTAGCTATCCGGAGAATAAAACATCATGGAGCAACCTAAAAATCTTATTCTCTAGTTAAGACGATAGAATAAATGTATCTAATAGATAGTAAACTGCTACTTTATCTGAACTTGAAACAACCGGGCTTTGATAGTAATAATTAGTGTTTATATTAGTTTAATCCATAGCGTTCGTTATTTTTATTATCTTTTTAATATTTATCCTAATTATTTATCGTTTAATAAACGTATTATTTTAATTAATAATATTTCTTTGATTTTTACACTTCACCCATGTAAATAAACGTTACAATATAGTTTGGAACCTAGTGTCGGTAAATGAAAGAACAATTTTATAAATACTATAAATTCCTCATTATTACTTTAGGCCTCAGGTGCAATTAATAAGTAATTATGATTTCATATTGCTTTTTGTTTTATGTCCATTTTTTATTTTTTTCTAATTCACAATATACATTAATATCAAAAAGTTATGAAACTGACAATTTTTACATTTATTACAACAAAATATTGTCAATATTCGAAAGATTAGTTTGAAAAAAATACATTAATGTGATTATATCCGAATAATATAAATTTGTTATTGTAGCGCCAAAAATTCAAAAAACTGTTGTTACCCCCAGTCCCGATAGGTGGCAGCACCTGCTGCCACGCTAAGTATTATTCCCGCGCAATGTGTGCATATAACCTAATAAATAATACACATGCTGATGTTGAAATGTACAAGTCTTTTGTGTTTCATTAAAAGTTGGTTGTAAAATGGACATTCACTCTTGTTTTAATAAATAACCAGTGTTGCAAGATACAAAAACCTCCGGATAAATAAATAATCCGTTACATTATTAAATAATATTTCCAAATTTATATATAACAAATATCTGTTTAGATCTTAATATATTCTGTTATCGAAATATAAATATGTTGGCATTTATAATTTGACAATAATGCTCTACAGTAACAAACGGATCCGTTTATTATATTAATTTTAACGGATCGGTTGATATGTCATATTGTGAATAGAATTTTTAGTGGAATCCGTTAATAGGAAATATTTTAACGGAATCCGTTCACATTATATATTTTAACGGAATGTGTTTAGAATACACCCATAAAACGCCAAAATTGTTAATGAAAATAAAAAATATATATCTGCCTAATATTTCATTTGTTTCATTGTTTTTAATCTATTGGCATGTATTTTTTAGGGTACCTTTATATACAGGGTATGGCCATGGGGCAAGATCGCCGCCATAAGCGAGCCAATGTCAAAAATACTGATAATTCATTTCCCTATTTATTTGTAAGAAATGTGATATTATATTATACAGGAATATTAAATAATCACACTATGAATCTATAAAGGTAATACAAATTCATTTATTTAAGAGATACACAGTTATTATTATGACATAGATTTGGAGGTTATGTATAGCATATGATATAGGTTGTTATTATCACATCAAATTTAATAACTGTGGTTATTATTTACACAATAAGTATATATTTTAAACTTACCTTTTAAAAAATTAAATGTTTGTGCTTAATATTGGTCATTTTTATGTGTTTTTAATATTGCCAGTCATCGTACTCAGTATCTCAAGAAAATATAAAAATAAATAAAATAAAAGTATTACTTACACTTTAAATAAATATTAGAAGTATATTTAAATGTGTTTTGCATAAAAATAAAGCAAGTAGCCACGAAAATACATAATAATTTGCGCAACAATAACGAATATGACAGTGGCCCTCTAATGGCGGACGAAACGCGAGCCACTCTGAGTATAAAGGTACCCTAGTATTTTTAAGATCGCAGCGCTAGGGTGGCAAGTTTTGAACTACAGGTTGAATGAGATATGACGTTAATCTACTGTCGAATGGGCAAACACACAATTTATAAAATTGTGTATTTCTCATAGTACTGTATTATATTTAATTTTCTTTTTATATTATTTTATTGTAGGTTTTATATTATCCATTAAGGGTAAATTAATGTAAATTTCTAGCACACTTTTATAAAACTTTAACTTAAATTGTATAACCACTTCTGTTTTAGATGATATCTTCAAAAAAATAATTAAAATGGCAAAATTTCATGATTCCAAAAATTATAATTTTTTCGTATTCCTCAAGTTTACATCCAGAAGAACAAGTGATTAGATTTTGGTTATAATTGGTGAACCATGAGTAGCCTCATTTGATGATTTAACAGTTAAATTTGAGTTATTGGCATTTAACGTTATTATAACTTAAAGAATATATTATTCTCTATACGATTTGATTACATTTTATACTTCATATTCAATAGATACAGAGTTAAAGAATTTTAAAGAAATTAAATTTTATAATTCAGCCAGCTATGCTAAACATGGAAACTACTAATATATTCATATAATTCAAATTGACAGATGTCAGTATGAGTAAAAAGTAAATTAATGTGGCAGAGATGAGGATGTTGAAGTAGATGTTGGGGAACACACGGAAAGATACGGTAATAAAATAACTCTAGTGTTACAATTTTTTAGAAAGATACAAGAAAGACGATTACATTGGTTTGAACATGTCATGAGGAGAAATGAATAATTATATTTGAACAAGAATGAGTAGTTTAGTAATGGGAGGTTGAAGAAGCAGAGAAAGACCAAAGATAAGATGGAAGGACTGTATTGCGGAAGACTTGAGAGAAAAAGAACCGAATGAGAACAACACGCAAAAATATCGACTCGTAACGAATGGGAAAAGCTAAAGAGGAAGAAGATGTCAGTGTCAAGTGCAATTTGAATACATACTTTGTTTATGAAATAATTTTACTGGAAATTTAGAATCTTTTGCAAGAAAAATGATGTATGGAATTTATACATTATACACAGGATTGACGGAAGGTATTATGCTGGTCACAACAGATTTTTTCATCTTGTCAAGCATATTTTTAATATAAAAACGAACTTTTCGTTTACGCGGGAATTCGTGACAACATAATTTGTTACCTTTCTAACGTGACAATGTACACTCAAGTAAGCAGCAATAATAGTTACTCATATTATAATATATATGCCACTTTAGAAACACAAATACGTATAATATTTAATAAATTTCTAAAATTATATACTTGAATACCAAGTTAACCTGTAGTTCATTATTTTGCCACCAGATGTCATATCGCTTAGCTTAACAAAACAGAGATAAATTATACATCGTTGGAAAACTTAAAAAAACTCTTCAATGGTCTAATTTTCACACAAAGGCATTCATTTCAATTAAAACTTTGAAATAATTTCTCGAGATCTCCGTGCATAGCGCGTTTTGTGGGACACTTGTATAAGCGGTGCGTAATAGAGAATGAGAGTTTTTCTTAGAATATATTTGTACCACATAATTTTTTTTTCTCGTAGATGATAAAAATGGAATTATGACATACAACATTTATGCATTATCCGGAATTCGACCCTCGGATCGTGAAGCGATAACGTTACATTTTATGTAACATTACAAAGTCCAGCCAAAATCACTTTAGTATACATATAGGTAAAATTAATTGACCATTTTCTTAATTACAAATTTTAGATCTATAGTTTAAATTTAAAAGTGAGGAGTATATTTAAGTGCCACATTCTGGTATGGAAAGGTATTGAGTTCTACTCCTCGAAGTGATATCACCATATTTTCTGTTTGAAACAATTGAACGTAGATAAGTTACATATCGTCGGAAAACTAAAATCCACTTTTCATTTCTGTAACTTTCCACTATGGCGTCCATAATAAAAAATATTTTTGCTGCCATAACTCGAAACTAAAAAAAAATCTGTTGCGGCCAGCACAATACCTTCCTCAATCCTGTGTGATATGTATAAATTCCATACATAATTTTTTTTACAAAAGAATCTAAATTTCCAGTAAAATTATTTCATAAACAAACTATGCAAATTTCACTTGACACGAACATCTTCTTTAGCTATTCCCATTCGTTAGGGGTCGCTATTTTTTATTTTCTTTTTCCACTCATTTCTGTTTTACGTGTCATTCTCATTCAGTTCCTTTTCTCTCAAGTCCATCCATCTTATTTTTGGTCTTCCTCTGTTTCTTTAACCTTCTTTTACTAAGCCATTCATTCTTCATCCAATCTCTTCATTTCTCCTCATGACATTTTCAAACCAATGTAATCATCTTTCTTGTATCTTTCTACAAACTTGTAATACTAGAGTTATTTTCATACCGTATCTTTCCGTGTTTTCCTCTACATCTACTTCAACATCCTCGTCTCTGCCACATTAATTTACTTTTTATTGATACTGACATCTGTCAATTTGAATTATATGAATATATTAATAGTTTCCATGTTTAGCATAGCTGGCTGAATTTAAAATTTAATTTCTTTATAATTCTTTAACTCTATATCTATTGAATATGAAGTATAAAATGCAATCAAATTGTATAGAGAATAATATATTCTTTAAGTTATAATAACGTTAAATGTCAATAAATCAAATTTAACTGTTAAATCTTCAAATGAGGCTACTTCCGGTTCACCAATTATAACCAAAATCTAATCAGTTGTTCTTCTGGATGTAAACTTGAGGAATACGAAAAAAATATAATTTTTGGAATCGTGGTATTGAAGTCGAAACTTTCGTCACACACACACAGACACACAAACACACACACACACACACACACACACACACACACACACACACACACACACACACACACACACACACACATACATACATACATACATTCATACCAGACATCATTGTAAAATGGTAAAATTGTATTATAGGGACCCTAAAACATGCCTATTCACTAAAAACTCATGATTGATTTTTTTGACCAAAGACAATACGTTCCTTACCTAAAGGTGACGGAAGGTAAAAACTGATAAAAATTCAGCATCACTATTTGAACGAGTTTTAGTAATTGTCTTAAAGAAGTACAAACTCAAATATAATATTATTACCTTCCGTCACCTTACGGTAAGGAAGGTATTGTCTGGTCAAAAAATTCATTCATGAGTTTTTAGTGAATAAGCATGTTTTAGGGTCCCTATAATACGATTTTACCATTTTTACGATGATGTCTGTATGTATGTGTGTCTGTGTGTGTGTGTGACAAAAGTTCCGGATCCCATAACTTCAATACCACAATTCCAAAAATTATAATTTTTACGTATTCCTCAAGTTTACATCCAGAACAACAAGTGATTAGCTTTTGGGTATAATTGGTGAACCGGAAGTACCCACATTTGAAGATTTAACAGTTAAATTTGATTTATTGACATTTAACGTTATTATAACTTAAAGAATATATTATTCTCTATACGATTTGATTACATTTTATACTTCATATTCAATAGATACAGAGTTAAAGAATTTTAAAGAAATTAAATTTTAAATTCAGCCAGCTATGCTAAACATGGAAACTATTAATATATTCATATAATTTAAATTGACAGATGTCAGTATCAATAAAAAGTAAATTAATGTGGCAGAGATGAGGATGTTGAAGTAGATGTAGAGGGAAACACGGAAAGATACGGTAAGAAAATAACTCTAGTATTACAAGTTTCTAGAAAGATGATTACATTGGTTTGAACATGTCATGAGGAGAAATGAAGAATTATATTGGAACAAGAATGAATAGTTTAGTAATAGGATGTTGAAGAAACAGAGGAAGACCAAAGATAAGATGGAAGGACTGTATTGCGGAAGATTTGAGAGAAAAGGAACTGAATGATAACGGCACGCAAAAATAGCAACCCCTAACGAATGGGAAAAGCTAAAGAAGAAGAAGATGCCAGTGTCAAGTGCAATTTGAATAGTTTTTTTATGAAATAATTTTACTGGAAATTTAGAATCTTTTGCAAGAAAAATTATGAATGGAATTTATACATTATACACAGAATTGACGAAGGGTATTGTGCTGGCCACAACAGATTTTTTTATATTCCATTTGGTTTGCAGTGGAGGCCGGAGTTTGTAGAGACCGGTTTACGCAACAATATTTTAAGGTTAAATACATCTCTATATTTGCTCGCCTGTTTGAAAGTGCGGAGACAAAAATAAAAAAATGGTAATAAGCCGCGATGATATATTTATTTATACAGGTGTTTCACAACTTCGGGTACAAAATTTAAGGGCATGTAATCCTGACCAAAAAGAGTAAACAAAGCTTAATCAATATAGGTCTGATCTTCAACTGTTTCCGTGAAAGAGCCCATTTTCTAATAGAATCGAAGAAAAACTGACAAAGATAGTAAATTTTGTCGATACCAGTATATACACTATAAAAATACAATAAAATTTTATATGGAACATTTTTATCAATTTCTAAAAGAGGAGTTTTTTGAAAATTAAATATTGGTCAAAGTTGCCACATTTTACTTTTTAGAATTATTTTATTCTTTTTGAAGAACAAAAGCAGTTCTAAGATGACCTCTCAAAGATAAACAAAAAGTCTCTTTAATCAAAGTTGTAACTCTTATCGGGATAGCCGAGGTAAACCCCGTAAAAACTTTTTTTGCTGCCTTATATCTCGGAAATTATTCTTATGTTGTTGAGTACTAGGTATATGCCCTTAAAGTTTATACCTAATGTTTGTAACGCCGTTATACTGGTAGGTATTAACTTTGAATATAATAATAATAAAAATAATAATAATAATAACGAAGTTTAAAATATGTAGGTACAAAAACTATAAGTAAAAACTCTCTCATCCCCCATAAAAATCACAATTTATATACTGAATATATGACAAAGCGTGTATAAATAAAAAAATATTTATTTCCAATCGTAAAAAGTGACACCTTACCTATTTGAGACAATACTATATCGAAGTAGAATACCCCAATAAGGCCCGGTTTTTTCATCTCTGGATAAAGTGTCAGTTAACTTAACTGCTAGATAAAATAAGAAATATCGCATCGGTATTACAGCGTAAATTGACAAAATTATATACACGTCTATTATATGATGCGATATTTTTCTTTTATCTGGCACTTTATCAAGAGGTGAAAAAACCGGGCCTAAGAGTTTAAAAACTTACATTACGCCCTCTTTATTTTTATGAATTTTTGTGGAACCCCAACCGTATAATCCAAAAATGGGTAATATAGGCTTTAAATTATCAAATATATTCGTAGAATGAACCATTGGTAACTTTTTATTATTATTATTCAAAATGAAAATATCAGCTGCTGTTATTCAAAGTAGTGATGGTACTATATGAAGGCAAACACCAGAAAAGTAATACTTATATAAGTTCATCAACTCCCACTCATTTTATAGGTCATAAAAATGAATATTAAAAAGAAACACACAAAGTGAACAATAAATGACAGGAACCTTTTATCTGCTTTATTATTTTACATAATGAAAATGGAATAATTTTATTATTTTTTATAAATATCAAACAAATGTATGTAAATTGTACTTTATATAAATTTTTAATTAAGTTTTATTGTTAATGGACTTAGTATTATTAAAAAAATAATAAATAATTTTTATCATTCAATAATAAGTCGTTATTTTTAAAAAAAATATGCGTGATGTACGTGTTCTCAAACTCAAAATAAAAAGGAGAATATCCAATTTGCGCATCAGTAAATGGTGTCCTCCATGATTATAACAAATTATGGATCATTAAAAGTATATCGAAAAACTGTATAATAGCAACTATTAGTTTGAAAAAGTTACGTATTAGTTTTTAAAATATTCGAGTTATAATACCCCATTTTTATATATACATCACACATCTGTTCTACTCGTATTCCAAATTCTCACTACTTCAGTATTGCTGAACTAAAAAATCTGTTGTGACCAGCACAATACCTCTCGCCACTTCCTTTTTTTGGTTACATAAGTATAGGGCGCGAACAGTCATGTTACATTGTTGGCCTTGACAAGCATTAATTAATTAGTAATTATGTACATATGTCAAATGTCAGAATTTTTCGTTAGATTTTTTAAGATTTTCTAAATTCACGTAGTTAATTTGTCACCAGGACTGTGAAATTTACTCGTCGGGGAAAATAAACCACATGGAAATGGAAAATCACTAAATTTAGAATGAGAAATTATGATATTTGACATCTATATACATAATTACTACCTATCATTCTGACATGGGCCTCCATATCTGCTTGTCAAGGCCAACAAAGTCACATGACTGCTCGCGTCCTAATGTATTTAATATTTCTTGTATACCTACACTCTACACCAAAAATTCTACTTATAACTATTCCATATTTCCACTTTAAAATCATTCAATGAAGAAATTTTGTCGTACTCTTCTAATTTTTCGAGATGTTTCCAATTCATTGTCGTAACAATATTTCTGAAGGGTATGTGTAATATACCTATAATATTAAATATTTAACTATTAATACATTAAGAAATAATATAATCTATGTACTTCCCATAAAAAGTCTTGAGTAATGTCTCCGGATTTCTGACACTGACATTTATCTGTCAGTTACAAACAATTTAAATTATCAACTATTTACCTTGGCATTCTTCCGGCTGTAAAATCTATTAGGTATAACAGATTATTTTATATATTATATTTCTTTTATCTCTAAATCTATAGAATATATAATAAAATATTTAAATGTATCAGATAAGAGAATTTAAGTTTCTTTAATATTACCAAGAAAATTTTTCAAAAACTAATATTTAGAAGAATTTTTTTCAAGAATCTTCTACTTCCGGTTGTCCAATTGTTACCAAAACCTTTTCAGATCTTCCCATGAATGTCCGATTGGGAAATACGTAGTTAAACAAATTTAAAGTCTTATAGTTTTTGAGTAATCGTCCTTCCAACATCCCACATACACACACAACATCAATCCAATACCTCTCTTAGCGAGAGGTAAAAATAAAAATCTGTTGTGGCCATCACAATACCTCTCGCCCTTTCCAATGTGGTATGTATAAGTATTGTATTTAACATTTCTTGTACACACAAAAAATTCTAATTAAACCTAATCTTTATATTTACGTATTTTCTGTAATTTTAAATTCATTCTATGAGCAAGTTTTCTCCATGTCTTCTAAATGTTCGAGGTTTTTCCAATTCATTAACGTGATTGGCGGTATTTCTGAAGGGTTCATGTAATATACCTATAATTTTAAATATATAATTAATAATACAATAAGAAATATTAAATATCGTTCCCAGAAAAAGCCTGCAGTACTATTTCTGGCATCTTTGACACTGACAGTAAAATTTATCTGTAAATTACACACAATTAAATTTCTCAAGTAGTTACCATGGAAATGTTTGGGCTGTGAGCAGACTGTGACATTTTCTACACCAGATTATTTTATAGTTTATATTTCTATATCTTTAAATCTGTAGAGGGTATAATAAAACCTTTAAATGTGTCGGATAGAGAATTTTGTTTTTTAATATTTTTATCTATATATACGAAAAACTATAGACTTCCACAGATATTTGAGAATGACATCGAAAACCACGTACAAAATTTATTAAAAACCGGTGTAATTAGAAAATCAAACAGCCCTTATAATTCCCCTATTTGGTTTGTCCCCAAAAAGACAGACGCATCAGAAAAGCGAAAAACACACCTTGTAATAGACTATAGAAAATTAAATGCAAATACTAGAGAAGATAAATACCCCCTTCCTAATATCGATACACTATTAGACAAAATTGGCAAACCAAATTTTTTTACTACCCTTGATTTACATTCAGGATTTCATCAAATTCCGGTAGAAAAAGACGATATAGAAAAAACTGCCTTTAGCACCCCATCAGGTCACTACGAATTTATCAGAATGCCGTTCGGGCTTATTAATGCACCAGCGACATTCCAAAGAATGAAAAATGAAGTTTTAGGAGATCTAATTAACAAAATTTGTCTTGTTTATATGGACGACATCATAATTCTTAGCAAAACGGAAGAAGAATATTTATAAAACTTAAAACTTGTTCTCGAAAAACTAAAAAAAGCAAATTTACAAATGCAAATTGACAAGAGTGAATTCATGAAAACAGAAATAGAGTATTTAGGATTCGTTATATCAGAACAAGGTCTTAAACCTAATCTCAAAAAAATAGAAACCATTGATAAAATTACAATTCCGAAAACACAAAAAGATATCAGATCATTCTTGGGAAAGCTATCATGGTACAGGCGCTTTATACCTAACTTTTCAAAATTAACGAAACCCTTTTCCGAATGCCTAAAGAAAAATAAAATAATTGATATAACTAGTAAAGACTATCAGAAGCATTTCAAAAATCCAAAGAATTAATTAGTAACCTCCGTATACTAATAGCGTATTCGACTGGTAGCACCAGTGCGCACTGAGTTCGAATTTTGCCGGAGCGATGCTTTCGACTGGGCTGCATTGTTTTAGTGCGTCCAAATTTCTTCATTCGGCTGATTCGCACAACCCGAGTGCAACTTACATTTTGTATTCGGCTGACATACGTGCACGCTCCGAGATCGCATTTTCTTGCACTGTACTTTTTGACGGTGCGTATAGTTCTGTCTCTCTCTTCTTCATTTCCAGAGATTTGAGTTTGATCTGTGTTTAAAGTTTGAAAGTGTAATATGAGCGAAGCAAAGAAATTTAAATTGCTGACAATGGAATTACTATCGAGTAGCAGTGAAAGCAGTAGTGATTCTAGCGAAGAAGATGATTATTTATTTCTAAAAAATGTAGCATGTAAAAATGAAAAACCAAAGATAGAGGGATATATGAACATTGTGACAATGTATACAGAAAAAGAGGTGAATTAATAGATGTACATATATTTCGTATAGCAATAGTACTTTTCAATTTGGTTATTTCTAGTTTAAAAGACATTTCCGAATGAACTGGAGTACATTTGAAATTATAAAAAATAAATTTGAAAATTCAGGACATTATAAAACCGATCAACATGGAGGCAGCCCAGCCATCTCACTAAAAGTAGCAGTTTTATCGTTTCTGTGGTATATAATGTAATATAAAAGTTACTTTCAAAAGATTAATATACAATTTCAGGCATGCAGGAAATAAGTGCGCCATAAGAGATGTAGCAGAAAGGTTAGGGATTGCAGAATCTACATTTCATGCACTATGTACCAAAGTTTTAAATTTTTTAAATGACATAGCAGCTTCTGTTTTAAAATTTATAACAGAGCACAAAATTGATCCATTTCCTGTTTCTACTGGGCAATTATTACTGTCAATAACAAATTCTTTAAAAATTATGGACATTTTATATAATTTGTATGTTTTTTTTTTCAAATCTAAAAATACTAGTGCATAGGTTGACAGATGACAGCAAATAACAGCCGCGCCGCAGCCGAATAAACTCCTGTTTGTGCTCGAGGCGAATGCGCATTCGTTGCGCGCAATGCACTGGCGTAGCTCGAATTGCCCGCAGTCCGTGTCCTTGTTGTACGCACTGGAGCGAATTCAGTGCGAACTGGCACCAAGCAAATGCTTGCCAGTCGAATGCGTCATAAGTTTCCCCGATTTTTCTAAACCATTTATCAAATTACGCCATGGGTTCAGTACTCTCACAAGTACAAGATAACGTAGAAAAACCTTTAGCATACGTTTCAAAAACTTTTAATAATCACGAACAAAATTACTCTACAGTAGAAAAAGAGTTAAAATCTATCATTTGGTCAGTACAAAACTTTAGATCCTACTTATACGGTAGAAAATTTATCATTCGAACGGACCATAGACCGTTAATTTGGCTATTTAATGTGAGAAATGGAAATAAAAAATTAATGAGATGGAAAATAGAATGAAGTGAATACAATTTCGAAATTGAGTATTTACCAGGTAGAACAAACAAAATTGCTGATTATTTATCACGAATAAGAGAACCTTTCAAAATTAAATATGTAATCGGAGATGTAACTGAAACAAATATATTTTGTCATTGCGTTTCTAACGATAATCGTTTCGGTAAAGGATTAGCCTTACAAATAGATAAACAATTTGATTGTAAAAAGTACTGTGAGAATAACTACAAAAACCAAAATATGATTATTCAAAATTTTGAAAATAAAGCAATTTTACATTTGTATTCAAAAGACACCTATAAAGAAAACGCTAACTTGAAACAATTAAAATCTTGTCTTATAACTTTGAGAGATTATTTAATCAAAAACGACTTCACCGCCTTGGACGTGATGAGAGGGATTGTCCCGCTGCACAGAGCACCATCGCCGTCCCTACCGCCACACCAGCCAACGCCCGAACACCGCCGGGTTAGGGTCCTGGGACACCAATCAGGAGGATGCGGATCCGTGGAGAGCGGCTGGACGCACTGCCTCGTAGGCCCAGGTCACGCAGGAGAAGACGCTAGGAGCAGCCAGACCGCCGGGAAAGGAAAGAGAAATTTTTCCCTTACATTAAGGCCTAAAATGTAAAGTTTCCTTGGCATGTTTACCTTTTTGTAAAAAAGGCAGTTTGTTTTCGCAATTATCACTTTAGACATTTCAAAATTTTCTTTTTGGTATTGTAAATGGTCGCTATTCGTTAGTATTGTTTGATTACCATTGTACATTCGATTTTTTTTGTTTTTGGGCCGCATTACATTAGTTTAAAATCATCATACAACTGTCTGTCTGGCTTTGTTGACCAGCGATCACTGTAAAAGTATTCTTGCCGTTTAAGCGCACTGCCGAGGCATCACCGCTGTTAAGGTGTAAAAACCCACAAGTTAATTATAGGGCAAACACACAATGCATATTTTACACCTTGGTGTGTGCAATAAGTATTGCGGTATTTGCGTAATTGCTGCAAGAAGAAATAAGGAAGCTCAAAACAATATTTGTTATAAGAACTAAAACAGATCATCTCCTGCAATGGAGGCAGATAGTGTACAAGGATTTCAGACCAGTGAAGCTATGTTCAAGTTGCGCTATATAACTTATGCGGGCGATGGTGACTCCAGCGTCCGAAAGAAACTTGAAGAATTCGTTTCGTATAGCGAGCACGTGACAGAAGTTGACTGCAGGAATCATCTGCTTATAAATGTGAAAAAATATCGTCACAAATTTTCTGCTGAAAATGCTGCAGATAGGAAAGTATTGCCCGACCGCAAAATTAATATTTTGAGAAAAATTTGTCGTAGATTAGTAACCTACCATAGAAATTTGCCAGACCCGTCATTTTCCTGTTCAAAGAACGACCTATCCCATAATGTTAACCATGTAGTCATGGAAAATAGTGCATGTAGTAAAAATGTGTGTGATAAGGCTGGCACTAGTGTAGTTGATAGTGGTTTTGCTAATACAGCAAAATCTCGTATGAATAATATAATTGGCACATTGTCCACCAAAGCCAAATCGTTAGTTCAGAATGCAACTTGTAACTTATCAGATGAATATATGTATATTCTTTCTAAATTGAATAGAGGTAAACAGGTATTTTATGGTCGGCGTAATTCTTTTAATGTACGGTGTCATGGAGCAGGCTTCGCCTTCCAGACTGGTCTCACATAGCTTGGAAAAAGTGCTTAGGGAGGAGTCCAGATTCTCCAATAAAAAAAAATAAAAATCTGATGTGGCCAGCACATAACCTCTCGCCGTATATTTTACCTGGCTGTATGCATAAAGCAAAGAATATTTTTATAAATACAAATAATATATTCATATAAATCTATGACGTATAAACTTCTTTATTATTCAATAATAGCATGTCTCAACATGAAGATATTTTACCATAAATTATGTTACAATAAATTACAAAGTAGAGTTTACCATATATAAATATTAGGCTGGTAACAGCAATTTTCAATTCGAACAACGTTGTTTACTTTCTCTTCATATTCTTCTAGTAAAAACATTAATTTTGGGCGGTCTAAAATGTATATATGGATTGTGCATCTATTCTTACATATCTTCTTTTACATTTTATTTTTTCATACATGTTATATCTAAATAACACTAATTCCCTTTAATAAAGTGACGGATAGATTGCACTCCGATTATTCTTATATCGATGTGTAATTTTGTCAATATTTACAACTTACTTGAGAAGAATTTGATAGCTTTTTCGCAATTCAAACTTACTCTAGTCTATAGTACTGGTGTACATTGTCCCATAATGTTTGAAACAAATTTAAGTCCTTCAACCTAGACTTGTCATCTCCATAATAGTCACAGATCAAGCATTAAGGGATTCTCCAAGTACATTTTTCTTTCATTACTCATTATTTCTGACACTGACATTTATCTGTCAGTTACAAATAATTTAAATTATCAACTATTTTTCATGGCATTCTTTCGGCTGTCAAATTTATTACAACAGATTATTTTATATATTATACTTCTTTTATCTCTAAATCTATGGAATATATAATAAAATATTTAAATGTATCAGATAGAGAATTTAATTTTCTTTAATATTACCACGAAAAATTTTCAAAAAATAATATTTAGAAGATTTTTTTTCAAGAATCTTCTACTTCCGGTTGTCCAATTATTACCAAAACCTTTTCAGATCTTCCCATGAATGTCCGATTGGGAAATACGTTGTTAAACAAATTTTAAGTCTTATAGTTTTTGAGTAACCGTCCTTCCAACATCCACACACACACACACACACACACACACACACACACACACACACACACATCCACACACACACACACACAGAGAGAGACATCATCGTAAAAATTTTAAAATCGGATATGCGATTTTTAGCATGAATGCAATACCTCTCTTAGCGAGAGGTAAAAAGATTCTGCGGCAAAAGGCATCAAATGAACATTGTCGGCGTGACGCTCAACGATACCGAAATTGCCGATTTATACCTTCAATTTCTACTCCCGCAGTATCAAACACGAGAGAATGTAAATATTATGGGCCAAATTCCCAATAACCTAACTTGCCTGAAGCTGAAGTTTCTGTACTCGCAAGGACACATGTTACTGCATGACAAGTAACTGAGGAACATCGCAACGAGATAGAAAAGTAAACTCGTCGCCAACGTACAAATTCCCTATGGGTTGAAGAACGACCCACTACGATTCACAGCTTCCAACTTTGGTACAGTCGGCAAGGGACAAGCTCTTGCAGGTCTACTTGTACATACCATCCTGTACATAACCGTATTTACAAGTGATGCCATTGAATGGGGAAAAATGAATGAGCAAATAGTTCTAAGGGAATATTTCAGAACAACTGCTTTTACTGTCCGCCAATATGGCTTGTCGAAGTAAAATGTCCATATAGTGCTCGAAATATTCTTCCTTTAGAAGCAGGACAAAATTTTAAGTAGTTTTATTCCTCTGTCGTCAACAACAAACTGTGTTTGAAACGAAAACATAATTATTACTACCAAATACAGGGGCAAATGTTTATAAGCGGAAGAAATATTTGCGAATTTGTCATATGAACAACGAAAAGCATTGACATTGAAACAATACATTTAAATCAAAAATTTGTTGATGAGATGCTACATGAACTGAACAAGTTTTATTATGAACGACTTGGCCCACAGATAGTAGATCCTAGAAAAAAATAGAAATGTGGCTGTACGTAACAGTACTAAATAAATACATGTTCGACAGATGTCAACAAAAAAGAAACACTTTACGATTGTGAAACCATACATAAAACAACTATATAAATATAAAATAAAATAAATAAATAAATATATCATCACGGCATATTACCCATTGCTGAGTGTGCCAATCTAATAATAGTCGCCTAAAATAGATATTTATGATAAGAGTGTTAAAAGTGTCATTTTAATTTCTGAGAAAAAGGTGGAGTGACCCAATCTTTCGAACAAAATAAAACCACTTTTAACACGCATATTTACAATCACTTTATATTTCATTTAAATTTGTGTTTCTAATAATTTTTTGTCATATGAAAAAAATATCAATTTGTTGATTTATTTATCATCACCATGGTAACTCACTCACATTTAACACATATCATAAATATCTATTGCATAATGAGACATGTAACAAAAATATTTTTTTGTAATGTGTATCATGAATAAAATAAATGTATATGCATTCGGAAGTGTAACATACAATTACAGTAGAACCCCGATTATCCGAGTTGCAATTATCCGAGCTCCGGATTAACCGAGCCGATCTAAAGACCCAACATGCGAGGTACGCGCGTCTATGATCCGGGTTAACCGAGCCAATCTAAAGACCCATCCGTATTAACCGAGCTTCTAAAATATTTCCATTTAAAATTGTCGGGGCCGACGGGGAATTACCTTGATCCGTGTGAGTGGTTCCCCTATTTATGTTTTTAGACTATTTTTAGCATGCGAATTTGCGTGAAAGCAGTTCGTTATTGCGTTCGCTATAGCCCTAGGATGCATGACTTTACCGATCATCATATTTACATAACGTGGGTAAAAAATACCCGTAGCAATAATTTTAAAGTTTTATTAATAACTATGTATTTTTTTTATTAATCAAACAGGTTATTTTTTTACAATAAACTTTGTTTATTATTTTCCTATTTTATTTACATTTTTTACACAAATATACAGTATGATCTTTACAAATGGGTTTAGTGCATGAAGCACATAATCGGTCACATTTTCGGTCTTTCTTTGTTGGGCACATGGAGCACCTTTTCTTAGTTGCGGCTTTTTATCTCTCGCTAAGAGAGGTATTGGATTCATGCTAAAAATCGCATATCCAGATTTTATTAAATAAGCACGATTTAAGGTCCATAGAATCCGATTTTACCATTTTTACAATGATGTCTGTGTGTGTGTGTGTGTGTGTGTGTGTGTGTGTGTGTGTGTGTGTGTGTGTGTGAATGTGTGTGTGTGTGTGTGTGTGTGAGGTTGTTGGAGACACGATTTCTCAAATTCTATAAGACTAAAGACCTATATAACTACGGATTCCTCAATCTAACAGTAATGGGAAAAGTTGAATAGGTTCTAGTAACAATTGGACAACCGGAAGTGGTAGTTTCTAAAAAAAAAATTTCTAAATATTTTTTGAAAATTTGTTACTACAAATATTAAAGATAATTAAATTCTCAATCTGACACATTTAAATTTTTTATTACATCTCGTATAGGTTTGGAGATATAGTATATAATAATATAGAATAATCTGTTGTAATAAATCTCGTTGCCCGAAAAACAGTTGCGATATTCAAATTTTGTAAATGACAAATAAATGCAAAATGTCAGTGTCAGATTTTTCTGGGAGGTATGAGTACATTTAATATATATTATTGTATTATTAATTTAATATGTTTTTAAATTACAGGTATGTTAATATTACATATATCCTTACGAAATACTGCTAATACCATCAATGAATTTGAAGAATTTTGAACATATTAGAATAGTACGATAAAATTTCTCATAGATCGAAAGAAGAGAAACAATTTCATTTATTTATGTGTATACAAGAAATGTTAAATTCGTTACGTATAGGGCGCGAGCAGTCATGTGACTTTGTTAGCCTTAGCAAGCAGATATGAGAATCCGTGTCAGAATGACGGCTAGTAGTTATTTACATAGATGTCATAATTGTCATGTCATAATTTTTCATTCAAAATTTCAAAATATTCTGATGTTTGTTTGTCATCCATTGTCGAGGAAAATAATCCACATGGATTTGGAAAATCATAATGTTTCGGATGAAAACGTATGATACTTGACACCTATGTATATTACTAGCTCTCATTCGGACACGGGCCCCCATATCTACTTGCCAAGGCCAACAAAGTTACATAACTGCTCGCGCCCTATGAAACATAAAATGAAAATGGCGAGAGGTATTGTGCTGGCCACAACAGATTTTTTATTAAGTGGTTCATCTGTTTCTCTTACCGATATAAAGTTTTCAATGTCTTCCAAAATTGGCTTCTGTAGATTTGGATTTTTTGCTCTTCTTTCCATATATGGTAAAATCAATTGTTTTGCTAATTCTTTTAGAAACAGTCGTCTTTTATCGCTTCTTTTTGTTTCGTAATCTGCATGTTCTTCTACAAACAAAACAAATGCATTGTGTGCTGCGATATCCATTATATTGCTCCAAACTACAAATGGCCACCGTTTGGTTTGCCTCTTACAAGTGTAATTGGCTACTTTTTGATCCATGATATCCACACCGCCTTTTGTTTTGTTGTAGAAATGTATAATCTCCGGTTTCTTTTTCTGTGTATTATCTATCTCGTCGTCGTAATGCAATGAACTCAATAATAATACAGCTTTATTTTTCTTAGGTACATAACTAACTAGAGTTAAGTTTTTTTGAAATCCAAAACACGAGGAATATACGTCTCTATTTTTATCTGCCTGCATTTCTTTGGGTTATATCTATTTTGTTTTTTCTAATTGTTCCGACAGCAGTAATTCCAATAGATAATAATTTTTCAAATAACTCAACACTAGTAAAGAAGTTATCAACTGTAAGATTTCTTGAAGTGTTTTGAATACATTTTGTTAGAATTAGAACTGTATGCATTTCCAAACTGGTTCTGCTTCAGTTTGTTTTCCAATATATATTTGACCGTCTATGGCAGGGGTGGGCAAATACTTTTAAGCGCGGGCCAGAATGAAATTTTCAAATTGTCTTCCGGGCCGGAGGACTATACCGCGTACGTACGCTGCGCATACGCGAATGTTTATTGTGAAGTTTTTCTTTGGCCAAGAATTTTTTTGACAAAAATACTATAAGTATCATTTTAAAGCGTCTGGACAAAGAAATTTGACAGTTATGTTTCTTTTCAGGACAACATATTTCTGATACTTCTACCATGCATTGTTTAACAAATTCTGCTTCAACAAACGGTTTACAGAACTTGGCAATTTTGTGTGCAACAACATAACGCTTTTGTGGTAGACTTCTCAATATTACTTTGTTTGGTAAAAATATTTTGTTGTTTATTCAAGTTTTTCGTCAAGTTTTCTGCTGCTTCTTTAAGTTCTTTTAAAGAAAGTGATGCATATTTAGGATGTTTTGATTTAAAATGCCTGTTTAAATTGTATTCCTTGAAAACAGCAATTGTTTCCTGACAAACTAAACAAATTGCTTTCTTGTCAATGTTTGTAAAAAGGTATTTTTCCGTCCATGCTTCATTGAAATTTCTGCATTCCAAATCAACTTTTCTCTTTTTAGTTTGACTCATTTTAAAAAGGCCTACAAATAAATAATTTAATTAATACAATATTTTAAAATTTTATTTACAATAAGTCCACTTTTTTCAATTTATTATTATTCTTGCAAAATAACAAACATTGTTGAAAAAGAAATGACGAGTATGCATCCAATGTTAAATCAAAATATATAGGAAGCGTGCTGCAACCAGTCGTCCCTTGTTGAGTGAGAGAAGTGCTCAGTGCACGTGCAATTCTGTGTAGTCAGCCGAACCCCGCTTTATGAAAGCTTGTTGTATACATTAAAGTAGGGATATGGTTACGGCTGTTCGAAATTTAAATACTCTCTATTGTTTTTATATTTCATTATTTATATGAACGCTAGCGCACACCAATACAGTTGATTTCAAAAAATCGCATAAAAGAAATTAAAAAATATTTTTTTGATTTTTCAACGGGCCGGATCAAGTAAACAAAAGGGCCGGCTTTTGCCCACCCCTGGTCTATGGCGTAGCCTGTTTCAGATTCGCAAAGCCAGAAGAATTTTATGCCATATTTCGCCGGCTTGCTTGGTATATATTGTACAAAACCACATCTACCTCGAAAACCACCAAGTTGCTCATCGATGATAACATTTACTTTTGGAATCATTACTGTTTTACACTGTACCAGAAACAAATTCCATATATAAGAAATAGAAGCTAATTTGTCCGTTTTCAATCTTTCACTTCGTGTTCTTTTGTCATCAAACCTCAAAAATCTTTTATATCTTCAAACCTGTTTACTGACATACTTGCTCGGTAAATGGGATTTGATAATTTGTTCAAGAAAAGTTCTCTTACAGGTACATCCCAACATTTCATAACACCGGCCATAAGAAGTAGTCCTAAAAATGCATCCATTTCATCTTTTTCAATAGGGTGCCACATTTTATTTTTTATAGGACATCTTGTTGCTTCTCGATTTGTGCAAAGAATTATTTCTTCCATGATTTCATCAGTTATAAATTTTCTCCAAGCATCCAGGGGACTAAACACTTCACCCTTCCGTGTTGGCCCTGCAGTGAAACGTATGATATTGTGCTGAGAAAATTTCGCTGATTTTTGTTTTGGAGGTTTTTTGAGCCACTGTTTATCATTTGGCGCAATCATAAAGTCATTATTAGTTTCAGGAGATGACACATTTTCCATACCGTTGTCACTATAACTGTCCTCGTCTTCAGAAATTTGAATATAATCGGCATCAAGTTCTTCATTGAGATCATTAGTTACATTCGAAACATCATCAATATTTGAATCTTCGCTTGATTCTGAACTTTCTGCTGATGTGTCATCAATTAAAAAATTTAAGTAGGACTTTAAAAAGCAAATCAAAGATAGTGGGTATACGTACGATCAAATTTACAACTGTGACGAAACTGGCTTGAATTATAAAATGCTTCCATCAAAAACATTGGCATCTCGACAGGAAAAATCAGCTCCTGGGCACAAACGAAGTAAGGAAAGATTAACCGTAATGGCATGTTCCAATGCATCTGACAAGCACAAACTCCCACTGATAGTGATTGGTAAGTCAGCACGTCCAAGAGTTTTAAAAGACATCTCACCCAAAGCCCTACCAGTTTATTATAAAAGTCAGAAGAGCGCTTGGATGGATGCGACCTTATTTACTAACTGGTTTAAAGAAGAGTTCGTGCCATCTATGACTACATTTTTGAAGAGAAACGGTTTCCCTGTTAAAGCAATTTTGTTAATGGACAATGCTACCTCTCATCCTGGGGAAGAACTTCACGTAGGCGACATTGTTGTAAAAAAAATCTTCCAAATGTAACCAGCATAATGCAACCAATGGACCAAGGCGTCCTCGAAAACAATTAAAAAAATATAGGCGTTTATATCTTGAACATGTATTAGAATACACAGAAAAAGAAGAGGATATTATCAGTGGGATAAGAAAGATTACACTGAAAATGTTATTTACTGGGTAAGTCAAGCTTGGGATTCTGTACGTGGTTTCACTATTAAAAAATCTTGATCGAAAGTTATTGATATTGAGAACTATGACAGTGAAGATGATATTCCATTAAATGAATTGGCTTTGAAATGGAGAAGGAGAAGCCGTGGAGAAATGTCCTCTTCAAATTTTGACAGCGAGACAGAAGAAGAAGAACAAAATTTATTTGAATTAATGCAAAACTTAAAAGGTTGCGAAAATGTGACAAGACAAGACGTTGTTGAATGGGTTACAGCAGATGATTTAGAAGAAGAAATGAGTGTTGAAGAACTAACGAACCCCCAACATCGTAAAGTTAACATTGAATTCACTGTTATTCTAACTAGCAATTTTTTTCTCCATGCACTCAATTACTGACTCTACAGAGTTTGTTTATACGCGCAGGGAATTATATTTAATGTATTTGTTTGTTTTGTTTTTATTTAAAATCTCTTTGCATGTATTTGACATGAAAAATAAGAGAATTGTCGCATCAGCTTCCCATGCTGGTAATGCTATTTTGTGAATCTCTAGCCTTGAATATCTCCGCTTAAAATTAGTTTAATTTCGAATTATCTTCATTTTCAGTTAACGGGAGAAAATTCTTATAAATAATGAAAAATATCAGTAATTTTTTGCCGACATTGTAAGCAACGCAATTATTTTAACCCTTGAAGCACAGACTGGGGTCAAATCGACCCCAGAGAAAGAGAAAGTAAAATGGTGTTATAATGTGTAAGGCAGAGATAAAAACAATAAGTATGTGCTTCTAGGGTTCAATATTAACTTTATCTAAATCATCTTCGAGTCTAAAGCCATTCAAACGGCTGCAACGAAAAATAAAATATTGAAATTAATACTTTGTCCATTTTGATCAACAGATGTAAAATGAAGAGGAATTATCCTAATGGATGTGATAAACGAAAAAAGAAGAAAGAAACAGAAGAGCAAGCGAAGAAACTACCTAAAATTACAACTTTTTTCCATATGAAAAAGTGCATGAGGAAATCGATGTGGACGTTAGTCATCCTCAGCCTGATTCAGTTGATGTAGGTCCTAACAACGACTCGGAATCTTCGTTTGTCAGAGCAGCAAGTTATGATTTAGATGCACCTGAAACTGCAAAACCCTGCACCAGCAAACCGACAGAGAATTTTGAGTACCATAGAGAAAAGCAATATTACAATATTACGACAAATGATATTGGTCTCTGGACTGATCTCTCTCAGACTGATGTAGAGTTCTGAATCGAAAAGAGTCCGGAGGGTTGCAGTCATTCAGAAGGACCATTTGAAAAGTCAGCACGAGTTTCCCAAAATACAACAAGGAGATGTACGAAAAGTATGTCGGTACGAAGGCAAATGGAGAAACCTTTAAAAGAACGTGGCTTGCATATTCTCCAACAACTGGTCATGTTTACTGTTTTGTATGTAAGCTATTCTGTCCAAATATGTGTCTTCTAGCAGGGGGTGGATATAACGATTGGCGGAATCCTAACGCCATTACACATCGTGAAAATTCGGAGATACATAGAAATGCCTTATTGACATTTTTATCTAGGCAACGGAAACCGAATTTGGATTCCCATCTTTCTAGTCAAATTGAAACAGAAAAGAATTACTGGCGAGAAGTTTTACGAAAGAGGTTTAGCTTTTCGTGGCACCACTGAATTGTTTGGTTCTCCTGACAATGGCAATTATTTTGGATTATTGGAGTTGATAGCTAGTTTTGATCCTTTTCTTAAACATCACATTGAGAACTACGGTAATTCTGGATCAGGAAAGACGTCTTATTTATCCAAAACTATTTGCAACGAGATCATTCCTCTAATGGTTGAAAAACTACGACAATCAATTGTTGAAGACGTTAAGCTTGCACGATACTTCAGTTTGTCAGTTGATTCGAGTCCAGATTTATCTCACGTCGATCAACTGACTGTTATAATTCGTTATGTATCACCTGCAAACGGAAAGCCAGTTGAGAGATTTTTAACATTTTTTAAATTACAAGGACACATTGAAGAAATGTTGGTGAATACAACTTTAGAGTATTTAGAAAAATGCGAAATAGACTTTCAGAATTGCAGAGGACAATCGTACGACAATGCGGCCAACATGTCGGGAAGATACAAAGGGATGCAGGTAAAACTTCGTGAAATAAACGACTACGCTGATTATATTGCTTGTTCAGCACATTCGTTAAATTTGGTTGGGCGTGCTGCAGTTGACTCATGTTTAGAAGCAGTCAAGTTTTTCTCTACAATTCAAGAAATTTACAATTTCTTTTCGGCATCTACTCGTCGTTGGGCACTTTTAGAGGAAGCCATAGGAGCAAAGTCGTTAAAGTTGAAAAGTCTTTCAAACACTAGATGGAATTGTCATACTCAATCTGTTTCCGCTGTTGATGAAAGTTTTGATGACATTGTTGAGACGCTACGCTGTATTGTTGAAACCAAAGAGAAGAAAGGTGACACCCGTCTTGAAGCTTCTTCCATTGCAGATAAAATGGAGTCTTTGGAATTCGTTTTTATGTTGAAGTTTTGGAAATACATTTTAGATGAATTCCATTAAGTATCTAAAACACTTCAAGATCCAAAGACGACCATAACAGTGTGCTCGAATTTGTATTCAACCCTTATGATATTTGTATAAGACACTCGAGACAAATTTAATGACATCGAACAAAAAGCAGCAGAAGTCTTACCAAATGTTGACTACAAAGCGGCAACGTCTAGACAAAGAAGGAGGAAGAGACAAGTGAATGATGGCAGTTCATCAGATGATATTGAAAATGGGACACCGAGGGAAAACTTTCGAGTAACGTCTTTCATTCCGATCATAGATGAGTTGTTGGTAAACTTGAAAACGCGATCTGAAGCTTACAAAAAAATCTCGGACATGTTTTCATTTTTGACGACCATGGAAACAAGAGAATCTGTTTTAAAGAACGATGTACAGCAACTGCTTAATAAATACCCCAAAGATTTTAATACAGATTTAACTGTAGAGCTTATACATTTCTTTACGTACGTGATGGATACGTACTCTAACGCTAACTTAGATCATGAAGGACTGTTTCATATTATATTCAAAGACAATCTTTCTTTAGCATTTCCTAATGTTGAAACGGCTTTGCGTATGTACTTGAATTTGTTAATATCAAACTGTACTGGTGAAAGATCATTCAGCAAATTGAAGCGAATAAAGAATTATCTGCGTACAACTATGCCCCAGGAAACGTTAGCAGATTTAAGTGTTATGAGCATGGAAAACGATAAGTTGCGGTCTCTCCAGTTCCAAGCGATTATCGACCAATTTTCTACAGTGAAGAGCAGAAAGGCAATGATGTGACTGCATACTAGTTCAAAAACACAAATGAATTTATGTTTATATATATATATATATATATATATATATATATATGTTCGTACTTTACGCTTTGCGGAACCATTTGCACTAAATTTTGCCGCTATGCGGGCACCGTTACTCTTACGGGCACCGTTCCTGTAAAAACAACCAACTAGACGCTTTATGGAAACAGTAGTACAATTGTACACCAAAAGATGTCAATAGTCATATATATTATAAGGACAATATTGAACCTAGTGGCAGTCGCTTGAATTATTAAGATGAAAACGAATTCAGTAGTACTGAAACTGTTTTCCATAGTATAAATAAATAACATTTTATTGACGATAGAATATTCGTTTATCAAATTGTGAGAATGTAGGAAAATGATTCAATGTTTTGTAAAATATGTCAATGAATTCAATATTTTCATAATTAATTTTCGTTATTTTGTAATGCACTTAATATAAATTAATATATCATCCTGTCTTCTACACAATACTATTGTGCCCTAGCATATCTTGGTAAAAGATATAATTTTGAGAGCTCCAGGCATGATCTAAGCCCACAGTATGTAATATAATAATCCAAAAGAAAGTAAATATGTGATTCATTCTCCATGCCAGCAATGAGTGCCAGTGAGGTGACGCCTGGTAAACGGCCGCACACCCAGTAATGGGTAATAAATATGTCGTCATAATATATTTATTTATTTAGATTGTATGTATGAAATTAAAAATATCCTGTTTATCTTAACTTTACACGTATAAATTTGCAATATATTATTTTTGTTTGCGAAATGAAAGTATTAATCGAATGTTCACTCGTAATCTTTGTACATAGATGTGAGCCCCCACGGAGATTTTTTAAAACGGGCGCCTGTGTTTTTGCGAATGAAATGCAATGGGGTATGTGACCATAATGGAATTTCAATATATAGATCTCAAAATATACAGGTATGTATTGTTATTCTAAACAAGTCTAATAATTATTTATTATCAACAATTATGCTACTACATTACATCTATCGTCGAATTGGGCTTGACAAACTTATCCGCTGCGGATCTCTAGCGCTACAATCGCAAGGAGAGGCGTTAAAATCTCTAAGAGCAAGATTTAAAAATTACGGCTAGAGCGAGCGATAATACGTAGCTTGGTGGCTAGTCTAATACGTACTGGCCGAGAAATATCTCTATTCTCTACACTGCATTATTTTTATTCTTCGATACTTCAAGAATAAAAAGTATTTAATTTTCGTTTCAAGAAAAATTGCCACCTAAAAGTATATGATTAATACTTACCTTACGGCTTGCTTAGAGGCTCACTAGACGCTACCCTCCAATCAACCAACCTGCACTGCGGCCGCCGCTAAAGAGTGTACATATTATCTATGATCAGAACGAAACAAGAAATGAACAGAGCGATAAATAAACATTATCACGCTTCATACCTAGCCATTTATACCACCTGTCCCGCTGACTAAAAATGTTTAAATGAATTTATAAATCAGATTTTGAATTAAAAAATTTAATAGTAAATAATTGCAATTTTTAATTCTTGAGATATTATTTTTTGCAGCCAAAAAATAATATTATCAATCGCCGATAAAAATGGCTCTGTCTGATTCGTAAATACTGAAATTGTTTCAGGAAAAATATATATTTTAAAGATATAATAAGAAGTGCAAAATTTTATTTATTTCCATTTATAACATAGTGTGCATGCATTTATTAATGTTTTGATAGAAAATAAAAATATTTTTCTTAATAATCCATTGGAATTGCGATTCGAATTAATCATTTTTATACCAAAATCCATCTCTTTTTACGGCCATTAGAGTTGCTATTAAAATTAGAATTAACATTTGAATTATCCCTTTTGCCTCGGTTGACATTTGAGTTGGAATTACTATTTGTATTTTGTCCAAAGACCGGGTCTGCTAAACCCAGTACAAGTATGGAGACAACAATCATCAGTATCCATGAAAAATTCATCTGGAACAAACATATTTGTCATATACGTGAAAATATTTGAGTGTTGCAACGCTATTTTTAAACATTTCTATAAAAAAGGTAGATTTCTTTGTCGGGATCCTAAAACGTGCTTATTCATTGAAAAATACCACCGATTTTTTTGATCAAAGACAACATCTTCTTTATTTAAAGGTGACGGACGGTAAAAACTACTAACATCGAACTTGAATGCACAAATTACTATTCAAATTACACATCCAGTACCAATCACAATTCTCAAAGCTTTCAAAACTTAACTGTAGATGGCTACGAGTGCATAAACAAATGACACTTTTACTTACCTTTGCAAAAGGAAAAGATTGTTATTTCTTAAAGAAAGAAGTAGATTATGTATATAAAACTAATATTATATTCTTGTTTATATACTTGTAAAAATACACATTAAAAACTTAATAAATACTTTATCTTAATTTTAACCACACTGTTAATTGTTTTCAATTAGACCAAGAATTATATAACTAATATTATACTGTCCATTTATATTGTTATATCTTTTACTAAATAATGATAAATGAATGGGGCCTTATACAATTTATTTTAATTGAAACGAAAATAAAAATATCTACCTCAAAATATTATCCTTTATTGCTTCATTAAGATATGTGTAACAATGATAATAAGAAATTTACAGATATATAAGCGAGAATTTGTCAAAATATTCATACCAACTTATTTCTTCAAGAAATAACAAGCCTCTAAATTTGCAAAGGTAAGTTCAAATTTTTATTTATTTATTCTTATTATAATAGGGATTTCTAAGGCAACGTTTAAAGAATTAAGTATTACATATAAATTTTAGCTTAGGTACAGTAAAATTTTTGAAAGATCAAGGTCATCTACGAATTGTATGAATTCAGATTTTTGCTCCGCCCATTATGACAAATTCAGTAATGTCGTTTGCTTAGTTTTTATGAGGGTGCATAAGATACTACTGTTATTTTATTATTATAAATATATATATTACAATAAAAGCATTCAAAATTTAAAAATAAGTCAACTGGTAAGTTTATTAGCAAATGTAAAACCAAATATGTGAAAAATAAGATACTGGCACAATGTCAGTGTCAGTGACTCTGACACAAAATAACGTTATTCGTACGGCTATGAATTAAGGTAATGTATCTGAATTATTAAATAAACTTACGTTACAGCGAAAGTATTAACAACAACGAGCATCGTTTTAAAGAGGAATGTCCTATCTTAGTCGAAACAATATGAATTTTTGAAAGACAAGCGTGTTATATCCATCTTATCGCACATGCTTATAGCCTTTGCAAAGGAAAGAGATAAATGTATGCCAATTTGTTAATTCGTTTGATACAGATGACCTTGATCGGATATCTTTCAAAATTTTTACTGTATATTAATACAAAATAAAAATAATGTATTTATAAATGAATTTTTATATTGAAAAATACATATAGGCCAAGTGACGTAACTGGGCTACAGAAGTCACACAAATAGTGTATTCCGAAATTGAACCACGGTAACCACTGAAAATGGTTACGGTTTAACCACGGTTACTATGTTACCGGCACCGGGCTAGAAAAACGGAACGCTTTTCTTTAAAAAATTGGTAAACCAGCTAACTTCAACTTGTAAAATTTAAGATAAGTAGTTGAAATTTTTGAAGACAAACTAAATCTAAACCCGCGAAACGTGCACGAAAATGCTTATCCGCTCCTCGTTGGCTTATACGTTAGTAATTAGTATATTTTCTGTGCCTACCTGTCATGCGCCAAGATGTAACCACACCACAACCGCCGATCTAGCGCGGTTAGCTTGGTTACGGAAAAGTTACCAGATTCTTCAGTAACCGCGTTCCGAAAACACAACCGGTTACTAAAAAAGTAACCGCGGTTAGCGTGGTTCAATTTCGGAATACAATAATAACTGATGGTGTTTGTGCGCATGCCCAGTGGCAACTTGCCGTCCCTGCGCTACATTTTTGTAGATATATTCACTTGACACAGCTGTGTCAACTGCAGCTACTAGATAAGGTATAGGCGATGGAAAATAAGCAATATGGCATCTGGTGGTATTTTGCTGAACTAGTTACCGGGATAAATTATTTTCTTGATTGTATAAACACAAGTGTTATCTATTATGTTTATAATATTTACGTTTGCATATGTAATATCTCTTAATATTATACACTTAATGCATGAATTCAATTAATAAATGTGAAATTATCCTGTTAACATTAGTTCCTTTAAAAGCCACTTTGGCGCTACGATCTTATTTCCCGTAGGGTACCTTTATATACAGGGTATGGCCATGGGGCAAGAACGCCGCCATAAGCAGGCCAATGTCAAACATACTGACAATTCATTTCCCTATTTATTTGTAAGATATGTGATTTTATATTATACAAGAATATTAAATAATCACACTACGAATCTATAAAGGTAATAAAAATTCATTTATTTAAGAGATACACAATTATTATTATGACGTAGATTTAGAGGTTATGTAGAGCATAGGATATAGGTTGTTATTATCACATTCAATAACTGTAATTATTATTTACATAATAAGTATATACTTTAAACTTACCTTTTAAAAATTTAAATGTTTGTGGTTAATATTGGTAATTTTTATGTGTTTTCAATATTGCCAGACATCGTAGTCAGTATCTCAAGAAAATACACAAATAAATAAAATAAAAGTATTACTTACACTTTAAATAAATATTAGAAGTATATTTAAATGTGTTTTGCATTAAAATAAAACAAATAACCATGAAAATACATAATAATTTGCGCAACAACAAATATGACAGTGGCCCGCAAATGGTGGACGAAACGCGAGCCACGTTATGGCCATACCCTGAGTATATAGGTACCCTAATTTCCCATCGCCTATACCTAGCCACTAAACTCTACCGGGTGGTGGCGGTTAAGAGTGAACATAGGGATTTAGTTTTATACAATTTCCTGCTCACTTGTTTATTTTACGGCAAAAACTGTAGAATTCAAAGTTCTACAGAATTAATAGTTATTACCAGAAGCAGTTATGAAAAGAGTGATATTGTTTGATGAACATAACGTTTGCCAAAACGAGCGAAGCGAGTTTTGCAAATTATATAAGTCAAACAATATCACGTATTATGTACAAAATATTATCCAATTCTGTTAAAAAAAAAAAAAAAAATACACAAAATTCTAAGCTTTTCTATGACATATATATTTCAAAATCAATTTACCCAAGAGTATATCATTTCGATGGGCGTCGGTATCTTCCAATACCCGTCGAAGTTGATTCCCGATGAGTGGTTTTGATTGAGAATTGATGAAAACTAGAAAACGACGCTTGGCGTCACGACATCGATATAAATTAATACTGAACATTTGACTTAATATTGAACAAAAATTAAATTACAAAGCCACGTTTAGCTCCACTAGTATACGAACATCTGAGTCAGCTTTTTTAAATGCCATCGTCAGAAGTCAGTCAGCACAACAAGTAACCACAGACGCGTTTTACACTTATTGGTGCTCATCAGTGTGGTGTAACCTGTGGTCTCTGTTCGGTCCACAATGAGTGGACTCCTGGCCAGAGACAATGACTCGTTGTGCTGGCGGTGATCTTAAGATCATCTATATTGGTAAAAGACCTGTAGAGGTATGTTAGTACCATCAGAGCCCTCTACCGAGAGGTATTAAATTATTTATTATTAATTAATAACGAATAGTAGGTCTAGTTCCCGCAAATCCATCCGAAATTTTACGATAATAACCGATTAGTAGGCTCGGGGCGCCCCCAGGGACTATGACGTCACTTTTACAAGAATTAAGCATTTTTATTACAACAAAGTAATATTTCATAATTTTACTAAAACTTTATTTAACGTATGCTACCTTATAATTAATGAAGTTAACTATTTTTTTGCAATGATAGAATACTTCATTATTATTAAAACTTGTTAAAAGTGTACAATTTAATTTAATATATTAATAATGTAAATAATTAAATAAAAATAATTTTTTTATTTTACGAGCATGCGAAAAAGTTTTTTGGCAACACTCGAAAAAGAACTGTTCGCTCCTCAAAAAACATCAACTTTACGATGACAAATGAGAGTGTAACTGTCTAATTTTCATAGCACTAGTAAAAAAATAATATTATAATACATACGAGTATATTATTGATTTTTTTTAATTTTTAAAATCTCATATAGAAAAAAAATTGAACACGGCGATAAAATTTAATTATTGACTCGCGAAAAATAATGCAACGAGCAATTCATCGCGATTTCCTTTCGTCCAAAAATTTAATTTTATCGTATTGTATGAAAAAATAGTTATTTGTGTATCAAGGTTGTAAAAAAGAACTTTTAAGCCGAAGTGCATGCAACATTTTTTAGGCGATTATTACAAACTTATAAATTTTGAGAATTAAATAAATTTATATCTGATTGATTCATGTCACTTGTAGGTAGAGTGATGTGTTGTCAACTCACAAAACAATTTGCTTACTGTCAAAATAGATTACAACCTAAAATGAAAATAAAATAACTACAATAATTTTATATCAATGTACTCTTTTAATGTTCACATGAATTGGACCCTTTAATTTTTATTATTTTCATAGAAATATTTAAAAACCGAGATGCAACAAATATTGTAATATACCTATTTCAAGAATGTGTTTGTTTCAGATGAAATTGACGTGGTTCCTTGTGATCGTTGTTGCCATGTTCCTGCTGGGCTTAGCAGACCCAGCCTTTGGACAAAATACAAATAGTAATTCCAATACTAATGTCAACAGCAGAGGCAAACGGGATAATTCTAATGTCAATTCTAATACTAACAGCAACGTCAACCGAGGCAAAAGAGATTTTAATTCTAATTCCAATGTAAATGAAGACCGAGGCAAACGGGATAATTCTAATGTCAATTCTAATACTAACAGCAACGTCAACCGAGGCAAAAGAGATTCTAACTTTAATTCTAATTCCAATGTAAATGACAACCGAGGCAAACGGGATAATTCTAATGTCAATTCTAATACTAACAGCAACTTCAATGGTGGTCGTTAAGGTACATGATTTATATTTTGTAAAACATAATATTTGCCCCATGCACATATGCTATGTTTTGAAAATCAAATAAATAATATATTGCAGTTATATTGTGTTTCATTTAAAAATAATGTATTGGTTAATATAGGGTTATTGAAAAAATAGAGACAAATAGCTATTGTCTTTATTATTATTAGTTTAAATTACAAAGTTGCGCGCGAAGTTAAATACCACTTGTGTGATAAAATCCTGGATAGGGGTTTCCTAGTCTACGGCTTTTAAAAAAATTGGATCATTTAAGCCGTGTTTCTTTGGGCTGTGATTCGCAATCTAAATCATCAAAGTGATCTTGATTAAGAAGTATGTTTTTACCTTCCGTCACCTATAGGTAAGGAAGGTATTGTCTTTGGTCAAAAAATTCGGTGGTGAGTTTTCATTGAATAAGCACGTTTTAGGGTCTTTACAATACGATTTTACTATTTTTACAATGATGTCTGTATGTGTGAGTGTGTGTTCGTGTGTGCGTGTGTGTGTGTATGTGTGTGTGTGTGACTGCTTTTTCGTCAACGATATCTTCAATACTAGAATTCCAAAAATTACAATTCTTGCGTATTCCTCTTCCTTACAACCACATGCAGACTTGTTTAGATTTTGGTTATCATTTATCAACCGGAAGTATCCTCATTTGAAGATTTTAACAGTTTTTCTTGAAAAACTCAGTTAAATTTTATTATAACTTAAAGAAAATATTATTCTCTATACGATTTGATTGCATTTTATATTTTTTCATATTCAACAGATATAGAGTTAAAGAATTATAAAGATTGTAATTAATTATAAAATTTCATATATCAGCCAGCTATGCTAACTTAACCATGGAAACTGCTAATATATTCAGGTAACTCAAATTGACAGATGTCAATATCAATAAAAAGTGATGAAAGAATAAGGGAAATAACTCTAGTGTTGGGCGTTTCTAGAAAGATATAAGAGAGACGATTACATTGGTTTGAACATGTCATGAGGAGAGATGAGTATATTGGAAGAATGAATAGCTTATAACAGAAGGTGGAAGAAACATAGGAAGACCAAATATAATATGAAAGGAGAGAAAAGGAACTGAATGAGGACGACATACAAAACAAAAATTAGTGGAAGAAAAAAATAAAAAATAGCGACCCCCTAACGAATGGGAAAAACTACAGAAGAAGAATATGTTAGTGTCAAGTGCAATTCGCATAGTTTGTTTATGAAATAATTTAACTGGAAATATAGGATCTTTTGCAAAAAAAATAATTATGTGTGCAGTGACGTGACTTTGCTGACTTTGGCAAGCAGATATTTGGACCCGTGTCAAAATGACAGCTATTAATTACGTCCATAACTTACAAATGCCATAATTTTTCATTCAAAGTTTATGATTTTCTTATTTCATGTGGTTTATTTATTATCAGGGATGTGGAATTCAGTTGCCAAGAAAAGGAATCATAAAATACCAAAAAAAAAGAAATTTTGAATGAAAAATTTTGATGTGAGGATAACCCGCAAAATAGAAATGAATAGAAGAAAAAAATAAAAAATAGCAACCCCTAACGAATGGGAAAAGCTAAAGAAGAAGAAAATGTCAGTGTCAAGTGCCATTTGCATGAAATAATATTACTGGAAATTTATAATCTTCTAGCAAGAAAATTTATGTATGGAATTTGTACATAATACACAGGATTGACGGAAGGTATTGTGCTGGCCACATCAGATTTTTTCATTTCCTATTCGTTATCCCCACTTTCTCATTTTGTGATCACAATCAGCAAATTTAAAAATGACTGATGACAATAGGTTTTCGAGTGTAGAAATTTATCAATGTGAGGTTGTTGCATCAAAGGAAATATGATTTTCCTACAAAAGCATGTAATGGTCCACCTACTTTTGAAAACAAAGAAAATATGTTACATAAAAGATTTGTTTTAAGTAAACATACTTCATATATTACCAAGAACATTTCTTTATTTCTACATATATGATTTATTTTTAATGTGCTGACTATAACACTTGACAGTACATTATCACTTATAATCTCCCCAGAGCATTAATTCTTTCCGGATTTTTTTTTGAGTGCATTCCAGCAACGTATTAATCAGCACGAGTGCAGATTACGTTATTGGAATGCACGATAAAAAAAAATCCCGGAAATGAATTAATGCTCGAGGGCAGATTCGGCAAGAAAATCGTAACGACACCAACACAGAAAGTAAAATTAATTTAGGTTTTATATTTTGCTTAAAATAATCAAGTTATAATAGAATAATATACAATGGCAATTCAATATATTTTTTTAAAATGTCAAACTGACATTTTTGACAAAAAATGTCACTTATTAATTTTGCTTAGGTAAACCAAGTAATAAAAAATTTCCAAGAAATTTTTATATTACCATGGTAACCATGCTAGTATCGTACAATTTTCATACATAATATAACAAGTGATATAATTATCATCGATGATATTCTCGAGTGAAACCGAGCTGCAGATTTCACGAGTCCGAAGGACGAGTTGAAATGTGCTGCTTCGGTTTCACGAGCAATATCTTCGATTATTAATTATATCACGAGCTTATATTTAATGAGAGAATATAATGAATTTTTGCAATCTAACCTAACCTAACTTTTAATATACATATTGTATTAAAACATGGTACTTACGAGTTTTATTTAATATTTCGGAGTGTGAATTATTGTTATTATTTATTTTTATACTCAAAATTAACTGTCAATGTCATAAATAAAGAAAACAAATCCGTTAGTAACGACTATAAATACGGTGTTTATTTCCTTGTTTATCATCGCTGTGATAAACGCGTAGCTAGGGAGATTCTAAACGTTGATTTGCGGAAAACATGTCACGTGACTAAGGAATTATATTCTCTATAAAATAAAATAATTTAGTTCTCATTGCTCTGCATATGACATTTGACGCTAAATGGTGTTTATATTATTCAAGTAGTTTTATTGATATAATTTTTAAATCATGATTTAAAAGAATCACGATTAAACTAATCAGGATTCACAAAATCACAATCACTGCCGGAAGGAACTCGACTTATAGGTTAATATAATCTTTGGGTAGTGGACCTATTACATTTTAATAGCTATGTGACGTCATTTTAGATGTGCCATCTAGCGGATTTTTGTTGAATCATTGGGTTGATGACGCCAAATAACGAGCATGATATAAAATAAATTTATACCTGTTAAAAATTATGAAAAAAAAAAACTACAAAAATATTAAATATTTTTTTCTGTATTAGAAGCAGAAATTTATCTGATAAATATATATATATATATATATATATATATATATATATATATATATATATATATATATATATATATATATATAGTTAGTTAAGAAGTTCACAAGTGTAGCAGACAGATTATTGGGAAGGTTGTTAAATTATACTCTTTTAAGTTACATGTCAAGCTTTTGGAATTACTTTATTTCTTCTTCAGAACAGCTACAATTTAGTAACAAATTTCGTATTAAAATTTTTAAAAAATGTTCAATGTAATACAGTACTTACTACTTAGTGAGGTTAAATTGTAAACAAGTCAGTCATCAGAACTATGTTAAATTTAAGTTGATAGTGTTGATACATTTTTGTAGTTAAATTTAGAATTAAGTTGCCAAAAAAAAAAAAAATTAAATAATTAGAACAGATTGTTAAAACAGAACTAATCGGTTCAGAAGAAGTCAAAGTTATAAAAAACACGTGTTGAATGAATGAAAACCACAGATCTACAATTTATATGTCGATCTGTGATGAAAACGAACAAGTTCGAACCTTGAGCAAATTTGTAAAACACTGGAGAAGAAAAAGAAGAAAGTAAATCCAACCGGATGTCGGACCGGAAAACAACCAAAATGATAAATTATAAATTAGTAAAAAGTACTAATTGACCAAAGAAATTTGTAAAAAACTAAGTTGGATCAGAGTTTAAAATAATATTAGGTTTATGTAATTCCTTGAATTTAAGAAGATAATTATAGATAGAGCTCAAACCACTTACATCTGTCCTTTTATTCATTGTGTGGTTGGTTTTATTGATATGAACCATTTCCAGAAAATTACGCGTTTACTGGAATTAGTTTCAATTTCGAGTATAGATGAATTATTGTAGTCAACAAAATGAGAAAAATCATTACAATCAATCACTTTTATGGGATGTCATTCTATCTTTGAGTGATCTCCGCAAGGAATTTTGTACACAATGTTAGATTGTAACTCTTTTTCAATCGGATCTTTAACTTTAGAAAATAGGGAATTAGTAGTAAGCGGATTTTTAATTGCTATTTGTACGTTATTATTTTTAACTTCTTTTAATAATTGAAAAGTAAGATTGTCAATATTTGGTAATGATGTAAAAGTAATGCTACTGTTCATGTCAGTCTGAGGGTTCTTGTTATCACTATTCAGCCCTACTGTGTTGGTGTTGAAAAGCAAACGGCGAATAAGGTGTTCGGGGTAAGAATTTCTGATTAAAATATCTTTAAATTTATGTAAATTTTTTGAAATGAGTGTAGGATGGGAAATACTGATAATTCGTTTCTTTAAACCCAAAATAACGTTGATCTTGATTTTCATGGCATGGTGTGAATGAAAATGTATATATCTTCCTGAAGCCATGGGCTTTTGGTACCAATCAAGTATGATTGTATTCAACGATGTTCTTATTAATTTAGTGTCCAGGAAGGGTACACTCCTTTCAGTTTCTTTTTCGATGGTGAATTGTATACTGGGGTTATAATTATTGAATATATCAAGTATTTCCTCTGTCTTATCACTCGGTACTGCGCAAATTATGTCATCTACATATTTTTTAATAAAAGGTAAACTGAAACTAAGTCTGGGAATGCAATCATCCAGTAATTGATCCATCACATATTGTGCTATTATGGGGCTAAGGGAACTGCCCATGGGGGTACCAAAAATTTGTTTATAAAAATGGTCTTTAAATTTACAAAAACTAGTATCAAAAATGAATTTTATTAATTCTATGAAGAATTCTAAGTTCAAATTACAATGTTGTGAAATAATTTCCCATTTGTCTGTTATACTTTTCAACACCAAATCCACAGGAATATTACTAAACAAAGAAATAACATCTAAACTAATTATGACGTAGTCATCAGGTAACTGGTAATTTTGAAATTCTGAAGCAAAATCGAATGAATCTTTAATAAAATAAATATTTTGTTGATCGTAAGCGGTCTGTAATGTATCTGCGACAAAAGATGGTATTTTACTATTTGGGGCATTAACAGATGAAATGATTGGTCTTAAACTGAGAGAAGGTTTGTGAACTTTAGGTAATCCATAATATCTGGGAGCTATTGAGTTGTAAATCATTAAACTACGTGCTTTTTCAGCCGGGATCATATTCAAGGATTTTAATTTTGAAACTAATTTATTTGATTTTTGTTGAATGGTGCAAGTGGGATCTTTATTTAAAATTTTGTAATTATTGGGATCATTTAATATTTTAAGTGATTCTGCATCATAATGATCTTTTTTCATTACAACAGTAACATTACCCTTATCGGATCGGAGTACTAATAAATCAGAATTTTCTTTTAAATAGTCCTTACAACGTTTGTATAGCCGGTTTATATTGGACGAACATCTATGATTGTTTTGTAAATAGTTAGTGATGATGTTAGTGATTCGAGCTCTAACCACATTCCTAGTATCTGTATCAATTTTTTCTATAATAAGTTCAATGTCAGCTAGCAATTTTTGGGTGTGTATTTGATCAGGAGACGGATTTATACTAAATTTCGGACCAAGTGCTAAAATTTGTAAAATTTCGGATGGGATTTCAACATCACTGATATTTTTTATCCAATTGGATTCTACTTTAAATTTATTACGTTCATCTGTAATTAAATTATTAAGTTTCTTTATATTTCTTTTACGAATTTGATAAAAAATGAAGTTATATTTACGTTTTTGTTTTGATTTGAAATTTTCAAAAATACTTGTAGGAATAATGTTATTGATTTGATTTTCTAAGTTTTCCAAAGTTTTACAAATTTGCTCAAAATGTCTAACCGTACATTTGATTTCTAAATTAAGAATTTTACTACTTAACCTTATATTAAAATTGTTGATCTTCTGGCCCAATTTTTCATTTTGTATATTTGCAGTAGTCTGTTTGGTTTGTGACGTAATGTGGTTGGGTACACCCCTTCCTTACGGCAATTTAAAAGAAAGATTCTACGGTTCTTGATGGTTGCTAATTTGATGTTCAGGTTTGCCCATCTTTTCAAAATTAACACGGCATTGTTACCGTATGTTACTTGGATTGAAAAAACCCATTTCTGTACATCATTACCAAATATTGACAATCTTACTTTTCAATTATTAAAAGAAGTTAAAAATAATAACGTACAAATAGCAATTAAAAATCCGCTTATTACTAATTCCCTATTTTCTAAAGTTAAACATCCGATTAAAAAAGAGTTACAATCTAACATTGTGTACAAAATTCCTTGCGGTGAATGTGAGAAGGTTTATATTGAACAAACAACTAGATCACTCAAAGATAGAATGACATCCCATAAAAGTGATTGATCACCAAAGATCACCTCTTATTCGCTAATACCAAGCGGGTGTTAACTTAACTGATACTCCATCTGAAACGCTTGTACATGGTTGTCAAATATAATTCTACTTATTTATCGTATCTTCAGATTATAATTTTCTAGAGGCAATAAAATTAAATCTGGGTGGTAAATAATTTTTACATAAAATCCGCTAATTGGTTATCTATAACATACTAGTTTTTCGATTAAATGTCATAATTGATATAAAAGTTATAATTTAAAATGTTGTGTTTATTTTGCCATTTCCTATGCTTCACGTGTTTAAAAGGCCAAATTTAATTGCAAATATCTCAGGTACCGCTTGGTCAATTGTTTTAAAACTTGGAGAGTAAGTAGGTTATACTTCAGTTGAGATGTACTTAACATTTCAATTAATTCTGATATAATGGTTTCACGATATAACTACCATAATGTAATAGGTCCATAGCTGTTTGAATTGAGCTGTTGTTAATCGCCTCCACTATGTTCGCGATGGTTTTGACGTGACACGAAACAACGTATCCAGCGTGTTTATCATATATCCGTCTCAGTCAGAAACGTATGTTCCAAATATTATTTATTGGGTACTTACACTTCTTGTTTTATCAAGACATTTTTTCCAATTATTACAGGTATTATATACTATTGTTTTTCAAATCACTTTTTTTATAAGATAAATAATCATCAATTACTTCAATATATTGATAATTTTCAATATTTATTTCCATTTCAAACTCGATATGTGTATGTTTCGTTGTAAAAGTTTGCGTATGAAGCGCAAAAAGTATTTCGTACCCTATTACCGTAGCAGAGTACGAGGAGTAATAAAAACTCGAGAGTGCGTACTCTTAATTTTGGAACGTTTATAGCGTAAACGTTGGCGTAAACTCTAGTAAGCGTAATAGTTTTGGAACGGATTGGAACTTGTCATACTCGATACGCCAGAGTAAGGTTTTGGAACGCACCCCACATGATAAATACAATGAACTCGAAATCTAAGATTAGCACGAAACTGACAGAGGAACCACTGATGAATATCACTTGTATGTAGGCGTACGAAAATAATTTACTTTAAGGTATAAAAAAAAAAAAACTTAAGGTATAACTTTACTTTGTAATTTTGCTTAATTATAAATCAATATTTTTTTCTACTCCTGCTCTGAAAATACAATTTTCTGGTTTGTTTTTCATGTTGAAAGTAAATCTTTGCAGCACTAGTGCTGCAAAATTTTGCAGCACACTTCGGTATCCTAGCAACGAATTTTACTTACAAATGTTGTATAGAATGTTTGTTGTTGTCATAGATACGCATCACAAATACAAAAATTGAAAATAAATGTCATTATTTTAAAAAAATAATCCTTATTTCCTTATTTTTTTATCTTGCAGGAGTAGAAAAAATAGTGTGTATAACACGTGTTGAAAGTCCTTTGTCGAACACAAACGATTGCAACCTTCGCTTCGCTCAGGCTGCAACTTTCGTTTTGGTTCGACAAAGATAGACTTTCAGCACTTGATATACAAATAACTATTGCAGTATTTAGTTGTTTTCACTGTAGTACCATTGATTAAATAATACATAGTATTTTTTAATCAATGGTAGTACTATTTACATATATTATTATGTCGTATTATTAATAAAAATTGTAAATTTACATTATCGTATACTATAAATTTGTACGCCTATGCAAATCCAGAGAAAGAGATAGATAGATGGACAAGCAAAAATAGTTTTTTTCTTCAAACGTCATAAAAATAGCATCTTTTGTGACTTGATGCACAAGGTAGAAATAAAATAAATAAATATCCATAGAATCATAGAAACTATACAGATCAATGAATAAGAAGTAACTTTAAACTTTAATAAAAGAAACCTGTAATATCGCCCTAAATGTCACTATAACATGCTAGGTAACCTAAGAATAAAGTTACTAAATACGATCAATAGCTGTCAAATTTCAATATATTATAAACCTGTGAATTGAAATATAAACCGAGTTTACTTTTGAGGAAATAAAATTATTAATATAGTTTTTCATGAAAAACTGTTATGGGCTTCAAGTAAAGTATCATTTCCGGTTTATCAATTCTAGTCAAAATATAATATGTTGTTTCTCTTAGTATAAAAGGCTTTAATATTAAAATTGAAAAGTTTTGGATTATATTTTAATATAGTTCTTCATTAAAAACTGTTATGGGCTTCAAGTAAAGTATCACTTCCGGTTTATAAATTCTAGTCAAAATATAATATGTTGTTTCCCTTGTTATAAAAGTCGTAAATATTAAAATTGAAAATTTTTGGATTATATTTTAATATAGTTTTTCATGAAAAACTGTTATGGGCTTCAAGTAAAGTATCAATTCCGGTTTATCAATTCTAGTCAAAATATAATATGTTGTTTCCCTTGGTATAGAAGTCTTAAATATTAAAATTGAAAATTTTTGGATTATATTTTAATATAGTTCTTCATTAAAAACTGTTATGGGCTTCAAGTAAAGTGTCACTTCCGGTTTATCAATTCTAGTCAAAATAGAATGTTGTTTCTTTTAGTATAAAAAGCTTTAATATTAAAATTGAAAAGTTTTGGATTATATTTTAATATAGTTCTTCATTAAAAACTGTTATAGGCTTCTAGTAAAGTATCACTTCCGGTTTATCAATACTAGTCAAAATATAATATGTTGTTGCTCTTAGTATAAAAGGCTTTAATATTAAAATTGAAAAGTTTTGGATTATATTTTAATATAGTTCTTCATTAAAAACTGTTATGGGCTTCAAGTAAAGTATCACTTCCGGTTTATCAATTCTAGTCAAAATATAATATGTTGTTTCCCTTGTTATAAAAGTCGTAAATATTAAAATTGAAAATTTTTGGATTATATTTTAATATAGTTTTTCATGAAAAACTGTTATGAGCTTCAAGTAAAGTATCATTTCCGGTTTCATCAATTCTAGTCAAAATATAATATGTTGTTTCTCTTAGTATAAAAGGCTTTAATATTAAAATTGAAAAGTTTTGGATTATATTTTAATATAGTTCTTCATTAAAAACTGTTATGGGCTTCAAGTAAATTATCACTTCAGATTTATCAATTCTAGTCAAAATATAATATGTTGTGTCCCTTGGTATAAAAGTCTTAAATATTAAAAATGAAAATTTTATATTTGCAAAAAAAATACAGATATCTTTCACCTTTCCCGAGATATACATTTTTTTATAGTTTTCCTACAAAAATACAGTACATCCCTGACTATAAGTTGTCACCGTGATATGCTGCGGACTTTACACCATGTTTCCCAAAAAAAATTACAGTAAAAAGAAGAGTCCATTAGAATGAAATAGTTATATGTTTGTCTCTCTGTCTTACAAAAAACAATATTTGCGAGTAAGTGTACATTCCTATATTGTATTACTCTATGGTCACATAGATATGTACACACACGGACTTAACACTTTATTGCCCAACAAAAATTACAGTAAAAAGAAGAGTCCATTAGAATGAAATAGTTATATATTTCGCTCTCTGTCTTACAAAAAAAATATTTTTTTGCGAGTGAGTGTTCCATCCTGCCCATGTTATTCTATGTCATGTTGTCTTTGTCTTACAATATATTTATCTCTGTTACACAAAAATCAATATCTACATCATGCACCAGCCGTTTAGTAATTGACGTGGAGGGAACACTTTTAGGTAAAAATTGAGAATTTTAATTTTATTGATTTTTTGTTTTAAATAAAATAAAACAACCAATCACAAGCGTGCTAAGGTACACTTGATTTTTTTTTATTGCCTTCCTCCAATTAACCAAAGTGTAAAGGTTTCAGTAGATATATTTATCAACAATACCTCTCGCTAATTACAAATGACGATAAAACACATACATACACTAAAACACCAGTACCCCCCGCCAACTAATCAAAGTGTACAGGTGTCTAGATTTTTTCACCAACAATACCTCCCGCTATTTATAAGTGGCGATAAAACACACACACATACATATAAACATACATACACTAAAGCAACAATATCCCCCGCCAACTAATCAGAGTGTAAAGGTGGCAGTAGATCGTTAACCAACAATACCTCCCGCTAATTACAAATGGCGATAAAACACACACATACATACACTAAAGCAACAGTATCTCCCGCCAACTAATCAAAGTGTATAGGTGACAGTAATTTTTTTACCAACAATACCTCCCGCTAACAGAAACAGGAATGGCATGTGTGATACTTTTAGCTGAAAATTGAGTGTTTTAAACATTTTTAAAAGTGGAAAAGAGTATAATTATTAATTTTATACTATAAAATATATGTTACGTATGTTAAAATAGTTCGAACGTACGAAATTTCATGTTAAATAACACAAAACTTTTTAATTAATGTCTCGCGGCCGGTAATGAGTGTAGAAATGAAAATAGTTTGAGAATTTTATTTGCAGAAAACGGATACATCTTTCATAGCTTTAGGAAGAAATTCAAAATTGGTGGTGCTAGAATACAACCAATTTAATTTGAATGGGGGGTAAAGCTGTTCGCGTCCGTGGTAGAATACCACATGTGCCCTCTGGTTAACGCTAAATGAACAGCCAACGTCCACCGCCAAAGAATGCGAAAGAAATTCGATTTAATCTAATTACAAGATACATTAAATTGAATTAAAGTTTTTGTCGCTGATATCTTCATAATTAAATCAATTATTTTAAAAATATATCACATACAGACGCAGTATTTAACGTAGAAATCAAATATTATGGAATAATAAACCGAGCAACATATTTTGTTAAAGTTCAGCAGAATTCACAAAAAATGATGTTTGAAAATGTCCGTTTATCCCCGTCAGACTTGGCGATATATCGAAAATTGTTCCACGTATTCGCATAGATGTTGCTCCATCTCGGAAGACAATACGGCGGCGTAGGTCAACTCATAAACTGAAGTAACAACGTGGCATGAAGAGGGCAGAGCATCTTTAGGAGAAACAGGAGACAACGGAGTTTTACTGCATTGGGATCCCACAACTCAAAAATTCATGCGTGCTGTCAGCATATAAAAGGTAAGAATCTTACTAAATTTCATACTATTTGCTTTGTGTTATTTAGAATTTCAGCAAATTTTGTCTAGTGATTATAATTACTTTAATTTGCAAAGCGCTTAAATTGACATCCCTTTGGCTTTGGCGTAGAAATATAAACAATAGTGTCTGTGTTTCTATAGCTCTTCAATGTCAATATTTCACAATTTTGAGAATGAGGTTTTTTAATTTTGAGTATTATGTTGAATAATTGTGAAGATAGGGGATAGGAATTATATAAAGTGTTTCATTTAACTTTTATTCTTTTTATCATTATTAAATGTATTTATGTGGTTGGAACCGCTAATATTATATTATATTTTTCTGAATTAAACCATGTAATTACTTTATATCCTTACATAACAAAAATATTGAGAAAAATTCAAATGAAATTAAATAAATTTTATGATAATTATTTTTTAGCAGGCTATAAAAAAAAAATTATTTAAATTTCGATTGAATTGTTTTAAAAATATTTAAACAATCTGATGTGGCCAACACATGACCTCCCGCCAATATCATGTTTAAAATAGCTATAAGCTTTAAATAAAGTATCACTTCCGGTTGATTGTAAAAAAAATTAATTAGTTCTTCCAATAAATAGAAGTCTGTAATACGAAATTTGTGATTATATTTTTTTGTTTTTTCTTGAAAACTGTTGAGAGTGCCAAATTAAGTACCACTTCCGGTTTATCATATATAGTCCAAATCTAATATGCTGTTTCAAATTATAAATGAGTCTTAAATACCAAATTTGAGAAGTTTTGGATCATATTTTAATATATTTTTTGAAGTAAATCTGTTTAGAGCTTCCAGTAAAGTACCACTTCCGGGTAATCAATTTTAGTCAAAATCTAATATGTTGTTTCCCTTGATATAAAAGTCCTAAATACTAAAATTGAAAAGTATTGGATTTTATTTTAATATAGTTATTCATTAAAAACTGTAACGGGCTTCAAGTAAAGTATCACTTCCGGTTCATCAATTTTAGTTAAAATCTAATATGTTATTTCCCTTGATATAAAAGTCAAATACTAAAATTGAAAAGTTTTGGAATTTATTTTAATATAGTTCTTCATTAAAAACTATTATGGGCTTCAAGTAAAGTATCACTTCCGGTTTATCAATTTTAGTCAAAATCTAATCTGTTGTTTCCTGTGATATAAAAGTCTTAAATACTAAAATTGAAAAGTGTTGGAATTTATTTTAATATAGTTCTTCATTAAAAACTGTTATGGGCTTCAAGTAAAGTATCATTTCCGGTTCATCAATTTTAGTCAAAATCTAATATGTTATTTCCTTTGATATTAAAGTCTTAAATACTCAAATTGAAAATTTTTGGGTTATATTTTAGTTCTTCATTAAACACTGTTATGGGCTTCAAGCAAAGTATCACTTCGGTTTATCAATTTTAGTCAAAATATAATATGTTGTTCCACTTGATACAAAAGTCAAATGCTAAAATTGAAAATTTTTGGATTATATTTTAATCTAGTTTTTCATTAAAAACTGTTATGGGCTTCAAGTAAAATTTTTGGACCGAAAACATTACATATCTTACACTATAACGACTACAAGTTTCACCGAGATATACTGCGGACTTAACACCATATTTCCCAACAAAAATTACAGTAAAAAGAAGATTCCATTAGAATGAAATAGTTATATATTTGTCTCTCTGTCTTACAAAAAACAATATTTGCGAGTAAGTGTACATCCCTGTATTGTATTACTCTATGGTCACATAGATATGTATACTTACGGACTTAACACTTTGTTCCCCAACAAAAATTACAGTAAAAGAAGAGTCCATTAGAATGAAATAGTTATGTATTTTGCTCTCTGTCTTATAAAAATAAATATTTGCGAGGGAGTGTTCCATCCTGTCTTTCATATTCTATGTCGTGTTGTCTCTCTCTTACAATATATTTCTCTTTGTCACACAAAAATCAATATCTAGATCATGCGTACTATAGAAAAGGTGTATAGTTTTATAGTTATTTAACTATCAAGTGTGTTAATGAGGGCGATTAATGATCGAGACATTTTAACGCGTGAGCGTAGCGAACGCGTTAATTGTTGAGATCATTAATCGCCAATTAACACACGTGTTAGTTACAATATTTTTTCGTTGGCCGTATCTTACTTAAATGGAAAATCTAATTTTATTCCATGACAATTTTTTTTAGGTTAGTAATGGTTGACCAAACGTCAAATTTTACGTCAGAAAATCAATAAGTTTTGTCATCAATTGTTTTCAGTGGGTGCGTTCAGTTTACTTAATCCTTGATGATACAAGCGGTTTTTTATGTTATTTGAGGAATTTTATTCTTTCAAATTCATTTTAAAGGTATGCTACATGAATATATACCTAGCTAGTAAGTGTCAAAAGCATGACTTTTAATTCTGTCTACCTTTTTGCTACAACTTAGCGTTAGCAATATATACTTTGTTCCATGTGGTGAACGCACCCAATAAATCGTTTATTAATAAAAATCATGCATTAATAGGGGTCATTAATGAATGATTTTCTATACATTAAAATAACCTATTAATAAACGGTCGACGGAAAAATAAATTAAAACCACCAATCTCAAGCGGGCTAAGGTGCACTTGATTTTTTTTTACAATACCCCCGCCAATTAATTAAAGTGTAAAGGTGATAGATATATTTACCAACAATATATCTCGCTAATTATAAATGGCGATAAAACACACACATACATATATACATACACTAAGTAAAGCAACAGTACCTCCCGCCAACTAATACAGTTTAAAGGTGACCGTATTTTTTCCATCAACAATACCTCCCGCTGATCACACATAGTTATAATATACACATACATAAATATACATACAAACACTGAAGCAACAGTACCTCCCGCTAATTAATTGTGTGATGTACACATATTTAGAAATCTGATGTGGCCAGCACAATACCTCCCGTCAAATCTGTGTATTTTATATACATACATACAAACACTAAAGCAACAGTACCTCCCGCTAATTAATTGTGTGATGTACACATATTAAGAAATCTGATGTGGCCAGCACAATACCTCCCGTCAAATCTGTGTATTTTATATACATACATACAAACACTAAAGCAACAGTACCTCCCGCTAATTAATTGTGTGATGTACACATATTAAGAAATCTAATGTGGCCAGCACAATACCTCCCGTCAAATCTGTGTGTTTTGTACATATTCTATACCTAAATTTTCTTGATTCTCAAAGTAACTCATTTCTCTTTCTATTTCAGATTGCATGCATTATAGTTATTTTTCGGTAGGTTATGAATGAAAAACAATTGAGCTTAAATTAAAATGAAATAAATCTACGTTATAAACAGTGTTCTATTTGATTTCTATCCCAAATAATTCAAAATGACAAATAACAGTTTTTGGTTTTCATACAGAGCCTACTGAAAAATGACTATAAAAATCAAATTTATTTAAATTTTAATTGCATTTTTTTCAAAAAAATTATTATGTAAAGATATAAAAGTAATACATGGTTGAATTCAGAAAAAAATACGTTATCGAATAGGCATAAAAAAAATGTATAATCCAATTTGAAAAAATATAACTTTGTCTTGCAATTTGAGAACCACTGGTTTAAAAAAAATATTTTCTTTAATAGGATGTCTCCCTTGGTCTCCTATAACTTTGTCCTATAATATTTTTTTGTAAATATAATAATAAAGAAAATAATGGCAGTGGTCTGTTTTGGTGTTACACCCTGTACGTTTGCCATACGAAATTTTATCCAGCAGTTTTCGAAAGGATTTAAAGGACACCACAAACTAATAATTATTATTTAATAGGCAAACCTTTGGCTGATCCGACACCGACATGTCAAGAAACTTGGAGTATTTGGATGCAGCTTTCGATTTCAACACTGCAAATCTTCTAAAGCAGCTTTTCGAAGGGTAGCTGAGCGCCAGATAAATCTTCTACGGCGTAGACGACCATCAATGGATGAACTGGTAGGAACTTTAATTTTTTATAAAATGTTTTGTTCTCATACTCAACCATGAGAACTTATAGTCAAAGGATTATGACTATATGCCTAATTATTAACTTGTTCTCCTATTCAACCATGAGAAATATTAAATATTTTGTTCTCATACTCAAGCATGAGAACTTATAGTCAAAGGATTATGAATATATGCCTAATTATTAACTTATTCTCATATCCAACCATGAGAACTTAACCAATGAAATATGACTATTATAAATGTCTAAATATTATATCTTGTACTCAAATTCGATTTTGTGTACTACATTGAAAGAAATATAACTTTCATGAATGCCTGTATAATATTCAAACAATTTAAAATTGAAATGTTGACTATTTATCAATAAAATCAATATCTGGAAACATATGATTACTATATATCTTTCAGGAATCGGACATCAAGAAGACTAGATTAATATAGTATAGGATTTTTCATGTAAGAATAACATTGCGCAATATAGAAAAATATAGTTTTCTAGTCGGTGTCAGCACAGAATATAGAGCGAATTGAACTACCTATAAACGAAACATTATTGAACAATGCCATTCTTACGTGGAGAATAATATAGAATATAAGTTAGTTTTAAGGTCTTTGAAACTATATTTTCAGGTCTTAATTAAACTTTGGCTCATCGCGCCGTTGAGCAAACACGCGTTTTCTTTAAAAATTAAAAATAAATTGATTTAACTTGAAGTGCATTCCCTTTCGATGATTCATCATAAAATCGTGCGTTTTGATTGGCCAGACGGCATCTAGGGAGAGTGAATGTGAAAAAAAAAATATATGAATTGGTGTGTCGGGGCATGCTTGCTGTCGAATGGTGAGAGAATCATCAGGAAGTAGGGGGTGTGAGATTCGAAACTTGTTTGTGGATTCGGGTTTCCTTATTTCTTTTATTATTAATATCACGGTTAGTGGGATGGTTAGGCAGGATTCGTGCGCGATTTCCATAATTGAGTGGACTGATATGTATAGCATTCACAACGCCATGTGAAACCTATATTCTGGTGGATCGCTTCACACTTGTGTGAATGTTTCTAGGGACAGTTTAATTCTTTTGTACCACTGCTGACCGTCGTTCGTATCGGCCCCTGCTCTAGATTGGACGCTATAACCGCTAGACTCAAATGAGAAAAGTTTTAAACGAACCTGAATGCTTACACAGGAAGTTCTCTTATGGCGTTATGTGCTCTCCTCATCTGGAGGCAACGTAATCATCGTTTAATTTTAATGGCAACGAATAATTAAAGACAAAATAAAGTTTTTCTTTGATTTAACTTTGTTTGAGCACACGGGTTGACCGCGTTCGGTGTTAGGTGTATCGGGAATGGCCGGGCGATGCCATCGGGAGTAGCTTTTTAGGTTGCATCCAAGCCGAGGAATAATCATAATTGCTTCCCTTGTCCTTAACTAGCTCGCGTTTGTAGGCCGACATCCTAGGGGTCGGCAAAACCCTCCCGTAAACAACTGTGAGAATCACCCCGGCATTCTCACTTTTTGTCTTAGCTCATATATCTATAATGGTATATATATATATATATATATATATATATATATATATATATATATATATATATATATATATATATATATATATATATAGTAACGTTTTTATTTATATGGGTGAAGTGTAAAACACAAATATTATTAACCAAAAGAATGCGTTTATTAAACGATAAATAAATAAAGATTAAATATTAAAAGATAATATAATTATAAACACTAAGAATATTATTAAAAGCTTAAACACTACGATTATTTATTTAACTAACATATATATCACTGCACTTATTTATATAACTACATTTATTTATGTAAACTGTTAAACTGTTTATTTATATCACCGAGTTCATTTCTGGTTGCTTGTATATATTAGACTGTCCCTTCGCCTTCTCTCGGCCGATATTTATACAGCGCATAACATTCCAGAAGCCTTCGAAGCGACAATGACCGGTATACAAAGGAACGAGGTCACGGCGCAATTACAGGCGTTGTATACTCTTCTCCCGGGGACGCACGTCACAATATATATATATATATATATATATATATATATATATATATATATATATATATATATATATATATATATATATATATACAGGGTGGAAACGAACTTTATGTCATAAATTTAAGGGTGAGTAGTATGACATGTGTAGATTACGAAACTGAAAGATTTTTTTTAAATTCGAAAAACGAAAATTCGACTTTTTTTTACTGCTGTTTTAATTCATATTTCATTAGAAATATGGTTATCAAAAATACATTCAAAATTAGTTGTATAAGGTATTATTCTTAATAATTAAATTAAATAGCATTTTTAACGAAAATAATTGTGTAATAGATAAAATAATGCAAATGCGTTGCTAGTGGTCCAGTGGTACCCAAAATGTTGGTTTAATGAAAACTACCCTTAAATATGCGAATTTTAAAAAAATTCTTTCTGTATATATATATATAAAGTCCGTTTCCACGACTTGATATATATTTATATATATATATATATATATATATATATATATATATATATATATATATATATATTGTGTTCTATTTTTTGAGAACCACTAGTTCAATTGTCGGAGTGTTATTACTAATAAATTAGACATTTATTTTTTGTATAGAACATTTTTCTCTAATGTCATTAGTACGCTCAAAAAAGGACTGCATGCTTCAAAGAAAAAGCCTGTAGATATTTAGACTTGTAGGACATAAGAAAGAATAAAAACAAAATAACTACAATAGAACTCGTATATTATTGGTACAGTATTACATTTTCATTTTCGGTATAGGTATTAATTATCCCGATGAAGCGGTAGTTGTAGAAAAGCCTGGTGGTTGACCATCGGGAGGGGTACCAGTACAGCCATCTGGTGGTGGTCCTGGAGGACCTCCTACAAAAATAACATCCTACAAGAGATCTGAAAGAAAAGCTTCTGCAGAAGATCTCATTGCTATGGAAGGATATCACCGTAAATGTTAGGTTAAACTATAATATACACCTTTATAAAGCTCAAATCATCTGTTCGAAACAGTATTAATAACATTCATCTGTAGATTCTTCCCACTCCTAACAGCAAAATTCTGTATTGAACGTAAATGTTTTATTATTTCAAACTTATTATTTGATCGTACGACTGCTGTACTTTATATAAACAAAGAGTGAATCGGAATTCGGGCGCGGTTAGTCTTCAAAGTTCTCTCGAGGGAGTTAGATCAAAATTTTGTAAAAGAAATTACTCATGTGAAACCGAATCCCTGTGACCAAGAATAGTTCCACGTAGACTTCTTTCACTCTTAGAATCTACTGAAGCTAGGTTTTCTTCTTTTGTACATTTTTACCATTTTTTATTGTTAAGATTTAATGCGTAATACTTGCAACATTTATAATTTAAATATAATAATTTAAAATTTGAACTTTAACATCTATATTTATTTTATTGTTTAATTTAACATTTTTATATAATTTTTTTTCCTATTTTTAATTATATTTTGTTTGTTAAATTCATATTAAAATGATTTTCCTATTAATTTTGACACCGTTCGATAAGAATTGGAAATAAATTCATTGTTAAAGGTAAAATAAAGTCCTACCCCAACCCCAGTTACCAAGGTAGGTAAATTTTGATAATAATTAGTAGAATATTACATTTGGTGATCAGCGTTCAGATCAGCGCAGAATTCACTACAATTCGAATATAAAATGATATAATACCACATGTATTTCCCATACTAATTTTCCCTAACAAAAAGCTAAAATAGAATGAACGAAAAATACCCATCATCTTCTGTTTTTACCTTCCGTCACCTTTAGGTAAGGAAGGTATTGTCTTTGGTCAAAAAATTCAATGATGAGTTCTTAGTGAATAAGCATATTTTAGGGTCCCTATAATACGATTTTACCATTTTTACGATGATGTCTGTATGTATGTATGTATGTGTGTGTGTGTGTGTGTGTGTGTGTGTGTGTGTGTGACAAAAGTTCTGGATCCCATAACTTCAATACCACGATTCCAAAAATTATATTTTTTTCGTATTCCTCAAGTTTACATCCAGAAGAACAACTGATTAGATTTTGGTTATAATTAGTGAACCGGAAGTAGCCTCATTTGAAGATTTAACAGATAAATTTGATTTATTGACATTTAACGTTATTATAATTTAAAGAATATATTATTCTCTATACGATTTGATTACATTTTATACTTCATATTCAATAGATATAGAGTTAAAGAATTTTAGAGAAATTAAATTTTATAATTCAGCCAGCTATGCTAAACATGGAAACTACTAATATATTCATATAATTCAAATTGACAGATGTCAGTATCAATAAAAAGTAAATTAATGTGGCAGAGATGAGGATGTTGAAGTAGATGTTGGGGAACGATACGGTAAGAAAATAACTCTAGTGTTACAAGTTTCTAGAAAGATACAAGAAACATTGGTTTGAACATGTCATGAGGAGAAATGAAGAATTATATTTGAACTAGAATGGGTAGTTTAGTAATAGGAGGTTGAAGAAACAGAGGAAGACCAAAGATAAGATGGAAGGACTGTATTGCGGAAGACTTGAGAGAAAAAGAACTGAATGAGAACGACACGTAAAAATAGGGACCCCTAACGAATGGGAAAAGCTAAAGAGGAAGAAGATGTCAGTGTCAAGTGCAATTTGAATAGTTTTTTTATGAAATAATTTTACTGGAAATTTAGAATCTTTTGCAAGAAAAATTATGTATGGAATTTATACATTATACACAGGATTGACGGAAGGTATTGTGCTGGCCAGAACAGATTTTTTTGTTTTGTTTTAAGTTTTAATATCATGACTCTCACTATTTTTGGGGTGATTTTCGATATTTTCATACCTCATTTCTAGCTTTACAAAGTATGCAAACATAATATTGCTTTTTGATTCGGATGTAGAATTTTATGCTCCACAACATTTATTTGATTTTTTTTATCTAGAATAACTAGGGAACAAGATAATATTACGGTAGTATAATTTTACATGTTAAATTTCTATGTTTGTGAGTGCCGGTCACCACTCTATATGCAATTAGCATTAAATTGTTTGATTCAAATAATGGGTGATATGGCCAGCACATTACCCCCGCCAATTAAATTTTTATTTTATGATAACTTATATCTATTCAATAACCATAAAAATTAATAAAATAAAATAATGTATGTTACCTTGAGGACCATTTCCTCCACCAGGACCTTGAGCCTAAAGAAAAAAAAAATAGTAGTGTCACACATTTCAAACTTTTTTATAAGTATAACAAAAATAATGACTCCCACAAAATCTTTAAAATCCATTTGTACTCATTTACCTAAAATTTTCGGAATTCCAATTAGTTATTTACATCTCTACGCGCTGTTTCAAATTTTCAAACCTAAAGTCGATATCTCTTTTCGTTCTTGAGATATTTGCATTTCAAACTTTACCCATTTCTGGGTCATAACCCACAAAATTGGGTGGAGATGCATGGTACAAAGTTGGCGACTTCGCCATTCGATTCTATGGACAATACTACGTAAGTATACTTTTTTTACTAAATTTACCCTATTAGTTCATTTGCGCGGCAAAATACTATAATTTTTGAAAAATCGGAAGGGGTACACTTTAGATTTTCTCATTGTTGAAAAAAAATTGCTTATTTACGCAATTTTGCCCGTCGAACAGATTATTGCCCAAAAATAATATCTGGGGTGCGAGTTTATACGCACATATCATATCCGTGATATGAAATGGGGAAGTTTAGCGTGATTGAAATTACATGTGAAATATTTTTTAATCGTAAATATATGAATAATTATAATTTAAAATGTAATTGAAAGTTAAAATTATGTTCCTATTTATTTATAATTAATTATTTATCATCTAACTTTTGTGACGTCACAAGTGACTTATGCGCATGCCTAAAAATCTGATGTGGCCAGCACATAACCTCTCGCCGTATATTTTACCTGGCTGTATGCATAAAGCAAAGAATATTTTTATAAATACAAATAATATATTCGTATAAATCTATGACGTATAAACTTCTTTATTATTCAATAATAGCATGTCTCAACATAAAGATATTTTACCATAAATTATGTTACAATAAATTACAAAGTAGAGTTTACCATATATAAATATTAGGCTGGTAACAGCAATTTTCAATTCGAACAACCTTGTTTACTCTCTCTTCATATTCTTCTAGTAAAAACATTAATTTTGGGCGGTCTAAAATGTATATATCTGGATTGTGCATCTATTCTTACATATCTTCTTTTACATTTTATTTTTTCATACTTGTTATATCTAAATAACACTAATTCCCTTTAATAAAGTGACGGATAGATTGCACTCCGATTATTCTTATATTGATGTGTAATTTCGTCAATATTTACAACTTACTTGAGAAGAATTTGATAGCTTTTTCGCAATTCAAAGTTACTCTAGTCTACAGTGCTGGTGTACATTGTCCCATAATGTTTGAAACAAATTTAAGTCCTTCAACCTAGACTTGTCATCTCCATAATAGAGACAGATCAAGAATTAAGGCATTCTCCAAGTAAATTTTTCTTTCGTTACTCATTATTTCTGACACTGACATTTATCTGTCACAAATAATTAAAATTTTCAACTATTTTTCATGGCATCCTTTCAGTTGTAAAATTAATTACAACAGTTTATTTTATATATTATATTCCTTTTATCTCTAAATCTATAGAATATATATAAAAATATTTAAATTTATCAGAAAGGGAATTTATTTTTCTTTAATATTATCAAGAAAAATTTTCAAAAAATAATATTTAGAAGATTTTTTTTCAAGAATCTTCTACTTCCGGTTATCCAATTGTTACCAAAACCTTTTCAGATCTTCCCATGAATGTCCGATTGAGAAATACGTAGTTAAACAAATTTAAAGTCTTATAGTTTTTGAGTAACCGTCCTTCCAACATCCTACATACATACACACACACACACACACACATACATCCACACACACACACACACACACAGACATCATCGTAAAAATGTTAAAATCGGATTGTAGGGACCTTAAAACGTGCTTATACAATAAAATCTGGATATGCGATTTTTAGCATGAATGCAATACCTCTCTTAGCGAGAGGTAAAAAGGATGGTGAGACATGAGTTTTTGAACGTATGTTGACGAATTATACACTACACACTTCTTGCTAGGTCATGTGGGTTTGTTTACGGTTTCGCGGAGTGAGGTTATGAGTTTTTAGTTCGAAATGGAATGTATTTGTATTCAAAACTATTATACGATACTTAAATTTTAATATTGAATACAATAATACACTAAATGAAATAAATAGAACCAGTTGTTTGCACAAGAAGAAAACCAAAACTATAATAATCACAACACAGAACTGTCATTGCTTATAAACGTGAAAACATGTGGATGCCATTTTTAAAATTCCTGTTGCCATGTGAAACCAGCGCGCACCTGCTTAAGAGCATTGTGTACTCCTGTACTAAAATATGAAGCGAAAATTCAAATAATTTGTTCCTGTACTAGAACTATTAACATTTTAAAAAATTCAACATTAGACAAACATACTTTTGATATGAACCTACATTTAAAAAAAAAAAAATTATCGAAATCTATTAATACTGGACTTTGATTTTAATGGGAAACCCAAAATTCAGTAGCATTTCTTGTTTTCCCATTAAAATAAAAGTCAAATACTGATAGATTTCAATAATACTTTTTTTTAAAGCAGGTTCATATCAGAAATATGATTGTCTAATATTGTTTTTTTTTTAAATGTTAATAGTTTTGATACAGGAACAATTTATTTGAATTTTCACTTCATATTTTAGTATAGGAGTACACAATGCTCTTAAGGTAGACTATACGTTCTCCGTGAACTTCTTTGAAATACAATATCACTTTTGAAGACATTCTTGATAAAAAATAAAAAAAAAATACATTAAACTTCCCCATTGTATCTAAAAGTTCATTTTTTTCAAATGTTTACAAATAGGGTGTTTTACCCAGAGATGGAAAACGTAACGTAATCATACCCGATAACGTTATAAGAATGTATCATTTATTAAGTTTTTTTAATAACTTTAGAATTACAAAATAACGTTATGTAACTGTAACATAAACGATTCTCAATAACGTCATCAAGATTACAAATTTTACAAGATTTTTCCCTTTGAAAGTTTAATTTCCTGATAATTTATTCGTGATTTATAATAAATAGATGTCACTTGTAGTCAAATTCAAATGTTGAAAACTTTATTTCATTTCTAGAATAAGTGTATAAGTTTTTTTTATACATTGTTTTTAATTTTTAATGAATTTTTGTTACAAACTTGAAACAGAAACGTTATAATAACGAAACAAAATTACGTTATGTAATGAATTATTTCTTTTTATAACGTTATGAAATAACGTAACAATTCGTTCCCATCCCTGATTCTATCGTATTTTTTATATTTTTTCTGGCAATGTATAAAAACCTGAGAAAATTGAACAAATCGCGATTTTAATATTCGAAATAGTAAAAGAGATATGAATTATTGAATGTATCAACTTATCGGTGACGTCACGAGCCTGAGATGGTTTATGCCGGTTTATGCTTCTCCTAACAGTAAATTCTTAGGTGTATCTGCATTGTCTGCATTAGGCGTACATTTTCATTTATTTCCATTTAAACTTCTTTTCCTTATCAAATTAATTAATAATGAATTAAAATTTAAACTAATAAAATATTTGGAATAAATATTATTTCGATCTATTTTATGAAACATTTTGAAAATGTTATTAGAATGGCGTTACTTTTGCTACGATTCAAACTAAAACAAAGAATAGCAAGTCTGGTCTAATTCGCCAAAATTCATTAGAAATTTTACGATAATAATCTATCGCCTTAAACTTTGGTAGTCCCTTTTATACAGTTTTAATGTATATTTTTCATGTAAATGATAAATGACAAGTATTCTAATTTGTTATTATGTTAAAGGACCCCGACCCCATAGGTATTTAATCAATTTATTTATGGACAAACTTTTTTGTTTTGAGTTATTACCATGATTCAAATATCTATTATTCTTACTTACCAATCCGTGGGTTGCGACGGCTAAAATGAAGAGAAAAGTCAAAAGATACTTCATGTTAATACCTCCTCTTCTGTACTAGATGGTCTACACATATTTTGTGCCACCTTATATATTAGAATAAATGAATAAAAAACCATCAAAACACTATTATGTATAATATTATCAATCACTTAATGTGTAAAATCGTGACATTCATTTCCGTCCATTATAATAATTGAAATTGATGACAACGTGATAATTGTAACAAAAAATCGTGAATTCGTTTTATAGGAATAAGCTGTAACTTTAATGATATGGTAAAATGATTCAAAATCATTTGTTTACTTATTTACTTCCTGTCCACTATATTATAATAAGGTTTTCCAATGCATCGGCTTTTAAAGAAATAACAATAAGTATTGCGTAGAAATTTTAGTACAGTTTTAGCTATTAACATACCTAAGCATAGGCGCCGACTATGGGGGGTTAGCCTCCCCCGACAAAATATAGTATGGGCGATATTATGTTTTCCACCCCTGCCCTTATAAAAATCCTTCTCATTAATTCAAAAATATTTCAATCATGGCATTTGCATCAATTGCATAACTGTTCAAGTTTCATTTGGAACTTATTCGATAGATGGCCAGTAAATCCACAATTTTCATTTTAGTTTGGCACAAGATAGGTTAAATCATGTCGCTATACTTAATTGTCATGCAAAAATAAAAAATCTGATGTGGCCAGCACAATACGTCAGAGACGAATTTACATTTTGAACGTTTCAATCTGAATCCTTCTTTCATAATTGAATCTAGTAATTTTTTTAAGTGATCTATATGATCTGCGAATGATATTGAAAATATTAAAATATCGATATAATTTAATGCAAAATCTGTTAGTCCATGCTTTCTTATTTTATTATTCAATATCCTTTGAAAGATGGCTGGCGAGGTCTTTAATCCGAACGGCACTGAAAGTGTCCTTCCTGTGTCACAAACCCTGTTTTTCTTCTGTCTTCTACTCGTAATGGGATCGACCAGAACGTTGAATTAATGTCGTTTCGAAAAATATTTACACTTTCTTGTTTTCGGTATACCAAGTCTTCGATTAAAGGAAATGGTTGAGACTGAGGGATGATTATTTTATTCAGATCTCTAAAATCAATGCATAATCTTGGTCTTTTCTCTTCATCTTTTTATATGCCGGAGTTACTGGAGCTGCAAAAGGTTTATATGATTCTTCTATGAGATTTCTCTTCAATAACTCCAAAATTTGTTGTTCTATTTCTTTCTTGTCTTCAATAGTACATCTATATGGTCTTTTATTACAATATTTATCAATTATAATATCTATTCTTGCTTCATAATCTTTGACTGTACCTATGTCGTATTTATCTTTGACAAAAATCTGTTTATAATTATCTATTAATTCTCTCATTACCGATTCTTCATTTTGGTTCAAAAGACAATATTTTCTACCTTCATGTGTTGATTAAAATTTATTTGGTAAACTCTCTTCTCTTTTTACCTCTCGCTAAAAGAGGTATTGGATTCATGCTAAAAATCGCATATCCAGATTTTATTGAATAAGCACGATTTAAGATTTAAGGTCCATAGAATCCAGTTTTAACATTTTTACTATGATGTCTGTCTGTCTGTCTGTGTGTGTGTGTGTATGTGTGTGTTAGGTTGATGGAAACATGATTTCTCAAATTCTATAAGACTAAAGACCTGTTTGACTACGGATCCCTCAATCTAACAGTAATGGGAAGAGTTGAATAGGTTCTGGTAACAAATGGACAACCGGAAGTGGTAGTTTGTAAAAAAAAAAACTAAATATAAAGTACTAAAAACTTTATTTAAACAATTTTTCGGTATCTATAATAACTTCCGAGAAAAAAAACTGTTCCCAATTTCGCATTCCACCCTGTAGAAGACATAGGGTTCATACTTTTTTAAATTACATAGCTTTTTTGGCGATCCTCTAATTTTACCTATATGTATATATATATATATATATATATATATATATATATATATATATATATATATATATATACATATAGGTAAAATTATATATATATATATATATATATATATATATATATATATATATATATATATATATATATATATATATATATATATATATATATATATATGATTTGAAACTAATGCACAATTTTTAAAAAAAATGTACGATATGCTTTTTGAATGAACGATAATTTTGTACGATATTTTTTTTAAAAATACGCTAATTTCCATATTTTTATTTTTTAGTTCAGCAACACTGAAGAAGTGAAAATTTGGAAAACGAGTAGAATAGATGTGTGATGTAAATATAAAGGTGGGGTAAATGGTATTATATCTCGAATATTTTAAAAACTAATACGTAACTTTTTTAAACTAATAGTTGCTATTATACAGCTTTTCGATATACTTTTAATGATCCATATTCTAATTTGTTATAATCATGGAGGACACCATTTACTAGTGCGCGAATTGGCTATTCTCCCACTTATTTTGAGTTTGAGAACACGTACATCACGCATAATTTAAAAAAAATAACGACACATTATTGAATGACAAAAATTATTATTTTTTTAATAATACTAAGTCCATTAACAATAAAACTTGTAATTTATGTAAAGTACAATTTACATACATTTGTTTGATATTCATAAAAAATAATAAAATTATTCCATTTTCATTATGTAAAATAATAAAGCAGATAAAAGGTTCCTGTCATTTATTGTTCACTTTGTGTGTTTCTTTTTAATATTCATTTTTATGACATATAACATGAGTGGTAGTTGATGAACTTATATAAGTATTACTTTTCTGGTGTTTGCTTTCATATAGTACCATCACTACTTTGAATGACAGCAGATGATATTTTCATTTTGAATAATAATAAAAAAAAGTTACCAATGGTTCATTCTACGAATATATTTGATAATTTAAAGCTCATATTACCCATTTTTGGATTATACGGTTGGGGTTCCACAATAATTCATAGAAATAAAGAGGGCGTAATGTAAGTTTTTAAACTCTTAGGCCCGGTTCTTTCACCTCTTGATAAAGTGCCAGATAAAAGAAAAATATCGCATCATATAATAGACGTGTGTATAATTTTGTCAATTTACGCTGTAATACCGATGCGATATTTCTTATTTTATTAATTAAGTTAAGTTAACTGACACTTTATCCAGAGATGAGAAAACCGGGCCTTATTGGAATCTTCTACTTCGATATAGTATTAGCTCAAATAGGTAAGGTGTCACTTTTTACGATTGGAAATAAATATTTTTTTTATTTATACACGCTTTGTCATATATTCAGTATATAAGTTGTGATTTTTATGGGAGATGAGAGAGTTTTTACTTATAGTTTTTGTACCTACATATTGTACACTTCGTTGATGAGGGTGAAATTATGAAAGACATACGTACACACAACATACATGATATGCATTAGGTGGGATTCGAATCCGGTACCCTTGGGCCTGTGAAGCGATAGTGTTACCACTTCGCCACCGGGATTACGTAAATTAATTAATACCTTAGAATATAATACCTACAATTATTATTATTATTATTATTATATTCAAAGTTAATACCTACCAGTATAACGGTGTTACAAACATAAGGTATAAACTTTAAGGGCATATACCTAGTACTCAACAACATAAGAATAATTTCCGAGATATAAGGCAGTAAAAAATTTTTTTACGGGGTTTACCTCGGCTATCCCGATAAGAGTTACAACTTTGATTAAAGAGACTTTTTGTTTATCTTTGAGAGGTCATCTTAGAACTGCTTTTGTTCTTCAAAAAGAATAAAATAATTCTAAAAAGTAAAATGTGGCAACTTTGACCAATATTTAATTTTCAAAAAACTCCTCTTTTAGAAATTGATAAAAATGTTCCATATAAAATTTTATTGTATTTTTATAGTCTATTTACTGGTATCGACAAAATTTACTATCTTTGTCAGTTTTTATTCGATTCTATTAGTAAATGGGCTCTTTCACGGAAACAGTTGAAGATCAGACCTATGTTGATTAAGCTTTGTTTACTCATTTTGGTCAGTATTACATGCCCTTAAATTTTGTACCCGAAGTTGTGAAACACCTGTATAAATAAATATATCATCGCGGCTTATTACCATTTTTTTATTTTTGTCTCCGCACTTTCAAACAGGCGAGCAAATATAGAGATGTATTTAACCTTAAAATATTGTTGCGTAAACCGGTCTCTACAAACTCCGGCCTCCACTGCAAACCAAATGGAATATAAAAAAATCTGTTGTGGCCAGCACAATACCTTTCGTCAATTCTGTGTATAATGTATAAATTCCAAACATAATTTTTCTTGCAAAAGATTCTAAATTTTCAGTAAAATTATTTCATAAAAAAACTATTCAAATTGCACTTGACACTAACATCTTCTTCTTCTTTAGCTTTTCCCATTCGTTAGGGGTCGCTATTTTTGCGTGTCGTTATCATTCAATTCCTTTTCTCTCAAGTCTTCCGCAATACAGTCCTTCCATCTTATCTTTGGTCTTCCTCTGTTTCTTCAACATCCTATTACTAAACTATTCATTCTTGTTCCAATATAATTATTCATTTCTCCTCATGACATGTTCAAACCAATGTAATCATCTTTCTTGTATCTAGAAACTTGTAACACTAGAGTTATTTTCTTACCGTATCTTTCCGTGTTTTCCTCTACATCTACTTCAACATCCTCATCTCTGCCACATTAATTTACTTTTTATTGATACTGACATCTGTCAATTTGAATTATATGAATATATTAATAGTTTCCATGTTTAGCATAGCGGGCTGAATTATAAAATTTAATTTCTTTAAAATTCTTTAACTCTGTATCTATTGAATATGAAGTATAAAATGTAATCAAATCGTATAGAGAATAATATATTCTTTAAGTTATAATAACGTTAAATGTCAATAAATCAAATTTAACTGTTGAATCTTCCAATGAGGGTACTTCCGCTTCACCAATTATAACCAAAATCTAATCACTTGTTGTTCTGGATGTAAACTTGAGGAATACGTAAAAATTAAAAATTTTGGAATCGTGGTATTGAAGTTATGGGATCCGGAACTTTTGTCACACACACACACAGACACACATACATACAGACATCATCGTAAAAATGGTAAAATCGTATTATAGGGACCCTAAAACATGCTTATTCACTAAAAACTCATGAATGAATTTTTTGACCAGACAATACCTTCCTTACCTTTAAGGTGACGGAAGGTAATAATATTATATTTGAGTTTGTACTTCTTTAAGACAATTACTAAAACTCGTTCAAATAGTGATGCTGAATTTTTATCAGTTTTTACCTTCCGTCACCTTTAGGTAAGGAACGTATTGTCTTTGGTCAAAAAAATCAATCATGAGTTTTTAGTGAATAGGCATGTTTTAGGGTCCCTATAATACGATTTTACCATTTTTACGATGATGTCTGTATGTATGTATGTATGTATGTGTGTGTGTGTGTGTGTGTGTGTGTGTGTGTGTGTGTGTATTTGTGTGTCTGTGTGTGTGTGACGAAAGTTTCGACTTCAATACCACAATTCCAAAAATTATATTTTTTTCGTATTCCTCAAGTTTACATCCAGAAGAACAACTGATTAAATTTTGGTTATAATAATTGATGAACCGGAAGTAGCCTCACTTGAAGATTTAACAGATAAATTTGATTTATTGACATTTAACGTTATTATAACTTAAAGAATATATTATTCTCTATACGATTTGATTGCATTTTATACTTCATATTCAATAGATATAGAGTTAAAGAATTATAAAGAAATTAAATTTTATAATTCAGCCAGCTATGGTATCCATGAAAATTGTTAATATATTCAGATTGACAGATGTCAGTATCAATAAAAAGTAAATTAATGTGGCAGAGATGAGGATGTTGAAGTAGATGTTGGGGAAGTCACGGAAAGATAGGTAAGGAAATAACTCTAGTGTTACAAGTTTCTAGAAATATACAAAAGAGATGATTACATTGGTTTGAAAATGTCAGGAGGAGAAATGAAGAGATTGGATGAAGAATGAATAGCTTAGTAAAAGAAGGTTAAAGAAACAGAGGAAGACCAAAAATAAGATGGAAGGACTATATTGCGGAAGACTTGAGAGAAAAGGAACTGAATGAAAACGACACGTAAAACAGAAATGAGTGGAAGAAGAAAATAAAAAATAGCGACCCCTAACGAATGGGAAAAGCTAAAGAAGAAGAAGTTCGTGTCAAGTGAAATTTGCATAGTTTGTTTATGAAATAATTTTACTGGAAATTTAGAATCTTTTGTAAGAAAATTTATGTATGGAATTTATACATATTACACAGGATTGAGGAAGGTATTTTCGTGGCCGCAACAGATTTTTTTTTAGTTTCGAAATGAAAAGTGGATTTTAGTTTTCCGACGATATCTAACTTATCTACGTTCAATTGTTTCAAACAGAAAATATGGTGATATCACTTCGAGGAGTAGAACTCAATACCTTTCCACACCAGAATGTGGCACTTAAATATACTCCTCACTTTTAAATTTAAACTATAGATCTAAAATTTGTAATTAAGAAAATGGTCAATTAATTTTACCTATATGTATACTAAAGTGATTTTGGCTGGACTTTGTAATGTTACATAAAATGTAACGTTATCGCTTCACGATCCGAGGGTCGAATTCCGGGTAATGCATAAATGTTGTATGTCATAATTCCATTTTTATCATCTACGAGAAAAAAAAATTATGTGGTACAAATATATTCTAAGAAAAACTCTCATTCTCTATTACGCACCGCTTATACAAGTGTCCCACAAAACGCGCTATGCACGGAGATCTCGAGAAATTATTTCAAAGTTTTAATTGAAATGAATGCCTTTGTGTGAAAATTAGACCATTGAAGAGTTTTTTTAAGTTTTCCAACGATGTATAATTTATCTCTGTTTTGTTAAGCTAAGCGATATGACATCTGGTGGCAAAATAATGAACTACAGGTTGACTTGGTATTAAAGTATATAATTTTAGAAATTTATTAAATATTATACGTATTTGTGTTTCTAAAGTGGCATATATATTATAATATGAGTAACTATTATTGCTGCTTACTTGAGTGTACATTGTCACGTTAGAAAGGTAACAAATTATGTTGTCACGAATTCCCGCGTAAACGAAAAGTTCGTTTTTATATTAAAAATATGTTTGACAAGATGAAAAAAATCTGTTGTGGCCAGCATAATACCTTCCGTCAGTCCTGTGTATAATGTATAAATTCCATACATAATTTTTCTTGCAAAAGATTCTAAATTTTCAGTAAAATTATTTCATAAACAAAGTATGTATTCAAATTGCACTTGACACTGACATATTCCTCTTTAGCTTTTCCCATTCGTTAGGGGTCGATATTTTTGCGTGTCGTTCTCATTCGGTTCTTTTTCTCTCAATTCTTCTGCAATACAGTCCTTCCATCTTATCTTTGGTCTTCCTCTGCTTCTTCTACCTCCCATTACTAAACTACTCATTCTTGTTCAAATATAATTATTCATTTCTCCTCATGACATGTTCAAACCAATGTAATCGTCTTTCTTGTATCTTTCTAAAAAATTGTAACACTAGAGTTATTTTATTACCGTATCTTTCCGTGTGTTCTCCAACATCTACTTCAACATCCTCATCTCTGCCACATTAATTTACTTTTTACTCATACTGACATCTGCCAATTTGAATTATATCAATATATTAGCAGTTTCCATGTATAGCATAGCTGGCTGAATTATAAAATTTAATTTCTTTAAAATTCTTTAACTCTGTATCTATTGAATATGAAGTATAAAATGTAATCAAATCGTATAGACAATAATATATTCTTTAAGTTATAATAATATTAAATGTCAATAAATCAAATTTAACTGTTAAATCTTCAAATGTGGCTACTTCCGGTTCACCAATTATAACCAAAATCTAATCACTTATTCTTCTGGATGTAAACTTGAGGAATACGAAAAAAATATAATTTTTGGAATCGTGGTATAGAAGTTATGGGATCCGGAACTTTTGTCACACACACACAGACACACACACACATACATACATACAGACATCATCGTAAAAATGGTAAAATCGTATTATAGGGACCCTAAAACATGCTTATTCAGTAAAAACTCATCACTGAATTTTTTGACCAAAGACAATACCTTCTTTACCTAAAGGTGACGGTAGGTAAAAAGGTAATAATACAGTGCGTGAATCAGAAAATTATAAATTAATATATCCGTCTTGTGTACTTTGAAGATTTATTCATTATATTTCAAAGAAAACTTTATTTCAAAACGAGGTTAGTTTTATAAATGTTCACAAAAATATCATTTAAGTTATCTTCACTACCAGGAATATATGCTATATTAATGTTCACAAGTGAATACGAAGTATAATCATAAAATTTTGCCATTTTAATTATTTTTTTGAAGATATCATCTAAAACAGAAGTGGTTATACAATTTAAGTTAAAGTTTTATAAAAGTGTACTAGGAATTTACATTAATTTACCCTTAATGGATATTATAAAACCTACTATAAAATAATATAAAAAGAAAATTAAATATAATACAGTACTATGAGAAATACACAATTTTATAATTTGTGTGTTTGCCCATTTGACAGTAGGTTGACGTCATATCTCATTTAACCTGTAGTTCAAAACTTGCCACTCCAGCGCTGCGATTTTAAAAATACATGCCAATAGATTAAAAACAATGAAACAAATGAAATATTAGGCAGATATATATTTTTTATTTTCATTAACATTTTTGGCGTTTTATGGGTGTATTCTAAACACATTCCGTTAAAATATATAATGTGAACGGATTTACAAATTTATATTATTAGGATTTAATCACATTAATGTATTTTTTTCAAACTAATCTTTCGAATATTGACAATATTTTGTTGTAATAAATGTAAAAATTGTCAGTTTCATAACTTTTTGATATTATTGTATATTGTGAATTAGAAAAAAATAAAAAATGGACATAAAACAAAAAGCAATATGAAATCATAATTACTTATTAATTGCACCTGAGGCCTAAAGTAATAATGAGGAATTTATAGTATTTATAAAATTGTTCTTTCATTTACCGACACTAGGTTCCAAACTATATTGTAACGTTTATTTACATGGGTGAAGTGTAAAAATCAAAGAAATATTATTAATTAAAATAATACGTTTATTAAACGATAAATAATTAGGATAAATATTAAAAAGATAATAAAAATAACGAACGCTATGGATTAAACTAATATAAACACTAATTATTACTATCAAAGCCCGGTTGTTTCAAGTTCAGATAAAGTAGCAGTTTACTATCTATTAGATACATTTATTCTATCGTCTTATCTAGAGAATAAGATTTTTAGGTTGCTCCATGATGTTTTATTCTCCGGATAGCTAACTGGCAGATTGCTATCAGAAAGATTAAAATTGTGTTAGGGTAGAGTTAGTTTTGAAAAGTTGGCAACTTGGCTGTCACAATTTTAATAGAAATTTGTTTACTCTTTCGCTTGTGTGTGTTTTGGTGTAGTTGTAGTTTAAACCACAGTTTGAACGTTTAGAAAAAATGATAAATACAACTTGCAAAAATGAGTGGTGAAAATTATATAAAGAGAAAGAGCCGTTATTTTACTACCGGGGAAATAACTAATTTAACTAAATTAGTCGACATATATTAAAATATAATTGAGTCCGGGAAGACAGATTCTGTCTCTTGGAAAGAAAAAAGACATCATCTGGAATCAATTAGAACATTATTTTAGTTTTAGTTGTGGCCAGTATCCACGATACACACTCTGTTGCATAAAATCGTAAAGCTACCAACAAATGGCATATCGAAGATACGGCGTGATTCATGATTCAGAAAAATAAATGTAGATAAATAAGTATTTATTTCTCAAATAATGTTTTTTTTAAACTTACCTAACAGATAAAAACAATATTTGGTCTTCAATTTTATCTAACGAATAAAGGACTGTATTCTTTGACATCGAAACCTCAAAAAAATCTGAATTTTCCTATTTTTCAAATTTATTACATCTTTCTGGTACTGTATACTGTTTTCGAAAATTAATTATTATTATAATAATTATTAATATTAACAAACAGCTTATTTCATTGAAACAACACAAACGTTCCATACTTAAGGAATATTTGACTCATCATTGATTTTATTCAATTGAAGTTTTTTTTTAACTTTGACCACCCTTAATTTTTCATTGTATCCTTATTTTCTTTTTGTACTTGTACGTTTTGACAGTTCATTGTTGTACTTTTTTTTATATTTTATGGCGAATAAATTATTATTATTATTATTACCATTTATGTATGTTCCGTTTCTCTTCACTTCGTATTTCCATTCGTTTGCACTCGGCACGATATTCTCTGGATAAAACTCTTAACTGGTAGTTTGACACTGTTATTTATCTTTCCGTTAACGAAAATTTATCTTACTGGTAACTTTTAACCGTAAGTGGAACAACGCAAACTGAAGTTATCAATAGAATAAATTTTAACCGTATGTTTAACTATAGATGGAACAACCGGCCCTAAGAATATTATTAAATGTTTACACACTAAAATTATTTATTTAACAATATTTATATCACTATACTTATTTATTTAACTACATTTATTTATGTTTACCACACGTAGACTATTTATTTATATCACCCACTGTTCATTGCTCGTTGCTTCTATATAACAGACTCTCTTTCGCTGGCTTTGGCGACGGGTTTATATAGCGCGATATCCTTCTTGAACTTTCCGACGCCACAATGACATTGAATACAAAGAATCAGTCTACCGGACGTAATTAAACCAGTCTAGACGCGTAAGGGTTTTCCCCCGCTTGAGATTACGTCATCACTCGAGAATATTGTATCAGTTGGCGGCGTTCGCATACTCTTAAGTCAGGGGCGTACGTTACAATATCTTGAAATTATAGCAACCACCAGAGGCTAATCCATAGTATCGAGAAAATGAAAAAACGCAGGATCATACACAAAACTTATCATAAAACATACATTATAAACATGCTTTATTTTTTAATCTTCTCAAAATGCTACTATTAAAATAGTGAAGATTTTTTTTTGTTACATTAATTGTTGTAATCAATATTCTTCGACTAAATCAAAATATCCTTTGTTGTAATCAAAATATTCTTTAAATATCCTTCATTATAAGCAAAAGTTAAAAATAAGGGTACCAAAGAACATTTGTGTCTTGGTTCCAAAAGTTTAAATGCAGCTCTGAAAATACTCGAATATTTTTAAAACATTAGGAAAAGCTCAAGATTTGTAAAGTAAAATATCTGCTCGTTTTATTGACAGAGAGAAATATTTTTAAATTCTTAAAATAATAATAATTTTAGTATGGTTATCGTTAACGGATAGTGTCTTTAGAATAGCAAAATCTAGTTTACGGATATCTTAATTTTAACGGTCCGTTTATAAATAACGGAATGCCTATAGAAAACACCCATTAACATTGAAACATTGTTCAAAAGTTTGAATAATCTTTTTTCAATGGTGTAACTTTTCAATATGGCGTTCATATAAAATTAAAATTTTACCTAACTAGAAATGTAACAGTGATATTTTTTTTTTAAAAGAACAAAAAAGTGCCCTAAAGAGGTACAGACGATAATCCAGTATTGTCACAGTTGGAAATTATTCGCAAGATAAATAACTGGAAAATTTACATTTTTGCCTATATGTAGTTACCTATGATTTTTTTTCGCATAACGATATATATCATTAAATTAGTCTCCTAATGCGGTAACTTATGTCTAATTTAACCGACTTCGTATCTCATCCAGTCTGGAGATTTCTACATAGGGCACGTTTTTTGAGACCTGTATGCTATATTGTATTGGAAAACGTGTAATAATAAAAAACGAGACTCAGTTTTTCTTTTTTTCGCGACATACATCGGTGCAAAAGGAGGCAGCTCCAATTTTAAGGCAGGTACACATTTGAGCACGATCGAAAATGAAGCAGGCCGAGACTATATTGAATGCCTCAGATGATACATTTTTTTGCGACGTATGAGGACACATGAAGCATGCCTCGTCACTTTCCATGTATTTGCCAATCCACCAGAGAATCCTTAAGAGAAATTAGTAAAAAAAAGCAAAAGTAGGTGTTTAACAATAAATACGAGATCTGTCTATTAAATAACGGGACTGCTTATGAAAAACAGTTTTATTTTAAAAATTATTTTATAATCGAATACTCCCCTTCAATGTACTTCCCTCCCCTCGCCACACACCGTTCCATTCGTTTTTTCCATTGGTCAAAGCAATGTTGGAAGTCTTCTTTTTTAAGAGCGTTTAGGAGCTCCGCCGATTTTCACTTCACCTCTTCCATCGACTCGAACCGGGTTCCTTTTAAGGCAGACTTGATCTTCAGAAACAGAAAAAGTCACAGGGTGCTAAATCAGGCGAGTACGGCGCGTGTTCGAGCACAGGAGTGCCTCTAGTGGCTAAATAACGCTTCACAGACAGCGCGTTATGGGCAGGTGCGTTGTCTTGGTTCAAAATCCACGACTTGTTTTTCCACAACTCCGGCCGTTTCTTACGAACTCGTTCTCGCAGTGTTGCCAAAACTTTCAAATAGTAAGTTTGGTTTACAGTTTGACCCTCGGGTATCCATTCAGTCATCATGATGCCGTTGATGTCGAAAAAAACGATTAGCATGGCTTTAAACCTTCGGTGCTCTCTCGGCCTTCAGAAAACCGTTTATACCATTGGAAAACACTCGCACGAGATAGAGAATTCTCACCATAGGCCTTTTTCAACAACTTATAACACTCAGTCGGAGTTTTTTTTAATTTAACGAAAAATTTCACATTGATTCGTTGCTCGTGTTTTTCGTCACACATTGTTATCGGCACGAGAAAAAAACACGTTCGTTTCTAACCTCTATAGAAAAAATACTACTACAGCGACAAAAACGTGTTTTCGTACCGGAATAATAGACACTTCCAGCTATCCAACGCTGCATTCGTTTCCCCCCCTTCCCCTCTAAGACGCCTTCTGCGCGCGCAGTCTCATTATTTAATAGCCAGACCTCGTATTAAGAAATAATATGTTATAATTAAAATATTAAAAAGAAAAAGAGAAATAAAAAGCGATGGTGGTTATTACAATTAATTATATTTGCAGAGATGTAAATTATTAATGATCTGTTAGCCGATAAAAGTAATGACAAATTTAAGAATGTGAAGGTCGCTTCGAGCGCTGTCCGCTGCCTCAACACGCACGACCACTGAGGCGGCGATTGACAAAGTTAAAGCACTGCTAGTCATCTCCTCCCTAGTAATCTCCTAATTACTATTCATGTTACCACTCATATTTTACTCTTGTTTTAATAAAAATGACAAAAATACAGAATTCCGTTTTAATTAGTAAAAAGTGTGAAACTTTGATACATTACATTTTGTTTACTAAACTACACCATAGCATTTACACAAAATTAAAAAATAAAAATAATAAGATAATCAGTTTTTACCTCCACCTGAAAAATTTATTTTGCACCGGTGTCGTCGTATATCATGTAAAAAGAGAAAATGAGCAAAAACTATTTTTGCCATGTAACTACAGGAATATATTTTTAAAAAAACACTTTAATTTTAGGGAAGTGAAAAACAAATGTTTTTCTCTACTTGTATTCTTAGTGGTAGTAAGTTGGAAAATATGGTTCAAGATCTATTTAGGTTTTTCTTCTCAAAGAGGAATTAGTGACATACTTTGGGGCATAGAAGATATATTCGTAGATATACTAGATATTATAATAACAAGCTCCTGCCGTCTTTCTTCATACGTATTTCGAAACGAGGTATGTGTGGCTAAAGTCTACCAAAACTTGGGAAGTAATTTTGTACTTGAGTTATTAATAAATAAGCACTTTTTGTCTCTACAATCCGATTTTAACATTTTTACGGTATGTGTGTATTGAATATTTGAGCAGGGCCAACTTCCACCTCTTCTTAAAATTGAGTTTTTCAGATTCTTACGTTCACTTCATACTCGAAGATTAAATGATTTACTGTTTGGTTATTATTACCGCATTTACACTGCATTGTCTGTTATTTTAAACTTGTAAAGATAATTTTTAATTTTTCCATATCTACTTAGCATAGTAGTCAAATTTGGGAAATACGGTAACTTAATTTTAAGTCGGTTGTTTATATTGGTGAAAACATTTTAGTTGTATTCTTCTTTAGGTTTTCCCATTCGTTAGGGGTCGCTATTTTTGCGTGTCATTCTCATTCAGTTCCTTTTCTCTCAAGTCTTCCGCAATACAGTCCTTCCATCTTATCTTTGCTCTTCCTCTGTTTCTTCAACCTCGTATTACTAAACTATTCATTCTTGTTCCAATATAATTCTTCATTTCTCCTCATGACATGTTCAAACCAATGTAATCGTCTTTCTTGTATCTTTCTAAAAAATTGTAACACTAGAGTTATTTTATTACCGTATCTTTCCGTGTGTTCCCCAACATCTACTTCAACATCCTCATCTCTGCCACATTAATTTACTTTTTACTCATACTGACATCTGTCAATTTGAATTGTATGAATATATTAGCAGTTTCCATATTTAGCATAGCTGGCTGTATTATAAAATTTAATTTCTTTAAAATTCTTTAATTCTGTATCTATTGAATATGAAGTATAAAATGTAATTTAATCGTATAGAGAATAATATATTCTTTAAGTTATAATAACGTTAAATGCCAATAATTCAAATTTAACTGTTAAATCTTCAAATGAGGCTACTCCTGGTTCACCAATTATAACCAAAATCTAATCACTTGTTCTTCTGGATGTAAACTTGAGGAATACGAAAAAAATATAATTTTTGGAATCATGGTATTAAAGTTATGCGATCCGGAACTTTTGTCACACACACAGACACACACACACATACATGCATACAGACATCATCGTAAAAATGGTAAAATCGTATTATAGGGACCCTAAAACATGCTTATGTTTAGGTTTAGGTAGACAATACCTTCCTTACCTAAACGTGACGGAAGGTAAATATGATATTATTACAGGAAAATTATAAAATATATTTTATAAATAAATGAAAAACTTACATATTAATACCTTTTTAACGGAATGTACAATTACCACGAATAAAATTCCATGACAGTTACATTAACTGTCAAAAACCGAAACAAAACTGTGAATTAGTTGATCATGATTCCTTGATTCAGGAATCAAGTTGATGAATTAGAATATACGATGATCTACAGATTAGCTTGATTTCTTAATCTACTGATTATTAATCAACGGATTTATGGTGAATTCGGCCGTTAGTGATTCACGTTGGAGTTCATTGTTGAGATCATTACATTTGGTGACATCGATGGGATGATTTCATTATAATAGTAAGAGTGCCTCGCATGGAAAAAATGAATACATGTTATTTTTACCTTCCGTCACCTTTAGGTAAGGAAGGTATTGTCTTTGGTCAAAAAAATTAATGATGAGTTTTTACTGAATAAGCATATTTTAGGGTCCCTATAATACGATTTTACCATTTTTACGATGATGTCTGTATGTATGTATGTGTGTCTGTGTGTGTGTCTGTGTGTATGTCTGTGTGTGTGTCTGTGTGTGTGTATATGTGACAAAAGTTCCGGATCGCATAACTTCAATACCACGATTCCAAAAATTATAATTTTTTCGTATTCCTCAAGTTTACATCCAGAAGGACAAGTGATTAGATTTTGGTTATAATTGGTGAACCAGGAGTAGCCTCATTTGAATATATAACAGTTAAATTTGATTTATTGGCATTTAACGTTACTATAACTTAAAGAATATATTATTCTCTATACGATTTGATTACATTTTATACTTCATATTCAATAGATACAGAGTTAAAGAATTTTAAAGAAATTAAATTTTATAATTCAGCCAGCTATGCTAAACATGGAAACTGCTAATATATTCATATAATTCAAATTGACAGATGTCAGTATGAGTAAAAAGTAAATTAATGTGGCAGAGATGAGGATGTTGAAGTAGATGTTGGGGAACACACGGAAAGATACGGTAATAAAATAACTCTAGTGTTACAATTTTTTAGAAAGATACAAGAAAGACGATTACATTGGTTTGAACATGTCATGAGGAGAAATGAAGAATTATATTTGAACAAGAATGAGTAGTTTAGTAATGGGAGGTCGAAGAAGCAGAGAAAGACCAAAGATAAGATGGAAGGTCTCTATTGCGGAAGACTTGAAAGAAAAAGAACCGAATGAGAACAATACGCAAAAATATCGACTCCTAACGAATGGGAAAAGCTAAAGAGGAAGAAGATGTCAGTGGCAAGTGCAATTTGAATAGTTTGTTTATGAAATAATTTTACTGGAAATTTAGAATCTTTTCCAAGAAAAATTATGTATGGAATTTATACATTATACACAGGATTGACGGAAGGTATTGTGCTGGCCACAACAGATTTTTTTATATAGAATTAGAATGCCCTTACAAAAAAGTGAATATTTTGTTCTTGTCATTGATTATAAATATCAACGCAAACAAAATATTTACGTATTTCTTTCATGGCATTCTAATTCTATGTAAAAAATCTGATGGGGCCAGCACAATACCTTCCGTCAATCCTGTGCATTATGTATAAATTCCATATATAAATTTTCTTGCAAAAGATTCTAAATTTCCAGTAAAATTAGTTCATAAACAAACTATGCAAACTGCACTTGACATTGACATCTTCTTCCTTTTCTTTAGCTTTTCCCATTCGTTACGGGCCGCTATTTTTTATTTTCTTCTTCCACTCATTTCTGTTTTGCGTGTCGTTCTTATTCAGTTCCTTCTCTCTTCTCTTTTCTAGAAACTTCTAATGCTAGAGTAATTTCCCTTATGCTTTCATTCGTTACCGTATCGAAAACAAGCAATCGGAAGTAAAATTTGTTGAACAACTTTACTAGCCTAGCATTTGCTTGATTTGCTCACAAGTAATCCAAGCGCCAAATTTCTCGCTTGACTTGCTAACTTATGAAATATAATGGCGGGAAATGCAAATTATACATGTATGAATTTAACTTGTACTGTTTCTATCTCATATTATGGTGTGTTTATATCAATTACATGTCAAAAAGGCTTTCAAAGTTTTGTGATGAAGGTTCATAACATTGTTAAATTTGAAATACTTTCTTAGACCTAAAAAATGTTCAAAATTAATTCTATCTGCAAATAACTGTACCTACCTATAAATTCATTTTTTATAACTTTCCAAACCAATAAAAGGGATATGAGAGATACACATGTTATATTTGACAACTATATAATTTTCTCGATGACATTTGTGAATATCAGTTCGTCATATAGCTAGCAAATCTGTCAGTGTACCTAGCAACAAGTCTCGTTTGCTTACCTTGTATTTTCTTGAACTGCTTACTTCAATGAACGCATCTATTGATACTGACATCTGTCAATTTGTATTATCTGAATATATTAGCAGTTTCCATGATTAGCATATCTGACTATTTTAAGAAAATTAATATCTTTATAATTCTTTAACTATATCTACTGAATATGAAGTATAAAATGCGATCAAATCGTATAAAGAATAATATATTCTTCAGGTTATAATAACGGTAAATGTCAATAAATGATATTTAACTGCGTTTTTTCAAGAAACACTGTTAAAATCTTCAAATATGGGTACTTTCGGTTGACCATTTATAACCAAAATCTAATCACTTGTTCGTCTGGATGTAAACTTGAGAAATATGAAAAAATTATAACTTTTGGAATCGTGGTATTGAAGCTATGCGATCCGAAACTTTCGTCACACACACACACAGACACACACATACATACATACATACATACATACATACATACATACATACATACATATATACATACCGACATCATCGTAAAAATGGTAAAATCGGATTGTAAGGACCCTAAAACGTACTTATTCACTAAAAACTCATCATTGAATATTTTGACCAAAGACAATACCAGGTGACGGAAGGTAAAAAATAACACGTATTCAATTTTTTCATTCATGATACTCTTATTATAGCCATATTTTAATCAAATTAATAAAAAACTACATGCATTTTTCTCAAAAAAAAATTCATTATGTAAGATTGTAAAAACATTATATCACTGGATTCAAAATTAAATTCTCTAACGAAAGAGCAAATAAAAATGTTCTCATTTAAAATAAAAAAAGCTAGGTCCCGTATTTTGAGAACCACTGGTCGAAAAAAGTATTTTTTTTTCCTTTAAATTTGTCTTGTGAAATAGAAATTGTTTGCCCATTTAACCCTCTTTGTATCTCTTATCTCGAGATAGCAATGGTGGCCCAAAAATACATTAAATTTAACCAGTGCTAGAACTCGTCGAGTGAAACAATATTTCTTAATAACTTTTTCTTGTAAACCTTCTAGATATTGAGTTAAAATTCTTCAAAGTTTATTACATATTTCATTACCCGCCTATGGTTGAATTCAAAATGGACTGCGCATGTGTCTACAACTAATTATTTCCGTTGTGAATGCGTCTCAACACAATGAAAGGTTGAATGAATTTGTCAACACAACAGAAAGGTTAGAAACTGGTGAATAGATTGACTGATACACAAGATGGTGAAACTATACAAAAATCGGGAAAGATAAAAGATAGAATAGAATACCTCGACTAAGATAATAAAAAAAGTCATACGTCAAATTTTTATGTTATAAGAGGTTAGACAATCCGGAACAAGAAAACGCATAAAGATGATTAAAAGTGATGCAGGCCTAAATGAAATCACAATAAATGGTCAAAATGGCCACCGCCATTGTCAATACACTCTGAAGGCGTCGACGAAATAATGTAACTGTTGTTCTTTCAATATCATTCAAATTGTTGTTTGTGTTGTAGTGCTATTCTTCCAGTACTAAAACCTGGTTGAGAATCAATACTTATTTTATTTACATATATGTAAAAAGGTGCGAACGTTTGGAAGATGACGATTCGGAAAACGGTCCAAATAAATTTGCTGGGCTTTGGCAGCGTTTCTCTAAGCTTAAAGGCCGTCGCGCACTTGAGCGACGCGAAGCGAAGCTCGGCGAAGAGCAATTTTTTCATTCTACATATTATAATGGGCATACGCGCACTTTGGAGCAGCGAAGAGAAGAGCAGCGAAGCGACCCGGCGGAATTCTTCGGGGAGAATATTTTTCTCTGCTCTTCTCTGCTCCGCGCTTCGCTGACCTAAAGTGTGCGATAGCGCAGCTACCTGAAATAGAGCAAATACGCCCGAGACGTATCGGAAATAGTTGATTTACACCTTCCTTGAACAACAATAACAAAACATTTCGGAGAGATTAGGTTAAAATGTTTAACAATGAAGAAAATTAGTAATTTTGGTATCAAAATATAAAGAACTATACGACATGCAATGTGCCGAGTATTCTCATGTTCCATTCGAAAATATTGATGAAATTTGATGGCATGTTTTTCTTTTTTTGTTAATGGGATGAACCCACATCCTCCGCCTTTTCTTCTCTTCTTGAATTTAGGCTTCTTCACACAATGATGCCACAATCATTATATCTTCGTCCGAGCTGTCCATCTTATGTGCCAAACTGAAACAAACGTGGCCGTTTCGCGTTGAAAACTGCTCGCAAGTGCGCGTTGGCACTAAATATGACTCTTCGCCGCGCTTCGCGTCGCTTCGCTTCGCGTCGCTCAAGTGCGCGACGGCCTTTACCATAGGCCAGCACAATATCTGTATACTCACTAACCGTAAAGACACGCATATTTACTGATTATAACTTGTATAATAATAATTAATCGATTTATTTGTCAAAATATATTTGAAAAAGCTGACAACTCTCATTTGTCAAAAACAAATGTTTCATTGTTATTGCTACTGGATCATAATTATTATGAAAATCCCTAAACGACTCGTTTATTTTAGGAGGGGGGTTAAAAATGCTTAAAAAAATGAGATTTCGAAAACAAATTATTAAGAAATATTGTTGCTCTCGACGAGTTCTATCACTGGTTAAATTTAATGTACTTATTTCTGTTACACCCTGTATATAAAATCTCTTCCAAAGTATAGTGAAATGTAATTATTAATAAATCATAAGAGCTTACTGCGTAAATTGCATTTGAAACCTTGAAAAAAGAATTTTGTTATTATGGATGCCGTGGCCTTCAATTTAGATGGTAGTGATTATGCAGAACAGAATTAAAAATAAACTTTTTCTTCAAGTGTACAATAATATTCATATTATGCTACTGTACACACACTATAGAAGATATTCATTTTATTACTAGTACAACATTATTGTACTAGTAAAAAAATGTTGGCTTCTTAGTTCACCGCTGGCAGCAGCAGTCGTCACAGCAACACAGACCATATTGAAAATTGTTTTTTTGACAGTTGTATCGTTTGTGTTTTGTAGTGTACACAGCCAACTATAGCTAAAATTGCAAACGCTACAATTAAAACAATTCCAGAAAAATATTTAAAAAATCCCCAATTTTCTTTGAAATACTTGAAGAAAAAATAGTATATGTTATTCGGAGCAGAACGTCCTTTTTGTGTTTTACCCAGCTTGCCGGGCCTCGGCTACCGCATCGGCCGCAATAGCTGGGTTCAACACAAAAAGACCGCTTACTATTCCTAATAACATAATATACTATTTCCACTTGAAAAAATATGATTTTTCGACATTATTAATTTAACTTTCAACAAATGAGATTAGCGGCGGTTTATGGTGCACATTATGTTATTTATTTAACTGTAGGGTGGTGTTGTTTCAACTTCTTGCTTTTTATAAATTAAATAATAAAATTATAAAGTTTGTACGAATTTCTTGTTAATACACTCTTATTTTATTTTACATGACCAAAGAATACTATATTTACAACTTGTATTAATAATTTTATATATATGTTTTTTTTTTCAGATTACCGAAATTTTGCATTTACTTTATGATGTGGATGAAACTTTTCAACAGTACAATATTATCGTCAATAATTCAAAACTATTAATTTTGTTGCTATGCTCTATGCCTTTATATCTTTCCCCGGAGTATTACCTTTTAATTCTTCCATGCTTTCAAGTAGACTCGTATTGCGTTCCCATCCACTCATTTAACATGTTTATAGAAATTTTGTTAAATGTAGATAAAGCATTGACGATAATTTGGGTTGCCATTTTTCCTTTATTAATATTATCCAGATTTAGAAAACTAGACCAACTTTTGAAAAATATTGAAAAATCAAATATTTATGAATATAACAGATTAATGAACTCATTTAGAGAAATATATGAAAAACTACTAAAAGCTATTGAACTAAACAACAAAATGTGTGGCTTTGTTGTTACAACCCAAGTTTTTCGCAGTTTCATAACTATTGTAACTGACTTATATTTTATCGCGGTCGATACATTTCTATATAAAACTTATATTTCGTGGTATTACTCATTGTATTCTTCATTGTATTATCTATGGACAATTGTGCTTCACGTAATTTTGTCTGAGATTTTAAAACAATGGGTAAGCATACGAAGGTAGTCTGAAAAGTTTTGAGCCAAACTTAGAAACAAGTATTTTTCATATATAAATATAACAGATTAATAAACTCATTTAGAGAAATATATGAAAAACTACTAAATGTTATAAAACTAAACAGCAAAATGTGTGGCTTTCTTGTTGCAATCCTAATTTTACGCAGTTGTATAACTCTTTTAAATGAGATATTGTTTCACGATCGATGTAATGCTATATAAAATCTACTTCATATGGTAACTTTCATTTTATTCGTCGTTGTATTATCTATGGATAATTGTGCTATATATAATTTTATGTAAGATTTTTAAACAATGGATGAGCATCTGAAAAGTTTCGAGCCAGACATAGAAACCAGTATTTTTCGGTCAAATTACATTTTATTTATCTACATAGTCTCCTTTTAAGTCAAGTCGATGCACTTTTTCCAACGATGCTCTAACCTTGTTAACCCGTTCAAACAGTAGATAGTCGACGAAAATAAATCCATGTAAAATAACAGCCGCCCTTATCTTCCCGACCGGTTAAACAGACTTCGTCGTCCTAGGAGCAGGTTCACCCTTCGCAATTCACTTTTTTATTGCACCTCCCTCACAAGAGTCTAGTGGTGGATAAATTGTAATAGTTATAAAATGACGCAAAAATTCCACTCGTTTCATTTAAATCGTTCCAACAGCAAGCGAGGTACCCAACGCACAGTCGTATTTCAAATGCTCAATTCTTCATGTAATATTTATGATAAATACCGTAACGTTTTTATTTATATGGGTGAAGTGTAAAACATAGACAAATATTATTAACTAAAAGAATACGTTTATTAAACGATAAATAATTAAGGATTAAATATTAAAAGATAATAAAAACAACTAACACTATGATTAAATAATTATAAACACTAAGAATATTATTAAATGCTTAAACATTACGATTATTAATCTATACAATATTTATATCACTACTCTTATTTATATAACTACATTTATTTATGTTAACAACTGGTAAACTGTATATTTATATCACCCAGTTCATTGCTCATTGCTTATGTATATCAGACTGACTCTCCGCTTTCTTTCGGCCGGTATTTATACAGCTCATTCTAGAAGCCTTCGAAGCGACAATGACCTGTATACAAAAGAATGAGGTCACGGTGTAATTAACCTCTAGCCGGCGCGTCGCGGGTATTATTTCAACATCTGGGAAATTCCGGGATTACGTCATCGCTCTAGTACATTCTTTCAGCGGCGTACGTATACTTATCTCTCCGGGGCGCACGTCACAATACGTTTCTTCGACTTTAATATGTCAATAGCCTCTGCTTTCTCTTTAAACTGATTTCCAGATAATTCGGTAATATTTGATGAGCTTTTTATATGTTATTGGTGGTGGTATCAACACTCACTCATGAATCAGGCTAATACGATCACGTTTGAGGGTACGTTCGGCATTGACATCTACGGATTGCTCAGCATAGGTCACGTGACGGATTTCACAGATGTTAATACTAATGCCGAACGCTCCAGATTCATAGTTTAGGCGGGAAATTATAATACACAAATGTGTAAGTAGGGCTGTTTCAGTAATTTATTAAATAGTTGTTTTTCATTGTATTAAAATATATATTTCTAAAAGTTTTCGTAGTATTTATAAATTTAATTTTGTAGGTATTATTATAATGATAAAGGCATGAACATGAATACGAACGAATTCAAAATGATTATAAAATTTGCATATGCATTGATGCTGTTGCTGTAGCTGTTAAAGTCTGGAAAATAAAATTATGTTTCAATTTAATAATAATATATTTTATGATTACTTTCATCAATTAATTCTCTATTAACTGATGGGGATACCGGCGATGGGGAATACGAGCTTTCTGACAAATGTTGTATGATGTGTTTTGCGAAATTTTTAGAACATACCTTCTGACTTATTTATAAATTCGCAATCTTTATGGTCTTTTTCAACATGTTTCTCCATTGTTTCCATAAAACATGCTTTAAACGAACATATAGAGCACATATATAAATTCAATTCTTTGTTCATTTTTAACTGTTATTCTTGACTAGTTACTAACGTAGAACTGAGTCACTTAGTAGTTCAAATTCCTTGGAACACATCTGGTACTAACTTGGTTAAGAATTCTAAGAACTACCCTTCGCCGGTTTAAATTTATGTTCACCAATATCCACGCGAGAATTTTTAACTGACCTGCTACAGAAATGACAGTTGAGATTAAGGCTTATACGCATGCTCAGAATCGAGAGCTCGGTGACCAAGCGCCGAGCACACAGAGCGAGCTCTAGATGCTCATCGAGTTCAATGCCGAACGCTATAGATCGCTCTGATGTCAATGCCGAACGCAATCTAGGGCTCAGTGCTAAAATGTTAATGCCGAACGTACCCTAAAAGTAGCTGCATATCTTTGCAGGGTGGCAAATGATAGAATTTAATTACACACGGTTTTTTCTATTTTTACAAAAACACAACGATATCTACATATTGAGGCTCAAAACTTTTCAAACAATCCTACAAACTTAATGTCAAGTGATTTTATTGGGATCTGCATAATACATTGCCGGCGCTGTCATGGAGTCTATACCTGATTTGATCTAAGAAAATACCGTTGGTTAGATAGGGCAAAAAATACAGACAAATAATATGTATGTATCCAATCAAACTTTGGTTTCGGGATTTTTTTTTTAGTTTAATACATGCAAAAAAGTTTGGCTTTAAAGCACCATAAGATATTTTATTATTTTAAACGAGATATAGACGAGCCTGTCAGTAATGTAATAGTCTTTTCGTACTCACTACCTAGAAACTAATGTTTCCCGCAGCCAACTCACAATCCGAAAGGCCATATTCCCGTTATTGTTTTACTTCCGCGCACTAGTGTCTCAATGGAAACTACTTTGATCGAGTAGCTTAAAAGTGTTATTATATTTTTAATTTTTTTTACACATTACAATAAATTTAATATAAGAACAAGATAATTGAGGAAAATTAGTTGAATGAATAAAAATTATCTAAATTAAATTAGAAAATAAATTTGCCTACCATCAGTGACATCTGTTGGAGAACAACAATCTGTCATCTGTCCAATATCAAAATAGAACATAACCTTAGATTTAAATTATCAGATATTGCACTTACACTGACAATTAAACTACCAGTAAAATAGAGGCATGTGCCGGACATTGTTCTTTATTTAATTATTTGAAAAGTTGGTAATACAACATACAATATGCGTTAGAACTTCTGCTTAATTTAGTTTATATATTTTATTTACGTACTGAATTACAGGTGAATTAACACATTTACTATTATGGTAAGTTAAGAAAAGCGTTTATTCGTTGTCTCCGGCCTTAAATTTCGGGGGGCGGACAGGAAATATCAGAATTAGACATTTTGACAACTTTTAATTCTGAAAAAATATGCAAACAATTATGTTTCCGAAATCAACAATTTACTTAACAACCGTTGCTATGAAATTGCTGCTGTGCTATTTACTTGTATATTTGCGAATTTTGTACAATTATCTTGACATTTATACTCTATTAATAATGATTTTGTTCGTTACAAAAAGTATTGTACAAACTTCTTGCGGAAAGACGTCATCCACGCATTCTCGCAAATAAGCGCTCATGCGGGATGAGTGTGTTCCCGCACTTAGTATGTAAATAACTATTTTATCCAAAAGTGCGATAATGACATTATTACCACAATAGTGCGGTAATGAAATTAACAATTCATAAATCCAAGAAGCAGGCTCTATCTGGTGTCTAAATTTTGAACTAAAAATATAGCCAGAATATATTATTTCCTTCCTTTCATAAAAGTTTTCTGAAGTTTGCAAGCCATTTAAATAATTTAAAATATCCTTTAGCACAAGTTTCATACATACATACATCGATCCTCTTTTACCTTTCGGTGTCGAGGTAACACAAGTATGATATTTTTAAATATCTCTAAAAAGTGTAAAATCAGTAATAAATTGACTAGTATGTACGAGCTGTACATCCTAGTTGTGACGGCACAGCGGCGAAAAATGGAGGATTATTTAATGGTCGACGCGTAGCGGAGAGCTTTAACTTTCCCGTATGATATAATATTGATTATGCCCGTTCTCGAAATTCGACGATTCAAGATATGCATATATATATATATATATATATCAGCAAAGTAGTGTACTGCGCAGGTTTTCCCCCATTTTAGTAATGAATAAACATTTCGAACGGCACAATTATTAAGATGTAAATTGCAATATTCCACCTTGGTATCACATACTCCGGAACCAAAAATAGTAGAATACTTCTTGATACGAATTATTATTTTCCATATTGTCTGTAATAAATTTGATTATTTGAAGATAATCGCTATATTTAATTATTTTTTGTGTGTATTAAAAGATTTTTTTATTAGTGTTGGTTTTTGCCAGCTTACCGGAGAAAAATAACCCTCGTATTTCACGATTATAACTACTTTTTCTGTTAAAGGAAACGATGGTTAACGATATATACATATTTGTCAGGTTCTACTAGCCGCCAATAATTTAGTTCCTTAAAATTCTACTGTGTCGCATGTTATTCTGCGGATCCCAATATTTAAAAAGAACATTTATTTATATTTTTCTTGTTTTAGTTCATTTAAATTTAAAACAGGTCACTATATACTCATATTTGTAATAATCACAGTTATTTGTTAATATGCAACCATATAGGATTTATTTTAAAATCGTAAAAGTATTAGAATCTAATTAGGGAGTGTCCGTTTTTCGACTCTATAATTGGTAACCTCCGATGTGAAAATGCGCCTCATCCGAAAAGATGATTTTTCTTGCAAAATCAGGGTAATCGTTCAACTGGTTTAAAGCCCACTCAGCGAAGCGAAACGTTGTGGATGGTCAACTCCTGATCAAGCTGGACTTTGTACGCAAATATACCGAGGTCTTTGTGCAGAATCCTCCTCAGAGTGGTACGGGAAAGGCCGAGTTGTTGACTTCTGCGCCGAGTTGATGTTGACGCGTTAAGGCGCACACTTTCGGTCACAGTAGCGATTGCTTCAGGTGTACGCCTAGGATGAGCATGCGGAACATGTTTCACGTCCACCAGCATTCCACTTCTGCGCACTTTATCGATAAAATTATTAATTCCTCGGCAACCACAAAGCCACACTCAAAGTAAGTTTTGAGTATTTCAAAACGTTGATCTAAATTGAAGCGATACATATTCTGTAAGCGGAAGGCTAAAATTAAACCATTGTCAACAATTTATGGCGCTCGAGTCGACAGCGTCATTAATAGCACGTAGTTCAAAATTCAATATAATAGATGGCCCACCCGTTACATACATACAGACATCATCATAAAAATGATAAAATCGAATTGTAGGGACCCTAAAACGTACTTATTCACTAAAAACTCGTCATTGAATTTTTTTGACCAAAGACAATACCTTCCTTACCTAAAGGTGACGGAAGGTAAAAAAACATGCTCTTTTGCTGTACAGATTGCAATCACTTTTGACGTCATCAATCAGATAACGCCAATCCGATCTGACCGAGAGAAAGCCACATACTTCTAAACTACTTACTTCTACTTGACAACCATGTACAAGCGTTCCAGATGAAGTATCAGTTAACAACGCCCGCTTTGGTATTATCGAAAAAGAGGTGATCTTTGGTTAAAGGAATTTCAAACGTACATTCGAAGGAAATAATTTTTAAATGGGTATTTTACGTGAAAGCATGAAAAGTTTAAACAGTATAATACTACTTTTGTAATTTTGAGAAAGAAATATATTAATTTGTTTTGCAATTCCCATTTGTAGTTTAGAATTAGTATTATATCTCAAAATTTCTTATTACTTTTATACCCGAATGTACCAATAAATGTCTAGGTGCGACGTTGCCACAGTTATTCTTCAACATTCATACTTAAGTGTGAGTAAATTGGAATACAACACTTGTGTATGTTAGTGTGAGTGGTATAGTAAAAAAAATAACTTTTCTACGGAAAATAAAATCATCTTTTACAGTGTTTGATATTAGCTTTTAACTATTTTGATGCAATAAAAAAATATAAGTTATTGAAAATATAAACTGCATTAGCTTAACTTTTATTTTGAACATAGAACAAGTTTTCGAATAGGTACACTCGAGTGACAACTACCTTCACCGATTTCGTACCTATTCATATAATCGAGATGCCAATGCGAAGGTCGAAGAAACGGACACTCTGTGTATTAAGAGGACATTAAGACGTACTTGTTCAATATAATCTCAATACATATTCCTATATTTATATCACTAACCTACGATAATTATATTCTAGAAAACCAAAGTGATTCAACATTTGGTTTCAATACTGCAGTTAAAATCAAATAATAATAATACTCACTGTAAGCATCTTCTTTTGTTAATGACTACAGATAATACATCATTGATGAATATTAAATATTTTTCTCTGAATAGGTCCATGTTGGCAACTGTAAGTTAAGTATATGTATCACAAAATTTGTAGTAAAATCTGTTTTGTAGGTAATTTTACTAATAGCCTATTTTACAATAACAGCAATCCAGTTGGCATATCCGCGCACATTAACCAACTATTTCGCATGTCCCAATGATTTGATGTGTGAGTACATATAATAAAATTTGTTAGTGTAAATACAATTATTCTAACAAAATCGCACGATTTTATTATTATTATTATTATTATTATTATTATTATTGACATTAGTAACAGTATTCCATTATAAGACCATGTTAAGCATTTCTATCAAGAAACACAATTGTGAATATAATGTATCACTACAATGAACAATGTCAAGTAATATCGGAGCTTCACTAACTATTCTTGCAACAACAACTGAGTTGCGAATGGTCTTCGTCTTGCAAATTGTAGTCAGGGGAAGCCCCAAAGCTGTGAGCACACGTACCTATGCGCAAGAGAGACTTCTAGTAGGAGAAAAGTACCGGATTTTAAAGCCCGCGTGTGGTCATGAGTGAATCTTTCACAAGAAAATGAAATATATGCAATTTGCGACTTGAAAAATCTGTCCGCCGAAAAGAGGTGTCCGATAAGAGAGATCACTTAATTTTAATTATCCAAAATATTCAGTTAACAGTTAAAGAAACAAGCACGTTATCATAGGAAGTAGAACAAAATTTAAAAAAAAGAAATAAAATCTGTTTATAACTATTGTTAATTTCCTAATTTTCATTATTGATAATTTAAAAAAATTGAAAATGTTATTGTTTGTGAATATGTAGATATGGTTTCTACTCATGGATATTATTATACATATATAATAAGGTGAAATTGACCGAATAGTTGGAAAATGTTTTAGGACTTCATAATTCTTGTAATTATTTTTATAAAATAAATTTCATTATGCTATTCTTTGAAGAAACACTGTATTCAAACATAAATAAACGTATATCATTACTGCACGTGAGAATAAAAATTTTAAGTTGCAGCTGCACACTAACACAAAAAAAAAATCTATTAAAACTTTCCTATAAAAAACTTTCAAATTAAAATATGTTAAAAAATATATTTTGGATAAACCAATAAATTAAAAGAAAAACTTCGATATCATATGTGCAATAATAATTATTTATTATATAAATGTAGAATGTAACATATTACTCACGAAAGAAAAAGTTTAATCATTATGTTCGAAGGTCGTGTGGCTAATTTTGAATTAATTGTGAAAATGAGTACATTTCTCTTTAATATATTTAATTAGAAGCACAAGCAGTATCATTGAATAAAATTCCGAAAGTAGCAACCATTAACCAAGTTAATGGGTAAAAATAAATTACTTCAGTCTCATTTAACATAAATGTTAATATTAATTTAAATAAATAAGTTTCATATTGTTAAATTATTTCAATAATAAGAGTAGATTAAAAAACAAGTATCATAAGCTAGTCTGTTATCGTACGAGGCCAAGTTTGGAAAAAGAGCCACGAGATGAGTTTTACAAAGGACGAGTACGTTAACAAGCCTTATCAAACATGGTTTTTATACTATTTTTTGTATTGGGGTAATTTCACTATGAGATTTTTAAAAAATGCGACTTGTCAAAATTATGACTTGTTTTTTTTTGTCAGTTATGTTGGTAGCGCTTTCCGCTAACAATTGAAATTTCACAATTTACGTATTGTGTGTTGTGAATTTTGTCTGATTGTACATTATATGAAACAGTGCTCTTATAGATCTTCTTAGCGACGTGTTATCAGTGCTTTTATAGACTCATAAGAATACCAAAATAGAAAAAAAATTGTTTTGTAACTTGTTTTTTTATTTTTCTTAAAAAACGCAAAAATCTAATAATTTCTCCATGACTACTAAATTATTCTCTCACGGGGAGTAATGTTATACATAAGTTATTTCAAATAATCATAGTAACAAGTATAATTATAAGTCGGTGTTGGATAAATTTATTTACTTTTCAAAATTTGAAGAATATGTTTTTTTGCGCACTTTTTTAATGATAATAGACCTTTTCAAATTAAAGACACAGAAAATATGCGCAAATAGATCTGCGCATAAGAAGCCGACAAATGGCGGGAGCCATGGTTACATGCTTTCTTGCTGAGATTCATGGCGTTTGCTTTTTCCAAATTCTGACGTAAAATGTGAGAAATGTCTTTGACAACTTTAAAAAGTTACAAAAGTTTTTACTTAAGCAAAAATGTCTAAAGTAAGGGCACAACACAGCTATATTTTCTGCGAGGCAAATTAAAAAAAACTGCGCTACTTAAGCTGCACTACGTGTGAATCATATTGCAATCTACCAAGTAGCGGCCGCAGTACAGCTACAAGCAACTTTTAAAATATTGCTTGCAGTTGAAAAGTAGCCTAGTGTGAGTGACATTTTACAAAGTAGTGGGTGCAGGAAAAATATTCATTTGGGTGAAATTTTTGTTGCGACTGCACATGCTGATTTTCGAGGAATGAAAAATATGAAGATATGTTTTCAGTAAAATTTTTGAAAGATGTCCGATCAAGGTCATCTGTTTCACGAACGAATTAACGAATAGGTACACTTTTATCTCTTTCTTTTGCAAAGGCTATAAGAGTGTGCGATAAGGATGGATATAACACGTTTGTCTTTCAAAAATTCATATTGTTTCGACTAAGTTAGGACATTCCATTTTAAAACGATGCTCGTTGTTGATAATACTTTCGCTGTAACTAAAGTTTATTTATTAATTCAGATACATTACCTTGATTCATAGCCGTACGAATAACGTTATTTTCTGTCAGAGTCACTGACACTGACATTGTGTCATTATCATATGTGTAACATATTTGGTTTTACATTTGCTTATAAACTTACCAGTTGACTTATTTTTCAATGTTTTTACTGTAATATATATTTTTATAATAATAAAATAACAATAGTATCTTACGTACCCTCATAAAAACTAAGCAAACGGTACTACTGAATTTGTCATAATGGGCGGAGCAAAAATCTGAATTCATACAATTCGTAGACGACCTTGATCGGACATCTTTCAAAATTTTTACTGTTTGTGTAATTATTGTATAATTGTTATAACTAAATATATGATGTGTGTACACAGGTATCTATAATGGTGATAACATATTCGTACCGTAGGTAAAGGTTGTAGATAATAAAATTCTACACCAAAATCACAAATCTGATTTTATTGTGCACGTTTTGTAACCTGTAAAACTGAATATGAGATTTTATAAATTATGCAAATTTCTAGTGATAGTCATGGAACTGACTTGAAATTACAAAGAAATGCATGATGTTTAAACGGTCACTACTGTCAGAACAATTAGTTTATTGGGTTAGATACTAATATGTTTTAATTGTGTTATAAAAAGACATTTCGTAATTCTCGTATTATATTACTATTTATAATGTTTTGATTTATAAATAGAACTGCAGAAACTGCAAATAATTCAGTAATATTATTCTGACAGTTCAAAATCATGCATTTATTTGTAATTTCATGTCAAAGCAACCGTACCCGTTTCGTCTAAATACCTTATAATAGACTAATTATTTAAATGTATTTTATATATTTTTATTATTATTAAACTGTACATGACTTAGTAGTTCTGTTATATAAATTGTACGTGTGATTAATAAACTGATGGTATAAACATTATTTAAAAATATTTATATATCTTTTGGCATATTCCATGTTACAAGTAAGTATAGAGGCGAAGCTACGCCAAATTCTTCTATCACATCCGGCACAATGTAACTAATTATTATATTATGGGCATATTTCCCGATCTATTTTTAAAAAAATATATTTATTTATCTCAAATAGAAAGTAACATATTTCCGAAAAATAATACAAAATACATTTTGTAGAAATTTTGATTCTAAAAATAAATGTAGGTACTTTAAAAAAAATTCAAACAATGACATTATGACTAGAGAAAGTAATATCCAAATATAATCGTATTTCTGAAAAATAATCCTACGTAAATTTTCTAGAATCAAAAATGTTGTTCTTCCCAAATAAATTTAAGTACCTTGTCAACAGGTACCAGAAATTTTAAAATCCCTATTAAACTAACATATCACCGTGACTTGCCAACTTTCAATTAGCTAAACAATATTTCCATACTTTTGAGTAATTACATGAAAATGATGAATTTGTAAGGTAGGTACATGTTTTATTATTATTTCAATAAGTCAGTAATTATTAATAAATATTTTATTTTGTACAATATACATAATTAATTTTATTTACATTCTTCCGCCTTTTTGTCGCTTTGTGGGTTTGTCACGGTGTTTAAATTCTGCCATCTTCTTCTTTCCTCCATACGGAAAGTTCTTTTTGCAGTTTTCGACAGGCGGTAGCCACTTGTATGTAAAAGAATTTTCTTGTTTCCTATATTCTGTACCGGTTTATAAGTAGGAGAATCTTCATCATCCCAACACTCAGATGATTGTACGACGTAATTTTTTGAAACTTCTACCAACGGCATGCTTGGAAATATTGCTGGGTTATGTGAATAGCATAAACTTGGATTGGACAGTGACAGACAAACATTTCAGAACTGTTTATATACATACAAGTAATTAATAATATTGAATAATTGTATTTACGAGTTCATATTCGCAAAATTACTGAAATTTAAATTAGTAAAAGTATAATAATCTTCTAAAAATATATTTTCGAAATACTTAAGTTTTTTGAAATTTGTTTAATATTTCAATCATAATAGAAATTATAAGATTAGAATAAATGTTTTGAAATTATGGGGCTATGACATGGAATAAATAAATCATGATTTTGATTTTGTATTAACTTAGTAAAACTGAATAATAATTCTGAACAATGATTTCTTAGGTTTACTTATAAGGTAAAAGATATTTCCAGGTATATGGATATTGATAGAGTGTATTCAATGAGAGTAATCTTCTTTTTCAATGGCCCCAGCCGTGAGCGCTATATTTGTTCCATTCGGTTCCAGTTTTAGCGGGTTTAGCTAGCGTTGTGTTCGTGCACGTTTGGTAGTTTTTATTGAATTTATTTAATTATTATTGTTTAATTTCATTTACTGTTAATTATTACGTCTTAGTTTTATGTACATACTTCGTAGTTTTAGTATAGTTTAAGTGCATATAAGGACACAATTTGTGGTAAGTGAATGCAAGTGACTGAATCAAAGATTATTTGACAATAAGATCAAGACTCTAAACAAATAATATCAAATGTACAGCATTTTAAAAATAATTTAACTGTTTCGTAATATTTAAAAGATGATTAACTAGTTATGATAAAGATGAAAGAGAATTTTTATCCGACTTTTTCGATTTAGTACCAGCAAATACTGTACCATCATGTGATAAAGTCCGCTTCTCTTCTAATTTTCAATTAAAAGATGTTAATTTGAATATTTAAGTACAAAATTCTTTATACATTATTGCAGGATACTTAATTATGAGTATTAAAATACGAGTAAACTTCAAGAGTTTGTGACAACGGTATATATTCCGTAGGGTCAAAAAGTTATATAAAACTTCAATGCAGTAAAAATATGTTAATCATTTTAGTAAAATGTTACTAACACAGTGACACATCGAATAAATACAAGTTTTTAATTCAGGGACACAATACACTTCAACAGAAAATCTTTCAGAAATTAAAATTTTATATTCATCTACAAATATATTTATAAATTTCTAAACGACTATCAAGTATTTCAGAAAAATTATGAAAAAGTAATAATGTACAAAAAATATTTTCGAAATTATAAGAATAGAATAAGTAAATTGATTTGAAATTATGGGGCTATGATATAGAATAAGTATATATATCATGTTTCGAAATTATGGATCTATGACATGGAATAAATACATCATGTTTTTGATTTTATATTAGCTTAGTAAAAGTGAATAACATTTCTGAACAATGATTCTTAGGTACTACTATTTACAGAATGAGTTTCAATCAATTTTCTATCTGATATTTATTATTCGTAAGAAATATAAAGGCGTTGTACATCCCAAAAACATCTCTCACTGATCACAAATAAAAACAGTCGCGTGATGCGTTGTCACACATTTAAATAAAGAAAAGATTAAAGAAAAAATATTATTTTACTTACAATTACATTCGTTTCGAAATAATAACCAATATATTTATTGTTTTTCTTTCTATCATATTTGTCAAATATTTCAGAAAATTATTACTTTGTAGAAAGTTTAAATTAATAATTCTACTATATTCTTTCCAGACAACTTTTTCATATCATAAAATTATAATTATATTTTATACAGATTTTCTTAACATTAGTATATCATTACCCAAAATTTCTATATTACTCAAAGTATTATTAGGTTTGAAAATAGTTTTCAATCATCATGTAGAATATAAGTGATAGATAACGGGCCAGTTAATATTACATCAGATACTGGACATTTTAAAAAATCCATTCGAAAATTATTAGTTATTAGCAAAATATTCAAACATTATAGTTTTACCTTAAGATATTTTCACAATACAATTTTAAATACATCGTAAGTTCTCAGAAATGAAATCCGATTGCCTGGTTTGGAGACTAAATCATTACCACAAAATTGACCCCTGTGGTGCACTCTCCACGCCAGAAATGAGTGCCCGTGAGGTGACGCCTGGTATGCGCCCGCACGGTACAAATATTCCATCATTACCGATATCTGTGTACAAAGCAGATTGGCACATCCAGCAATGGGTAATATGCCGTGATGAAATATTTATTTTATTTATTTATTTGTAATTTTCAAATTAACTTATTATTTATACATTCAACATAATATATACATATACTCGTAATAATTATATTTCTACAAATTCTAATAATGTTGCTTGTTTGCTAGGTCCATATTGTTTTTTACACCTGTATATTTTAAACTCCATGTGGTAATGGATTTTTTCAACTGAGATAATTCTTCATCGGATAAATCATCAAAACGCGCCGGGAAATATAGCATGAATTCTTCACGCTCTGCAATAATCTTACGTCCAAACTGTGTATTTACAGCCTTTATGTCAACTAGTTTATACAATTTATCTTTTTCCATTATTTATTTATCTTTTGGCATATTCCATTTTACAAATAAGTATGGAGGTGAAGCTACGTCAAATTCTTCTATCACATTCGGCACAATGTGACTAATTATTATATTATGGGCATATTTCCCGATCTATTTTTAAAACAAATATTTATTTATCACAAGTAGAAAGTTACATATTTCCGAAAAATAATACGAAGTAAATTTTGTGGAAATTTTGATGGACATGATTCTAAAAATAAATGTAGGCACTTTCAAAATATTTCAAACAATGACATTATGACTAGAGAAAGTAATATACAAATATACTCGTATTTCCGAAAAATAATCCTACGTAAATTTCCATGAATTGACCTTGTTCAAAAATGTTCTTCTTCCCAAATAAATTTAAGTACCTGGTCACCAGGTAATAGAAATTTTAAAATATCAACGTGATTTCTATCTTTCATTTGGCTAAACATATTTCCATACTTTTGAGTAATTATTACACTGAATCAATTTTAAATATTCGAAAAGATAAATTTCAAGCCAGGTAAAAGAAATTTTAAAATCCCTATTATACTAACAATATCAATAAAAATTACATTTTCGAAAGTACAATTTAATTAGAGAAAATCAATTAAATGACATTTTGAAATCACAATGTAATAGACATTATCTTAATTACAGATAGTTATAGGTATCTTAATTACCGAGCGGTCATTATCTTAATTACCGCTACGTCATTATCTTAATTACAATCTGCATTCCACAGCGGGAGTAGGAGGTTATTATACTACTTGTTGGGACCTTAAAACGTGCTTATTCAATAAAATCTGGATATGCGATTTTTATCATGAATCAAATTGACACGTGTATGAACTGAGTGAACTCTTATATTCGCGGAATCTTGTTTTCATAAACATATTATTTCTAATTGTCACGTAGTCCAGTGGTAAGATCCTGGGAACCGCTGATCAAGCACTCAAAAAAGGTATAAATTGTGGAAGCCACTGCTAAGCTCAGTTCAGTCCGGTCAAGTCAGATTCAAAAGTCAAATTCAATTCTTTCGTCTCAAGTTCGCATAGTTCAACACGTCTTCGTAGATCGTAAATTACTAATATATAATCATTTTTATTTGTAGCTAGTGTTAATTAATAAATAATTAATTAAACGACACGTGTTCAGCAGAGCCGTTTATTGAGGAAAACCCTAAACAAACCTAAACAAACCTTAACAAAACTTAAACCAAACATAAACCTTAACTTTAGTACAGCCCACAGATCGCTCAATAGTGTCAGAATCCTGATAGTTCAACGAACTTGCCGCACAGGTAAGACGAACTTAAATCATAACACCAATACCTCTCTAAGCGAGAGGTAAAAATCATCAACGTCGAAAGTTGGTGGAAAGGTTATTGTGTAACGGCAATGTAATGGCAATTTTTATTATAGTCATAAAAAGTACCAAGTAAATATTCATTTATTTGTACCACTTTTCTAAATATCCTTGTTATTTTTTCTATATAACTAATTCTTTTAATTACTTGTAGATTTAATGTAAAAAAATAATGTTTTAAGTGTTAGTTGGTGCCCAATAGACATGTGCTTTCAGGTGTGACTCCCCCCCCCCCCCCCTTCATAACGAAATCCAAAATACGCCACTGGTGGGTAATATGTCACAATGTAATGATATATTTATATTATTAAGTTTATTTATATTTATGCATCTCGGACGTTGTTCAAATATCTCATTCAAACTTTCCATGCTTCATTTCACACAAGAAAATTGTAGATGGCGCTTGAGAGCTGACCGATTTTACATGCATTAAATAATTTAAATTCGTGAATCTAAACTTTGTCAATAATAAATATTTTTATCTGTAAAATTTTACAAGACCTGAATATTAAATATTACAACAAAACATTGTTAAACACCTCTTAATTGTGTAGATTTCTTTTGGCAACTGAAAGGTGCAATTTTTTTCGTTTTTGTGAACTAGCTTTGCATTCTGACTATAAAAGGGCAAAATTTATATTCCTTTCTAAATCAACGCTATTTTCTTATATGAAATGAAATATAGTTACTAAGCGCGGGCGAAATATTGCATTTTAGTCGTTTTTTAAGTTATATTTCCCATTGTTTTTAATTTATTTATTTTATGAATTTTTAAAGAATGAAATATTGTACTTGCATTTGGCAACACTGTTAGCATTCTTCACTGTTTACAGCTGCAGTTGTACGCAGTGTTGCCAACTCCAAACTATGACTCCCACTAAATAGTTGTTGCTTTTCCACTAAAATTCCACCAATTACTTTGTTTTACCACTAATAAAAACCACTAATTTATTTTATTTTTGGTTTACTTTTTGTTTTTTGTTTTTAATAGAGGATACAATGATATATAATTAAAAATTAAATAAATTATATAATATTTAGAAACAAAGTACAGATTTACAATATAATAAGTAATATAATAAATAATAATAATAAATTTATTTATTTAATTTAAATTAATATTAATTGCATCTTGTTCTTCTTCTAGTTTATATGTTTCGATGGTTTTAAGTTTGATTATAATCTGATCTCTTTCGGTATTTCATAATCATGACAACATTTATTATGCCGTTTTACTCCTGCTTTCGTACTCAATATTGATGACAAAGTAGGTAGTTGCAGCTTGTTCAGTAATTTTGATTTTACAAGATTCATTGTACTGAATAGTCTTTTTACATCTGCATTTGAATGAGGCAAAGTTAAATAATTCTAATGCGAAATCGGCCAATTCTTCAAATTGATTTCCCACGGCCGATTTGTAATTTTTAACTTCATACCAATAAACAAGGGAATTCCCTTGCAATTTGCAATGTCGCCACGCCACGCGCTCCAGCGGACATCTTTGAAATGTCAGTTTGTCGGTATAGTTATAGGTTTTAGTTAGTAGAATGTAACTAAATACCACAAATACTATATTTTTTTAGGTACTTACTAAAATTAATAATACACTGAAAAATCCACTAACTACTAAATTAATAATTTGTCCACCAAATACAATTATATTCCACTAAATTTAGTGGAATTACCACCAAGTTGGCAACACTGGTTGTACGGCAAATGAAAGAGGGGAAAGGGAACAAGGGAAGGGGAAGGTCACGCCATTGTATTGTCATTCGCGCATTTGCCATCGTGCTGTTAATAGTCGGTATGTGTATGTTCGACTGGTTGCTAAATGTTGTTTGTAGTTCTACGTTATTCACCTTGTAGTATTCAACGTATGTGAATATGTTTTCAATATTCGATATTTATAAAGAAGGTACATAAAAATTCTAACTTTAACGTACAACACAAAACCTTTAATAAACTTGTGTTTCAGTACTTATAATGAGATTTATACGTTGTACATCGGTAAACTTCTGGAAGTTTGTGAAGATTGAAGATGAGGATGAAATAACAACAGACGAATATGAGGGTCGGAGGAATCGGAAGACATTGTCAATGACCAGACAACCAACTTAGCACATCGACTTGTAATCGTACGTATTTTTTCTTATTATTATTAATTATGTGTTTTTTTGTTTATCATGTCGCTCATGTAAAAGCTGTAAAAATTCGAAAAGCGGGGCATCGGAATTCACCATAGGAAATCAGTTTTGCCATCATTTTGTCTTTGCTGACGCTCTCGTATACGTGTTATTAGTTTTATTCATAGTTTTCTTAGTTTTAAATTGCTTTATTTCTGATATATTTATTATACATAATCAGATATTTATTTGGACAACTGTAATGTACCAGTATTTAACTGGTCGATTAGCTTTTTGCATCTGTTGCTGACGTTAGAATAAGGTTCAAAATCGTTCAGATGGTTTTGATCATATATCTATTAACTAATAGTTAATAGATATATGGTTTTGATACATACACAGTGTTGCCAATATAAAATGTTAAAATTACCCTAGTACACTTGAAATTACCCGAAAATAACTAAACCGCAATTCTGTATTCTATAATGTTTAAGAAATGAAAATGCATTTGTATTTATTTTCGTTTATTAATATTTATAAAAATATAATAATGTAGATACAAAAAAAATCAATAAGGGCCGGTATTATAAACGTTAAATTTAGTTTCAAAGTAAATTTAATAAAATGAAAAAAATCGAATTGTTACGAAATATCACTAATAAATTCATTAAATTAAGTATCTAACACTGCAAAAGTAAATATGAACATGTGTTTGAGCATCAAAAAAAAACCTTTCCAAATGCAAGGTTTTTCTTTTGTTGCCAGATTGGAAGCATATAGCATTTCGTGCGTTGCGTTGAAATCAATAATTTCTCCACTGTTTTGAATCCCCAATTTTGAGGCAAATGGCTCTGTTTTGAATAAATCTGTAAGTCTAGATATATATACAGTGTATTAATTAAAAACCTGGCCATAGGCGTTTAACATGAGAAACCAGTTTTTTCTTGCGCAAAAGTTCCCTAATTATTTTAGACAAAAATACTTCAAATAAATGCAGAGAATTAAATTCTGCAGCTAAATTAGTAATATTTTATTTTTGAGATTTCATAACCGAGGAAATCAATTTCAAAGTTTTTTGAAGATTACTGATTTATAGCGATAGCCACGAAACAAACAAAATTTGTCTAGAATAACACCATTTTGTAATCTGAAGCTTTTCTTAGTATATATACATATATATATATATATATATATATATATATATATATATATATATATATATATATATATATATATGTATATATATATAATTTATTCTCTTTACACTTCCGTAAACAAGAAAAAAATAATAACTTTAAATATTACAACCCTACAAAAATAAATGTTTACAAAAATAATACACCTCGAAATAATACCTACATGCTAACATAGATTTAATATTTAGTTGGACACTATTCTCAATCGATTTGAAACTGATTTTACCAAATTTATATCGTTTATAGTTTCCGAGATTCCAATAGTTGCTTTCCAAATCCGGACATTCGGACAGTCTTCGAAATGATGTTGCGTCAGCAGTATCAATGTTTTTAAAATATAATAATGCAATGTGTTTCCACTCATTGTCAAGCGTTTTTTTCACTATTTGTAACATTTTTTAAAATCGGAAATCAATTATTTTTAATATCTCATATATTGTATAATCAAACAAAACGTTCTTTTATTTCATTCACCAGTTCAACGTAAAAGCATGAAATCGAATCATATTTTTTTTTACAGTTTCCCCATTTGCATCTTCTTTTAATAAATTAAGATTTTCAGTAGCCTGGATGCCTAAATAAATATGGCTTTGTTCAATAAAATGTGAACGGTCCATGTGATCTAGTTTAAAAATATCTTCTTTTATACAGAGTGATCACGCGATGATGAATCAGCATTTATCTCCGTTAAGATTATCTTCATTTTACATAGTGAATTTGGGTTGCCAAATTATCGGAGCTAAATTACCCGATGAGCAACAATTCTATATGTTGGCCCACAGAGGTTTTAAAATATCCAACATTCGGATAATGGACCTTTTACATCAAAAGGAAGAAATAGACTAAAATGATATACAGGATGTAACACCAAAACCGACCACCGTCATTTTCTTCTTTATTATTATAGACAAACAAATACTACAGAACAAAATTGTAGAAGACCAAGGGGGACATCCCATTAAATGTCAAATTCAAATCTTACCTTTCAAAGTATACAAACAAAATAACTTTTAATAAGTAACTTTTTCTACATAAAAAGCCAAAATTACACTAATTTTCTTATTTTTCATAGTTTTATTTCTTCTTGAGTTTAAAATACAGCTGAATAATCGGTTTAAAATTTTCTGCTAAATGTCAAAACACTTCGTAATTTTGTTACAACAAATACCTAGCGATCAACGCTAACTATGTTTATATTTATAAACAAACAATTTTCTAAAATTTATTAGGTTATTACTTATTTTATAATAGTACAGTATGTTATTATTTGACAGTTCGACAGTTGTGGATAAAGTATAGTATTCTATACGCATGTAATGGCTATTACTCACTCGAAAGATTTACATCACTCGCCTTCCGGCGACAATATTTGACTGTGCAAAACGTAATTATTATTTAAAAATTAATGATTTGCATCTAAATTTAATTGTAAATATTATGATTATGTAAAACAAAGTAATGTATATTATTTATTTCAACTTTATTGTTCTCAAGGGATACGTAAAACTACTATTTAAATAATAGCCGCCTAAAAAACGGTATATCGGTACAAAATAACAATATGTATAATTATTTCTTTCTTTTATTTTTCAGATCTTATTCTGCATCACACACAGCTCCAATGCTAGAAATTAAATTCCAAGACGTGAAAAAAGGCAAGAAATTTGGGAAAATCATTCAAGATAAGGAGCCCCTTTACCTTTTCTGACACGGTAACAGACTATTGTATATGGAGTGGACCAATTTTAATTTCCTTATGTAAAAACTATTATATTTTATGATACAATAATTTATATAGGAATTGATGCTATAAATAATGAGTAAAAATTAGTAATTTTAATGTTAATATGGTCCGACTCGTTTTTTTATATATAAATTTTATTAGAAGACTCAGAAAATAATATTCATTTTTATATTGTGACAAATAACATTAATAAATTATAACAAGTGATATTTCATAGTCTTCACAGCTTTGTATTTAAGACTGCTGACTTCGACGCAACTTATACCTCAGTGTTAAAAATATCACGATTACTAGGGAATTCTCGAAGGACTACAGTTAAGCCAACCAAACAAATCTGTTGAGTAGGCGTGGTGTGGTGTCGCTGTATTTTTGAGGTACACTCAGTGTCAATAGTACTTTGGCGGTAAATTTAAACGTGTAGTTTTGTGTATTTGCAAGTGTATGAATTTTTCTTATGTATCTACGTTAAAACCGTTAAAAGAAAATTTAATAGATAAGTACCAGAATTAGATTTGAGAAGGAAATAAATAAGGAAATTTTTATTTTAGACAAATTTTGTCTGTTATTAATTGCATAAAGAAAACTTTAAAAAAGTCAAAAGGAAAAATACATTTTTTATAAATCACTAAAAGTTATTAATCAATTACTGCAGAAAGAATTTTTTTGTAAAAAGAACAAAAATAACAAAACATTTTTTATAAATACAAAAAAGTGTATATTTTAAACTAATTAAACACTATCGTCGTCACTAGCTTTCTCTTCACTGATTTCAGAATCTTTGTTAAGTATCGCGTTGCTTGGAAAGTCCTTGCAGTGACACGAAAACTTATAAACGAACGCTGATTTAATAAACAACAATTGTATCAGATATACCACTTTAATTATAACATACATATATACAATATTTACATCATCATACGTAGCAAGAAACGAATGTGTGTATGTTCAACGATATGAACTTTTATTACGAATTATATGATATGAACTGTACGAACTATCTTCAACTATTGTTTCTTACTGTCGCAAACACAGAATTTAAGACAAATTCTTGCAATTGTTACCGCCCTCTACAAGAGGAAGGCACCAATCACAGGAAAAACCTAAAAAAAGGGAGGTGCTAAACAAAATGTTCTGGACATGCATTCCAGTACCTAGTGAAGGATAAATACTAAACAAATGCATTCAAAATGTAAAATTCCCTAACTTAATCCTAAGTCCAATATAATGGGGTGCAGTGGTCAACAGGCGACAGATTTCATTTAATGACATAATAAAAATATAAACTAATAAAGTTAAAAGCATACTAAACGTATAAACTAATAAAATTAAAGAGACATTAAGATCAAACAAAATATTATAATACTAAGAAATGTATGTTTAAATATGCATTTGCGAAGAGAATAATCATCATCTGATGAACCAGTGTTCACCATGAAACATAAACTTTCTATAGATTCATCTAGCAACCCACCGCGTTGCCACATTTCTTCTTTTAATCGCTTAACGTGTTTGCAGTGTTGATTCCAATCTGAAGGACCTATCTCTAAAAATGCATTTCTCACTAATTTTTCAATTTCCACACCACTTTGATTAACGTTATTCATGGCAACCTTATGTTTAGCCAAACTCCATATCAATTCTATTGGATTGAGGTCGCAATGGTAAGGTGGAAGACGCAGATTGTGTGACCATGTTTTTTCAACAGCTCATCAACGTGATATGTCTTCGTGTGATTTAATTGCTTTACTAACCTCAATAGGAATGAGGAAGTTGTAGTGTTTTGGATGTTAGGATCCTGTGCCTGATTCACCCCAGAAGTAGATGGTTGCCGTTCGGTATCTTCAGCATCTGTTGCAGATTTTTGTTGAATGTTTTTGGATTGTATTGGTATCATTATAGGTTCATGTTTACTTGACAGTAGCCTTACATCTAGAATGTCTCTCCACTTTATTATCACTGTATCATTTTATCCTCTCGTGATACAATTTCTCCTCTTTTAATTTTTCACTTCTTTGGGCATATGCGTCTTAATTGCCCTGACTGACCCTACAAGATGTGTTTGATTGTCAAGCATGGAATTGACTAGTTCGAAGCTAGTGTAGAAATTATCTACATATAAGGTTCTGCCTGCGTTCAGAAGTTTTGTACACAGAGCTAAACAGACATTCTTGGCCAATCCGACGTCAGATTGTTCCGTTGCAGATTTCCCAGAATAAATTTTTAGCGCCCATGTGTGCCCATCCACGGAGCACAATTTGAACAATTTTATGCAGTGGCGATGTGCTTAGGTATGTATTGTCTAAATATCAGACGTCCTCTCCAAGGTACTAGAGTTTCGTCTATGACTATATCTTCACCAGGATAAAATAATTCTTGAAATTTTCTTTACAGGACAACTAAGGGCTGAATTTTACCAAGACGTTCGCCTATCTGAATTATTTCGTTAATATTGAAATGTGACATACTAAGTGATATCTATTTGACATAGTTGCACGTGAATGTCTAGCTTCTTCGGACCCAAGCATATACTAGTCAAAAAAATTATGATTTGGACCTTTTTTGTATGAAGTCATAATTATCAAAAAACATTTAGCTTTTTTTCGGTAAAACCTTTGGTTTTTTTCAAAAAATGAGGTATCATATAATGATACTTTGGGTCAATATAACTACCATTTTAAGAATTTTAAAAATATATTATTTACTTATTATGACACTCATAAAAACATTTTCTTCCTACTGAGCAACAAAGAAAAACTTTACATGCACTACAACAAACAAACGTCAGTTTTTTGTATCCTGGTTTTTGACATTTGGATCTATTCTGTACTGTATTTTTGTATTTTATTATTGTATTCAAATTTCATATTTTATTAAATTAATCAAATTTCATTTTTGACCTGGCTAAACATTTTATGTATGTATTTATGCTTGAATAAAATTATTATTATTATTATTCTTCTGTTCACCATTTTTAAATTCTGGTAAATGGTTGGCACCCCGATGTGATTTTTTTTATCTGGCATAACTTGAGGTATTCGTGGCTTTTTGGGAGGACTTGCACCATCACTATCATCAGAATCGGCATCAGTAGCAGTACGTTCAACGCCAGAGATTCGCGATTGTTCTTCCGTAGCATCCTGTGCAAATTGAGACATAAGATGCTCTGCCATCGTAAATTAAAAGTAATCCATCACCTCTTTTTTTGGCAAACCTTGAATTTGGGCATCTCTTCTATACATTAACCCGTAACCACTGTGACCCTATTTTAGTTACATAGTTACTGTTAGTGTGTCAATTTGACCATATCTAAATATCTTTGTTTAATTACAATTGTTGTTGGTTAATGAAGCAAAACAACACATATTACAAGAACATAAGTTTATTTAATTAACAATTACAATTTTTTGTTGGTATAATAAAACAAAACAACGCATATAACAAAAATTACTCTAATTAGCACAATTTTTGCAAATTAATTGCGAGCATTGTGAGCACACAGGATTTTTGCAACTCACGCAAGCATGAGATGCTTTTCTACTCTTTGATATGGGCAAATATAACAATTTTTTCGCTTTTCAAGTTTCAATGTAGCATTAACTTCAACTTCTACTTGAATTTTTAGAATTCTTCTAATCATGATAGGGCTAGCTCAATACCTTAAAAACCACTGTTTATTGTTAAGACCATTTTATTTATTTGTACAAAAACCCAACCCAAAAATTACAAACACAAATGCCCCAACATAAAAGAAACAAAAAAAAAAACAATAAAGTCAAGTCACTCTTAGTTCGGCTCGTAATAGAGCCACCCCCGGCCTGGAGTCAGCGGGAGACGATCCGTGGGTGGAGTGTGTACGGGGGACCCGTCGCGGGGTTATGGCCGTGGTCGAGGGCTAGGGGTGCCCGGCAGTGGGGACAGCAGTGCTGGCGGTGGCGTCACGGTCGGGACCAGGCTGCTTTCCTCCTCGGGGGAGTGGATGGCGCCGCCCGCGGGGGCCGCGGGGTCGTCGGCGACGCAGACCAGCTACGAGCCCGCAGAGCCGCTTGGATTAGCTCGGCAGCTACTCCTCGGATCGGCCGCTGTCGGCGGTGGCGATTGCGGACGCGCTGTAGCTGTTCTCTCTCCTTTCGTGCGCACAAGGGTGTGCGCTACTGGCCTCGGTCGCAGTGGAAGGGGGCACTGTCGGCTCTCGCTTCAGAGCGTGCGGGCTGTCCGACTGCAGTAGATCTGGCTGGGGAGAGGAGCATAGGCTCTGACTCGTTTTAAGGCGAAGGTAGAGAGGAGCTAGCTCGGGACTCTGACTCTCCTCTCAGTCAAGTCAAGTAAAAACTTTTATTTCCTTAAAGGTGTACATAACTACATAAATGGATTACAATAAATTTATGGGTGCTGTTTTAGGACTACAAAACAATATATATATATATATATATATATATATATATATATATATATATATATATATATATATATATACTTAAAATAATGTAAAATATTATATACATGTATATACAGAGATTTTTACAATTCATTAGTATCTGTAGGGTAGGGGAGTTTCTTCCAGTAGTTCCTGCAGGTCCTGGGGAGGATCCACAGCATGCGGGATGAGGGCTGTGGGCGGATGAGGTAGTTTCTTTTTTGGACGGCGTTGCAATGGGGCTCTCCGTCGTAGGATGTTCATGGTTGTTGTTGCGCATTGCAGCCCTTTGGACAAATCTCCCCTGGAGCCGATGGATTCGCGAAAGGATGTCATCTACTCTTGCCATTTCGTGAACTTGCCGAGACGGGGAGCACCAGGGAAGCCGGTGGATTTGACGGAGGAACCGACTTTCGAATGTGACCACCTTTTTTAGGGTGGACTACCTAGTAGCTGCGTATGCGATTGCCCGGTAGTCGCAGAGTGGGCGTACAAATGATTTGTAGGTGACCATTTGCACCTTAATGCTGCAGCCGCGAATGCGGCCTCGTAGTGCTGAGATGAGACTGACACGCTGTCTCATCCTGCGTACGCAGAGGTCGATGTCCGCACGCCAGTGCAGGGTCTTGGTCATGGTGATGCCGAGGTACGTGGCTTCAACTTTCTCTTCGACTTCTTCTCCGGCCAGGGTGGTGGTGATAGGGTCTGCTCGCTTATTCGGGTGTCGGAACAGCACCAGCTGCGTTTTTTGTGGGTTGACGCGGATTCTCCATCTCCGCATCCAGGATTCCAGGTCTGTGGTGTAGCGTTGGAGCTGCTGCTTGGCTTGCCTGGCGGACTTGAATGTGGCCCAGCAAACCGTGTCGTCTGCAAATTGCTGAGTTTTGACCTGGTTGTGCTGCGGAGCCGGAATATCCGCACAAAATATTAGGAAGAGCAGTGGAGACAGAATACTTCTTTGGGGTACTCTGGCGTGCAATGTGATCGGTTCTGACAGTGTTGAGCCTACTCGGATTCTAGCGGATCTTCCCTCCAGGAAATTTGCTACGGTGTGTATCAGCTGGGCTGGGAAACCGTGGTTGACTAGTTTTCGGATAAGACCACTGTGCCAAATTGCGTCGAAAGCACGTTGGATGTCCAGGAACGCAGCCGCTGCATACCCTCCTTTGTTGATGGAGATGCTGATGTCGGTGATAATTCTCACGATGGCATCTTGTGTTGATTTCCCGGCGCGGAAACCGAATTGAAACTCCGGTATGATTTCGTAAGTGTCACAGAATTCTAAAATTCGTCTTCTTATTACTGCCTCGAGGACTTTGCCCAGTGTGTTTAAAAGAGATATCGGCCTGTATGATTTCGGCAGGAGCAAGTTCTTGTTAGGTTTTGGGATCATACAGACATGTGCTTCCTTCCAGGCCGTTGGAACTACTCCCAGGTTTAGGCAGGCGTTAATAGTGGCAGTAAGGAAGATGATTGCTTGAGCTGCGAATGCGGCCTCGTAGTGCTGAGATGAGACTGACACGCTGTCTCATCCTGCGTACGCAGAGGTCGATGTCCGCACGCCAGTGCAGGGTCTTGGTCATGGTGATGCCGAGGTACGTGGCTTCAACTTTCTCTTCGACTTCTTCTCCGGCCAGGGTGGTGGTGATAGGGTCTGCTCGCTTATTCGGGTGTCGGAACAGCACCAGCTGCGTTTTTTGTGGGTTGACGCGGATTCTCCATCTCCGCATCCAGGATTCCAGGTCTGTGGTGTAGCGTTGGAGCTGCTGCTTGGCTTGCCTGGCGGACTTGAATGTGGCCCAGCAAACCGTGTCGTCTGCAAATTGCTGAGTTTTGACCTGGTTGTGCTGCGGAGCCGGAATATCCGCACAAAATATTAGGAAGAGCAGTGGAGACAGAATACTTCTTTGGGGTACTCTGGCGTGCAATGTGATCGGTTCTGACAGTGTTGAGCCTACTCGGATTCTAGCGGATCTTCCCTCCAGGAAATTTGCTACGGTGTGTATCAGCTGGGCTGGGAAACCGTGGTTGACTAGTTTTCGGATAAGACCACTGTGCCAAATTGCGTCGAAAGCACGTTGGATGTCCAGGAACGCAGCCGCTGCATACCCTCCTTTGTTGATGGAGATGCTGATGTCGGTGATAATTCTCACGATGGCATCTTGTGTTGATTTCCCGGCGCGGAAACCGAATTGAAACTCCGGTATGATTTCGTAAGTGTCACAGAATTCTAAAATTCGTCTTCTTATTACTGCCTCGAGGACTTTGCCCAGTGTGTTTAAAAGAGATATCGGCCTGTATGATTTCGGCAGGAGCAAGTTCTTGTTAGGTTTTGGGATCATACAGACATGTGCTTCCTTCCAGGCCGTTGGAACTACTCCCAGGTTTAGGCAGGCGTTAATAGTGGCAGTAAGGAAGATGATTGCTTGAGCTGGGATTTGTTTCAGCATTGTAAACCTGATGCCATCTGGACCTGGGGCCGATCTGCCGCGTCGCTCGGCGATAATTTCTTCGACTTCTGCTGACTTTTCTCTGTTTGGCGCCCTCTTTTAAGCCGGCCGCTGGCTAGTGGGGGAAGCGCGTGCCGGTGTGTGGGTAGGGCGCTGTCCTGCCGGATTGCAGCTGACGTCACGCACGTTGCGCGCGTGGATGCCATCATGTGTGATGGTATCAATCATAATTTTTATTTCTTGCTTCGTGGGTATTATTCAATCGACGTTTCATCTCAGGCGTTACAAGTTCTTTAGCAAGAGACTTTAAAAAAATACTTTTTTCCATTTTTGGATTGTCCTTACATTCATTATGAAGTACATACGCATTTACATTACATATCTAAAATTCTATAAAATATTGCCAAAGGCCATCTCCTGGTTCTACGCCCTGTACAATAAGTGGCACATTTCTCATCGAGAGCATCAACACCGCCCTTTGTTGAGTTATAATAAATAATAACTTCGGGTTTTTTTTTGTCTAAAGATCAGTACATTTGGTGTGATGCATAGAACTTACTAGCATTACTGCTTTTTTTTTTTTTTTGGAACGTAAGATACCAAACTAATTTCGTTGGGTTGAAATTCTTTAGGAATATCTTTTTAGTTTTTTCTTATAGTATCAACATACAGAGAATAGATTTTTTTTTCATACCTTCAACATTTAATTCGTCTTTTGTAAAATTAATTTTTCATAACATACTAAATGAATTATAAAGAAAATTGATAAATTAAGTGAGAGAAGGAAATAATAATTATTACAAATCTGACAGAGACTAATTGCTCAAACAAGTGAATTTATGGCATACTTTCTGTGTCATTATTTATTATTAAAAACATGAATAGTTTCTGTAATGAACATTTGAGGTCTATAATAAATGAGAACTGTTTTAAAGAGAAACAAAAAATCTTTAAAATTTTGTAGTGTTCTATTAAAAAATATTTCTCTTGTGTTATGTGCGCCAGCCATCATGTTGGAACCACACATTTTCTTTATTTGTTTCGGCAATTTCTGTCCCAACAACATTCATTAATAAATTCAGATATGACTCCGAATTTATTCTATTAATGAAAAACGGGCCAATGATTTTATCCCAAAATTACTGCCCATACATTTACAGTTTGTCGATATTGTGTCCGAGACACTATAATATTATGTGGATTATTTTTTTCTGTTGTTTAATACATTTATTTATTATCAGTATTGTTTAATTAAACGAGGTCTGTTAGAAAAGAATCCGACCTTTGGCCGTGGAAAAAAACTGGCATACCTGTAGCATTGAAAACCTAATCATCCTCAAAGTAGTCTTCTTGGGATTCCACATACTTCTCCCAGCGGTGCCGCCATTGTTGGAAGCATTCCGAGAAAGCCTCTTTCGGAATGGAGTTTAGCTCGGCTGTCGTTGCAGTCATAATGTCCTCTCTTGTCTGAAATCGCGTTCCTTTCAATGGCCTCTTGAGTATGGGGAACAGCTAGAAGTCACAGGGGGGGCATATCAGAAGAGTAAGGATCTGTTGAACCACAGGAGTCTTGTTTTTCGCTAAAAAAAAAAGTCTGAATCAAGTGCAAGAAATGCTGGAGCATTGTCGTTCTGGAGGCGCCAATTTTCTGTTGACCACAACTCCGATCTCTTGCGCCGCACAGCATCACGCAGGTGACGGAGGACATCCCTGTAGTACTCTTTGGTGATTGTTTGACCCTGTGATGCGTACTCGTGGTGTACCACACCGCGGGAGTTAAAGAAAGCAGTTAGCATCACTTTTACGTTGCTGCGCACGTGGTGACGTGGAATGCTTCCACTGTGACGACTGGGATTTAGTTTCCGGGTTGTACCCGTACACCCAGGACTCGTCACCAGTGATTATGCTGTTCATGAAGTCGGGGTCACTGTTTGTGGAGTCCAGCATGTCCAGTGAGACTTCAACACGAAGTTGCTTTTGCTCCGCCGTCAGCAGCTTCGGCACGAATTTCGCCGCCAAATCTTCGGTCATAATGGAAAGTGCCGAAAAAGTGCTGATGCCCACCTCTTCCGCAATTTCTCGGATACTTACACGACGGTCCCGCATCACCACAGCGTTCACTTTGCCAATGACCTGGTCATTTCGGCATGTTGATGGCCGACCGGAGCGTGGCTCGCTCTCCACCGATGTGCGTCTGTCTTTAAACCGGTTGTGCCACTCCTTTATATGCAGGGAACAGATCCACTCAATCTGCTATCAATTTAAGGACAACATTTATGAATTATTTTAATGACGTCGGTCAAGTTGACTGGTAACAGGAATATATTAGCACCAAGCAATAAATTTTATAAATCAAATAAAACTATTATCAACTTACAATCTTCCAAATACTCCATAACCATTTCTTCTTCTGAGGAGTGTTTATCGTTCCCTTCCGTCGCCACCAACAAATATTCCCTTCTTCGCTTTTATTGAATCCTTTAAAAATAAAAGTGATTCGAAACACCGAAGTTTCGGCTCGATCACTTCCTCCGTGCCAGCACCACTCTTCATGGATTTCAAAAGTTTGGTAAATTCCCTGCTGAATTGTGCATGCAAGCCTTGATATTTCCGTTTACAATCATTTGCTATAATAATAACAAAATATTATTCAGCAGTGTTAGAATATAAGAAATATTTTTAAATTCCTGTCACTTCTGGATGGTATTTTGAGACGACGTTCATCATGTCTTGCAGCGCGTCTCGGTTATTTTCTCTATTGTGATATTCTGGTGATTTATTGTCATACAGACATGTTCGTCTTTTGTAAACTTCTATATTATAATAAAATATTTTTTTATTTATATTATTATTAAAATGAAATATTTACCTTAGCTTTTTGGTTCATTTCTGCTTCTAAAAATCACACTCACACAATACTCGTACAAGATAAAAAAAGTAAGAATAAAGAAAATAAGAATAAAAAAATGAAACTATATACTATGAATAAACGAAAAACTAAATAAACACAAACTTACTTAACCTATAAAACAACTATAAAAAATACTAAAAATGAAGTATCTAAAAAGTAACTATATCTACACTACACAATATACTATTCTACATAAACTAAAACTAGAGAATAAAAACAATACTTAAAATAATAAAGGTAAGGCTTTACTGGGGGTTAAGTCCGGGGATCGACCAGGCCATAAGTGAGGTCCACCTCGACCAATCCAGCGATCTCTGTATGTTACTGTTAAAGCCGGCGACTGACTGGAGCCCAAATGTTGTAATGTAATGCTCGATACGAGCATTACATTACAAACGTTTCAAAAAATATACATGAATGCTCGTTACGAATGCTTGGTTCAACAGTGCTCCATTTTTATTCGTTTAAAAATGTCAGACCTAGAAGTTGCAAGTGCTGCATTTATTATAATGGGCTACAACTACTTAATGATAAAGAAAAAATCAAAAAGATGGTGGCAGACAAATTTATTTCGACAAAGAAATGTTCATGGTGGAAGTACATTATTGAACATTTTAAAAAATCAAGAAATTAGTGGACAGTACAAAAATTTTGTTCGAATGTCGTCCACCGATTTTGAATATCTACTGAACTTAATTGCACCAAGAATTGTAAAACAAGACACTAATTTCAGAAAAGCTATATCAGTAACTGAAAGATTGGCAGTTACATTACGTTTCTACGCTTCCGGCGACTCTTTCACCAGCTTACAGTACGTTTTTAAAATATCAAGACAACGAATAGGATTTATAGTTAAGGAAGTCAGTGAAGCCATTGTATTGGAATTGAAACAAAATATAAAGGTAAGAATTATTTATTACGTACTTATATCAACACATTTAATTTATTAAATCAGAATATTCCTCAAAAAATCCTTGGCTTTCCTCCTGTTCCTCTTGGGTAAGCGATCGGGTTTTCTGTGGAAGTAAGGGTGTCAAACTGTATGGACGAGATGGGCGTGCCGTTGTGGATAGTTGGACTGGATAGTTGGACACTTCACTTTCTTCTAAACTGTGCGTCGAAAGTTGCGGTGAAGATGTTGGTGGACATGTTGATGCAGAGCTAACGAGTCCATATGTTTGTGATTGTCCATAACCGGCTAGGCTTTGAGTCGAATGTTGCGGTGAAGGTGTTGGTGGATATGTGGAACCAGAGCTATAGGAAACAAGTGATTGTCTAGAACCGGAATCACACCTTGCATCCATTCCTGGGTAAATTATGCCGTAGCGACCCTGATCTGCTTCAAAAAGTATGTTCGAAATATGATGCTGAACAGTGCTACGCACCAAATGGGAGTAGTTTTTTAACTTGTTGGAGACAAATAATCCAAAACTATCGCTTTCGTCTATAGCTGGTCGTGTTGTTGTTGTAGTTTCAGGTTTGTGGGCAGCTTTTTCTAAAATATTATACGCTGACGCCAACATTTCTTCAGGGCTCTTCATATTTATTTTAATCTTCTTAGCTCGAGGTGTACTAATTTTATTGTCATTGGACGATGCTTCACTCCTTGTTTTTTCGCCAGTATCTCCTGTTTCATTTCCATTGGCTCCCATATCTTTTTCCTCACTTGCTTCTATTTCGCTTCTAGTCTCGATCTATAAAAAATAAAATCACATTTTTTTTATTCAGATACCAGAATCAGCTGAAGAATGGAAGAGAATCGCAGACAAGTTTTATGATCAATGGAATTTTCCTCATTGCCTTGGAGCACTTGATGGCAAACATGTAATTTTACAAGCTCCTATTAATAGTGGAAGCGAGTTTTACAATTATAAAAACTTCTTTAGTATTGTTTCATTGGCTTTGGTCGATTCGCAATACAATTTTATTTACGTTAATGTAGGATGCCAAGGAAGAATATCGGACGGCGGGGTATTTAAAGGCTGTGAACTATACAGAAGAATGGAGAGCAAGAATTTAAATATACCAGAGCCAACTCCACTGTCAACAGGAAGATCACCAACGCCCTATTTCTTGGTGGCCGATGAAGCATTCCCTCTTTCCGAAAATATAATGAAAGTATATCCAGGACTTCACGGTAAAGGAACAAGGGAGAGAATATTCAATTACAGACTTTGTAGAGCCAGGAGAGTGGTTGAAAACGCTTTTGGTATTATATCGTCAGTTTTTCGAGTGTTAAGAAAGCCTATGCTATTAGAAGCAGATAACGCCAGTTCAATAGTGGTTGCGATAACACACTTACACAATTTTCTGAGAAGAAACCAAGAAGCTATGAGCTTATACACACCCCCAGGAAGTTTTGATGATGAAATTAATGGAAACCTCAGAGCAGGGTTTTGGAGACAAGAAACCGACTCAGTAACGTCGCTGTTACCTTTGATAAATCAACCAAGAAGAAGTAGTCATACAGTAAAAGAAATGCGCGATGAAATTGCACGGTTTTGTATAGAAGAGGGATCGCTAACTTGGCAGGAACAATTTGCTTAAAATGTACTTACCGTGTCTCTAGTTGACCGTGGCTTGTTCCGGTCTAGTACAAAAGCAAGGGCTTCAAATGCGAACCATGTACTGTTGTACACTTCATCAGTGCCTGTAATTTGAACACAATTGTGATTTGTTACTTAAAAGCGTTATATTAATAAAAATTATAAAATTTATAAATTATGAGCAATTATTGACTGTAATGTAGTAAGTCTTACCTTTTCCTGTGCCTTTGCTTTTTAATATTTTTGCCTTCTCTCTTCTGAGAGACGCCAGCAAACTTGTAATTTTACGTTTGCATTCTTCTATTGTATTTTCCGTCTCCTCAGCCAATTGCTGCCACGCGTCATTTTTTTTTAATTTGTTATAATGCTGTGGGTCCTGTGGATCCCACAATACTGTTTTTTTACGATATTGTTCTATAAAGTATAATATCTTCTCTTGGGACCATTCCATTTTTAATAATTACTATAAATATTAAATAGTTTCACGTTTATTTTATACTTGCGAGCCCTGCCTAAAAGCTTTTGACCCACACGTTTCAATTTATGTTATATTTACTTATTAACTTTTAAAGTATAAGTAACTGAAATTATCTGCAATTCTTGTTAATATTATCGACATTTTTCATTCTGGTCATACCTACATAACAATATACTTTTTTTAAATATAACAATAGTTTATTGTAGAATGAAATAATTTGTAGTGAATTCAATAAATGAAGAATAACTGAAAGAAATTTTAAATGAATTATGGTCGTTTTGTGTATAAAATACACTACATAAAAGAAATAGGGTAATAAATATTAAAAATATAAAAAGATGTTTCTGATAACACATTTACTTTTAAATAAAACAATAATTGGGTTAAATTCTGTAAACATTTATTTTGAGTTCTGAAAGTTATTTTCAAGATATTTACTTTGGCTAAGAGAAATCTTTATTATTCGTTCAAAAAAATACATTGTACTCTTGAAAAAGCTTTACTTTAGATGAAAAATAAAGAAATTTAAAATATTATAAACTGACACATTACTTACAAATGTATAATTATCAAATGGGTCAAATGATACAAGGCAGGGCTAGTACATAAACAAAAACAATACATACACGACGGAACTATGACGACTACTGTACTGATATTCTGAAAAGTACGCTCATAACGAGCAAACCGACCTGCACTGACTTGTAATGTAACAATCAAAGGGATTCGTCAAAAAACCGACAGTCCAGTGGAGCACTATTGTGTAACGCGAGCGGCTCGGTTCGCCGCTCGTTTTCCTGTACTGACTGGCGAATGCTCGTGTTACATTACATTACATTACACCATTTTCGCTCCAGTCAGTCGCCGGCTTAAAGCCTCGTACAGACCTGCGAACCGTTCGGCGAACCGTACGCCGAACCGGTTGCCGAACCGTTCGGCGAACGGTCCGACGAGCTCTAGCACATGATGGTGGGGGAATGTTCGTCTCTTTTCCATTATTGTTGCAGATACATATATGTATGTTTTGCGGATTCCAAATAATATTATGATTTCTGTACAGTTCGATAAATTTTGAAGTATTGTCTTCAGAACATTCCATTTTTGGTAAATGTAGTATTAATGAAGAGCAAACATCTACTTCGAACCAAAGAATAAAGTGAAATAAAATATTTTGTTGCAAGTATCCGTTCGCCGTCGCGTCCAGACTAGCTGCAACGTGTTCGCGCAACATCCTTTGATCGTTCGTTGAAATACCGACAACGGATGGATCGCGCAAACGTTGCACGTGTTGCATTGCTTTGCTCGGATCGCCGTTTTGTTGCACCGGTCTGGACGTGGTTCGCCGAACGGTTCGCAGGTCGCATTACGGGCAGGAAATCGTTCAATGTACAACCGCCTAGCTTGTAATGAATTGCCATCAGCAAGTCCATAAATGAAATGCTTGGCAGTCATCTCGGCGTTCGTATAGCGATTCATGATAGAGGACTTCACTAACACAAGTTTAAAATTGAGAACGTAACATGCTCTGAACTTGGTATAAATCTCCCGTCATGAATGACGTTTGGAGCAAAGACTTATTGTAAGTAAAATCGAATACTTTAATTCCCATTCAAAAACCGATTAAATCTGGTGCAATAGGCTGACCTTTGCAGGCGTTCAAAAACTCCGCAGTCTGGTTAAATTTGTAGCGCTCATTTTTGTATGGCACTATAATGTTCTGGTCCCTGTGAGCTATATTCATATTTGTTTCGAATTGTGCTAAATAGCAGCGATAGAATTGATAGATATTTCCAGCAATCGGCACTTTATCCGGCTGTAAAAATGTAGTTTATAGAAAATCCGATACTTCGGGTGGTTATCCAGATTGTAATTGCGCGCTGTGTATTGGCACTCTCTAGCCTGTTTACTGCTTCCTCAACATTGACTCCTGGTGACAACTTTTTCGTTATGGCTTCTGAAAGCATTTCAACTTGTTTGTCACTGTGTCGAGTTCTGAGTTGGTCTTCTGGTAATTAGATCTGGACTGTATGACTCTTCCTCTACTTCTATGGGGGGGGGGGGACTTTCCTCGGGTGTTCTTTCCTCGTAGCTGCCGTTTCATTTCTTCAAATTGGGACCGTACTCCCCCGGCGTTCGCTACCTCATCCATGTTTATGTAAGGTGTATTGTGGTATTCCATTGTACGCTCAAGTGGGTCTGTTAACAGTATCCCTATTTAAGTACCAACAATATTATTATATACAGCTGAAGATGGGTTTGCTTAAAACCCGAAACGTCCGTATTTCCTAATAAAGAATACATTACATAGACCATCAAGCCTTTTTCACTGTATAAACAATATAAATATATTTCTTACATTTGGCCCTGCTCTTACCCTTTGAAGCACAGAATATATAGTCTTAAAATTATACATATAAAGCTTCAGTTACATATTTAATGTGACTTCAATAAAAGGAAATAATTGATATTTAACGAAAAAATGTTTATTTAAACAATTTTAGGTGGTTACACTGTATAAACCACAATGTATTAATGGATGAAAAAAAAATTATATAAAAATATCTGTTACACACTGAGTTTTATTAGTTTAAATGGTATTTCATTAAACAGTTTTTTCCCCCGAAAGATATAATCCTACTTGACATTGCGTACAAGTGTCTTAAATCGCTGGTGTCGGACGACTTATCAATCATACAATAGTTACCTTCCTATGACACGTCACTGGCTATTCGGTCGGACAACTGAAATCAATTTAGGTTCTCAAATAAAATTCAGGTTTTAATAAATAACAGTGATTATGTTTATTGTTACGTCGGATTTACATCTGGAGAACGATTCTCTCCCGTCGGATATATGTTTTATTCTAAGTCTACACTACTTCATGATTAGCCGCGTACTCTCTGTTCTCTAACCTGCATTCGCATTTTTGCGGCGTTCTACCCACGCATTGGTGGTAGGGAAAAGTGCTGATTTTGAGATTTAAACAAAGGATCAAAGAAAGTTCAAGAACCATAAGTTGAAACAAACAAAACTAAGAACGGACATGACGATAGCAGAAGAGAGCAGTTGAGCGCGAATTATATGATAAATAGTTGCAAAATGCTGAATTACGTCCGAAAATAATAATGAAAAACAATTCTTGAAATTCAAAAGTCAAACAAGGTGAAACATACATGAGAACAAAGAACAAGATATAAAATGCTAACATAATCAAAATCATACTTAGGATTAAACATAATATATAATATGAATAATTAATTGAATATATACTTGTATATATAATATACTATAAGTAAAGGATAATATAATATAAGTACGTAAAGGATGGACTTTACTACACAAGACCATTTTGTGCGGTGAGGTTGTTTTGCAGTATTACACAAAGCGCATTTCCGTGAAGTGCCATGCACCGGTAAATGCTTTGACTGGTCTTGTTTACTTCCTTACTGACATATGGTTTGAACCGGCTAACATTCACTGTACATGAATGTCTACTAGGGCCTGGTACTCCCCTACCTACGTTGGCTCCATTTAGGGCTGTAATTATTTCGCATCTAATGTTCTTTAGAGTCATGCTGCTTGTGGTTTTTTTTTTTTGAATAATATGAATGAGTTGATTACAGTGGCGTCCAAAAAATGCCAAAAAAAAAACCGGTGGTACCATTTTCGCCCTTTACGGTCTATATGATAGTACGATTTCAGCATGTCTGCTTTATCTACACAACCCATATATTTTCGATACTCTGCAACAATTTCAGGGCATTTTACCTGTAATAGAACCATCTCTTTTTCTTTTCTCACCGAGAGAGTATTTCAGAGGCGAATGAATTGCGGATAGCAACTGTACAGTTCTTTTGTCTTTCCAGCGAACACAACTCACATCACTTTTTGTGAACCAGTCCCATCCACCACGATTTATTTGCTTATCTGATAATAATTTTGTAGGCAAATTGCGTCTATTGACTCGCACCTTTCCACATGAATAAATTTGTTTTGTTATAACTCATGTATAAGGTTTACTGTAGTGAAAAAGTAGTGAAAATAAAAATGATGGCCCTTTCCTTCAAGATCCTGTATCATGTCAAGAACTACCCTTTCATATAATGAAACTTCTGTTTCATTTTCTGGCTTCCCTGTATAAATTTGAAAATTTGAATATCCTTCTTTGTCAGCACGTACCCAAATTTTAAACCCTCTTTTATAATAATAATAATAATAATAATAATGATGACTTGATTACCCAACAGTACTCCATTTATAGGGTAAAAAATATGAAAAAGTAATAACAATATAAATAATAATAATATTGAAATAATATAAAATAGAATTAAATATACTAGGTTCATAAGGTGCAAAAAAAGAAAATTTAAACAAATACATCTTTGTAAATTAAATCGGCATTCAGACACATCAAATAGATTGGTGAACGCTGTAAAACATCAGTACGAGCAGTAGGGAGATGGAAAGTTCGACCATGTCTTGAAGCAATCCTGGGTACATGAAATGGTACACGAGAGTAAATATGGTGCATCAATGTTGTTGTGGAGAAGTAACCATAGGAGACGTGCGCTGGAGATCTCTCGCCTGGAACTTAAGGATAGTAAAGAATGGCGCCCAAGAAAGGAATTTAGATCAACATTCCGATCAGGATAAATATTATCTAGCTTGAATGACATATATTCCAGGAACCTTGGATGAATACAATCAAGATAAGCACTTTGAATGGCATAAAATGTGTACCAAATTAAACTGGCATATTCTAGTTTACTAATAACGAATGTAAAGTACAAGGATTTAATAGCTGTAACATCATTACACATTTTGCATATTCTAAGAATGAACTTTTATTAGCTGATGAACAGGTATTAAGAATGTGCTCATTGAAATTAAAGATATAAGTAAATGTAACGCCTAAATCTTTAATATAATTTAATCGTGTAAGATTAGAGCCACAGATAACATAAGAATGTATTATGTAATTAATTTTTCGCGTATATGATATTCTATAACATTTATTACTATTTATGTTAAGTTTATTAGCTTTGCTCCATGAAAAAAAGGTATTTATATTTTACATGTTTCTGGGACATATATTGCTTGAAACCAATCCGCCCTTTAAATTCCACCGTGCTTTCGTCCACAGCTACTTCTTTGGTTGGATTGTAAAAGCGTTTATAATTTACTCTCAACATTTCAATATATTGACGAATTTTATATAATTTGTCAAATCCCTCTTTGGGATGTTTTCATTATTATTTAGATGCAAATTTGAAAGTAATGAACCGAAGCGATTCAGACATTTTTGAAGCAATTAAAATATCCCTCAATTCTGGCGTTGAAAGCCAATAACCTCTATAAGAAGGAGACATCTTTATGCCCATTACAAGGTTAATAGCTAAAAAGAGTTTCATTTCATTTACCGTAGTGGGTATGAAATTTTTGCCACACTGAACAGCATACAAATTCGTTTGATCCATATGTTCTAGCAATGTATTATCAAAAAGGAGACTGATGAAGTCATATGGTGTTTGTAATGTATCGGGAACTTCGTTGCTACATGGAACAAAATCTTGTTTTCTCCACACAAAATGAGTTAGCGGCAAGTCATCTTCTGGGTCACTTGTCGCAAATCGCTGGTGTCAGACGACTTAGCAAACACACAATAGTTATCTTCCTATGACACGTCACTGGCTATTCGGTTGGATAACTGAAAATCAATTGGGTTCTCAAATAAAATTCAAGCTGTGGCAAATAACAGTAATTATGTTTATTGTTGCGCCGGATTTACATTTGGAGAACGATTCTCCCCGTCTCTATTCTGCCATCGCCTTTTTGCGACGTTCTACCCACGCGTTGGTGGTGGATAAGTGCTGATTTTGAGTTTTAAACAAAGGAATAAAGAAAGTTTAAGAACCATAAGTTGGAACAAACAATACTATGATAAATAGTTACAAAATGCTGAATTACGTCTGAAAGTAATAGTGAAAAAAATTCTTGAAATTCAGTCAATCAAAGTGAAACATACATGAGAACAAAGAACAAGATATAAAATGCTAACATAATCATACTTAGGATTAAACATACTATCTAATATGAATAAGCAATTGAATATATATTTATAGACTAATGAATACAATATAATAATATAAGTAAAGAATGGACTTTACTTGAAAACAGTGAAATATACAAGTACATAATTAGTAAAATATAAACATTTAATAAATTAGCAAATATTTTCATATTTTTTTTCACATTTTTTTTCTTTTCGTGCCCTTTTTGCAGGTTGAGGCCCATCGTCACTATCATCTTCGCTTTCATCAATGCTAACAACCTCTTCAACCTTTTTTTCTTCTTCATCGTCGCTGTCTGTTATTTCAACACCATCTTCTTCAGTTACATTTATTATGTGAACATTGTAACTTTTTCCTTTCATACTGTAACGTTTTTTTATATGGGTGAAGTGTAAAACACAGACAAATATTATTAGTTAAAATTATACGTTTATTAAACGATAAATAATTAGATTAAATATTAACAAGATGATTAAAGTAACTAACACTATGATTAAATAATTATAAACACTAAGAATATTATTAAATGCTTAAACACTAATATTATTTATTTAACCAATATTTATATCACTACATTTATTTATATAACTACATTTATTTATGTTAACAACTCGTAGACTACTTATTTATATCACCGACTTCATTACTCGTTGCTTCTATATCACAGACTGCCTTCGCTGGCTTTGGCGGAGGGTTATATACCTGGCTAATTTAATTCTCGAATCTACTCGTCCCTACTATATCCCTCTGAAGCGACAGTGACCTGTATACAAAAGAATTGAGTCACTGCGTAGTTAACATGTTTCAACGTGCGTGTGATATTCCTTCTTCGGAGATTGCATCATTGTTCTGGTACCTTCTTTCAGTGGCGCGCACGTATACTCTTCTCTCGGGGCGCACGTCGCAATACCTTTGTTTTTTATATAAACGACATTTTTAGTAATATCTTTTTTTTTAAAACATTGTTTATAATGTCATCAGTTAAAATATTGTAGAAACGATCTGGTAGCACAATTGAACACAATTCTAATTCGGTACATACTTTGCTGCCAAATTTAGTTTCATTTTTTTTAAAATATTTTTTACTTTATATAAATGATTTTGTTTTAAAGTTGATATACTATTTGCTTTATTTTAGCATTTTTGTTAATTGATTTGTAACTCATCATTTTGATGTATTTTTAACACTGTATTATTTAATAATATTTAAATGAAATAGGTTTACTACCAAACAGTATACTTGTAATGTTTGTGGTTTTAAATTAGAACACATACACTTTAGACTTACATAACAATTATTTATTATCTCTTTTAATACATGTGATGCGTACCATCTTAGCTCTACGACTAGAAGTGAAGTGGACTAGGACAAAGGAACTGCGTGAGCAATCACCTCTTCGCGCCTTATCGTATTACCAACCTATATATGTCTACCAACATATAAAGGGTCTTTCATTACGAATGATAGAATTTTAATTTTGAATAAAACAACAAAGGTTTGACATATCAACTTAATTGTTGCTTTATTTTGAAGCTTGGACAATGCAGTTATGTTTGGAATAAGATATTGTTCAAATGTCCACCACGGGCTCGTTGACACTGACGCACCCGATCGCTCCAATTTCTGATCACTCTGTGCAATAATTCCGGCTGTATTTCGCCAATAACTTGACGAATATTCTCTTCTATATGATCCAAAGACTGTGGCTTGTTGGCATAGACTTGTGCTTTCACATAGCCCAAAAGAAAATAATCCAGGGGTGTCAAATCACATTACCTTAGCGGCCAATTCACAAATCTCGCCAAACCTTTCCCTCAGCAAAGCGAGATTAACATCAGCTGTATGACAAGTAGCGCCATCTTGCTGGAACCACATCTCTTCAATATTGATGTTCTCAAGTTCTGGCCATAGAAATTCGAGTAACATGGTCCTATAGCGATCACCATTCACGGTTACGGCTGTTCCATTCTCATTTCGAAAGAAATAAGGTCCTATGACGCCGCCATACCATAAACCGCACCAGACAGTGAGTTTTTCGGAATGCAACGGAACTTCATGTAACACTTCTGGGTTGTCCTCGCACCAATAACGGCAACTTTGCTTATTAACAAATCCATTCAACCAAAAATGTGCCTCGTCTGAGAAGATGATGTTTTTGGCAAAATCAGGATCGTGTTCCAAGTGCTCAAGGGCCCAGTCAGCAAATTCTCGATGCAATCTGTGATCATTTGACTATAGTTCTTGAGTCAATACGACTTTATAAGGATGCAACCCCAGATCCTTACGCAATATTCTCTGAGATAGTCCCAGTTGTTGCGATCATCGTGAATTCGACAAATTTGGCTCATCGACAACACTGGCCGCTGCAGCTGCAATGTTCTCATCACGTCGCACGTTTCTTTGTCTTTTTGGTGGCTTATTGTTTTGTAAAGTTAACTCACGTTCAAACTTTTCCACAGTGCGGCGTATAACCTGCGCAGAGTACCGATGACGGCGACCCAATTCTCGAGAAACGTTGAGTACCCACAACTGATCTACCACTTTGGTAATATTTTTTTATTATTTCCAACCGATCGAGAGGAGTCAAACGCTGCATCATGAAACTGCACACTATACTAAATATAGTAACACGTAGAAAAAAAATATGTATTAGAAACCGAAAAATTTCTATTTGAAAAACTATCACTCATATTGAAAGACTATTTATGACATCTTCCTTTTTTTACAAAATTAATATTACTTATATAATAATTTACAAAACCTTACAAAAATATTTCAATATGTTACATAATCTCTTAAATAACTTGGTCTTTTAATCAGTCGACTTCTTGTAGTGGTTCTAGCTATGGAAGAACGATTAATATTAAGTGAATTACTTATCTTGTTTTCATGAATGCTTGTCTCCAATTCAGTTGTAAGTTCTGTGTCAGGTTTGTCTTTATTTAGGTCCATCTTATATGTCCTATTTCAGTCTCTGTTTGAAATTTCTCTACTTTTTTCTCGGTAAATTTAAATTAATTATTACTAATCCTACATGAGCCTCTATCTCTCATCTTTATTATCTATGACATTACGCGAAAGAGCGTCAGATAGTAATAATTCTCTTCCGGACTTAAATTTAACATTTAAATTATAGTACTGTAATTGTAAAGCGTCGAATCATAACATTAAATTAAATATTAAAAAGTGTAAAATAAATGTAAATGAGGTAAAATATCTAGGTCACACATATTCGGGTAAAGGCTTAATGCCAGATGTAAATAAAATAGAAGCAATAAATAAAATGGAAAAACCGAGGAACGCAAAAGAATTAGAAACATTCTTAGGAATGGCTGAATACGATGATCGACTGGTAGTAGAATGGAAAATTGGAAAATAATCGGACACGCAGTTTGTGCAAAAAATATTTATTTCCTGGCCTACGTTTCGACTGCGACAACAGTCTTCTTCAGGGCTCTAAAAAGTATACATGGAGCAATAACATGAAAATAAAAACAATAAACAAATTACACTTATTTACACAACAAATTTACAACAAAAAAATCTTTTTTATAATACATTTTAACTTACAGACATGGTCAATTATAGATGGTAACATGGGGAACCTCCATACGACCCATGGGTATAACAAGTTGTAATTAAATATATTTGTATATATCAATTCAATTATTATTTACTGGAACTTAGGAAAAAACAGAAAAAACTTAACAACTTATTTTAATAATTGTCATTTAAAAAAAAAAAACCGTGTAACTTAATAATGTAAGAATTATTTATAACAAGGACAAGCAAGTAAAGTTAACTCAAGGATTAATTAACATTGTCCAATACGAAGTCTTTTTAAAAGAAGTACTTAAGTTACAAAAAATGAACAGTTCAGATGCATGTCCAATTTCATGAGCTAATGTTTCAATAATATTTGCATAATTTTCCCAAACTTGAAATGCTTGTTTTGCTATATTAACTAAATTTTTATTTGTTGTTTGAATTAAGTCCCATGTTATAGGTGATATATTCCATTTGGTACAAACATTTTTTATTATAAATATCACGTACACCACATGGTTTTGACTGCATTAATTTTAATGTTTCTTGATTTAATTCTCCTGTTGGTTCTATATCATACTAGCTTTGAAACAATTGGAGTGGTTTTACATATGTTTCAATTGTTTAATTTATATTAAGCATATCATTTTTATTGCTTCTTAACCCTTAAATTCCGATGCCTTAGAATTAACGTTGTTTCCGAAGAGGGTCCTGAATGGACCCCAGGTTTTTAATGGATTAATTAATAATATATTTAAATATATTGTCAAAGGAATGGAAACTAGTCTAAGAAATTATAATAAATCTTTAATAATTGTTGAGATATCTTTGTCTTGCAAAATGTGATTTGTTGTAATTTGATATATTTTTGAAGTAGGTGACGAATGTTTTTAAGTTTCATTGTTTTCATGTCAATCATGTCAATGTGTCATTGAATCGTTATGTCATTTTATTTAAATAAATAAATAGTTTTTCTCATAATTTGAGACAGTATATTTTCTTTGAGCTTCCTGATCCAGGATAGAATACATCCTTGTAATAATAATAATAGAAAATATGCGTATTAATACAAAAATTGTAGTTATTTTAAATAAAAATTTAAAGTAGGTAGAATAAACTTGTCTAATTTGCTTCAGTTGAGCAGTCATTAGTACAATAGACTATTTTATCTTCCTTTCTATGTTCGTCACATATATATTGTTTGCATTTATCACACGTAATTCTTGACTTCTTATCTTGATTTCTCGGGCACACGTAACACCTGCCGCGTTTTCTCTTGGTTGCTTGAGTTGTTGTGGTGGATCGTTTTGGAATTTCGATACCACAGTTTTTTAGAGCCTCAACTATGTGTGATTTTTGGTCAACTTTTGCAGCACGACGTTTCATATTTTCATAAGTTGATTACCCAATTCTAGTAAAAATAATCGTCTGCGATATAATTTTTGCTTCATCCAATCCGGATTTTTCTGAATAAATATTACAAATGAATTGAGAGAACTGATATCTAAGATATTTATAAATATTCTATACGGCCAACGAGCTGTACGCCTGGCACCGAGCTGTACGCCTGGCACATGTGTACTCCCGAATCAACTTATCAGCGTTGTCCACACCACCTTTGGTTTTATTATAGTCTTCTATCATCAGAGGTTTCCTAGATTCTTCCTGAGAAACTGTACAGTCAGAATGTTGAGTTGATAGTATATGTACTATTTTCCCTGTTTTTGGGATATATGAAACCATTGAAATATCTTTAGAAAAAGCAAATATTGATGATTCTTCCAGATACTTTCAGCTCATTTGGGGTATCAGTTTTTGATTTTCGTACAGTACCCAACAGTGTTATATTCTTCTCTAAAAGAAATTTGGAAAGATCCACAGATGTAAAAAAATTGTCGGTAGTAATGCCACGACCTGAACCATAAATCGGTTTACATAAATATTTTACAACCCGGTAACTTTGGTTTATCTCGGGCTTGCCTCTTGGTGCTTTACCAGTATAAATTTGCAAATTGTGTAAATATGACGTTTGAACATCTGCAAGAGCCCATATTTTTATTCCATACCGAGCAGGCTTAGATTTTATGTACTGGCGAAATGGACATTTGCCACGGGAACATGTTCGAAAGGTTGAAATATTTTTTTACAATTTTCAACAAGAAGTTCCCACACGTCTCTTACGGCAGCCAACTTATTCTGAGCCTTTCTTTCGACTCTAGTTGATTTATCATTGAAACGTATATAACGCAAAATTTGATAAAATCGATCTCGGGACATAGCAGCAACGAAAAATGAGCGCTGAATACTTTTATTTGTTGTCCAGATTTCATGAATAGATTCTCTCCTACATCTTAGAGCTTCTGCCTCTATCAAAATTCCTATAAAACAGTCTAGTTCAATTTTGTCTAAAGTATTCCATTGTCTTCGTGAATCCGGGTGTAGGTTGTTCCATTTAGTAACATTTCGTTCAGCTTCTTCGTTCGTATAGATGATTATTATATTTTTAATTTCATCTGTTATCAATAAATCAAAGAAATCCTTCACACTAGAAGCGTTGTTTACATAAGGTGTAGGACCTGCTTTAGCAGTAACAATATTTCGCTGACGGCGTGTTGTAACTGGATATGGTTTACTGACCCATCTCATTCCCGACTTAGCCACAAATTCTTCCTTGTTATCATTTTCATCATTTTTTTTTACAGGTTCTCCTTCGGAATCACTATTTTCTTCGATCATTTCTTCCAATTCGTCTTCCGATTCTGATACATTTTCTGTTGGAACATAATTTTTACTATTTTCATCAAGTCCAGCATCATTATCACCCAGATTACTTGATTCCCCAAAATTATCACATAATTTTTGTGGCTCTGCATTAGTAAGAACGCTATTTTTATTTTTATAGCTCATTTTATAGTTATCTAAAAAACAAAATACATAAAAAAAATATTGCACTAGTAACGAATGGGGGGACACTGTGGCCCATTTACTTTTACCTTGAATAATAATAATAATAATAATTGCTGGATTCAACTGCTTGTAAAAAGACGTACATAACCTCAAATGGTTAATTGATACATACATACAAGCAGGGCAGCCAACTTTACATATTACAAAAGTGCAACAATGTAAACAACGGTGGGGTCCACAATGTTCCACCTTCCGAAATTTAAGGGTTAAATATTCATAATGTTCTAAAAAATTATTGATTAAAAAAAAATATTTATATTGTCACCGTCGCCAATTACAAAATAATTATACACAAATAACAATACTATCAAACTTATACGTTTCATGTTTATTATGCTACTAAATATAAAATTACATGGGTATATTTTTTATGTATTTAATACTTACCTTTTTGTATTAATCTTTTTCTTACATTTACTAAAAAGTAAAAAAACTCTAATAGAATAAAAAATTTGAAAAATACATTAAATTTACATATTTTTATTATAAATTTATATTTTTACAAAATTATATCCATATGGATATGTATCTCTAGACAAAAACTTATTATACACTTATCTTCATACGGACTTAAAGCTACATATTTTTTTGCTTCACTGTATGAAGTACAAGATTTTTTGATTGTATAGTGTATTGGTTTTTATACATTTCAATTTGATTAAATAAACATTTATAATAATCACTAAAAGTAATAGTTTTTAAAACACCTTTTGTATTTCCTTCTACTTTTTTATTTAATATTTCTAAATTATTATTAAATACTTTATAAGTATATATTTTTGATCGTAATCCAATAAATTCAGTCAATATTTCACCATTATTTGCATCTTTCATTATTCCAATTACTTGTTTATTAATTAGTGGTATATTGTAATTGTTATTTATTTTATAATTTCAAGTATCAAATTTTGAAATATTCTTTTTCATTATTTCATAAATATTTATATTAAAAATATGATATATCAATCTGTATCTGTATATAACAATTTTACATTATTCGCTGTTTTCTTTATAAAATTATAATGACAATCATACAATTAAGTTTTAGAAATGTCTAAAATACTAAAGCCTAGGAGAGCAGGAAATCGAAAAAAAACTAAAATCCCATGTTAAATCCCTTCGCTCCTGACGATCAACACCCTGTAGAGGTTAGGTTAGGTTAAAAAAACTAAAATCCCATGTTAAATCCCTTCGCTCCTGACGATCAACACCCTGTAGAGGTTATTTTATATAATTATGTAATAAAATTGGGTAATTTACTTGTTATTATAACAGGTTGGAAATAATCTGACTGTTAGTCAAATGTAACAGAGCGTTAATAAAACTCTCGTTTGAAGGATAATTCTACCGACTATGCCAAATGTAACAAGTCGAAAATAATCCTTCCGTCTATTGCCTAAATGTAATAGTTTACAATTAGGCCGGACTTCTCAAAGTAGCCTAGGTAAAGGGGAGGATTATCACAACCTGTTCCGGTGGTTAGCGAAAGGTTGAGGAACCACCTATTGCGTTTGCGGGCAGGTTGGACCGAAAATGGGAGCAGGCGAATGTGGAGTAAGAGTACTTACCCCGTACCAGACGTACGTCATGGAACTGCTGGGCTAATCGGCTGGAACCTTGTGGATTCCACTTCACAGCACTTCACAGGGTTTTTTGGGTTTAATTTAAAATACTAACGCCGGTTAGTTTAAATTTAATAATATACTGAGGTAAAATAAGTAAAGTGTGAACACAAAATATGAATAATAATACTTATACAAATACGTGCGTAGCTTAAACGCGGGGTGAATATGACAAGGATAAACGAAGTTATTTGTAATACTGCTGCCTACTAACTAACTCTAAGCGTTCGGTAAGAGTCTTAGCTGGCATTTTTGAGGGGGCCTCAAGCCTATATTTGAATATATCACGCCACAGAATTACGCTTTATGCAATGTCACATTATTGTTGAAGAGTATACGAATTCAATGGTACTAAAAATGTACACTTTAGGTAAACTGCATTAAACCCTTTAGTGTCCAGGAACGTTTTTTGCAAAATATTTATTAAAATTATAATTCCCGTGTATAATATAACATACGTCTTAAAAATAATAAATTTAATTTTTTTATCTACAACAGTGCGCTAATATGAAATTAGTACACCAATTTGAATGTCTTTATGAGTGATTTAATGGCACTGAGTGTCATTATGAATTTCATAATGACACTCAGTGCTATTATGAAACTCATAATGACACTCAGTGCCATTAAATCACCCTTACGTATTAATAACGTAGGCTACGAATGAACATTTCAATGTTTCTCATTATGTCAAAAATTAAATAAAAAATATATTTTAAGATCAATTTAAACTGTTGTAGATAAAATATTGAAGGATACACATTTGATATAGCCTAATGAAACTTGCGTGATTAAAACACTCGGCTCATCGCCTCGTGATTTAACATCACACGCGTTTCATTATGAATGCTATATCAAACTTGTATCCTTAATATCTATTAAACATTTAGTTACAAAATTATAGTCCTTTAAATAATAGGTACTTACAAGTACCGTCAGGAATAAAAAATCCCGTCTGTGAAAATAAAAATTAGGAAAAAACTTTATTATTTTCAATAAATGAATTAGAACAGTATGTTTATATAAAGGTTTATTCACAAAAAATATAATTTCATAAAAAATATGAAAAACAAAAAATATTATTTCTTGAAAAATATGATAAACAAAAAATACATATTCTTTTACAATAAAATTATAAATAGGAACATAAAAATTATCTCAATCACAGCTAGTTCATGTTATGATATTCTAAGAAGCAATTCTTCTTCTCATTGCAACAAAGAAATACTCCACATGTATTACACTTACTATGCGGACGCGATTGCAAGGCTTTTGCGCTGCACATCTCACAACGGCCCCTGTTTTCAACATATATCACCCAGTGATTACCTCGATTGCCCAAGCGTATTTCATCTGATACGCTGTAGTTGTATCGCCTGCGTTTTGCAATAATTGGTTTCAGCGGAGTTGATTTTTTGCGACGATCCTTGCATTCCTTCATTGATATAAATCCTAAACAGATAGAACGTCGAAATTCAAGTGTCGATGCCACCATTTTCGGGAACGTCGATTCATACCATAAGTCCCCCGAATTTGATCAGCTTTATCAACGCCACCCATGTTGGCGTTATAGTCCTTGACCACTAATGGACATTTTACGTTAGCTCGTGATCCATCTTTTTGAGTCCTTTTTACAATGGCTTCTTCCGATCCATGAAAGTTAGATGCAAAATAAACTATTCTATTATCTTTCCACTTGTAAACAGAAATATCCGTATTAGAAACTCTGTAGTCATAGTCGCCTCGATTCAATTTCTTATCTTCTTTCATGTTCTTCGGAAACCCTTTCCTATTGCTCCTAATAGTACCACAGGCTAAAGTTTGATTTAATTTCAATGTCTCAAGTAAGTTTATGGAAGTGAAATAATTATCCGCGTAAATAATTTTATTTATATTCCAGTCCGGTTGGCTGAGGGATAGAACAACACGCTCTCCAAGACCATATTGTTAAAATTCTTTTTCTAACTCTTCATTTTTACCCTGGTAAACTTCGAAACTAGAAATAAAACCTTTCTGGTCGCCAACACACCACAATTTGTAACCACGTTTTATTGGTTTTTGTGGATTATATTGCTTCAAAGAGCTTCTGCCTTTGAATCTGATTATGCTTTCATCTATGCTAATACATCTAGTAGTTTTATACATAGACTTAAAATTTTCATTTAGAATTGTCGCCAAGGTACTTTGTATATTTTGTCTTTATTTTGCCGAGGAATAGTACTGTTATCATTACAATGCAAGTAGCGCAGAATTTGCTCAAATCTATTTCTCGTCATACAGTTAGTGATAAAAGGAACACCTAAATCAGAACTGCTGTTCCAGTAAAGTTTCCATGATGGTAGCTGATGATAGGACATCATAAAATTTATTCCGATAAAAGAAAGCAGTTTATTTTGTTGGGTAGCATATAAATTGCTTTGATACACAATATCATCTATTGACTTACCCAACAATTTCAGGAATATGTCGGTAGCTGTCTCACAATCATCAAAAATTGCGTCAATAGGACCCTCATGTTGCTCATATTCTGGAATTACAGTTGTTTTATTTATTTTTTTACCATTTTCTATCTGGAATTGGAATAATTGTTTCTTCACAGCTTTGATTTTCAATGTCGTGTAGTTCAACATCCAGTACAATTTGTTTGGAACGAGTATTCATATTAGGCACTGTATTTTCTTTGTTTATATTCGACGGAGTCCATGAAGTTTTTATACCGGTTTGTGTTATAGAAGTGGATGCTTCAGTTTCATCTCTTTCGGTCCAATTAGTATTTGGAATATTATTTTCTTCACAACTTTGTTGTTCAACTTCCATTACTTCAATATCGTTTTGTTTTTCATGAGTGACACTTTGTGTCGCAGTGGATTTTCCCGAATTCTTTGATATACATTTGCGAAAAGAAGTTGGCAAAATAGACTCTTCATCATTAGTATCAACTTCATCAACGTCATCTGGTTCTTCATCGGTAAGATTATTATCTAACGGTAAATGTTCAAGAAGTATTTCGTTGAGCAGTTCTTCCAGCTCCTTGTCCGATAAAACTTTTTTCTGGGCCCATTTAATTTTTTTCTCAGCCATTCCTAATTCCTGACGGTACTTTTGTGTCCGGTTTTCAAAACCCGAAAACCTAGAAGAAATATAAACCTAATGCCATACAAATATAATTAATATTATTAATAAAATATGAGAGAAAGCAAATATATATATATATATATTTTTGAACATCACTTATGCTGCAATAATATAAGTAATAGAATAAAAACCCTACCTTGACAACGCACATGCACCTTGCTTGACAGTCCAAACAGATGTGGTTATAATGCACAAAATTCAACATAGAGTGCTCTGACTACATTCAGTGTGTAGAACATGGTACCAACAAGTACCTATGGGCAAGAGACTGATAAAAACGTTGTAGTATGAAATATATTAAATAAAATAAAACAAGGACTTTTAAGTACCGTCAGGCACTAAAGGGTTTTAAGGAAAAAAAGGAACATAATGTAATTATATCGCTACCATAATGGAAGAAGGTCATAAGTGAAATTTGTGTTTATTTGAGATATCGAGGTTAGAAAAAACTACACAATTTATAAGTTCAATATTATTTTTATTTTTGCTTAAAAACAACGTTGATTTTTACAATCTTACTTTATTTGCTATTTTAAACAAAAATTAAATAATAAAATTAATATGACTCTCTTATTTAACAAAAAAACTACACTTGTGACATTATGTCACACATATTAATGCAGAAAAGAAGAACATATTCTACGCTTACGACATTATGTCACATAAAAAAACTCAGCTATGGCAACATATTTATACTTTGTCTAGAAACAACTTAAAGAAAAGAACTGATAGTAAGTTGATGGGTATCTAAGATTCTAATATCTCCTTTTCCTCGTCCGACTTCAACACACAGTCATTAACAATTTCGCCAGAACTATTTTTTTTGGTCTTAAGCGACTTATAAAAGTAGGAATGTCACCTCGATTGCAAAGTGTTATCAAACTGTTTAATTTCCTTTCATCTATTTGTAGTGGTTCTGTATTTTTTTTTCTTTATTGCAATGCTATTGTCTAAATTTTTACTTCTTCTTGAAGGTTTCAAATGAATTACTTTTAAGTTATTTCACATGTAGCACATACGATCTTTTGTCAGAATGCTCATCTGTCGTCCTGGATACTTAATCGATCAATTTTGACATACGACATTTTGTCACAATCAATAATAAACCGAATGAATGTTTATGTGCAATATAATAATACATGTGACATTTTGCCACGTTCAAAGTATTACAGTTCTTCACATACTTATTTAAGTATTGGTTCAAACTCGACTACGTTTCATGTAGCACATACGACGTTCTGTTGTATTATAAAGTAGAGTTTCACGAATATTCCTATGTAAATATGTATAAAATGCAAAAAATGTTACATACGACCTTCTGCCATTATGATAGCGATATAATGTATTTTTATTTCTTGCGATACAATGGATTTTTATCGGCAATTTTTTTAGATGCTGCGAATCTATTATTTCGGACAAAATACAATCATAATTGAAGTTCTTCAAATTATTTTTTATTTTGGTATCCCAAAAATTATCGTCTCGTGTTATCTGGAAAAATAACACAATAATTATTTGGGTTTCAAAATGTTTTAAAAAGCTCACGTTTTCTACCAGCATACCGTGCGGTGTCCAACAAATAAAGAAACAATATGACCAGCCAGTAATATGCAGTTGTCCCTGTATTTGATAATAATAATTATTGTTTCTTTTAAGAGAAAAACTGCTATCCTTTATTTCTGCAAATGAATTTTCTTTTGTATTATTGCATATTCTGGTGTTAATTTAGATGAATTTTCAGGGTATTTAATTTTTATTATGGCATCAGTTCTTATCAAACGTTCAGGACTGGCAGATAAAAAGGAATCTTCAGCATCAACGAAAAGTCCGCATGTATCAACTTTCAAATTGTATAAAGTTTCGAAAAATTGTCATATGTTCCTTTTCTATTCCGTACTTTGTCGAAGAATTCCCAAAAAAAAAAATACTACACAGGATATTTTTTACGGTAACTGCGCAGATAGTTGATTTCCGCAATTTACACATATGCCCAAATTTTGATGCTGTTAACCGTTTTAATCTTTCGGTGTGCCACAGTTTTGTACTGAATTGATCAACAGTATTTCGCTCTAACTCCATTATATCTTCTGAAATTTTGCGTAAACTCGAAATAAAATAAATTTTGTCAGTTTCGTACTTTTCAGGATTTACGTTTGGTACTTCTGCTGCATTTGGTCCGTAATTTTTATCTGCAGGAACAATTACACTTCTTTTTTTCTAAAAAGCAATTTTCGTCTGGCAAATTTGTTCTCTGCACGTTCAATATATTTTTTTTTGTAATTTTTGCCGGACTTTTATCTATTATTGCTTTATGCACAAAATAATGCAGTCGTCCTATAGAATTAAATGACAGAACTGCTGCAAACCATCTAGATTTGAACGAACCGCGTTCTGCAAAATCAAATCGTTTCCTTCCAGTATATTTGATAAGAACAAAATTATACCCATTTCGGGTAAATGATTCCATTTTTTTCAGAATTTGATTTATTATGGGAAAGTTAAATGAATTCTGAATGTTTTTATGAAACTTATATTTCCATAAATTGAGATTATATTATTGGCGATCGATTTCGTCTTACGACATCTTCAGGCCACAGTTGTAAATACATATGATGGTATTTGAAATTTGTACAATGTACCTATAAATAATAAGTAATATTTTACAATTTAAAGTTTATAAAAAATAGATTATTGCAATGAGATGACAAGAATTTTCTTTATAGTTAATGTATATTATATTTAAGAAATATTTTTGTTGGTTAAGTGAATATAATTTTCACATACGAAAGATATAAAAAGAGTAAATTGAAAAAAATTAAGAAAAATATTACTCACCGTCAGAAATGCTAAAAATTGAGAGAATTGAAATTGTGAATTTAAATTAAATATAAATATAAAAATTATGAAGAACGTGCTTCTCCAGCCAGAGGAACAAGGTTTATGAAGAATTGTTTTGACAGGAAGTTAGGTGATTATTTTAATGGCGCGAGATTTTTGAATATATGTTGTTCTGGAAAGTCCGTGATGTCATTCAGTAATGGTTTATTTTCTTTTATATGTTTTTGTTAATTAAAACTCAATTTGTAGCAGAGAAAATATTTTAATTATCAGAAATAGAAAAATATATTTTTATATGTGACATAACATTTTTAGATAAAACAATAATTTATTATATTTTGTATTATATAATCTAGTAGACTGTAGCTGAAACGGATGTTTCTTAACACTCCCACTACGGCTTCAGCGTAAGTCTCTTCATGTCTACCAAACCAAGATTATTTCGATGATATTCGAATTTTGCCCATGTCAAGGCTTTCGTCTCCGCTGTCACCACGTTTGTATGTGTGTCCAGACTGCCCGCCTTGACAAGCCGCTCCAAGAAGGTGCGAGGAAGCTTACGTGTAAGGTCCGTGCTTACATATCTCCCTGCTGCACCCACTAATCCTGAACTTTGCGCCTCCCAAATTGCCAGTGTGTACAAATCCGGGAAATTACTGTGGATCAGCTTTTCTACATCAGGGTGCCTTATCAAACGCAGATAGCGAAACTTTTCCCCATGCTTCGCTCTCAACTCTGTCAGTATTTTCCTTAATTCTTCGGTCTGGTTGAGTACTTCTATATTGAGCATGCTTCGGGGTCGTGAATTGAAATAATTCTCCATGAGGAGAATTGACTTCAATCCGACGTGGTCCCAAATCATTATTATCTGGTTTTTCAATTCTTTAGGCATATGATTGGACTTAAGCAGAGCCTTTACCCACTCCCTTTGGGCGATGGTGTGTATTTCGAAAAACCATTTATCCTGAAAGAATTTTTTAATATAGTGTTAGTCTTTAATTAATATAAATATATTTCTTACATTTGGCCCTCCTATTTTTGATCTTTTGGAACAATATTGTTAACTACATTGTAAAGGCGGCTGGTTCATGAACAATAATTGTTTCCTAACAAGTTGGCATCAGAATCAAACCGAATGCTCAGAGATCACGGAAAAATCTGTGTATCTCTTGGGGAAAATGATTATATATAAAAAAGTACCTACTGTCTTATAAGCGATGAAGGACTTAAATAGTTTCATAAGTGTTAAACAGATTCGTTACCATACGTGCGATGGCCCACCATTTATCCTGAAAGAATTTTTTTAATATAGTGTTAGTTTTCAATTAATATAAATATTTTTCTTACATTTGGACCTCCTCTTTTTGGTCTTTTGGAACAGTAGTGTTAACTACATTGTAAAGGCCCTTCTTCATGAACAATGATTGTTTCCTAACAAGTTGGCATCAGAATCAGACCGAATGCTCGGAGATCACGGAAAGACCTATGTAACTTGGGGAAAACGATTATATAATAATATATCATAATTTTTAAATTCTGCTGCATATACGTGTTTTTCTGCAAGGATAATATTACTTTTTGCAGATACGTGTTTAGATATTATGATGTATATTACGGGTGATAAAATAATTATAATAACAACAATTCTTGTCCCAAGCATGCTCCAATAGTAGAGGTTAAGATGAATTCATAAGTGGCTTGATATTCGGTTAATACATCTGCTTTCAATGGACAGGAAAAGGTTCCGGTCCATCCAAAGGTATGGAGCTTAATTGCTTCTCTAGCAAGAGCTTTCGAGATATGCTCTTTTGATGTTGATGTTGATATTTCTCCATTTTTATCCTGCTCTGATCGAGCCTTGATCAGACTACGAATTTTCCTCAGTGCTCCAGACATAATCAGTTTTTAAAATATTATTATGGTAATGGTAAAGTTATTATTTATAAAAATTATTACATATAGTGATTATATATAGACAAATTAAGATTTACAATGAAGTTTTAAGTTGAAACCCTAAAGAAGCAAGTTCCTTCGTACTCCGGGATTACCTTTGACAAGGTATAAGTTCCTTCTACTCTCATCTTTCCTCCCAAAAAATTCATCATATCAGGTGAATGTAGAATACTAATCAAAGTTTTCTTATCATGTGATTGAAGATTGACAATCCCTCCTTCATTTATGGGCATATAACATTGGGGAGGTAGAGGTAAACTAGTAAGAGCAATAGAAGTTGGATTTCCTTGATATGGTATAAAAGAAAGAAGTAAATAACAAAAACATAGCTTTTCTCATACGAGGTGTGTTCAAAAACTATCGCGAATTTTGAATTTTCGCGGGTTACGTATATTCGAATTTCGATCTTTTTGTGGCTTTATGTTGGTACTCATGTCTCTCACTTATGTCGACAAGCTCTACTCAGTAGAAATGAAATAACTTCTTTGATAAAAACATTTTATGACAATGACAAATTTTAAATGAATTATTTTTTTCTACGTTCCGTCGCCTTTAGATAAGAAAGATATTGTCTTGGTCAAAAAATTCATAGTCAGTTTTTAACGAATAAGCACAATAGGTAAAAATCGAAGACGATCCAAAACACGTGCAAGCAAAGCAGCTGTCAACAAGTAAGTGAACATTCAAAATGGCCGAGCTTGTCGACATAAGTGAGAGACATGAGTACCAACATAAAGCCACAAAAAGATCGAAATTCGAATATACGTAACCCGCGAAAATTCAAAATTCGCGATAGTTTTTGAACACACCTCGTATAATAATGCAAAAATATTTACTGTTCTTTAAGTTAAATAAAGGTTGAATTAATAAAGACTAGCACAAAAATAACATCACTTATATTTGGATTTTTTCCTGTCTTTCAGCTCGGATTCATGGTGAAGTTGGTCATTAAGCACCATGAGAACCCACAGGAAGAACAGTCTTTAGTTTTTGTAAATCTTTCCATTTAGAAAGTGTTAGCTTCACAGAATTTTTATACAACTTTTCGTTGTTTACAGATTTAAATTTTGGTTAGCTTGGTTTAATTCTTGGTAGTTATCATCAAAGTTAAATTTGTGTTTTATTAATCCTCTCTGCTCATAACAAATAACACAAAGATCTTTTACTTCCGGATCGTTTTTCTTGTATCCCGGTGTTATTGAAAAGTATTTTTGATATCTCTTGTCAGCATAATTTAAAAAAAATTAGTATAATTTAAGTAACACACATCTAATGGCATTGGTTTGAGGCGAGCTTCTTTTGTAATTTTAAAAAAGTCGGATGGAAGATAAATGTCTCGTTTCTTAATTTTTCGCTTCAATAAACTATGAACTGAGTCTCATTCGTTTTGCATATGGATTTATACCAAATATTTCTGTTTCAACATTAATGTTATTCGATATAGCAAATTGTATGGTAACCAAATAATTCTGTGCGGTTTTTTATGGTAAAATATAAATATTTATTAAGAAACAATAATACTATTATTCATCGAAGTAATTTACCATCACATTCAATGACCTTTTGCCAACGTGACACCATTTTTTGTATGCCGCTCTTGTAGAACACTATGAATTTTGAATCAAAAAATTGACGGACTGCATTTATTACATCAACTCCAGTTTTGAACTGTTTATATCTCATACAGTTATCAAGAGACAAAAAAAATCTGGTAATCACTTGACGAAATGTCAGGAGAATGTGGAGGGCGTGGTAATGTTTCCCAGTCAAGTTCAGTAATTTTTTCACCTGTAATTATAAAAATGGGTTATTCTTCAAAATTGAACGAATTTTCATTTAAAATAATAAAAAATTAGAGTGGAAGACCCCATTGCTTTTGACCAGTTGTATCAATAAAACTTAAAAAATCAGGCACTTAAATAAAAAATAGCTTCAAAATTTGAATAACAAGCTTAGCTTAAATTTTTAATTTGCTCTCTTCACTAATCCTTTAATTTATTTATTAAACTGATAACTTTAAATCGAGGTTAATTATATTTTGCTTTTGCTGCCAGCATCAGGGTGTATTTTAAAAAGTAACGCTGCATGAATTCTAATGTGCAGCTTAGTTCTTGTGTGTACGCCATGTTGCACATATAATAAATGCAATATAATTCTTCTAATATTTTGTGCCTTCATTAATATTGACGAGCTTTTTCGAAATTTATTAAAATATTTGATTCTTCTTTTTGGTTGCAGTTTTGATTAAATGCAAATTTTTCTAAAATTTGTTTTGCTTCTTCTGTAGTTTCTTTTTCGGAGGATTCTTCTGGTTGCCAGTTTGTGCAACCAGCTGTGGCAGATAATATTTTTTTGCAGTGATGAATTGCAGGTCTTTGTATTGTAATACTATTGAACGATCTTTTATTTGGGCGATTGAAATAATTATTTCTGTTTACAAATTTATGAAGAACAGAGTGAGTACCATCGCCCAATACTATCCCATCATCGTCAACATCTTTAAAAACATCTGGATATCTATCTATCATTTTCCTGACTACTATTTTAAAACATTTAGAAGGTACACATTTATTTATCTTTCTTACTTCATCTACTTGCCCAAAACTACTTTTTTCTTGCAATTTAACCAAACAAAACAACAATAACCTCACCTAACGCACAAAAGTCACGCTTGGAAAACTTTGTTGAGTGTACTGCGTTAGGTGAGGTTATTGTTGTTATATTTAGTTGAATTGCAAGCGAAAATAATTTTAAATTATTCTCTACATTAGCCGGGCAATGTGCACATCATCCCACTATGTACATTTACTGTAACATATTCAGGGCACCAGTATTTAATGCTCTCAGAAGTGGCGCTTGGTAAGCCGTAATATAACACAATCATTATTAGGGCCTAATCATATCGATAACTGCTTCAAACGCTGATCAGCTCACACAGTAATATATTAGTGAAAAAGTACTAGATTTATTTATAAAATATATTTCTTAATTTTATGAATGCACTTACCTGTTGTAGTCGGTATATAGTAATTCACTATGCTCGTATTAAGCCGGCGACTGACTGGAGCCCAAATGTTGTAATGTAATGCTCGATACGAGCATTACATTACAAACGTTTCAAAAAATATACATGAATGCTCGTTACGAATGCTTGGTTCAACAGTGCTCCATTTTTATTCGTTTAAAAATGTCAGACCTAGAAGTTGCAAGTGCTGCATTTATTATAATGGGCTACAACTACTTAATGATAAAGAAAAAATCAAAAAGATGGTGGCAGACAAATTTATTTCGACAAAGAAATGTTCATGGTGGAAGTACATTATTGAACATTTTAAAAAATCAAGAAATTAGTGGACAGTACAAAAATTTTGTTCGAATGTCGTCCACCGATTTTGAATATCTACTGAACTTAATTGCACCAAGAATTGTAAAACAAGACACTAATTTCAGAAAAGCTATATCAGTAACTGAAAGATTGGCAGTTACATTACGTTTCTACGCTTCCGGCGACTCTTTCACCAGCTTACAGTACGTTTTTAAAATATCAAGACAACGAATAGGATTTATAGTTAAGGAAGTCAGTGAAGCCATTGTATTGGAATTGAAACAAAATATAAAGGTAAGAATTATTTATTACGTACTTATATCAACACATTTAATTTATTAAATCAGAATATTCCTCAAAAAATCCTTGGCTTTCCTCCTGTTCCTCTTGGGTAAGCGATCGGGTTTTCTGTGGAAGTAAGGGTGTCAAACTGTATGGACGAGATGGGCGTGCCGTTGTGGATAGTTGGACTGGATAGTTGGACACTTCACTTTCTTCTAAACTGTGCGTCGAAAGTTGCGGTGAAGATGTTGGTGGACATGTTGATGCAGAGCTAACGAGTCCATATGTTTGTGATTGTCCATAACCGGCTAGGCTTTGAGTCGAATGTTGCGGTGAAGGTGTTGGTGGATATGTGGAACCAGAGCTATAGGAAACAAGTGATTGTCTAGAACCGGAATCACACCTTGCATCCATTCCTGGGTAAATTATGCCGTAGCGACCCTGATCTGCTTCAAAAAGTATGTTCGAAATATGATGCTGAACAGTGCTACGCACCAAATGGGAGTAGTTTTTTAACTTGTTGGAGACAAATAATCCAAAACTATCGCTTTCGTCTATAGCTGGTCGTGTTGTTGTTGTAGTTTCAGGTTTGTGGGCAGCTTTTTCTAAAATATTATACGCTGACGCCAACATTTCTTCAGGGCTCTTCATATTTATTTTAATCTTCTTAGCTCGAGGTGTACTAATTTTATTGTCATTGGACGATGCTTCACTCCTTGTTTTTTCGCCAGTATCTCCTGTTTCATTTCCATTGGCTCCCATATCTTTTTCCTCACTTGCTTCTATTTCGCTTCTAGTCTCGATCTATAAAAAATAAAATCACATTTTTTTTATTCAGATACCAGAATCAGCTGAAGAATGGAAGAGAATCGCAGACAAGTTTTATGATCAATGGAATTTTCCTCATTGCCTTGGAGCACTTGATGGCAAACATGTAATTTTACAAGCTCCTATTAATAGTGGAAGCGAGTTTTACAATTATAAAAACTTCTTTAGTATTGTTTCATTGGCTTTGGTCGATTCGCAATACAATTTTATTTACGTTAATGTAGGATGCCAAGGAAGAATATCGGACGGCGGGGTATTTAAAGGCTGTGAACTATACAGAAGAATGGAGAGCAAGAATTTAAATATACCAGAGCCAACTCCACTGTCAACAGGAAGATCACCAACGCCCTATTTCTTGGTGGCCGATGAAGCATTCCCTCTTTCCGAAAATATAATGAAAGTATATCCAGGACTTCACGGTAAAGGAACAAGGGAGAGAATATTCAATTACAGACTTTGTAGAGCCAGGAGAGTGGTTGAAAACGCTTTTGGTATTATATCGTCAGTTTTTCGAGTGTTAAGAAAGCCTATGCTATTAGAAGCAGATAACGCCAGTTCAATAGTGGTTGCGATAACACACTTACACAATTTTCTGAGAAGAAACCAAGAAGCTATGAGCTTATACACACCCCCAGGAAGTTTTGATGATGAAATTAATGGAAACCTCAGAGCAGGGTTTTGGAGACAAGAAACCGACTCAGTAACGTCGCTGTTACCTTTGATAAATCAACCAAGAAGAAGTAGTCATACAGTAAAAGAAATGCGCGATGAAATTGCACGGTTTTGTATAGAAGAGGGATCGCTAACTTGGCAGGAACAATTTGCTTAAAATGTACTTACCGTGTCTCTAGTTGACCGTGGCTTGTTCCGGTCTAGTACAAAAGCAAGGGCTTCAAATGCGAACCATGTACTGTTGTACACTTCATCAGTGCCTGTAATTTGAACACAATTGTGATTTGTTACTTAAAAGCGTTATATTAATAAAAATTATAAAATTTATAAATTATGAGCAATTATTGACTGTAATGTAGTAAGTCTTACCTTTTCCTGTGCCTTTGCTTTTTAATATTTTTGCCTTCTCTCTTCTGAGAGACGCCAGCAAACTTGTAATTTTACGTTTGCATTCTTCTATTGTATTTTCCGTCTCCTCAGCCAATTGCTGCCACGCGTCATTTTTTTTTAATTTGTTATAATGCTGTGGGTTCTGTGGATCCCACAATACTGTTTTTTTACGATATTGTTCTATAAAGTATAATATCTTCTCTTGGGACCATTCCATTTTTAATAATTACTATAAATATTAAATAGTTTCACGTTTATTTTATACTTGCGAGCCCTGCCTAAAAGCTTTTGACCCACACGTTTCAATTTATGTTATATTTACTTATTAACTTTTAAAGTATAAGTAACTGAAATTATCTGCAATTCTTGTTAATATTATCGACATTTTTCATTCTGGTCATACCTACATAACAATATACTTTTTTTAAATATAACAATAGTTTATTGTAGAATGAAATAATTTGTAGTGAATTCAATAAATGAAGAATAACTGAAAGAAATTTTAAATGAATTATGGTCGTTTTGTGTATAAAATACACTACATAAAAGAAATAGGGTAATAAATATTAAAAATATAAAAAGATGTTTCTGATAACACATTTACTTTTAAATAAAACAATAATTGGGTTAAATTCTGTAAACATTTATTTTGAGTTCTGAAAGTTATTTTCAAGATATTTACTTTGGCTAAGAGAAATCTTTATTATTCGTTCAAAAAAATACATTGTACTCTTGAAAAAGCTTTACTTTAGATGAAAAATAAAGAAATTTAAAATATTATAAACTGACACATTACTTACAAATGTATAATTATCAAATGGGTCAAATGATACAAGGCAGGGCTAGTACATAAACAAAAACAATACATACACGACGGAACTATGACGACTACTGTACTGATATTCTGAAAAGTACGCTCATAACGAGCAAACCGACCTGCACTGACTTGTAATGTAACAATCAAAGGGATTCGTCAAAAAACCGACAGTCCAGTGGACCACTATTGTGTAACGCGAGCGGCTCGGTTCGCCGCTCGTTTTCCTGTACTGACTGGCGAATGCTCGTGTTACATTACATTACACCATTTTCGCTCCAGTCAGTCGCCGGCTTTAGATGTACCGACACCATGCGGATCGGGCCGAGCTACTCTTCGCACGCTCGGCTCGCCGTCCCCACTATTCAAAACTCCGCTCATGCGACGCTCATTCGGGGCAAAATGCTCTAGTGAATACGCGCCTTTAACAATTCCATGGAGGCAACATTTGATGCATCATGTCTTTACAAACAGTCGCGGCGGCTGTATATTTGGTAATAGCTTTGAATCGTAGAAAAAAAAATCTGTTGTGGCCAGCACAATACCTTCAGTCAATCCTGTGTATAATGTATAAATTCCATACATAATTTTTCTTGCAAAAGATTCTAAATTTCCAGTAAAATTATTTCATAAAAAAACTATTCAAATTGCACTTGACACTGACATCTTCTTTAACTTTTCCCATTCGTTAGGGGTCGCTATTTTTGCGTGTCGTTATCATTCAGTTCCTTTTCTCGCAAGTCTTCCGCAATACAGTCCTTCCATCTTATTGTAACGTGCCTCGCGTAACGCGATTAATTACATAACGTACCCTAGATATTCTGGTGTGCGGCCGCCAGCTTTTATACAGTGGAGACGGGCAGGGTTGAACCCGTATAAGGGTTAAAAAAGGGATGAAGGGCGCCACGTAATTTTTAACCGCAAAATTACGAAAAGGACGGTACGAAAACGATAAATAAAGATAAGTTACCTACCGATATTAAATAAAGGTACTTATCTATACGGCGTGTTTGTGGGAATTGTAGGCGGCGATGAAGTAGGGCGATGGTGACGGCGGAGGGACAGCAACTGGGCACAATGTAGAAGGTATCCACAACAATGGTGACGCTGACGGCAGAGTCGCAAATCCTCCGAAGAGAGATGACTTCCAGAACTCGAAAAAAGATGCTCGTGACACCACACGAAGCACCCACCAAAATACACAACACTGGAAAGTCATTCGAACACCCCCGATGTCGTACAAATCCGCAACAATTGCGAAACCAAAAACTGGTCCAAAACAACAATCGGGTACTCCACTCGCGTCAAAACTAAGTCACGCCGACCATCAACCACGTACCAACGCACTCATAAAAAAAACACATCTACCCCATAACAGAGCCTGTACCAGAATTCCCGATGCTCAAAACTTTTTCCGAAACCAAGGAGTTTTTGCCGGATGAAGATGGCGCAAAAAAACAACCACAAAATAAAAAGAAGAAATACAATAAAAACAATTCACCCACGCCACTGGCGCAATTCTACAACTAAAAACATGTCAAGCGACAAATAACCTCGTGGGTCGCCAAAGAATAAACTATTGAAATAAACACGAAATAGGGCGAAAATAGCCAGAAAAGGGATTTAGGTAAGTTAAGATTCGAAGTGAAACATATTTTACATAAATAACACTATAGGAACATTTGAAATATAATTACAATAAGAAAGCAGAGAGAATTTATTGGACGAAACACTATAAAAATAGAAAGATACACGATGGATCGACAAAATAATAATAACAACAATACGACGAGGGAAACCAGATTTAGACGATAGGAAGGTACGTATATCTAGGGCAATAATATTCTGGAGCAAAATGTTCAACGTGAATTTTAGACCTTAACATTATCTTTGGTCTTCCTCTGTTTCTTCAACATCCTATTACTAAACTATTCATTCTTGTTCCAATATAATTCTTCATTTCTCCTCATGACATTTTCTTGTATCTTTCTAGAAACTTGTAATACTAGTTATTTTCTTACCGTATCTTTCCGTGTTTTCCCCAACATCTACTTCAACATCCTCATCTCTGCCACATTAATTTACTTTTTATTGATACTGACATCTGTCAATTTGAATTATATGAATATATTAATAGTTTCCATGTTTAGCATAGCTGGCTGAATTATAAAATTTAATTTCTTTAAAATTCTTTAACTCTGTATCTATTGAATATGAAGTATAAAATGTAATCAAATCGTATAGAGAATAATATATTCTTTAAGTTATAATAACGTTAAATGTCAATAAATCAAATTTAACTGTTAAATCTTCAAATGAGGGTACTTCCGGTTCACCAATTATAACCAAAATCTAAACACTTGTTCTTCTGGATGTAAACTTGAGGAATACGAAAAAATTATAATTTTTGGAATCGTGGTATTGAAGTTATGGGATCCGGAACTTTTGTCACACAGACACACATACATACAGACAATCGTAAAAATGGTAAAATCATATTATAGGGACCCTAAAACATGCTTATACACAAAAAACTCATCATTGAATTTTTTGACCAAAGACAATACCTTCCTTACCTAAAGGTGACGGAAGGTAAAAAGAAAGTCACGGTGGTGCAGAAGAGAAATATATGTTGGTGGTCAAGAAGCTAAGAATGATTTTTACAAAAACTTAGTTAGTGACGATAAAGCTTTATAGTAAACATTTTATTTATTTATTATCATACAAAAATATATTATTACAAGATTTCAAGTCAATTCGGCAGAGATGGCAGCATGTTTTTCAACTACAAGGAGACTTTCAGCATTGTTTTGATGGCCATTTCTGACGCAAACTATAATTTCATATACGCTATTATTGACTGTCAAGGCAGGATTTTTGGCGGAGGTGTTTTTCGAGAAACGTTGTTTTACAAGAAATTGTCCAAAGGAAACCTAAAATTGCCGCACCCACAATCACTTCCTGGTAGCAATAAGTTATCGACTTATGTAAGGCTAGGCGCAAATTGAGACACGTATACCGCGTGTTAGGTGACATGACACGAGCGGCACGACGCGCTAGTTCTACTCGCGTAGCGTGGTGATCCGCATATTGAGACGCAGCTTGGAAGCTTCCACAAGTGACTTGCAAACCATCTCCAATCAAAAATGTGTGACTCGCGAAGAAAACATTTGTTATTAAACATGAGTTCCGAATCAGAATCAGATAATGATGCTGAAGACGAAGTTTTACTTTATTCCTTGATGAATAAGAAATTTAAATCACCAAATAAGTATATTCTGTCAAAAAGGAAAAGCAGTGGACAATTTAAAACTACAACTAAGATGAGTGATGCTGATTTTACCAATTACTTCCGAATGAATCGAAAACAATTTGCTGAAGTACATGGGATGATTCAACACGCCATTAATGTAATGCCCAAAAGCCGATCGCAACTGAAGAAAAAATTGCAGTTTTCTTGAGGTAGGTGGTGATCATTGACATTATTTTCATTATTTAAGGATTCATATTTATATATTTTTTTATTTTTCAATTTTTATTGCTATGTGCATGCACATATGTATACAAGAAATGTAAGTGGCAAATAAAAAAAAAACAGGATGAATATAATGTAAACGACAATAAATTAAATGAATAATAGACAAAATATTGTTATAAAAATGAATGACAAAGGTATAAAAACATAGTATCATACGTAATTATAAAGATGTGTTAAATTTTCCTGAGAACGGTTAATATAGGCGTCCATATTGGAAATACCGGTTTCAGTTGTGTAAACTTGCAGGTTTCCAGATTATTGTTGTTGTGAATGGTGAAATGGTGTCTGGTGCTGAGGATCTGGTCATGTATGCGCCGATGGATGTGGTGAATGAGGAGAAGACAACGTCAAAGGTGGTCGGCTGGTGATGTTTATAATTTCTTCTTCCGCTTGTGACACAGCCTGGAAAAGTTGGCCTTTGAGTCTACACTGGTAAATGGGGGGCATGTTTTTAGTCAGTTGATACATGGACATGAAAAAATTATCATTAATTTTTCTTCTAAACAAACCAATTCTTCTACCAAAACATAGGCTGGTTTTCCCTTTCTTTGCAGTTTTAGATTCATCTCATTTAATTTCGCTGTGATATCCACCATAAAGTAAATTTTTTGCAACCATTTGTCCTTCTCTAATTCAGGGTGATTAATGCCTTTTTCATTTAGGAATGTATTTATTTCATTCAAGCACAAAGAAAAACGTTTCAACACCTTACCTTTGGAAAGCCATCGCACTTTATTGTGAAGGAGATCGGAATACTGAGTCTCCATTTCGTTTAAGAATTCTTTAAACTGACGATCGTAGAGTGCTTTTGACAAGATGCTGTTAACAATCTTGATTACCAAATTCATGACCTCAACTATTTCGGCCGGAAATGTTTGGGCACAAAGCGCTTCTTGGTGTATTATGCAGTGAAACGTAAGAATTTCGTGGTTTATTTTGCTCTGAAGAATCGTTGTTGCCCCTTTATTTTTTCCTGTCATACTTCTGGCTCCATCAGTTGCTATTGAAACGATTTTATTTAAATCGATCTTATTGTCCTCAAGGCATTTTTGCACGGCATTCGCTGTATCTTCCCCTCTAGTTTGTCCCGAGAGCGGTAGCAATCCTAGAAGTTCTTCTTTTAGACCTTGGAAAGACATATACCTGACAAAAAGGGCAACTTGTGCCGTGTCTTTTATGTTGCAAGACTCATCTATAGCAAGTGATAAGGCAGAAGAAAGTTGAATATCTTCCACCTGCAAATATGTTACATTTCAAGACATTTTAGCTATTCTATCTTGTACTGTTTTAGCGGATAGTGGCAAATCTTTGATTTTTTTCAAGATATCTATTTTTGAAATCACGAAACAGTTCTTCAGATGCACGTATGAAGAAATCTTTGACATACTCACCATCTGTGAATGGTTTGCCTTTTTTGCAATTTCTAGTGATACCGCGAAGCTTGCCAGATTAACATTACTCGTAGATTGCGTCCAGTTACTTAACATGGAACTTGATTGCTGTTTTTGTTTTTGGAGCTCGTCGACAGCTTTTTTTCGTTCTTCACCGGCTGGATATTTACCAGCAAACTGAGTATGTTTTTTAGTGAAGTATCTCTCTAAATTTGATTTCTTATTGTGTGCGAATTTTTCGTGGCAAATGAGACAAGTCGGAAGGCCATCTGAGTTGCATATGAAAGCGAACGACTCCGTCCAATCCCGATTGAATTCTCGATGCTCTTCTTCAGTTCTTCTCTTTTTTTGTAGATGCCATGCTTGCGGTGAAGCTGTAATAAAGAATTTTTAAAATTATTATTTAGGTATCCAAAACAGCACATGACAAGTTTTGCAATTATTTACTTTGTCAACGTATATCTAAGTAAATACATACGAGAAGCTGGGCATAATGAAATATAATTTATCAAAAAACATTTTACAACGATATTTCCGAATTAAAAATACTTACCTAAATAAAATAAATAATTTAGACACGAAACATTGTTTGTCTCACTCTCTCACGTACTGATTGACTATAAGTACATAGTTTCGTCGCATCTGTGGTCGACTCCCGTGTGCGGTGATCGCCGACTGGCACGAACGGACTTGTCAGAACGTGTTTATCACGGCGCAGTCTGCACATTTTAGTTTTTTTTAATTTTGACAAATATTAGATACTTATACTATGTACCGTAAATATTAAATCGTAACCAAGAATTTTTTTACGTTTATTTTCGGTTAACCAATGGTTACTGAATTATGAATATTGTTTGCGGAACGATTTGACATTGAGATTGAACTGCTACGTTAAGCTGACAGCTGTGGCAGATGACAGTTGACATTTGACAGTATTACATTAACACATTTTGTGAATTTGAGGCCTGTTGTACATAATTAGTATAATGCAGCGACAAATTATTAAAGAGTTATTATTTTCCTGAAATGATAATGAATAAGGTTAACTATAAAGCATGTAATGAATAATATAAATACATACCATTCTGAAGTTTTATGAAGATACGTATATATTTATTGCTTTATAAATGAATCAAACCAAACTAGCCAAACAAATACAACTGGTTGTCATTGCGCATCAGAATGCAAGTGGAGAGGGGGTAACAACCACAAAACAACCATGCCTCAAGCTCGGTTGATTTGGTTAGCAAAATCAGTAACCATATTTCAGCAACCGTGTTCCGTAAATATATTTTTTTCAGAAATTTTATATTTTCGGAACAACAAACCAAGATTTTGGTTATGATTTGATATTTACGGTACATTGTATTAGTTTACGAGTAAAGGTGTTATGCCCAGCTATGCCGAAATCAATGAAAGTTGCCAAACATATAAACAATCTAAAACTGCAAATACCTACCTACTTTGATCCTCAGAGTTCGAAAATAGGTTTATTAAATAACAATTTATAGGTACTTACACTTATAATTATTATTTTAACGCTAATTTTTAAATAATAAAAGCTATAAAATAGATAAATAATAAAATAGGTAATTTATTAAATATATATTTTAATAAAAACACTTTCGCGGTAATATCCAACAGTAGTACTTTGTTTCTTTTTTGACAATTCTTATTGACTTCAAAAAAGTAGTTAGGTATCTTATTTGGAAAAAATATGTATAATATGTATTTTTAAAATATAATACTTATTATGTTACCTACTTTTACTTCGGTTTTTTTATTATTATTATATATATGTACATACATAACTTTGAGAAGATAATTCGCTTCTAACTCTTTTACTTGAAACAACAAAGTATACGTCACAGCCAAAGCACTGGTGAAGACGCCAAATTGTCTTGCGTCGAAAGCGAATTAAAATCTACATAGAAACATCCGACAACGGCGTCCTTCGAGAGCTTCCGACGGACTGACGACAATGACAACGCGTGTCACGGGGGAGGGGTGCGGTGAAAAGCGAGTATAAGTGGCTGAGAGATAGAATCGGTGCCTAATACCCGTTAATCGATTCAGAACGATATTTAAATGTTTTTTTTTGATAAAATAAATAATATATGCGAATGGAACTAAAGAGCCGCAGCTTCACATCCAAAGAGCCGCATGTGGCTCGCGAGCCGCAGATTGCCCGGTTGCCCACCCCTGGCCTAGCCTAATATTGACGGATGGTGCGGTCCCTCTACAGGAACACATCATGAAACCCTTTAGCAGCTACCACGACAAAGGCTCTTATGAGAGACTACAATTATAGGCATTCACGCGCTCGCAGAGTTGTGAAAAATAATTTTGGAATGCTAGCATCTGTGTTTCGTGTATTTAGAAAACCACTAATGATTAATGTGGAAAACACTGAAATTAGCACAGTTCATAACTTTTTGATACGGAGTAAAACATCGCGATCGTTATAATCTCCTCAGGGAACTTTTGACATAGAAATAGAAGATGGAAATATTATCCCAGGATCATGGAGGGCAGTTATCCAAGGCGATACGAGTCTGTAGGATATGCAACATAGAGCAAGGAGGTCAACTTCTGAAGCTAAAGTAGTGAGACACGAATTTATGAGATATTTTCAATCAGATGAAGGACGTGTGCCTTGGCAAGACCTTTATGTCTAACTTTTATATGTATTATTCAAATATGTAAACATTAAAATTAAGGCAATTAAGTTTTATATGTACTTATTTAAAAACAACTCAGTTTACATGTTGATTTAGGTAGATCGACGTCCAATAACTTAAAAGCTCAAATGCAAACCATTTCACTTTTTTGCTAGGAGATGAACTACTCTTATTTGATTGTAGCTTTTTTTCACTCACGATGGAAAGCTGAACGCAAATTCTTAATTTTCTAACGCTAACTGCTTCAGCTTATCATTTTTTGTCCTGTTTTCTTTATAATCACTAATTTTATTATTCCATAACTCCGTTGAATTATGATAATCATCAATAAACAAGGTAGGTTTTTCATTATTCCACTCCATGTCGCATAATAAGCCGCGCGATCCGCTAACTGTTGGATAAAGGCGACATTGTTCCACACATTGAAATTGCGCTTTAATAATATATTTTGCTTACGTTCATCCGTTTCGGTTTTAATTAAATTCGCAAACTTCTTTTTGCTTCGTTTTAAATGCTCTGCATTTTGTTCAGGTGTTTCCTTACTTAAATAATTATTGAAATTAAATTTACGTTTTTCTGATCCATCAGCTTTTTCTTCAGGTGTTTGACTAATTAAATAATCATTGAAATTAAATTTAAGTTTTTCCAATCTATCAGTTTTTTGTTCAGGTGTTTCATTACTTAAATATTTTTTGAAATTGGATTTAACTTTTTCTAACCTATTAGTTTTATCTTCAGGTGTTTCATTTGTTAACCGTTTTAAATTAATTTCGTTTTGTTTTTTAACCGATGATTTCGCTGATCTTCGGTTTCATTACATTTGCGTTTCAAATAATTTTCACGTAATTGCTGTTGACGTGTAACTGGAAAAATTGTTAACTGCCTTGCCCGAAACATTTGTAAAACATGAGATCGCAGTCTAGTTACATCGTACGTTTCCTGGAGCCAGATTCTAATTCAACTTTTCGTGAAATAATTTTAATGGTCGAAAAGCTACACGCAGCCATCTAGAGTTGAATCAGGTATTAAAACTAACTTACCGACATGGAATCGTTTTGCGTCGAATTTTTTTCGACACCAAATTTCGCGTCGAATTCTTTTTTTTTTCACGTCGAATAGTTCAAGTTAGTTTTGTTCGTGATTTTGATATAGATTTGGAGGTTAGTATTATTTGTAGTAGCACTGTGACAATTTGTAAATAAAATACTTTATTTTTTATGTATGATTTAGCTATGGCGTGGTTTTATATGCATCATTTATTAATTCAAGAACTAGAAGAAGGAGAGCGGCGAAATGCAGGCAGAATATTAAGGAGTTCTTTGCGGGATATTCAAGATCCATTTTCAATGCTTGAAAATGAATTTCGGAAGAATTTTTGGTTCAGTAACATTGTATTTAGTCCGTGAGCTAAATCCTTTGTTGCCAGCGGGCCGTTATGTGAATAAAATTCTTGGCTTATATAAAGTAAGTTCTTGTTTCATAACTTTACTCATGTTTCATTTGTTTTGATATGATTTTTAGAAGATACTTGCTACTGTACATTTTTTCGCTGTCGGAAGTTACCAGCGAAGTGTGGGAAACAATATTTATGCTTGCCTGAGCCAGCCAATGGTAAGCAGATCTATCCGCGAGGTAACCATTGTCTTAATAAGACATTTTCTTCGCAGATGGATTCGATATCCAAGAAATGAAAGAGAGCGTGAAGTATGTAAATAATAGTAGTTTGATAAAATAAAGGACAAACGTTTACGATTTGTTGCAATTCTGTTACAGATTTAATTTACATCTCCATATGTCACAAATTATTGGGGTGGTGGATGGCACACATATCGCCATTGTTACCCCAGACGAAAATGAGAACATATATGTGAACCGGAAGGGTTATCATAGCTTGAATGTACAAATTGTAAGATCATTATCACGATTTATGAGGAATATGTTGAATGTAATTTTGTTGTGTTATAGATTTGTGATTCACGGCTTGTAATTTTGAATGTTGTGGCAAGGTGGCCGGGAAGCACTCATGACGCTTTTGTGGGACGCTCTAGCATAATTGGAAAAGCCATGCGTGCTAACAATGAGAATGGAGATCATGAAAGCAGAATAATGGGTATGTTCAAGGTTTTATTTTTTGTTACATATGTTTCACATAATAATAAGAAATAAACTTCACAATGCATTTTAATGAACAATTTAGATTATTTATGATTTTAGGTGATTCGGGATATGACTGTTTACCGTGGCTTTTAACACCCATTACAAACCCTAGGACTCCACAACATGAGTCATATAACAATCAGTTTAAACGTGCCTGGAGTTGCGTTGAAAGGTGCATTCGTGTTTTAAAGGAGCGGTTTCGGTCTCTTACGAGATAGAACTTTGCACTACGCTCCAAGGAATGCTGCACGAATAGTGATAGAATGTGTTATTTTACATAACATTGCTATAGACTACAATGTTCCAAATCCGCAACCACTTTGGGATGACATAGATCAAGAAGAATTTCGGCTGCCACAAATGCCACCAGCAGATCCAGGACAAGATATTGTATATAGAAGGCTTGGACAACAAAGCCGTCAGCAATATATTGACAATTATTTTTAAAGTTAAATAACTGCATTAAATAGTATTTTATATTTTATAATGAAAAGGAGTTAATAAAAACAATAGCCAATAACTTAAATACCTATAAACTTTTTATTTTTTTTTCTTTCATTACTCGTAATATTTCATTCATTATATTATTTGTTTTTCTCCTTTCTTCTACGAGCTCATCTATTTTTTTAATAATGACATACATTTTGTCATTCATTGTATTGCCGATGTCGCTGAATATCTTGGTCGCTTCTGCAGCCGTGGTTTTCGGTTTTTTTCCCTTTCCTTTAAAAACATACACTTTAAATGTGTTTTAACTGTACTCATTATGTATAGCGAAACTTTAATTATCAATATTATTATTGCTATGGAAAAGAAAATATGTCACTTATTGCGTGAACGAGATTATTATTTCTTAATCAGAATATATAGAAAATATATTTTTCTGCTGCTAAATAAATAATATTCAGTACAAACCTTTTGCAGTGGTGTGGACCGCAGGTGTTACTGTCCCAGACTCGCTCGCAGACGATGTTGACATCGGCGATGGAGTCTGAAAAATAAAAATATGAAAATTATTGTCGTTTATATTTTTTTGGTATTACACTGGGCAATTTACAGTTATATATTCCGGCTCCAAATATTCGTATTCGAATTCAGGTTCGACGGAAATGCAGCTTGCTTGGGAAATGCTTGGAATTGGGCCTTCTGGCACGGTGAAGGCTTCTTCGGCATCTAGTGGGACACCATCGGGCCCTTCAATGCCCAAAACGGCATCTTGGCTCATAATATTAATTATTTTTTCATCTGTAGATGATAAATCCCCTGAAAATTGGGGTCCGCCTCTAGTACCCTCACGATGCCCTTTCATAGTTGAAGCTTTTATTTTCGTTTTGTTTCTTAAATCACGCCATACCTATATTTACATAGAAATATTAATGCTTTTAAAATTAATTTGGTTATATGTACTTACTTTTTGCCACTTATCTGTAGATTGTGTAGCACCGTCCAAATTATTTAAAATGTTTGTTAATTCTTCCCACAAAAGTTTGGCCATTTTGCGCCCATTTGCCCCCAACAATTTCCCTTTCGCAAAATCTGGATGAGTCTCCATATATTCAATTATTGTATTTTTTATTGTTTTGGGACCCTTTCCAAATATGTTCGATCCATTATAATTAAAAAAAAAAAAACAAATTTAGAAAATCGCTACCACAAACAACACAAATTGTCTAGCTAAAGGCTGAAGAGAAAATGATTTCAGCTTTAAGATTTTATGGCCTTCTAAGGGTGAAGGGTGATCATAAAACTCGATGTCGGGTCATCCAGGCTATTTCTAAGTAAGGATGATTGTTCAGGCAGGTATAATGTTTCTGAGTAAGGACAGTTTTTAGTTCATATTGGGATTTTCTGAGGAAATTTTAATGTGTAAACAACCGTTTCACTTTTTCGTCATATAAAACATTTTTACCTTCTTTTCTGCATTTTAATGGTATTCAAAATATTTTCTCCTGTTAATTTGCAATATTTTATTGAACCGAAGAATGCAACTTGATTTTAAACTTATATATTTAATCGTCGACAGTTTAAAATTGGCGCTATGACTATAGTTTCACTATGCGCCACTACAGTTCGCTCAGCACCACTATCTTTTTAGCACCACTATCTTTTTCGACATGAGTTCGCGTCGAAAACAATTAGAATCCACTAGCTGTTCAGGATAACGATAAAATATTATGCTTGTACAAAACGCGATAGCAAATTAGACCACAATCGTAGACATTTGTTTGATGCTGTACTTGCGTAAATTTAATGGATGGCTGGTACGGGAACAATCTGTCTAAATAAGTTTTAATATCGTTGTTTAAAGATTGAGAATTCACACTATCGTACACAAAAAAAATGAGAGCCGTCATAATATGTCGATATTCAATGACCTATGCTACCTACATTTATACCCGGCGAAAATAATACTTGGATATGTATATTTCCTTGTGGAATAGGTACTATACGCCAAAAATTACATCGCACTCGTGAGGTGACGCCTGGTAAGCGCCCACACGATAAAAATATTCCATCATTACCGATATCTGTGTACGAAGCAGATTGGCACACCCATCAATGGGTAATATGCCGTGATGAAATATTTATTTATTTTATTTATGTATGCGGTACATTTTGGGCTAAAATTAGAACTAGATCGCATTAAAGAAAATAAATAATCCATAAGCACATCTTCTAAATAACCTTGATGATTAAGCAATGTTATTGAAATCATTATCTGTATATTATATTGAATGGCTTCATTTCCTACGCCTATAATATCTTCATTTAAATTATTAATTTCATTTTTACTATGTTGTGTTTCATCAGCTATTGACATTTTAAATATATCTACTTTTTCTTTCTTAATATTATTTCTTTCTTTATTTAATATGGCGATATTTAAATTAGCTTCATTCTCATTTACCATTTTACTCGGCTTGTCTATATTTTTTTTCTGTACTTTGTAATATGTATAATGTAACTTAAATGATTATAAACGTTTTTGTTTTTAGTTTTTTCGTTTTTATCTTATATACAATATACATAAAGTTATCAAGCACAAATATATTATTAAGATAAATAATACTATTGATGGAATTTTTTGAAGCAGTTTTTTGTGTAAAGCATAACGCAATTCCACATTTTTCGCACTTTATTAGTGAATATCCTTTGCAGTCTGGGTATTTGCACCTCATCTGATTTTCAACCCAAATAGGCCAATGTTTAAATATCATCAATACGAACTTCTTTTATTGGAAGTACCTGTGCAGGTCCTTTTTTTCTTATTTTGAAGCTTTTACTCCAAATCTGCCGATGATGGTCTACCACGTTTACCTCCAGAAATACACTGCTCCATTGAGCACAAAGTTGAAGCTAAAATAGTTTTGAATTTTGTCTGTGACAAGCATTTTTTAGTATCAGCCTTTTGCTCTTGCACTCTTTTATACAAAAACCAACTGTTTGCTGTTAGCTTCAGTAAATGATAAAATATTCCACAATACCATTTCTTACTTCGCTGAAGAATTTTCACACGGCCTAAATTACTATCCAATAAATCATCTCCGCCCATATGGCGATTGTATTCTTTTATGATAAAAGGGCAATTTATTTTTAATTGCTTCTGCTCTTTTCTATCGTAACGTTCAACCATTTCCCGTGGATTTTCTCCTGCAAACGTTGATAAAAGGGCAATTAGTTTATTGTCTTTCCATAGCACCGCAAATATTTCTACGTCATCACACGAAGCTACAATTTCTATACTTGTTCCTCGTTCTTATTTTTCATTGGGTAATTTACAATTTGGAATCCAGTTCCTTCTGGCAGTGCCCAAACTATAAATGCCTTGTCTAGCTAGGTATATGAGGAGTGGAATGGAAGTATAGTAATTATCAAAATAAATTATGTGATTTACATTCCTTGGAACTATTCTTGCTAATCTGACTACTACGTTACTTGAAGCACCAATGTTTGGCTCATTTACAAGCCTGTTCTTATTTACATTTTCCTGACCTGTGTACATTTCAAAGTTGTAAGCATAGCTTGAAACGCCGCATAAAACAAAAAAAATCAAACCCCATGTATGCGGTTTGTTAGGTAAATATTGCTTCAGGTGATGAGCCCTGGTAGAGCAAATTTGTTTCGTCCACTGAGACATTGTTAAATTGGTACATTTCTGCAAAAGTTTTTATTCAAACCATCAATTATGGGCCTTATCTTGTGAAATCATCGTGGCTATAATTTTCGCGTGGCAGAGTCGTTTCATTATTGTTGAAATGCATATAACGTCTTATTTTTTCATGTCTGTTGACAGGCATTGTGTTTTTTATTTTTTCAAACCCCAAATCTTCTGACCAATATTAACGGGTATTTGGCATGAGAGTTAATGACGTATATAATATGACTCCAATGAACTGCTTTATTTCATTTTTAGTTATATTTTGTGGTTTACTTGGGTCTTTTTGGATGGCGTAGAGATTTGTTTTTTCCACTATTTTGTTAAAAATATCATTGGTGAATAAATAACAAAAGAATTCATACGGACTTTCTAGATCTAAGACTTCCTTGGGAAATAAATTATTACCGCGAAACTGAAGTAGCTGCTCGTTAAGAAGCAAACCTTTTTTCTTCCAAATAATATCTAAATGTAAAAGTATCAAAAGAAATGAAACTCTTGTAATTGATAATAGCGTACACCTCTTTTTTCATTAAATTTCTTTGATTTATTCTGATTTTCAATATTATTTGAAGTACATGGTTCATTTAGGATGTAATGTAGTGCTGGAAGATTGAGACACATCAACTTGAGCACCTTCTTCGTGTTCAGCTTCGTTTCCAGAATTATCAAGTTTTGAAGAATTTCTTCTAGTTCTTTATCTAATAAACATTGGTTTCCCTTGTATTTAGCATCCATCCGAAAATATTGCAAATTGCATGGTGTTGTACAAGTAAAAAACGACGTCATAGCACAAAGTATTCGAGATTTTTTTTTGGCTACCTATATTTTTACTTGTAGGTATTACGCCGATTTAGCTTACTAAAATTACTTCAAATGACGCACATGTTGCCATGTAAACAACTAAGCAATAACCTTGACTGAACAACATACCGCACCATCTAACAAAAATTTGTCGCAACTAGTAAATTTTAGCTATATTGTAGAGATATAACTGCATGCAAAATTTGAGCATTTATACACTTACTAACACAAGCAAAAATTAAATTGTTGTACATATACAACATTATGCAATAAAGGGTTAATAGTTTTTCAGCTAGAATTGATATTGGTTTCGCTCGATATCGAGCTCTAGAGGCTGGTATTTTTGATATTGGAAGTGATTTTTTCGGATTTTCTAACCGTGGTCTCTTCGTTTAAAGTACTTTCAGATTGAGGAAAACTTGGGAGTTCTATTTCATAAATAATATTTGGAGTAGTGTTCAAAATCTCACTATCAACTATATGGTTTTCCTGTATTTCTATAGGTGTATCTTCCAGAATATTCGCAACATCAGGAGTTTCAGACTATACCCCGTCGTAATTCGTAGTTAGTGGAGTACCAGTAATTACAATTTTTCCCCATAATGATAAAGCTTGCTTTTCCAATGCAGTCAGTTTAATGTCAATTTGAGGACCTGCACTTGTCCTGTTTATGATATTCCAAATTTTTTCTTGATTTCGCCCGGACAGCATATTTCCAGTCAGTAAAGCGCTGAAAGTTTGAAAAAATATATGATTTTTGTAAATAATTATAAATATATCTAACCTTTCTCCAATCTTCTGAAGTCATATGTCGGCCTTCAACACTCGAATTTAATTCATCAGTCAATTCTTGCCATTTTTTTCATATAATTGTCTTCTACAGTTGGATTAATAATTCCACTTCTAAACACATAATCATTCATTAAATAATTTAAATACATTTCGTATTGCTCTATTGTTGTGTTTCTCATTGGATTCATGCTAAAAATCGCATATCCAGATTTTATTGAATAAGCACTTGTTTGTATCTTACGAAATGAATAAATATATATTATATATTATAAAGTCCATAGAATCCGATATTAACATTTTTACAATGATGTCTGTGTGTCTGTCTGTGTGTGTGTATGTATGTATATTAGGTTTTTGGAGGCACGATTTCTCAAATTCTATAAGACTAAAGACCTGTTTGACTACGGATTAATAAATCTAACATTAATGGGAAGAGTTGAATAGGTTTTGGTACCAATTGGAAAACCGGAAGTAGTACTATCTTAAAAAAAATTCCAAACATTATTTTTTTTGAAAATTATTATTAGTATTAAAGAACGTAAAATTCTCTATTCGATACATTTTAAAAATTTATTATATGTTGTATATATCGAGGTAAAAAGAAATATATAAAATCTGTTGTAATAAATTTCAGAGCCTAAACAACTCCATAGTAAACATCAGATGTTTGTAAATGACAGAAAAATGTCAGTGTCAAAAACCAACAGTAGTTCATAAACCTATTTGGGCGGTATTGGCAGCTCAGTTCTAAAACTTGACCTTAAGTCTATTTTAAATAAACACATGACAGTGGATAAGAACCGATTCAAAATTTGTTATATTACGAATATGGTTTTATGTAGATTTAGGGCCGATATTTCCAGCTCCGGATAAACTGCTGAATAACAAATCATAGATTAAATTTATTCTAAGAATAAATTTGGGAATAAGTTAAAATGTGTATTTCCAAATGTTTTTATTCCATGGATGGTTATTCCAAAGTTAAAATGTTATGTAGCTTCCACATAACGTAAATGTCACTGTCATTCTATTAAATTAAAAACTAACAAATACAAGAAAATCGATGCTGTTGGAATCAAAGACAAAAATGAAGTTGATTAATATCGAATGCTAATAGTGGGACCAAACATAGGTGTGCGAAAACCCTGAAAATGAAATACGATGCAATAAAAAAGGGTTAAAAAAGGCTCCTGATCAGAAAATGCAATTATACATGATGGGTGAACTTTACTCACTAGGAAGAAAAAATATTACATGTTGTAAAATTAAATGTGGAAGGTTTACCCACCGGACATGATTTTTATAATTAGATGAATCAGTCTGTATGAATCAGAATATTATTAAATCTACAGAAAAAAAAATGGTTTTTGAGCAGTCACAAGAAAATGTTTGTTTTGGGCAATTTTATGAAGTTTAAGATAAACTAATTATTATTATTTCCTTGTAGAACATATGTAATGCACCGCAGTATGAAAATATTGTTTATGAAGTAGGTCAAGAATTACTTGCTTCACCAACAAATAATTCTTCAATTAATATAACGATTAACAATGACGACGAGCCAGAATCGTCTGGACTTGATATAAGAATGAAACAATTTAATTCTAATGTAATTTTACTTTATTATTTTGGAAACAATTTGTACAAAATATTATTTACTTACAGCCTAAACGTCGTGTTCAAAAATGGTCCAATGAACTAAAATCTAATAAATCAAATTTACTATACTCTAACCGACCTCGTACTGTTTACAAAGAAGGGAATATTAGTATATTCCATGACCTAGCAGACGGTAAAAAGAACTTGTAATTTTGCAAACTGAAGCATTAAAAAATGAAATGGAAACAAAAAAAATTCTTAATGATTTGCAATTGAAGAAAGCCGAAGAAGTTGAATTTTTAAAGAAAGAACGGAACTTAAAAATTGAAATATTAAAAAAGGAATTAGAAGAAAAAGAAAATGTCATACAAAGAAACAACGATGAGCATTTAATCAGAATGAAAATGTTAGAGAAAGAATTAGATATTTTGAAAAAGAAGTATACATAATTATTTGTTAAATTTAATTTTTATAGAATTTGTGTTTAATTAAGTACATAGTTTGTTATTTTGTTTTATTATTTAAAATTGTATTTATTATTAAAGACTTCCAAAGTAATGTATTAATTCTTGCTAGACATTATTATGCATTCGATTTGGTTCATTATCGAAATTTGGTTCATTTTCTTCCGCATCTACTTCATCAAGCACCACATCGGACAAGAAATCATTTTCTTTTGCGAGCTATTTTGTGTAATATTGCGACAATTATTATATGTAATGTCTTGCATTAAAGGAATACTGCATCGCATTCCTGTGGATAAAACTGGAAACCGTCTTTTCCAAATGCCGATAGTTCGTTCAACCAAATTTCTTGTTCAGATATGGCTCTCATTGTATAATTCTTCAGCATTATTTACAGGATTTGCCATTGGTGTCATTAAGCCGAATTATCGAATATAGTGCTATCGTGAGTAGAACCTGGCCATCTTGCGACTATGTCAGTTATAATGTAATCCGCATTACACGTTACTTGTACATTTAATGAAAAGAAACCCTTCCTATTTCGAAAAGTTTCTGCAAATTGCCCGCCTGTAATGATATTTATGTGATATGAATATAATTTCTAGTTTTTATTATTAACATATACCTGGTGATAACATTTTTATATGAGTTCCATCTGTAACGGATACAACACGAGGAAACCGAGCAATATTATAATTTTTTTGTTGCGTTCGCATTATTTCATTGTTATTCCGAGGCATGTATATGTACTGATCTCGCAGTGTTATAATAGCTTCTGTAATTCGTTTCACAATTTTTCCTGTCGTACTTTTATGTATTCCTGCGAAGTCTCCAATGCTATACATATAATTTGTTGCATAGAATCGCAGTGCTATTAATAATTGGAGCATTGGTGGTATCGCATGATTTCTGCAGAAATAATTTGAAATTTGCATGTACCTACATTTTTTTTATCTTCCTGGTCCTATTATACTATCTGGACAATGAATAGATTGTATTGTGAACTATTAAATGTTGAATTTGGTTTAGTATCTGATGCACAATATTTTTTGGAAGCCGAAAACAATTAAAAAATTCTAAATCATTCCAATTATTTAAATTGTCTGGCCTGACTCTAATAGTATAAGGTCTCTCAATATAATTAATAATTTCTTCATCATTATCGTCTAATAAAATTGTAAATTTGTAAAGGGTAAACTTACAGATGAACTGTAAGCTACAAATTTATAGAAATATGAACAGAATCGTGACCCACAAATGATAGTTTTGCAAAAATAAACATGGATGGCAGTATATGCTAAATAGTATTAGGGTACCTCTATATACAGGGTATGGCCATGGGCCAAGGTCGCCGCCATTTGCGGGCCAGTGTCAAACATACTGAGTATTCATTTTCTTATTTATTTGTAAGAAATGTGTTATTATATTATAAAGGAATGTTAAATAATCACATTATGAAACTATAAAGGTAATAAAATTCATTTATTTAAGAGATACACAATTATTATTATGACATAGATTTAGAAGTTATGTAGAGCATAGAACATAGGTTGTTATTATCACATTTAATTTAATAACTGTAGTTATTATTCACATAATAAGTATATATTCTAAACTCACCTTTTACAAATTTGAATGTTTGTGCTTAACATTGGTAATTTTTATGTTTTCAATATTGTCAGTCATCGTAGTCAGTATCTCAAGAAAATATACAAAAAAATAAAAGTATTATTTACACTTTAAATAAATATTAGAAGTATATTTAAATGTTTTGCATTAAAATAAAACAAATTCCATAGGTAGCAATGCATGGTTATCGTTAAGCCAAACATCAGTTACTCGGATAGTAAATGATATATGTGGTTTAATAACGAATCATTTATTACTTATTTGGGTAAAATATCCTACAAAGGGAAATGAAAAAATAATCACAAAGCAGGAGTAGGTACTTTATAAAGCAATTTGCCAAAATATCCCCTATATTTAACATTGTATATAGCTTTACGAGAACTGGAGAATCCGTGGAGTTTTAGGGGCAATTGACGGGCACGCACGTCGAAATTATAGCACCTCCAGCGTCAGATGGAAACCATCCTCCTTTTGTATATATAAATAGAAAAGGAAAACACTCTATTAATGTAAGATGGTAAGATATCACAAAAGATATGTTAATATTAATAATATGTTTAAAATTTACTTATTTTTCTGATTAGATATCTGATTCAAATGCAAAAATACTTGCTTGTTGCGCAAGGTACCCTGGTTCAGTTCACGACTCAGCAATATGGCAAGTTAGTCGAATAAAACAACACTTGATATCACAGTATGAAATAAGAGATACGCCACATCTAATTGGGGACAATGGATATCCGGTTGAACCATGGATTTTTACGCCTCTTGCAAATCCTGCTGATGGAACAGCAGAAGCTCGTTTCAGTCAACAATTGTGTTCTTCAAGACACGTTATTGAAAGAACTAACGGAATTTTAAAAGGAAGATTTAGATGTCTATCGAGACATAGTGTTTTGATGTACCATCGCACAAAAGGAACCAAAACAATTTATTCATGTTGTGTTTTGTATAACTTAGCACAAGCTGCCCGACTACCCATTGAAGAAACTTTTCTTTTGATTTTATTTTTCAGACATGCATGCGAAAAAAGTTTTTGGCACCACTTTAACTGGCGATTGACAAAATTTCAACTTTTTACTTATTTGTCATCATTATTTAAATTGCCACTCTACGTATACACCAAATTTCTTCTGCATTCTTTTTCTTCGAAATTTCATCATTCTCACTTGCATATTGATGATCTGTAATAATTTTTTTCATTTGTTTCCTAATAATTTTCAATATTTTCAACCCAAAAACTTAATAATTCATGTTTTATTCATGTTTAATAATAATAATAATAATAATAATAATAATAATAATAATAAATTTATTGCCCAACAGTTTACAAAAAAAACCAATTACAGGACAAAGATCAAAGAGAAATAAATAAATATATGAATTACATCAGTAAATAAATATAAATATAAATATAGAGCCATTCATCAGTGTTACACTCGAAAAATGTCTTCATAGAGTAGTTCAGCATTACGGCACATGGTATGTACTGGTGAACGTTGAAGAATGTTCGTACGGGTTTTGGCCAGATAGAATGTCCTCGAAAATCTGGAAGCAAATCTGGGAATATGGAAGGGGATGCAAGAAAGTAAATATGGTGCATCAATTTTATTGTGTATTAGCATCCATAAAAATCTAGAACAGGACGCTGCTCTTCTGTCCAACAAAGATGGTATAGAATGACGTTGTAGTAAGCTATTTTGATCAACTCCTCTTTCCGGATACACACCATCTAACTTGAATGACAAATTTTAGAAATTTCCGATGTACACGATCAAGAGCAATTGACTGATAGGCATAAAGAGGATACCAAATTAAACTAGCGTAATCAAATTTACTCATTACAAAAGCAAAGTAAAGTGGTTTGAGTACCTAATGATTAGTAAACATTTTTGCTATGCGCATTAAGAAGCCTAGGGTTCTGCTTGCCGAGTTACAGACATCCAAAATAAACAAAAGAATGTAGACTTGTTCTATTATCATTGAAAAACTTATAAAATAAGCAAAAAGATGAGACTATTTTTAACATAGGTTGCCTTTTAAAAAATAGTAATATCTATTGTTTTTAGATCGTCATAATAATAACATATTAACCATGGGAAGAGAAGTGAGAAATAGATACGTATTGAACAATTTGTCGATAATATACTTTATTAAAGGAAAGTAAACTATTATATTAAGATAAATAATTTCTTCATTATAGGTTCCTTATACGTAATATATTAATAACAAAACAAAATTGGGATTTTCAAATTTATATTTTGCTATTTCAAAATTGAGCCTCCTTTCCTCTAGCGCTAAATATTCTGAAATAGAACTTTATAAAATGTCTTTTAAATTATTTACATTCTCAGAATTATTTTTGGCCTCTTCTAATAATTTCCCCCTAAAATTGACAGTGGCTTTTGCCTGTTATCAATTACAATTGGTAACAATTAATTGCTGAATGTGTTATATAAATCAATCGCAGGTGAAAATTCCAAGGAAGTAATGAAAGAAGGTTCTTCTATGCTAATTTCTTCGTAAGAGGTAACTTCTTGGTGTCCGGTTACTAGAACTGCACCCCACACAGCAAGAGCTCTTTCTTCAATGTTGGTCATGCTCGTATCTAGTGAAGGTCCTGAACCAGTTTTCATCTTGTGTTCCTTTATTTTACGATATTAAGCCCTTGTAGCATATTTCCAATCCATAAAGGCGCTAAAAATATAGGTACATGTACGTAATAGTGTTTAATTAATATTTATGTCTCGCAAAACTTACTTTTAGCCATTCAGGTACACTCATAATTGGACCATCAGGTACTGCATTCAACTGATTAAATAAATTTTCCAATTTTTTTTTTTCTAAATTGCTTCCATACTTGGATATAGTGCCACTTCTAAATACGTAGTCATTTTCCATGCATTCTAAATAGATTTCATATTGCTCGGGAATAGTATTTTTTGTTCTTTTTCTTTTTTTCTGGTTTATTTCATTATTGTGAAAGATAAAAACATTTGAATACGTTTATAATAATTCATAGACAGTAATTTATAGGTTAGAATTGGCAAATATTATTTTTGATCAATTTATACTAGAATGTCTATTAACTTTAAATATGTACATACCTCATAGGGCCCACATAAATGATTGCTTGAAATATATTTTCTGACTTTAATCCATCAAGCAACGTCAGACACTAATAACAACTAGAAGAATGAAGTTATTGCGCAGTCATAACTACAGATTTTTGTAACAAAAAAACTGTAACCACGTTCACTACAGATGTTTGTTCAGAATTGCATTTTCTGTAATTTTGTAAGTCTTGACCTTACAGGTTTTACGAATTTAAAATTTTACGTCTAGAAAACAGAATCGCAGCATAAAACATAAAACCAAAAGCGAAAACTAAATACGATTTGTGAACGAGCCTTTACAATTCTGTATTCTACAGCATCGTTAATATTAATTTCTTCATAAGAAGGGCTTGAAGTTGAATCATCAAACAGCATTGTAGCTTTTTCTTTACAAAACATAACAAAAACAGTATTTAGTATTGTTAAATATTACATAATATTTATGAAACTTACCTGAAGTAAAATATTTCAAATTTTAATTAAAATTAAAATCAAAATGAATAAGCTTTCCGAGTTTACTCTCTTAACCTTGATTTTGTTGCCTTCTAAATACTGAAACGGCAAACAAAATATTTAAAATCTCATTGTGCATGACAGAACTTGAAATACTTGCTAACTGGCGGGAAATCGTAGAACTGTTCCAAGAGGATTTGATTTCTAAATTTGTTGGAACGCTGAACCGACAATTTTCAGAACTTAAAATTCTAGAATCCCGATTTCGAACGGCTTTAATCGCGCACTAGTAAACCTAGTAAAAGTGCCCATATAGAAATACAGTCTTCATAATGTTTAATTGGCTTTATTGTTCAATATGTTAAACTGCACAGTTTTTCATTTACATTTATAAGTTTTTTTCAATTCTGTCACTGTCTGTACCAGGGGATGGTTTTGCGATTCTATAAAATTTGTTTATTTCCAAAGATTAGGTTCGTACTGACAGTGTTTCATTTAACACTCCGTTTGTCACGCCCATTTAGTTACATCGATGGTCGCGCTGGATCTGTAAGATCCATCTGGCAAAATCAAAGGTGTCATCAAAAATAAAAAGAATAAAATGTTACATATACTTTCATAAGCTTTTATTAAATAAATAATTAAACACTTAAGTGGAATATGACAATAAAAAAATATAATAATTAGGATTTTATTTCAATTTTCGTCGTTAAGCGTTTGAGATTTCTAAATCAGTCTTTTATAAGATACGGAAAGTTGAAAAATAAAAACATTTATTCATCACTTCCTTCAGCGCTTTCGACTTCTTTAGAATGACAGTCATCGGTACAAAGTCACAGAGCTGAAGGTATAGATATTTACCACACGACTTGCACGAATACTTGGTCATTCTTCTTTTCTTTGTTTCAAAACAAGGCTTGCAGCGGTTTTTTTTTGTTGTCAGCCTTATTGATCGTTGCGGTTGTTGGTACGAGCAATTAGCTTAATTTTTTTGAATTCTAGTAGAAATCGTTTGTGGTAAGTTTGTGAGCAGCGATCGCTTTACTAATTGGTCTTCAATTAGTTATCCTGTTCTTTACTTCCTTCATTTCTTTAGGGATTTGCAATTTGTTTTTTTTTTCAATGTTCTCATGAAGGACGACAAACGATATTTTTCCGACAAAGTTTGAAGAAGTGTCCAATCGCTAAACCAATTGTCCGCCGTCACGTTATGACCTGTATTACGGATTGAAGCAATTAATCGCTCTACCACATCAGTGCTTTTGTTGCTCACTTGGAAAGGTCCTTCTGATTGTTTACCAGCATAAATCTCCATATTACACGTATAGCACATCTTGGAATCAACTACGGCAAATATTCCATATTTAGCTGGTTTGGATGTGATGTACTGAATAAATGAGCATCTACCACGAAAGGCCTCTAACTTTTCATCAATCGTCACATCTGTCCCAACAGAGTAACATGACTGGCATTTTTTATAAATTTTGTAAATAATTGACGAACAGGTGCCAGGCGATCAATTTATTTACGTTCTTTGCGAGTTTCTGGGTCATCAAATCATAACTTTTGAAGTAAAAATCGGAACCTACATAAACATAAACTCATTGTTAAACGAAATATTTCTATGTCCTGGGGATCTTCTAAGTTAAAATACTTTTGGGAAGCCATGTGGTTTCTATAATTAGTAAGTAAAGACTTTATTTAGCCAGAAAAAGACGTAGAACTGAAATAACACGTATTAAAAAATATTCAGCGGTTTGGTCGCGATGGATCTGTGAGATCCAGAGACCATATTTCACCTACAAACTTTACAAGAGTAAATATTGTTAGAGAAATATAATGGACTATTCTAATGTACAAATATATATATAAAAATAAAATGAACGAATTAGAAATACTTACAAATTTGATCGCGTGGGATCCGAGAGATCCAAGGGCCTCCCAACACACTGTAATAGACAAAGACCAACTGGTTAAAATGACACGCCAAGTTAGGAGGATAGAGGGGGGGGTCATCTCTATCACAGAATACAGAACTCTACCAGAAGCGAAACTCTTGTCGGTTCCTTTGCTCTTCTGAATATGAGTATGCTTTCTATGACTTTGAAGCTACTGGACATTTACATCAGTAAAACTTACAAATTCATGAGTATACAAAGTTTTCTATTTTTTTCCACATGATTTAAGATTCCTACTGCTAAATTTCAGTACATAAAATAGACGTAAACGTATATACAATTTTATTAAATAAATATATAAATCAACTGGGAAATTGGAACACGGATGCTGAAAATCAATGTTTTTACACATGTTGTGACGTGCAACCCCCGCCGCGTGAGCGATTGGGGTTACTTTTACGCACCCTAGGGGTACGTTCAGAAATAGTATTCTTGGGTAGAGTGAAGTATTGGATGGGTGTGGTGACGTCATTACCTAGAGTGTGTCGAGAGTGTACTTATTTTCTGAACGATTAAGAGTGAGATTCCTAACCACATTTTTTCATACAAAACATTTTTTTTGTGAATTCTATTGTTTGGTCATGAATTTTAATACAATTACAACAGCTTTGACAATTATAACTAGTGATTTTATACTAGAACCACTAGAATCAGGAGATAATGATAGTGAAGAAGATAATCATTTATTACTGCAAGTGATAAGTAGAAAAAGAAAATTGTTCAATAAACGTACTCCAATACGTATTAAGTTTTATATGGAAAATGTAGTATCTAATTACAATACACAAGAATTTCAAAGGCATTTTCGTATAACATATCTAGGTTATCAAGCATTACTATCTAAAGTGGGGCCACTATTAAAAAGAAATTCCGAGGTAGGAAGGTGTACCATAGATGTGGAAAAACAATTGCTCTCTGTCATATGGTTACTGGCTACGCCAGATTCATACAGGTAAGAGATATGCATAATCCTCAATTTTTGTGTGTAACAATACATATATTTTATAGATCTATCGGGGAACGTTTTAATATGGGCAAATCATCACTATCTGCGTCATTTATGCGTGTTATTAAGTCTCTCAATGAAATAGCACCACAAATCATAACATGGCCTTCAGGAGATCAACTCCAAATCATCGAACGTTCTTTTTTTCAAATGGCTGAAATACCTGGTATTATTGGAGCAATTGACGGAACGTTTATTCCAATCAAGGCTCCAAAACTTGATCCTGAAATATACATTACAAGAAAATGTAATTATGCTATTACACTTCAAGCAGTATGCGACAATACTTTAAAGTTTACAGACATTTTTGTGGGCTTTCCGGGGTCTGTTAGTGACACACGTATATTTAAAAATTCTGATTTTTATAAAGAAGTTCAAAGAAACAGATTGTCTTTTTTTCCTAACAACGAATTTATTTTGGGTGATAAAGTCTATCCAGTCTTGAAATGGTGTATTTCACCATATATAGATCACGGAAATTTAACAGAAGCTCAAAGAAACTTCAATTTACTTGTATCACAAAGTAGACAAACTATTGAAAGGTCATTTGCGCTTTTATTTGGAAGATTCAGACGGCTTAAGTATCTTGACATGAACAGGACAGACAAAATACCTGCCACTGTATTAGCCTCATGTGTTTTACATAATATATGTTTAAATTATGAAGATTTGTTGAGAGAAGAATACATCCGAGAAGGTATGAATCATGTTTATGAAAACAATGATGTCAACATACACCATAATGATAATAATGAACGAGAAGGTAGGGATCGGAGGGATCAACTGTGTCGAATATTATTTGCCAATGTATAAATAAATATAACAAACATGTTTATATATAAATGTATTAACATTTGTAGTACAAAATAAAAATAAATATTCAGTCTTTTGATATAAATAAAAAAATTCTTTGTCTACCAATAATAAATACACTTATACTGCGTTCGCTGAAACGAGCGAATGTGGAACTAATTCTTGAACAGAGACGTCATTCTATTAGTCAAAACAGAATAGATTTAGAGCCAAACCAATAGACATCACTTGTTTCTGTTCAAGAATTAGTTCCATTTTCTCTCGTTTTGGCGAACGGAGTATAGTAATCAAGGTATGAAATTAGGGTAATTTTGCGAGGAGGGCATCCATTTTTTTATTAAATGCATCTGTAGCTCGGTCCCTTGCATGGATTAATTCTCGATGACGACGTTCTCGGGCTTGTTCTCTTTTACATTCATTTTCCTTCATCTCTGTTAACAACCGTTCCATTGAATTCGGCTTCTTTTTAATTTTGGGCGATTTTTGTTTTGCACTAGTCTCAACATCTAGTACATCGTCCTCTAATTCTTGTCCATCATTTTCGGCTACAAAATATTTATGTTTAAATTTGTACAAAAAATATAATACGGTTATTTATTTACTTGTGTCTCCTCTCATAGAAGCAGCAACTGCAACCGGAGTAACGTTCGGCTTCTTTCCTAACAAATCGTTCATTTCATCAAAAAAATCAAATTTGATGCGTTCTGCACCGCTGCTACTGTCTTTCATATTGTCAACTTTTTTCATGTATCTCATTTTAAGATATTTCCACTTATCTTTGCATTGTGTCGAAGAGACGATATAATTGTTTTGTTTCATTTCTTCTGCTATTTTAACCCAGATTTTTTCATTCTTTATAGTTGTAGATTTAAAAAGATTTTCATTCTTGCCGTATAGATGAATGAGCATTAATATAGCGTTTCGATTCCAATTGGTTTTTAAATTTTCATTGCTTTTATGTGTATCACAAGTGCCAGCAATAGCATCTACGCCACTCGTGTTTTCCTTATTTAGAATTAGTACATTAAACTTTTTTTGAACGTCATCACTAAGTGGTACTAGGAAGCAGTCACCATCTAAAGTAAAAATTAGTTAAATTCAGTAATGAACTTAAATTATCTATATTTTGAATACTAACCTTTTTTACGTCGAAGACCTATTTGCTCATTATCAATGTATGGCTTATTATCTATCATCATTACTGCATAATCTAATACATTTATTTCTTCACTGGTCTCCATTTGTCACCAATTTATTTTGTTTTACAATACGTTCACAGGAGGACAAGAACAAATTTATAACCCATAACAAGCACATAACCTTTATCTATAGCGTTACAAAACACATTGCGCATGCGGGGCGACAATCGCCCATGTCAGTGAGTGGGTTGATGTAGGTGCGCTCTGGGCGAACATCCAAGTAATTTCTGAACGCTTGTAAAAGTGTACATAGGGTACACTTTTTCGAATATTTGAACGGGTTGGAGTTACACTAGAGTAACTTTCGCTCTAAGTGTGTTATTTCTGAACGTACCCTAGCTGTTTCGGTGTGCGGCCGCTAGCCTTTAAACAGTGGAGGCGGGAGCGGGTTAAGTTTGGTGGACAACCCGAAAAGGGGTTGAATGGGCGCCACGTAATTTTTGTCCGGTAAATTACGAAAAAGTTTTAAAAATAATGTTTTACCTACCGTGACTATAAAATATTGCCTGAAAACGAAAGAAAGGCTTGTACAAATAAAGACTCCAGAGCTAAGAATGATGATATTTAATAAACGTAAATTTAAAATAAAGATAAAGAAAAATGTATATAAATGTGAACAAATGGGACGACGCGGATGTATCCGAACCCGACAATACAGCTGTACGCCGAATGTTGGCCAACCGACGACGCAGGGCAAGTACAGCCAGTTGATGTTCGAGAACGAGTAGTCCGCGACGTATCGTAAAGTAAACGGATTTAAGCAATCCACAATATATATATATATCACCAATAATAATAATATCCTGAAAAACAAAAGAGAATATTGCACTCCAAAAGTGAATGCGCAATAAAAATGAACAAAATTAAGGTTAAACAAGGTTTCAACCGTCTTCAGTGCCTCAATAAAAGTTGTTAAAAAAATATAAATGAATGTCTGTAATACTTATCTTTAGTGGCGGTGAGGTAGCCAGGAATGGTGGTGGGGGATGACTGCAGTCGGTCGGCGGAATGCGGACGATGGCAAGTAGCGCCACACCAGCTGGAGATGTCCACCCCGTAAACTAACTATCCCCCGACGATGCCTTCAGCCCGTGGCGAGATGTTGGAAATGTAATGAACAAAAAGAATCGAGTCACGAACCACGTGCACTTAAATTGATCCCCACGTGGGAATTCCGTGGGAGGTTATCCAAACTGATTCACAAATCACCAAAAACCTCCCAACGGAATCTGTAATCCGGCGAACTGATCCCCAAACAAGGGTAATATTCACAACGAATATTTCACACTCTACCGGAATTACTTTAAAGTGATTGCCGACTCGCAACTCATTTTTTTTTCGACGCGTTCCCCCGCTTGAAGTTACTTACGATAAGTCACCGGATCTTACTTAAGGCAGAGAAAAATAACTTTAAATCCGGAAAGAGAGAAACCTTGCGCACAACAAATCTGCTTAAATAAAACGTGTTACGTTCATAATTTTTAGTATAGGATAGGGGTAATTTAAGGATAGTAGGATAGGATTATAGTTGTAAATTATTGTTTTAAATAAATAACTAAACTAATGCGACAATATACCAAACCAATTTAAATCCCTTTATTTACCAATCAATTTCAAAATTTACCGCCGTCACACTACGTTGTAAACGTAGCGCTCAGCTTATGCAGTCGCCGTAAAGACAACTCTAATTAAGAAATGTCACCAATAATTAACCTAAAACTGAAACTAAAATACTAAATTGCAAATGGACTATTTAATTTTGAAACAAATGAAGCTACAGAATTTAAAAGAAAATTTAAGTAAGGGAATTTAACAAAACTATGAAAAGGATTAAGTATAAATAATTTTATTACGACAGAATACATTGTTTTTAAGGTCATGAATGGAAAAGCGGGAGCGGCAGGTATAAAGTAAGGAAATTGGAACAAGGGACCAAATTAGAACGTAACAATGTATACAATATTACCAACGCCATTTAACGTAATATTTTGAAAAAATATAGACCGCTAGTATGAACAAGTGATTAAGGGTGATTAGCGAGCATTTGATTATCATTGTTTTATCTCTTTCAATCGTTTATGGATCATTTTAGAGAAAATTACTTCAAGTAATAGTTATAGAAAAATGAATTACACGCATCTTTTATTTGAAGTATTTTTGCCTAAAATAATCTATAAACGATTGACAGAGATAAAACAATGCTAGTCAAATGCTCGCTAATCACACTTAATCACTGTTCATACTAGCGGCCATTGTTACTAAATTAAACACTAACTTTAGTGCAATGTTTTAAGTTGACCTAAATAAGAATGATGTGTGCTATAACGCCTTGAAATGAAGAAATATATTTGAATCATCTAATTGTTAATTGTATTTTGAAAAATCAGTACAAATATCACATGAATGTACTTTTAAGCAAGTGTTAATTAAATAACCAACAACATATTTAAATGCATTCTGTTCCGGTAGAGTTTTGTGTTGATAATCTGAATAAGGAAGTTTGAATGACTGAATTGGCTGATAATTTATTAACGTCGTATTTTCTAATTCTTTACCTTCTGTAAACTTGCTTACACATGCTAGTAAATTATTGAAATCTTCTTCACCGTTCAATTTACTTGAATGTAAATAGTCCGAAATAAATAATTTTTTATAAGCTCTTGTAAACTGTATTGGTGTAGGATTTACAGAATTACCACTCTGCTGTATAACAGTACCAAAATAATTTTCAAGACAATCTTGATTGATTCGTCTAGTAAAAAAAAAAACCAAAATTATTTTTAATTGTTGCCATAACAACATTAAAGATTTAATTGTGACTTTCCAAAAATTAATACATTTAACATACTTTGTTACATTTTTACCATTCTTGTTAAAAACAACTGTTTAGAAAGTTTAAAGTTTTTTGAAGGAACCGAACCTGCTCGTCTTTACCTGAATAAGTCTGGATAATTTTTTTATCTGCATGTAATGTGGAAGAATTAAATATATCAAACAATGTATCAAATAATGAAACTAGTTCCATGGTTCCTATTGATTCTTTTGGCAAGCATCCTAAATGCCTATAAATATTTAAACCAGCAGCAACTGTTGCACTTAGTACTTGGATAGCATATTTTACCCTCATTTTTTCAAAATCTGTCGGATATATATGGGAATTACTAAGTTTAGGTGCCAATCTATTTAGTAGTTGTTTATCATTATTATAAAATTGTTCAATATATTTCCATGAAGATTTGTTTCCATTCCAATGAAATTCATTACACATTAGCATGTTACGAACTGCTTTAATCAAATGTGGTGGGTCGAAGTAATATAACAATTCTTTATTTCCCAACGTAATTTTGGGATTCTCTGGAGTTCCACCTACTAATATAAATAGATTTATAAAGTTGCTTCCCATATCAGATACCAAACACACAATATTTAAGCCAATTTCAGACAATTTCTCAATAAATATTTCTAAAGTTTGTTTCATCTGAAGTGCACTACAAGTATTGGATAAGAAAATATATCCTATTGGCTGTTTCCATTTATTTTTAATTCCGCGAATCATAATTACAGCTGCACTATTAGCTGGAATTGGAGATGTTTTATCCCATCGTTTTCAAATCTTATCACTTCATCATTACCGTAATTGTAAAATAAATTAAACTAATTTCATCAACACAGAGACAACATAATTTATCTTGTTCCTCCATTCCTTGTACTTTTAGTTTTAAAAACTGAAATAAGTATTCATTATACCCCGGAATCAAATGAAACCCGTGTACAAACTTTTGCAGAACTATTATAAGTAGATGGTAAAATATATAATTTTCTTAAATATTGGTAAGATCGTGGACCAAGAAAATGCAAATATAACGCAGTTCTTTTAAATTAATCAGAAAATCTTCTTCCTTGAGCTTGCTTATCGATCAAATCGGCCTGAATGTTTACAAAATTTCATAAATGTAATGATAGAAACAATTGGCATATTTTTTTAAAATTTTCCAATGACGGTTCCTTACATTCTATTTCTTTTTGTAAATTTGATAATTCTTCAAGTTTTTTATGTTATCTTGCATTTTCCTCTTTGTCGGACTTTCTGCAGATAAATAAGGAGGTGTTTGTGTTTCACTTGATGACATAAGTGGTTCCGTTTCTTTTAAGGAAGAAAATTCGGCTTCCATGTCTTCAACAAAATGAAGCCATGACCCAGCTGTCGAAGTTGATGGTTTTGGCTCGATCATTGACGCGTTAGAGACTGGTTCATTCAATGGCATACTTGTTTCATTAGTTTCAGTTGTAGAAGTTGTCTGTCCTAGCTCGCTTACTACACTACTGATAGTTACATCTAAAACGTATGTACATTGCATTATAAAAAGATAAAATATGCTAATGAAACTTTACGAAAAAATAGAGCATGCACGTACCTAATGGCAACGATAAATACAATTTTGGAACAGCGGTAGGAAGCAGTCGATTTTTACTAGGTCTCACATACATATTATTGTCGAAATGCGTAGAACGTATGTGACGTGTTTTGTGAAAACGAGATAAATCTTCTACAAGTAATTTTTCTTGCCCACAAGCCTTTAGCCACAGTGCACACCTAACAAATATCATTCTTATAAGAAAGCCATCTTCAGTCAAATATAGAAATATATAAACTGACGAAAAACAGAACAAAAATAGACTGAAATTTCTATAATAAAAAAAGTAAAAATGTTCAACAGTAGTTTTTTCATTACAAGTGTTAGAATTTCTTAATTATAAAAATAAAAAAATCTGATGTGGCCAGCACATAACCTCTCGCCGTATATTTTACCTGGCTGTATGCATAAAGCAAAGAATATTTTTATAAATACACATAATATATTCATATAAATCTATGACGTATAAACTTCTTTATTATTCAATAATAGCATGTCTCAACATGAAGATATTTTACCATAAATTATGTTACAATAAATTACAAAGTAGAGTTTACCATATATAAATATTAGGCTGGTAACAGCAATTTTCAATTCGAACAACGTTGTTTACTTTCTCTTTATATTCTTCTAGTAAAAACATTAATTTTGGGCGGTCTAAAATGTATATATGGATTGTGCATCTATTCTTACATATCTTCTTTTACATTTTATTTTTTCATACATGTTATATCTAAATAACACTAATTCCCTTTAATAAAGTGACGGACAGATTGCACTCCGATTATTCTTATATCGATGTGTAATTTTGTCAATATTTACAACTTACTTGAGAAGAATTTGATAGCTTTTTCGCAATTCAAAGTTACTCTAGTCTATAGTACTGGTGTACATTGTCCCATAATGTTTGAAACAAATTTAAGTCCTTCAACCTAGACTTGTCATCTCCATAATAGTCACAGATCAAGCATAAAGGGATTCTCCAAGTACATTTTTCTTTCATTACTCATTATTTCTAACACTGACATTTATCTGTCAGTTACAAATAATTTAAATTATCAACTATTTTTCATGGCATTCTTTCGGCTGTCAAATTTATTACAACAGATTATTTTATATATTTTACTTCTTTTATCTCTAAATCTATGGAATATATAATAAAATATTTAAATGTATCAGATAGAGAATTTAATTTTCTTTAATATTACCACGAAAAATTTTCAAAAAATAATATTTAGAAGATTTTTTTTCAAGAATCTTCTACTTCCGGTTGTCCAATTATTACCAAAACCTTTTCAGATCTTCCCATGAATGTCCGATTGGGAAATACGTTGTTAAACAAATTTTAAGTCTTATAGTTTTTGAGTAACCGTCCTTCCAACATCCCACACACACACACACACATCCACACACACACACACACACACACACACACACACACACACACACACACAGAGAGAGAGACATCATCGTAAAAATGTTAAAATCGGATTGTAGGGACCTTAAAACATGCTTATTCAATAAAATCTGGATATGCGATTTTTAGCATGAATGCAATACCTCTCTTATCGAGAGGTAAAAAATAATTAAATATTTTGACATATTAAAAAATTTTGGTCATTTTTGAAGTAAGCTTTCATTTTTCAATTTGAGGTGTACTAACGGCGAAATATCTCAAGTTATGCTAGTACGCTCTCCTCTGTCACCCTTTTACCATGCGCTGCTGCAAGAATTATACATATATATATATATATATATATATATATATATATATATATATATATATATATATATATATTACACGACATATTACCCATTTCTGGGTGTACCAATCTGCTTTGTACACATATTTCGCTAATGACAAATTTGTATCGTGCGGGTGTTTACCAGGCGCAATGATAAGAAATGATATCTATAAAAGATAATTATTTTCTTTGAAAACCTTTTTTGTTGGTATTTACATTATTTGGAAATCGATTAAAATGAACAATAAATGTTGTGTTACGGCAATTTTGATAAATATGAATACTTTTCTCCATCAATTGTTATTATTACCTAATTGAATTGGTGATTATATTATTAAGCATTTCATTGTTGTCATCAAAACAGATTTAAATCTCACATGATTCAAATTCATTTTAAACCAAAATATCATAATGGACGCATTTAATTAAATGTGTTTTGTAATCAACACGGATTATTTAAATTTCATATTGCTAATCGGTAATATTTCAAAGGTATACAACTTGTATTTTAATACATTAATTCTACATTATTAATTCAAATTTACAAATTATTCCTTTTGAAGCTTCATTGAGAGATACACAAAAAATATCTAATGCATACAGATATTTATAATTATACGTACAGATTAGTTGTAAAACGCTGAATTATTTAACTATTACAGTATATAAATCTTAACAACGTGCAAATCAACTAATTCTTGAAATGGTATGGCCAGCGCGGAATCCGGATCTGAATCCAATTAAACATTTGTGGGATATACTCGGCAGAAAAATTCGGAATCGTGTGCCTGCTCCCAGCATCTTGCAACAACTTCAGGAAGCACTTAAACAAGAGTGGAATGATATTCCTCAAGAGGACATTAGAAAGCTCATCTGTAGTATGCCTCGACGAATAACAGGTTATACAAGTTCGCGGGGGCAATACGCGTTATTAGTTTGTAATTTTAACATTTATTCGGGTCTATTCTGTAAAAAAAAGCGTTAAGAATTTATGCGTTAAAACTTGGAGTTAAAAAGTAAATTTTAACGCTGGTGTCAATACTACATAGTAATATTTGTATTCCATAAAGCGTATTTTAACGCCTACGTTAAAATACTAATAGTTAACGCAGGTGTTGAAAGTTTAAAAGGAAGTTAGCTGTATGTAATGCGATATTTCTAAAAACATTGAGTAAATGTTGATTGAATAGTGTGGTTATGTGTCAGGGTGTATTGTGTTGTGAATTTTATTAACAACAACTTGAAAAAAGGTTGTGCAAAACAAGTTTTAAAATGGAAGAAACAGTCACCACAGGTAAGTTATATATGGCATACAATTATTTACTTTAATATATAAATTTTATTTATTTTAGGAAACGTAAAGAAAAGAGGCCCACGAACAACAAAGAAACAATTAGAAATAATGGTGAACTTTTTAGATACCAATAGATTGCTATTGGCTAGTAAAATAGAACCCAAAGATGTGAATCAAAAAAAGTTAGAATGGAACGAATTAGTACGTCAATTAAATTCATGTCCACAAGGGCCTCAAAAAACATTAGCAGAATGGAAACAAGTACTTCTCAAATTATAGGATGTAATAACTGCACTTAATATTATTTATCTGATTTTAGGTTCTAAAAGAATTGAAAACAAACACCAGACGCAAAGCTAGAGAAATTTTCGTAGCACAAAATGCTACAGGAGGAGGATGTCAAACGCAAAAAAAACTTTCGGATGTTGAAGAACGATTAATGGGATTATTATCCAAAGTGACAGTGGAAGGAGCTCCTATACCAGAAGCAGGCCTTCCTCTTGTTACTTCTGATATAGAACAATGTTTTTCTTTCGAAGAAATAAATAATTTGGTATTAGTATTACTAGTTTTGAGTTACATATTGTTATTATATTAAATTTTTATTTTAGGAAAACACGTTAATTTTGCCGGTAGCGCATACTGAAGAGATTATACAGGAAATAAATATGGAGGTAATTAGACTTCAAAGAATAATAATTTACAGCGTCCATTCATATTTGATGTTTTTAGCAGTCGAATTGTTCTACTCCTTCAGGTACAAAAAAATACACCAAACCTAAAAGAAAAATTGTAGCTAAAACTAATTGCCAGTTACCAAAATTATTAGAGCAACAAATTACAATTACCGAAAATTTATCAAAATCGGTAGACAAATTAAGTGATGCTATTTTTGCTCTAAGCAATTCCATTGAGAAATTAGCAGTAAAATAATTTTTTTTTTTCATTTATAAACTATATTTTTCAAAATTTAACATAAAAATACAGAAATGTTTGTTTAGTTATTTTTATACATTAGTATATTATTAGTTGTGAAATAAACATACTAAAAAAATAGTGTTAGTTAATTATTTATTTCATTTACAATCCTTATAATATTATTCCTCACGCGAACTCCTTCAGCATGTCGTTGACCATCATAAATATTAGCATTGCCATCTACAAGAATTAAAGAAATTTATTCCATTAGTACTATTATAAAATTTAGAACATTACCATGAATTGGTATTTGAATTTGATCGACATCAGCTGGTAAGTTGTTATCATCTTCTGGTATTTCTACATTAAAGTTTAGTGCAATGTTATGGAGTACAGCACATGCATTTATAATCATTCCTGCTTGTATAGGATGATAGTTTAAAGTTCTATGTTTCAATAAAGCACGAAATCTACTTTTTAAAACTCCATTTAATCTTTCAATTGAATTTCTAGCTGATGTATGAAATTCATTATAAAGAGCTTCTGGTGACCCGTTTGCAGCTCCATCTACAGGGGTCATGAGCCAAGGCTCTAACGGATACCCAGAATCTCCTAAAATACATATTTCCCATACATTGTTCATTAATTTAAGATTTTGTTTAAATAATTACCCAATAAGAATGTGTCATTAAAGCGTCCATTAATAAATGCTGTTTCTAAATGCCTCTTTATGGATGATGTTTGCCAAATTGCTGCATCATGAGTAGATCCCGGATACCTTGCGTTTATATTTATAATATTCAAATCGCAATCACAGATCTACATATTTAAACACAAATAAAATGATGTTTCAACTTATTACGATTATTTCCAAAATAATTACAATTTGTGTATTAATACTTGGATACCCTTTTCTACAGTAATATACTCTTCCAGGGTAATCAGGATCTTCAGCAGGAGGTGCAATAATAGCAATGTGGGTGCAATCAATTGCACCTATAATGCCATTAACCCCATATTTTTCAAAAAATCTAATAAAACCAGAGAAAATTTTAAAACCCCTATTGTAAACATCTGGAAAATTCAAATAAGATTTACCTTATCTTATTTGCATTTATAGAGATATCATCAGTAGGAAATTTAATTATGGTTGGCAACAATATTTCATTTATTGCTGTGGTTACTTGAATTATACTGCGACTTACTGAAGGTTGGCTCATTGGCATTCCATAATTAAAACCAACAGCGTGTTGGTAGCTACCGTGCCCATAAAAATGCAATACTGTCATAATCTTGAAAATGAAATTCAAACATATAAAATATATTACAATCGTTAATTTGAATGACTTGCCTTCTGTTCAGGAGTTAAACCAGTTGATCGTTGAGGTTGTCTTATATGTGGCACCAACTCATTGAATAAATATCTAACAGAGTCTTTCGACAATCTAAAATGTTTGATAAACATTTTATCTGTAAAGTTGAAGGGATCACTTTCATCTCGCAAACTACGTAAAAACATTCTGTTTTCATGTCTGAAGCATTATGTAACAAAAATTATGTGCATGTATTGAGTAGTACGTAGAGAAAAATAATTGCACAAATAAATTTGATATTATTTACCTTTGAATAATGTTTTCTATTTCATTTAAAACAAAAATATTCACTATATTCGCCATTTTCTTTATTTTAAAGTCGGTGGTTAATTGTTAACACTAGGTACTTGCCATGGGTTTAATTTATTGTGTTTAACGTCAAAAATTAACACTAGGATTTAATTATTTTAACGCTTTTGTAGTTAAAGAATTCCAAATTTAGTTTTAACACTTGTGTTAAAATATTAACTCTATCCTTGAATATAACGCAGGTATTTAAAAATTACAGAATAGACCCGATTATGTCTTTATTCATTATTATTCAAACTATATAATTCAAACTGCGAACTTTCTCAGAATTTGATTGCTAAAAGAAGTAAATATTACAATGAGTTATTTATTATCTTTCTACAAGTAATTACCAAATTGCTTTTTCGTGGTGTGTCTGAAATAATTATTTCATTTTCCTCTACTGAGTTTACGGTATTATCTCGGGTATTATCATTCGTCTAAAAACATTTCTAACATAAATAAAAATGTAAATTTGGATAGTACTTTTGATGCACTGTTTACCTCCTACAATTTCAATAAATTTCGTTCTAAAGAAAGATGTTCTATTTAAAATTATGTACAACCTGAGTACTTAATTCATTATCATCGATTATGCCAACTTCTTTACAATTATGTACAACCTGCATACTTAATTCTTTAGCATCAATTATACCAGCTTCTAATATAGGTCTATAGAAATAATATTTTATGGGAAAAACTTTATAGCTCAGGTGTCTCATCTCGGTTTATAAAAATTTTGCAATCGTTATATAGAAATGCCGAACTGCAGGTAAAAATAGCAAATAATGTTTCCGACAAGATTAACATCTCGGAAGGCGTCCTTCAGGGCGAGTTACTTAGTCCTTTATTATTTGCAATGTTTATAAATAATTTAGAGGATCATCTGAGGGCAGCGGAACTTAACGGTATTAGTCTAGATTGTAATAATGACCTAATGTTTCTTGCTTATGCGGACGATTTGGCAATTCTAGGTTACTCCGCTATCGACATCCAAAGAAAATTAAATGTGCTCAGAGATTATTGCAATCTAAACGGTCTTACGGTAAATATAGACAAGTCAAAGGTCATTATTTTTCATAAAGGCCGAATACCAAAAAAACATCCGTTGATTACCTATAATAATCAAAAATTAGAAATTGTAGATTCCTTCAATTACTTGGGTGTAATATTTTCACCATCAGGTTGCTTCAATAAAGCGGCAGTAAACAGTATTAATAAAGGTACAGTTGCAATTCAAAAAACTAAAAATATTCTGAATAAGGCCAAATCCACAGGCTGGTCAGAAAAAATCAAATTATTAAAGTCTATAGTTAATGCAACAGTGTTATATGCCTCTAGTATCTGGGGATTAAATGTACTGCAAACTCTAGAAAAATGTCAATTGAGTTACCTTAAGTCTATTTTCCTTTGCCCCAGAAACACTCCAGGTTTCCTTTTAAGACTAGAAACTGGCATTACAAGTATAGCGGTAGATGTTTGGAAAGGAGACCTTAATTATTGGAAAAAACTGCTATATATGGAAGACTATAAACTCCCCAAAATAATATTTCTGAGATTACTGCAAGTTGATAAATTGAAAGCAAGTAAACCAACTTACAATTGGGCCACACAGATTAGACTTTTCTTATTAAATTTAGACTATGAGGAGATATGGAAATTTCAAACAATAAATAAAGCTAAAATTGATGAAATAATAGAGAAATATACACAATCTTTGGTAAACAAAGACATTGAATTAGCAAGTGTATCAAATTTTAATAATCATTATAAATTTTTTATTCTTAAGAGCATTCTGTACACTTTGTGTTAGTGGTGCGCTGCGGGGTCGGTTGTTGCTTGTAGGCGGAGCTTATTAAGGGTCACAGATAGTTTTCAGTCAAGAATTTTATGTTTCCAGGTCCAGGCAAACGAAAGCGAAAAGACGTGAGACAGCGCTTATCTATACGAGTAATATCACTGCCTCGTATATTACCATGTAATACTGAAATTATTATAAAATATGATTCAGAATGGAATTCTATGATAAACTAGGTAATAAATAAAATATATGTTTATGTTTCTATTTAAAATAATAAACATTAGCCCAGTTCTTTATCATATTGTAATTATTTGTAATTTTTCGTATTATTTCAGTAATATTCTCATAAACTATTATACCAAAATTACTATAACATCAAATTGAGACATCAGAAAATCAAAAATATTTTTTTCAGGAAATGTATGTACCTGAGATTCTTCAATACGAGAGAAACATATAATTATGTAGGTATTTCCTTTAGAATAAAAATATTTTACTCGAAATCAAAGTATAATACAAAAGACAAGAATTTCATTCTTTCCTAGAATTTACTTACCTGGTTTTCCCAAAGAAAATGGAAACATCTGTATATAATTGAACTTAGGATTAAAATATTTAAATACAATACATACAAATTTTAATCCCATGAAATAGAATCTTTAGAGACAAAAATTACATTTTCTTGGAAGAATTAAATATCAACTTTAGAAAAATTGTGTTACAATATATTTTAGAGTGTGAATATTTCACTTACATGAAGTAAACATACTGCAGGCAATAAAATATCGCCAGTAAATTATAATTATTATTATTAGGTAGATACAGGAATAAATAAATAAATATTTTTTAATAATTTTCACATTTAATTTTTTAATATACCTGAACAAACCAAAAATGTAAATTAAAATAATTTTTTTACACACAATTTTTTTGTTTGGGCCTCTGTGATATATTGTGGATTTCTTATTTCCATATTTCTAGTAAAGCGAGGATCCACAAGTTCCGGAAGAACGCAGTTTAAATAAAACTTCTCTAAATGTGGAAACATATTATTCCAGAATTCCTCATTTTTCTTAATATATTCTATTTTTATAGGATTAGTTTCATGCCCAGTCCACACTCCAAATATACAAATGCTTCGTTTGGTGATATGAAGCTGACCTTGTATTTGGTAATACCAACTGTGTTTTTTGTTTAAATTATATGTCTTGGTCTTGTCATCGTAAGTCCAAAATGTTACCTTTTTCATTTTGATTGCGTCTTCAGGATGAAGTTTGTATGAACCGTATGGACACTTTACTTCTACTAATGTATTTTCATCAACAATTCCATCAGGTGTTGCTCCAAATATGGTATATTTTCATCTATAAATAGACCGCACGGATTAATTTTAATTTTTTCTTTTTCGGATAAACATTCCAAAGCTGATGCCTCCTTTTCTTTTCCATGACGAAGAGATGGTACATTGGTCAAATCGCTTTTGTACAATAGTTTTTCCACTAATTTACCGCAACTAGTAGAGTCTCTACGTTTACAAATAGTAGCAAAATTAGAGGCTGTTAATATTTTCCTTCTTTCCTCCATCCAAATACCACTACCAGCTTGCAATAATGTTAGTTTCTCTAACTCGTCTCTCTCTTCTTTTGTTTTTTGTAATTTACTTAAATAAACCTTCATTTCTTCTTTTAACTCGGCTTCTGATATATCGGGCTTCTCACATTGATCCCCGTAATATTTATCATTATTTTTCTGTTTCTCCTGCTTATTTTTCGTTCGCCTTTTTTGAATTTTATTTGATGATTTTCGCATTCTTCGCATTTCCACAAGTTTACTGTATTTTCCAGGACTATTTCCTTGGCACAAGGTTTTATGTAGTTCATAATGTGGTCTTCTACTATTGAAAGAGACAACGGCAGCATAAGAGCGAGATTTATAGGAACGGCGAGCACTATAGTTAATTCTCTTACCCCCTACAAACTTGGCTATTATGGAGTTAAAATGTTCAACAACATTACTATTCACATTATGAATTAAGCTTCTTGCATGTAAAGCTAACTGTTGTATAGCTCTTTCTAATTTCGTATGCACCGCGGGATATTCTGACCGAAGAGTCTGATAGAAATTTTCCTCATTTTTCTTGGTACAAAAGTAATCGTCACAGTCTTTATGTTGACCAAATACGTGACAAAGTGAATTTGTTATATCAGTTTTTAATTCTTTTACAGAATTTATGTTATTTTCTTTCTTCCTAAAATTTACCGCTCCAACTACAGCATTTCGCAATCTCATTGTTTTTCCTTCCAATTTACTTTTTAAAGTTTTATTGAATTTATAGTCTTGCTCTATTTGATGTATTTTATTACAAAAATTGCGCAATAGATGATTTGAACATTCTATTTTTTCGACAGTTATGTCATTATATGGACGAGCTTCCAGTATTTTTTTGTAGGTATTGCTATCTCCATCCGCAATAAATTTCCCATATTTAATATTGTACATCTGAAGACTCATTTTAAAACCTTGCGCTAATATTTCCGCTTCCATACCCGATGAACTGCCACTATAATTTTTGTAGCATACATGCTCCTTTGCCTCTGTTTTATTTGATTTTGCTCGCGCACAAATACAGCAGAATTTATTTTTAATGCCAATATATATTACTTCCCCAAATTTATGTCCGATAATTGCAGCAGCACCTGAGAGAGCATTGTAATTTTTTCGATATGATCTTTTTGACCAACATCCATCAGCAACAACTGTTATTATTGGCACACCGTTAGAATCAACAGAATTTGTTTCTATGGCATATTCTGCTTCTTTTTTAGCAGCCTCTTCCATATTCTTTATAGCTGCTTCTTCCCAACCATCAGAAACTATTTCGTGGTATTTTTGGTATGTTTTTCCCGACATGCATGGAATGTTCAGTGAACCCATAACTTCTTCTAAATTGTAATTTCCGCCACCAATACTCATAATTCCGGATACAGCAGCAGCATTTATATTTAACATATTTGTACCAGACGGCTCAGATGCAATATGAAATATTTTATTACACATATTACAATTCAGTTTAAAAACAGATAACAAGCCCTGTCTCTTTTCACCAATAATTGCAATATTACTGAAAGAGCATCCAAACTGGGGAGAATGATTCGATAATTCTTGCAATTTTCGAAAAAAAAATTCGATGTTTATAATCCTACGACCAGTTACTGCATGTTGAGGATCAGTACGTATATTTAGTGATTCTTTCTTTGCCGTAGCGTCATAAGTTTCTGAAATATTTATTATTAGCGAATGAGGAACATTAATAATAATGTGTAACACACCTTTGTTAACTGGATCTATTTCGTTAACACTCCAGGAACTGCAACCAGGTTCTAGATAAGATGAATCTACGGTATTTGCATTCTCTCTAAACAAAAAGAAAAAGTTTAAATATCTATTTCAAATAATAATAATATAAAAATACCTCATATTTGGTGAAATATTTCCTTCATCAGGATTGGAAATTAATTTCTGACTCCTAAAAAATTAAAAGATGTAAAATTACAGAAGTTGATACATCAATTCCTAATTTTCATTACCTGTTGTATTGTTTCAAACTCCTATGTTTCCTTCGTCTTGAACTCAAAAACATACGTTTCTTGCTACCATATCTTGAGTCTTTGTTCATTTTCAGAACAAATAATAAGGAAGCCTGTAAAAATTTCAATAAAATAAATTATAATTTATTATGCATTGCTTAAATACTGTATATTCAATTTATAATTTATTGTTTTATGTTATATGTATTCGGTTTTGTCATTCCTTGAAAATTAACATATGATTCGAAATCGATAGGAAGATTTTATTAAAATTTATTTCCAAAATGTTTTATATTTCATTATAAATACGTACATATTATTATATTATTATTTTACAAACTTCTTCATAGTGATTTTTTTGCAAAATGACATTATTTGTTGCTAATGTTACGAATCGATAAAAATTACTTCATTTATGAAAAACACATAAATTAAATTAAAAATGGGTGAACTATGGGTGTCATTAATTTTCAAAGAAATAATAAAAGGAACACATGTTATTTTTGTTTAAAATTAAATTTCAAATTTTAACTATCTATAAAAAAATATTTTTTAATAATAAATATTTATATTGTGTAATATATATTTCTTAATTTTTGTAAAACTACTGTTTTTTTTTCTTCATTCAAATGGGTATTATTAACTAAAGGCGGATTCATGCAGTCATTTACATTTACGTTTAATTTAATTTATGTTCTCATTTATCTTTCATTTTCATTTAATTTATAAGATAACCAACTTTCAATTTTTGAATATAAATGAAAATGAAAACTCAATACACATGCGATATTTTAAAATATAAAAATGTTTCATTGGAATTTCTGTCAAAGACAAATCAAGAAAAATAAATTTTGACGGTAAATTAGTTGATTTAGTGAGACTAAACGCACTAATTTATTTGTATTTATCAGGTTAGTTTATTCGTAATACGCTATATTTCCATTTAATATATTAATCTAAACTATGACACATGTCACGAATGTCAGTCACAGTCATACAAGACAAAATATTCGTAGTGCAGTATTCTTTATATTTATTTCTACATATAGCCACAAAAAAAAAACGGACTATAGCGTAGGGTACCAATAATTTTGCGCAATATTGCAAAACCAAAGTGACAGTCTCACTCAAAACGGATTGAGTACAGACTACGGTCAAGTGTGAGCCCGTCATATATTATGTCAATATACACATGCATTCATTTATCATTTGTTAATAACTTTATACATAATGTTCTATTTTAAATAAATTATTATTATTTCGAATTTTAAATGGCACAAAATTGGCGCCTGTTGTGCACTCTCCACGCCAGCAATGAGTGCTCGTGAGGTGAAGCCGGGTAAGCGCCCGCACGGAACAAATATTTCATCATTACCGATATCTGCATACAAAGTAGATTGGCACACCCAGTAATGGGTAATATGCCGTGATGATACATTTATTTATTTCTATTTGATTTTCATCGTAAATAAGTCAAATTGACAAATAGCAGATATTGTTTTTCATTCTTAACCCACTAAAAAATAGCTATAAAAATCAAATTAATTTACATTTTAATTGAAATTTTCTCAATATTTTTCTTATGTTAGGAAATAAAATGATTACATGGTTGAATTCAGAAAAAATACTCTATAGAATGTGCCTAAAAATATATATCATCCCATTTAAAAAAATTAACTTTTCTGTGTCGTAACTTGAGAACAACTTGTTTTAAAAAAAAATTTACTCCCTAATCGGATGTCTCCTTTGGTATACTATTAGATTGTCTTATAGTATTTTATTGTATCTTTAATAATACAGAAATTATTTGAGGTAGCTTGTTTAGCTGTTACACCTGTATATCTTAATTTTTATTACAATTTTAATAAACAAACATTTGCATAAACTTACCTTTCTATCAAAAAATGGAGCACAGACACAAGTTTATAGTCTTTAGATATAGTTCTCAAACACTTCACTTGCACTTTCACACAAAAATTTACAAGGGCAATAAATCAAACAGACCGCTCGCTATGTACCTGCTATAAGCAAACCCACTTGACAAATAACTGCAAACTATCTGTGGATCAGGCCCTTCTTGAAGTTTCTAAAAATTCCGCAAGGGACCAGCACAATTTGCTGCGTAAAAATGATATTTTGTACATTTACGGCTATGCAAATATCTTAATAAATACACACTAAATTAAAAAAATTCAAACTGAATTACAATATATTATGTTTATTCTTGGTTTGTACGGTGTTACTTTTTGATTTTTTTTTCTTAAATACGCTTAAAACTATATTTTAAATATGCCAATTTTCTTAAACTTTCACACTTGTTTTTTATTAATCTACGCATAAAATTATAAAACTGGCTCCATAGGAACCTTAATTTATCTTTCCCCTAACAGATCGTGCTTAGTTTGTATCAAAATACTCATTAGATTTTTAGATATTTGAATAGCCGTGAAGCGGATTTTACGTCTGATTTCTACTAGTACAGAATGCTCTTAATGGTGCTACAGAAGAATATTTGAAATATAATATTTCCATAAGTTGAGAATCATTATCCAACTAAAACTAACTAGTAAAATAATTTTAATTATTAATTATAAAAACATTAAATATAAAATCAATTTGCAAAATTTTTGTACTTTATGCAACCTCCACGAACTTGAAAACCTGCATCATATATTTACTGCTTGCCCGATATATTCTCCATTGCGAAACACTTACTTAAATTCATACATTGGCGATATACTTAATGTTAATGATATCTTTAAATTATTTGATGCTCTTTGTGTTCAAAAAATAAACAATATCTTTTATTTTATGATTAATGCTTTGAAACTAAGAAGTTTCATTATAAATGAATAAGTTTTAATATTATTGTTGTTAATTGTAATTAAAATAATATACTAGATATTCGATAAATTTAAATGTACCTATTATGGGATAGTAGCTAATATATATTTAAACAAAATAAGAGTTATGTTTATAGTGCAAGATTTTCATATTTGTCTGTTAAAGTTCATTTTTCAATTTAATCAATTTTCCTGAATTCATTTATTCAAATGTAATAATTTTGTAATGTGATTAGGTAATCCACATCTTGGTAAGGTTAAAAAATAATAATTATATAGAATAATACAACCTTTTTAGTTAAATTCTGTTTGTATTTATTTAAATTACAACGTTTCGACAATATAGACTATTGCCTTCTTCAGGTAAAAACAAACAGAATTTAACTAAAAAGGTTGTATTATTCTATTGAAATATGAGTTCTGAAAGATTTTATAATAATTTAATAATTATATAAATACGGTCTTCTTTCTTGTACAAATATAATATATTATATGTATAGATGTATGTACTGTAAATTATTTTCATATTGCCAATCATTGTAAAAAGATTGTAGATCTTATATACAATAAATATTTATTATTATTATTATATAGGTCTATAGAAGGTGCTTCTGTAGACACTTTTGATAACAAACCCATTAGCTTTTCTTCTATTTCGGTTAGTTTTTTTACTTCTTGTGGTCCTCCACCAGTTGCTTTTTGCGCAATGAATATTTCTCTCGCTTTTCTACGTGTTTTTGTTTTCAGTTCTTTGAATACCTAAAAATACATTTTGAATGAAGTAGACAATGTTGTATTTGAAATAATAACACTATTCTGGACTTCCATTGTCTTTATTTAACAAAAAGTAATAATAATACACAACGTTTCAATTGTTAAAGCATCTGCAATCGTCTTCAGGTGAATACTAACAAACATAGAGACTACTGGAGCTTATATACTAAAGATATAATCAGTGAAACGATCAAGCGTACAGAATGCAAGTTAGCGAATCAAAATTGAACAAATAGAAACACTAGTGTAGTTTAAGTTCATTCAAATGTCCAATCAGCGGCTTCCACACGTTGCCTATCTCTACACTTGGTTGGCTGAAGACCTCCTTGTTGTTGATGACTGCTGCCTCTTTGAGTTTTCTTTTGTACGAGTGTTCCTCTCTGTGTATGATTTTCGCCTCAGACCAATTCATTTTATGTTGTTTTTCCCAGGAATGTTGCGCGATGCCGGATCTTGATGTCTCTCCTCTCTGCGTATGAGTTCGATGTTCTTCTCTAAAGGTCTTCTGGTTTCCCCCACGTATGACTGGCCACATTCACACGGGACTTGGTAGATGCAATTTTTAGTCTCGATTGGACTGTGACCTCGTGTCAGAGATCATACTGCCGATGGTAGTTGATGATCTGAACATACTGTTGACGTAACTTTTTCGTATGCGTTTTATCGTCTCAGATAAGCCTCTAACATATGGGATGCTGAGTAGCGCTTTCGATTGTTCCTCTTTTCTTGGTTGCTGGCTTAAGCTGATTTGGTGTGTATGAAGAAGCTCCTCTATTGTTTTTCCTGGGTAACCATTTTGTTTTAGGTCCCTTTTTTTTCTTCTTGAAGTCCTTTCTCTGTGTTGCATAATCTGTGAGCTCTGTCGATTAGAGATTTTGCTCCTCCTTTCTTCGTTGTTGTGGAGTGATTGGATGCATGACTGGCCGGTGTGTGTTGGTTTTCTGTAAACAGCTGTCTCGATCATTCCATTGTTATTCTTCACGTGGACGTCTAAGAATGGCAGTGAGTCTTCCTTTTCTTTATCCATGGTGAATTTAATGGATGGCTCGATGTTGTTTAGGTGATGAAGAAAATGCTCCAGTTGTCGATCACTATGGTTCCAAATTATGAAAGTATCGTCCATGTATCAGAGCCATATCTTGGGTTTAAATTTTGATTTCTCTATTGCCTGAGATTCGAGCCAGTTCATGCAAATAACCAGTAATAATTACTGAGTATTTACAGGTTGACATTTACCGTGTTACAATTGTTTTAGTTAATTGTTTTATTTCAAGCCACAGACATGGCTCACTATTCTCTTTTCGACTAGGTGAATAAAAAAGTGCCCGCCATTTTACTTTTTAGTAATGTAACATATGGATTATTTTACATGTAAAGCAACTTTGATGTACTATTCAAATTTTTAAAAATATATAGTATGTTCCAGTTGAAATTTCAAAGGTGATATTAATTACTAATAAACCGGAAATGGTATCATGAATGTACATCCGCCATCAAGTGGCTTACATGTTGCTGTATAAATCATATTATATGAAAGAAATTACTAACTTAATAAATAAGCGAGATATATACTATATTCCATACATAGTGGGCACCCCATCACTTTCCCAGCCGAAAAAACAGTTTTTGCTTTTTTTGGAGCCGGTTCCCCCTTTGCAGTCCACTGTTTTGACTGTATTTTTGTTTCAGGCGTATAATGGTGTATCCAAGTTTCATATACAGTAATTAGTCGGCGCCAAAACTCGGATTTATTGCGCCTAAACTGCGCCAACAGAGCGTTGGAAATGTTCATTCGAACACGTTTTTGGTCTAACGTCAGCAAACGCGGCACCCAACGCGCGGACAACTTTCTCATGCCTAAATGTTGGTTTAATATGTGACAAACACGTTCTTTGGACATTTTCATAGCCTCTGCTATCTCTCTCACTTTAACTCGGCGGTCGTCTAGCACCATTTGGTGAGCTTTAGCGATGTTATAGTCAGTAGTTACAGTTTTTGGACGTCCCGAACGTTCATCGTCTCCCAAGCTCTTACGGCCACGTTTAAATTCAGCTGCCCAAAATTTCACTGTGGTAAATGATGGTGCAGAGTCCCCGTACACAGAGTCCAACTCATCTTTGATTTGCATAGGCGTATTACCTTTCAGAAACAAATATTTTATGACAGCTCGATACTCGGTTTTTTCCATTTTCACAAAAACACTCACATCACATAACATCGATTTCGGTTTATTCAACAACCATCATCAGAGTTATAAGAAAAATTATAAATAAATATAAATAAAAATATTTGGCAATAAAAGATATCTATAAAATGTATATAATACAAAGTAGGTTTTGTTATTCTATTTTAAATTCCAAAATTATTATAAATATTATAAAAGTACAAATAAAAATTCAAATTAAAATGAAAATTATATTGAAATATAATATATATATATATATATATATATATATATATATATATATATATATATATATATATAATAATAATAATAATAATTTTTTATAAATATTAAAAATTAAATAATAATAAAAATAATAAATTAGAGTTTAAATTTATTTAAGAGAATATAACAACGTATAAAATAATACAAGAAGTGATATATATAATTGTTTTAGAACACAAGTTTCTATTTTTTTTTCAATTATGCGCACAGTATTTATCGGTCTTAGTTCCTCACATTTAGTTGTACCTTGCACTTTTTTACGGTAGTTACTACTGCACATTTCAACATCTGGCACTACACCGGTTTATAATGATTCATTTATTATGTTTAACAGTACTACACCTATCACTAGAAGAGCGTCTAAAAGTTTATTTTTACCTATAAAGTCACTGTCATTTTTATTACTATGATCCACTATTATAGTTTTTAATTCTCCTATATTTATTTGTTGAAAACTAAATTTATTATCTTTCAATTATTAAAATCTTACCTTTTACAAATCAATCTTATCCATAAAAGATTTTTATTTTGTTTGAATTTTTTTTTTATTTCATTTTATTTGTAAATCATTTTGAATTAGAGCAGTTTAAAGTTTGCAATAAATTTTAAAAATATGAAATAAGATATTTTCTAATATATTAACATACAACGCATATAGTGTTGAAAGGAAGAATTTTTATAGTTGAATTGTAATTTTTTTTTCAGATTTATTGTTTTAAATCTCTTTTGGGCCAACAAATATAACCAAAATCCTACAATGGTCCAATTCTTATGTTGGTCGCAATAGTTATCTGGGCCCTTATTTTGTAACTTGCGTGAGCATTTGCGTGACTACATTTGCGTGACTACATTAAATGACGTCATTGTTTGTTCCTAGTGACTTTTATGGGGAATTTTATGCATTAGGTTTTTATGTCGCGAAGTTTAATATTGGTATTAGGTTTGAAATCATCATAGCGCCAATGTCATACAGGCTTCTTTGCTTAATCTAAAAAAAAATTCTGTATTCATCATTTCGAAAGGATTTTATCCATCCCTCAACTTTCTACGTATTATTCGGGTATCATACCTTTCTTCTAATATCTCCTCCTCAGCTAAAGCTATAAAAATGCCAGCTAAAGCCATTATGAGGAGAACTAGGTATAATCTGAAACAATTTTAGCAATATAAACCAAATAATAAGGTAAATTGATAACCTCAAATTATGATACACTTACATTTGTGAATTATTTAATCACTAAAAAGAAACGATAAAAATAAAAACAAATTAAAAATAACAAGAAACAACAAAAGACGTAATATAACAATAAAAATTAAACAACAAAACGCGCAAAATGACAGCAATACGAGACAACTACAGAATTAAAGTGAGATAGGTAGTCACGCAAGTAAGAAACAGGACCTCTGTAGGTCACGCAACTATATTTGCGTGTCTCGCAATGTATGACGTCATAACTAGTAGTTCTTCAGATCTCTAATAGATGGCATACTGTATACATGTGACTAATTTGTGTTAGTATTGGTGTCGTAAATGCTCACGCAAGTTATAGAATCAGGGCCCTGAGACATACAATGTGTCCAGTTATATCGAAATGTTCGAAGTATTTTTTTAAACTAGCAACTTCGTCTGATCTTCGATTGGCAACTGATTCATTCCAAAGATAAAATATCCTTGTTCAGGTTTTTTGCAACAGTAGATACTAAAATTATAACACTAAAGTTTCATCTTATAAAAAAAAGGTTCAGTAGTCCGTTTAGGTGTCGGCAAAGTTGTAATTCGAATGTAATCACATGAATTCCATCTTTAACCTTGGATTCATCAACGGCTTCTTTTAAAATATTACGAACTGCCTCGGCTTTTCTCAAATGAAGCTCTTTCAGTATATTTAACTTTTTTACTTCTTCTTCATCTCGGTTTCCTTTGGCATGTTGAATATTAATTTTAAATTCGTCACACTGAGATAAGGTATCGGATTTTGGCGATTTAAAGGATATATTGATTTCCTTCTAAATTTATCTGTGGCAACTGGTTTAATAAAATTTTCCTCGCATTTTCTATTATATTCACGTACAATGATTCAATATTATGTCTCTGTTTTCATTTTTATGTCGGCTGTAATGACTTTCGTATCTTGGCAAATTGTTTACAAATCTACAAACATTATCAATATCTTGTTCATAGTAAAGTTTTTTATGGTTCCCATGCTTTCCTCTTTGGTCTTTTGTAGATAGATTATGTCCTTTAATCTTTTTGGAAATATATTCCAGTCTACCCCTTCCAATTCCGTGAATCGAAGTAAAAGCCTTTATGTAGCAGATTATGTAGTTAGAACAAATAAATTTAATGGAATATTCCATAGTTCCAGTTCGTTGTGTCTGTTTTTTTTTGTCTTTCTTTTTAGCATTTTTTTCCGCAAGCATCCATACAGATCAGTATTTTGAATATTTATATTCTTAATAAACTATGAGCAATTTCTCCATGTCAATCTTTCAAATCATGGACTTCACTGAATCTCATTTCCTTATCAACCTGACGATTTCCCTTTTTGAATTTTCTTATCAGTGAAACATACTGCTCGGGCCCGAGTTTTTAGCTTTTTTCACAACTTTTTCTACAACACTGTGGACAGCGTCGCCCTCGTTCTGCGTATGACCGCGAACTAGATATTTGTATGTAATACAATTAATATTATAAGTTTCCATTGCATAGAAATATGCTGCGATCATGTATCTGGAAAATAAATTACAATTAAATCAAAAATGTTTGACTCATTGTCTATTGACAATTCAAGAAAAATGGTACCTTTCATGACATACTTATTTTTTCGATAACCCCCGTATTTGTCAGAGTAAAAAGTCGTGTTGTTAAATTCAGCGCAAATTTTATTCAGATATTTCATCGTAAATAAAAAATGACGTCACTGATACATTACCGATAGGTAAATAATGACAGGATTTGATGAAAATTAGTAATGAAAATAATGGAGTCCTATATTCTTGAAAAAATAATTTCTGCAGACAACTCATCAGAAATTTTTCTTAATCGTCTTCGGCTTCAGAAATTTCTGATGAAGATATAATATTAATTAAATTACATTTAAAAAATATACCAAAAATAATAATCTTAAATTATGTGGAACATGTAATCCCACAAAATCCGAATCTAGACTTTAAATCACACTTTAGATTATCCAGATCATCTGTAGAAGTAACTACTTTATTAATATGTATATATTTATTATAAAATAGTTAATATGTACTAAAATATTTCAGAATTTAATTCTTGATTTGAAAATTGAAGATTTAAGTATGCCCGGACGTCTGTGCGTATCTCTGGAGAAAAGTTTGTAACTTACAATTTGGGCCGCAAGTAATCTAGAATTTTTTCGATCAGTAGCTGATCGATTAAGGTTGGACAGAGGCCATGCTCACAGAATTTTAATAAAAACAAGTAAACATTTGACAAATAGCATTATAAAATATATAAAATGGCTAGAAGGAATCGACGCATTAAACAATGTTGAACAGTTCAATCAATTAAGGGGTCCAAATAGTTTTCCACGAGTGTTTGGCTGCGTTGATGGAACTCACATTCCTATACCGTATCCAAAGTATGATAATTCTTACTACAATAGGAAAGGATTTCATTTCATTTAGTTGCAACAGATTTGCATCGCAAAACAAGAATTTATTAATGTATATTGTGGGTGGCCTGCATGTTACTAGAATGTGGAAAAATCCATAATGTATAAAAAATAGAAGAATTTCAAGAGAGCATACTACCTTCAAATACATATTTGTTAGATGACACCGCATATCCTCTGCGAAATTTTATTATGGTGCAATTCAAAGATAATGGTCACTTAACAGTCAAATAAAAAATGTTCCACAGAAAGTTAAGCAGTACTAGGATAGTCTTAAGAGTAAATTTTTGGACGATTTATTTAGAAGATTGAAATATTTAAACGTAATTAATTTAAAGTACAGTAAATATATAATATTAAGTATTTGTATTTTACATAACATATCGATTAAGGATGGGATTGAATAAACTGCAGCAGAAGATGAAGAGCAAAATGATTATTCGGATGAAAGTAATATAGCTGAAAAGGACGACACTTCTGCAAAAACATTAAGAAAAGAAATCACGAATAAAATATGTTAACCCTCTACCGGGCGCGCCTATATCCATAACATTACAGGGCGCGCGGCACACAGAGTGCGCTAAGCGATATATTACTTTATAGTTTGTAATGTAATAAAAAAAATAAAGAATATCTTTTATAGTTTATTGCCCTTAACGTAGTCTTACATTGAGTTAATAATTTAACAAAAAACAAATAAAAATTAAACAATGAAAAATGAAAATAAACAAACTAAACACACTCCGTATCATTATCATTTATTTTACTTGTTGACTGCAATAAATTTCTACGTTACTAGTGTAATGTGTTTTTGCATCACATAAAACAAACATTTTTACGCCCTACTTTAGCCGGCTTGTTCGATAAATACTGTATGAAACTGCAACGTCCTCTAAACCAGTGTTTCTCAACCTTTTTTATTAACAGGGACCCCCTGCAAAGTCTTTCGAACTTGGCGGACCCCTAAGCAGTGGCGTAGCTGGACCTTACTGGGGGGGGGGCCTTTATATTTATTTTCAAGGTCAAATGCCTTATAATTGAAAGTTACATTTTTTCAAGGGATGTGCAACGACATGTTTTTCCCCTTTCATGTACAAAAATAAATTGCCAGACCACATAACATTTTAGGCAAGAACGAGGAAAAGAGAATATATTTAACGGATTGCAATAATACACATTAGGTTTGGAAACTTTGCGGGAGAGGGTTTGAACCCATAAACCCCTCTCCCCATAGCTACGCCACTGACCCCCCCCCAAGTAAATCATGGAAATTAAAAAGGTTGGCATAATTAGTCATAATTATACTATGCTTAGTTTATGCTTATTTTTAAATACTGTAAAAAAAAATCTGAAAATATTAGAAATAATTATACAAGAAATGTTAAATAAAAAATAAATATTTCATCACGGCATTTTACCCATTGCTGGGTGTGCCAATCTGCTTTGTGCAGATATCGGTAATGATGGAATATGAAAAGAAAAGAAATGTTTAGATAATATATATAATTTTTTATTTATATAGGCCATAAAAAACATTTCAGTAACAAAGTAAAATTTTAAAGTTAATGGGATTTCTGGTGTTGTACTCGTTTGGCTAATAAATCCAGCCTTGGTTGTATTGAATTCAAAAGTGCTAGGCGCATACATTCGTCAAGAGAAACATGCAGTCTGTTTCTCTGTTTCGATTTTCACGCTGTCATTACAGAAAAGCCAGTTTCGCACAAATATGTTGATGAAAATGGCAGCAAAATCTTCAAAGCTTTCTGACTTAATAATGGATATTCATTTTTTATACTTATCCAAAGGTACTGTCAGTGGATAGTTCAATAAGTAGATCTTATTGAACTGAAAGTTTACTGTTTGAGTTATTTATAAAGGGATTAATAATCCACTGATTTATGTTAGCAATTTCTTCTGACTTTGAAAAGTAGTTTTCAAATTTTGTTTGAATTGTCTGCAGATGTGTGTTTATAATCGCATTAATTTTTTTCTTATCAAATATTATTTCCTCATCATTTATTAACACATTCGCGGACACTAAAGGCTGGTTTATGCAACTTTTCATAAGGAATAAGGAATAAAACATAAAATATAAATATGTATATATATATCGCACCGTTTATGCAGTTTTGAGATAAAACATAATATACATAAAAATAATACATAAGAAATGGCCAAATTTTATTTCTTATGTCTTATCCTTATGTGCTGTCAAAATATGCCTACTGCGCAAGCGCAGATTTCTGTTGTTTCTGTTTTGGAAGCATGAAATGTAACTAAAATCATTTGTGTTTTGACTCGGATAGTCGGTGACTCAGTTGCGGGTGATTATCTAACACATCGCTGAATAAATGATTATATTTCGTTCACCCAAACAAAAATTAGTTGAAATTCTAAACAAGAACATCGAAATTTAATTCTAAATATTTGAATTCTATTTAATAACTTACTTGCAAGATGACAGAAATATATATGCTGATATATAAATTCTCGCGAATAAAGACAAAAATAACAAATAAAAACGTTAAAGAATGTCCCAAACTACAGACTAATAAGCAAACAACCTAATCATTTGACAAATGTCAAAGTCTTGCCGTTCAGTGAAATTTCATTTTCCAATTTTGATATTCCTGATTGTATATTACCCTCCGAATTCAAATATCTTGTCTATCATTGGTTGAAAGTTATGTATTATAGAAGTGCATAAACTGATTTTATCTCCATGCCTTATGGCTTATCACTATGTTTTATTCTTATTCCTTATGGAAACATGCATAAACCAGCCTTAACAATTATTTTGGGTGTACCAGGGTCACCTAAAATTTTCGAAAAAAAAGTGCCTTTAATTGCAGACATGTCCCATAAATTCTCCCTTTTTGCCATCGAGGGACACGGCTGTAATCGCAGACATCAGTTTTAACTTTCAAAATAAATTTTTATTAATATAATACAAGTAATATAATTCTTACAAGTAGGTAAAGCAAATAAAAAAATATTCTTTTGTATAACTTGAATAAAAAATTGTTTATTTATGAAAATTATCCTTTCATAACGGTGGTTTCCCTTCACAACCGCGGCAATGCCATGAGGTTTGGCCTCTTCTTCCATTCTTCGAGCATTCCCTGCACCTTAGAAAATAACTTTTTCGGGAATAATTTTCTGGGGGTGGTATTTTTTCTAATGCGTATTGTAGATGACCTAGTAGAGGTGTAACTTTTTCAACACGAGAGCAGTTCAGGGCACCCTTTAAAACTAACTTTCTTCCGTCTTTTAACGCAGAAGTTCCCAGAAGGTCTTTTATAAGGCTTTCTCTAAATTCCAGGAGTGAAAGAGATTTTTCATTAGCTTTAGTGCATAACTCGCGGTGAATCACATAACTGTTGACTACAGTTACATCCAACAGATGGAAAATAACTTTCTTATACCAACGGATACTTTTTCTTGGAGAACTATAATAGGAAGTGAGTTGATCAGCTCGGTCGACACCTGACATGTGTATATTGTATACTGACACTTCCTTGGGTTTCATTTGACTTTTCCCATAACTATTATGAACTTCAATCATTTCTGGTTGAATCTTTATTGTTATACACAGAACATCTCTCTTTATCTTTCCATTTTGATACATAAACTCTTCCTTTTCTCTGCCAAACATGTTCGCCTTTTTAATTTTTTTTCTAGTTACATTAATGGGATTTCCTTTTCTGTTCGGTCTTAGAGTTCCGTTGATGTGCGTCTTACGATGAAGTAATTTTTCGGATAAAGTAACGCTATTATAGTAGTTATCCATTACAAGATGATGGCCTTTGTCTAAAAATGGTTCCATCAATCGAAACACTAAGGACTGAAGTTTGCTTGTCTGGGGGTCTTCAACTTGTTTGTCTTTATATATTTCAATATTGTGATTATAGCCGTTTGGAGAACAGAGCTCGAAAAATTTTATTCCGTACTTCGCTTTTTTACTTTTGATGTAGTGGCGAAAACTGAGCCTGCCTCGGTGCAATAGCAGAGATTCGTGTAGTGAAAGAGCTTCTTCTGGTGAATAAGCATTTTGGAAATTCCTTATCAACATTTGTAACAGTTGACTAACTTTGCTCAATCTATTATTATCATCTCTATTTGTGGTACAATTGAAGCTTCGCAGTAGTTGCTGAAAACGTCGCCCAGACATAGTGTGCATAAATGCTGGGTGATAAGATAGGGGGTCATATGAAAACATTTTTCTCAAAGAGGGAAATCTTACTTGAGCTTGGAGAAGACAAAGTCCCATGAATTTTTTCAATTCGTCGGCATCAGTTTCTTTGAAAGAAGAGCTTCTACAATGTTTACCTTGTGGTCTGTTGGTAAGTTCCATCTTCTCTCCATAAATATTAGTTTGTGTAATCAATATATGCATAATCTCATCGGTCCATAGGGAGTTAAATACTTCATAGGGAGACGGCAATTCATCAAACTGTAGTTTAACTCCAGAGGAAGTGTTATCAAAGTTGAAATCCGGAATGTCGGTGACAAAATCCACCCATTCGTCATCACTATCATTTTTATCAGAGTCAGAAGTTTCGGGAGAGCCGGCTGGAGAAAAATTCTGTTGTGGTGAACCTCTGGAGGCAGCCTCTTCTGAAGTACTTGATTCATTCACACTTGGCGAATATTCAGGATCACCATCATCAGAGGCTGCGAAGGGATCTTCCTCTGAAGAACTAGTCCAACCATCGTCAGATTCTGGTGCGAGTACTACTTTATCAGGATCAACTTCGTCAAACAACTGTTTCAGTCTTTTGTATTCTGGTGGATCCATTATGATATATTGACACTGTTATATACCACAATATATACACCAACAATGAAGTAAGCGCAATCATACACCCAGTTGGTCAACTGCCATTTACACTAATGATAAGCAATGCACAAAATGGCTGCATATGCAGACTTCACACAGTGAAAATGACTGATGACATGCGCACGCGCAAATGAAATAATTTATTTTGAGGAACACTTCTCAATGAACAAAATTGTTATAATGGTACACATATTTCCGAACTACATGTAAAACATACGAAAACTTGTCTGCACTTGCATACACTGAATATTATAGCGGCATATATATCGTCTGTAAAAGCAGACATGTCCCTACACATGTGTCTGCAATTGCAGTCTTGTTCGCGAATATGTTAATTGACAATAAAGCGGGAACATATCATAAATCTCTTTATGAATTCTTTCCTGCCATGTTTGTAATTTTTCCCTAAAGGCTTTAATTTTGTTATTGATAACAAATATATTACTTTGCCTTCCTTGCATTGAAAGGTTCAATTCATTAAGCATGGAAAATATGTCACTGAGGTATGTAAGTTTTGTCACCCAACTTGGATCGTCAGAATAAGACCTAAACTTGACTTTTTTTCTATTAAAAACTGTTGTACTTCTGATCGCATATTAATGAGTCGTGTCAGAACTTTTCCCCGGGATAACCAGCGTATTTCAGTATACAGAAGAAGCGAAGTATGCAAAGAACCCATTTCTTCACACAAAATCGTAAAAAGACAAGAATTTACTGCACTTGCTTTTGTAAAATTTACTATTTTAATCGCTTGCGACAGTACTTCAAAAAGTTCAGGTGTCATTTCCTTAGAAGCCAGCTGTTGACGATGAATGAAACAATGGGTAGTAAAAAAATCAGGGTGAGCTATTTTTTTAATCGGGTTGCAACTCCTGAGTGACGGTCATCGCTGCTGCGCCGACTGTACACAGACCGACACAATGTTTCGATTGTAAGTTTTTACTCTCGAAAAATTCATTCAAGACCGTAAATATACGTTCGGCAGTTGTATAATCTTTTAATTATAAAGAGCAAATCATTTCTTCTTGGATATCCTCATTTAAATAATCCACAAATCTCACATAAACCAATAAAATTGCATGGTTTGTAATATCTGTGGATTCATCTATTTGAATTGCAAACCATTCAGGAGTTTATTTTGTTTATTAACTGTTCTGTGACGTCTTCAGATAACATATGAACTCTTCTACTTATAGTATCATTAGATAATGGTATATTTTTAATTTTTTGAGCAGAGGATTCTCCAAAAAGTTCATTACATACATCCATCATGCATGGTTTTATTAAATTTTCAGCAATCGTGAAATATTTTTTTTGTTTTTGCAATATGCAATACTATCAAAAATGATGCTTTAACAAGTGATTTATCAGGCACACATGCATTAGTTAGTATTTTTTTCTGAGCTTTTAATGATGCTGTTCATTGTCTTTGATAATAATCCAGTGATTTGTTTTTCATTGCTGTATGCTTTGTTTCTAGATGCCGAAGAAGTTTTGCCGGTTTTAATGTTATCGTTTGCTAATACATCACCGCAAATCACACATTGGGGTTTTTGAATCGAATTAATTTCAACGAAACTAAATCCATACTGAATATACGTTGAATCATATTTTCTTTTTTTACTTTTATTAGGTAGTGGTATTGAAGAAGATAGCACTTCTTTTCCTGTTCCGCCAATATCAGCTATCTCGTATCTTTATTTTCACTTTGTTTTTTTGATGTACTTGGCTCCTTTGTTCTTGATATGAAACGAAAAAGTGTACTTTGTTTGCTCATTTTAACATAAAATCTTGATTTTTCTTTTAGTTCAACCACTAAATATTGCTGCCTATATAAAAGTAGCATGTATGAGTACAACCGCTTCTCGCTCAAACGCAACGCAATCGCTAGCGCAAGTGCATTCGCAGTCATGAATAATGCTAGCACGTGCCTGTACAAACGCTAAAACAGCTGACCTATTCAGTTCATCGGGCCGCCACTTACTATTAACTAAAAATGCGAATAGTATTTTTTTTAAACATTTTCACAAACTAATTTGTTTGTTTCGTTTGTGATTATTTTTTTTTATTATTGGGAACAGATATTTAGTAAGGTAGGTACTTGCGCACCCCCTATGCTTAGCTCGCGGACCCCTAGGGATACATGGACTCTCGGTTGAGAATCACTGCTCTAAACGCTTCTAATTTCTCGTCAATTGTTACATACTCCCCTAATGAGTATGTATTTTTACAGTTAGTAAAATGTCTCTTATGGCATTTAATTTGTCACTCTTTTTTCGTTCTTCTCTTGTATTCCGGTCATCAAATGGAATGGACAGTAAAAGAAATAAAAATCTTTTATAAGACATTACTTGTCTTTAACAATAATCCAAGCAATGCTGTTATTTCATTTTTCGTGGTTTGTTTTACATCTCCAGCTCTTTGACATCCAACAGCATTTCTTTTCATTTCAATATACTGATTTGTATGATTCAAAATAGTTTCAATCATATCAGCGTCAATAAATTTATCAAACGCTGAAAGTTCTGATGTAAGTCCTATGGCGATTGCTTTTGGTCCCGGCAAAATTTTAAGTAAATTCTTCTTTTTCCCAACCCATGTAACACTGACCGACGGTCGACCAAAAAGTGACGTCGATTCCAGGTAGAATTTAAGTCATATAATGCCGTCTAATCCGACGTATATACGACGACATTGTGACGTTGTTTTTGGTCTGAAATAGATCTATTTAGATGTCTAATCAGACGTCTATACGACGGCACTGTGACGTTGATTTTTGGTCTGAAATAGGACTATTTAGACGTCAGATTTGTGGTCGCTATGACGTCTATATGACGACTTTATATGGTCATAATTAGCTTTATTTAAACCTTTTTTACACGTCTAATTTGACGTCTTTATGACGATTATTTTTACTTTATTTTTAATATTATTAAAAATTCATATTTTAAATTTATTTAATTTGGCAATTAATAACACACCAAGGGATATATTATTTTTATTTATATATCAATTTATATGCAAAATTATATAACAATATATTGTTTATTATAATGATTTTTAAAATTAGAATAAATGTAATATAAAACTTAATTTATATTTACATATATGTATAATATATATTTTTATTTATTTATTGTCATTACCAAAATCTACGAATAGAAGCAGATTGGCACACCCAAATATGGGTATGCCGTGGTGATATTTATATTTTATTTATTTAAAACATATTACATGTTTACATAATTATTAATGCGAAACAGAAACAATTTATATCTGTTATATTTTTTGGTATAAAAATCATGGACATATTAATTTTCAACAATTTAAACAAAACCTAGTAGGTAGTGCTTTAAAAAACATTTTAAGAAATGTTGCTAATACAAAAGCAAATGTATAAATAAAGGGAAATATATAATATTAAAACAAAGATGTATCTATATAGTTTACGGTTTTACCTCTGAGCATTTCCTATAGCTCCAAAAATCCCACTTTCCTAAATTTTCCAAGAATCTTTACATCTTCCCTTTCAAGCCATTCTAGAACGATTGGATTTGAGTAAACCATCGACAAAGAGACACCATAGTGATTTTTAATACATATTTCGATTCTGGTGATTTTGGCCAAGTTGCATTTTTTTTAATGGAAACTTAATATCTAATTTCTCTTTATAGATTGGCATTTGCTGCAATAGAATTTGTTGGTACAAATTCTATTCAAACTGCCGAAATGTTGGCTGCGTTATAAAAATAAAATTTATTGTGCTTGGCCCAACAATTTGAAATATAAAAAAATGATTCGGGCAATTAACAATTATTTCCAGCAGGCCTATTCTGAATATAAATTATACGAGGTGGAGAGTTTAGAATAATTTGGTAAGTCGAAAGAATTATATTTTATAACACTTCGTGTGTCAGATAACAAGTTTATTTAATAAAATATTACAAAAAAGGTTCAAATTTATAAGTATTACAATATATTTTGCATGAAACAAGTGAAACGACGTCTCTCACAGACGAAATATGCACGACTGACTGACTTTTCTCTCAAATCTTCCGCAATACAGTCCTTCCATCTTATCTTTGGTCTTCCTCTGTTTCTTTAACGTCCTATTACTAAACTATTCATTCTTGTTCCAATATAATTCTTCATTTCTCCTCATGACATGTTCAAACCAATGTAATCGTCTTTCTTGTATCTTTCTAAAAACTTGTAACACTAGAGTTATTTTCTTACCGTATCTTTCCATGCATTCCCCAATATCTACTTCAACATCCTCATCTCTGCCACATTAATTTACTTTTTATTGATACTGACATCTGTCAATTTGAATTATATGAATATATTACTAGTTCCCAAGTTTGGCATAGCTGGCTGAATTATAAAATTTAATTTCTTTAAAATTCTTTAACTCTGTATCTATTGAATATGAAGTATAAATTGTAATCAAATCGTATAGAGAATAACATATTCTTTAAGTTATAATAACGTTAAATGTTAATAAATCAAATTTAACTGTTAAATCTTCAAATGCGACTATTTCCGGTTGTCCAATTATAACCAAAATCTAATCAGTTGTTCTTCTGGATGTAAACTTGAGGAATACGAAAAAATTATAATTTTTGGAATCGTGGTATTGAAGTTATGGAATCCGGAATTTTTGTCACACACACACACACAGACACACATACATACAGACATACAGACAAAGGTGACGGAAGGTAAAAAAGATGTTCCGTAGTGTACATAACTATTCAGTATTTCTTTTGACAGCGTTTTATAGCTGCTATGTCATGCCACCGTTTCATTAGTAGAACGTCAGATTCGTCGCATCTTTCGACGAACCGTAATGCTATATGAAAATATTTAAAAAATACTGCGTGAAAACGCGTACAGTATTTTATGCAGCTTAATTTTATATCCCATACTATATTTTAAACTTTTACTTCTAAGGCATCTCGTCTGCGGTGTCATGGCTGAAGCTCTCTTCTACCTCATCATCTTCATCGTCTGCAGCATTGTTGCTGTCCTGTGATTCAGGGAGTACCATATCAACAATGTCTTGTTCATTGAAATCAAGTTACGAGTCATTACCATTTACCCATTCCAGTGTCGTCCTCAATCAAAACCCCATCAATAAGTTTATTCCAACATTTTTCCAGGGTCGATGGTTTTATTTTCTCCTACTATTTAGCACACCAGTACACCACATGCTTCATGTTAATGTTTTTCAGGAACCGTTTTTGTTGCATTTGTTTCTTGTAACAGATATCTAAGAAATAACGATCGATAGTGCCTTTAGAAGCATTCTAAGACTTGTTATATTTGCGGGTAAAAATTGAACAATGTCACCATCCTGCAGATTCTGTGGGTGTGTAGGGAGCATTATCGATTAACAAAACTGTTTTTCTGAGAAGGTTTCTAGACTTTAAAAAAGACTCAACACTGTGGACAAATTCATCGTTAAACCACTCGGTGAACATGACAGTGGATTTCTTGGGTATTTCTTGAATGTTGGTATGATGTAAAAGGTTACTGGTAAATAAATGGAGTTGCAGTCTGGTGATAAATGTTTATTAGGATTTAATTTAACATTTCCTACGTTTCGGTTCCAAATGAACCATCCTCAGGGATAGTTAATGTGTAATTGGGATACAATTCATTACAAACGAAAATTTAAATAAAAAAGGATGAAAATGTCGTCAAAAGTATCAAGGTAATAAAAGCGTGTATACATCAGGAACAATTCAGTAAAACTAATTTTATGACAGTGGATATCCAGGAACTTTTTTGGTTTCGGTGGTAGACAGCAAAAGCATTTGTAGGATTATCTTTCAAAACCCTGGGTCTTTTAGATATTCCTATGCACATAGGCCGCAGTCGGTAAGTTCCAGAAGCATAGAACAAAATTGTCACTTTTTGTTCATTTTATGCCCAGGAACACTATGTTCGTTTCTTGAAGCAAGTGATTTTTGAGTAACATTTTAAAATTCAAACCAGTCTCCGCATTGAAAATCTGATCTTTACTGTCTCGCAAAAATTCATACATTTGTTTTGAAAATATGTACAGCATCGATATCGCCAGATAACTTTTCGCCACAAACATTCATTTGACATATGCCATACCTATTTTTTCCATTTTTTTAGCAACCCTGCACTGGCTTTAAAGCCTTTAGTTTCATCGACCGTCAGTTCGGATAACGTCTTGGCTTGTTACCTCCCGCTACCCTTGGAAAGGGAGGTATAGGGATCGTACTAAAAATCGCATATCGAGATTTTGGTAAATGACCACATATTAATGTCCCTATAATACAATTTTAACATTTTCACGATGATGTCTGTGGGTGTGTATGTGTGTATGTATGTACGTGTGGATCTTTTGAACACTAAAGCCTGATTCATAGATTGCACGGAACAGAACGGAATAGAACAGAATAGAAATTTACAAGCTCATTCATAGATTGCACAGAATATTTTCATACTAAATGAACTAAATTCATTTTGGTGATTTTTTGTTACTATTACTACTTTCATTTGTAAACAAGTTGTCATTGTGCAAGTCTTGCAAGTAGGTGTTTAGTTTTTTGGTTTTGAAGTTTTTGTTTTAAACAAAATGGACAGGGAGTTTTTTTTGGCTGGGGTGGGTTTGACGTTTATTTTGGGACATTTATATTATAATAATGTTCAACGCCCGCGAATACGTCGCCGCTGGCGAATTCGAGAAATAAACAGGACGAGGGCAAGTGTTCTTTGTAAAATATTTTTAAAAAATGAAGAGTGAGGATAGTGTACATTTTTTTAAATATACTCGCACGACTGTAGAGTTATTTACTAACCTCTTAAGCAAAATAACACCACTTATAAAGAGACGTCATTTAATAGATGGTATCCCAAGTAACACTGACCGACGGTCGACCAAAAAGTGACGTCGATTTCAGGTCGAATTTAAGTCATATTCTGCCGTCTAATCCGACGTCTATACGACGACATTGTGACGTTGATTTTTGGTCTGAAATAGGTCTATTTAGACGTCTAATCAGACGTCTATACGACGACATTGTGACGTTGATTTTTGGTCTGAAATAGGACTATTTAGACGTCAGATTTGTGGTCGCTATGACGTCTATATGACGACTTTATATGGTCATAATTAGGTCTATTTAAACCTTTTTTCCACGTCTAATTTGACGTCTTTATGACGATTATTTTTACTTTATTATTAATATTATTAAAAATTCATATTTTAAATTTATTTAATTTGGCAATTAATAACACACGAAGGGATATATTATTTTTATTTATATATCAATTCATTATGCAAAAATATATAACAATATATTGTTTATTATAATGATTTTTAAAATTAGAATAAATGTAATATAAAACTTAGTTTATATTTACATATATGTATAATATATTATATATATTTTTATTTAATTATTGTTATTACCAAAATCTACGAATAGAAGCAGATTGGCACACCCAAATATAGGTATGTCGTGGTGATATTTATATTTTATTTATTTAAAACATATTACAGGTTTACATAATTATTAATGCGAAACGGAAACAATTTATATCTGTTATATTTTTTGGTATAAAAATCATGGACATATTAATTTTCAACAATTTAAACAAAACCTAGTTGCTAATACAAAAGCAAATGTATAAATAAAGGGAAATATATAATATAAAAACAAAGATTTATCTATATAGTTTTACGGTTTTACCTGAGCATTTCCTATAGCTCCAAAAATCCCACTTTCCTAAGTTTTCCAAGAATCTTTACATCTTCCCTTTCAAGCTATTCTAGAACGATTGGATTTAAGTAAACCATCGACAAAGAGACATCATAGTGATTTTTAATACATATTTCGATCTGCTGATCTTGACCAAGTTGCATTTTTTTTTTAATGGAAATTTAATTTCTAATTTCTCTTTTGTATAGTTTAGCAGTTGCTGTAATAGAATTTGTTGGTACAAATTCTATTCAAACTGCCGAAATGTTGGCTGCGTAATAAAAATAAAATTTATTGCGCTTGGTCCGAAAATTTGAAATATAAAAAAAAATTGGTTCGGGCAATTAACAATTATTACCAGCAGGCCAATTCTGAATATAAATTATACGAGGTGGAGATTTTAGAATAATTTGGTAAGTCGAAAGAATTATACTTTCATTTTTGTATTTACAACTCTTTTCTAAAATTAAAAGAAATTACAGCAAAATAAAAAAAAAAAATCAAATAAAAATTGACATATGCTCAGACTACTGACTACTGTATATGTATGAACGCACCCTCCGCCATTTTTGTGTTGTGTCATGCCAGCCAGAGATAATTACTGTATAAACATCTCTGTTTCCAGCATTTTAATTACCACGGGAGAATACTGAAAATAACATTTCTTAATGCGAACATTGAAAATTTAATATATTGTAAGTAGATAAAATTGTGCTTATATTGCTTATGACAATTTTTTTTTTATAGATATGGTAAAGACACGAAGCGAAGTGCCATTATGAAGAATATAAACAAGCAATGGTGAACTAGTTGAAATATGCACCACACAACAACGTGCAAATAAATACATTTTTTTTTGTAGATATAAGATGCATTTATTTATTTAATTTGTATTTTTCGTAATATTTTTTTTTAAATACTTTTTATGTTTAATATTTATTGTTGGTATATTGTTTTGCATTAATATTTTTTATATTATATAGTATAAATAAAACTAGAATTACATTATTTATTTTTCCTACCACCATTTATGTTTATACCATAAAATTTACGTCGAAACAACGTCTTATAATGACGTCGATACAACGTCTTACAATGACGTCGAAACAACGTCTTATAATGACGTCGATACAACGTCTTATAATGACGTCTAAACAACGTCTTAAAATGACGTCGATACAACGTCTGAAAATGACGTCGATACAACGTCTGAAAATGACGTCGATACAACGTCTGAAAATGACGTCTAAACAACGTCTTAAAACGACGTCGTACAGCTCCACGCTGAGACGTCTACAGGACGTCTATGTGACGTAAATTAGGACGTCACAGCGACGTCGATTTTAGGTCATTTGTGTTACTTGGGATATCTGCTGAAGAGAGATTAGCGCTGACATTACAGTAATAAGTTTCACTACATTATATTAAAAGCATTTAATAAAATGGTATAATTTTTACAGTTTCTTATCACGTCTGCAGACTACTGTCTGGAAGTATGCCATGGGACATTCCACGGCCCATTATATTATTAATGAAACCTGTTGAGTCAATTTGGCAAGTGTTGCAGCCGGAAGTTTTGAAACCTCCGTCAAGTGAAGAGGATTGGTTATATATCGCAGATGGTATTTATAAAATGCGGAATTTTCCGAATTGTTTGGGCGCTTTAGATGGAAAACACATCCACATACGAGCACCAGGCAAAAGCGGTAATAAATTTTATAATTATAAAGGCTACTTTAGTACGATGCTTCTTGCAACGTGCGATGCCAATTATCTGTTTACCCTCGTGGACGTTGCGTTCTATGGATCGCAAAGTGATGAAGGAGTTTTTAGCAGCAGGATGTTGGAAGAGGAAAACATTGATATTACAAAACCAGCTTTTCTGCCAAGAACAGATATAAAACAGCCATTTGCTTTTGTGGGTGATGCCGCTTTTCCACTGAGGAAATACATTCAGAGACCTTATCCAGGCCGAAACTTGCCTGATGCTGAAAGAATTTTTAATTATTGTCTCTCTCGGGCTAAAAGATGCATTGAAAATGCTTTCGGCGTCATGGCCAGTAGATGGCGATTATTTTAAATGAAATTAATGCACATGTGCAAAATGTAGATAAATATGTTAAGGCTATCGTTTATTCACAATTATGTGAAATTAAGTGGTAATCCACAGTATTATCCTGCGGGATATACGGATTCAGATGATGGTTTGGGAAGTTGGCGGGATACTACGAGGGGTCTGCGATCTGTAGGAAGAATAGCAACAAATCGGGTATCGCGTGATTTATATGCTGCGTGAGATACCTTGAGAGATTATTTCATGTCCGATGAAGGCTGTTTGCTGTGGTAGCATCGGGTAATAACGGATGTATTTAGTTTTTATATTGTTTTTTTTATAAAAAATTATCTTTAGCTTGTTATTTTTTACTTTTAATGTAATGCAGTTTTAGTTTTTATTATTTCAGTTATCAATAGTTTATTTTTAGCGTAGTAGAGTTTATTCAGTTTTTATATTCTTATTAAAATTTAACCTTAGTTTTTTTTATTATTATTTAATTATTTTTCTTACTTTATAGCGTAGTATGGTTTATTTAGTCGTAGAAAGTAATTTTAAATTAAATATTAATTAACATTATTTAATAGGAACAAATGTTATTTGTGCGTAGGAAATTAATAAATACATTAGAAAAGTAAAAAAAAAAATATTTTTCCATATGCTAATGGTCTCTTAATAATAATATTATTATGTTTGTTATTTCTAACATTTTTTTTTCACTACTTCTGTCCACATCTCATTTAAAGAGTTGCTTACAAATTTTCCAAATATTTCATTCACGGGGTTTGCTTTCTTGAGTCAGCTTTTCGAACACCCCAGAAATATTTTGGAGTGTAAAATCGACTGTACTCTCAGACAACCTTTTTCTCTTTTTTGGTGCAGACTGTTCTTCATTTTTAGCTTTTGGTGTTGTCTGAGCAATAGGCGCCGGCTCCGAACAGCTGCTGGTGGTGAATGGGGCCTCATTTCTGGTAAAGGCTTGTTGCTCTTTACTTGTGGTGGCCCGTGCTTCAGTAAAAGTTTTCTCGGAGCTCCCACTTGCCGCCGGTAAAGGTTCCTGCTCCACATCCGGAGATAAAATTTCTTGTTTCTCCAACTCCAGGGGAGTTGATGATGGAGTTGATGGCGCACTTACCGATAATTACGCCATCGTGTCCCACACAGACGCGCAATCCCTATCTGGTGGGCTTTCAGGAAGACCTTCAAGGCTTAACACTTTAATGTTTGATGCAGTTCTGGAAAAAATGAATATATGTCAGAAAGTATGTAAAAAGTGAATTTCGTTTCTAAATTTACGAATAAACGTTGCGGTGACTTGGGCTGTTTCTTTATAGATAAATTAATTTCATAAATCTGTATTTGTTGAATGAAATTAATATTTACATAAGATTTAAATATTCCCATTGGAAACATTCAATGAACATTAAACTTTAATACTTTGGTTTGAAATCATTCAATTTTGTAATGAACATCTTATAAAATAGTGAACAAATTTTTGTACTTGATTTCGTTATAAAAAATTTGTTGTGGCCAACACAATACCTCTCGCCACTTCCGTTTTTGGTTACATAAGTATAGGGTGCGAGCAGTCATGTGACATTGTTGGCCTTGACAAGCAGATATGGGGGCCCGTGTCAGAATGACAATTAGTAATTATGTACATATATGTCAAATGTCAGAATTTTTCATTAAAAATTTCAAGATTTTCTAAATTCTTGTTAGTTTGTCATAATTGGCCTAAACAAGCAGATATGGAGGCTCTTGGCAAAATGACAGTTAGTAATTATTTACATAAATGTCAAATGTCATAATTTTTCACGTGGTTAATTTGTCACCAGGATTGTGGAATTTACTTGTCGGGGAAAATAAACCACATAGAATTGGAATATCATGAAATTTGGGATGGAAAATTGACATTTCACATCTATGTACATAATTACCTACTAGCTGTCATCTAACTCGGGCTCCCATATTTGCTTGTCAAGTCCAACAAAGTCACATGACTGCCCGCGCCCTACAAATTTCTCATGTCTTTTCTTTATGTTTAGATTATTTTTATAATTTAAAATTTATATTTTGAGGAAGTTTTATCCTACACTTCCAAATGTTCGAATATTTTCCAATTTCTTGACGGGATTTCTGATGGGTATATGTATATAGCTATAATTTTAAATATTTGATTGTTATTATTGTTATATAACAAGAAATAGTAAACATACCAATATCAAAAAAAAATTCAATAATATCAGTTAAACTTCTTTATTTAACGTAAAGCGTAATTTGACGTTTTACTACTATGTTGCCAGAAAAAGTTCTAAGATTTAGTTCCAGCTAAAATGTACATAAAACCATATTCTATGACATTTAATAATAATGAATAATCAAGATACCTACCTCGATAAAAATTTTAAATATAGCAAACTGTTTCAATCAATTATTCTGTCAATCTTCAACTATCTAGACATAAATATTGTAGTTTATTGTTGAATTTTAATAATATTCTTCTAAATTATCAAGGCCATGGCGGATTTAACAATAAGGCAACGAATAGAAATTTTAATTTTTCTTGGTTGTGGGAAGCTTACAAGATCCCAGTAAGAAGTCAATGGATGGCATTTTCAACTTTTAATTTGATAGTGTTAATCAGGGTATCTTGATTATTCATTATTATTAAATGTTCAACTCGATTTTTCTCAGAATTTTTGTTATGCAACGTTATGATTTATTTACATGATCATAAAGATAAGAAAAAACACTATCGGATTTCACTACTAAAAATCTATGTTGTCATTTAAATTTTTTTGTGATGCCGTCATAACTGAAAAACAAATGGAAGTCGGAAGATGAATGGTACATATTAATGTGTATTTTTAAAAATTAAAATCGACGTGTTTCAGCGTTTTTATAAAAACCGGCTGAGTTCGGCTTTTTTTTTGATATTCCACACTTTAATCGCACACTATATATCAAAGAACTGAAGTTCTACTTTTTATACGAACGTGGCATTTAGTTATTGAGGCCGTAGGGCCGAGAAAAATAAACTACATGAGTAATAAAAAGGAACTTCAGTGTCGAGGTGCATATTAAATATATTTGAAATCTCGAACTGTGATTAGCCCATGCTATACTTTTTTTTCGGGAGGAGGGGAAATCTTCATGAAGACCCCCCCCCCAGTCCACCTGGGGGGAGTGTGGGATTTTTACCCACTAAAACCCCTCCTCTTATCCCAACCCCTAGTGCCCTGGAACCGTTTTATAACATTACTTCGGGGCACTGAGTTGTACTTCGCCATTTCGGCTACTTCCTGTCTCTTTCCCTCCTTTCCTTATATCTTAGGATATCCTTGATATAGCCATAGATTGCCTGCGAGGATTCTTCCTTCTCTAGCATTGTTGGAATTAAGTTTTCGACCATCATAGTCTTGCCAAGTCTCCATTCCAGTTCTCTTCGTTCCTGGTCCCACATTGAGCATCTGAGCAAGGTATGTTCAGCGTCATCCACTTCTGCTCTACACCACGCGCAGATGTCTGTGTCGATCTTCTTTATGCGCTTTCTATACGCTTCGAAACTACCGTGTCCTGTTAGAGCTTGCGTAAGGTGATATTCCACCTCCCCATGCTTTCTCTTCAGCCATGGTCTTAATTCTGGGATTAGCCGTCTAGTCCACGGCCCTTTGTTTCTATTTCTCCATTGCTCTTGCCAACTTTCTATCATTTCGTCCTCTCTTACCCCTTTGCTTCTCTTCTCTCTCGTTTGGTAGCTTTCCTTCCTTTCTCTCGCCATTATATCTATGGGAATTAGGCCTGCCACTACCGTGGCTGCTTCTTGTGATACAGTCCTATAGGCGCCGTTTACTCTAAGAACTACTTTCCTTTGCACTGTAAGCATTCTCTGCCTGTTTCTTTCGGCCCTTAATGCGTGTTCCCACACTGGTACCGCATAGAGCATGATGGATGTTATTACCGTCCCATACATTCTTCTTTTGCTAGTTTTTGGCCCTTTTATATATGGCATAAGCCTCCCTAGCACGTTGGCTGTGTTTGCCGCCTTTTTAGTCACCTTCTCTGCATGTGCTGTGAATCTACAGCCCACCGTTATTTCTACCCCCAGGTAAGTTACCCATTTGGTGGTGTGATACTGTTTCTTCCCGTTTGTATTCTTAGGCCTTCCGCTTTCCTGCATCCTGTCAAGAACACTGCCTCCGTTTTTTCTTCAGCCAGCGATAGGCCTGCTTCTTTTATCCATTCGGCTATTTTTCTCACCGATTCATTAACACTTTTCTGCACCTCCGTCTTAGTTTTCCCTGATACAGTGAGCGCTAAATCATCCGCGTACGCCGTCATTTTAGCTCCTTCCGGTAACTCAAATCGGAGGACCCCATCGTACATGATGTTCCATAGGAACGGCCCTACTATCGATCCCTGTGGGACTCCTGCCGTTACTGCTATCCTCTCACGTCCCTCTGTACACTCTACTTTAATAAAACGTTTCTGTAGGTATGACATTATTACCCTCATGGTATTTCGAGATTCCCTTTAATGATAATAATAATAATACTTTATTTCATAGACATGTATACATGTATCGAAAATCGTCAAGAATTCTAAGAAATAATATTAAATACAGACAGAGAGGCTGAGATCTATATCCCGTTAGAGACCAAACATAAGTTATGACATACATTCAAAAAATTCGTTTAAATCATAAAAACAATGGTTTACCAAATATGATTTTAAATTTGTTAAAAATGATTTTAAATTAGTACATGACTTAATTTCACTTGGTAGTTTATTAAATACTTTTAGACCTTTAACATGAGGAGCTGTTTCAGTAATTTTATATTTAGTGCTTGGTATATGAAACTTATTTTTTTGACGTGTGTTAAAATGATGCAGGTCGGAATTTAATTCAAAACACGTTTTATTGCAATAAATAAACTTACACACTTCATAGATATATAAACAAGTGGCAGTTAATATTTTATATTTTTTGAAAAGTAGTCTACAAGAAAAATCTCGAGCTACTTTTGCCATAACCCGAAGAATTCTTTTTTGACAGATGAAAACCCCATGCAACGCAGCTGAGGCACCCCAGAAACAGATACCGTATCGTATCACAGATTCTACCTTTGCATGATAAAACACAATTAACTGTTCCTCAGTAAGAACTATTTAAATGCCTAAATTGAAAACGTATTGAATTTAGTTTTGTTTCTATATATACTCCTTCAGATTTCCAATTTAAATTTTCGTTAATAAGCATACCTAGAAATTTAGCTTCATAAATCCTAGATATTTTAATGTTATCTATAACAATATCTAAATTAAGGTTATTGTTAAATTGACGATTATGGAAGCGCATATAATGCGTTTTAGATTTATTAAAAAATAAATCATTCGCGCAAAACCAATTCGATAATTTATTTAGATAATCTTGGCATTTATTTTTCAATGAGTTTTCTGATACGTCCGATATTATGATTGAGGCGTCGTCTGCATACATTGTCAAACAACAATCATTTTCAAATATCGTACAGAGGTCATTAATGTATAATAAGAACAAAGTTGGAGAAAGGACACCTCCCTGGGGGACCCCAATATTCATAGTTACATAATCTGAATTTACTTCACGTGTTATATTATTTTCTTTATATGTTAATGTAACAAATTGTCTTCTATTTTCCAAAAAAGAAGTTATCCATTTCAAAGGTGTCCCTCTTATTCCATAATTACTAAGTTTAGAAAGCAGAATGCCATGGTTTACACAGTCAAAAGCCTTAGTTAAGTCACAAAATATCCCTAATGGTTTTTCTTTATTTTCTAGTTTTTCCATATTTTCGAGCGAAAATTGTATTGCATCAAAGTAGAGCATTTTTCCCTAAATCCAAATTGACTGGAAGACATAATTTTATACTTTGACAGAAATGTATCTAACCGTTTTAAAAATACATACTCGTAAATTTTAGAAAAAACAGATGGCCGGTAATAATTACAATCGAGTAAACCACCATTTTTATGAATAGGTTGTATTTTGCTTATTTTTAAACTCTCCGGAAAAATTCCAGTTTCAAAAGATAGATTTATCAAATATAATAGAGGTTTAATAATGACTGGTATAATACGCTTGATTAAAAAGTAAGGAATATTATCAGGCCCCGTAGAATTTTTGTTTTTGATTTTGGATTCAATCAGATGTAACAGTTCATCTTCTGTAAATGGATAGAGATAAAAACTATTTGACTGTGCAGCCATGACATTCCGCTTGCTATTATTACTTTTTGGTAACTGATTTATTACCTTAGCAGGAGCATCTCTAAAAAAACAATTAAATTCATATGCTCTGTCTGTAGCATACATCAATGAGTCTGCGACCGATTTATTTACTGATGGCTTAGTATTCGAGATTTCCTTTATTACTGTCCATGTGCTTTTACTTATATTATCTGAATTAAAAAAAAATCCTTGGAAATATTGTCTTTTACTCATGGCGACCAAAGTTACATGTTTTCGTTTGTATAATACGAGGTGTGTTCAAAAACTATCGCGAATTTTGAATTTTCGCGGGTTACGTATATTCGAATTTCGATCTTTTTGTGGCTTTATGTTGGTACTCATGTCTCTCACTTATGTCGACAAGCTCGGCCATTTTGAATGTTCACTTACTTGTTGACAGCTGCTTTGCTTGCACGTGTTTTGGATCGTCTTCGATTTTTACCTAATGTGCTTATTCGTTAAAAACTGACTATGAATTTTTTGACCAAGACAATATCTTTCTTATCTAAAGGCGACGGAACGTAGAAAAAAATAATTCATTTAAAATTTGTCATTGTCATAAAATGTTTTTATCAAAGAAGTTATTTCATTTCTACGAGTAGAAATGAGATAAGAAAGATATTGTCTTGGTCAAAAAATTCATAGTCAGTTTTTAACGAATAAGCACATTAGGTAAAAATCGAAGACGATCCAAAACACGTGCAAGCAAAGCAGCTGTCAACAAGTAAGTGAACATTCAAAATGGCCGAGCTTGTCGACATAAGTGAGAGACATGAGTACCAACATAAAGCCACAAAAAGATCGAAATTCGAATATACGTAACCCGCGAAAATTCAAAATTCGCGATAGTTTTTGAACACACCTCGTACTTAAATTCATTACATGACTTTTGTAGCTGAAATAAAGTAAATAAATCACTACTAGAGTTTCTAATAGTTTCATTATACCATTTTTTATCATGTTTGACATTGTATATTTTTAATGGAAATTTTTTATTAAAATAAAAATTAAAAGTATCATGGAATGTATTGAAAGAGGTATTTAAATCTTCTTTTTCATACACATCAGTCCATTTTTCTGAAATAATTTCATTAATAAAACAATTTATGTTTGTTTCATGGTAAACTCTGCGAGCATATTTATTATGCTTGTCATTGCAGTCAAAATTCGTTGTTGTAAATACAGTTTTATGGTCTGCGACAATATTTTCTTCTATTTTACAACTATTACTGACATTACTAAAAGCTTGGTCTAATTTATACATACCTCTAGTAGGGTTGTTAACAAACTACTACGGTTATAAGTTGATAATAGGCCAATCAACATCTCAAAAGCAACATTGTCTCTATCGGGATCTAGATTGAACTCGCCTCATTATTATTTTGTAATTATTTTTCACTACTTTATCTAAAATAATATTAAATTTGTTTACAATGTTTCGTGTTTCCTCATAGTTTAAGGTGTGTGGAGATCTGTAAAAACATAATATAATGTATGTAGTGTACGAATTTGGTTGCCATTAATGCCACATATTTCAAATTCTTTTTCAATAGAGGTTTATTTCTTGAACATTTAGATTACTATCACACCAAATTCCTACACCGCCTCCTGTAGTACTGGATCGACAAAAATTTGAGATGCAAGTATAATTTGCAAAATATATAATAATAATAATAATAATAATAATAATAACTTTATTGACCAGAGTCAACGGCGGGGTTCAGCCAAAGGCTGTTCTTCCACCCAACCAGTACATATTAATTACAATAAAATAGAAAAAAAAGTCAACATAAGTACATAGCATGAAAGTATAGCACAATATGCCAAAAAAGCAGATAAATAGGATTAGTTTGCTTACACTATAATAAATTATTGAAAAAGATTAATTAATTTAAACAGAACAAATTTTTAACATGAGCTTTGAAAGAGTGTAAAGACAGAGATTTTAATTCATCAGGAAGATTGTTATACAATTTGGGTGCAAGGTAAGAAAATGCATTTTTAGATTTATCTTTTTTATATGAAGGTACGATATACGAATTCTTATCACGTAATTGATAATGCTGTTCTTTTAATTTAAGTTTTTCATGTAGATAAGAAGGGCAACCTGTTAGTATGATCTTATGAATTTGACAAACATAGAATATCTGCACACGTTCGTCAATGTAATGTAGATTAGATGAAATGCGAAATGAAGAAATATATAAATAAATACTACTTATTGACTGTGCCGTACACCAAGTTTCAGAAATACACATAAATTTAATTTTTTATTTGGGATTTAACTAGTACTCAGTGTTAATTATATTGATTTTGTCAGTATTTAATGATCGGGAATTTATAAAAACAATATCATAGTTCTTATTTCTAATTATGGGGATATTTTTTACTGCTTCTTCCTTGTTGGAGGTCGGCGATGAAAAAACTTTGAGATGTAGGCACCACAAGGCAACATATCAGCGTTCATGGCGGTATCGAAATTCATCAGATTAACAGAAACTTTGAAAGAAGAGCAGTGTTCAGGAAATTTTGATTCAACACTATCCACTGTAACTTCTGGAAATTCTCTTTTTAAATATGAAAGCAAATTTTCGGGATTAGTGTCGGGTTTTAACCGCGATACATATACCGTGTGTCTGTCGTAAAGGTGTACATAGGAGATTAACATGGGAAATTAGTTTTTTGCAATTCCCTGCTCACCTAATTATTTTAAGCAAAAACACGTCAAATAAAAGTTTTAGGGCATAAAATTCTGCATCTAAATCAATAAATAGAATTAACTTTACATGCTTTATAACGCCAGAAATTAAATATGAAAATGTCGAAAATTACTTTGAAAATATCGATAGCCATGGAATTAAACAAAAAATAAATAAAAGCTTGACGTTTTATTTGTCAATAAGTTATTTGACGTTTCTGACAATTTGATTTTGTCTCTGGTTTTGTTGTCTGATATTATTAAAAAATGAATATTTATACTAATGAAGATCGTGTTTTCATAATAAAATGTTTTTATGGAGGTAATAGTTACCGCAAAGTGTGTGATTTATTTTCCGTTAAGTTTATGGATCGGCCGATTCCCAGTGCAACTACAATTGCTAAATTGGTGACAAAATTTGAAAAGATTGCTAGTGTGTCTTCAAAAAATACACGTAAGCCGCGTTATCAGAATGTAGGACGAGCAGAAGAACGTGCCTTGCTGGAAGAAAGAGTGTTAGGAATGATAAGTGTAAACCCCTTCTGTAGTACTAGATGTATTGGAAATGAGTTGGGAGTTCATCACAGCATATCATATATAATATTTAAAAAAAAAATCGTACTATTCTTATAAAATGCAGTGTCACCAAGGACTTTTCCCATACGATGAAGAAAGTAGAAGTGTTTTGCGAATATATGCAGAACCGGGCTAATAATGATCAAACTTTTTTATCGTCCATTTGTTTTACCGACGAATGCACTTTCACGTTAAATAATGAACCCAATGCCCAAAATACACGTTGTTGGGCAACAGAAAATCCTAGAATTAGTATTTCAACAAGGACACAATATCCCCAGAAAGTTAATATGTGGGCTGGAATTTTAGGTCATTACATAATTGGTCCTTTTTAAATACGTGGCAATTTAAATACGGAAAATTATTTGGAGATGCTACAAAACGAAATTGGTCCTGCAATAGACGATGTTGTGCGCCCAGATCGAGAGATCTGGTTCCAACACGATGGATGTCTACTATGGCAGAAACGTTAGGGAATATTTGGATCTGGCATTTCCTGGGCGCTGGATTGCACGAGGGGGTATTATTAACTGGCCTGCTAGATCTCCAGATCTTGCTTCATGTGACTTTTTTTATGGGGTCACTTAAAAATCAAATTTATAAACAAATCTACGAAAACATAAATGATCTGAGAGATCATATTTAATGAATGTCATCGTATAACTCAGCGGCAACTATTTAATGTACAAAGGTCGTTTTACAATAGATTAGGTTATTGTCTTGTCCAAAATGGTGCTGCATTTGAATATTTATTGTAACTATTATCTTTAAATTATAATTACTTGTTATTCGTTTACTAATTATAAAACATTTTTTGCTTGAAAATATTATGTTACAAAATATTGAATTTTTAATAAATTCATATTATTTAAACAAAACTGTATTTTTTAACTTTATTTATTAATCTAATACTTCTATTATTGTCATACTTTACGATATTTGTCCAAATCAAATTGTTAGAAATGTCAAATAAGTTAACTTACGTTGTGACAGTTAAAACGTCAAGCATTTATTTATTTTTTGTTCAATTCCATGGCTATCGATATTTTCAACGTAATTTTCGGCATTTTCATATTTAATTTCTGTCGTTATAAAGCATGTAAAGTTAATTCTGTTTATTGATTTAGATGCAGAATTTTATGCCCTAAAACTTTTATTTGACGGGTTTTTGCTTAAAATAATTAGGTGAGCAGGGAATTGCAAAAAACTGATTTCCCATGTTAATCTCCTATGTACACCTTTAAGATAGACACACGGTATATATGCTTTCTTAGGCGCAGCATCGATATTGATATCTTTTGCTTTTCCGTAGAAACCTGCATTATTTTTCCTAACAGATTTATTTTTTACCACTTCACTCCACAACACTTTAGTATCGTTTTGTTCGTCATTGTTATTATTTTTTTCTGGTGGGATATCACCACTGTCACTTACTTCACCAGCTGGCACATTCGATTTTTGTTTATTTATTGTAGATGTTTTCACTTGTTCACCACACGATTCAGTGTTTTTTTATATTAGGACTAGTGAATTTATTGTCAATTTTATTGATGTTTTTACGTTTAGATGTCTCTGTAGTGTCAATATTGATCATATCCACTTGATTTGATTGCACATTTAAATTTTTCTTTAGAAGAGATATTATACATTCTTTATCATGTTTTCCCTAAGTTCCCTTACTATCCTCCTCCATGATGCCGTGTTGAATGCATTTCTTATATCAAAAAGAATTAGGACGCATATCTTTTTATCTCTGCGAGCCTCTTCTGCCTCTTTTACCACTTTTTCTATTGCCGTTATGGTACTACGTCCTTTTCTAAACCCGAATTGACTTTCTGCTAGGTTTCCTTTTTCTTCCACCTCCTGCTTGAGTCTATTCAATATCATTTGTTCGTAGAATTTTCCCGCTACATTTAACAGGCACAGAGGTCTGTACGAGCTAGGGTTATCTTCTGGTTTGCCCTCTTTAGGTATAAGAGTTAGGCGATCTTCCTTCCATGTGTCCGGGAAACAGCCCATGCTGTACTACACACTGAGAAAAATATATAATTACGTGAACTGTAAATTTATTTGTTACAAATAAATCCTAAGCTTGAATAGATCCTAATATATCTATAATTGAAGCAATGTAATAATTTATTTGAAGCATTTATTTGTCTCAAATAAATACGAGTATATATTCAGATCAATTATGTTCCTCTATGATATGAGAACTATGAATTTAATTATGAATTATTTAAAATTGCGCTAAATTTATTTTATTATTGTTGGATATGTAATAAATTATTTGAACTAAATTTATACCTACTTCTCATAACCTGTCCATTATAAAAGGATTCATATAAATATTTTAATTGAAGGAAGTTATTTAAATAAAGACCAGTATATTTAGTATGTATGTGTATCGTGTATTTTTTTATTAACTTGCAGATTAAAACATACTTGAGTAATATAAATATGCAGGGTGCGGCAGAACCAATTGAGCAGTTTTGAAGAGTTATAAAAAAGAAACCAGGGTATATATGAAAAAAATGTTTTTATTTTTGAAATCAGTAGGACTTACCATTTTATACTCATTAATTTTTAAAAATAATGTCTTTAAGATGGCGGCTGTTAGCTGCAATACATTGGTGGAGCCGATTTCTGAAGTTTTGAACAGCCCGTTGACACATTTCGTGGGTATCGCGTTTACTTCTTCAACAATCTGCTCCCTTAGCTCTAGCAGGTTTTGAGGGCGACGTTTAAACACTTTTTCCTTAAGATATCCCCAAAGAAAGTAGTCGCATATCCTTAAATCGGGCAACTGTGCAGGCCACCCCACGTCACCTCTCAAAGACACTAGACGTCCAGGGAACATTTCTCTTAAAGCGTTTAGAGAATTTCGGGCTGTGTGGGCTATAGCCCTATCCTGTTGGAACCAAAAGTCCCCTAATCCCGCTTCTTCAACAACCACTTCCAATCGGGGCTGCAAAAAATTTTGCAACATTGAAACATAACGCCCGGAATTTACGGTCACGGTCACGCCTCCCTCTTCAAAAAAGTACGGGCCTATAACGCCAAATTGTGATACGGTACACCACACCGTTAGTTTAGGAGAATGTAGCGGTCTTTCGTGAACAATTTGGGGGTTGGTGGACATAAACAACATCGTCTTCTCTTTGGGGGTGGCTCCCGAGCATCGACATCATTTTCAGGTTCAGCAGGTATGCAGTCATTTTGGTTTACTTCTGCTAGTGCTTTGCCTAGATTGATAATATATTGACGACGTTTTATATTACTTGCAGTAACAGATTTCCATACTATAAAAGAGATTAGTACACTAACATCGATCATATTATAGAAGACCACTAATGGCCATCTTCTTGTCATCCTCTTCACAGTATAATTTCGTGTCATCTGATCCATTGTATCGACACCAGATTTAATTGCATTATACGATAATATTGTAACGTAACACCCGCGGCCGCCGCCGTCGCGCTACCAGGCGCCTCGGTGTCTGTGCGCAGCGAACGTGTTAGGACTAGTCGCGGTAATCTATTGTTGTGATGTTGTTTACCTCTAGACCCTCTCTGGTGGGTCCTAGAAGGTTCCAGAGATAATCTAGGCAGGTATATATAACCCACCGCCAAAGCCAGGACACACTCAGTATTATAGAAGTGACGAGTACAGAACTCAGTGATATAAATAAACAGTTTAACAGTTGTTAACATAAATAAATGTAGTTATATAAATAAGTGTTGTGATATAAATGTTAGTTAAATAAATAATCGTAGTGTTTAAGCATTTAATAATATTCTTAGTGTTTATAATTATTTAATCATAGTGATAGTTACTTTTATAATCTTTTAATATTTAATCTTTATTTATTTTATCGTTTAATAAAAGTATTCTTTTGTTAATAATATTTGTCTATGTTTTACACTTCACCCATATAAATAGAAACGTTACAATATAATTTCAGGTTTCCGTTTTTCATTTGTTTCATCGTCTTTTTTGTTGTCATGCATTGTGCTCAGTAGAGTAACTATTTTCCCTTTTTTTGGGACAACAGGAGACAATTGTTGAGTCATTTCTAAATCCATAAATGGTAGAATATAATTTACGTTCTTTAGTTTCAGTAAATTGCTGCGGTAATTCTGGTTTATTCCGGCGAATATTTCCCACAAGAGTAAGTTTTTTTGTGAGTAAATATTCGCCTAATGCATAGCTAGTAAAAAATTGTCGCTTGTAATATTTCGTCCACTTCCTTCAATTTCTTTTACAAGCATTTTTACATTTTCTCCTTGATTCACACATCTTGACTCTTCGGGATTTTTACCTTTATATATATCCATTTTCCACGCATAAGAAGTTTCACTATCGCAGATAACAATACTTCTTTCATATAGGTATTGTTAGGAATTGTGCCCCAACTGCTGGTATTAAGAATGAGTGGACTGTAAAATCTTTAACAACAAGCTTTAATGCAAAACTTGACGTTGTACAATGTTTAATTATATAACAATACAAAAATGCGATAGCGAACTGCGCTGCGTGGTCGCCTGTGTGCGAGTCTAGTCTCGAATGCTGTGTGGTCTGCGCTGCAACACATGCCTCGCGTTGGCCGACCCCCACCACTGTGCGCTGTTGCCGAGTGCTCAGTTGCCTTTCCTAACATGCCGGCGGCCTTGAAAGCACCCGCTTTCAACAACGTTTCTAGGAATCTTCCTCTTCGACGGGTAAGACGCAGATTTTGGAAAACCCACGTTTTACGCAGCCCCTTGCTGTCTTCACAGTCGCAACCCGCGCGACTCCGTCACTGCCAGGATGCACCTCCTGGATTCGGCCCACCTTCCATGACAAAGGCGGAAGATTTTCTTCGCGTAAGAGAACCATGAGACCTGGTTTTAAAATGTTTGGATCTTGAAGCATCCATTTATTTCGCTGCTGCAGTCCATGAAGATATTCGACGGACCATCGTTTCCAAAACTTCTAATGGATCTGTTGCATTTCTTGATACATGTTTAAACGATTGACATGTATCAAATCTTCTTCTGGCACGCTGTCTAGTCTGGATCCAATGAGGAAATGTCCAGGGGTAAGGGTTCCAAGGTCATTAGGGTCATTTGACATAGGACAAATTGGACGTGAATTTAGTATGCACTCTATTTGTGTAATAACAGTAAAAAATTGCTCATAAGTTAAATGAACATTACCCATTACTTTAAATAAATGCGACTTAACAGCCTTCACAGCTGACTCCCACAACCTACCAAAATGAGGAGTTCTTGGAGGTATAAATTTCCAAGTTATTCGGTTTTGTAAGAAATAACTTTGTACATTATTATCTTCGCATAATTCATTTAATTTTTTATACAAATCATTGAGTGCATTAGCGGCACCGACAAAATTTAAACCATTGTCGGAGTAAATTTGTTTTGACAGACCGCGTCGTGCAAAGAACCTTTTCAGCGCATTCAAAAATGTGGACGTTGAAAGATCACCTGCTAGTTCCAAATGAATTGCCTTTGTGGCAAAACAAACAAATACACATATGTAAATTTTTACTAATTTTCTATTTCGAGTGCTACATTCTTTTACCAAAAATGGTCCTGCAAAATCTACACCTGCAGTGCTAAATGGTCTTGAAGGATTTACCCTTGAGACAGGAAGTTGTCCCATAATTGGCGAGAAACTGGTTGGTTTATATTTAAAACATATGATACATTTGTGTATTAATTTTTTAATTGTGTTTTTAACATTTACAGGCCAAAATTTAGTCCGCATGGCTGATAAAACAGTTTGGACTCCTCCATGAAAAGTGCGTTCATGCTCATTTATTATAATTAATTTTGTAAGTTGATGTTTAGCAGGAAGCAACATAGGAAATTTGTGGTCAAAATTCAAATTGGCATTTCTTAACCTACCTCCCACACGAATAATTCCTTTATCATCCAAAAACGGATTTAATGCAACTATGGAACTCTCTCTTGCAACATTGCCTGATTTTTTGAGTTTATGTAATTCCTTTAGATATTCTGTTGCTTGAACTATTTTTACTAAGAGATTTAATGCATTTTCTAGTTCAGTACCTTGTAATTTATTACTTAATATTCTTTCAGCAGATGTTCGTTTCTTAATATTATTTATAAATCGAAGACAAAATGCTACTACTTTTAATAGCTTATTGAGACTTGAATATTTGCCAAATACGTCAAAATAATCCGACGTTGATAAGTTAACTAAAGTATTCGTATTTCGCTTCTCTGGCATAACTTGTAAATCTGAATTTTCACTTAAATCACCTTGATCATGCTTTGGCCAGTGATTCATATTTTGTCTGAGCCAATTGGGCCCATGCCACCAGAGATTACAATCTGCTAACTCTTTAGGAGTGCACCCTCGCGAAATTATATCCGCGGGATTGTCTGCTGAGCGTACATGTCCCCACTGCCCAATATGTGACAGACTTTGTATTTCTGACACCCTATTGGCAATAAATGTTTTCCAATAAGATGGTTTTTTTGACAACCATGCTAATACAATTTTTGAATCGCTCCATAAAAAAATACTTGGATTTATCTTGAGAGCCTTGATACTTTTATCAATTAAACGAGTAAGTAGTAAAGCTGCACATAGCTCTAATCTAGGCAAGGAGATGACTTTAAGCGGTGCGACACGTGATTTAGAACATATTAATTGCAACTGTATTTTACCATCGACAGTAGAAGTTCGCGCATAAATGCAAGCCCCATACGCGTGCTGTGATGCATCAGCGAACCCATGGATTTGTATTACCGCATAATTAGCTAACAAAACATGCCGCGGAATAGAAATTGATTCTAATTATTGTAAATCTCGAATATATTGTAAAAAAAATATTTTGTTTGTTTCAGGAATTTGTTGATCCCAGTTTAATTTTAATTTCCATAACACCTGTAATAACAATTTTGCATATATGATTATCGGACCTACGAGGCCTAACGGATCAAAAATTTGACTAAGAACGGATAAAATTGCTCTTTTGTTATGTTTTGCTCATTAAATTCTATATTTACTGAAAATTGGAATGAGTCTAAATTAGGATTCCAACAAATACCTAACGCCTTTGTGGTTTCACCGTCTTTAATATATTTTAATTGTTCTGTCTCTGAGCTCGGAATATATGTCCATTGTGTTAAAATGAAACCTGCTGATTTCAATATATTATAAATTTCATTTTTTAATGTAATTAAACCATCAATTGTTTCTTCCCCCGTCATCAAATCATCTACACAAAAATCTTGAATTATTATTTCCGCTGCACTAGGAAATATATCTTTGTTGTCAATAGCTACTTGTTGTAAAGCTCTGATAGCTAAAAAAGATGCAGGAGCTGTCCCTTAAGTGACTGTGTTAAGCTCATAATGTGCTAACTCGTCGTTTGAATTTTCGCGCCATAATATTCTTTGTAGATTGCGCTGATCCGGTTTAATATTAACCTGTCGGTACATCTTAGTGATGTCACCTTTGATTACATAATTATGCTTACGAAACCGTAATAAAATTGAAAATAGATCATCTTGTATTACCGGACCTACATGCAACACTTGATTTAGAGATATATTTGACGAACTTTTGGTGCTGGCATCAAACACCACTCTCAATTTTGTCGTTTTACTGTCGGGTTTCAGGACGCCATGATGTGGTAAATAATATGTGACGTCAGTGGTATTTATTTGTTCTGTATTTAATTTAGACATATGGCCTAACCTTTCATACTCCCTCATAAAATTTATGTACATTTCACGAAGAATATTATTTGTATGTAATTTATGTTCTAGATTTATGAAACGTCTTTTTGCTGTTTCGACACACCAATATCTATATAATTTTCTTTTAATGGCAAAGCTACTGTGAAGCGCCCCGTTTCATCACGAATATAATTATTCATAAAATGATTCTCACAATATTGTTCATTTTCGGAGAATTTAATAGTGTTTGGCGTATACGACCTCTTCAAGAGTCCAAAATTTTTCTAATTGTGTATGAATTTGATTTTCTTGCACTAAAAAACATTTAGAGTTCATGTTGCTATTGGCGTTGAACAGTAATGAACCTGTCACTAACCAACGTAACTTCGTGTTTTGCAAAATTGGCATGCCTTGTCCTAGACTGATCTGTCCAGTTGATAACAATTTATAAAATATTGATGCGCCTAACAATACTTCTACGTTGCTTGATTTAAAAAACTCTTCGTCAGCTAACTTTATGCCTTGAGGTATTTGAATTTGCGAAATGTCATATGATAAGCATGGAATATTACCTGTAATATTTTTTAAAACTAAAAATGTCGCATTTTCCGAAAAATTTGAAATTGTTGATTTTAATTTTGTATTGACCTTTTGTGTTACGGTTGATGCCGAACTTCCTATTCCTGTGATAGGTAAATTAATGTTTTTTACTTGCAAATTTAATTTTTTAACTAAACTAGAAGTAATAAAATTACTTTGAGAGCCTCCATCTAGTAGAGCTCTACATTGCATATATTGGCCATCATTACTTTGTATCCAAATTGTTGCAGTTGCTAAAAGAACTAGCGTATTGTCATCATTACTACAATGTGCGTTAATGTTTACGTTATTGATACTCGCTTGTGATGTAATATCTGAATTTTTAGCCTTTATATCAAACTTGTCATCTGTACTAACCTGAGTAGTTTTTTCTGTACTTACATGTAACAATGTGTTGTGTTTACGACTACAAATTTTGCAAACCCCCTTACATTCGTGGTTATTTGAGTAAGGTCGAAAACAATTTATACATAACTTGAGTCTTTTTATTTCATTCTGTCTACTATGGTTGTCTAGTTTCAAGAATTCTTTGCAATAATAAATAAGATGATCTTGTTTGCAATAAAAACATTTAGATTGCTTGTTAATCGCTAAATTATTAAATGATTTGCGTTCTACCGGTTTTTGATAGTAATTGCCTTTCTTTGAACCCGATACTGTATTTAATGACTCATTATTGCGCGTGTACAAACTCTCTAGCATTTGACATCTATTGTTTAAAGATTTTAAAAAAAATTCTAATGTCGGTAACTCATTAGGTTTAATCTTTGATTCCCAATCGCGTTTACTTCCGAAATCTATTTTGGACGTCAATAAATAAATTAATATTTCGTCACAATTGTCTACTTTAGCACCCAGTGAGTGCAATGCCCTGATATTTTTATTAAATGTATCAATTAAATTTCTTAATGCAATTGGACTTTCTTTGTGTAATGGCTGCAATTCGAATAATGATTGCAAATGACTGTTTATTATGATTCTTTTATTATCATATCTATCTTTCAACAAGTCTAAAGCTATGTGGGCTCAGTCCGGGCCTGACCAGTACGAACGCGCAGCAGCAGAGGTGGCCGCCGACCGGCAAGCGACACGGGCATTAAGTTGTTAACCAATCTTTTAATCATTATTCTTGCAACCCTATAAAATTGGGGGCTCAACCGAGATAAAAATTCATAAACAAGGACAAGAGAGTGATAAATAAAAGTGGTTAATAACAGTGAGAAATGTGTAAAAGTGTGACAGAACTCAGTTCACCACAGTTCTTGGTGTGGACATTTTCGCATTTGTCCTTGAGTTACGGCGTGTTCGCGTCGGGCATACAACGAGTGCAACCGTGCGCAGACGCGTTGAATCTACAGTGCAACCACAGACATATAAAACATAGACTGCTGGAGCCATGTTACAGATGTATGTCACAGTAGGACGTCGCGCATGACACAAATTTCAGGGACAATTTAGCGCGAAATACAAATGGATTAAATATGAGAGAGACATATATTTGCGGACAATTTGGCGCTATCGGATGATGATTCCTCTGAGAAGTACTTGTCTGTTTCACTAAAACTATAAACTTCCTGGCTATTATGTGTAGAAGAAGAAGATTTTTCAGTATTAGTAAAATGTAAACATTTTTTGCTACTTTTTAAATTTAAACTTGGGATTAAATTAAGTTTTAATATTTTGTATTTCTTGCAGTCTTCTTTAAAGTCTTCTTCTTTGAACACACACTACGTTCAAGTGTGATTTTTTTTCTGGTGTACGACAAAGAGCGGTAACCCAAGTATCTGCTGTCGCCTTGTCTACTGGAATCCTTTAAAATAATAATTACAAGTACAAGTACCTTTATATGTAGATACATAATGATCAAAAACAATTGAATTGTTTCTCAGACAAATACAAGATTATAATACTAAAAATACTTATAATCGTTCGAGAAACAACAAAAAGAATTCTTTTGCTCAATAATAAAAAAATACAATTTTATACTATTCAAAAAATATCTATTTTATATTATTCCAACATATAACTTTTACTTAGCTGTGATATGTTATCCCAGGAATCCGTTCCTTACTCCCACAACCTTTGACTAAACAATATTGCACCATTTTAAAATGCACTCAAATGTAATGTTTACGCAAACACATACAAAATTGAAATACTCTTCACATTTCAAATTTTATATAACAAACGCACAACAGATGGCAGCACAAGAGGTCGCAAGAACCGACATACGATAAGCAGTAAAAGCATAACGATAGAATAGAGGGTATGTGTAATCTCATAATCGCCGCTTGAGCAGTACGCAATACGCATCCCTGAAATTTTCTCCATGCGGAGCATATATTTCACATCCAATGCTCATACGCTCCAGCAGTCTATTTTTTATATGTCTGTGAGTGCAACCGTGCAGCAGCGCAAGCGTACAGCAGCAGTGCAACCGTACAGCCGAGCGATAAGAACGAGCAGGGGCGTATTCAGTCCACTTTTTCCATTACGAATTACAGCAAGATGAGTATGTTAAGCGACAACAGCAAGATTTTATACAATATAAACAATATTAAATTAAAAGCAATAAAACTGCTATACTTTATTGCATTTGAAACGGAAGGACAACCACGATTATTAAGAAGACAATTAAGAAAATTCCCAGGATTTAGTTTTGAAGAAGATTCCGAAGAATACAAGGCAAAGTTGACTAATATTATGGACAACCTTACGGCGGATGATGCTGTTACCGTATGCCATATTTTAGAAATTGACCATGAAGGGACAAAAGAAGATTTATTGTCTAGGGTATGCCGATACCTTTGCAACCTAAGAAGAAAAACGAACGATGACGAAGATAAAAGACGCAAAAGAAGAAGAATCTGGAAACGAAGAAGCAAGGAGAAAAGACGTAAGTGAAAACGAAGACACTACAGACAATGAAGAAAAAGACGACGAAGAACATGAAAGAAGTGAAGACGAAGAAGTAAAGAAAAGAAAAGATACAAGAGCTAAGAAACCGGTAAAGAAGACAAACAAAAAACCTATGAAGACTAGCACACAGAACAAAGAAGAAATATTCAAATATGAAGAAGAAAGAAGTAAGAAAAATTCAGAAGCATTTCCAATGACATTTCGCGATGTTGAAGATTCACTGAGGTGTTTTAACGGAAAAGACGGATATCCAGTAAATAAATGGATCCAGGAATTTGAAGAAATTGCACAGATTATGCGATGGAACGGTTTACAGAAATTAATCTTTGGCAAGAAGTCACTAAAGGGTCTTGCTAAAATTTTAATTCAATCAGAAGAGGGTATCACGACTTGGGGAAAACTGAAAGAAGTACTGCGAGGAGAATTTGAAACGAAGACAAGTAGCGCGTCAATCCATAAACTGTTGATGGAGAGACGTAAGAAGAAACGATCCAAGAATACATGCTAATCATGAGAGAGATAGCGAGTAGGGCTACAATAGAAGAGACGGTTATCCAATACATTGTGGACGGGATTCTCGACGATCCAATGAACAAAGCAGTACTATATAATGCTAAAACATACAAGGAATTAAAAGAAAAGGCCAAGCTATATGAATTAATAAAATCGAAAACAAACAACTCTAACTCGAAACAAGAAAAACGAAACTATCAAGGTTCAAGAGAACGACAGAATACAGAGTCTCAGAAGCAACCAACGAAGAACAGCCAGAATAGGAAGACTGAAATACGATGCTATAGCTGCGGACGACTCGGTCACCGGTCCAGCGATTGTGAGAATAAAGAAAAAGGCACTAAATGTTTTAAGTGCAACAAATTTGGCCACAAAAGTTTTAACTGCAGGGAAGAAGATGAGAAGAGTAAAGTAGAGGTAAATAACACCAACCAAGGACTCAACAAGATGTACAAGAAGGTATCAATTAAGAATACAGAGTTAAATGTCCTGATAGATACAGGCAGCGAAGTTAATATAATTCGAAGGGACGCCTATGAAACGATAGGTTCGCCCAAGCTCACTAATTCCGTATTAGTACTTACCGGGTTTGGAAAATCAAATGTTAAGTCTATTGGAAGTTTTGAGGACTCCATCACTGTCGACAATGAAGAATACACTACTAAATTCCATGTCGTACCGAATGACGTCATGACACTAAATGGTATAATAGGCAACGAATTACTAAATCAGTCGACTGTTCTAATTAATGAAGATGGTGTACAGATTAGTAGAAGAAACAAGGAAGTCTGTATAATGAATATCGAATTGAAGAATGAAGATAAAGAAATAGACATTGGAAGTGAGTAAAGAAATAAAGAAGAGCACCGAAGAACTAATTGACAGCTACAAGCCAAGTAAAAGCAAGACAACAAATTTAAAAATGAAGATAATTTTAAAAAATGAAGAACCGATATTCAGCCGTCCCAGAAGACTACCATTACCAGAGCGCAACATAGTGGATGATCAAGTAGAACAGTGGCTAAAGGAGGGAATAGTGGAACCGTCAGATTCCGAGTATTCGAGCCAAGTAGTCGTAACACGCAAGAAAGACGGATCTTCACGAATCTGTATCGACTATAGAAAAATGAACAAAGTAGTTGTGAGGGACAGATTTCCACTGCCCATCATAGAAGACCAGTTAGATAAATTACAAGATTCAAAGATTTTTAGCGCAATCGATTTGAAGAATGGCTTCTTCCATGTAGAAGTCGAGGAACAGAGTCGAAAATACACTTCGTTTGTAACCCACAGAGGCCAATACCAATTCACAAAGATGCCATTTGGCCTATGTACTTCACCATCCATGTTCCAGAGGTACATAAACTACGTATTTCGAGACCTCATCAACCAGAATATAGTACTTCAATACTTAGACGACTTAATAATTCCGGCGAAAAATGAAGAAGAAGCTTTCAGCTAATTAAGAACTGTCCTGAACGTCGCCGAGAGTTACGGATTGAAAACTAATTGGAAGAAATGTCAGTTCCGGAAAAGACGAATACATTTCCTAGGACATGAAATAGAAGATGGCAAGTTATATCCGTCAACCGAGAAAATAAAAGCTGTAATAAAATATCCAGAACCGAAAAATACCAAGCAGATACAGAGCTATCTGGGCTTGACAGGTTATTTCCGCAAGTTTATCCCGAATTACTCAACGATAGCAAAGCCATTGAGTAATTTACTTAAGAATGGCGCTAAATTTAAATTCGAAAATGAAGGAAGAGAAGCGTTTAAGAAGCTTAAAGATATATTATGCAACAAACCTGTTCTTAATATTTACCGACAAGAAGGTGACTTAGAGCTACACACCGACGCCAGTCAAGAGGGCTACAGTGCTATCCTGCTACAAAGATCCCAGGAAGACAATCAGCTCCTTCCAATATACTATTCAAGTAGGAAAACCAGTGACGCTGAGAAGAAATACACGTCATACGAATTAGAAGTATTAGCAATTGTCGGGGCATTGAGAAAATTCAGAGTATACCTGCTAGGTCGAAAGTTCAAACTAGTGACAGACTGCTCAGCCTTCACGAAGACTATGGAAAAGAGGGATTTATCAACCAGAGTGGCAAGATGGGCAATGTTGCTAGAGGAGTTTGAATACGAAATCGAGCATCGACCAGGAACGAGAATGCGTCACGTCGACTCACTAAGCCGCAACCCTGTAAATTTAGTTACAACTACAGACAGTACGTTAACTAAAGTAAGAAATGCCCAAGAGACAGATTCTGAAATAAAAGCGATAAAAGAAGTGCTAAAAGAAAAGCCTTATGAAGACTATTTGCTCAAGAATGATATCCTGCACAAAACAAGCAACGGAAAATATCTTTTAGTTCTGCCTAAATCGTTACAATACGAAATGATACAGGAAATTCATGGTGACGGGCATTTAAGTGCTAAAAAGATTGAGCAAATTTTGACTCAAGATTATTTTATCCCGAAATTGACAACTAAAATACAAAAAAGCCTATCAAGTTGTGTACCATGCCTTTTGATGAATAAGAAGAAAGGAAAGCAGGAAGGCTTCCTGCACCCACTGAACAAAGTCGAGGAGCCGTTGTACACATATCATGTGGATCATTTAGGACCACTGGAGTCAACAAACAAAAACTACAAGTACATATTTGCTGTGACATATGCGTTCACTAAATTCGTTTGGCTATATCCAGTAAAAACCACGTCGTCTAAAGAAACCATCGATAAATTAGAGCTACAAAAACAAGTTTTTGGGAATCCAAAAAGTATTATTTCAGATAGAGGAACCGCCTTCACCTCTGATGAGTTTAGAAATTACTGCGACGAAGAAGGTGTTAATCATCATGCAGTAACAACAGGGCTACCAAGAGCCAACGGCCAGATTGAAAGGGTCATCTCAGTAATAATATCAGTGCTCTCCAAATTGACAGCTGAAGATCCCACCAAATGGTACCAATTTGTTGGAAGAGTACAACAAATTATAAACTCCGGTTTTCACCGAAGTATAGGCACGACACCATTCGAACTGATGATCGGAACGAAAATGAAGAACAAAAGAGACCAACAAATAAGATGTCTACTGGAAAAAGAGATGCAATGCCAGTACGAAGAGTCACGAGAACAGTTACGAAGAAATGCAAAAGCCCAAATCGAGAAGATCCAAGAGGAGAATAAGAAGTATTATAATCTCAGAAGGAAGAAACCAAACAAATACGAAATCGGCGATTTAGTTGCCGTCAAGCGGACGCAGTTGGGAGGGGGTTTAAAATTAAAATGTAAATTTTTTGGTCCCTACAGGGTCATCAAGGTTAAACCACGCGATACCTACGACGTGAAGAATGAAGGGTTCCATGAGGGCCCAATGACTACGTCTACCTGCGCGGAATATATGAAGCCCTGGGTAGACCACGCCGAATTGTCGCCGGGGTCGGACGACGATGAACAGGACGGCCGAGATGTGGGCTCAGTCCGGGCCTGACCAGTACGAACGCGCAGCAGCAGAGGTGGCCGCCGACCGGCAAGCGACACGGGCATTAGAGAGAGTCCAAGAGTGAAGTGAAGACGTGTACGACGTGTAATATTGTCTAAATTGTTTTTATCTGTATTTGTAAACAGTTGTGAACTACCTGAAAACCATCATTAATACTTTATGTGTAATTGTTGTTTTATTAAATGATTAAGTTGTTAACCAATCTTTTAATCATTATTCTTGCAACCCTATAGCTATGTTGTAATTATCGGCGGTCACTTCCAGTGATTATCGCGCGCTTCACCTTCCAAACATGAAATAAGGTAATGAAATTTTTTGACATTGTCTAAACTATCGTTTTTATCGATAAGAGATTCAAATGTGTCCCGAAAATGAGTGTACTCATTGTAATTACCTTTAAAATGTGGTAAATCTAGTAAAGGTAAATTAACTTGTTTAATTACATTTTGTACTTTCACTTCTGAACATACAGGCTTTGTTTCAACTTGCGCCGGAACTACTGATGTATTACTTTTTTGCTTTTTAAGTATTCTTTGCACTTGTGCCTTCAATTTATAGTAAACTTGCTCAAACTTGGTTCTATCTTTAGTTTTTTCTTCTTCTGACTCAAGAAGTTCAATTTTAGCTTGTACTTCATTAAATTCTTTTAATACTGGTAAAAAATCCTCAAACCGCGCTTCTAATTCATCAATATCAATACTATCTTCTGGCTTTGTGTCAACAAAACTTTTAAACCGACTAACTTTGGCTTTTACTTGACTTCTTTCTTTTTTAAGACCTTCCATAATGTTTATGACAATAACTTGTAACTAATTTGACTTTAATTACACAAATAGTGGTGCATGCAATGTGATTGTTAATTTGATAGTAATTAAAAGGATTGACTCACAGCTGTATAATCCTGAAGCTACTTCGACATCTGCTTCTTTGTTTACTTGAATGGTCGGAGCTCGGATTCCTTTGTTGCTGCTTGCCGCGATGTGACCTTTCCGTTGTGATTCGGCTCGATGCTGACCAAAAATGTTAGGAATTGTGCCCCAACTGCTGGTATTAAGAATGAGTGGACTGTAAAATCTTTAACAACAAGCTTTAATGCAAAACTTAACGTTGTACAATGTTTAATTATATAACAATACAAAAATGTGATAGCGAACTGCGCTGCGTGGTCGCCTGTGTGCGAGTCTGGTCTCGAATGCTGTGTGGTCTGCGCTGCAACACATGCCTCGCGTTGGCCGACCCCCACCACTGTGCGCTGTTGCCGATGCTCAGTTGCCTTTCCTAACAGGTATTATATGAATGAATAAAAATATTTTTCTTTAGCGACCGAGTTACAGTTTTTCTACCTTCTGTTATTACATTTTTAGCGGTATGTATAAATGAAATATTTGATGGTTTATTTTTAAATAAATAATGTCTGAAATTTAAAGGCCACAAAGAAATGTCCAAATTTTCCAAAACTAAAGTATCATTAACAGTGCTAGGTATATATTCTATATTTTGAATTTTTTCTTTATCACTTGCATTTTGGTTTTTCTCCAAATATCTGGTATGCCTTCTATGTTTTTCATTTATATTACTTCAATTTCAGTTTCATTGTTGTGTGTCATTTCTGTGTGTACTTCCTGGTTTCCAGAATATTCAGCAACTTCTTTTTCTATAATCTTTGCTTCAGACTGAACTTCCGCATCAATATTATCTGTTTTTGTATTAACAATATATTTAAACAGAGCATTTTTTTGTTTATTTGTTTCTTCCTGCATTTTCTTCTTACGCTTTCTTTTTTCGGCACCGAAAGCGTGACGATAATTCATTTTATATAGAATATTTATACAATTTATTATATAAAAAGCTACTTCACCACTTCAACTAACTAATCTCTTCCAGAAATTTAATATTTAGAGCCAAAAATCGTCTCTCTACTCTTGCTATGTTTAATGTTTTTACTAGACTTCTGCGCACCATGCAATACGCATCCAATATCATATCATGTCACGTCTCAGCTACAGATCAGCTAGTCAGCGAAATGTTGTTCATGTACAGTGGACCATTTATATCAGTACATCTTAATAAAAAATGGGGTCTCGTGGCCGTATGCCTGAGTGTCTGGTCGCGAATCTGGGGACCCGGGTTCGATCCCGACTGACGCCAAAAATTACATCGCATTTTAATGGCACAAAATTGACCCCTGTGGCGCACTCTCCACGCCAGCAATGAGTGCCCGTGAGGTGACGCCTGGTAAGCGCCCACACGGTACAAATATTCCATCATTACCGATATCTGTGTACGAAGCAGATTGGCACGCCCAGCAATGGGTAATATGCCGTGATGAAATATTTATTTATTTATTTATCTTAATAAAAAAGGAAACCTGTAGATTTAGATTAAATTTAAATTGAGTATATGTGTAAACTTTTATTTATTTTGTGAAATAAAACGAAACTTTTATTTTATTTTTAAATTTTATTTTCAAAGTGGACGGTTTAAGTATGGTCCGGCCCTGGTTATGGGCATATCAAAAGACGTAATAGGAAAATAAAAACCAAGATGATAAATTATATTCAAGTAGTAGTGATGGTGATTTCAGTATTGCGAATGAAAGTGAAATAGGAAAAGAGATAATTTCATATCAAATTGACATAGAATATAAATTTTGGGAAAAAGTTAAACATGAGTTATTCGCCGATAATGAAAGGAAAACTAAATGGAAATTTCAAAATGGTTGGACTGATATTAATTAAAAAATATTAGATAAGTTTCCACTGACCTGCGTATGGAATTTCAAAAATCATAGAAATGTTGCTACAATTTTTATGAAAAAATTAACATCAATGGTTACTGCATAGAATGTGGTGCTACACTAATTATAAATGAAAGTGGTCTAGATGGAGATCAAAAATTAAATTTATTTTGCAAGATAACAAATTCAAGTACAATTGTTTACACTAAAAAAGTAAACTTTGCGGGCCAAAGAATGAAAAAATTGGTAAAGAACTCTGCGACCGGAAGTTAACAATTAACTGGAGACGAGAACAAGCCTTTGAACACTTAATGACCAGTTGCACCGCTTATAGTTAGTATTAATTACGGGTTAACAAAAAAGTACATATCGAAATTTTGACTAATATTAAACAACTCATTTGACATTTCATTTCGGTACGAAATTGTCAATTAACTAGTCCTAAAATCGAAAGCTAATGAACCAAATAATTTCTTTTCTTTTTTTCAATTATTACCAATTTTTATTATTATGGACATTTTAAGAAAATACAAAGAAAAAAACCCTTAAGTAGAGAATGGGAAAATATCCGAATCCAATAATATGTATTCAACAGTCAACCATTTATTGCATCTATACATAATATTGATTTGGATAAGTTTTATCTCCATTATTGGTCCCCGGAACAATTATACACATATAACCGCTACTGTGCATAGAATAGTGATTTCTTGTTAGCATTAGATGCAACAAGATCTATAATTTAGAAACTTCAGCGACCTTATTCGTATTCTTCCGGACACGTTCTAGTATACGGGCGTTATCCATCTAGGTTCTTATCACGGACAAATTCCAGTGGTGCAAATGGTGTCTGAGTGAAACGATACGAACAGTATAACGTATTAGCTAAAATACTGGATTATATCAGGAGCTTGTACACCGAAAACTATAATTTGTGATCACTCTTTGGTGCATGGGCATTTCTTAATATTCCCTTAAAAACATGTTAATAAATCATTTAATATAATATTGGGCAATTCAAATGATATTTCAGAATTATATATTTGTACTGATTACTGTCATACAATTAAGATAACTGGGAAAGTTTACGGCATAAACCCAGAATTTTTAAGGACTTATATGAAATCTATTGCTTTACTTATAAAAATAGTAATTTTGATATTGCTCGTAATATAATCGAAGCTACTTTTATTGTATCTAATAGCAGTCAAGGTACACCGTGTGAGAACAAAAAAATATTCGAAAACCTTAATATCTGGGCAAGATTTATCATAATAGAATCTGATACAATAGAACAGAAAAACGAGAGGGACACAAATTCAAATAATGGCAATACTATTCCGGAAACAATCTCCGAAAATATAAAACAAATGGATTCAAGATATAAAAAGTATAAGTCTTACCCAATGCCATGCAACAACATATGAAGAAAACTATAATTTTTGCATAGAAGTTGGGAATGATGTTTAAAAATTTCTACATGCATATGTTATAGTACGCCGTTATGGTAGATTATTATATATACATGGAAAGCTCTGTTACTGTAGAAAGCTATTTCTATGGTTTAAAAAAATCGTACATTCAAAATTAAGAGTTCATATATATTTTTTTTTAATTTCACTCGAAACAAATTCAGAGTGTGATTATTTTAGCAAAATCTGAAAATAAAATAGAAAACAATATATCATGTAAGTATAACTAAATGAAAATATACCAACGCATAATGCACGCATACAACCACTAGGGATGTTCTGAATATACAAAAACATGTATTCGCGAATACAAATACTATTTTTACATACTGCTACCTTAAGGGAGGAATAAGGATCGTGCTAAAAATCGTATATTGAGATTTTGGTAACCAAACACGTGTCCAAGTCTCTAGAATCAATTTTTAATATTCTCAGGATGATGTCTGTAAATGAATGTGTTTCTATGTGCAATTGAATTCAGTATATTATCTAATTCATTTTTAACCAATCCGAAAATATTGAATACTTGCATTTTTACTCTATACTAAAAGGTAAACACGCCACCAGATTTGAGTATCAATCGGAAAACCAGAAGTGGCACTTATTAAAGATCTAAATATTTTTTCTTGGAAAATGTCTTTATTTTGAATATCATTTTTTTGTGTTTTATATCACAAAATTAATTTCAATGAATTTTCTGTAAGTTTGCGATATTAAAAATTTAATCAGTATGTTATTGTTAAATTAAATTATTTTATAGCTGAAACACGGAGAAAAATGTATACTTATTATAACAATAAATGTATATACTATAAGCAATAACTTATCGTACGTATTGGTGACAGCATTTTGAGTATCTAAGCCAACAATATAAATATTATTAAAATATAGCAATCCAATATGTGTAGATCAACAATCATTTTGATTACCAAAATAGTTATACTGTCAAGTTATAGTATCAATAAAATTTATTAACCATAGCAACTAATTATAACTATACTAATTATAAAAATTTGCTTTCGTACGTATTTTACATATTTAAAGCATCAATCTGATATACGTAAGATTCCATTTCAGCAATATTTACATATTTATTTTAACAAGAAGGATATTAATACTAGCATTTCAAAATGCTTGTTACAAGTATTTGATATGTACACTTTAGCAATAAAATATTAGCTAAAACTAATATCATTGATTTTACATTTAGGCCTCTCGTGGATTTGTCGACTAGATCATTGGCGATCAATCATAGAATGCGAAATAGCCGAGTTAAATTTATTTGCAGGCTTAAAATAAATAAAAACAGAAAGTAGTAATCTATTTAAGGCCTGTAATAAATTTATTCCAATTTACCTTTATTTTCTATGCAAACTATGAATGGTCGTGAACAATCTAGACGCCAAATGCATATGAGAAGTCTAAAATGTAGCAATCGACTATAATGAATTTAACTATATTTTATTGCGAATCGCAATGTTTATATCAAAACCATGTAGAATATAATCAAATAATCAACACCAGTATTCAAAGTACAAAAATATTATATTTGTCAATGTCTAATTACATTTAATTACAGATAGGGAATACAAGATCAAAAAAATTGAAACTATGCTTAAATTTAAAATAAATAATAGTAAATATAATTTCAGGTTGAACTATTCTATTACTTACTTTCCAGTTATTGTTTCCGACAAAAGTTCATTTACGGTAATACTACAAACACAGATAAACCTAAAACATTACCCTAATGACTTGATGAAACCCTAATGTGTTGGTATAAACCACTACTTCATTTATTAAGAAAAACAGAAAGAAAGTAAATACGAGAAAACTTTTCTACTTTTCCGTTACTAAAACTTTTTTATTTTTTAATGTTACTATATTAATAACAAAATATATCTTAACGAAAAGAAATATTAAATAAGCTCAAATTCGCGTATAATAACCCAATATATATAGGCGTCCGGGATTTTTTTTTGTCAGCAGTATATATGTATATATAATAGAGGAAGCTGTTGGCACTAGGTGAAACATTTTTCAAAATGAATAAGATAAGCATTCGGTTGTTTCACAAAATTAAAGAAAATTCTTTATTGTACAATTTCGGCTGTTAGGCCATCATCAGAAGAACTACAAGAATATAGTACAGCGGGTCCTTTCATATCTAATTTAAGGTTTCAAGAAATGGGGAATGTACCAAGTGTAACTGTTCATTCATAAAGGGGTGTTATTAGAAATGGCTTTCTTAATTTTATAGGATTCCAGGAGAAGCATTCTTGCTAAATTATTTTCGACATGTAATATTGATGCATTTTGAAAATCACGAACATGATTGAACTCTAACATGTCATTAGCGACATTGGAATTCAGTTTAAGATTTTCAAACCTTTTTTTTTATGTTCTTTAAATCGTATGTGAAAGTTCTTTCTAGTTTGCCATATATATATGAAATTACTGTTGTTACAGTTAATTTTATAAACCCTAGAATTGAAATAAGGATCTCTTGAAACAATTTAGTTGTTGGCCAATAGATACATCCCCCATTTCTTGAAACCTTAATCCTCAAATCTTCACCGCTAAACTAAATATAAAAGGACCCGCTGTAATATATTCTTGTAATTCTTCTGATGATGGCCGAACAGCCGAAGTTACACTTGGTACATTCCCCATTTCTTGAAACCTTAATCCCTAAATTTCCGCAGCTAAATTAGATATGAAAGGACCCGCTGTAATATATTCTTGTAGTTCTTCTGATGATGGTTGCCGTTGCCGTTGAACTTAAAAAATTAAATACTCCTTCTGGCCTGTATAATAATAATTTAAAATATCTATTGGCCAACAACTAAATTGTTTCAAGAGATCCTTATTTCAATTCTAGGGTTTATAAAATTAACTGTAACAACAGTAATTTCATATATATATGGCAAACTAGAAAGAACTTTCACATACGATTTAAAGAACATAAAAAAAAGGTTTGAAAATCTTAAACTGAATTCCAATGTCGCTAATGACATGTTAGAGTTCAATCATGTTCGTGATTTTCAAAATGCATCAATATTACATGTCGAAAATAATTTAGCAAGAATACTTCTCCTGGAATCCTATGTAATTAAGAAAGCCATTTCTAATAACACCCCTTTACGAATGAACAGTTACACTTGGTACATTCCCCATTTCTTGAAACCTTAATCCCTAAAGGACCCGCTGTAATATATTCTTGTAGTTCTTCTGATGATGGCCTAACAGCCGAAATTGTACAACAATGAATTTTCTTTAATTTTGTGAAACAACCGAATGCTTATCTTATTCATTTTGAAAAATGTTTCACCTAGTGCCAACAGGTTATATATACATATATACTGCTGACAAAAAAAAATCCCGGACACCTATATATATTGGGTTATTATACGCGAATTTGAGCTTATTTAAAATTTCTTTTCGTTAAGATATATTTTGTTATTAATATAGTAACATTAAAAAATCTGATGTGGACACCACACGACTTCCTTGTACGATTTGTAAATTATATATATATATATATATATATATATATATATATATATATATATATATATATATATTTTTAATAATTAAATTACAAAATATTGACAGGCTTAAGCCAAGCCAGAGAAATATTTTGATATAGAACCAAAAATAATTCATTTACTACTATCATTCTTAAATTAACATTAATCTAACCCGGTTCTTTTTAAAGAGAGTTTTGATTAAGCGGAATCATTGCCAGTATAATTTTTTTATTTATTTATTTATTTGGAGCCCCTTTAGGGGGCGGCCCGGTTAAAATTCGACTTGTCCCCTTTTATGGTCCACCATAATACATATAGTACAAATAGTTTTGTTAATTCATATATTATACTTTTAAATCTTTTTTTTTAATTTTTAAATTTGAATGTATGATTTATTTTTATGAATAAAAGTCTATATTGCAAAGTATGTTATTGATATTGTTATAAAACATAAGTAACTATATGAAAATGAAATGTAGTCTTGAAGAACTTTTTGATTTTTCTGGTAATTAAAAAAAAATAACTACTTGATTTTTTCAAGTAGTAATTGAAAAATAACTACTTGATTTTTCAAGTACTTGATATTGTAACTACTTGACTTGACTTGATTTTCAGCTACTATTACTTGACTTGAGCTTGGCTTGATATCAAGTCAAATCAAGTAACTTGAACATCAAGTCAAGCCGTGAACTCTACAACACATACTTCAATACAAATCAGTACTGATCAATCGGAAGCTTTGAACAGAGCTTCGTGAAAAAATATATTAAAATATATTGAAAACCTCTTCAAACTTTGTATTAAAGACATAGCTTTTATGAAACATCGAAGTAAATCTTTCCTTGCCCAGTTTAGAAATTAATGAATATAATCTTGGAATTACTCTTTTTCCAAGAATTTCCGGAAACTTATTTTCTTGTTGCTGATTGGTAAATCGTAATAATTCTCTTTCCATTGGTGGTTGGTTGCTTTAAAAATGTTTACTTTCATATCTTCATTCCTTAATTTTATTCAGTTCAGGTTTATTTGCAGTCGCGCATATAATACGAGCTAGATTTTCTTTGTGATTATTTCGAAAATGCCGAAAATAGTTAAGTGTCAAGTAAAGAAGTGTGGTAAATCCAGTACTTTTTATCCAAAATTGCAGTTTTTTTATTTCCCTAAGAACAATGAGCTAAGGGAGAAGTGGATTCAATGCACCGGTGATTTTAATTTAGTGGGAGTGCCTTATGAAAAGTGTAAGAATAAAGTTATATGCGAAGAACATTTTGTTAATTCCATGTTTATTGTTCAATCCAGTGCAGACAGAAGAAAAAAAAATTTTTAATGCTGTATCATCAACAACAGTCTCTAGTGCACCTTCAATTTTTGAAATTCAAGAAATTCCTACGTCTTCCGAATTACCACCAGGGCCCTGTTTCATAAAGCTTCTACACTTGTAAATTACCACTGTAGAACTTGTCAAACTAATAATTTGACAAGTTTCTGTTTCACAAACCTACAAGTGTAAATTACAAGTGACAAGTAAACTAGTCCGTTTCTACAAGTATATTTTTGCAGTTTACAAGTGTAGCGTTTCAAAAAATATTTTCTGGTTTTTACTACTAGTATTTTACAAGTGAACAGTAACCACGAATGAAAGATTGGTCATTTGAAAATTACAAGTTGACAATTGAATTTTTTTATGACAATTAATTATAGCAATTTTCTTTTGCAATATTAGAAATGTGGTCCAGTGATTCAGAAGAGGAAGAGGTTTGAAACTATCTGTAACACCTATTCCACAAACGGCCGGGGAATCTTTCTCCAAAATGTCGAGCACTGCATTATCAATTTCGTTAATTTTACAATCTGTTGCTCCTGCGGAGCCAGTTTTCTTTGCATTATCCACTTTAGCCTGAACATTAAATATAAAAAAGTATGTTTAGCAACTACTTCGTAATTTAATACTTTTCAATAGTAATATTTAAAAGAGAGCAATTATTCCAATATTAAAAAATTAATTAATCTAATTAAATTTTTAAAAGAAAATATGAAACTGAGTTTGTTGAAATAAATTAAGAAAATGGTTTATTATACTGCAAAGTGTAACAAAAGCATTTACTAGTGTCCTTTTTCTTAAATTTGGCCATAAAGTATCCCGGCAATATTGCCAGTCCTTCTCATTTGAAATTAATGCGTGCGAAACAGCAAATTCATGGATTAATTTCCATTTTTCACATTTCATATTTTTTGTTAAATTTGTGGAAAAAGCGCCAAATAGGATGTATTTATGTTCCTTAATTTCGCGAAGAAACGCCAATTTAATAGAATTTTTTGCCATATTAAATATAATTACAATTAATTATAGAAGTAGAACCGGAAATAAAGAATTTAAATACAATCACTACGAAAGACGAAAAGGTAATAATAATAACAGAACTCAATAGCTGGGAAAACAAAACAGAAATTATGAAAAACAAATACAGACTGGGAAATAAAAAAATCTACATCGAAGACGATTTAACTAAAGAAGAAAGGAAGATCCAAGCGATAATTAGGCAACGGGTGAAACAAGAGAAACAAGCGGGAAATATAGCAAAGGTTGGGCATATGAAAATGGTCATTAACGACAAAATATATACCTGGAACAAAACAACCAACCAACTAGAAGAAAAACGAGGAAAGCAATACCCATCCCACAAGTTACACGTACCAAAAAACTAAAAATAAACAACACGTTGCTAATATCGAAGCCAACCCTAGCAAAAAAACAGGACACGAATAAGGAAAATAAAAACAATAATCCAAAAGAGACAAAACCATATGAAATAGTTAAAATCGGAACGTGGAATATAAGAAGCATAACAGGGAAACAATTCGAACTTATTGAAGAATTTGAAAAATCAAAGATCAGTATACTAGGTATTACGGAAACAAAAATGAAGGGGAAAGGTATACAAACTCTTAAAGGTCACACTCTAATCTACAATGGAGTAGCTTTGGAAGAAAATGCAAGAGAAGGAGTTGGGTGCCTAATTGAACATACAATAGCCAATACAATACATCACTGGAATTTCTATTCAGAACGTGCACTATCGGTAACATTAGATATAGGAACAACGAAAACAACGATACTAGTCATATACGCACCAAACGAAGACGAATCAAAAAACAATAAAGACATATTCTGGGAGGAATTGCAGAACATTTTCGAACAGATACCTGGCCCTATTATCATAATAGGTGACTTGAACGCTCGAGTGGGTAATACCACTTTAGGTATAGAAGAAACAATAGGCCCTTTTGGAGAACAAACAAGAAACAATAATGGAAACCGATTAATTGATTTCTGCATAGTAAACGACCTAATAATAACGAACACCTTTTTCTGCCACAGAGACATACACAAGTACACAAGGGAAGTCATAAGTCGAAATGAAAAATCAATAATCGATTATGTCCTAGTCAGCAGGCAAGACAAACAAAAAATAAATGATGTACGAGTCAAACGTGGATATGAGATAGGAAGCGACCACTACTTATTAGAAGCAAAAATAAGAGTAAAAAGGAATCAAGAACCTACAACCCATAAACGGGAAAAAACAAACAAATTCACAATTAAAACATATAAGTTGAAAAACGAGGAAATAAGAAACAAATATGAACAATTAGTACACGAAAAAATAACAAAACTTGGAGACTATAAAAACCTACCGACAGAAAAAATATGGAATACATTAAAAGATATTATCTTCCGAGCAGCAGAAATTACATGTGGATTGACCAATACGACGACAAAGAAAAAACGCACACATTGGTGGAATGAAGAAATAAAAACAGAAGTTAAAAAGAAAAAACAAAAATGGAAAAACTACCTAAATTGTAAAAACCCAGCAAACTATGCTAAATATACAGAACAACGGAAGAAAACAAAAGAGCTAATCCAACAAAGTAAGAGAGAAGAATGGGACGAATTTAGTAGGCAAATGGAAAGAAACTATAAAGAGAACAAAAAATTATTCTACAAAACTACAAAGAACTTACGAAAGAAGAAGGAAACTCCTCTAAAACAAATCAAAGATAAAAATGGAAATATTATTAACAATGACAACGATATAATGGCAAGATGGAAAGAGTATTTTGAAGAACTCCTAGAAACCGAGAAGACCGGAATAGGATACACAATCGTACCAGCCAAATACAGCAACGACGAAGCAGAAATAACCCTAGAAGAAATAAATGAAGCATTAAAGAAAATAAAAATAGGGAAAGCAGCAGGCTATGATGACATAAAGCCAGAGCAAATAAAATACATTGGAGATAAAGGCATAGAGATGCTGCACATTTTATTTAATAAAATATGGAATGGAGAAAATATCCCAAAAGACTGGGAAAAAACGGTAATAATGCCAATTTATAAGAAAGGGGACTCAAGAAACTGCTCAAACTATAGGGGAATAGCATTATTATGTATAATAGCCAAAATATACGAAACAATACTGGAGGACAAACTACAAAAGAAAATAGACAACAAACTACAAGAAACACAAAGCGGATTTCGAAGGGGCTACAGTACACAAGACCATATCTTTGCCATTAGACAAATTACAGAAAGAACTTTAATGTTTAATAAGGAAGTATACCTCGGTTTTATCGACATTGAAAAAGCATTCGATAAGGTAAACCGAAGGCAAATGTGGGAAATCTTAGAGAAGAGGAAAGTAGGAAACAAACTACTGCGAGCAATACAGAACATCTATAAAAACACGAGGAACTATGTACGCACCGGAAACTGTATGTCAGAACAATTCAAGACCACCCAAGGACTAAAGCAAGGGGGAAACCTAAGCCCACTATTATTCATTATATATATGGATGAAATAACACGAAAGACAAAAGAAAGAACAAAAAAGATAACCATAGGATATTTAAATTTAAACACAGTAGAAGTTTCAGAACTACTATTTGCAGACGATATGGTCATATTTGGAAGCACCGAAACAAAACTGCAAAACAACATACAGTTATGGCAAGAAGAACTTATAAAGGCCAATATGACAATAAATCTAGAAAAATCGAAAGTAATGCGAATAGGAAAAGGAAACAAGAACATGGAAATAACCGTTAACTCCAAAAAACTAGAGCAAGTACAGAGCTTCAAATATTTAGGAAGCATCATAGAGAGCCACGGAGGATATGAAGAAGAAATAAACAACAGAGTTAAAACAACGGCCAAAATATACCACCAACTACAATCAACGTTTTTCAGAAACAAAAACATATCAACAAGGCCAAAACTAACAGTATATAAAACAATAGTTCTACCGACCCTATTATATGGTAGTGAAACCTGGACAGTGAACCAAAACCAGAACAGCAAGATCCAAACCCTTGAAATGAAATATCTAAGAGCAATAGCAGGAACAACAAAACTAGACAGAATACGAAATGAAGACACCCGGAAAACTCTGGAAATAAAACCAGTTAAACGATTAATAGAAGAGAAGCAACTAAGTTGGTTCGGACACCTCATCAGACTGCCTGAAACAAGAAATGTCAAAAAGATATGGAAAACACGCACAACTGGCAAGCGAAGCAGGGGAAGACCACAAACAACTTGGGATGACATAACAGAAAATATCTTACGAAAGAAGAATACAACAAGCAGCTCGGCACGCCAACTAGCAAAAAATAAACTAGAATGGAAGAACTTCGTCGAAAACTAATTTGAAGGAAAACAACCTCTACACCCAAAGGGTAGAAGAGGAATCAGACTATATATATATACAATTAATTATAATTTTGCCTGCTTAACTTTCTTTGATTGCAAGGGTTGAATGTCAAAATGTGGACAAAATTAAATTATTTTAAAACGCATACTTTTTAATGTGATTAAAAATATTACATTCACTATGAAACTATGGTTTCAAACTTGTCAACTTGTAAAAATTCACTAGTAATATTGGAAAACTGACAAGTAGTCAAAAATTATTCTTGAAACAGAAATTACTAGAACTTGTCACTTGTACACTTGTCACTTATAACTTGTAACTTGTCGACTAGTAATTTTTATGAAACAGGGCCCAGTTGTTCAATCTCCTCCTACGAAGGTAAAAACACCGATAAGAGTTTATTCGAATCAAAGCAGTACATTATTACTGACATCACCTCGAACTTCAGTTGCTACGCTGAAGCCTAACAATCAACGGAATTTAGATATATCCCCATTTAATACACCAAGAAAAGCAGGTTCTCCTTTTAAATCTCAAAAGCTTAACGCACGCAAGGCACTATTTCCAAAAAAGAAGACAGAGAATTATGCTAGAAATTCATTTTCTAAAATTAAACAGCAAAATACAATTCTGAAGAAAAAAATACGTTCTAGAAATAATATAATTAAGAGATTAAAAAAACAACTCTCTTCTCCGAAATCTCTGGAAAACGTAATTGATAATGCAGAAATTTCAAGCAATGGAAAAACATTATGTAAAATGCAGTTAAATCATACAAAAAGGACACCGTGGGGAAGAGATGAAAAAAAAATTGCATTGGATTTTCACTACCGGTCTCCTGGTGGATATCGGTATTTGAGAAATTGTAAGCAAATAAATTTGCCATCTGAAACAACGATAAGATCATGGACGAACGTATTGAGTTTGAATCCTGGATTCAACGAAAAATTAATATGAGCTTTACGGCACAGAGTTGATATATTAAGAGATGAAAATAAATTTTGCATGCTTGTTTTTGATGAAATGTCATTAAAAAAATCTGATGTGGCCAGCACATAACCTCTCGCCGTATATTTTACCTGGCTGTATGCATAAAACAAAGAATATTTTTATAAATACAAATAATATATTCATATAAATCTATGACGTATAAACTTCTTTATTATTCAATAATAGCATGTCTCAACATAAAGATATTTTACCATAAATTATGTTACAATAAATTACAAAGTAGAGTTTACCATATATAAATATTAGGCTGGTAACAGCAATTTTCAATTCGAACAACCTTGTTTACTCTCTCTTCATATTCTTCTAGTAAAAACATTAATTTTGGGCGGTCTAAAATGTATATATCTGGATTGTGCATCTATTCTTACATATCTTCTTTTACATTTTATTTTTTCATACTTGTTATATCTAAATAACACTAATTCCCTTTAATAAAGTGACGGATAGATTGCATTCCGATTATTCTTATATTGATGTGTAATTTTGTCAATATTTACAACTTACTTGAGAAGAATTTGATAGCTTTTTCGCAATTCAAAGTTACTCTAGTCTACAGTGCTGGTGTACATTGTCCCATAATGTTTGAAACAAATTTAAGTCCTTCAACCTAGACTTGTCATCTCCATAATAGAGACAGATCAAGAATTAAGGGATTCTCCAAGTAAATTTTTCTTTCGTTACTCATTATTTCTGACACTGACATTTATCTGTCACAAATAATTAAAATTTTCAACTATTTTTCATGGCATCCTTTTGGTTGTAAAATTAATTATTACAACAGTTTATTTTATATATTATATTCCTTTTATCTCTAAATCTATAGAATATATATAAAAATATTTAAATTTATCAGAAAGAGAATTTATTTTTCTTTAATATTATCAAGAAAAATTTTCAAAAAATAATATTTAGAAGTTTTTTTTTCAAGAATCTTCTACTTCCGGTTGTCCAATTGTTACCAAAACCTTTTCAGATCTTCCCATGAATGTCCGATTGGGAAATACGTAGTTAAACAAATTTAAAGTCTTATAGTTTTTGAGTAACCGTCCTTCCAACATCCTACATACATACACACACACACACACACACACACACATACATCCACACACACACACACACACACACACACACACACACAGACATCATCGTAAAAATGTTAAAATCGGATTGTAGAGACCTTAAAACGTGCTTATACAATAAAATCTGGATATGCGATTTTTAGCATGAATGCAATACCTCTCTTAGCGAGAGGTAAAAAGCATTGCACTATTGTTCCTATCTTGATAAAATAGAAGGTTTCGAGGATTTAGGCGAAATAAGTAGAACACCCGTATATTGTTCAGAGGCACTTGTTTTCATGATTCGTGGTGTAACAAGTAATTTTAAAATTCCATTTTCTTATTTCCTTTCAAACAATTCCGTGAAAGCAGATAATTTGACAACACTAATAAAAACGTGTATAGAAAAAGTAAGTTCCTATGGTTTTAAAATATTAGGAATAATATGTGATCAAGGGCCAACTAATCGTTCTGTAATGAAAAAGGTCGGAGTGTCGGCAAATAAGCCATATTTCTTTGTGGGTGACCATCAAATTTTTTGTATTTTTGATATCATCCATATAATCAAAAATATTCGAAATAGGTTAATGGAATCTGATTTTCTTGTAGACGGAAAACAGATATCTTGGAATGATATTGTACGTACATTCAACATTGATATAACATGTAAACGTTCACGAAGTATGGGACATATATCTGAAGTGCACTTAAAACCAAATAATTTTCAAAAAATGACAGTTCGTTTAGCGACTCAAATATTTAGCCACAAAACAGCGGCTGCGATTAAATCTGCCAGTACATCTCAGCAAATTACAAGCGCAACTGCAATGGATACTGCGGAATTTATAAAAAAAAAAAATAACTTAATAGATAAGTTAAATAGTAAACATAAATATACATCTAATCCCAATTCAAGTGCAATAAGTAATGAGAATAATCTCTCTGAAGAACTAAGAAATTATTTAACATGGGTAAAAACATGGAAATGTATCCGTAAAGAAGACGAAAGAAAAAGATTATTCGCACGTCCACCTTGTTTTGAAGGATTTGAACGTTTGAAACTGGAAACGTCTGGAGGACTGCCGAACCATGCTTCATAAGGGGTCTTTCCTTTGAGTTTGCTTGTAGGTGATCTGTTCCGAATATAATTTGCTGTGTTAACAGCCTCAGCCCAGAAATTCGGGGGTAGTCCCGAATCAATAAGGAGACACCTGGCCATATCTACAAGCGTTCTATTCCGTCGTTCCGCCACACCATTCTGTTCTGGGTTATGAGGAACAGTCAGCCGCCGAGTGATTCCGTGTTTCTGAAAAGCATTGTCAAAATCTCTATTAACATACTCACACCCGTTGTCTGACTGGAATTGCTTGATTTTGATATCGTGCTGTGTACTGATCATCGCCCTGTATTTCTCGAATTCGTTGAACACTTGACTCTTCTGGCTCAAGAATCTGATTTCGCACCAGCTGGAAAAATCGTCTATAAATGTCACATAGTACCGACTCTTTCCGTGCGAATCAACACGCATCGGGCCGCACACATCTGAGTGAATAAGCTCACCCAATGTCGTCACTCTTTCCGAAGTTCTGGGAAACGGAGTTCTACACATTTTCCCCTGCGCGCAGACATCACACTGAAAATCGTCTATGATGTCCTCGACGTTGACACCTTCAATAGCTCCTGACCTAACAGCCTGACGAAAATCCTGGAGATTTAGATGCCCCATCCGCCCGTGCCAATCTTCGATAGACGTTTTCTTCAAAGCTATCATCGCTTTTGCCCCTTTCAACAAATCATTTTGCCCAACGTTGCCAAAGTCTTGAAAATAGTATAGTCCGCCACTACGTTTCGCTTCAAATAACACCTTACCGCCCGAATCAACAATTTCTATTGTTGTTGTCGATTTAGTAAACACAACTTTATAACCTTTATCCGTGACTTTACCAACCGAAACAAGATTCGTCCTTAAATCTGGCACATTTAAGGCGTCTTCGAATTGTACAAGTTTGTCTTTCCCGTTCACACGAGTCGCGACCGATGCTGTACCCTTTCCCGCAATGTCTGTACAAGAACTATCTGCTAAATTCAATTTTTCACGATCAGTTTTCACATCAACTTTAGCGAACATTTTCACGTCTTTACACATACGCGACGAGCAACCACTGTCAAAAACCCAAGCACGGTGATTCGCAACAATTCCGGTACCGAGAGCTTCATTACCCGAATTTTCATTTGCTATATACAAACTCACTTTTTCGGCTTGACTCGCGGATTGTTCATTCGATTTATCCCGCACTTTACAGTTTTTCGCTCGATGCCCGATCTTGTTACAATAGTAACATTTCATTTTAGCGTCTTTATTTACCTTTACACCTTTTTCCGATTGTTCATCCCGTTTTTTATTCAGTTTCCATTTGTTACCTGCATACATTGCATTTTGCGTCGCATTCTGATTAACCTCTTTCCTGGCGTCGAATTCCTCCGTGATTTTGATCTGGAGCGTCTCCAAATCCGGTAATTCGTCCTCGATGATGTCGCACAGCGGAAATTCTCAAAATCTTCAGGTAGACTCCGTAGTAGCATGACGGCCAATAAATCCTTGTTGATTTCGACGTCCAGCTCCGCCAACTTATCCACCGTGTCCAAAAATCTTCGAGAATGTTCGCGCACATCGCCGCCATCTTGCATTTTGAGGGAAATCAAAGAATTTAGCAATGCCGCCTTTCGCGCCGGGCCCTTGGACTGGTAGATATTTTCCAACTTGACCCAAATTTGTCGCGCCGTCTCACAGTTCTTTATTTGCTTAATTTCGGCCGGGTTTATCGCGAGAATTATATCAGACTGCAGCCATTGTCTCGCAGCCACTGCCGACGCCGCGTCGTTTTCTATCACCTCAGGTTTGACGTTTTCGCCGCTCACAAAACTCCACGCGTCATTTTTGATCAAAACTGCACGCATTTGAAGCTTCCATGTGTCGTAATTATCTTTCGTCAACACTTCGAATCTCACACCGGTGCCGTTCATCGTTAAACTGTTCCGACGAATCTTTTCGAGAACCGGACGAAAAAACTACGCACTCGCGAACAATCGTTTATTTCGTCATACTGCCTGGGCCCATAACCTATTGGCAAAGGTCGGGTTTGCAGTGAAATTAAAAAACGATTGAGTCACCAAAAACGAACAAGTTTATTTGTTGGCGATAATATACGTTACACATTCGTGGCTGAACAAAGAGTGAGTCAACAAAACGTTCGTTCCGTGAAAACAACAGAAACAAGATGTACGCGCAGGCGCGTGCGCAGTAACAAAAAACAGCGCGAGTTAGGTAAGCGCCGCTGACGGTCGTTTATGGAGGTTGGGTCGCAATGCTCGGTCGATAATATTAACACTAATATTTTAATAATTTGGAAAAAAATCAAAAAAGAAGCTACAGGTCAGAAACTTTCCATTCGAAAAACAGGATCTGCCCCCCCTGATACTGCAACGAAGAGCCTACCTTTGATCTGATGTTATCATTATTAAATGAAAAAACTGTTTTTGGGTTGAAGAATACTTTTGATAGCGATCTTGTTACAAATTCTGGACATTTAAATAAAAATTTAGAAGTAAATAGGGAAAATACACATATTAGATTTTTACAAATCACAAAATGAAGATTTGGAAAGAAAAAGAAGAGATGAAGACAACTATGGAGCCAAAATTACACGCGAAGAGGAATAATATGAATTAAAAAGACAATTATTATTATTATTGTTATTATTATTAGATATTAAGATTCGTAAACGACAGTTAGGCTTAGAATAAAGACGTTATATTTAAGTTTTTGAAAATATTGAATTTGTAGTTTTGTAATTAAGAAAATAATCATAATGTTCTAAAATTATACTAAATTTGCAAAGAAATTATTAATTATATTTCTTCGCGCTTGAAAAACTGCTCCTCAATTGCCATTACTGTTTGCTTTGATAAGTGAAATCTTGTAAAAAATATTCATGATCATCCAATGCAGTGGAGCTAAATTGATCAATGTCTTCATGGTAAAATTCAGCAAGCTTCAAAATTTGTTCTCTTTCTTGTTGTTTAATTCTCTTCCCAGTTGGAAGAAGACATGTAAAATTATTTAGCAATTATTTATGTTTTAAAAACCTGTCCGATAAATTATTTATAAAATTGTCTACCCAAGGAATAAAAATTGTTCGCTTATAGTATTCTTCAGGATTTTCGGCGGGTACATTGCATCACATTGTTTTGTCAATCTAGGTACACTAATCGAGCACAATTTTATTTCATCTAATGCTTCAGAAACCGGAAGTAGTATCTGGACCATTATCAGAACAGCATCGTGTCTTGAGACCCATCTTGTTGGACATAATTTTTTTATTTAGTTTGGTGTATTTCTTCTAACTTTCGTATTTTATTATGCAAAACATTTTGACGCTTGGGGGTATTGAAAAAGCATATATTTTTTCAATTGTGCCGGAACAATTTCGAATCTGAGCTACTTCTGCCGATATGGCTAGATTTAAACAGTGCGATACACAATGGATATATAGCGCAGTGGGGTATTTTTCACAATTGTAAGCTTGAGTGCCCCTAAGTTTGCTACACATTGAAGCTGCACCATCGTATCCCTGTCCACGTAAGAAAGATGTGTCAATATTACACTGTAGTCCGCGTAAAATTGTGTTGTCTAAATTCATTCCTGTTGTAGATTCTACTGGCATGAATTGAAGAAAACGCTCACGTACTTTACAATTGTCTTGATTTTTATAAACATATCTCACACATAATGTCAATTGTTCTATAGTTGAAATATCTGTTGTTTCATGAGCTAAAACAATAAAACACTTAGCTGCGTTTACTTCAGTTGCTATTTTATTTTTAATGATATCACATATGTCTATTATTTGGTTCTGAATGTTCCAACTGATATAAGAAGCATTTTTTGCACAGGTTTTGAAATGTTGTTTTAAAGAATTATCACCGGCTTCAATTCGTGCTCTTAGTAAAGCTCGGAAGTTTCCTTCGTTATATTCTGGCGCAGTGTGCAAGTTAAATTCGCTATAATCTTTGTGACCTCGCAGAAGTATCGCTTGAATTCTACATAAAATGACAGTTTGTATAATAGGTTTGGTTTTTGCTCTGTTTTCACGAGCTTGGATAACTCTGGTGTTGTCCACAGTTTTATCTATTGATACTAATTTACCTGATATTACACGTCTAAATAATTATTTGCTTTTATTGTTGCAGTTTTATGGTAAACAGCATTATTATGTTGTTTAAAACGTTCTAAGGCATTTTTCCATTTTCAGAAACCTTTCACAAATTGGCCCGAAGTTTGCGAACTGGTGAAGCCTATTTCACTAGGAGCATAAAGCATACAAAACCTGCAATAAGCTGTATTTTATGTAATAAGCGAGATACGAATTGAAAATTGAAATAGTGACTATTGTTTGACAATATTGTGTTACAAATTATGGCGGCGAGTGGCGCTAGTGTATTCCTATTGATTGTTTCACGGTAGGCGGGCGAAACAAGCGCGCGAGTATCGCTTTTAAAATAAGGCAACCAATCAAATTGCAAAGACCTGATACGTCATCGTAATTATTAATCGATTTCAATCACTTATAGTTAGCACCTAAATTTATCTGTAGAATACCGTGCTGATATTAATGGGATTACCTAATATATGGAGACTTTCGAATGCATTTTAAAGTCCGCTACATGGTTAAAAGTCCTTACAGAAGAAGTATGAAGTTATAAGTAGTAATGTATAAGTTGTTCTCTGGTTTGAAAGAAACAAGCCAAGTATATATAGTGTAAATAGTCGTAACCATGTAAGTTTTTATTAATAAGAATTATTTAACCTGTAACTGATCCGCTCTGCAGCTAGTTTTCTAAAACTGTAACTATCTTTTTATTGTTGGCGTTTTAAATATTTTCATTGTATATTTTTGTAATTTAATTTGACTTTATTTAATATAATTTAATTTGTTAAGAAATTGCCTTTAATTATTTCGTCTTGCCCTCCGAACCCATGAAATTATTATTTAATCACTTATTCCACATTAGATTTTGGTTATTTACCAATAAATAACCTGGTGGCACGCTACCAAATAATTTGGAATTATTATTATTATTTGTAATTTTCCAAATTATTTAATTAGTTGAGTAGTTTTTTAATAGTAACCGCAATAAGGGAAAATCACCCTCATTGTAGTGTTACATCACGTCGGTATGTTCCGACACCCAATGAAGTTGTTCCCCGATTTGTGGTTTTGAGAAGTAATGCAATTAATTTTCTTACTGAACATTTGATTTAAATACTGTACAAATATTAAATTACTGAACATTCATTAATGTATTGAACATAAAATACTGTTAATTTTGAATGATTAACTGAACAAATAAATTATTCCCATTTTTAAATTTTGGACTAGTGTGCCATCTAGCAGATATAAAACGATTTATACTGATTTCAACCATGCACAACTACTGTCGCTAGACGAGCACCAACTCCGTCAAGTCGAATAAAACTTTACAGATTACTTTCCGGTATTCTCTGATTTATCCTATCGGCCAGGGTCGGATTGGTCAGTCGAGATAATCGGGAATTTCCTGAGAGGCCGCGGCTATTTGAGGCCGCCGCTCGGTGACCACGAACTAAAATTTGAGTATGTAACGTAGCGTCGTCTATTTCCTACGATACCTATTTTCCATAACTCGGGAAATAACGAAAACCGAACACGCTTTGGAGCAAGGCAAGAAACCGAATTAAAATTTTCACCCCTATGTATTTCTGGGCGACTTGCCTGTTGCCTGCTAGCGCAGCCATAGCCTGAGCCTGCTATATTGTCATGCGTACCGCCACTGCGTAGAGTTGAACTCGAAATGAATGATTATTTTATTTGCTCATGTTTATATAGCGTAGGCATATGTATACTTTTTAGTAATAGTGATTGATTAGTGATAAACTAAATGTTATTTTCAAAACTACAAAAAGTTTTATATTTTCAGTACTATTTTTCGGAGCGTTTTTTTATTTCAACATCTTTCATAACTGTTCAATTTCTATACATGTAAATAAATTCGTATTCTCCAAATGCAAAACTAATTTATTACTTTGTGGCAATATAATAATTATAAATTTTAAAAAAAGTGGAGTGGAGATGGGGCCGATCGAGCTAGAATTTTCCCGGGCCGCTGAGTCTTTCCGATCCGGCCCTGCTATCGGCCATCTAGAGTAGGTATATTCTGATGTGTGGTCATTGTGTTAGCATTGCGTGGTACTTGTCTTATTTTAATTCGTAAAATAACTAATAAGTTTTCTTAATAATGAGAAATATTAACCGTGATTGACGGCCGCAAATTGAATATACAGAAATTTTTAAGATTTATAATAAATATAAAGATGTTATTTGTGATACAGATTCCGGTAAAATTGTTTCAAAGCTTTACCCTATACGGAATGAAATTTCCACAGAATTAAATTGTAGCAATTTTATGAAAAAATTAAAACATAGTAATTTTATAACTGACTCATTGGAGACTGATATTTCTGAGTCCGACCTATCAACAAATTCAGAAGAGAGTGAAACTGTAAATTTCGACGTTACGTTTTCACTGGACGAATTCAACAACATAACTTATTATGTAAAATACAATCGAGGTGGAGGATAAAGATTATGGAAAAGGTTGAAAGCAGGACTTTGGGAATCCATGGTATCCGATAAAAATTTTGAAGCATCTGATCTAAAATGTGGATTTTTGTTCAAAAATCACTTTTATCAAACTATGGAATTTCTGGATATATAAAAGGTATATATTATATTTCTAATTATGGATATTTACCGAACTTGATAGTAATTAATTACTTATTAAATTAAATTTGATATAAATCTTTATTTATGTTAACTAAAATAAATGCTTGTTAAATTTTTATTGTCGGCATACTATTGTTCACGATGTAAAATCGTGTTTGGCAAACACGAACAGCATACATGTTCAACTGAGGACCAAAATTCGACAAATCGTCATTGTTCAAGAGAACAAGGGACTGTTTCTACTGCGTGTAATATAAAAGACAATGCGAATACGAGTAATGTAGATTTAGAATATGCATAAAACGAAGAAGTCTACCTGAATATAAATGAAGTACTCATAAACGAGGTATCAAAAAGACCACCATTATTTTATTGCCGGCTTCCAATCTCCCAATCTCCCAAAGGAGCAAAACAAAAGTACAACTTTTGTGGGAGAAAATAAATGCCATTTTAGGAGGTAGGTACATAATTATTTTTCCAGATGAAATATTGTTTAATATAGTTACTTCAAATATTAATTTTTTAGATCGTATGTCACTTGATGACATTAAGAAGCGGTGGAGGAATATCAAAGATAGATACGTGATGACGAAGGAGAAAAAGTATGTGCCAAGTGGACCTGCACCAAACTGCAAAGCTGCAGAATCTAATTATAAGTTTTCAGAAGTATTAAAATTTTTAGATGACACAATAACTAAAAAAATCTGTTGTGGCCAGCACAATACCTTCCGTCAATCCTGTGTATAATGTGTAAATTCCATACATAATTTTTCTTGCAAAAGATTCTAAATTTCCAGTTAAATTATTTCATAAACAAACTATTCAAATTGCACTTGACACTGACTTCCTCTTTAGCTTTTCCTATTCGTTAGGGGTCGATATTTTTGCGTGACATCTGTCAATTTGAATTATATGAATATATTAGCAGTTTCCATGTTTAGCATAGCTGGCTGAATTATAATATTCAATTTCTTTAAAATTCTTTAACTCTGTATCTATTAAATATGAAGTATAAAATGTAATCAAATCGTATAGAGAATAATATATTCTTTAAGTTATAATAATATTAAATGTCAATAAATCAAATTTAACTGTTAAATCTTCAAATGTGGCAACTTCCGGTTCACCAATTATAACCAAAATCTAATCACTTTTTCTTCTGGATGTAAACTTGAGGAATACGAAAAAATTATAATTTTTGGAATCGTGGTATTGAAGTTATGGGATCCGGAACTTTTGTCACACACACAGACACACACACAGACATACACACAGACACACATACATACATACAGACATCATCGTAAAAATGGTAAAATCGTATTATAGGGACCCTAAAACATGCTTATTCAGTAAAAACTCATCACTGAATTTTTTGACCAAAGACAATACCTTCCTTACCTAAAGGTGACGGAAGGTAAAAAACTAATACTTAACACAATTTAAGTATGTTATAATTTATATTTATGGTTTACAGAACAATAAATAATATAAATATTGATAAGGATACCATAAATTCCCGCCCGTCTACGCCATCGGAATTTAGTCCCAGCGGTTCAAGTACGCCAACAAGCAGCAATAAACGTAATACATAAGGTATATGTATTAGTAATATTATTCTATTACGATGAAATTATTTATATTGATTCATTTATTTTTAGGTAAATGTTCAAGTTCATTTGAAAATGAATTGTTCAAAAAGTTGAACGAACCACCGCTACCTCACGACACCTGTGATGATGATTATTTTTGTAAATCATTGGCAATAGGATTGAGGAAATTGGACTACAAAAATAGATTACAGTTGCAAGTCAAATTCATGCAATTCCTGGAAGAGGCATTGTAAATTGTATTGCCATATTACATGTAAAAATAAATCTTTAAATTACAATTATATTAAAATACAAGTAATACATATAAGTACAAATAAAAATGGGATTTTTAATAGACTGCATTTACCTTTTTCCACTGCCAATCAACACTACCTTCGTTACAAAACTAAGTTTTAAAACTATCTCTAATTTCATTATATTTTTTTGATGCAAAATTACTACTTATATTTGTAGCACAGTGCAGTGTATCTATTGATTTCATTCATTCACCGTTACTTTCGTCATCCCTGTCAGTCAAATTCTGTGTATGATATGTTCTTTTCTGCTTTGGTAAATTGTTTTCGGCAATTTTCACAAAGCTATGCAAACAAATTGCTGCTTTAACTGTATTTTCAGAATTTTCAATGCTGGTATTTATAGGCCGTCGAAATATTCCCCACTTTGCTTCCAAACGTGTTTCCAATTACACGTCTGGCTCTGCTTAAGCGGTAATTAAACACACGCTTTTCTGGAGTTAATATTGACTTTTTGGGATATGGTCTCATCATATAAGGCGTTAATTGGAATGCTTCATCTCCTACTAATACAAAGGGTAACACTGGTCCTTGGTTTTTCAAACCGAGAATAATACACTTCAATCGGCTAGCCCCTTTCGCCGGTGACAACCATGAAGACCAGCATGCAGCAACGGTTCGTCGGATCATAGCTTAGGACTGACTTTTGAAGACTTCATGTAACAGCATTTCTTTGTTCACAAGGCGCAATATGACGAAAGTAGAACACCGAGATCTGTTTACCGTGTCTTCAGATTATTCCCTCGGCCACTGCGTATCGAAAGATTTAAAGATGTCACGCGGCATAGCGTCAGTCTTTAAGACGAAATTCGGACGACTACAAGAACTGGCCAACCAAGGTCCATCCGTCGGGAAAACGCTGCGACTGAGGGATAACAATACAGAACATCAGCGGTATACCTACTACCTGGTTACCAAACCACGCTCGTACCAAAAGCCGTCGTATCGCAGTCTATGGAATTCACTGTGCGATTTGAAGAATCATATGCTATAGAACGACATTTTGAAGCTAGCAGCACCGAAGTTAGGCTGTGGATTAGATGGTTTGGATTGGAGGATTGTTAGGAACATGTTAGAGAACCTCTTCCGCTATACCGGTATTGAAATTCTCGTCTGCAACTTCAACCCTAACGGACAGAAAGAAGAACTCCAGCGGATCATCGACTGTCACTTCTTCAAGACTTCCAAATGTACCAAGGGAATTACATGTAGATTTCGTTATCAAGAACTGTTCCGGGACGAAACAGTCTTAAGGAGGGGGCAGTGTGACGTGCGCCCCTGAGTTAAGAGTATACTAGCGCCGCTACTGAAAGAATGTTCCCGAGCGATGACGTTATCCCCTCGCCGGAATTACCCAGATGGTGCAATCCCGGGCGGCGGAACGGCTAGATGTGTTAATTACACCGATGACCTAAATCTATTGTATTCGGTATCATTGTGGCGACGGATGGTTCCAGAAGGACACTGGGCTGTATAAATACCGTCGGAACGACAGCGAAGATATAGTGTGATATATAGAAGCAACGAGCAATGAACAGAGAGTGATATAAATAAACAGTCTACGAGTTGTTACCATAAATAAATGTAATTATATAAATAAATATAATGATATAAATATTGTTTAAATAAATAATCTTAGTGTTTAAGTATTTAATAATATTCTTAATGTTTATAATTATTTAATCATAGTGTTAGTTACTTTTATTATCTTTTTAATATTTATCGTAATTATTTATCGTTTAATAAACCTATTATTTTAATTAATAATATTTCTCTTATTTTTACACTTCGCCCATATAAATAAAACGTTACAGCAATGTGTAATGAATATTATACAAAATAACCATTTCAGTTATAGAAGATCGTACAAAAAACGCTCGGGATAAAAGAACCTCATTTAATTATAAATTATATTATTGAGAATATAATTCATTAGTCACGTGATATGTTTTCCGCCAATCAACATTCAGAATCTCCCTAGTTACATGTCTATCAAGGCGATGATAAAAAACAAAGAAATTATCACCGTATTTATAGTCGTTACTAAGGGATTTGTTTTCTTCATTTACGACATTCACAGTTAATTTTGAGTATAAAATAAGCAATAACTATAATTCAAACTCCGATATATTAAATAAAACTCGTAAGTACCATGTTTTAATACATTATGAATATGAATATAAAAAGTTAGGTTAACATAATGTGTTACAAAAGTTCATTATATTCTCTCATTAAATATAAGCTCGTGATATGATTAATAATCGAAGATATTGCTCGTGAAACCGAAGCAGCACATTTCACTTGAGAATATCATCGATGATAATGATAATCATATCACTTGGTATATTACTGGCAAAACACAACCATTAAATACACAAGAAGTAGAAGAGCATTGGAAAAAACTAACAGCAAGAATGGAAAACTTTTTTTTCGGAATGGAAGGGTAAAACCAGAAAGAAGCCACACGTGTGGAATGTATATTAGTCACTAAAGAAAATTAGCAACACGGCCTGCGGCCTCGTGGCTAAAATTTTTCTTGCGTGACTAATATGATACATTCCACACTTATATAATAAATAACTATTATTAAATAAATGTTGAGAGATTGAGATTTGGTTGTTTCTAGATCATGGATGATGTGATATTTAAAAATAATTTCATTTATTTCAACAAAATAAATAAGACAAATTTGTGTTTCTTACAATTTGGATATGTTGGCTTCATTTGAAAATAATCCACGTGTTTCTAAGAGAAATTAGCACAGATTTAAATGTAAGTTATGAAAAAGTGCATAAAATTTTGAAAAAACATAAATATAAGGCTTATCATATTCACAAAGGACAAAATTTAATAGAAACAGATTTTGATAGACGTCTAAATTTTTGTAATTGATTTTCGAATTACATAGAACAAAATCCTGGTTTCTACAAAAAAAAAATATGGACTCATGAAGCCAGTTTTTCGAAAAATAGATTATTTAATATCCGTATGTATTACGTGAAACTAAACACCAGCATAGTTTTAAAATAAATGTTTGGTGTGGCATAATTTTTGACAAAATTTTGGGACCCTACTTTTACGAAGAAAATTTAACAAGTGAACGATATCTACATTCTTTACTAAACCAATTATTTAATTATATGGAAGGCATTCCGCTAGCCAATAGACAAAACATGTGGTTTCAACAAGATGGAGCACCACCACTTAATGCTACAGTTTGTCAAAAAAAAATAAACAATATATTTGGGAATCAGATTCTTGGAACAAATTGTATAATTCGTTGGCCTGCTCGCTCTCCGGATTTAACTCGACTAGACTTTTTTCTCTGGGGTCGACTAAAAGATACAGTTTACAAAGAGCCGATTAACAATTTGCAAGAACTAAAAAAACAAAATAGAAGAAGCTATAGGTTCAATTACAGCTACAGAAATTAGAAGGTCTATATATTCAGTTGTAAAACGAGCACAGAAATGAATAGACGCTGATGGTCGGCAGTTTGAATATTTATTTAGTTAATTAAGATTTAGTATGATATTTATTGTTTTAATTTGTTATATTAATAAAATTATCCAAGAATTAGTAATACATTATTTAGTACAATATGTAATTATTTTATTCGCTATTTAACACTATTTTGAAAGAATAAAACATTAAGTAATTTGTTAATTGTTGTAATCAACTTTTTTTAATGGATGTAAATAGAGTAACACACTTAGATAGTTACAGCCTGGATATGAATTGCACATAATGTATGCCCGGTTTATGGTAAATACATTTATTTTTGTAATACTCATTTTCATTATTGTAATCAAATTTTCTTTATTGTAATTAATTACGTATTTTGTCTGTTGTAATCAAAAATGTTTTTGTATCAAGAAATATAAACAGATATTTATCAAAATTTTATATTAAATATTTCAATATGTTGGTGCCATTATAAAACGTTAAACATTGACAAAAGTGTAGTTAGTAAGATTGGAGCCAGTAGCCGGTCACTAGGATAAGTAGGTTATCCGGTAAAAATATATTTTTTTTTACTAACTGTTGCCCTGGTAACGCTAAATAAATGAAATTATTTTTAAATATCACATCATCCATGAACCAAATCTCGAACACTCAACATTTATTTAATAAAATATTTTAAACGCCCGCCATTTTTTTTAATAATACAACATAATACTATTTACAACCATTGTAAAGCAAATTTTGTGTACTTTTCAAAAATAAGACAAAAAATAATATGTTGTACCATTTGAAATTTCAAAGTTGATATCACATACTCCAGAACCGGAAGTAATAGAACACTTCTGACTACTACATCTTATAGCCCATATTGTCTATAGTAAATGTGCTTATATGAAGATAATCGCTATCCCCATTTAATAACCCTGTATATATAGATATAAATTATAATATATAATAACATAATTAATTCATTAATATTATAAGGTGTGTGTACATATTGCAAATAGGTATGTAGATAATACAGAATATGAAGATTAAATATGGGTACGGAATATACACAACCTACATCATGAAACAATATGCCTATTAAACTATATACCGCTAAAAGGCATCCAAGAAATATCCGCTACATTTTGCACTTTTCCAGCGTGAACACGGCCCCTTATGCGCATGCGTCAACTGATTTCGATTCGTTATTCACCTACCGGCTGTACGCGCCTGCGCTTGTAGACACGTGTCCGAGGGCTAGACAAGGTTGAATATAGTAATGTTGCGGATACTTTGAACTTGTACGAGAGCTAGGGATTCAGCGGTATACAGTTTAAAAGGAATATTCATGAAACACAGTTTACCTCTCTCTCCATCTGTAAAGTTGTACTATAGTAAGAATTAATGAAATTATGGCGGTAGAAAGACATTTGTCAAAATTTATTATATTATATTTAATTAAATCAATATACACAGATAATAAATATGACAAAATATACTTGTACTAATGTTATTTATAATTTTTTAATAACATAATAATAAAGTGAAAATATAGTTGTATCGACAATGTAGATCATTTTTATGTATTAATAAATATATTGGGTGCAGCCATTTTATTCCATTGTGTTATATATTGTAATTTATTATGCAAACACATTTTGTATTTAGCGCGCTTACAACTTCCTGTTATTGTTGGTATGTCTTCTTATTATTACCGCGAGCGCGCAGTTGGAAATACTGGGATATTGTTAGGGATTTATGACATGTAAGTACGTTTTTGACAAAACAAGTTGGCGAGTTCATGGGTTAGAAAAACGCACGTGTTTAATGGGAATAAAGTTATAAATGTTTGTCAATGTAATAAAGTTTATATTGAAAACCACGCCCGCTTAATAACACATTGCATCTTATATTATGTAAATAAACGAAGAGGCCAAAATATGTATTTTTCGTGCCGGCATCGGAATGGGTGTTCTGCTCGTTTAATATTTCGGAATGGTATCCCAACTGTCTCGCAGGGTCACAGTCATGAAGGCGATTTTGGTGAAATACAGCTTCTGCGTTTTAAAACTGTTTTAAGAAGACGTTGTAGACTAGAAAATACGCCTATTGATACCATCTTCAAAGAGGAGGAACAAAAGTATCTCGAAGCCGCTCTACTTATTGGCAGGGTTGCGATTGAGAAATTTTTTATTGTACTAACAGTTTAACTCAAATTGTACTAAAATCACTAACTCTGTACTAAAAAAAAATTCAGCCACATATTTAAAATAATCATAATTATACCTACATGTACTTTCAAACATTTTTATAGATAAACTAACAAATAAAACTTAAAATAAACATAAATACATTATTTTTGTGCAATCACCAGTGAACTAATCATTTCGCAGACACAATACAATCCGCGAAATCCAATTTATAGGCGGTTGGTATGGTTACGGCGGCGAAATTGAGCCCTTCCGACATTACCTACTACTTAAAATAAATTGTACTAAACTTTGAAAAGAGGTACTGACGTACTAGGAAAATAATAATTGTACTAAATCTAGTACAATTGTGCTGACTATCGCATCGCTGCTTATTGGTGGATTATCTAATCTTCGATCGACCATGATAAGAGCCCGTCGTCACGGAATTCCTCGAACTCCAGGGAGTATGACTAAATAATTATCCAACAACAGGCGTAAACATTTTTAAATTTAATTTGTATAATTTATAATATAACTGAATTATTTACTAACAGATGGATCCAACGATACGGCGTAGACTTGAGTCCAGAGGAAAATTAATTTTTCAGGGGTCACGTTGTGGCTGCGGATGGCTCAGTGTCCATAATATTCATTTCTGAAACTCTATTACAAATTACAATTTGTGAGGCTAATGGGTCATTTTGATGTACACATGGATGCCACCTTAAAAATAGTCCCGCGTGCTGAAGGAGCTCTACAATTCTTCAGCGTGCATATTCTTCACGATAATGGTAAAAAAAAACAAGAATATTACGACGAATTGGGCAATTCATTTATATATGAATATATTAAAAATTAAAATAATATTTCAGACGTTTCCATTACTCTACGCATTAATGGAACGTAATACACGGTCGGCATACACCTCTGTGCTCAGTTATTTGGCACGCATAAACGGCAAAACTGAAATCAACAGTATAATGGCCGATTATGAGACAGCTATAAGAACTGCCGCAATCTCAGTATTCCCCGGAATTAATCTACAAGGCTGCTGGTTCCATTATACCAGAGCCATTTTTTCGTAAAGCCCAGAATTTGGGACTTTTACGTAATCTCCTGGAAATCACACGACCATCGGTGAGGGAAGCAATGGTGTTACCATTGTTACCCAACAACCTAATACTTAATGGTATTAACGTAATAGAAGATATCGCGATGGAGCGAAATATTAACATTGTTCCTTTTGTAGAGTATGTAAGAAGACAGTGGCTTCCTTTGAGAATCAGTGTGCACGCTGGATTCCACAGGACAAACAAGTATGTGGAATCATTTCACAGACAGCTGTACAGGTTTGCAATATTTGCTTTTAGTTTATATTAAATATAATTTTGTTTTGTGGTGCTATACAGATTTGTAGGTCGCCCGCATCCTAACATATGGGCGTTTACAGTACGCCTTCAACAATTTGAACATTCGCGTTCAGTAGACTTCCAACGTTTGCAAGCGGCTGTAATGTTACCTAATAGACGAGCTCGTCGTTACGTCATATTAGATCAGAAAATTCGACGAGCAGAGCAACGTTTGGAAGAGGATGGTAATGTTCGGCGATTATTACAATATTTAAGCTACAGCGTCAATGACTTATACGGAATTTTAAACAAGAGTGCCAGGTATATACATTTTGGAATGACCATTTTTTTATTATACAGTGTGAACACTAGAAATATCTACATCTACCATCAAATAGTATATTTAAGTAAAAATATTTTTGTCTTTTTTTCTATTACTTATAATAAATATTTTGAAAGTTTGGGCCTCTTCCCAGACTCACCTTGTATATATGTCTATATGGTTATTAAAAATACTTTATAGTGATTTATATGAAATCATATATCAAGACATTGCAAATTCCTTGAAAAGTATATTATTACTATTTGGATTAAGAAAAAATAATAAATTATAACTTAAGTAAAAGTCCAAAGTACGTCGTACGTTCCAACGCGCATGACAAGTTGCACTTGTAACCTGTCGTTACACCCACAACGCAGATAAACTATGCTAGGGATGATACGGATACCGGGGATTCTCTCACTTTTTGGTTCAAAATAGTAATTAATTTTTCAAATTTTCAATAGTATATTACATTACAAGTCATGAAAATGTTTCATTGTAGACAAGGAGGCTTGTTTGAAGAATGCGAGGATGCGCAGCGTCCGAGCATTTCTTCAAAGCATCCGAGTCAAGCAAAGACATTTATATGACTCGTGATGTATTCTATTTTTTTTTTTAATTGGCAATTATAGAAGCTTAAATTTATAGAAAAAAATAGGTTTGCATAAATCATCAGAGCTGTGACAAATTTTAGAAAACGTTGTCAAGACAAGTAAACAAAGTAACAAATTTTATTACTTTAAAAAATTGAAGCGTTGTGTTTGCTTTCTTGCTACCGGTACTTTTCCTTTTGAAAACGATGTCGCAATGCGAACATGATTTTGATGGTGAAGATGAAGTACCGATGGACATAACTGAAGCTGCGAACGCCGCTGTGGCAGATTTACTACCAAAAAAATCCAAACAGCGGTACGAAAAGGAGTACGATAGATTCAAAAAGTGGTGCAGCATTAGAAAAGTGAATCAAATTAGTGAAGACGTCCTTCTAATTTATATAGCAGAGGCAAATAAGAAATATAAATCGTCCACCCTATGGAGTGTATATTCCATGTTAAGATCCATGCTACTAGTTAAAGAAAACGTGAATATTGCTAATTTTCCCAAATGAGGATTTTCATGCCGATTTAAAAAAGTAATTGAATACAATTTCTTTTTTACAAAGTAATTAATTACTGTCGAGCTCTGCCAAGGAGGTGTAAAGAACAAATCCTGCGAATATTACATTCCACTCACGTCGGTATGGTGAGAATGAAAACTCTTGCCCGTAGCTACGTTTGGAAGCCATGCACCGATAAAGACATCGAAATGACCATAAGAGTTTGTAACACCTGCCAAACTGTCAGAAAAATGCCTGCACATACCCCGATACACCCGTGGGAATAGTCTACCAGGCCATGGAGTCGACTTCACTAGTCCATTCAAAGACAGTATTTACTTCCTAGTGATGAACTCTTACTCTAAATTGTTAGAGGTGGAACGTGTTCCATCCACATCTGCACCAGCAGCAGCCATTAAGACTTTACGAAGATTATTCGCTACACATCGGCTTCCAGACGTTGTGATAAGCGATAATGGTTCTGCATTTGTTTCAGAAGAATTCCGAAATTTTTTACGATAGAACGGCATGAGACAAGCAACAATAGCCCCATATCATCCAGATTCAAACGGCCAAGCCGAACGCATGGTCCAAGAGATGAAGCGTACCCTTTCAAGATTAGATGAAGGTGTAGATAATGTGAAGCTGGCTAGATTTCTGCTAAGTCAACCCCGCCTTCTACTGTAACCGGGAGCAGTCCCGCTCAAAACCTATTAAACAGGAAATTGAATATATGCTTGGATCTACTTCATCCAAATTTCTATGAAGAAATGAAGACAAGGCAAGCAGTTGCTACAACGCCACGTAGAGAACCACGTCAATTTCATCCACATGAAGATGTCTGGGTGAAGGTGCCACTCCAAAAGAATGCTTGGACTCCAGCCAAAGTAGATAAACGAACAGGACCTATTGCCTACGAAGTTGAAGACAAGAACGGTAAACGTCATAAACATCACGTTGATCAATAAGGAAGAAAGCAGTGCCAAAGTCACAGCAAAACCAATAATATTCTAACATTGTAAACCCTCTTCCCAGTCTTCCTACTGTGACGATACGTACCTCGTCCCAATGTTTTGTACGTTATCTTTGACATCAATACAATCATCTATCTGGGTTCATTGACCCTCGATCAACGTATAAACATGTGTGGTGTTTTAAAAGCACTTTGCCGCTGTTAAGATATGATAAACCTATAAAATAGATCATATTGAGCGCTGTTTTAGCGAATATTAACATTTACCTGGGCCTATAGCGAGCCACGATCGATGTAAGATCGAATATAGATCGCCACATATTGTAAAAATATAACCCACAAAGTTTGTCCAATAAACACATGTTTACCTTACCGATGAATTACAAAATAGACTGTTTAACTTGCACAATGTATATTTTGTTGTATTATTTACTTATTTGTTATATACAGGATTTATTATACATTGTTCAACCGCTGAATGTGACAGCTGTTTTCTTGGTTAGGAATTGAAGTGAGCAACACTTCGTGTCAGTTCACATTATTATAAAAAAATATTTTATAATGTCTGTTATTATATTTTTGTTGTTTTGGGCAACAAACTGTGACAATCGGTAATTGTTACAATTTTTATTTATTTCATTTTTGTTGTACAAACGCCAGCAGCGCCACTTTACACAAACTAAGTTTAAAAATGTGCTCCTCCTAAAAACCTGCAAGATTTTTCCGGATTTACCAAATCTCGGGTATAAAAGACGACGAATCGTCCGGAGAAAGCAGTTCTTCAGTTCATCCGACTGATTCCAGCATCTGGGTCGCGGATTTGAGTTGCCGTTCAGAAGCGACTTAGTCGAATCTGAATAGAACGCCTGAGTCCACCTCCGATCTTCTACCGTTGAGTTTTGGTGAGTGTGATTGGCGACTACGAAGCCGCCGTCCGTGTCTCTTGTGGATAAGAGAGACTCCACCGTAATTTTTTCTATCACAAATTGCTGCTGGTGTAATTTTGTATTAGAACATTTTTATTTTCAATCATATTTCGTTTTTTACTTACCGTCGTCAGAGACTGAGCTGTTGCTGTACCGCGGGAGCACAGTCCCCGTTTATTGGGCCTAATCCGTCACAGTTTGTCACCAAGGGTTTTGTTTCATTTTTATTTGTTCTATAAATTCAGGGTAATAAATATTATAATTAAGGGTAACCTTGGCCTTCCTCCGCAAAAGCTATCCCGGCAGTCCGGCATTCCTTTTCAGCCACCACCGCTGACGGCGCCCGAGCAACACTTTCGACGGCTGAAAGGAAGGCACCACGATGGCCCCACCACCCACCTACAGTGCCACCGTCACACTACAAGCTGTGGTGATAAAACGACAGCCAATAGTCCAAGAGTAAAGACAACCTAAAGTGTACCTCCAAGTAGACCACGCAGAGTGCGTAAGCTACCCACTCGTCTACAAGACTACATCGTGACTTCATCTAATGGTGGAGAGGTGTCATGTCCTGGGAACACTGTGAATAAGTAGGTCACCAAAAATTAGTATCAAAAATGTCAGATATTGAAATATTATGTATGTAGCGTGTTAAATGTTATGTAACCAAGTATTACAATAAATAGAATGAATAAACATAATATATCTTAACCTAGAACTTCTTATCGAATGTCACATAGATGTTGGCACAAAATTTATCTTGTCTTATTATCACCGTAAGCTCTAAGTTCCGATTTGTAGCCCCCGGTGGCTGGAAATATATCTGCTTGTTCTACTGTTTTCATCCATCCGTCGTAGAATTTTTCTTTACGTGATTCTGTTGGATTTAATTTCAATTTCCAACTCTTCATCTTCGCCTACTTGCCTTAATTAAAACATATTGTATAAAAAGGCGATGTATGTGACACTTCAATCAAGTTGATCAGTTATATTTCTGACGTTTCAATGTAGTTTGTTCTACAAATTGCGCTTTATTATTTATTTATCCCATTTGCTCTAACAGATTCTACAATGTTATGGAGAATGTAGCTTGTTACTTTTAACATTTCTAACCTAAATGTAACTGTAACTGCCATAATACGCATGCTTGTGCAAACTTTATTCAAAGTACGCAAGCGTACTACATAGAATAAAACATTTTTCATAACAGTGTCTACACTAATAACTTCTAAAAAATGAGTAGAACTAGTGCTGCCACCTGAAAAGGTTTTGCGTGTGTGCCCTCATTACGTTAGAGAACTATACCCAATTTTATATTAAATACTCAGTTTTTTAATCATTCGTTGTACACATGGTCTTTGCAACATTGATTCAAGATATAACCATAAAGAATATATGAAATATGTGAATTTGATTCCATTTGTAAAACCTGAGCATAATTTAAAAGGATGTAAGCGTTACATAACCTCATGTGGACGAAAAAAAAATTACTGTCAAAAGTATTAATAAAAACAGTTATATTTGTACGAAACACTTCGTAGGAGGAAATGGACTTACAGAAAAATATCCGGATCCGATATCGGTACGTCAAGTAAGTACAAGGAAGAACTTAATATATTCCCCTCTCTTCGATAGCTGTAACTAACGGTACTTTTACGATGTATAAATTCGCATGCAAAAACTTTATTGTGCTTATTGTCTGATGATGATCGAAATGGTTGAAACTAGTCACAAAAATTGTGTAAAATAAAAAGTGATATTAACAAAGTTAATCGGGGTTATTCTGGTGGTTCTTGTTTACTATTCAATCTTGACTGGGAAACAAGCTGCTAAACAAGTGTGTTAACAATATTGTATATTGCTGGTATTCTCGTGACCACATTGATAACTTCCTTGCTTAGTATTTAGCTTCAATATTGCTTAAGAAACAAGTGACGCATGCGCATAGAGCATTGTGTAGTAAACGTCAAATTGTAAAATAGGTTATGTTTATAAACGAAACGAAATACACCGACAGACCAGGGCCCCTATTTTGTAACTAGAAAGCGATAACGAATACGAATTCAATATGGCGAGCGCGCCATCTTTATTTTCTATTCAGATTCACGCATTCTATCGAATTGTGTATCGTTTTAAAATTTTGAATTTACCGCGCTGTTTGTTTTTGTTTATCCACGTGCACTCCACATGTGCTTAACAAGTTTGTAAACACGCATGTAAAGTATAAAAAATTCGTGAAAATGGAAAATCTGGTAAGAAGAATTAAACTATATTATATTCATTAAAAAGACTAAATCGCACTTTTTAACAGCAAAAGAAGAGGAAACATCTAACAGAAGAGCAAAAAGAAATAATGATAAGTTTCATGGAAAGCAACGGCGATATTTGTTCCAGCAGTTTTTCGTCTATAAGGGGACGAGAGAAGAAACAAAAATTAATGGTGGAACTGGCAAATTTGCTAAATGGCATAGAAAATGGAGTTGTTCTAAGTCCAAAAGAGTGGATTAAAGTAAGTAATGAAATAGAAAACTATTAAAAAAATTTTGTATGGTCTCACCACTTACCTGCTGAAACTTCGAATTCATTTGTAAAGGATTAAAAAATTGTCATAATTAATATATGTTCCAGAGCTGGACAGATAATAAAAACAAGACTAAAAGTAAGGCATCTGCTCTAGCTAGGCATAGACGAGGCACAGGTGGTGGACCACCATTAGATACACAACCCCTTACTCCTTGGGAGGAAAGGATTTTAGGACTTATGTCCGCCGAATTGGTAGAAGGACATAATGTCCCCGAAGCGGGAATTACGGAAAATATTAATACAGATATTTCACTTGGTGAAATAACATCAAATGTTGTAATTTCAATTTCGGAACATGACGTATTGGAAGCAGGGCCTAGTAGAGAAATTTCCGACTTTGAAATGGTAAGATTGTTAAACAAATAGCCACTTAAATGAGTAGTATTGTCATTATTATATGTATGTATTATAATTTATAAATGAACTAAAATATTTTACAGACTGACCATGAATACGCCGCAAGACGTTGCTCTACGTCCCGAGAAACCACTCCATCTAGTACTCATTCCGGAACAGATGAACCTCGTAGAAAACGAGTAAGAAGATTGCCCAAACAAAAGGATGAAGATTTCGTAACACTTATGAAACAATTCATAAGTGCCCAAAAAGAGACCGCTTCAGCTATAGCAAATGTAGGCACTTCTTTTAAAGAAGGCTGCAAAACGATAGCAGAAGCCTTAAAAGTTTTGGCAGAATCAAATAAAAAGTAATTTTAATAAATTATATTTTTATTATATAATATATAATTTTTTTTTTCTTATTTAGAATATTTTTTTACTTTCATATGTACATATTTTTTTATTAAATATACAATATTATAATCAATTAAAGTATTCATTGATATATTCTTGTCGTGCTCTCTGTCCTTCTAAGCGTTGTATTCCGGCAGCTAGCCTGGGTTGTTGCACACGTTCTTCTTCATCAATTTCATCAACTCTGAATTCAAATTAAATGAAACAGATTCATTATTGTTAAAATGTCAGGAAAAACTTTATACTACCTTAATCTATCAATATTGGAATTATGATGAAGAGCTTATGTAGCATTCCACATGTTAAAATTATTTTGCAAGCTCGATCGGGTTCATAATGCAATGTCCGGTGTTTGAGAAGGCAACGGAATCTTCCTTTCAATAAACCTATACATCTTTCCACAGTACACCGAGCTTGTACATGGGCCCAATAGAATCTTTCTTCTGGTGAATCCGGCTGTGGATTTGTACACGGTACAAACAACCACGGCAATAAGGGATAGCCTGAATCTCCTGAAATTATATACATTTAGTTTTTTTAGATACATAATGGGTGGTAGCATGAATGGTGATTAGGAAATGACTAGCAGTATTTTAACTCTCAATCATTTATAGTTTATTTTAGAGAAAATACTTCAAATAACAGTTATAGAAAAATTAATTCTACGTAACTTTTATTAGAAGTATTTTTCTCTAAAATAAACCATAAATGATTGACAGAGTTAAAATACTGCTAGTGATCCCCTCCCTATAGTCATCTCCTAATCATCATACATGCTACCACCCAATGTTTTTATATAATTTACCCAACATAATAGATTCATCTCCATTTTGGTAGTTACCGCGTAACAAATCTGATATTCGGCTATTATTCCAGACGTAAGCATCATGGCTTCGGCCAGGGAATGAGGCATTCAAACTTAATATGCGCATTTTTGAATCACAAATCTTTAACAAAATAAATACAATTATATTTTTCATAATTATATTAACTATTTAACTTACTATTTGCACGTTTAAGCTATGGTAGCCTTTTCTATTTATGTAATCCTCCTCTCGGTACAATCTTCTTCTTGGAGCATAGTGTCTGGGCCGATTTTCGTTTGCTGACGGAGGTCTGGTGATAGCGACGTGGGTTCCGTCTACTGCTCCAATTATATTTGGCAAATGGAATTTGCGATAAAATCTATAGAAAGTATAATTTTTATTTCAATTTAGGTGCGTATTTATATATCTTACTATCCCACCTTGTTTTTATAATATTTTTTTCCTCTTCGTTCCTTGGGAACCAAACCCACGTATTAACTACTCTAATACTAACATTAGTAATTTTTTTAATTATTTGTGATACTACCGTCTGGCTCATATTTGTTACGAAGCTTTGGCCAATAACTTTTTGGTAACTACCATTGCCAAAAAAATTCAAAGCACAAAAAATCTATAAAATAAATGTTATGATTTTTGTAAACAAATTCGAAGTAAATATTTTACCTTAATTTCAATGGGAATGCTGGTTATTCTTTGACTTTCTCTTAAGAACGGCCGAATTTCTTCTATATATGCTTGTGCAGCCTCCTTATTTAAACTGAAATAAATGATATATATAAATATAAATAGTGATTTATACAAAAGAGAGTAATAAAATTTACCGAAATATGCTTACGAACTCTTCCGGTGGTAATTCAAAGGATTTGTCACGTCTCTTAATCTTCTCCTCTCGATTCTTAAATTCTGAGCATTTCTTCTCCTAATTTCCTCACGATAAAATAAAAGTAATATATGAGCCATATCACTAAAAATATTATGTACCTGTAAACTTTGTTAAATTAATTTTTTTCAAACAGTAATACTTACAATATTATTAAGAGGCGAAGATCGTGAAATTTGTAACAAATATGTGAACTGTCACTCTATTCCATAATGGAATACGCTATTCGAGTGCTCCAGACCACTCGAATTGCTATTCCATCCAAAATGGCGGCCTTTACAATGGTGGGGGGTTCGTATTCCATCTGAATTGGTATTCGTTATCGCTTTCTAGTTACAAAATAGGGGCCCAGAAAGTGTTTAGAATCACACTGAGTATCACAATTAAGATATTAGCGAAAAAAAGAACCACCAAAAGTCAACTGAAAATTTATATTAGTTACTTAGAAAACCACGATATTCTGCGAACAAGCAAAACAACACCTTACAATGCAAATAAGGTGAATGAGATATGGGACCAAATGGTAAATGAGTTAAATTGTTGCGGCGATGGACCGGTGAGAGACATGGAATCTTGGAAAAAGATAGATTTGAATTAAATAATGGAACAAGTTTTGTATATACTATACAAACATTTGTGTGTATGTGTTTATAGAATTTTACTGAGTGGAAAGGTCAAGTCAGAAAACGAGCTAGAGAGAAAAAAAAGATTTGACTGATATCGAGAAAAAAATTCTACAATTAACTGGAATTATTGTAATTGAGGGTATAGAACCTATAATTGAACTAGGCATTGTACCTATTGAAAATATAATCAATGAACCAGAAGAAAATGCAGGTGGTGCAGCTTCAACAACTACTGCTGCTATAGTTGAATTTGTAAGTAATTATATACATTTCTTTAACTTCACTTTTTTCATTGTATTCTATTTATTGAACATATATGTAATGTTAGGAATAAATTGTAACTTTCGTTTTAAACAGGAAATTGGAACGATAGAGGAATTTGATACGGAAAAGGAAAAGAAAAAGTAGAAACGCCACAAAAAAAAGAATTATTACAGTACAGTCATGTTATTTTTATTGTTACATTTTATATATTTATAGAAAAGAAAACGAAAACTCATCAAACCAGTAATGAATTGTTGCAAGCGTACGTTACTGGACAGACAGAAACAAGAACCGGAATGACAGAAATTGCACTGGCTCTACATGAAATAGCCGAAGGTATAAACCGATAGGCAGATACTTTAGAAAAAAGAGGTGGAAAAATTTAATTAAATTAAAGTAACTAGTAAATGTCATTTATTAAAACAATTTCATGTTGTTGTTTGTTTTAGTACTAAAACAAAAATTTAATATACCTACTGATATTTTTTTGCGTAGTGCAATTTTTTTTATATATCATGTTGATTGTTTTGTATTAAAATAGAAAGAAGTAATGTTAATTTTTGCATACTAGAATTTATTTTTTTATATTACATATTAAACATATTCTGCATCAACAACATATTCTTTATTAACTTGTACCTCCAATAAGAAAAACAACTTCTGATCAGCATGAGATGTATTTATTTCTTAAAAATAAATATAGAGCAGGAGCTATACGAGACGAAGAATTTGAGGATCTTGTAAAAATATTAAATAAATGCAAAGGACCTCAACGGTCTATTGCAGAGTGGATAAAAGTAAATTAATTAATTGAAATAAAGGAACATAATAACTTGTGTCTCTAGTATTTTACAGATTGGCAAAACTATGTAAAAAGAAAAGCTAGACAGATATACGTGCATCAAAACAAAACTGGAGGTGGTTTTCCTACGAACATAATGTTAACAGATATTGAAGAAAAACTTTTAAATATTCTATCGAAAGTGGTGGTCTATGGTATGAATAATGTTGAAGAATTAGGAATAAATTTTATTGGTAGGTAAGTAAACAAAATAATGAGTAAATATGTACAACAATAATATTATATAATTTCAGATGAAGATATCCTCTCCTAGTTACAAAACTGTTCGTACTCGGCATTTTAAATTTGTTAAGCGTAAGATAAATATTTTACGTGTATATTTTTTATTGTACTACTTCAATATTGCAGGCAATAGGACACGAAAAATACCGAAACTAGCCAGGAATATTTAATGACGAACAAAAACAAAATATGAATAAATAAATAAATAAATAAATATTTCATCACGGCATATTACCCATTGCTGGGTGTGCCAATCTGCTTTGTACAGATATCGGTAATGATGGAATATTTGTACCGTGCGGGCGCTTACCAGGCGTCACCTCACGGGCACCCATAGCTAGCGTGGAGAGTGCACCACAAGGGTCAATTTTGTGCCATTAAAATTCTATGTAATTTTTGTCGTCGGTCGGGATCGAACTCGGGTCCCCAAATTCGCGACCAATAGTAAATGTACAATTAGCTGTAAATAGGTTACTATTAGTTTTACAGGAAATTTATTTTTAAAATATTATTATTAAAGCCAACACATTTAAAAATAATTACGTATAATTCGCTGTACAGTTTCCCTTCCACGTTGTAAAATATTTTGAAAATTTCCATCATCATCGGCGTTATCTTCAATTTCATTTTCATCTACAAATTAAAAATAAAATAAAACATGTACTATTTTATATGTATCATAATTAAAAATAGCAAACCTGCAATTACATCCAATTCTACATCATCATTTTGTGTTAAACAATAATTATGTAGAATGCAGCAAGCATTGATCATATTTGCAGCTCTAATTGGGTCATAGTGTAAAACCCTATGCTTTAGGAGACACCGAAATCTGCCTTTTAGCACTCCATTTAATCTTTCTATAACATTCCTTACGTGTTTTTGGGCATTATTATATCTTACTTCAGCTGGTGATAAATTTTGACCTAAAATGGGTGTGATAAGCCATAGTTCTAAGGGATATCCCGAATCACCTAAAATAATTAATATATAACGTATATGTACATAACTGTCGATAATACTTACCTACTAACCACGATGACCTATCACCAGCTTCATAATTTTGCAGCATATGTTGTTTTATTGAACTTGTGGTCCATATAGCAGAATCATGTACGGATCCTGGGAATCGTGCATTTACAGCTAGTATTTTAAGTTTTGCATTACATATCTAAAACGTGTAAAAATGTAAACTTCTGTGTACACAGCATACGCAAGGATTCATTACAATTTGCACGTTGACACTACAATACCCTTTTCTATTTAAAAAGACTAATGGAGGAAATGCATCATCATTTAAATCTGGCGATTTGATTGCAACATGGGTACAATCTATGGCTCCGATAATACCGGGAAATCCGTAAGTCATATTCATGAATGTGAAATTATATATATATGCTTATTCACAAATAATTTAGAAATAATTTTTCATACAATTGTTTTTCGCTAATTTTTTCTTCATTAGTTAGAGGAAAACGTATCAAATTACTCATGGTACGAAGTATAGTAGCAGTAACGTCCTTTATACACCTGCTTACCGAAGATTGCGACATAGCAACAAAATAATCATGCCCTAAACCTTTTTGATAGCTCCCTTGGGCATAAAAGTGTAGAGCTGCAAGAATCTGAAAAAAAGTACTTAGAAAATCATTTTAATATTAATTCATTTCTAACCTTAAACTTTTTAGGGATAGCAATTTCCTCCCTTTGTATATCTACCATATGAGGGGCAAGCTCTACTATTAAATTATGTACAACTTGTCTAGAGAGACGATATGTTGTCCTAAATATGCTGTCCGGCATAGAAAAGGATCACTAGCATCTCGTAATTCTCTTCTGTTTCTATTTAAATTATGCCTAAAATATTTAATTTAATATTTGAATATATGTAATATAATATTTAAGACTTACCTCTCTTCATCATTCCTTATTGCATTTATTAATAACACAAATCCGTTATTCATTTTTAAAGTTATTTACTATTTTAAAATAAACTTAGTCAGATTACTGCTCTACTAAATGACATTCAATATTGTTTGCGCCACCTCAGAGATCGCGCAAACAATATTGAAAACTTTACAATTTTGCTTACGTCACAGTTGGTCACCAGAATACCATTTTCATGCTTTCTTGTTTATGAAAGCAATACTTGTTTATTAAACAATATTAGCTACTAAGCAAGTACCACGAGAATACCGGTATTGATGGTTTCTTGTTTTATAAACAATAATTGTTTTCTATTCAATATTCAATAGCCATCAGAATAACCCCGACTGTGTTTTATTTAAACTTGAATCTAGTATTTAAGTGATCTATGTGATCTTCGAATGATTTTGAAAATATTAAAATATCGATATAATTTACTGTAAAATCTGTTAGTCCATGCTTTCTTATTATATTACTCAATATCATTTGAAAGATGGCTAGCGAGGTCTTTAATCCGAACGGCAAACATGTCCACTGAAAGTGTCCTTCCTGTGTCACAAACCCTGTTTTTCGTCTGTCTTCTACTCGTAATGGGATCGACCAGAACGCTGAATTAATGCCGTTTCGAAAAATATTTACATTTTCTTGTTTCCGTTAGCAAGTCGTCGATTAAAGGAAATGGTTGAGACTGAGGGATGATTATTTTATTCAGATTTCTAAAATCACACGATTTCTCAAATTCTATAAGACTAAAGATCTGTTTAACATGCAGTAATGGGAAGAGTTGAATAGGTTCTGGTAACAATTGCACAACCGGAAGTGGTAGTTTCTAAAAAAAAATCTAAATATTAAGTACTAAAAACTTTATTTAAACAATTTTTCGGTATCTATAATAACTTCCGAGAAAAAAACTGTTTCCAATTTCGTATTCCACCCTGTAGAAGACATAGGGTTCATACTTTTTTAAATTACATAGCTATTTTGGCGTTCCCTTAATTTTACCTATATGTGTATATAAATGATTTGAAACTAATGCACAATTTAAAAAAAAAAATGTACGATATGCTTTTTTAATGAACGATAATTTTGTACGATACTTTCTTTAAAAATACGCTAATTTCCATTGGTTGGTACCATATTTTTATTTTTTAGTTCAGGAACATTGAAGTAGTGAGAATTTGGAAAACGAGTAGAATAGATGTGTGATGTAGATATAAAGGCGGAGTAAATGGTATTATAACTCGAATATTTTAAAAACTAATACGTAACTTTTTTAAACTAATACCTAGTTGCTATTATACAGTTTTTCGATGTACTTTTAATGATGTATATTCTAATTTGTTATAATCATAGAGGACACCATTTACTAGTGCGCGAATTGGCTATTCTCCCACTTATTTTGAGTTTGACAACACGTACATCACGCATAATTTTTAAAAAATAACGACTCATTATTGCATGATAAAAATTATTTATTATTTTTTTAATAATACTAAGTCCATTAACAATAAAACTTGTAATTTATGTAAAGTACAATTTCTATACATTTGTTTGATATTCATAAAAAATAATAAAATTATTCCATTTTCATTATGTAAAATAATAAAGCAGATAAAAGGTTCTTGTCATTTATTGTTCACTTTCTGTGTTTCTTTTTAATATTCATTTTTATGACATGTAACATGAGTGGTAGTTGATGAACTTATATAAGTATTACTTTTCTGGTATTTGCCTTCATATAGTACCATCACTACTTTGAATGACAGCAGATGATATTTTCATTTTGAATAATAATAAAAAAAGTTACCAATGGCTCATTCTACGAATATATTTGATAATTTAAAGGTCATATTTCCCATTTTTGGATTATACGGTTGGGGTTCCACAAAAATTCATAAAAATAAAGAGGGCGTAATGTAAGTTTTTAAACTCTTAGGCCCGGTTTTTTCACCTCTTGATAAAGTGCCAGATAAAAGAAAAATATCGCATCATATAATAGACGTGTATATAATTTTGTCAATTTACGCTGTAATACCGATGCGATATTTCTTATTTTATCTGGCAGTTAAGTTAACTGACACTTTATCCAGAGATGAAAAAACCGGGCCTTATTGGAATATTCTACTTCGATACAGTATTATCTCAAATAGGTAAGGTATCACTTTTTACGATTGGATATAAATATTTTTTTTATTTATACACGCTTTGTCATATATTCAGTATATAAGTTGTGATTTTTATGGGGGATGAGAGAGTTTTTAATTGTAGTTTTTGTACCTACATATTTTACACTTTGTTGATGAGGATGAAATTATGAAAGACATGCGTACACACAACATACATGCTATGCATTAGGTGGGATTCGAATCCGGTACCCTTGGGCCCGTGAAGCGATAGTGTTACCACTACGCCACCGGGGCTAGGTAAATTAATTACTACCTTAGAATATAATACCTGCAATTATTATTATATTCAAAGTTAAAATCTACCAGTATAACGGTGTTACATAACATTAGGTATAAACTTTTAGGGCATATAGTACTCAACAACATAAGAATAATTTCCGAGATATAAGGCAGTAAAAAAAGTTTTTACAGGGTTTACCTCGGCTATCCCGAAAACTATAAGAGTTACAACTTTGATTAAAGAGACTTTTTGTTTATCTTTGAGCGGTCGTCTTAGAACTGCTTTTGTTTTTCAAAAAGAATAAAATAATTGTAAAAAGTAAAATCTGGCGACTTTGACCAATATTTAATTTTCAAATTATCTTTTAGAAAAATGTTTCATATAAAATTTTATTATATTTTTATAGCCTATTTACTGGTATCGACAAAATTTACTATCTTTGTCAGTTTTTCTTCGATTCTATTAGAAAATGGGCTCATTCACGGAAACAGTTGAAGGTCAGACCTATGTTGATTAAGCTTTGTTTACTCATTTTGGTCAGTATTACATGCTCTTAAATTTTGTACCCGAAGTTGTGAAACACCCTGTATAAATAAATATATCATCGCGGTTTATTACCGTTTTTTTTTTTATTTTTGTCTTCGCACTTTCAAACAGGCGAGCAAATATAGAGATGTACGTAACCTTAAAATATTGTTGCGTAAACCGGCCTCTACAAACTCCGGCCTCCACTGCAAACCAAATTGAATATAAAATAATATTATATTTGAGTTTGCACTTCTTTAAGACAATTACTAAAACTCGTTCGAATAGTGATGCTGATTTTTATCAGTTTTTACCTTCCGTCATCTTAAGTTAAGGAAGGTATTGCCTTTGGTCAAAAAAATCAGTGATGAGTTTTTAGTGAATAAGCATGTATGTGTGTGTGTGTGTGTGTGTGTGTGTGTGTGACACGAAAGTTTCGGATCGCATAACTTCAATACCACAATTCCAAAAATTATATTTTTTTCGTATTCCTCAAGTTTACATCCAGAAGAACAACTGATTAGATTTTGGTTATAATTGGTGAACTGGGAGTAGCCTCATTTGAAGATTTAACAGTTAAATTTGATTTATTGACATTTAACTTAATTATAACTTAAAGAATATATTATTCTCTATACGATTTGATTGCATTTTATACTTCATATTCAATAGATATAGAGTTAAAGAATTATAAATTAAATTTTATAATTCAGCTAGCTACGCTATCCATGAAAATTGTTAATATATTCAGATTGACAGATGCCAGTATAAATAAAAAGTAAATTAATGTGGCAGAGATGAGGATTTTGAAGTAGATGTTGGGGAAGACACGGAAATACAGGTAAGGAAACAACTCTAGTGTTACAAGTTACTAGAAAGATACAAGAGAGATGATTACTTTGGTTTGAAAATGTCATGAGGAGATTGGATGAAGTATGAATAGCTTAGTAATATAAGGTTAAAGAAACAGAGGAAGACCAAAAATAAGATGGAAGGACTATATTGCAGAAGACTTGAGAGAAAAGGAACTGAATGAGAACGACACGGACAACAGAAATGAGTGGAAGAAGAAAATAAAAAAATAACGACCCCTAACGAATGGGAAAAGCTAAAGAAGAAGATTTTAGTACCAAGTGAAATTTGCATAGTTTGTTTATGAAATAATTTTACTGGAAATTTAGAATCTTGTGTAAGAAAATTTATGTATGGAATTTATACATATTACACAGGATTGACGGAAGGTATTGTGGTGGCGCAACAGATTTCGAGTTATGACAGCAAAAATAATTTTTATTATGGACGCCATAGTGGAAAGTTACAGAAATGAAAAGTGGATTTTAGTTTTCCGACGATATGTAACTACGTTCAATTGTTTCAAACAGCAAATATGATGATATCACTTCGAGGAGAGCTCACTACCTTTCCACACCAGAATGTGGCACATAAATATACTCCTCACTTTTAAATTTAAACTATAGATCTAAAATTTGTAATTAAGAAATGGCCAATTAATTGTAACGTTATCGCATCACGATCCGAGGGTTGAATTCCGGGTAATGCATAAATGTTGTATGTCATAATTCCATTTTTATCATCTTCGAGAAAAAAAATTATGTGGTACAAATATATTCTAGGAAAAACTCTCATTCTCTATTGCGCACCGCTTATACAAGTGTTCCACAAAACGCGCTATGCACGGAAATCTCGAGAAATTATTTCAAAGTTTTAATTGAAATGAATGCCTTTGTGGAAAATTAGACCATTGAAGAGTTTTTTTTAAGTTTTCCAACGATGTATAATTTATTTCTGTTTTGTTTCAAATACCAATGCAAAAATATTCAATTTGTAGATTAAAGACAATGAAATAAATGAAATATTAGGCAGACATTTTTTTTTTATTTTCATTAACATTTTTGGCGTTTTATGGGTGTATTCTAAACACATTTCGTTAAAATATATAATGTGAACGGATTCCATTAAAATATTTCCTATTAACGGATTCCGTTAAAAATTCTATTCACAATATGACATATCAACGGATCCGTTAAAATTAATATAATAAACGGATCCGTTTATTACTGTAATTACAGTAATTACAAATTATAAATGCCAACATATTTGTATTTTGATAGCAGAATATATTGAGATCTAAACATATATTTATTACATATAAATTTGGAAATATTATTTAATAACAAATTTATATTATTTTTTTTTTCAAAATAATCTTTCGAATGTTGACAATACTTTGTTGTAATAAATGTAAAAATTGTCAGTTTCATAACTTTTTGATATTATTGTATATTGTGAATTAGAAAAAAATAAAAAATGGGCATAAAACAAAAAGCAATATGAAATCATAATTACTTGTTAATTGCACCTGAAGCCTAAAGTAATAATGAGGAACTTACAGTTTTTATAAAATTGTTCTTTCATTCACCGACACTAGGTTCCAAACTCCAACATTATATTGTAACGTTTATTTACATGGGTGAAGTGTAAAAATCAAAGAAATATTATTAATTAAAATAATACGTTTATTAAACGATAAATAATTAGGATTAATATTAAATAGATAATAAAAATAACTAACACTAAGGATTTAACTAATATAAACACTAATTTACTACCAAAGCCCGGTTGTTCCAAGTTCAGATAAAGTAGCAGTGTACTATCTATTAGATAAATTTATTATACCGTCTTAACTAGAGAATAAGATTTTTGAGTTGCTCCATGATGTTTTATTCTCCGGATAGCTAACTGGCAAATTGCTATCAGAAAGATTAAAATTGTGTTAGGGTAGAGTTAGTTTTGAAAAGTTGGCAACTTGGCTGTCACAATTTTAATAGAAATTTGTTTACTTTTTCGCTTGTGTGTGTTTTGGTGCAGATGTAGTTTAAACCACAGTTTGAACGTTTAGAAAAAATGATAAATACGACTTGCGAAAATGAGTGGTGAAAATTATATAAAGAGAAAGAGCCGTTATTTTACTACCGGGGAAATAACTAATTTAACTAAATTAGTCGACATATATTAAAATATAATTGAGTCCGGGAAGACAGATTCTGTCTCTTGGAAAGAAAAAAGACATCATCAGGAATCAATTAGAACATTATTTTAGTTTTAGTTGTGGCCAGTATCCACGATATACACCCTGTTGCATAAAATCGTAAAGCTATCAACAAATGGCATATCGAAGATACAGCGTGATTCATGATTCAGAAAAACAAATTTAGATAAATAAGTGTTTATTTCTCAAATAGTGCTTTTTTAAACTTACTTAACAGAAAAAACAATATTTGGTCTTCAGTTTTATCTAACAAATAAAGAACTATATTCTTTGACATTCGGAACCTCAAAAAAATCTGAATCTTCCCATTTTTCAAAATTATTACATCTTTCTGGTACTGTATACTGTTTTCGAAAATTAATATTATCAAAAATGAAATCCAATACTTCATCATCACTGTTCTACTGATCTATTATAATAATTATTAATATTAACAAACAGCTTATTTCATCAAAACAACACAAACGTTCCATACTCAAGGAATATTTGACTCGTCATTGATTTTATTCAATTGAAGATTTTTTAAACTTTGACCACCGTTAATTTTTCATTGCATCCTTATTTTCTTTTTGTACTTGTACGTTTTGACAGTTCATTGTACTTTTTTTGTATTTTATATTTTATGGCGAATAAATTATTATCATTACCATTTATGTTCCGTTTCTCTTCACTTCGTGTTTCCATTCGTGTGCACTCGGAACGGTATTCTCTGGATAAAACTCTTAACTGGTAGTTTGACTGACTGCTAGTTATCTTGCCGTTAACGAAAATTTATCTTACTGGTAACTTTTAACCGTAAGTGGGACAACGCAAACTGAAGTTATGAATAGAATAAATTTTAACCGTATGTTTACCTATAGATGGAACAACCGGTCCTAAGAATATTATTAAATGTTTACACATTAAAATTATTTATTTAACAGTATTTATATCACTATATTTATTTATTTAACTACATTTATTTATGTTCACCACTCGTAGACTGTTTATTTATATCACCCACTGTTCATTGCTCGTTGCTTCTATATAACAGGCTCTTTCGCTGGCTTTGGCGACGGGTTTATATAGCGCGATGTCCTTCTTGAACTTTCCGACGCCACAATGACATTGAATACAAAGGATCAGTCTACCGGACGTAATTAAACCAGTCTAGACGCGTAAGGTTTTCTCCCGCCGGAGATTCCGTCATCGCTCGAGAATATTCTATCAGTTGGCGGCGCTCGCATACTCTTAAATCAGGGGCGCACGTTACAATATCTTGAAATTATAGCAACCACCAGAAGCTAATCCATAGTATCGAGAAAATGAACATACGCACGATCATACACAAAACTTATCATAAAACATGTTACAATTAAAAGTTAGCCAACGTAACAATGAACTAAATTGTAATAAGATTTATAAATCGTGCCGCTAGTCTCAGTCTCGAGTAAGGGCTGGTTTAAAAAAAGTTAATAAATAAGTGATAAAAAAAAGATGTTATATTTTATTTTTATAAGGGCACCATGCTATTCAAATTTGTAAAGTAAGAGCAATCTTACGGGAATACAAAATCCTGAATAGCAAAGGGAATTTTACTAAAAAACAAATTGATAAAAAGAACAATGGTTGAATGAAATCAAAATCTTAATTAAATTTAACTAAATACCAGATTTATTACTCGTTAAACTGTTGAACATAACATGAGGAATTTTAGAGAAACTACAAATCTATAAATCTATTAGCCACGCAACAGTCTCGCTGAACCAAAAACTGACTCACTTGGGTCAACAACCTATCTTCGACTTTAATGGATGCATCCTTAAACTCGCGACCCTACATAAATATGTTAAAGCACAACGCTGTATGGCTTCACAAAAAAATATAATTATCATACAAAAAAAGGAAATCACTCGATATCAGATAATCAATATTTAAACAATGTTCATCGCGCATCGACGGGACGTATAACAAATTGAAACGGGCTCACCAGGTTATATGTTGAATCCTTGTACAGCGTACTCGACCGCTTATCGCCGCCTCGTTTCCCAAAATTCTCTCAAGCCGGTCCTGCCTCCAATGTCTTACCTTTCGCTCTGCGTAATTATGCAGCGAATGTCTCGTGCGATACGAACAGCGAAATCACACGAGCCAAATATATATATATATATATATATATATATATATATATATATATATATATATATATATATATATATATATATATATATATATATAACAAATGAAAGAATTTCGCACTTACGCATTAAATAACTGCCCTTTTTCCTTTATAGAGATATTGAATGTCTAAGTGACAATTTTGAAGGAGACAATCCGTCAGAACGACGATAAATACCAAATGTATTCTTTTTTTCAATAGAGTGAAATCCGTTCACTAAAAACGTGCCACTATAATCACTAATCTCTTTGCAACAATCTCAATGTGCAATAGTATCACAAAATGGCGTATTTCGCTCTATTCTCTTCAAAAACTTGACACAAAGTGTTCTTTGCAAGTTAAGAATATTTTAATTAAATCCCATAATTCCTAGTAAAATTTAAAACTGACTAAAGTTAAGATCGTTAGCGAACTCGATTGCGCCCACAGTGTAGTATTCTTTATTTGACAATTTAACTAAAAATAAAACCGTAACACATACATTATAAACAGCTTTATTTTTTAATCTTCTCAAAATGCTAATTTTTTTTTTGTTAGATTAATTGTTGTAATCAATATTCTTCGACTAAATCAAAATATTCTTTGTTTTAATCAAAATATTCTTTGTTGTAATTAAAGTATCCTTCATTGTAAGCAAAAGTTAAAAATAAGAATACCAAAGAACATTTGTACCTACTCTTCTTTCGATTATATTCTATGAATCCAAGAGTCTGAACAAACAGCAAATAGTGTCTTTAGAATAGAAAAATCTAGTTTACGGATATCTTAATTTTAACGGCCCGTTTATAAATAACGGAATGCCTTTAGAAAACACCCATTAACATTGAAACATTGTTCAAAAGTTTAAATAAGCTTTTTTCAATTGTGTAACTTTTCAATATGGCGTTCATATAAAATTAAAAATATGACGTAACTAGAAATGTAACAGTGATATTTTTTTTTGTTTTGAAAGAACAAAAAAAGTGTTGATATGTACAATTAAATAAATCAATGGTGCTATGAATTATTCAATTATTATTATGCAATTTTTGAGTTGTCATTGTGTGTATGTTGAGTAGTTCATTTTTCTATCTTGAATAAAATAAATATATTTAAACTGAGTTATTTCTATACTTATTTATTAATAAAGAATAAAAGGTTATGGGCCCAGAACAAGATAAATACAGTATTACCCAGTTTAATGGTACAACTTCAGTAACTGGAAGTTCCGGCTTGAGGCTCTTCTGGAAGAAATGAATTTAAAAGAATTTATAGAAAACGACTTAAGCACAATATCAGAGAAGCTGACGTTAAATGATTTAGAAGAAAGAGATAGAACGAAGAAAATAGAAGAACTGCGAAGAAAAGAAAAGAAATGCAAATTAATACTTATAGAAAGTATTGCAGATAGTCATTTAGAATTAATTAAAGATAAATCTACTCCTGTAGAAATTATGAGAGCTTTAAAGGCAACATTTGAGCGTCATGGTGTAGCAAGTCAACTTTTTTTAAGAAAGCGTCTTTTAACAATGAAATTTAATGAAAATGATAATCTAGAAGAATTCTTTTTGCAGTTTGACAAGATCGTCAGGGAACTGAAATCTACAGGTGCAAATATTGAAGAAGTTGATGTTGTATGCCATTTACTTCTAACCTTACCAAATTCATATGGAGCTTTAATTACTGCTCTTGAAACTATGGATCCAAAAAGTTTAAGTATTCAGTTCGTAAAAGGACGTTTGTTGGATGAATTTAATAAAAGAAATAATACTACATTATTGGAAAATGGTGGGAAAAGTAATACTGAAAATGCATTCAACGTGAAAAGAAAATTTCCTTTTAAATGATATAACTGTGGAAAAATTGGTCACAAGAAAACAGAATGTAAATTCAAAGTTTTCTTCAAGAACAAAAATAATTTTAAATCAGGAAATGCACAAAGACATCAAGGTAATTTGACACTAAATGAAGATAATGAAATTGCCTTTTCCAGTAATGAACGTGTACCAGAAGAATACAATATTTCTGACAGTTATGATTCAGATGTGTGGTATATTGATTCGGGTGCTACGGATCATATAGTATATAATATTATGTTTGCAAGAACTCAGTCACTCGACAACAGTAAAGGAAGAATGATAGGTGTTGCCAAACAAGGAACATCTCTAGCAGCGAAACTTATGGGTGATAAAAAAGTTAAGCTGTTAGTTGGAGGAAAGCAAGTTCCATGTACTATCAAAGACGTATTGTATGTTCCCGAATTAAGAAATAATTTATTTTCTATTAGAAGAGTAGAAGAATTAGGTTTCAAAGTAATATTTGAAAATAATTCAGTATGAATTATGAAAAACAATATTATTTTTGCAAGTGGAAGAAAGAAAGGTAAATTATACATCCTAGATTGTTTCACAGATTATTACAATAGTGTCAACATAGCCGAAAATGACTCAGACTCAGAAAACTTTAATTTATGGCACAGAAAAATGGGTCATCCTCACAAAGAAGCTCTAATGAAATTAGGTAAATAGAAGATGGTGGAAGGTTTACCCGATTTCATTCCACAAAATATTAAAACCGATTTGTGCCCTTCGTGTATAAGTGGTAAACAAACTCGTTTACCATATAAAGGTATTAGAAAAGAAAGGTCAACCCGTCCACTACAATTGATTCACACTGACGTTTGCGGACCATTTACCCCAGCTTCTTGGAATGGGATGAAATATTATATTTCTTTCATTGACGATTACACTCATTTCGCAGTAATATATTTAATGAAGAATAAATCAGAAGTTTTTGAATATTTCCAGCAGTATGAAGCAATGGCAACAGCGAATTTTAATTACAAAATATGTAAGTTACGTTGTGATAATGGAGGAGAATATGTTTCGAAACAACTCAAAGAATTCTGTTTAAAGAAAGGAGTCAAGATAGAATGTATAGTTCCTTATACCCCTGAATTAAATGGAGTAGCTGAAAGACTGAACAGAACTATTTTTGAGAAATCCAGAGCAATGATGGATGACATGAACGTTCCAAAGGAATTATGGAGTGAAGCAGTTCTCACAGCAACCTTCTTATTAAACAGAACACCCACGCAAGCACTAGATAATGAGAACCAAAAGAAAACTCCTGCTGAAATGTGGTATGAAATAAAACCAAATGTCAATAGAATACATATATTTGGAAGTGAAGTTTTTGCTCACATACCGTCACAGTTACGAAGCAAATTAGATTCAAAAACAAGAAAAGGTATATTAGTAGGATATACTACGAACGCATTTAGAATTTGGGACTTCAAGGAAAGAAACATATTCACAGCTCGGGATGTGATATTTCAAGAAAAGAAAACTAACCGTCATCAGTATTAGAAGTCATGAAGAAAATGATACAGAAGAAAGTAATACAGAAACAATGGAAAATAAAGAGAGTAATCAAGAATTACCAAGAAGAAGCACAACAATAAGAACATCCCCGAAATGGTTTGAAAATTACGACTTAACGAATTTTGCACTGAACGCAGAGAATTTTATTGAAGACATACCAACAGATATTGAAGAAGTGAAGAAAATTAAAGAATGGAAGAATGCAATAGATAATGAATTGTATGCGCTAGCTAAAAATAATACCTGGGAATTAGTCACAAGACCAGAAAAGGTAAACATAGTAGGAAATAAATGGGTTTTTAAAATTAAACGAGATGTAGATGGTAACATTGAAAAGTATAAAGCCAGACTGGTGGCTAAAGGGTATACTCAAAAGGCTGGATTTGATTATCATGAAACTTATGCCCCAGTAGCCAAAATGAATACATTTAGAAGTTTATTGGCATTAGCTAATCAGAAGAAATTATGCATACAGCAAATGGATGTTAAATCTGCTTTTCTACAAGGGATTTTAGATGAACAAGTATACATGGAACAGCCAGAAGGTTTTAGAACAGGAAATAAAGTATGTAAACTTAAGAAACCCCTTTATGGTTTGAAACAGGCATCGAATGGGTGGAACAGAAGATTTAATAATTATATAATTTCCCTGGGTTTTAGAAGATCTAAAGTTGACAGCTGTTTGTATATAGCTGAACAAGAAAATCAAATATTCTTATTAATTTACGTGGATGATTTGATTTTAATTGGAAAAGAACTGACAGATCTAAAAGCCATTAAAACAAAATTGAAAATTGAATTTGACATGACAGATTTGGGAATTTTACAAAGTTTTCTTGGAATTAAAATTATTTGAAATGAGAAACAAATAAAATTAAGTCAATCATTTTATTTAGGTCTACTAAAAAGATTTGGCATGACAGAATGTAAGCCTAAATCTACACCGATGGAAAAGAAATTAACTCTAAGCAATGAAGATGACAGTTCAATGAAGAAGACTTGTCATCCGTATAAAGAACTTATAGGATGTTTGTTATACGTTTCACATATAACTCGTCCAGATTTATCAACTGCAGTAAATTATTTTAGTCGTTTTCAGAGTTGCGCTACGGATCTACATTGGAAATATTTAATAAGCGTACTGCGTTATATAAAAGGTACAATAAATACGTAATTGGTGTACAATAGAATTGATAATGGAGATATCTTTACTGCATTTGCTGATGCAGATTGGGGTTCAGATATTATTGACAGGAAGTCGACATCAGGATATTTAATAAAGTTTTATGGTTGTTCAGTAGCGTGGACTGTACGGAAACAGAATACTGTAGCTCTATCACCCGCTGAAGCGGAATATGTTGCACTTTCATCAGCAGTTTGTAAAGTACTATGGTTTCAGCATTTATTAAATGATTTTGGAATATCTGTTTCAAATACTATAATTTATGAAGATAATCAGTCTTGTATTAAGATAGCAGAAGACCCGAAAGATCGACAAAGAATGAAACATTTAAGTATGAAATATCATTTTATAAAAGAAGCATTAAATAACAAGAAAATAAAGTTGGAATATGTTTCTTCAAATATGCAAATAGCCGACATCTTAACCAAGGCGTTACCAGTACACCAGCACAATACTTTAAAAGAAGCTATTGGTTTATTTAATTGAAGGGGGCTGTTGATATGTACAATTAAATAAATCAATGGTGCTATGAATTATTCAATTATTATTATGCAATTTTTGAGTTGTCATTGTGTGTATGTTGAGTAGTTCATTTTTCTATCTTGAATAAAATAAATCTATTTAAACTGAGTTATTTCGGTACTTATTTATTAATAAAGAATAAAAAAAAATTCCCTAAAGAGGTACAGACGAAAATCCAGTATTGTCACAGTTGGAAGTTATTCGCAAAATAAATAATTGGACAATTTACATTTTTGCCTATATCTAGTTACCTATGAATTTTTTTCACATAACGATATATCATTAAATTGATCTCCTAATGCGGCAACTTATGTCTAATTTAACCGAAAACGTGTAATAATAAAAAAAAACAAAAGAGAGGCACAGTTTTTCATTTTTTCGCGACATACATCGGTGCAAAAGGAGGCAACTCCAATTTTAAGGCAGGTACACATTTGAGCACGATCAAAAATGAAGCAGGCCGAGTCTACATTGAATGCCTCAGATGATACATTTTTTTTGCGACGTATGAGGACATATGAAGCATGCCTCGTTACTTTTCCATGTATTTGCCAATCCATCAGAGAATCCTTAAGAAAAATTAGTAAAAAAAAGCAAAAGTAGGTGTTTAATAATAAATATTAAGAAATAAAATGTTATACTTAAAATACTAAAAAGAAAAAGAGAAATAAAAAGCGATGGTGGTAAAAATAAAAAAATAAATATTTCATTACAATTAATTATATTTGCAGAGATGTAAATTATTAATGATCTGTTAGCCGATAAAAGTAATGACAAATTTAAGAATTGGTCGCTACGAGCGCTCTCTGCTGCCTCAACACGCACGACCACTGAGGCGGCGATTGACAAAGTTAAAGCACTGCTAGACATCTCCTCCCTAGTAATCTCCTAATTACTATTTATGCTACCACCCATCTTTTACTTTTGTTTTAATAAAAATGACAAAAATACAGAATTCTGTTTTAATTAGTAAAAAGTGTGAAATTTTTATACATTACATTTTGTTTACTAAAACTACACCATTGCATTTACACAAAGTTAAAAAATAAAAATAATAAGATAATCAGTTTTTACCTCCACTTGAATAATTTATTTTACACCGGTGTATTCGTATATCATGTAAAAAAAGAAAATGAGCAAAAAGTGAAAACTATTTTTGCCATGTAACTACAGGAATATATTTAAAAAAAAAACTTTAATTTTAGGGAAGTGAAAAACAGATGTTTTTCTCTACTTGTATTCTTAGTGGTAGTAAGTTGGAAAATATGGTTCAAGATCTATGTAGGTTATTATGCTTATCACAGCGAAATTAGTGACATACTTTGGAGCATAGAAAATTTATTCGTATATATACTAGATATTATAATAACAAGCTCCTGTCGTCTTTCTTCATACGTATTTCGAAACGAGGTATGTGTGGTTAATACCAAAACCTGGGATGTAATTTTGTACTTGAGTTATTAATAAATAAGCACTTTTTGAAGTCTCTACAATCCGATTTTTACATTTTTGCGGTGTGTGTATTGAATATTTGAGCCAACTTCCACCTCTTTTTAATATTGAGTTTTTCAGATTCTCACGTTCACTTCATAACATCACGCACTCGAAGATTAAATGATTTTCTGTTTGGTTATTATTACCGCACTTACACTGCATTGTCTGTTATTTTAAACTTGTAAGGATAGTTTTTAATTTTTCCATGTCCACTTAACATAGTAGTCAAATTTGGGTAATACGGTAACTTTATTTTAAGTCGGTTGTTTATATTGGTGAAAACATTATACAGTAAATTTTTTGAAAGATGTCCGATCAAGGTTGTCTAGGAATTGTATGAATTCAGATTTTTGCTCTGCGCATTATAACAAATTCAGTATTGTCGTTTGCTTAGTTTTTATGAGGGTACATAAGATACTACTGTTATTTTATAATTATAAAAATATGTTACAAAAAAAGCATTCAAAATTTAAAAATAAATCAACTGGTAAGTTTATTAGCAAATGTAAAAATAAATATGTGAAAAATAAGATACTGACACAATGTCAGTGTCAGTGACTCTGACACAAAATAACGTTATTCGTACGGCTATGAATTAAGGTAATGTATCTGAATTAATAAATAAACTTACGTTACAGCGGAAGTATTATCAACGAGCATCGTTTTAAGGTGGAATGTCCTAGCTTAGTCGAAACAATATGGATTTTTGAAAGATAAGCGTGTTATATCTATCCTTATCACACACTCTTATAGCCTTTGCAAAAAAAGAGATAAATGTATGCCTATTTGTTAATTCGTTCGTGATACAGATGACCTTGATCGGACATTTTTCAAAATTTTCACTGTAGTTGTATTACCTTCGACACTTTGGGTCAGTGGCGTTTTCTCTATGTATGCAAGGCAAGCACTGCTTGCCTTTATATTTTATAACTTTTAATATATTTTTACATTACATTTATTTAGAATTTTAATATATCAAAACTTAAAAAGCAAATAGTAATACACATACGTATTTGATATTATCTACCGCACCGCTAATCTAATTCATTCCCTGGCGTACGAACTATATTAGCCTTACTGAGAAATAAATTTATTGTTAAAGGTAAAATAAAGTCCCACCCCAACTACCAAGATAGGTAAATTTTGATAATAACTAGTAGATTAATACATTGTGATTCACGTTGGAGTTCATTTTTGAGATCATTACATTTGATGACATCGATGGAATGATTTCATTAGATATTTTAATCAAATTAATATATAACTACATGCATTTTTCTCAAAAAAAAAAAAATCATAATGTAAGGATGTAAAAACATTATATCACTGGATTCAAAATTAAATTCTCTAACGAACGAGCAAATGAAAAATATATGTTCTCGTTTAAAATAAAAAAGCTAGGTCCCGTATTTTGAGAACCACTGGTCGAAAAAAGTATTTTTCTTTCTTTTAAATTTGTCTTGTGAAGTAGAAATTGTTTGCCCTTTTAACCGTCTTTGTATCTCTTATAGTTCTCGAGATAGCAATGGTGGCCCATTAAAAATACATTAAATTTAACCAGTGCTAGAACTCGTCGAGTGAAACAATATTTCTTAATAACTTTTTCTTGTAAACCTTCTAGATATTGAGTTAAAATTCTTCAAAGTTTTATTACATATTTCATTATCCGCCTATGGTAGAATTCAAAATGGACTGCGCATGCGTCTACAACCAATTGTTTCCGTTGTGAGTGCAACTGAATACAATGAAAGGTTGAATGAATTTGTCAATACAAAAGAAAGGTTAGAAACTAGTGAATAGATTGACCGATACACCAGATGGTGAAACTATACTCAAATCGGGAAAGATTAAAGACAGAATAGAATACCTCGACTAAGGTAACAAAAAAGTCATACGTCAAATTTTTATGTTATAACAAGTTAGACAATCCAAAAATTGTAGGACATTTATAGGATGTAGTCGACCAAGAACAACTCTACAATTGACGGAACAAGAAAACACATAAAGATGATTAAAAGTGATGCAGGCCTAAATGAAATCACAATAAATTTTCAAAATGTCATTGTCAATACACTTTGAAGACGTCGACGCAATGATGCAATTGTTGTTCTTTCAAAATCCTCCAAATTATTATGTGACATTTTGTGTTGTAGTGCTATTCTTCCAGTAATAAAATCTGGTTGAGAATAATTATTTTATTTACATACATATAAAAAGGTGCGAACGTTTGGAAGACGACGATTCGGAAAACGGTTCAAATAAATTTGCTGCGCTTTGGCAGCGTTACTCTGAGCTTTACCATAGGCCAGCACAATATATGTATACTCACTATCTGTTAAGACAGCCATCTTTACTGATTATAACTTTTATAACAACCAATTGTTTCCGTTGTGAGTGCGTCTCAATACAATGAAAGGTTGAATCAATTTGTCAACACGACAGAAAGTTTAGAAATTGGTGAATAGATTGACTGATACACCAGGTAGTGAAACTATACAAAAATCGGGAAAGATAAAAGATAGAATATAATACCTCGACTAAGGTAACAAAAAAAATCATACGTCAAATTTTTATGTTATAACAGGTTAGACAATCCGGAACAAGAAAACGCATAAAGATGATTAAAAGTGATGCAGGCCTAAATGAAATTACAATAAATGTTCAAAATGGCCACCGCCATTGTCAATACACTCTGAAGGCGTCGACGAAATTATGTAACTGTTGTTCTTTCAATATCCTTCAAATTGTTATATGTGACATTTTGTGTTGTAGTGCTATTCTTCCAGTACTAAAACCTGGTTGGGAATCAATACTTATTTTTTTTATTTATTTATTTATTTATTTATTTATCACCCAACAAGAAAAAATTCCCAATTACAGAGTAATATTAGTATGGAATATACAAGACAACAGTATTAATACAATTTTACAATTAATTATAACAAGTTAATATGAAACAAAAATATTAGAAAAATACATAAACGAAATAAATTTATAATTCAACTATTTTCAGGATGATTTCTCAAGCATTTGTCGATTTTGCCACTGAATTTTTAGATAGAATCGCTTAAGTCAAGTTCATTGCTAAATTTATTGAATAATCGGCATATAGAGTTTATGGGACTAGAATAGTGACAATTTGTTCTTGAGAGATCACAGAGAAATAATATGGTTGAACGAGTATTACATGGCCGTGTATGAAAATTGAGTTCAGCTAATAGTAGAGGGCTACTAATTAAATTGTTAATTAATTTATATAAAAATAGAAATTGACATTTGTTGCGCCTTACCGTTAATGGTTCGAGATCAAAGATGGTTACCAGGTCCTCATATTTCATATTCGGCCATGTGCGATACAAATGGTAATAAAGCAGTTTACAAAAATTTTTCTGTACACTTTCAATTTTGTTTACATGAGTTGCATAGTATGGATTCCAGACTATACAACCATATTCTAACTTTGATCGGACAAATGAAAAATATAATGTTAATATGGTATTTACATTTTTGAAGTTACGTGATGAGCGAAGCACAAAGCCTAAGATTCTGTAAGTTTCAGATATTAGCAACTCTAAGTGATGTGTAAATTGGAGTTTATTGTTGAAGTTTATACCCAAGTCTTTTACTGTTGTTTTTCTTTTCAATGTTTGATCTTTCATAGTATAATTGAATTCTATGCTAAATATTTTCCTACTAATGGTCATCACGCAACATTTGTCGATGTTAAATAACAAATCATTACTCAATGCCCATTGACCGATGTTGTTGATATCAGATTGCAGTTGAAGACAATCTCCAATATTTGTAATAGTGTGAAATATTTTTAAATCATCAGCAAACAATAAGCATTTAGCATTATTAACAACATCAACAATGTCATTGATAAATAATATAAACAACAATGGTCCGAGTACAGAACCTTGAGGTTATTTACATACATGTAAAAAGGTGCGAACGTTTGGAAGATGACGATTCGGAAAACGGTCCAACTAAATTTTCTGGGCTTTGGCAGCATTTCTCTGAGCTTTACCACAGGCCAGCATAATATCTGTATACTCACTAACCGTAAAGACAGATACCTTTACTGATTATATCTTGTATAATAATTATTAATCGATTTATTTGTCAAAATATATTTGAAAAAGCTGACAACTCTCATTTGTCAAAAACAAATGTTTCATTGTTATTGCTACTGGATCATAATTATTATGAAAATTCCTAAACGAATCGTTTATTTTAGAGGGGGGGATTAAAAATGCTTAAAAAAATGAGATTCCGAAAACAAATTATTAAGAAATATTGTTGCTTTCAACGAGTTCTATCACTGGTTAAATTTAATGTACTTATTTCTGTTACACCTGTATATAAAATCTCTTCCAAAGTATAGTTAAATGCAATTATTAATAAATCATAAGAGCTTACGGCGTAAATTGCATTTGAAACCTTGAAAAATGAATTTTGTTATTATGGATGCCGTGGCCTTCAATTTAGATGGTAGTGATTATGTAGAACAGAATTAAAAATAAACTTTTCCACTTGAAAAAAGATGATTTTTCGACATTATTAATTTGACTTTCAATAAATGAGATTAACGGCGGTTTATGGTGAAAATTATGTTATTTATTTAACTGCAGAGTGGTGTTGTTTCAACTTCTTGCCTTTTATAAATTAACCCTTTCGCGACGACTTTATTTTTAAAAAAATTGCTCTGAAAAGACTATTGGGTCATATATGTCCCATTGAAAATAGAAAAAAATATTTATGCTACAAATTCCATTTAAATTACATTGCGAACTGTCCCAATCGTACATGTAGGTCTAGTTTTTATATTTACGGTGTTTGAGTCAACATTTTGCTGCAGGTTGGTAGAATAGTACGGCGTTTGTCTGCGTACCTACATGTGCAATGTATTCAGATATGTTTCTATGTGTGAGTTGATTGAAATTCGCCATTTTATGTTATAAATTAATGTAATAAGGATCGTTAAGTGATATCACATATTTTTATTATATTTGTATACGAAATTTCATGGAAATGCGCAGTTTTGTGATTTCGGGATACCAGTGTTCCAATAGTATTTGAAGTCGGTTAATTTTAATGATTACATAATTTTGTCCCATTCTAATGATGATCTTTTATTGCAATAAACGCGCTTTGACAAAAAAGGAACTTGGGAAATTAACGAACAATTTATCCGATGAAGTCTTTATATTAACCCTACGGTGATAGTGGATCAGAATATGAAGTATAAGATACTTTGATATTTTTGTAATATCTAGTCATTATAATAAAACCGAAGCCATATTTTTTTTTCTCATTTTGATTCCAGTGACATCATTGTACATTATATACGTGGAAAATAATTATATTCATGCCAAACTATTCCGTATCTTTAGTAACATTAAATTATATAAAAATAATAATAAAAAGTGCAATATAAAAAAGTCGTCTTTTCGGGTATCAAGTTTTCATGGCACATATATCACCCATTAGTCGCGAAAGGGTTAAATAATAAAATTATAAAGATTGCACGAATTTCTTGTTAATACACCCTTATTTTATTTGATATGACCCAAGAATTCTATATATTTACAACTTGTATTAATAATTTTATATATACGTATATTTTTTTTTCAGATTACCGAAATTTTGCATTTACTTTATGATGTGGATGAAACTTTTAAACAGTACAATATTATCGTCAATAATTCAAAACTATTAATTTTGTTACTATGCTCTATGCCTTTGCATCTTACCCCGCAGTTTTACCTTTTAATTTTTCCATGCTTTCAAGTAGACTCGTATTGCGCTCCAATCGACTCATATGTCATGTTTATAGATGTTTTATTAGATGTAGATAAAGCATTGACGATAATTTGGCTTGCCATTTTTCCTTTATTAATATTATCCAGATTAAGAAAACTAAACCTACTTTTGAAAAATATTGAAAAATCAAATATTTATGAATATAGCAGATTAATGAACTCATTTAGAGAAATATATGAAAAACTACTAAAAGTTATTGAACTAAACAGCAAAATGTGTGGCTTTGTTGTTGCAACCCAAGTTTTCCGCAGTTTCATATCTATTATAACTGACATATATTTTATCGCGGCCGATGTTGTTCTATATAAAACTTATATTTCGTGGTATTACTCATTGTATTCTTCATTGTATTATCTATGGACAATTGTGCTTCACGTATTTTTGTGCGAGATTTTAAAACAATGGGTAAGCATACGAAGGTAGTCTGAAAAGTTTTGAGCCAAACTTAGAAACAAGTATTTTTCATATATAAGTATAACAGATTAATAAACTCATTTAGAGAAATATATGAAAAACTACTAAATGTTATAAAACTAAACAGCAAAATGTGTGGCTTTCTTGTTGCAATCCTAATTTTACGCAGTTGTATAACTCTTTTAAATGAGATATTGTTTCACGATCGATGTAATGCTATATGAAATCTACTTTTATTCGTCGTTGTATAATCTAAGGATAATTGTGCTTTATGTAATTTTATATAAGATTTTTTTTTACCCCTATGGTGCACTCTCCACGCCAGCTATGGGTGCTCGTGAGGTGACGCCTGGTAAGCGCCCACACGGTACAAATATTTCATCATTACCGATATCTTTGTACAAAGCAGCTTGGCACACCCAGCAATGGGTAATATGCCGTAATGATATATTTATTTTATTTTTAAACAATGGGTGAGCATCTGAAAAGTTTCGAGCCAGACATAGAAACCAGTATTTTTCGGTCAACACCCTTCGCAATCCACTTTTTATTGCTCCTCTCTCACAAGAGTCTAGTGGTGGATAAATTGTAATAGTTATAAAATGACGCAAAAATTCGACTCGTTTCATTTAAATCGTTCCAACAGCAAGCGAGGTACCCAACGCACAGTCGTATTTCAAATGCTCAATTCTTCATGTAATATTTATGATAAATACGTTTCTTCGACTTTAATAAGTCAATAACCTCTGCTTTCTCTTTAAGTTGATTTCAAGGTAATTCAGTAATATTTGATGAGCTTTTTATATGTTATTGGTGGTGGTATCAATTGATAGCCTTCCCGGGCACTCATTCATGAATCAGGCTTAAATGTGGCTGCATATCGTTGCAGCGTGGCAAATGATAGAATTTAATTACACACGGTTTTTTTTCAATTTTTACAAATACACAACGACATCTACATATTGAGGCTCAAAACTTTTCAAACAATCCTACAAACTTAATGTCAAGTGATTTTATTGGAATCCGCATAATATGTTGACGGCGCTGTCATGGAGCCTATACCTGATTTGACCTAAGAAAATACCGTTGGTTAGATAGGGCAAAAATTGCAGACAAATAATATGTATGTATCCAATCAAACTTTGGTTTCGGGAATTTTTTTTTTAGTTTAATACATGCAAAAAAGTTTAGCTCTAAAGCGCCAGAAGTTATTTTATTATTTTAAACGAGATATAGACGAGCCTGTCAGCAATGTAATAGTCTTTTTATCCAAAAGTGCGATAATGACATTATTACAACATCAGTGCAGTAATGAAATTAACAATTCATAAATCCAAGTTAAGCAGGCTCTATCTAGTGGCTAAATTTTGAACTAAAAATATAGCCAGAATATATTATTTCTTTCCATTCATAGAAGTATTCTGGAGTTTGCAAGCCATTTAAATAATTTAAAATATCCTTTAGCACAAGTTTCATATATACATACATAATCAATCCTCTTCTACCTTTCGGTGTCGAGGTAACATAAGTTTTATGTTTTTAAATTTCTCTAAAAAGTGTAAAATGCCGGATCAGTAATAAATTGACTAGGATGTACGAGCTGTACATTCTAATTGTGACGGCATAGCGGCGGGAAATGGAGGATTATTTAATATTATTAAATATCCCGTGTGATATAAATATTGATTATGTAAAGGATAAAACGTCAAGCATTTATTTATGTTTTGTTCAATTCCATGGCTATCGATATTTTCAACGTAATTTTCGACATTTTCATATTTAATTTCTTTCGTTAAAAAGCATCTAAAAGTAATTCTGTTTATTGATTTAGATGCAGAATTTTATGCCCTAAATTTTTATTTGACGCGTTTTTGCTTAAAATAATTAGGTGAGCAGGGAATTGCAAAAAAATGATTTCCCATGTTAATCTCCTATGTACACCTTTAAGATAAACACACGGTATATATATATCATCAAAGTAGTGTACTGCGCAAGTTTTCCCCCATTTTAGTAATGAATAAACATTTCGAACGGCACAATTATTAAGATGTAAATTGCAATATTCCACCTCAACTGGTTCACGTAACTGAGATAATGCTGGACATCCGATCATCTAAATTAATTTTTTTTTCTGCACAAATGTCTCCAACCAATTCTTTTTTTTAAACCTTTAACATATATAGTATTATTGTCAGCGGAATCTAATAACTTTTAATTTGTTTGACCGACGTCGGAGTACGGAACCTCACCACATCACTCTAAATTATGAAAATATTTACTTATCCAAGCTACATTTCGTTTTGTCCTACTGCTTAAAGTACACCAAGAGTAAGGTGGTTTAGAAAATTTCGATAACATAATTTGCTATCAATATTAATTACGACAATTTCCTTAAATATAAATTCATTATTTTCAATATTTTAAAACCTTGTAAACCAGCGATGACTGAAGACATTTTCGAAACGCAACGAATGAACAGTGAAGTTCAAATGTATAAAAATGCTTATTCTATTGCTCTTTAATGAAGTCTGGAACATGTCTTAACAGGTCAGGAACAGTTTTGAACCGGGCAGGAACAGGTCTGAACCGGTCAGGAACAGCTCTGAAGAGGCCAGGAACAGGTGGGAACAAATCAGGAACAGGTCTGAATAGGTTAGGAACAGGTCAGGAACAGGTCTCAAAAGGTCAGGGACAGATTTTAACAGGTCAGGAACAGGTCTGAACAGGTCAGGAACAGGTCTGAACAGGTCAGGAACTGGTCTGAACAGGTCAGGAACAGGTCTGAACAGGTCAGGAACTGGTCTCAAAAGGTCAGGAACAGGTTTCAACAGGTAGGAATAGGTCTGAACAGGCCAGGAACAGGTCTATAAAAAATTAAAAATACAAATGATTACAAAATATAGTTAGACAAAAACACCTTATGCTAAAACTATTACTAGTTTACATAGTTAAAAGTAATAATTACAAAACACGTACAATACTAGTTGAAGGGGAATATTTTACAATTATTGCACGTACATTAGTGGAAGTTTCAAATTGTAAGTGTTTTCAAAATTTCGTTTTGATGAGTGCAGCCAATAACAACAATGGGTGCAACAGTTAAATTCTTTTGGTGTTAGTATCGGTTCGTTTGTTCTACCATAGTATGATAATTGAAACTGCGCATACATATCATAAAGGATAGAAAAACAGTTTTTGTAAAAATTCAAATTTAAATTATCATACGGGTACATTTCAGAATTAAGGTATAACTTTATATTAGTTAAATTACAACTATCATATGAACTGCTAGACTGTGTAATTTTTTTTATGAGCTTGAAATCCAACAATTACAAAGCGAGGTTTTTCTAGTTGTGATGAAGTTTTGATAGCCCACGTGTGGCGTTGGATTTGTGGAAGTACCGGATACTCCCTTAATTCTCAGCTTCGAAATGCAATTTCCAATTCCGCATTTTCTGAATTAAATTGAACAATATTAAGCGTTCTGCATCAGCATCATAAATATGCGGTATTTTCCATTGCACTTTAGTTATTTCAAGTTTTAATTTATCCATAGTGGCTACAGCACTGACTAAGGCATTTTCATTCTTATTGCTGCGTATAAGAACTAGTTATTAACGCAAATTCATCACAATTTACCGAAAATCTTCAGCAAATCCCAGCAGTATTCGTAACGGTATAATACATTAAAATACCCCTGACTATCCAATATGTCAGCTTTTGATATACCCCAATATCAACCAGGATTCGTTAGTGCAATCCTCTCTTTTTTGTTATATGAAACGTATAATTTCAAGGTGGATGCAATACCAGGGTTTCGTACTCTATCCACAACTATGCCATTAATCTCATAACGAATCTCTTCAAATAAATGTGCTACACCATTATTTGCAAAATAAACATCCTTTGGTGCAGTCCCATCTTTATTAGTTACTCGTCCTTCAATGTATATTAAGCTGTTCCACGGAAGCCTGTAGGTATTCTGTTGTTGAATTGGAATTCGAATTTCATCATTGTTATAAATGTTGTAGTTGAGTAGGATTGATGGGAATGTTTTTCAGCATTGACTATAGAATTGTCCTCAAGAGCTTGTTCAGTAACAGTTAAGATATCGGCATCCAATTTCTTTAACGCACAGTACGTAATTTGACACTTCAATATTGATTCAAATTTAATTCTAATTCAAATTATAATTGTTGTCCTCTTCTTTTTTTGTACCTTTTCGGTTTTTCCGCAATTTTTTAAACCTTAACCTTGTAACCAAAGTGAGTCAAGAAATCTGCGGTTGGATGGTGTTAACATCTCAAAGATTTCTTGTAGACTAACCAATTGATCAGCAGGTAATTTGTTATTATTAGTAATTTTTGATTGATTGTATTTAATTACCATTGTGCACAACTTTTTTAAATGTAGTTTTAACGTGATGACCTCTTCTCTAAAATTAATTAAATCACCGTTCTGGTTGAGTATTTGTACTACAATTGAGCTTATTCGGTGAGTATTTATTGGTATATAGATGGCGTGTTGAGGGCTCTCTATTATTTTCTCACCTGACTCAGTACTGGGAAAAAAATAATGAATATGGGTTGTTAACTTTAAGAATATCTATCGGATAATCAGCGACGTGAAATGTATTTGCTGGTAATAAATCCTAATAAATCTCTGAAAGTATCACTTGGTCGGAAATCCACGTCTACGCTAGCCAGATATTCCGCTTTTAATGTATTTCTATTTACTTTAATTATTAATTTATTCTCATCCTTCACGCCTTGATGAAGGTTCCGAATTGCCTTATTTAAGTAATTTTTTATATCTTTGATTTCATATGATCCTGTTTCTAAACATACTTTATGATTACCAAAATAAAAACAATTGTTTACCCTTGTCAATATTTGGGACAGAATTGTATGTTTCAAAATTAATCAAACCGATTACGTATTCCCCATCATCCAAATCGATAGGGGGATTTAAATCAGCTGTTAATGTGGAGCTGCGTCAACATGCACTAAAGTCATTTTTATTAGTTACTCCACTTTATATAAGAAATGTAAACATAAATGTCCACAACTGACCTCGTGGTATGTTTGGACAACATCATGATTATATGTAATATTATTACTTTTGTCATTACTTTTAAAATACTTAATTACATTCACGCGGTGGTCTTAAGTTACCAAAACTATCAAAATAATTCATAGATCTACCATACTTTTTGTATGCAATGAGTTCCATGATTTTCAACATTATCTAAATTTATAACACCCATTTCAAATTTACCTATTTTCGCAGGCAATTTATTACGCATGTAAACTCCGCGGAAATATGGTAAGTGTTTTGCATACTTAAGTATGTCAATGTTGGTTAGCGCACGTTTTGGTAACTTTAAACTTATCGGTTTTTAGTCATTGACGGTGATTTTAGATACATTCCACAACCCTTCTTTTGTATTTTTGTTGGCGCGCGTAGGTATATACCAAAACCCTTTTTGAGCGGTTGCAAATATAATCCTTTTCCCATAGCAATTGCTTCCATTGTTTTATTATGACGTTGACTCTCAGCTAATTACTCTCTTGCACCTTTAATATCACTTATAGCTTTTGCAATATCAGCAGCTCCGCCACCTATTGCTCCAAGCGCACTAAGTACAACAAAAATAGGTATTAATTGTAAAATACCTCCCGATTTCGGAATAGGTATAATTCTAGGTTTTCTAATTTGTCGTCTGATTTGCTTTACCGAATTAAAAGCTACCCTGGCTGAATTTTTTGTCTTTGGCTTTAGTCGTTCGCAACGCTAGTCGAGCACGTTTCACAACATCTTTGAAAGGTAGCGCCTTTCCCACTGTTTTTTCCCTATAGCCCATTCCCAATTTAACTTTGTACTCATAGCTGATTTTACACCAAGAGATGCAATTTTTTCGCCCAAGGATGCATCTGAAGATTTCAATCGTTGAGAAGCCTGTTCTGCTAGAATTCGGTCAGCTTCGTCAATCTCTAAGTCAACACAAATACGAGTATTTGGAGCAACTACTGAAATCAATACCTGGAATAACTTTTAGTTCATATGGTAGCAGTGATAACGTTATTTTACCTGATTTTCTGTTTGATGATGTCAGCTGTGATAAAAAAAATTATGCGAGACTACTTTTGCAAGGGTCGTCATAAATTAGTTGACTGTTTTTATTTATGTCAGACACATTACAAAACATTTAGTTCGTGACAACCCAAACCTTATAATTCTCAAACATGTGTACACAGATCATGTAGGAACAGATATGACGTACAGTCAGTTCAGAGACATTTGTTCATTTTGTTGGCTTGACAATTATGGATTTTTTGTAATTAATAAAGAATGTGAACTAAATAACGGTCAGTATAGAAACGGGTTTGATCACTTTACATTTTTCAATAAATAGCTAAACAAATTTCACATACACATAATTTCCAAAGTAAAGGTTCTACAGGGAACACCTGTAGCGATTTTAGCTGTTTCTGACCCGGTTCAGATCCTTTTTTAGTCGTTTCTGATCCGTTTCAGACCTGTTTTAGATGTTTGTGACCCGTTTTTAGCTGTTTCTTACCCGGTTTTAGCCGTTTCTGACCCGTTTTAGACCTGTTATTAGCCGTTTCTGACCCGTTTTTAGCCGTTTCTGACCCGTTTTCAGGTGTTTCTGACCCGATTTAGCCGTTTCTGACCCGTGTCAGATCTGTTTTTAGTCGTTTCTGACCCGTTTTTAGCCGTTTCTGACCCGTTTTTTAATAATTTTGCTTGTAGGTATGGATCACAATCTTAAGAAAAATTAATAAAAGCTCGTAAAGCAGTTAAGCGAAAATTGAACGCTTTAAAGGAGGACACTGTGGAAAAGGAAATTGAACTTGAAAAATCATATCAACCCATCATAAAAAAGTTAAAAGAGATCTGGTAAACTTTATGATATTAGCAATATTAAGCAGGAGCATATTATTAAAACTGAACCGAGAACGGAAAACAGCTAATATGAGAAAATTGAAAAGCCTGACCATAAACCCAGAGAATGATTTACCATCATTTGTTGACACCAAAGTTATTGCAGAACATGAACCTCAAGAAAAAGATGGTTATAATGTGCAAGGCATTACAGCTGATGCATCTAGAGAAGGATTTGATAAATACCTTCAGCAATATACTCCACTACCTCAAGAGTACTTTGAACATATGCACTCTGAATCATCAGACTATAGCCGTGTTCCTTCGAGCTGTGATTCGCAATCTAAATCATCATAGTGATCATGATTAAGAAGAAGTATGTTCTTTTGTTTCCTATTCGTAATCCCCACTTTCTCATTTTGTGATCACTAAACAACCTTCCCCTTTTCCTTCTGAAACATTCTTTTTGGGTGATCACACAGATTCATTTCAGAACAAATTTAAAAATGGCTGACGACAATAGGTTTGCGAGCGTAGAAATTTATTAATGTGGGGTTTGTTGCATCAAAGGAAATATGATTTTCCTACAAAAGTATGTAATGATCCACCATACGTTTGAAAACAAAGAAAATATGTTACATAAAAGATTTTTCTTAAGCAAACATACTTCATGTAACACCAAAATATTTTTTTTACTTCTATATGATCCATTTTTAATGTGCAGAATATAACACTTGACAGTAGATTATTTATAAAATAAAATAAATTAGTTTGCATTGGTCTGCATATGATATTTGACGCTAGATGGTGTTTATATTATTAAAGTTGTCTTCTTGATATAATTTTTAAATCATGATTCAAAAGGATCACGATTAAATTAATCAGGATTCACAAAATCACAATCACAGTCCGAAGGAACACGGCTTATGATCACAATACTGGTATTAAACATGACCTCACTACTGATAAATTTACAATTGGAAATATAAATATTGATTTTGATGGTAACAATGTAATTCTTAACGTTGAAGGGGCACAAAAAAGGTATATTGGAACTCCAGGTCTATACGAGTTAATATAAAAAAGAAATCCGGTAGGGTTTAAAAAAAGTGACCTGGAGAATTAACATGATATATTAAAAAGAACAAATGCTCATAGGCGTGGTAATACATCAACAGGTCAAATTTTAGGGAATCGATCTGAAAAGTATAAAAACATTATTGAACCAACTTTGCTGCAAAAAGAAGATGGGGGTTTGCACCTGACTTATAATCAAAATCCTATAAATTATGTACACTGGGATAATCCCAATGAGCTTGTTGAAAGGTTAAAGTTATTGCTAGCGTCACAAGCAGCCGGTAACTATAACTACAATAATGAAATAGTCTCAATAATAGAAGAGTTAAAAGAGGCAAATACCATATATTAACTTCAGTATCAAGATGCCCATCAACAAGTTTGGATATCATTCCACCAAGTATAGAGCTTATGATGACGAAGATACATTTAATTTAGATGACAAACGAATTGTAAATATAAGTGTTCCTGTTGATGATAATGATGCTGTAAACAAAAAGTATCTGGAAGACGCTTTATATAATATTATTAAAAAGTTTGATGGACAAATGCATTTAACATCTAATATAATGAATACAACCACTCAGATGATTAAAAAAATAACACGTGATGTTGAGGAACTGTATAAACATTTGAAGCTGGAGCAACCATCTAAAAAGAAGTCACAGTCTGTTGCAAAATCAGAGAGAGAGAGAGTCAGGCGGCGAAACCTAATGCAAGTTCACAAGCAGAATCATCATTATAACCGACAGACATGTCTAAGGTTAAACGTGATATTGTTAGCGAGCTACATAAGCCTGCAACAATTAATTTTAAGCGTAGACATGTTATTGTAAAAGGTTTGAATGAGACATTTCAAGCAGATCTGATGAAAATGCTACCATATGCAAAACTCAATAAAGGCTTGTTGTAATTAATATTTTTTCCAAATTTGTATGGGTTGAACTAGTTAAAAATAAAACGGGAGGTGATGTTTCAAAAGCAATACAAAACATTTTTAAGCGTACCAATCGGGTACAAAAAACTTACATACCGATATGGGTATCGAATTTTATAATAACAATACATAGAAACTAGACAAACCATAATATACTGATGATGCATATTTTCTAATAAGTTGCCCAAAAACAGAATCCTCAAATGTATGTGACTTAATTGATATTGTCCTATTAAATATAGATCAATGATGTGACAATAACGACTTAACCATATATCTTAGAAAAACAAGTGTAATGCAGTTTTACTTGAACGCTGGTTAGGCCAGGCGTCACCTCAAGGGCACTCAATGCTGGCGTGGCGAAGAAGCTGCAACAAACCCTCTTTTGGCATCAAGAATTTATGCACAACGGTTTTCGGGAACACGACATCCAAATCCGCGTTCTTTTGAAAAACTAAGGTAAAGGTTTGAAAGAACTGGTCATGTTCAGTACGACAAAAGAGGCTTTCTTTCCGCTTTTCCAAGTGCGTACACCATATTCGTAAGTTCTTCTTGCGAGAGACTCATATTAATAAATTAATTTACTTAATCCCACTGTTATTAATAATAACCTGGCTAATGAAACTACAATCATTACTGCAATTGTTTCTTATTCAAAAAATAATATCAATGGCATACTAGATTTAATTTTTAAGTGAGTATATAAATTTAAAGAAAAATGGTGAAAATCTCCGAAATTATTGGTTTTAGGCATAGGATACCCTTAATAACATATGAAGATAATACAAAAATATACACAACTGAATAATAAAATATAGGATATTCCATTTGAAAATGACGAGTTATGGTCATTTGAAATTGAGCACATTTGATTCGCTTTATTGAACAGCCTGTATAATTACATTTAAAAAAAAATGTCAGAACATAGAGTATAATTACAGTTATGCTGAAAAGAAAATTCTTAATTATTACTATTAAAATAACTTCAGTAAGCCTTTATAAAGCAATGCGTGTATTCGGTCTTTTTTAGAGAAAAAACGGAATAACTTGGCGACGCCGTGGAAAACTAAAATAAAATTTATATGTTCGTATAGGTGAATAAAATACAATTCAAAATATATAGGGTGTTCTATTTAAAAAAAAGACAAGCAATTCTCGCCGAGCCGTAATGCAACACCCTGTATATGTGAAAATAATTTTACGTTATGCTCCTTGAGTAGACGAATAAATTCTGTTAATAAACTTATGCTGTATTTCTAACGACAAGGGAGATATCGAAGACGGCGATTTCAGTGACTCACCATCGTCAGAAATCAACGAGTCATTGTCTGCTCCAGGAATCCACTCACTGTAGACCGGACAGAGACCACAGGTTACACCACACTGAAGAGCACCAATAAGTGCGAACCGCGTCTGTGGTTATTTGTTGTGCTGGCCGACTTCTGACGATGGCTCCATGGAAGCTGACTCAGAAGTTGTATCCTAGTGAAACTAGACGTAACTTTGTCAAAGTTTTTAATTTAAAAAAAACAAAGTTTAAGGTTGGTGATCATGTGCGACTAAGCAAACATCGTGGCGACTTTGAGAAAGGTTATACACCAAACTGGAATAATGAGATATTTGTAGTTGCAGCAGTAAAACTTACTAATCCCACAAGATATGAGATTAAGGATTATCAAAATTACAAAGAGTAAAGCATCCTGGTGTTTATTTAGTGGAAAAAAGTACTAAAAGGAAAGGTGATATGGTTTATGTAAAATGGCTTGGATTTAGTAATGCTCATAACAGCTGGGTACATAAAAACGCAGTAGAATAAGCATTTTTATTCATTTTAATTCCACTATTTATGCATCGCGTTTAAAAATGACTTCAGTCATCGCTGATTTACAAGGTTCTAAAATCATTGAAAATAATGAATTTATATGCAAGGAAATTGCCGTAATTAATATTGAAAGCAAATTATGTGTATCGAATTTTTTTAACCTGGTTTATCGACTTTCTTTGCTTTTTTCTGTTGTTAATTGTAGATAGCGGTAGCGGTTTCAGATGAAAATTTAAAAGGTTAATTTGCGAATTTAGTATTTGAATTGTTTCATTTAAGTTAATTATAATTATGTCTTTTTGTTTAATATATTTTTTTTAAGTAATGAACATCACATTTTAGTTAAAGCATATTATTTGTATCAGTGAGGTCGTTTGCACTTACAAATTCATCGTTGCCGACCTTGTCCTTTTCATCTTGAGTATTTTCACAGCAATTTATAAAGTTATTGTCCAGTATATTTAGTTTTAGTTTAGCTATTGTGCGATGGCGTACCATAATTTATGCATTTTGGCACAGTTTGTGCTAATTTATGGCACCTAACAAATTTTTTTGTAGTCACTTAAATCGTTTGACTGACCTTCCGCCATGTTGTACTTATGCCAGATTTACTACTATCGGTTAAACGTTGCACACTTATTTAAGTAACACCTTGTTTAAAAAATTATGACATGTTCCATTTGAAATTTTAAAGTTGGTATCATATACTCCGGAACCAAAAGTAGTAGAATACTTCTTGATACGAATTATTATTTTCCATATTGTCTGTAATAAATTTGATTATTTGAAGATAATCGCTATATTTAATTATTTTTTGTGTGTATTAAAAGTTTTTTTTATTAGTGTTGGTTTTTGCCAGCTTACCGGAGAAAAATAACCCTCGTATTTCACGATTATAACTACTTTTTTCTGATAAAGGAAACGATGGTTAGCGATATATACATATTTGTCAGGTTCTACTAGCCGCCAATAATTTAGTTCCCTAAAATTCTACTGTATCGCATGCTATTCTGCGGGTTCCAATATTTAAAAAGAACATTTATTTATATTTTTCTTGTTTTCGTTCATTTAAATTTAAAACAGGTCATTATATATTCATATTTGTAATAATCAGAGTTATTTGTTAATATGCAACCATGTAGGATTTATTTTAAAATCGTAAAAGTGTTAGAATATAATTAGGGAGTGTCCGTTTTTCGACTCTATAATTGGTATCGCGGTTATCTTTAAGAGATACGAAGGCAATTAAAATAGGGCGAAGTTGGTGCGTTCGCAGACCTTTTTGACTTGTTTTCTCTAAAAATTCATATTACTAAATAAATACAAAAATTCAAATTTCATTGATACAAATAACATCTATGTATGAAATAATATGGAATATTTGCCTGTATTTCTTTATGACGATTTTTATTTTTTTTTCGAACGAAGATACTCCATTTGTTTATCTCTGTTCGATTTCGAGTTATGATGTCAATGTTGTAATTTTTATATAGACGCTATATATAGTGGGTAAGTTACATGAATGAAAAGAAATTTTTACCTTGTTTCAAATAGTAAACATGCAATTATTAGATTTACCGGATGGTGGTGGTTACTCTTCTAATTTTTCGAGATGTTTCCAATTCATTGTGGGGAGTAACAGTATTTCTGAAGGGTATGTGTAATATACCTATAATATTAAATATTTAACTATTAATACAAAGAAATAATATAATCTATGTACTTCCCAGAAAAAGTCTTCAGTAATGTCTCCGGATTTCTAACACTGACATTTATCTGTCAGTTACAAAAAAAAATAATTTTGAACTATTTTATATATTATAATTCTTTTATCGCTAAATCTATAGAATATATAATAAAATATTTAAATGTATCATATAGAGAATTTAATTGTCTTTAATATTACCAAGAAAAATTTTCAAAAAATAATATTTAGAAAACCTTTTTTCAAGAATCTTCTGCTTCCGGTTGACCAATTGTTACCAAAACCTTTTCAGATCTTCCCATGAATGTCCGATTGGGAAATACGTAGTTAAAGAAATATAAAGTCTTATAGTTTTTGAGTAGTCGTCCTTCCAAATCGGATTGTAAGGACTTTAAAACGTGCTTATTCAATAGAATCTAGATATGCAATTTTTAGCATGAATTCAATACCTCTCTTAGCGAGAGGTAAAATGTCAAACTTTTCTCTTATATATCCTTTATTCATCCCCTCTGAAAGTTAAATATGTGGCTCTACGAACTAATTATCCGTATTCCAAATTTTGGAATTGGTAAAATTCTAAACTTACGTTAATTCTTATATTATTATATCAATTATCGGAATTTTAAATTGTTCGGAAATTTCTTTAATCTTTTTCATCCTTACCTAATTTATCCACACATCTGTAGAATTTGCTAAAAGTTAACGGTTAAATTTTCCTGTAGGGCCAACGACTTTTGCATCGTTAATAAGGTTAATTTAATTATATTTCAAAAATAAAAATATAATACAGGAATGTTTGATTCTGACAAAATACCCTCCCGCCGCGTGCTCACCCACGCATGTACTAGGGCATGAGAATTATGTAGCATTGAAAATACACAAAACACGTCTCAGCTTTTTACTAATTATGGCTGTATTTGTCATTTATTTGTAATAAAATTTATACCCTCGCTCTTAGAAAACATGAAATTAGGTTCGTAATTAAAAAAAATTAAAGTATTTATTCTTTATTCGAAAAATTAACTTCAAAATTAACCAAAAATCAAAAATTTTAGAGCTTTGCCATAGATATATTAACAAAGATATTGAAAAAATAAAAACTTACAGTCATAATATCAAGTTTTCTTTAATTAATATAATAATAATAAATTACAAATTCGTAACAGATTTTGCATAATTAGCAAAAATTTAGAGCCTCTTTACGTTCATTTGAGAAAGCGTAGACGATCCCCTTAAGTGTGAATAAATTGCAATACAACACTTGTTACTTCCTTGTACGTAAGTAAAGGAAGTATTGTAATCGCGAAAAAATTTGGTTTTCAGATTTCAGCGGAAATATCCATTTTAATCATCCCTGAATCCATTTTGACTAATTTCGTCGTGACGTCTGTACGTACGTACGTACGTCCGTACGTACGTATCTCGCATAACTCAAAAACGGTAAGCCGTAGAAAGTTGAAATTTTGTATTTAGGACTCCTATAACATCTAGTTGTGCACCTCCCTTTCTGGTTATTACACAATTTCCAGAAGTGGCACTTTACATGAAGCCTATAATAGATTTTAATGAAAAACTGTTTTAAAATATAATCCGAAACTTTTCAAATTTGGTATACAAGACTTTTATGCCAATCGAAATAACATAATAGATTTTGGTTCAAATAGGCTAACCGGAAGTGGTACATTACTTGAAGTTGTTAACAGTTTTTCTTGAATAAAATGATTATATTTTGATTTTAGAAATAAATGCTTCAAATAAAAGTTTTAGAGAATTAATTTCTGCGTCTAGCACATCAAGTATTATTAAATTAGCCCTTTGTATAAGCGAGATATGTAAATTTAAAAATTATATACTTTTTTGTTTTTGTAATAAAGCTTGCTATGGATTAGGACAAATATATAAAACAATGTTCATGTCAAATTACGTTAAATACGTGCAATTTTATGATTCGTACAATAACAAATATTATATTTTTATTGTGAAATTAGTCATATTCATTGTTGTAATCAAATATTTCTTTGTTGTAATCAAAACTCTCTTTAAAAACATGCTTTATGGTCGCTATATATCTTAACTGTTTTGAAGTTAAAATTAATATTTTGTAATTTATTTATTAAAAAATATGTATAGTTTAATAATCGTACAAGGAAGTCGTGTGGTGTCCACATCAGATTTTGTATATGTTAGTGTGAGTGATACTTTTCTACGTTACAGTGTTTGATATTAGCTTTTAACTATTTTGATGCAATCTGTGTATATAATATAATGTTAAAAAATATAAGTTATTGCAAATATAAACTCCATTAGCTTAATTTTTATTTTGACATAGAACAAGTTTTTGAATAGGTACACTCGAGTGACAACTACATTAACCGATTTCGTACATCTTCATATAACCGAGATGCCAATGCGAAGGTCGAAGAAACGGACACTCTGTATATTAAGAGGACATTAAGACGTACTTGTTCAAGATAATCTCAATACATATTCCTATATTTATATCACTAACCTATGATAATTATATTCTAGAAAACCAAAGTGATTCAACATTTGGTTTCAATATTGCAGTCGAAATCATATAATGATAATACTCACTGTAAGCATCTTCTTTTGTTAATGACTACAGATAATACATCATTGATGAATATTAAATATTTTTCTCTGAATAGGTCCATGTTGGCAACTGTAAGTTAAGTATATGTATCACAAAATTTGTAGTAAAATATGTTTTGTAGGTAATTATACTAATAGCCTATTTTTCAATAACAGCAATTCAGTTGGCATATCCGCGCACATTAACGAACTATTTCGCATGTCCCAGTGATTTGTTGTGTGAGCCCATATAATAAAAATTGTCAGTGTAAATACAATTATGCTAACAAAATCGCACGATTTTATTATTATTCACATTAGTAACAGTATTCCATTATTAGACCATGTTAAGCATTTCTATCAAGAAACACAACTATGAATATAATGTATTACTACAATGAACAGTGTCAAGTAATATCAGAGTTTCACTAACTATTCTTATAACAGCAACTGAATTGCGAATGGTCTTCGTCTTGCAATTTGTAGTCAGGGGAAGCTCCAATGCTGTCAGCACACGTATGCGCTAGAGAAACTTCTAGTAAGAGAAAAGGTACCGGATTTTCATGCCCGCGTACGGTCATGGGTGAATCTTTCAAGAGAAAATGAAATATATGCAATTTGCGACTTAACAAATCTGTCCGCCGAAAAGAGGTATCCGATAAGAGAGATTTCACTGAAGTTTAATTATCCAAAATATTAGTTAACAGTTAAAGAAACAATCACGTTACTATTAAAAAAAAAGAAATAAAATCTGTTTATAGGTAACTATTTCCTAATTTTCATTATTGACAATTTTCAAAAAATTAAAATGTTATTGCTTGTGAATATGTAGATATGGTTTTTACTCATGGATAGTATTATTGTAACGGTAATGGTTAGCGACGTAGATATCCAAGAATGAATTTGATGGTTTCTTAATTGTTACCGTAAAATGGGGAGAACTTGACCCCTAAGGTGAAGTTGACCGAATAGTTGGAAAATGTTTTAGGACTTCATAATTCTTATAATGATTTTTATAAAATAAATTTCATTGTGCTATTCTTTGAAGAAACACTAGATTCAAACATATAAAAGTACGTCATTAATGCACATGAGAGTAAAAAAATTAAGCTACAGCTGCATAGTAACACAAAAAAAAATCTTAAACTTCCGTAAGAAAAACTTTCAAATTAAATATATGTTAAAGAATATATTTTGGATAAACCAATGAACTAAAAACTTCGATATCATATGTGCAATAATAGTTATTTATTATATAAGTGTAGCATGTAACATATTAGTTACGAAAGAAAAAGTAGTCACGATGCTCGCAGGTCTAGTTTTAAATTAATTGTGAAAATGAGGACATTTCTCTTAAACATATTTAATTGGAAGCACAAGCAGCGTCACTGAATTTAATTCCGAAAGTAACAACCACTAACCATGTCAATGGGTAAAAATAAATAACTTCAGTCTCATTTAACATAAATGTTAATATTAATTTAAATAAATAAGTTTCATAATGTTAAATTATTTCAATAATAAGAGTAGATTAAAAAACAAGTATCATAAGATAGTCTGTTATAGTACGAGTCCAAGTTTGGGAAAAGTGCCGCGAGGCGAGTATTACAAAGGAGGAGTACGTTAACAGGCCATATCAAACATGTTTTTATACTGTTTTTTTTTTGTATTGAGGTAATTTCACTATGATTTTTAAAAAATGCAACTTGTCAAAACTATGACTTGTTTTTTTGTCACTTATGTTAGCGCTTTCTGCTAACAAATTGAAATTTCACATTTTGACAATTTACGTATTGTGTGTTGTGAATTTTGTCTGATTGTACATTATATGAAACAGTGCTCTTATAGATTTTCTTAGCGACGTGTTATCAGTGCTTTTGTAGACTCATAATAATACCAAAATAGAAAAAATAGTTTTGTAGCTTGTTTTTTATTTTTCTTAAAAAAAGCAAAAATCTAATAATTTCTCCATGACTACTGCATTATTCGGGGAGTAATGTTATACATAAGTTATTTCAAATAACTATAGTAACAAGTATAATTATAAGTCGGTGTTGGATAAATTTATTTACTTTTCAAAATTTGAAGAATATGTTTATTTGCGCACTTTCTTAAAGACAATAGACCTTTTCAATTTAAAGATACAGAAAATAAGCGCAAAGAGATCTGCGCATAGGAAGCCGACAAATGGCAGGAGCAATGGTTACATGCTTTCTTGCTGAGATCCATGGCGTTTGTTTTTTCCAAATTCAGACGTAAAATGTGAGAAAAGTCTTGACAACTTTAAAAAGTTACAAAAGTTTTTATTAAAGCAAAAATGTCTAAAGGTAAAGGCATAGCACAGCTACTTTTGCTGCGAGGCAAATTAAAAAACTGCGCTACTTAAGCTGCACTACGTGTGAATCTTATTACAACCTACCAAATAGCGGCCGCAGTACAGCTGCAAGCAACTTTTAAAATATTGCGTGCAGTTAAAAATAGCCTAGAGTGAGTGCATTTTACAAAGTAGTGGGTGCAGGAAAAATATTCATTTGGGTGAAACTTTTGCTGCGACTGCACATGCTGCTTTTCGAGGAATGAAAAATATGGAGATATATGTTTAGGTGTAATTATTGTATAATTGTTATGTGTAATTATTGTATAATTGTTATAACTAAATATATAATGTATGTACACAGGTATCTATAATGTGATAACATATTCGTACCGTAGGTAAAGGTTGTAGATAATAAAATTCTACACCAAAATCACAAATCAGATTTTATTGTGCACGTTTTGTAACCTGTAAAACTGAATATGAAATTTTATAAATTATACAAATTTCTAGTGATAGTCATGGAATTGACATGAAATTACAAAGAAATGCATGATGTTTAAACAGTCACTACTGTCAGAACAATTAGTTTATTGGGTTAAATACTAATATATTTTAATTATGTTATAAAAAGAGATTTCGTAATTATTATATTACTATTTATAATGTTTTGATTTATAAATAGAACGTTTTTATAAGGCCAGAAACTGCAAATAATTCAGTAGTATTATTCTCAGAGTTCAAAATCATGCATTTATTTGTAATTTCATGTCAAAGCAACCGTACCGGTTTCGTCCAAATACCTTATAATAGACTAATTATTTAAATATATTTTATATATTTTCATTATTATTAAACTGTACATGACTTAGTAGTTCTGTTATAGAAATTGTACATGTTGTTAATAAACTGATGGTATAAACATTATTTAAAAATATTTATATATCTTTTGGCATATTCCATGTTACAAGTAAGTATAGAGGCGAAGCTACGCCAAATTCTTCTATAACATCCGGCACAATGTAACTAATTATTATATTATGGGCATATTTACCGATCTATTTTTTAAAAAATATATTTATTTATCTCAAGTAAAAAGTAACATATTTCCGAAAAATAATACAAAGTACATTTTGTAGAAATTTTGATTCTAAAAATAAATGTAAGTACTTTCAAAAAATTTCAAACGATGACATTATGACTAGAGCTAAACATAAGGTATTTCCATACTTTTGAGTAATTACATGAAAATGATGAATTTTTAAGGTACATGTTTTATTATTATTTCAATAAAAGTCAGTAATTGTGAATAAATATTTTATTTTGTAAATATAATAATGAATAAATATATTTTGTACAATATACATAATTAATTTTATTTACATTCTTCCGCCTTTTTGTCGCTTTGTGGGTTTGTCACGGTGTTTAAATTCTGCCATCTTCTTCTTTCCTCCATTCGGAAAGTTCTTTTTGCAGTTTTCGACTGGCGGTAGCCACTTGTATGTAAAAGAATTTTCTTGTTTTATGTAATGATAATAAAACAATTAATATTAAATAACATACAGGAAGTAATGTACTATTATCATGTTCAATTGCATGGCTTAATTTTCTGCCGGACACTTTTTATTTGCAAAAAACTGTTTTCCCATGTTAATCGCCTATGTCAAGGTTTGTTTGGGACACACGGTATATATATATATATATATATATATATATATATATATATAATATATATATATATATATATATATATATATATATATATATATATATATATATATATATATATATATATATATATAATATAAATTGTATTAAAAAACTGAATTTGTTCACATATTATTTTTGTTGATTTTAACGGAAAAAGTAAAATTGATTTTAGCGGCAAATCAGACGTTCTCTAACGGAAAAGGATTTGGAGTATTCTGGCAATACTGGTTGAAAAACAAACTATTATACACCCGACATAGGGTACCTCTATATCCAGGGTATAGCCATGACGTGGCTCGCATTTCGTCCGCCATTTGCGTGCCAATGTCAAATGTGTTATTGTTGCGCAAATTATTATGTATTTTAGCGGCTAGCTGTTTTATTTTAATGAAAAACACATTTAACTTTTAATATTTGTTTAAAGTGTAATACTTTTATTTTATTTACTTCTGTATTTTCTTGAAATACGATTACTGACAATATTGAAAACAAATAGAAGGTAAGTTAAGAATATATACTCATTATGTAAATAATAACTACAGTTATTAAATTAGATGCGATAATAAAAACCTATATGCTATAATCTACATAAGCTCTAAATATATGTCATAATAATTTTGTATCTCTTAAATAAATTGGTTTTTATTACCTTTATAGATTCATAGTGTGATTATTTAATATTCCTTTACAATATGATATCACATTTCTTCAAATAAATAGGAAAATGAATACTCAGTATGTTTGACATTGACCCGCAAATGGCGGCGATCTTGGCCCATGGCCATACTCTGTATATAGAGGTACCCTACCCAACATCACTGGCAGCGATGCGCACGGTTCGGCGGCGATGTAACATGAATACAGTTGCTGAACCATTCGGATTCGTCCATTAGTCGTGTTCGGCAAATTTCGGAACAAACGATGCCTGCGTGGAGATGGGATGTTTTAAACGCGGCCAGCGGCCATTGATTATCTGCACGTTGTTTAGTTTGGTGTCAATTGCAAACTTCTTGTGCTTTTAAAGCTAATATTTTCATATTTGCGATAAAAACTAGACTTAATTGTGTGTTTAGTGCTCTATTTCTGTATAATATACCTACATTAATTGAGAGAGAGATTAGATCAGACGTAGATACAGAAAAATAAAGGAAATATCCCTTCAACAGCATAGAGTAGAAAAAATAGAATAGTGAAAGGTAAGATATTTAATATTAGCTTACATATTAGTATATTTTACAACTGTATATTTGTGTGTATTCCTATATTCCTTTACAACATTACATTCTAATTATGGTTACCTACAGTTTTATTATACAGTCTGTCTCATTTAGAGTTGCCACCATTGGATCTCGAGAACTATAAGAGATACAATGTAGGTTAAATGGTACTTTTGTGCATCTATACGGGGCCATCCTTTGAATATAAAGACATAAGGAAGGACGATACATACTAAATTATTGCATCCAAAATGTGGTGTCTCAAAATGGCGGCTGTTAGTGTTTGTGCTTATCAGTAGCGCAGCATTTATTTTTTTTAAATAATAAAAAAGAAAACATACAAACTATTTAATAGTATTGAGAATTTAAATACTGTGAATTATTAACGAACAACGAAAACACAATTTTCACTTAAACCACCACGAACTGAACTGCTTCAATAGAAAGGCAGAAATAAAATCCCTGGTTAAAGTACACACGAGTTACACTGCCAGCGGAAATATGCCAATATTGTTTTAAATCAATCAGAATGCGTAATTTTGGTGTCTCAAGATGGCCGACTTCCGTCGCTCGGCATTCATTGCTAACAGTTGGAGTATCATCCTTCATTGTCTTTATATTCAAAGGGGTCATCTCAAATATGCTTTTGTTTTTCCAAAAATTCTCTTAGGGCACTAGATAATGACGAAAAACTGAATTTTGTTGATTTTTTCTTTTTCAAATAACTTCTAAACTATTAATTGAGAAACATGTTTCAAATAAAGAAGTTCGATGTTTTTATTGCCTATTCAGTGGCGTACAAAATATACTTTTATATCCGTAAATTTCCGAAATATAACACAGTTGTATATTATTTTATATGGAACCCATATCTCATTTTAAAATATGTTCTTTTTCTGTTCAATGATGTAAATGTTCTTGTGTTTCGTATTTATTTTACTGCGAATATATTTTTTATTATTATTTTATAATAAATTTAATGTTATTTTGGAAATATTGATAAGAATTCCATTGAAAAATATTCGATTTATTTAAATAACTAATTTCGTTAGAAAATTTTGTTCAAAAATCAATCAAATTCAAATTAAACTGTTATTCCATTAGATCTGATCAAAATTAATTATTTCCTTTTTATTCATTATACAGTGCAACATAATGAAACTAATAACATTAAAACTGTAGTATTTTAAAATAAATTGTAATATGTATTTCATATTTCAATTTAATACTTTCTATTATGCAACCAACTACGCGTTTCTTGTATTTACTGCACGTTAGCAACCAACATAACAGCCTATACGGGCAGTCCCATTTCCCCGGACCTCAGGCCGTTCGCTGTGTGGCGCACGCACGGCGTAACATTGAACCATTTTGGGCAAATATCTGTCATAAATAAATATAAATTTGAATATACATATTATTACAGTGTCTATTTTCAATATGTAATTTTATGTAAAAAATAAAACCTCTTACAATATAAAAATAAATATTTGCTCAATGATGTAAATGTTCTTGTGTTTCATATTGTGACGTGCGCCCCTGGGAGAAGAGTATACAACTGCGCCACTGACAGAATGTTCCAGAGCGATGACGCAATCCCTGGCGCCGCAGCGGCTAGAGCCTAATTACGCCGTGACCTCATTCCTTTGTATACAGGTCATTGTCGCTTCGAAGGCTTCTAGAATGGTATGCGCTGTATAAATACCGGCCGAAAGAAAGCGGGGGGACAGTCTCATTTATACAAGCAACCAGAAATGAACTCAGTGATATAAATAAACAGTTTAACAGTTGTTAACATAAATAAATGTAGTTATATAAATAAGTGTAGTGATATAAATATTGTATAGATAAATAATCGTAGTGTTTAAGCATTTAAATAATATTCTTAGTGTTTATAATTATTTAATCATAGTGTTAGTTGTTTTTAATATGTAATCCTTAATTATTTATCGTTTAATAAACGTATTCTTTTAGTTAATAATATTTGTCTATGTTTTACACTTCACCCAAATAAATAAAAACGTTACAATATTTATTTTACTGTGAAAATTTATTTTTTTCTTCATTTTATAATAAATTTAATGTTACTTTGGAAATATTGATAAGAATTCCATTGAAAAATATTCGTTTTATTTAAATAACTAATTTCGTTTGAAAATTTTGGTCAAAAACCAATCAAATTCCAATCAAACAATATTTTTTATTAGTTCGCTCTTAACATGTCAGTTTAAAATAAAAATTTTGAGCAAGAAAATCGTAAAATGAAATATCAATCACGTAGAATTTTATTAATAAAAATAATGATGTTTTTTGTGAAATAATTACAAAATTCGGGAAAAACAACGTGAAAAATTAAATCTTGGGGAAAAACACAATAACCCTTACATCATTGAAGAGAAAAAATATGTATTTCTTTGAGACTAAAATCAGATATGGGTTCCATTTTAAAAAAATATAACTTTGTATTATGTCTCGAAAATTTACAGATATAAAAATTTATTTTCTAAGCCACTTGTTAGGCAATTAAAATATCTAACTTCTTTATTTGAAACATTTTTCTGGATTACTAATAGTTTAGAAGTTATTTGAAAAAGAAAAATCAACGAAATTAAATTCTTCCGTCATCTAATGCCTTATGAGAATTTTTGGAAAGAACAATAGCACATCTGAGACGACTCCCTATAGATGTACACAAAGTTCTATTTATCCGATATTGGGCGCATTCAGCAGATTTCTGTAGTCACTGAACACCTGATCGAACAGTTAACCAAGGAGTGTATTCAACAGAAAAATAGTTAACATGTTTAGTAACCACATGCCTGCTGAATGCGCCCAATGTTCTCTTACAGTTCTCGAGATACCATTGGTACCATTTCATATACATTCACTAATTATTTTTTTTCGATTTAGGAATTGGAGGTGTTTCATTTGGAGTTAAATAAAATATTTGCATAACTCCAGAGGTCAGAGAATCTTCTATAAAGCCGTAATCCTTTGAGGTTTGAGTTGTATTCTATATAATAGATAAAAACCAAAGAACTCAAAAAACGTAAGTAATCATTTAACTTATATAAACTGCCGTCTAAAGATCGGTTGAAACTTCAGAAGAAACAACAATATCATGACAAAAATAAACAAAAAAATGTAGTCAAGCCGAGTAAAATGTAAATAGCTGATGAAACACAACAGAGTCAAAATGAAATTAATAATTTAAATGTAGGTATTGCAGGCGTAGGCAATGAAGTTATTCAATATAATATGACAGATAATGATATCAATATATTGCTAAATCCTCAAGGTTATTTAGAAGACGTGCATATGGATCATTTCTTTAGTGCGATCTAGTTCAATTTTAACCAACAATGTACCGCGTACTTTCAAGCTTTAAATCATATAGTACCTATTACACAAGGAAATAAACATATCCAAATATTATTTTCGCCGGGTACAAAAGTAGGAAGCGTAGGTCATTGGATATCGATATAATATATCGATATCCATAATATTATTATGACGGTTCTCAAATTTTTGTGTACGATAGTGTCAATTCAAAATCTTTAACCAACAATATTAAAGCTTATTTAGACAGATTGTTTCCGTACCGCCCATCCATTAAATTTACGCGAGTACAACAACAAACAAATGTGTATGATTGTGGTCTATTTGCTATCGCGTTTTGTACCAGCATAATATTAGACCATAATCCTGAACAGGAAACGTACGATGTAACTAGACTACAGTCTCATGTTTTACAAATATTTCGGGCAAGGCAGTTAACAATTTTTCCAGTTACACGTCAACAGCAATTACGTGGAAACTATTTGAAACGTAAATCTAATGAAACCGAAGAAAAACGAAATTATCGTTTAGAAAAAAAAACGAAATTAATTTAAAAAGGTTATCAAATGAAACACCAGAACAAAATGCTGATAGATTAAAAAAACTTAAAATTAATTTCAATAATTATTTAAATAAGCAAACACCTGAAGAAAAAGCTGATAGATTAGATAAACTTAAATTTAATCTCAATAATTATTTAAGTAAGGAAACTGCCGAAAAAAGAGCAAAACGTTTAGATACATACAAATATAATTTTGCAAATATAATTAAAATCGAAACTGATGAACAAAAACGAAAAAGATAATTAAAAAATCAAATAAATAAAGCTAATATCGTAGCAAAGAAACAAAAAAAAAAGTTTCAGGCACTTACATGTTAGCCAGTAGAGGGTTAGAATTACAAATAGAGTCACATAGTTTAGGCCCAATAACAGTTTTATGCAAACAATGTTCATCTAAAAACTTTGCTTTCGAAAAGCCCTCAGATGACAAGTTCACTCATTGCTGTCGCAAGGGCAAGTTAATACCAGATCAGTTAGGTGATTTTCCCAAATACATCAAAGGTCTAATGATTAGTAATAATACAGATAGTAGAAATTTTAAAGAAAACATTAGACAATTCAATAGTACGTTGGATTTTGCTTCCAAGGGAGCAAATATTTCACCACCACCAGAACAAGGCCCATATTGTTTTCGTATTCATGGCCAAATTTACCATGATACAAACGCTTCAATGTATTCTGCAGATGGTAAAAGCGAAAAATATGCACAGTTGTACATTATTAATTCAGCTGATGCGTTACAGAAACGTATGAGTGTAGAATATAATAAAAAATGCAAACCGGTAATAATGCAACAACTAGATAGTATTATAAGAGACGTTAGTCCATATTGTAAAGCATATTTAATGTTACAAGAAGTTGAACAAAGAGAAATTGCTAGAGCTAATATAACTAATAAAACAATGCCTGAAATAACTTGTGGATAGTTAATGACAGAGCAAAAGATAAACGCAGATACAATGTTCCAACGAGTAATGAAGTAACTGTTGTGTTTACATCAAATGACGGCGAACCACCAATAAATAGAGATATATGTATTCATCCAAGAGCTGGTGGTCAAATTAGAAAAAAAAATTGTGATCCAATAATATATCCGCTAATATTTCCTTACGGAAATCCGGGTTGGAATATGAATTTAAAACAAAAAGATGGCGTTAAAAAACAAAGTATGTTACAATTTTACACGAATAGATTAGCGGTCAGAGATCATTTCAATCCCTGTTTAGAAGCTGGGAAACTTACTCAGCAATATATTGTAGACGCATATGTCAAAGTCGAAGCCGAAAGACTTTCTTATATTCGTTTAAATTAGCCTAAACTTAGAGTAGAGCTGTATAGTGGTTTAATGGACCACGTCAATAATTTAGCAGCAACCCAAGTCGGTAAAGCCGGAACAATGATGATATTGCCTTCAACATTTCAGGGCGAGTCTAGATTTGTTAAAGATGTACCAAAATGCGATGTCAATCGTACGAGAATTTGGCAAACAAGACTTGTTCATTACAGTAACATGCAATCCAAAATGGCCAGAAATTTTACAACAATTACGTGAAGGTCAAACACCTGCCGATAGGCCAGACATTGTAGTAAGAGTTTTTTGCGGTAAAATAAAGCAAATGTTGCATGAATTTCTACACGATGATATTTTTGGTAAAGTTGTAGCGTTCATATATGTAATTGAATTTCAAAAACGGGGTTTACCACATATACATTTGTTATTAACATTAGATGAGTGCAGTAAAATCCGTAATAAGAGGATATTGATTCTATAGTAAGCGCAGTAATTCCAGACGAAATTGCTGAGCCGGAATTATATCAATTAGTTCAGTCTCACATGGTACATGGTCCATGCGGTATTTTTAAACAAAAATTCACTATGTATGAGTGAAAATAAATGCTCCAAAAATACCCCAAAGAGTTTAGAGGTGAAACACATGAGAATATAAATGATTATCCACTGTATAAAAGACCTAATAATAACGCGAAAATGTATATTTTGTGGAAAAATCGTACAGTTAAATATACAATTGACAATCGTTGGATAATCCCGTACAATCCCTATTTATTAAAAAAATATCGAGCTCACATAAATATAGAAATATGTTCATCAGTTAAAAGTATTAAATACATTTGCGATTATTTATGTAAAGGCCACGATTGCGCTTCCATAAAATTAGGTCAAATTGATAACAATAAATCTGTTCAATGGGACGAAATTATCGGTTATTTAGACGCCAGGTATGTATCTGCCCCAGAATGTCTTTGGCGTCTTTTAGAATATCCTTTACATGACAAATCTCATGCTATTTTTGAACTTGCTGTTCATTTAGAGTATCAACAGAGCGTTTGTTTCATAACCGGTCAAGAGAAACAAGCTTTAAAACGTGCAGCAACAAAACATACTACGCTGACAGCGTGGTTCGTGTTAAATCAAACAGATATCAATGCGCGAAAATATCGCTACATGGAAATTCCAAAATTTTATGTTTTCACTAATAACATGTGGAAAGATAGACAAAGAGAGAAAAAACCAACTATAGGACGTATGATTTCAGTAAGTTCAAAAGATATAGAGCGGTTTCACTTACGTTTAATATTGATTCATGCGACGGGCGCCAAAAGTTTCGAAGACTTACGCAGAGTTGATGGGAAATTGTGTGATACATATCAAGAAGCTGCCAGGGCTTTGGATCTTTTGCAAAATGACAAAGAATCCGAAAAATTTTTAAGTGAAGCTGTATTAAGTAAATTTTCCAAACAACTGCGAGAGTTATTTGCATATTTAATTTGTTTTCATACAACAACAAATGCAGTTGAATTATGGGAAAAATTCAAAGACTATTTAATGGAAGATTATTTATTACATCATTCCAAAGAAACCGCACAGAATAAATGTTTAAGAAAGATTCAAGAAATCTTATTCATTCATAGATACGAGCTTAGTGATTTCGGTTTACCACAGCCAAATGAAATAGAGATGATGTAAGTAATGACAATGATTTCATAGATATGGATGCAGAAAAATTAGAGGATGAAAAAAATGTAACTTTATTCAATAGTGAACAAAAAACTATTTTACAAAACATTTTAAATGCAGTAAACGATGTAAATTGTAAAAACAGATATTTCTTCATTGATGGCCCAGGAGGGACGAACAAAACCTTTTTATACAACACACTAATCAGTGTACTAAGAGGACAAGGACAAAAAGTTATATCTGTTGCTTGGACAGGTATCGCAGCTACATTGTTAAAAGGAGGGCAAACGCTTCATTCAATTTTTAATTGCCAGTCCCAATAACTGACGGTTGTGTTTGTAAAATCAAAGCTAATTGTCTTTCAGGCAAACTTATTACAAATGCAAAAGTAATAATTTGTGACGAAGTCACAATGATCCCAAAACATGCCCTAAATGCCATTGATTTAGTTTTAAAAGATCTAATGAACAATACATTACCATTTGGTGGTAAAATTGTGATTGTTGGAGGTGATTTTCGACAGTGCCTACCTGTAGTAAACTACACCAATCATAGAACAGCTATAATAGAAACTTCGGTATTAAAAAGTCACTTATGGCCGTTGTTCAAGAAATTTTCCTTGAAACAAAATATGCGTGTGAATAAAGACGAAATTGAATTTTCAGAATTCTTGTTAAAAGTAGGCAATGGTGACAAGGACATTGTTTCAATACCATCAACCTGCATTTCAAATATTTCATTGGCAGACGAAATATTTGGAACTGATGAAATATCACCTAATGATATTTATCAATTTACAAATCGAGCTATCTTAGCACCAAAGAATGATGACACAATGATCATCAATGAAATTGTTTTAAACAAAATTATGGGGCCATCACGAGTCTATTACAGTGCTGACTGGTGCAAATGTGATGATAACAATAAAATAAATTATCCCAAAGAGGTATTAAATAAACAAACTCCCACTGGCATGCCCCCATATAAACTTACATTAAAAGTAGGCGCGATTGTTATGTTGCTAAGAAACATGAATCCCAAACGCAGATTATGCAACAGTACACGACTAATAGTCAAGGACATGAAAAATAATTACTTAGATTTGGAAGTACTTACAGGAGGCTGATTCTTAATCAAATTCCAAGTTGTAATTAAAACAAGGTCTTGTAATTCTACACGTAGCCACCTAGTGAGTTTTTATTGAACATGGATATGACGTCATGAAATTACAAGATGTTGGAATTAATTCCAACATCTCCCGAGGTGTTGTTTTTACAATTGCACCTTGTTTTTCCTGTGTTTGTGTTATTTGATGTGATATAGAAGATAACCTAAAATTTGAAAAATATTGAAAATATTTGTTTTACGTGAGATTTAGTAAGTATGAAACAATAAATATAATTTTTTTGATGAAAAATAGTATGAAGAATATTATTTTATCCGAAATATTGATTGACATAATTTTTTATAATAATTGTACATATATATTCTAAGCGTTATTATTATTTTCAGAATATGGCTATGCTATTTGGTCCATTTTTGGCTCTTCAGATGTTGGAGGATGAGGAACGTAGAAATGCATCTCGTTTATTGCGAAGGACCATTCGGGATGCCCAAGATCCCTTCACAATGACAGAGGCATTATTTATAAAAAAAATTAGATTAAATAAAGTAGGGTGTATGGATCTTATTAATCATATGAATCCATTTATGGATGCTGGTCAATATAGATCTAGAATTCCCTGCATGTTTAGAGTAAGTAGTTTATTATTAGTTGTATTACATATTTTGTTAAAATAAGATGTTTAAATAACTTATGAATGATTTTAATTTTAGATTCTAGCAACATTACATTTTTTTGGACTAGGTAGTTACCAACGAGGTGTTGGAAACAATCTTTGGGCCTGTTTAAGTCAACCAATGATTAGCCGAAGCATACGAGAGGTGGCAAATATAATGATTCGTCATTGTATGAAACGATGGATTCGGTTTCCATGGAATAATGATGAAAGAGCTATTTTAAAAGAAAGGTTTAACGTTTTCTAATAAATACTACAGCAACATTTTTAATTATAATAATTTATGAGTCAGGTTTCGGCTACATCATACGATGCAGCACATTATTGGGGTAATTGATGGTACACATATTGCAATTGTTCCTCCATTAGAAAATGAAAATGTGTACGTCAACCGAAAAGGATACCATAGCTTGAATGTTCAAATTGTAAGCAGTTTGTTTTGTGAATGATTTCTTAAATAAATTATCTATTTCAAATTTCAGATATGCGATTCTAATTTGAATATTATAAGCATCATTACAAAATGGCCCGGTAGCACGCATGATGCTTTTGTATGGCGGGATAGCAGAGTGGGTCATGCATTACGAGCAAATTTTGAAAATAGTGACACTGAAAGCAGACTTATAGGTAAAAAGAGAATATTACAATTCAGAGAATATGTTTATTGAAATTATTTCTTTCAGGAGATTCTGGATATCCCTGTTTGCCGTGGCTGATGGTACCAGTACCAAATCCAGTAACAGATGAGCAGGTTCAGTTTAACAACTGTTTTAAAAGAGCACGAAGTTGTGTTGAAAGGTGCATCGGTGTGCTGAAAGCACGATTTCGTTGCCTTTTAAAGGATCGCACGTTACACTATACTCCTAGAAATGCTGGTCGAATAATTGTCTTGTGCAATTTTGCACAATATTGCATTGCACTACCGTGTGCAAAATCCTCATCCAGTTTGGGATGATATAGATTTGGAGGTGCCTCATTTACCCCAACAGTTATTAGCACCTACAGATGTTGCGTACCGACAACTTGGCCAACAATCCCGAGAAGATTATATTCGAATGTATTTTTAAGGATATTATGTAAAACAAAAATATTTATCTGATTTTATACTAAATAAAATTTGAAGTTAAAACACTTCATAAATAATTTGATATTATTGGATTTCAAAGAAAAACAAAGAGGTTTAACATACATATATTTTATTTATTTTTTAAAACATTGATCAGTTCTTTCTACAAGTCATTTGTAACAGCCTTCTCCTCTACCATGCGTCTGTTTATTTCGACTAGGTCACCAAGCTTGTTGCTTACCGTCTTCAAAACTTCCATCTGCTCTCTTCCCATTAAAATCATCTGTTCTGCCGCAGACTTCGCAGAAATCCCACGTTTTGGGGTTTGATGAGGTGGTTCCGATGTAGGTTCAGGCGTTGTAACCGGTGTTACTTCTGGTGTTGTTTCCGGCGTTTTTAGAGTAGGGCTACATAACTACAACACAAAATTTGTATGATTAATTAAAGAAAAAACAAATTCCTCGCATTAACAAATCTCTTGTTCATAAATAATCTTTATTATTTTGTTGCATTTAGATGTGACAGTCAAGTACAGTAATTTTAGGTAAAACCTATTATAAATGCTGTGGTCCCTATTGTTCTGAAAATTACTTGCAACTAGGGAATAATGGTATTGGTTACGACGTTTATTAGCACAAGTGAATAGAATCACAAACAATTCTATGAATTAGATTTGGGTTTTTACGTCCAAAATATCTCAAATACAAGAAAAAATTATTATTATAATCGCGAATATGATTCTATGAATGATTAAACTGTAATATGCTTTTATACAACAATACCAACGTTTACTATATATCAAATTGTTAACACTTGCTTCACTAATACTCCTAAAATCGTCTTCCAAATAATCCACCGACCAGGATGTACTTGGAACTGGTTGTGGCGACAGTACTTCGTCGCTCTCTAAAATAATTCCGTCTGGCCCTTCCACCCCATAGACGGCTTCTTCCGACAAATATGAAATAACTCTTTTTTCGAAATCCGTCAATTTGGACGTTCCTTTCGGTCCTCCTCCAGTTTTTTGACGATAGTTTTTTATTTCGGAAGCCTTCTTCTTAGACCTGTTTTTTAAATCAGTCCAGACCTACACATTATTAAAAAAATTAATATAAAAATTAACAACAAAAATTATTTTATAAATATTTCGTTATAATATGTGAGTAATTTGATGTATGGTAAATAAAACATTTGTATTGTGGAAGCTTATTTATTTGTAAGACATAGCAAAAGAAATTATTTTTATAGGATGTATATGCATCAGCACAAAGGACCATAAAAATACCAAAGTCTGGAAAACATGTGAAAAACAGATGTGGAAGAAATTTTGAGAAAAGGACAAAGCAGGTAGTAAGGTCTGAAAGTTACAGAACCTGAAGTTACATAGAATTGAAGTAAGAATTTTACAAAGCTTAGAATACAACAAAAATACATATAAACAATATGTTTATGTGGGCCAGAACACCCACAATATAATGAATATATAATACCTATATATCTCATTGGACATAGTTTTTCACCGTAATGTGTTATAATTATGCAAGTTTTTAGTTATAAAATGTATACTTACTCGTTGACATTTTATTACGGATTTTTTTGGTCCTTCACATCCGTTTAGTTGGGCAGCTAAAACCTCCCACATGCTAGCCCATGTTTTGCGGCCTTCCACCCCCAGGAGTTTGCCTTTTCCAAAGGAAGTATGCTCTTCCATGAAATCCATCAAGGTAGCCTTTTGTACTTCGGTTACCTTAACTTCGCTCATTTTTTGTCAAAAATATAACAAAACAACAAAACTAACAAAACAACAAAACTAACAAAACAACAAAACTAACAAAACAACAAAATTAACAAAACAACAAAACTAAGAAAACAACAAAACTAATAAAGAAAAACTAACAAAATGAAACAAACTATTTAGCAAAATCAAATTCTTGTATTACACTGAACTGGCGCTAAAAGAATGAAGATCTACCTCCTAAATTCAAATACACAACACTTTCCCCTCCCATTTCATACCAAGTACCAACATGGACTACAAAAGTCAACTACCAACCCAAGAACAAAAATTCCCTATTAATCACTACATGTTGGAATCTTTAGAATCGCACGCTTCACTCTTATAATTACGTCATCAAAAAACAAGAGCTGGGTCTTGTTTTCATTTAGAATCGGCCCCCTGATCAAAGTGCAGGTAATCGAATATATTTACCTAGATTCGATTTAAATACCGACACAAATTTGCCGTTCACATTAAAACGGAGACAATTCCCCATAAGGTTAGCATTTTCCATGACAATTAATAAATCCCAAGGTCAAACGTTTAATTTTGTTGGCATAAATTTACAAAATCCAGTCTTCACACATGGTCAATTACATGTAGCCATGTCTCGCGTCAGATCACTGCAGAATTTGAAAATCAAAGTATCCGATGATTGCGTCAATAAGAAAGGCGAAGGATGCACAAATATTATATTAATATTTAAAAAAATGCAAATGTAAGTACAAAACAGATATGTAAAATCATGAGTTTAAAGTTTTAAACATACTTGTTCATACAATATATTTCCTAAAATACAATTCGGTGTAAACTTATAAAGTCACTTTCAAATACAAATATGTAGCAAAAGTAGCATACATATATACAGGGTGGAAACGAACTTAATGTCATAAATTTAAGGGTGAGTAGTATGACATGTGTAGATTACGAAACAGAAAGAATTTTTTAAAAATTCGCATATTTAAGGGTAGTTTTCATGAAACTAACATTTTTGGTACCACTGGACCACTGGCAACGCATTTGCATTATTTTATCTATTACACAATTATTGTAGTTAAAAATGCTATTTAATTTAATTATTAAGAATAATATCTTATACAACTAATTTTGAATGTATTTTTGATAACCATTTTTTAATGAAATGTGAATTAAAACAGCAGTAAAAAAAAGTTTCGTCAAGAAAAGTCGAATTTTCGTTTTTCGAAATTTAAAAAAATTCTTTCAGTTTCGTAATCTACACATGTAATACTACTAACCCTTAAATTTATGATATTAAGTTCGTTTCCACCCTGTATAAACGCAGGTGTAGCGAAAAAATTTCACAGGATGAAAGGCTAATGATTTTTCAGAGATATTATAAATTGGATTCATATGAACGAAAAAGAGATTTCATTCACAGTCACACAGAAAACAGGAGAAAAAATGGCACACGAAAGATGAATTAAGGCGTAAAAGCACAATTGTCTATTTTTTGTCACGGAATAATAACAAATTACAAGTCTGTAAAACTATGTTTATCAACACACTAGGTATTCGTAAAGGAGTTGTTGATATTGCAATGCAGAAGAGGACACAAGAAAATACTTCCTTAGAAGATAAAAGGGGCAAGCACTCGAAGAAAGTTACATCACCTGATATATTCGAAGCGTAAGAAAGCATATTGAAAAGTTTCCCGTAGTTTCCTCGCATTATTGCTGTGCAAAAACCCAAAGAAAGTATTTACAATCTGATCTGAACATAACTATGATGTATTCCTTGTACAAAAAAAAATGTTAAGAAAAAAACCTACCAATTGCGAGTTCTTCATTGTACAGAAAGATTTTTTCAGAAGAATATAACCTTGGCTTTTACCGACCAAGAAAAGACCAGTGCCGGACATGCATTGCTTATAATCTTCCTGGAAGTGACAAAAGTTCATTGGAAACTGACTATCAAACCCACTTAGTGGCAAAGGATAGAGCTCGAGAAGAGAAAAGAACCGACAGACAGTTAGCAGAGAACTCGAACGGGAAAATGATTTCTTGCAATTTTGATTTACAACAAGTGCTCTTGGTACCAACTGATCCGACAAATAATGCTCTGTTTTATAAGCAACGTTTTAAGACATTTAACTTCACTATCTACAACGTAGCTTCCAAACAAGGCGATTATTTTATGTGGACAGAAGTTGAGGGAAAGCGAGGAAGTTGTGAAATAGCAAGTTGCCTTTACACCTATTTCAAATCACTACCCAATTCTGTGGAACACATTTCGTATTATAGTGATCGATGTGGCGGTCAAAACGTTAATAAGTTTGTAGCTGCTATGTGCCTTACTGCTGTTCAGGAAATTCCACACTTGGAAAATATAGATCTTAAGTTTCTAGTAGTAGGCCATAGTGAAATGGAGTGCGATTCTATGCACTCTGCCATTTCAACCGAACTAAAAAGGGTCGGTAAAGCAAATTGGCCTCCAAATTGGAAAATGATTGCTCAGTGTGCGAGAAGAAAAGGTGACAAACCATAAATTGTACATGATGTCACACATGAACAAATATTGGACTGGAAAAATCATGCGGAACGAAATATGATATTTAGGAAAGAAGATGAGAACCGTGGACCCGTTAGTTGGCAAAAGTTTTGTTGGCTAAATTTTTCAAAATGTAGACCTTTTATAATAAGATTCAAAGAGAAATTCGATGAAGAATTCAGAACTTTAAACTGCAACAGAAAAGCAAGATCTCGTTCTTCAACTTCTCGTGCATTAAAACCTTTATACCAAAATAAAATTCCCATAAAAAAAGAAAAGTATAATGACCTTATGTCATTATTCCAAATGACACCTGCTGCACTTCCCAGTGAATATAAAGCTTATTACCAAAACCTTCCATACCAGGAGAAACCGGGAAGACATGAAGTTTCAGAAAGTGATGTTAGCGATAACGAATAAAATTAATTTTGTTATTATTTTATAAGTATGTATACTGTAAAAATGACATATCTAAGAATAAAAATTATTTTTCTTAGTGCTATAACTAGATATTTTTTTTTTGCCGAAATTTGCTAAAATTACGAAATCTTATTTTATGTTTGTATATAGAAAAGATAGTTCGTTTTACATCCTATCGACAAACCCCAAAGACAAAAACGATTACTTATGTAAAGTACTTTAATAATTAATAATTTAATTAGGAAACTTCAAATTGAATTTTCTCGAAACTACGTTTTTCGAGTTACCTAGTTGTAGTACTAAGGGGACGATATGTTCTATATGAATGAAATGTAATTCAATTTTATAAAAAGCAAATGCAACTGATTTTAAATTAAATAAACAAAATTGTTTCTCACATTTTTCTTAACAGAATAAAATAACAAACAGACCAAAAACCCTCATAGAAGGAAATGAGCTAATCAAAAAAACTGATGTTAAATTTGTTTTAAGTAATATATAGTATGAAACAATTTATTAAAGGAATACGATACGGTTTTAAATTTTGGTGCCTCACAACTTATGAGGGGTATTTACTTAGATTCAATCCATATTGTGGTTCAGGTGATAAAATAGAGGGTACAACCCTCGGTACAAGTATTGCTGTTAGATTGTGTTTAAATTACTTACCAAGTCAAAATACTGTTTTCATGGACAATTATTTTAATTCTTTTACTCTTTTGAACACTCTGAAGGCTCACAATATAAATTGTAGAGGTACAATAAAAGCAGATAGAACTGAAAAGGCGACCAGGGGCTCATCACATTCATTGAGAGATGTCGAGACAGATATTATGTTGATTCGATGGAATGACAACAATCAAGTGACAATGGCCACTAATGTTAAAGATGACCAACATAACTCTCTCTAAAAGAACCTGTAAACGATGGTCAAAGAAAGAAAAGTCCTTCATACAAATAGATCAGCCAACTTTGGTAAACATGTATAATCAGGGAATGGGTGGCGTAGATATGTTCGACAAAATGCGAGGTCTGTATCGCATAAGAATTCGGTCTAGAAAATGGTATTGGTCATTTATCAGATTTTGTTTGAACGGTTCTGTTGTGAACATGTGGTTTATGTACAGATATGCATATCCTCAAACAAGTTTACTAGATTTTATAAGAAGAATAAATCTTTCTATACTAATAGCTCCTCCACAATTAGCAGGTCCGAAGCCTAAAATCCTCAAAAATGTTTTAAATGAAGTAAAATATGATCGTATTGATCATTTTGTAGACAGAAATGAAACACAACGTAGATGTGGGGCCTGCGGAAAATGCACTAAGTACATATGTACAAAGTGTAATGTTTGTTTACACCCCGATAGATGTTTTAGATTGTATCATACGTAAAAAAAAATGTTCTTTTTATTTGGTATATACGAATTTTCTTTTTTTAATAAAGCACTATGAATATTAAGCATTGTAGTTATATATGCCCATGATATGATATATCACACGTAAAAAATTGCAAATTGTTACAGCGAGTTATCATACAATAAAGTTGTCTTGTACCTTTTATTGTAATTGTGTTCTTCATATTTCACCCTATCTCCAAACCTGCTATCCGACCGTTGGCGCCCGAGCAATCTCACGCCAACTTTCTAACCGCTATCCCCAAAATAGCGTTACACACTTCCTACAGTTGTTGTAGCTTTTAATTTGTTATATCAGATGTTCAGATGATGTTATAGATGTTAATATTCTTTATGATTCGACAGAGTCCACAGCCTCTAATGGCACGAAAGAAATTGATGAATACTTGAATACTTAGAAGATCAAACAAAGACGAAGATATTTTGAAATTTTGGTATAAATATCAAGAAGTTTATCCAAAATTAACAAAACTGGCTAGAGATTTTTTAAGCACTACCGCTACTTCAGTACCAGCAGAAAGACTTTTTTCACAGCTGGCTTAGTTTTGAGAAAACAGAGAAATCGTCTCAATGAAACTTCAGCTAGAAGTATATTGTGCTTAAAATTTTGGATCACAGCTGAATTTTTGAATACCAAATAATTAATGATTTTTATACATTTAAAAAAAATATATGTATTTTATTTGTAATAAATATTTAGTTTGAAATAATTATTTTTATTTACTTACCCTTCATCTGTGTCAAGCCGAGAATGATAAGAGCTACATTTGGCATTTTGTTAGAAATCTATGTATAAATCATTTTAAAACCTCGAGAAATCCTGGCGAAGTTATTCAAATTCGAGAATCTCGATTTTAGTTTCTCGTCTCGATGCTTTGACTTTAAGATCGTTCTCGTCTAGCCCGAGACGAGATAATTCGAGACAAGACTCGAGAAATATTTTTTCTCAACCGAATCACTAATCGGATATATGTATTAAGACGAGGGGTGAGAAATAAGGACAGAGACCTATCTTCACTGTTATACATTCATTGACATTTATTAATTTAGCTATAAGCAATTACAAAAAAATATTACTTACAATATTAGCCACAACATAGTTGGTACAGATATCGTCATGGTGCACAGCACATATATGATGGGCACGAGTTCACGTGTCAAGAAGACTAAGTTCTTCTAACCCCCTTTTGGACTCGAGCCTCGGTATATATAAGCATGAGCGTAACTTGGGGGGGCACGGGGGGGGGGGGCGCAACTGCAACGTGATCCTGTAAGAGGTTACACGAATGCTAGAATCTATTTGGCCATAGGTCCAGGTCCTTATCAGCCTAAATTAAACAAATACCCAGTAAAAAATGGAAGAAAATTCTGATCCGGGTGGTATGTAGAATTTAAATGATTGGAATATAGTACAGAAAGTGACTCAGTTTTTTGTTTTTATTGTCGAGCATTTTTTGATACTATTACAAAAGGAGAGGACATTTTCACAAAAAAATAGCTATAACAATTGAAAGAAAGATATAAAAAAATTCAAAAGCCACCAAGAAAGCCATGCACACATCCTTCTAAAGCAACAGAATTTTATAATTCACAGAAACATGGCAGTATTGCCAGCAAATTAGACAGCCAGAGGAATAATAGTACAAGAAAATCGTCAATACTTTGAAGCTATTGTAACAAGTATTTTATTTTGCCCTCATCAATGTATTGCTTTACGAGGCCACAAAGAGGACGAATCTTCTGAAAATAAAGGCAATTTAATAGAATTACTGTCTCTGAGATCCAAGGACAGCGATATAATTTTTTGATATTACATAAATAAAGAAAAAAAAAACATTTTTCAGACGACCACCTACGAAAGTAGCTATAACAACACGCTAAATAACAACAGAAAGTGCAACATAACACGCTAGTGATGTTATGAATCTAACACACTAGTGCTGTTATGAGTTTTTAGTTCCATTAATCGACATCAGATGGCATTTCGGCAAAAAGTTAAATAAAATATATGATAATTTACAATAACCGTCAAGTTGTACATTAATAATTATTATATTTGCTAATATTTTTGTATCATTTAGTATTATTTATATAATGTAGTTTTAGATTACGCGCGTGTAACGGTAACGGATTGAGTTGCGCCGAGCGCCCGTAGTTTAACCTAACCTCAAACGTCAGCTGGCAGCGGTTTTGCTAAATGAAAATTTATCAACACAAAACATTCCAAGATAAAAGCCCGGTTAACTTTTATAATTATAGTAACAACACTATTAACATTACATTTGTAAATAATAAATAATAAAAATAAAATAAAAATTTGCTTACAACAGTAAGAACTGTATTAGTGAAAACTTTTTTAAGAAATATTTTGTGGTCGTCTGAAAAATAGTGTACATAACTCGCTCGAAAGTGTGTAGCATGCTCGTGTATTAAATCACTCGGCGCTACGCGCCTTGTTCTTCAATCTCTACACTCGCACGCTATTTACCACTTTCCACGCTCGTTATGTAATATACTATAAATATGTAAGCCCTAAATATCAAAATCAGTTTTTACAGTTAACAGTTAATGGCGAAACATGTGTTAAATCCAATAATAAATAACGTAAACTCTGCAGAAGAATTTAGTGTGATAATGGACAAAACGCAGGATTTGAAAAGAGATGAACAAGTCTCTATCGTTTTGAGATACTGCTATAGAAATTTAAAAATTCACGAAAGTTTATTAGGATTTTATGAAACTGAAGATACTGATGGCGAATCTTTGTACACGTTTTAGCTTCGTTTGGGCTGAAAGTCAATAAGATAAGATGTCAGTGTTATGATGGCGCGGCTGCAATGCGTGGGCAGTATTTCAGGGGTTGCATAAAGAATTCGTGATGAAAATAATTTGGCTCTATATGTGCATTATACACATGTATTAAAAATTTGTGTATCGTTGATGTGAGTAATGAAATAATATCTGTAAGGAATATATTTGGAGTACTAAATAAATTCTACACTTTTATCGAGGCCTCTTCAAAAAGACATGCTATCTTTGAAAATATTCAAAAAAACTGATGAAAATTTGAAAAAAAGATCACTCACAATTAAATCGTTATCAGATACAAGATGGAACTGTCGTTTGGAAGCTATCCGTTAAGTTAATCAGAATATGAGAACCATCATTGAAACATTAGAAACTATTTCTGAAGAAGCTAAAGTAAATGGCTTTTTCATTTTTGTTTTGTCTCAATCTTATGAAAACCGTATTGGAGTATACTAACATGCTAGCCTTTCATTTCTAGAAAAAAGTGCAAATTTTTCCACTGCTACTATGCTGACAAAATCAACAATAACTGCTCTCGAAGATCTCCTAAATGGTACGAAATTTAATGAATTTTGGACAAAAATAGAATAAATTACTAAGAAGATGGAATTTGACAGTTATAGATATTCCTCGTGTGAAAAAAATACGACTTGGTGTGGTGTTGAAAGCGCAGAATATAAAACACTTGCTGATTACTATAGGCAGAATGTATATTTTCATGTATTAGATGTTTGAATTAATGAAATGAAATCAAGATTTCAAGAAAGTGCTGCACGCTTTGTGTCCAGTATTAAGTTGCAATAAATTTTCTGAGGATAATGTGAAGTTAGTATGTGGAACTTACAATATACCAGAAAAATAACTGACTTCAGAAATAAATGTATTTTCAAACATGTGTTTAAACAAAAATATTGAAAACGATTTCGACTCAAGGCTACAACTACTTGTTGTACAAGAACTACAGGACTGCTTTCCTAATTTATATAAAAAAAACAATTTTTTTAACCATTTTTTCAGCATGCAGTGAACATTCGTTTTCTTGTCTCAGAAGGCTCAAAACGTATATAAGAAAAACTACAGGACAAGAAAGACTCAGTAATTTAGCTGTATTATGTATTGAGAGATCATACACTGTGGACTTTAATAAAATTATTGATGAGTTTGATTCAGAAGCTAGCATTCGAGGAAGAAGAATGCAACTTCATTATTAACGTAAGGTCATTTTATATGTATTTTTTTTTTTTGTAAATGTAATATGTAATATTATATACTTCGACATCAATGAAAGTAAAACTCTTGTAATAAATTGTATAATCATTGTTTTAGTTTTGTACAAATAAACGACAGATGATTATTTAAGGACACTTCTTCGAGGTGGCTGGTAGTACGTGGATCACCTGTAAGTCTCTGCTGTCTTCTCCATAAGGCACTCGTGCTGGTATTGTTCTTGATTTGTTTTCGTACGGAGCAGTTGCAGGATAACTGGACGTGCAGGGCTCCAGGCTGTCTTATATGCTCATCTGTTATCACTTTGATGTGATTTGGACAGTGGATTTTTGTCCCTGGTTTAGGGTGTGTGATGACGTATGTATCTGTGTATTATTATTTTATCGTCCCCGATTCCACACTCTACAATTCGTAATTTATAGTATTACGAAAGTAGTATGGCCACGGTTGTATCCCCGGTTGTAAATCGATTGTATTAAAACCAATAGCAATAAATTTGACTCGCCAACATTGCAAACACGTGCCGTAATTTTCGTCAAACTGTCAGCTCATTGGTCAAGTATTGAGTTTTGACGTTAAGGTTAAATTGACGCTTCGTGAATCTTGTGTTAAGTTTATTACATTTTATTAAAATATTATGAAAATTAACAAACATAACTTTTTTTTTTGGGAAAAAAAGTAGAAATGAGTGAGAAAAGAAGTGAAAATTGGACGACAAAGGAGTTTTTGTTGGAATGTGTACAGACACAAATATATAATTGAAAACAAAAAAAAAATTATATGAATATAATGAAGAAGAAGGATGCTTGGGAGCAAATTGAGGAATCATTTAGAGCAAATGGTTTTAATAGAGACCTAAATCAATTAAAGCCGTAGCGGAAAGGTCTGAAATGTGCTGCGAAGAAAAAAATATCAAAATTTCAGAATGAAAGAAAGAAAACTGGTGGCGGATCTCCACCAACGCCACCAAATTTATTTGTAGAAAAAACTACAGAAATATATCCTGATAATTTGTACTTGACATCTCTAGTTATAATACAGAAAATCGAAATGAGGTATAATTAATTCTAAATTCGAAAATTTGTTAGAGTATAGAATTATCATCACATATACTTTTATTTTAGGCAAGGGTAGAAGACTGTGTTGCACCAGTAGAAAATAATTTCATATTGGATTTTGAAACTGGGTAAGAGATATATTTTAAATTCAGTGCTTAACCTGTCGCCCTATAGTTAACATTTAATTCATTTAATACCAAAAGATACTTGACAAACTTTAATTTATTTTAAATTCATTTATTTAGTTTATTCAATGCACTATCACTGCCGAAAACCCTGTATCCGAGCCAGTACCCAATACCAATATTCACAAATCCGCTGAAAACTCCTCACAGAGTAAAATGACTGAATATGAGACTGTTAGAATGTTAGAAATTAGTAGAATGAAGGCAGATGATGAAATTAGAAGAAAATCAGAAGTACATGAAGAAATAATGAAGTAAATGGCAATAGAAAAAAAGACATAGAATTAGAAACAGCACAATTATTAAACAAAAAAGCTAAAATATACGAGTAGATAGGCAAATTAGAAAATAACTATTAAATAACACTTTGTTAAACTTATATAGTTAATAAATTATTACTTAGTTTATAATAAATGTGCGTATTACATTTGATTATATATTTTTATTCATTAGTTTTAATTTTTAAAATTTAATTCTACTAGAAGTGAAAGGAAACAACACTAAAGAACGTAAGTGTACAATAATTAAAATTGTACGTGTGCAGTTAGTAATCATACGGTTATCAAAATAGTAATTCTTCATGAATTGTAAGTTTCGATAAATAATTTTGTTAATGAGCGAAATATTTTTCTATAAAATTTCGCCGAAATACTGCTCCGCGTTGGTTAATTATTTGCTGTGCTGGCTCATCACTTTCTTCAGTTCCATCTTCATAATCATCATCATCGTCATCATTTGAGCTCTCCAAATCGGAATCTAACAAATTATAATAAAATTAAAGAATTTATTACTTTAAATAAATAAGTCATTTACCTTGTTGTTGCTGGACTATTCGAATGTTATAAATAATAGCCATAGCTACTATTGCAGCTTTTGTAGTATTAAGCTATTTGAGTATATATTTTATGACATATTAATTTACCATATATTATTACAGTTCAATTTACCATATATTATTACAGTTCCATCGCTATGTCAAACTAATATTTTATATTATTATTTATTTATAACATTTTTTTTTCAATTCTAAAATTGTATGATTTATTGCATATTTTAATCTCTTTACTTTCTACTACTTTTGCGAACAAATAAAAAGTCATTTTGTCGTATGGAGCTATTTGTTTCAAACCTGGAAATTATGTTGAATATTCACTTTATATTAGTTTGTTACAGTGGCGGAACTATATATTTGTAATGTATATTTACAATAAGTTAAATTTATTTTACATTATTGTATAAATATTAATGTGTAAAATATATTACTTTTATTATTGCACTTCTTCATTTTATATTTATTTTAGTATTATTCCAGTGTATTTCATATTTTTGCTAAAAATATCTTATTACTTCATTCTTTTGAAAAATACCCAGTTTGAACACACATATCGGGGTCCCGGAATATGTTAATCACCAACTACAATGTTTATTTATTAATCAATTTTATTTGTATTATAGTAAATCATTTATTTACAAGGATTATTTTTACAATAATTCAGAAAAAAACAAGCTGAAGATGTTCACAAAAATAACCCCTGTTTAGTTATATTTATAATAACATATGAATTCCGACGAGTAAATATAATATAGCAATATAAACTATCCGCTGTAACTACGGAGTGATGCGAAGATAGGAGCAGTTTGATGTTGTTTTCTGATTGGATAATACCCCGATATTATTCAATCAAACAACAAGATCAAACTACTCCTATATTTACACCACTCCATAGTTAAAACGGATAGAGTATAGAAGTAGTAGTATATTAAAAAATTATAATATAAAAAAAAATGATTATTAAATATAAACTTTTAGGGGATGCTTTTTTTGAGACCATTCGATTTAGTAATTACTAAAAAAAATCTTTTCATATTACATTTTTTTTTATTTTCCAGAAAAAAGAAGGCTCTACGGCGTTTTAAAAGAATTTGGGATTGAAAATAAACAGGAGCTAACGCCGAGAAAGCGGAAAATGTACGGAGAATATATTAAAATTAGAAAAATTCTTAGAACTATTGAAAAGAAGGGGACGGCCAATCCTAGGAAACTTTTCACAGAAGACATCGGCGAAGTTAATTTTGTTAAATCATTACAGAAAATGAATCCAATTCAACAAACATTTTTGAAAAGTGTTGTTAGGAATCATTGTAAGAAGCCCGCAGCCAGGCACTTCAGCAATGAAGAAAAGACATTTTATGTAGCATTGTACAAAAATAGTCCTAGAGGGTATAGGAGTTTGGCCAAGATTTTGCCAATGCCTACCTCTAGGACTCTTAACAGGAGCCTCAGTAATATTTCTTTGGAGCCCGGGATTAATAACAAACTTTTTGGGTACCTTAATCGCAAGTCCGAGATGATGCATCCGATTGACAGGTACTGTTTGCTGATGTTCGACGAGGTATCGCTACGGCCACATTTGTCGTACAACAAAGGGTCCGATGAAGTCGAAGGATTGGAGGCAATCACCGAGGAACGAAGCTACAAGCTTGCGGATCATGCTTTGGTATTCATGATCCGTGGCTTGCATAATGCATAAATCTTGGAAGCAACCCATTGCTTTCTATTTTGTGCAAGCAACGGCTAAATCATGTGTACTGAAGACACGGATCATGCAGGTGGTGCAGGCTATTCACGAGCAAACAAAATTTGTTGTAGTTGCGTCAGTGACTGACCTGGGCAGCAGCAACAGGACGGCAGTACGCTCTTTGAGTTCGGAGTATGGACGGCCAGACGAGTACATTTATAATGTTAATGGTTCTGAAATTATACATGTTTTTGATCCGCCACATTTAATAAAGTGTATGCGGAATAATTTCTTAAAAACATTATATTTGACGGGAAAGTAGCTAAATGGAGCGACTTGAAAACTTTATATGACCTGGACGGTAATATGGCAGACAGCAAAATTACCAAACTAACAAGTGTGCATATTGCGCCTGAAGGCAAGCATAAAATGAAGGTAAAATTTGCTGTCCAAGTTTTCAGTCGCTCTGTTTATGCTGCTCTGACCTTCGTCTCCAAAACAGGGGCACTGTCCGCCGATGCCACTGCGGAATTTTGTATGCTAATGAATAATCTGTTTGATAGCTTCAATTCCACTTTGATTGCTCCCCGTCCTTTGTCTTGTCGGGTCCACGATAAATCTGCCCATCATTAATTTTGGGCAGAAGCTAAAATTATGTTGGGCAAATTATCATTTGTTGGTGAGCATCAGAAAGCAGTACCTGTTCCGCCTTGTGTCAAGTTCTTTCTGGTGTCAATTCGAAATATCCAGACACTTTGGAGTGCTCTAAAGAAACTTGGTTTTAGATATTTGTTAACAAAATCTGTAAATCAAGATCCTTTAGAGAATTTCTTCGGTGTTGTTCGAGGATTGTGTGGTCAGAATGATAATCCATCATGCTCACAATTTGTTTCAGCCTTCAAGACCTGTATTATTAATAATACAGTGAAGAATAGTGCTGGTTCGAATTGTGAAGATGATGGAGGTTCATATCTCCTAGCTTTAAATTCCCTTCTAACTCCTTCTTCTGTCCCTTTTCAAACCACATCTTCTTCTATTGATCCACCATTCCTGCATCCATCGTCCCGGCCTACAGAATCCTTGAATAAGGATATGTACGAATTGACCCAGAGACTTCGAACGAACACAACGGCGTACATATCGGGCTTCATTGGCAGGAAAGTATTACCGCATGGCTGTCAAAGATGTGTTGAGTTTTTTACAACTACAACATGTACTGACAGTCATGCGGTAATACAACTCCGTGATTATGGTACCAAAAAAAAAAAATTGTTATACCCCCAAGACGGTATAATTTCAGAAATAGATAGAATAAGAAAAATAATTTTTGAAAAAATACCGGAAAATTTAAACAAACCAAAAATAATTGAAATTTTAAGTTTAATGGGCAAAGAGGAATGGAAACTAGAGTTTCCATGTCCAGACCATAACAATATTGTTATTGAAAAAATAAATATATGCATAGCTCATATTATGCTAAAATATTTTTTAAATATGTTGAATAAAAAAATTCACAATAAAGAAAAACGGGCAAATAATGTAATTGACAATTACATTCGTACATATTGTCGATTCAAAATAGATTAATGTTTTAATGTTACCTTGTTTTTCTCTTGTCAAATATATTTGTATTAGTAGGATAATAGTATATTATATAATGTTTTATTTTGTAATGTTTTTGTTTTTTTTTTCTTGTTAATAAAATATATTTGTATTAATGAGTTTTTTTATTCCAAATATTTGTATTCTCATCTAAGTAAAATTATTATACATGGTAGTGCAGATAAAATTTTAAAATTCCCGCAGTTGTACATTAGTTTTTTCAACATGTTCATAGATGACTCTGAACCTCTATCCTCGTAAAATACATTGACTTTCGAATCTCTCTATGTATATAGATATATTATCTCTGCTACCGACGGCTGAAAGGACGGTACAACGATGGCTCCAACACCACCGCTGCTGCCACCGTTACACTTCATATTCCAACAAGATGGGGCTCCACCTCATTGGCATAATGAAGTGCGTCGCTATCTAAATGAGGAACTCTCTCACCGCTGGATTGGGCGATATGCTGTACAGGACTTGGTATTGTTCAGCTGGCCTCCCAGGTCACCCGATCTTACGGTTTCCGATTTTTTTCTTTGGGGATACATTAAAGATATGGTCTACGGTCACCAATGCCAACAACATTGGGTGAACTGCGGGAACGCATTACTGCTGCTGTGTACAGCATCGATGGGGGCACATTGAAGCGTGTGTGGGCCGAACTGGACTACTGTTTAGACGTGTGTCGTGTGACGCGAGGAGCCCACATCGAACATTTGTGATGGTATAATTTAAAACTTGGACATTTTCCCTTTATTTTCATGTGTCATTTAATATTATATATGTAAAACTTTGTGAATTATATCTTTTTCGTACTCACTACCTAGAAACTAATGTTTCCCGCAGCCAACTCACAATCCCGAAAGGCCATATTCCCGTTATTGTTTTACTTCCGCGCACTAGTGTCTCAATGGAAACTACTTTGATCGAGTAGCTTAAAAGTGTTATTATATTTTTAATTTTTTTACACATTACAATAAATTTAATATAAGAACAAGATAATTGAGGAAAATTAGTTGAATGAATAAGAATTATCTAAATTAAATTAGAAATTTCATTACTAATTTTGACATTTTAATACTACTAACGCTATCTATTAGCAATTAAAAGAATGAAACGAAAATGAAGAGCATGGCGGTCATACTCTAAGCTGCACACATTAAAATAATATATTAGTATTATTATACAATGAAAACATTATTATTAATAATATTTTTTTCGAAGATTAACGATTTTCAAGCATCAAAAACCAATAATAATAAATAATTTATTAATAAATAATAAATTTGCCTACCATCAGTGCCATCTGTTGGAGAACAACAATCTGTCATTTGTCCAATATCAAAATAGAACATAACCTTAAATTTAAATTATCAGATATTACACCTACACTGACAATTAAACTATTAGTAAAATAGAGGCATGTTCCGGACATTATTGTTTATTTAAATATTTGGTAAGTACAACATACAACATGCGTTAGAACTTCTGCTTAATTTAGTTTATATTTTATTTACGTACTGAATTACAGGTGAATTAACAGATTTGCCATTATGGTAAGTTAAAAAAAGCGTTTATTCGTTGTCTCCGGCCTTAAAATTCGAGAGGCGTACAAGAAATATCAGAATCAGACATTTTGACAACTTTTAATTCTGAAAAAATATGCAAACAATAATGTTTCCGACATCAACAATTTACTTAACAACCGTTGCTATGAAATTACTGCTGTGCTATTTACTTGTATATTTGCGAATTTGGACAATTATCTTCACATTTATAATCTATTAATAATAATTTTGTTCGTTACAAAAAGTATTGTATAAACTTCTTGCGGGAAGACGTCACCCACGCATTCGCGCAAATGAAGCCCTGGCTCGCAAGCTCGCTCGTGCCTCAAATAAGCGCTCATGCGAGATGAGTGTCTTTCCGCACTTAGTATATAAATAACTATTTAAAACCCGATGATTCTTTTGTAGGCACCCTGTAAATAAACCGTTATCTTTGAAGTAAAAATTGAGGACTAGCTTGTTCCACAGAATTTATTTTATTAGAACAATGATCGTCATTATCAAGTTACATACAAATCGAAAGAATTAAATAAAATTGTAAATATACAAAGGGGTTGTTGGTTGTATAATGAGTGGTCTAAGAGTAAGGGTATACATTAAATATTAATGAAATACTAAATTTTGGGGTGTTTCTTACTTAGGTCATTGGTAACGGGTTTCTCAGAATTGTTGGCTTTATAGTTCTCATGTGCTTCAAATATATTTAAAAATGTACTTTTCTGTAGCAGGGTAAACTACATAGTTATTGGCCTGATAGTTATGGGACAGCCGAGTTTAAGACCCAATAATAAGAAAACTTTTTCGTTTAGTTAAATGTATGTATCACAGATGCCACTACTAATATTCGCTTGAAGTTAGTAGCTAGTTATTATGTATTTATCTTCAGGGTATGTTGTGCTGTTATAAGTCTACCTAGACGCCATCATTTTTTATCAATTTCTATGCATGTAGATTTACTGCTTTATAGTACTATGTATAAAGAGTATTTTTAGTACTTTTCATATGGTAAAGATTGGTTCCTTACTAAGATTACTGTTGATTACGACGTGTATAAACCTATCTTTTTCAAATTATTTTGATGTCCAATAAATGTCACATCTTAACCTTTATGAATGTATTATTGGACATATGTCCATTAACCACATTTTGATATAAAGTTCATGTCTTTATTTTAGTGAATTATACACTTAATTTTGTCATTTCGTATATACATAGTTAAATTATATTTACTCCTTACAGTTATTGGACGCATGTCCAATAACTACTTTTTTGGTGTCCAATAACTATTTAGTTTTTTATTTATTAATATTCAGGTCAAGTAATATGCCGAAGAAACACGATTATGATAAGAATAAACTCAAATTAGCAATACAAGAGGTGCTAGATGGATCTTTATATCGTAAAGTATCTGAAAAGTATGGAATACCAAAATCCACAATTGAATTTAAAATAAAAAATCCTGGGCACAAAGACACATGTGGACCAGCACCAGTTTTAAATACTGATGAAGAAAAAATGCTCTCTCATTGGATTCAAGATATGGCAAAAGAGGATTTCCTAGAAAAGGAGTGAGAATGAATTCGACAATAATTACTACAGTGATGATGATTGTACCTTATTAAACATGTATTTGGAAAGAAAGAACTAAGAACTTAAGATTGTAATAGAATATATTTAAATTACAAGAATTTTAAGCGTGTCCAATATCTATATTGCACATGTCCAATAACTGTAAAAAGTGTCCAATAACTATGAAAATTTGCTCTATGTATTTTATATATACAGTGTGTTAATTAAAAACCTGTCCATAGGCGTTTAACATGAGAAATCAGTTTTTCCTTGTGCAAAAGTTCCCAAATTATTTTAGACAAAAATTCTTCAAATAAATGTTGTAGAGAATTAAATTCTGAACCCGAATTAGTAATAACATTTTATTTTTGACATTTCATAACCGAGAAAATCAATTTTAAATTTTTATGGAGATAGCTGATTTATAGCGGTAGCCATGGAACTCAAACAAAATTACGAACAATTGTATGCCATCTTAACTGTCAAAAAAGTTTGTGTTTTGTGATTTTCGTTCAATAAAATATTTCTTTGAAAGTAAGGAACAGTTTTCTCATGAAGAAAAGCTTCAGATTATAAAATGGTGTACAAATTTTGTTTGAGTTGCATGGCTATCGCTATAAATCAACCCTCTTCAAAAAACTTTAAAATTGATTTTCTCGGCTATTAAATGTCAAAAATAAAATCTTATTACTAATTCTGGTGCAGAATTTAATTCTCTACAACATTTATTTGAAGTATTTTTGTCCAAAATAATTTGGGAACTTTTGCGCAAGGAAAAACTGATTTCCCATGTTAAACGCCTATGGCCAGGTTTTTAATTAACACACTGTATATATATATATATATATATATATATATATATATATATATATATATATATATATATATATATATATATATATATATAACCTGGCCATAGGCGTTTAACATGGGAAATCAGTTTTTCCTTGCGCAAAAGTTCCCAAATTATATTTACAAATAAAATTTATGTAACGAAAATAACTGCATTACTATTTTCTTGAAGGAGGAGGCAACATACAGTTAAATTTTCATTATAGAAAAATATACTTCGTAACAATGAATAAATTAAAATAAAAAATACTTATATGTCCAATAACTATATGGTTTACCCTATATGTAAAATTTGGAAATGTTCGTGATGTGCTATGTTTATAATTTTTTACAAATTTTTGATGTTCTCCATTTCTTGTTTTTATGGCTCTTCTACTTTCTACTTTGTCCTATGTGAAAACAACCACTGTCTAAATATTGTATTTGCCTGATAATGATCATGAAGTCGGGATAAATTGTCCTTCTAATAAAACAAATTCTGCGAACCAATTCAATTTTTATTTCACCCTTTTTTTAAATATATGTTTCACTGAGTGCCCACCATAAAATCAAGTAATATCATCTTTTTAAACAGTATCAATCATGATTTTTCAAATTTAACTAGTAAATATATAATAATTTTTAGACTTTCTTCCCATAAATTGACGATCAAGAAAGAACCAATAATTAAAACATCAAATGCAGAACCAATAATTGAGGGAAACAGAATTGTTGACCTAGAATACGTGATCAACAAAATTTTGACTTTGCAATATGATCATAAAAAAGTATGTACACGGAGAAAAATTAGTATTATAACAATGACAATATAGGTATAGTATAAAATATATCATTAAATGTACAATCATTATTATTAATTCTCACAATATTATATAGTATAAAGTACTGTATATTTTGTTCAAATTACTGTCAAAATATCGTAATATCATTATTGTTTAATTTAGTATAATTATATTTCAGTTAAATATATTGTATGGTATTATGTATAAATGCACAATATATTATAGTATTATTCATTATATTTTATAGTAAACATTTGGTATGGTTAAACCAACTATAACTGTATGGTAGAATTTACTAATAGCATAGTGCAACATTGCACCATGCTTTTAGTTTTTGTGCTTAGTTAGATCTCGCTGCCTTCTCATTTTGTTTATGAGGTGCCTTGTTTCATCTATCAGTGTAGTAGTGAAACAAAGAAATGAACGAAATAAACGAGCTTCTGGGTAAATGGGAACTGTCCCATTTGAAAGAACAATTTGAAGGTAAGATACTAATTATTCATATATCATTTGCATAGATATTTTATTATGTATATTGGATTAACGTACAATAATATTAAAAAAAATATGTTACATTCCCTCAATGCCTGTATTGCAGAAAACGGAATCAACAGTATTGATTTATTAATGGTACTAGAGGGTGAAAATCTGAAAGAATTAATACCAAAATTAGGAGAAAGAATTAAATTCGAACTAGAACGAAAAAAATATATCAATGATACTGTAATCGAAAATTCATTACAACAAAATATAATTGGCAGCGAAATCATATTTTACAATCAAAATGAAGGCAATAAACTGATTTTGCCACAGGTTGACGTAGCAACAGCATCTGATAGTCCAGGTTCATCTAGTACGTTTAATTTATATTCGTCAGCGTCATCAAGTTCCAATGAATCTCTTGTTGTTTCCGGTAAGTGATAAATATTTATTTATAAGGTAAAAAACTTGATATGAGAGAGTTACATATATTTCACTGCAGATACCACTACATTACCAATAAGTAATGATTTAAAGAAACGTCTAGAATCCGATTTAGAGGGACTAGAAATACTAGCTAGTTTCAAACAAAATTGTTTGTCCAGAAAAAAATTAGTGGAATTTTATAATTAATGCAGAATTTCGAGGAAGCGAGGATTTTAGGTAAATTAATAATAGTTATTACGGAATTTAACACGTTAACCGCCATATGTACCGCCAGCGGTACATAGTTTGAGTTTCGCCGTACGCCATGCCAATTTTCACAAGTCTTTCCTAAAATTGTTTCGTTAATATCTTCTGTATTTTTTATTCAAAATTCACGATTTTTTTTATTATATTCTTCTCATTGTGTTCTTTCTACTAGTATGATCAAATACGTTTGACCGCCGGCTGTCATTTGGCGTGGTAATAATACAATGATCTGTTCTACGCCACATGGACCGCCGGCTGTCATAACTACAGACGCAGATACTGCAGTTTTGACTTGTTTGAGTCAGTTTTTCACTGCGTATGTAATACTTGTGCAGTTAGTACATGTTTCGTGCTTTGAGTTGTTGCGTGAAATAAGTTATAAAAAATGGATTTGCCAAGTAGTTCCAGATTGAAAAAAAATCCTCTGAATAAACCATTAAGTGATGAAGAACTGAGACTAATTTTAGAAGAAGACATTGACATTTTACCTGGTGAAGATTTTGACAGTGATGACAGTGTAATTGACTGCAATGACTGCAATTACAAGCCTTCAGAAGACGACAGTACATCGGAATCTGGATCGTCATATACATCTGTAAGCTCAGTAGAAGACATGGATATGTTACCAGATTCTGGCACACTACAATCCTCTTCTCAACCTACAACATCTTCAGCTCCTACAAATGTAGTATTACAGTCTTCCTGCAACTGGCATGAAGTTTCTGGTACTTACTTGAAAAACTTTCCTGTAGTCTATAATGCATGTTGCAGTAATATAATTAATGAAAATATGTCACCAAGTGAATTTTACGGTCTGTTTGTCACAGATGAACTAATAGATCTCATGGTGGAAGAAACTAATAGAAATGCGCAACAAGTTTTAAGCAAAAGCAGACTCCCTCGATCAAGTAGATTTCTATTATGGAAACCATGCACGCGAGAAGAAATGCTACAGTTTATGGGTTTGCTCTTATGGATGGGATTAGTGAAATATCCTTCTATTGAAAGCTATTGGAGCAAAAACAAAAAATATAAAAACGAAATTGCACCAAACGTTATGCCTAGAAATAGATTTGAAATGAATTTAAGATTCTGGCACTTTTCGAATAATGAAGAAGCCCCTGAAAACGATCGTATTTTTAAAGTTCGGATACTATTAGAAATGCTTACGGCGAAATATAAAGAAATGATGAAACCGGAAGGAATACTTGCTGTTGATGAAAGCATGGTACCATTTAGAGGACGACTTAAATTTAGACAATATATACCAGGTAAAAAGCATAAATATGGGATCAAACTTTTTAAGTTATGCGATACTAAAGGTTACACATACAGTACCTTGATATATGAAGGGAAGCATGATACTGATTCAAAAGGATTAGCGGCACATATTGTATTGAATTTAGCTGAAAACTATTTGGATGAGGGTAGATTACTTGTGACAGATAATTTTTATACAAGTATACCATTTAGTTGAGAATTATTATTAAGAAATACGCACCTCGTTGGTACGCTCAGAAGGAGTCGAAAAGGAATACCTAAACATATAATTAAAAAGAAGTTAGCTAGGGGTGAAATAATTGGAAAAGAAAGCACAGAAGGAGTAGTTGTAGCAAAATGGAAGGACAAACGTGATATTCTAATGTTATCGACGATACACAATTTAGATAAAGAAAATACAGGAAAAAGAACAGGAAGAAAGAAGATATTGTTAAACCAAAATGCATAATCGACTATAATAGAGGAAAGTGTGGCATAGATTTATCTGATCAATTGGCGAGTTACTCAACACCAGTACGTAAATCACTTACATGGTACCATAAAGTCGCGACTGAATTACTATTTGGAACAACAATTGTAAATTCTTACATATTATATAAAAAATTTAATCCATTGAAGAGTACAAGTATCACACAATTTCGTGAACAAGTAATAGATTCTCTTCTCGATCCTGTTCAAACACGTACATCTTCAGAAAATATAAATATAAAACAACATACACTACAAGAGACGGAAGAGAAATGTAAACGGAACAGAAAAATCCGAAAACGTTGTGTGCAGTGTTACGAAAAAATTTCACTTCAGCAAGGATCTAAAAAATACCTATTTTACAGCGCTTTTATGTACCCAGCTGTTATGCGTACTACTAAATCCAAGCCATTTTACATAAACCATATCAGCTTTTCGTTTCAATACTTTTTCCACTAAATAAACATCGGAATGTTTTACTTTCTGTAATTCTTCAGTGTAAAATAATCCTTGAATAGATTGATTTTGATAATCCTTAAGCTCATATGTTATAGGATTAGTAAGTTTTACACTTGCAACTACAAATATTTCATTACTCCAGTTTGGTATATAACCTTTCTCAAAATCACCACGATGTTTGCTTATTCGCACATGGTCTCCAACCTTGAACTTTGTATTTTTTAAATTAACAATTTTGATGTGATTATAAGCTGAGCACAAAAGCTGTTTTTCATTACTTTTGGTGACATCAGTTGGTTTCATTTTAATTGTTTTATGTTTTGTATTATTATATTCGTACTTATTTACAATACTTTTCAAAATATTCAGCCACTTATAGGAGCCTTGAAAGCTAAATTCCTTCCACATTAATGATTTAAGCGTGCGGTTGTCACGTGCTTGCCTTTTTAATGCTAAATGTAGAATAATGATTGATACTGTATTTTTTCATTAATTTTTAGAAATTATTATTATAAAATTCTTTACCCATATCAGTATGCATGTTTTTTGGTATGCGATTGCTACGTTTAAAAATATTTTGCATTGCTTTTGAAACATCATCTCCCGTTTTACTTTTTACCGGTTCAACCCATACATATAGTATGTTCCGTAAATAAAAGTGAAGTAACGTAAACCTGGTTGCGGTTAACCGCGGTTACTGTAGTTTTATTTGCTTTAACAGAACGCATTACCGGCACGATCTTTGTTTGACATTTGAACCCCCTAACCTGCAATTTAAAAGATTTTTTGGGTGATACAATAACAATAACGTACGTTTAAATATATATGAAAATGTATGATGACAGTGATGCCAGTGATATTGAAAACTTCATGTTATTAGATAATTTAATATTTTCATCTGATAGTTCAGAATCAGATGATAATGAAAACTTTGGTAAGTTTAAAACTGTTCAACAATGATTTTCTTTTCATTATCATTATACTTTTCCAGCTCGACGAAGACCAAGAGTAAAGGATTTCATATTAACCGTTGTTCACCAATACACAGACAATGAATTTAGGCAAAATTTCAGAATGTCTATAAATGCGTTTAATTATGTTTTAAATGTAATAAGAGATGAAATATCATCATTAATAAATGATAAAGGTAGGCATACGATAAATGCCGAAACGCAACTTTTATTAGCTCTGTGGTATTTTGCAACTCCTGATTCATACAGGTATTAATAAAATATAATAGTCTGAAAAAATATAATAGCTTAATTTTGTATTTCAGATCAATATGCACTAAATTTAATGTAGGGAAAGCAACTGCACTGAGATCAGTAAGACGTGTAACTGATGCTCTTTTTGATATTAGTCCTCAGATAATAACTTGGCCCTCTGGAGAGTATGCCGCTGAAGTCATTAGAGGATTCGAAAATATGGGATTTCCATCTACTATTGGATGCATAGATGGTTGTTATATCCCCATACCATTGCCCAAAGAAAACGGCCAAGTATATATATGTAGGAACTTTTCCGGTGTTTTGATTGGGGTAGGGGAGGAGTCTCATGGCGGTTTCCGATTGGCTGAGGGCCAGTGTTTGAAAAACATTTTTAGTGACTTTATCATGTTACGAAAATCTAATTTTCCAGCTTTTCTACGATTAACAATACCAGGTGAAATATACAAAATAATAAAATCGACAGAATAAATACATTTTATTTTTGTAGTTCGTGTTCTCGCCGAACGTAGCGCTAGTGGCAATCAGCTGGCCTCGTGGGTGTCAAAGGGTTTTCCTTGGTGTCTTTCTCCGTGCCCTGGAGGTGGATTTGTGGTGATGATGTTCTCAGCGTCCATCAGAGGGGTGCATACGGCCTGTGGTTTGTGGTGGCGTCGCTCGGCAGACGTTGATGATCCCCCACGTGTGACTGGTAGGTTCTAAACATGTTTTGACGAAACAAAATGCATTTTTTCGTCCCGTTTCTTAGACAACCCCTCGATGCCTGGTGTATGGCCCCTCTCTGACCCGCTGTACGGCCCTCAGACGACTGCGAGGCCGTGGATCGCTGAGAAGATCGTGGACACGAAGACCGCTTGGCTGTGAAAACTGGCTGGCGACCTTGCCATGAGACATGAACAGGAAACGTGGAAGACCATAGGGAGATGAAAAATGTGACTTTGTCACACCCTTCGCCCACTTGACTATCGCCAAGTTGTCCATCACCCAGATGACCATCGCCAAGTCGCCCTCGCCCAGTTGACCAGGTTTCGTAATAAGTGTTTTGCTTTGTTTTGTATTATTCATTGGAAAAATTAAAATTATAATTAGTCAACTTTTGATCATGTGTTTTATAATTGAAGGGGGTGACAGAGCTAATCTCTCAGACAATCCTCATCCTACCACAGACGAGATTTCTTCAATCTTTGCTGAACCTCAAGAATCTGAACAAAACACAGCAATTGATTCAAATGTTGCATTGGGTGAAATTCATACTGAAAGCTCTCAACCTGGCCCAAGCGGTGTACAAAAATCACCACATGTAGTAAGACTATTGCCGAAAGCCCCGGCTCGCAAGAAAACTAATAGAGCTGACAAAAGAAAATGTAAATCAGCCGTTTTGACTGATACGCCAGTAAAAAATGAGATAGAAAAAAGGAAATTAGAACAAGAAGCAAAGAAGAGTAAGGTTAAACGAGATGTTTTCTCAGATAAAGGAAAAAAGAAGAAACTAAGGAAGGTATCTACAAGTGATGAAGAGAAAGAAAGTAATGAAGAATTTTGCCTTGTGTGTACGAACCCGTATTCGAAAAGCAGGTCCAGGGAAATTTGGATCCAGTGCCAAAAGTGTAAATTATGGGCACATGAAGATTGTACTCCAGGTTTACCAACTTACCTCTGTCATCACTGTGATTCAGATGATTCAGATTAAGACTTTCTAACAGTGCGCACAGTACTTGATAATTTGTTGATTATTAGTTTGGTACATCAAAAAGCTTTAGTTTCTAATTTTTGTTAAATAAGTTTTGTAGTTTTATTTTGTTTTCTATTTTTATTATAGAAGCTTATAAGAGATGTATCTGTCAAATGTGATTAATCATGATTAAAGAAGTGTTATATTTATTTATTTAATTTAATAACTTTTAACAATGAACATCAAACACTGTGACAATCAACCCCAAACACTGTGACAACCAACCCAGACACGGAGTATGTTGTCACAAAAATCTATTTTTACATAATTTAAATAATATGCTAATCTATAATTCCAATCTTAGTAATTTTTGCGCCTTTATTATGTCATATATATGTACTTTATATGTAGGTTTATATGAATTGATTCTAATGCAGGAATCACCTTTAAAATAAGGATAGTATAAAAATGTGACAACCATACCCGGTCTCCCCTACTTCTGAAAATAATGAAAAGAAACCAACAATAATATTGGATTATAATGCCACAAAGGGTGGTGTTGATAATGCGGACAAATTGATTAGAGAGTGCACCTGTGCTAGAACCACTAAACGTTGGCCTTACAGACTTTTCCAGAATATAATTGACATCTGTGCTTTAAACTCTTTTGTGATCTATACCCAGAAAAATCCAGGGTGGAAAAAACAAAGCTCCTGTCGAAGGCGTTTGTTTTTACTAAAACTTGGGGATGACCTTGCAAGAGGAAATATAGAAATTCGTGCAAACGATAATTCCCTCCATGGACATATCAAAGAAGCTATAAGAGATTGCGGAATGGAAATTCCTAGTCCCTCTCGTGTTGAAGTTGCATCTGAACCAAGAAAACGTGGTAGGTGTTACAAGTGTTCAAGGAAAGACGACAGAAAAAGCAAAATATTTTGCAAATATTGTAAAAAAATTGTATGTGAATCCCACAGAAAAAAAGTAACCACCGTAGCTTGCATTGATTGTGCATCTAAGGAATAGACCAATAATTCAATCCTGTTACTATAGATTTTTAATAATTAAATCCTTAATTTGGTAATTTAAGTTAATTTTTGTAATTTTTACTGGAAGGTTTTTTTTTAATATCTTATATACAATAAAGATTTTCAAGAACGGATTTACCATTATTTTGTAGAAGGGAAATGAATCTGAGGCCATACAGGAAGATAAAAAGCCGAATTCCGATGGGGGACCTTTGTGACCCCACTTCGGACTCTTCGTTAGTTTACAAGGCTTGAGCGTCCAAGGGTTAAATAAACAACAGTCAATTTTGATGACCTTTAGCAGTCAAGCTAATAATGTGGCTGAAGCCAGTTTTGTTATTGCCTGGAATATTTCTCGTGCAAAACGCCCGTATGGAGAGGGAGAGTTTATTAAAAAAAACTTGGAAGATGTACTTAAAGTTTTAGATCCAAATAATGCAGCATTGCACAAAGTTGTTTCGCAAATTCCCATCTCGAGACACACAACCGAACGACGCATAACTGCAATTAATACATCTCTTGAATATAATTTAAAAAATTATTTGAAGAACTGTAAGCTTAGCCCTTGACGAATCGACAGATATCACAGATCTTCCGCAATTGGCAGTTTTCATACGTTTTGTTTCACCTGACTTCGTTGTTAAAGAAGAATTATTAGATTTAGTAGCACTTCAAGAGTCAACCCGCGGTGTCGATATTAAAAATGCATTAGATTCCATAATGAAAACTTTTGATGTGCCTCTTAACCCATTGATGTCCAGCGTATGTTTAATCATACGAGAGAGACCTCTGTTGTTTTGATGTTAAAATTGTCTAACCTATTTGTAAGTTAGTATGCTCTGTACATTAGTTTGTTGTTTTGAACTTATTTATTCTAGTTATTAGTCAATAACTGGTATATTTGTTTATACATTCTATTTTTCGAAGAAGTTTTGCCCATAAACATTTTACTGCGTACAAAATGGGAACACGGTAAGTTGATATTACTATATTTTATATACAGTTTTGAAAACAATATTTATTTAATGATATTTATTTACAATGGTAATCGAAATATTTGCCGAATTATTTTCATCACAATAATTTGTTATTTACTGACAAATTTTGACAGATATTTGTAGCGTATGATAAATCATACGCTGGGAAAATCCGTATATTTCAAATCTAGTTTTCATTATTTAGGAAAAAGTATTACAATCCAGATGATCCCAGAGATGCTGAAGAAATAATGAATTATCTTGAGTCTCTATAATCTGATGATGAGATCACAAATAAAATTGACACATGTGATGCATTAGATCTGATTTTACTACCCCCATCAGATGGTGAAGATACTGACCAAGATGATGCCAAAAATGATGGAGAAGGTGAAACAAATTTTAGAGATCTCGGTAAAGGTGTACTTGCCCAGCCAATGGAGGTTACGACACGAAAGATCGCTAATAAAATTGCTATCAATGCTACTGTATTGTCTCGAACTACAAATTCGTCTTCTGATGATGACAGCGACAACGAGCCACTTTCAGAGAAAGCGAAAAGGCTAAAAACATCTAAAAAGAAAAATAGAAAAAGAAGTTGGACAAGAAAAGATTTGTTACCACGAGAAGGGAAGCTTGAAAACAGATCGAACATAGAATCTGCTATTGTTACAAAAATAAAAAATCTGATGTGGCCAGCACATAACCTCTCGCCGTATATTTTACCTGGCTGTATGCATAAAGCAAAGATTATTTTTATAAATACAAATAATATATTCATATAAATCTATGACGTATAAACTTCTTTATTATTCAATAATAGCATGTCTCAACATAAAGATATTTACCATAAATTATGTTACAATAAATTACAAAGTAGAGTTTACCATATATAAATATTAGGCTGGTAACAGCAATTTTCAATTCGAACAACTTTGTTTACTTTCTCTTCATATTCTTCTAGTAAAAACATTAATTTTGGGCGGTCTAAAATGTATATATCTGGATTGTGCATCTATTCTTATATATCTTCTTTTACATTTTATTTTTTCATACTTGTTATATCTAAATAACACTAATTCCTTTTAATAAAGTGACGGATAGATTGCACTCCGATTATTCTTATATCGATGTGTAATTTTGTCAATATTTACAACTTACTTGAGAAGAATTTGATAGCTTTTTCGCAATTCAAAATTACTCTAGTCTACAGTACTGGTGTACATTGTCCCATAATGTTTGAAACAAATTTAAGTCCTTCAACCAACTCCATAATAGTCACAGATCAAGAATTAAGGGATTCTCCAAATACATTTTTCTTTCATTACTCATTATTTCTGACACTGACATTTATCTGTCAGTTACAAATAATTTAAATTTGCAACTATTTTTCATGGCATCCTTTCGGTTGTAAAATTAATTACAACATTATTTTATATATTATATTCCTTTTATCTCTAAATCTATAAAATATGTATAAAAATATTTAAATGTATCAGAAAGAGAATTTATTTTTCTTTAATATTATCAAGAAAAATTTTCACAAAATAATATTTAGAAGATTTTTTTTCAAGAATCTTCTACTTCCGGTTGTCCAATTGTTACCAAAACCTTTTCAGATCTTCCCATGAATGTCCGATTGGGAAATACGTTGTTAAACAAATTTTAAGTCTTATAGTTTTTGAATAACCGTCCTTCCAACATCCCACACACACACATCCACACACACACACACACACACACACACACACACACACACACACACACACACACAGACATCATCGTAAAAATGTTAAAATCGGATTGTAGGGACCTTAAAACGTGCTTATTCAATAAAATCTGGATATGCGATTTTTAGCATGAATCCAATACCTCTCTTAGCGAGAGGTAAAAACGAACAGTTAAAACTAATAGATATTTTCAAATTGTTTTTTGACGATAATTTTATGCAGTATATTTGTAACGAATCACAAAAATATGCAGCATCTAAAGGTTTTCACGAATTTCGTCTTAGTAAAGAAGAACTTTACAAATATTTTGGAATATTGTTATTGAGTGGCTACTGTAAGGTACCTTTCAGACGAAATTTTTGGGAAACAAGATCCGACACTTTCAACAGTCTTGTAGCTTCAGCCATGTCAAGAAACCGTTTTGAATCCATTCATCGTTTTTTACATCTAAACGATAATTTAAAAATTGAGAAAAAAGATAAAATTTATAAAGTACGTCCATTAGTTGATCATCTGAATGTCGTTTTTCAAAACTGTGCAGAACCTTTGGGATCCTGGTTTTCTCTTGAAGCTATGGAACCATATTATGGACACCATTCAATGAAACAATTCATTCGCGGAAAGCCCATAAGGTATGGCTACAAATTTTGGTGCCTGTCCTTATCAACTGGTTATTTACTGAAATTTTTACCATACACTGGCGCTGGAGATAAACAACAAGTCTTGGATCAAGTGTTACGGAAAAACTTTGTTTAGGATATCTTCCAAATAATAGTACTTTATTTATTGATAATTATTTTAATTCATTACCATTGCTAGAAAATTTAAAAGAGAACAACATTATATGCGTTGGTACAATAAGAGCTGACCGAATAGAAAAAGCTCCTCTACGGGATTTGAAGAAGGAAAAAAGAGGATCGTATGATACGATAACTGATGAAAATTCTGGAATAGTACTAATAAAATGGCATGACAATAATCAAGTAACAATGGCCACAAATATGCAAAGCAGTACTATAAACTTTAAAAAGACTGCTTGCACTCGCTGGTGTAAACAAGAAAGAAAATATATTTCTGTAGATCAACCGTCCCTTGTAAATCTTTATAACAAAGGAATGGGTGGTGTAGACCTATTCGATAATATGAGAGGGTTGTACAGAATTAGTATAAGATCTAATAAATGGTACTGGCCATTGATTCGATTCTGCATAAATGGCGCGATTGTAAATATGTGGTATATTTACAGACATATTGAACCAAACATAAAACTTTTAGAATTTGTAAGACGAATTGTTTTGTCCATTCTTGCAAATCCTGATAAGCCATCAGTAACGGGACCAAAACCAAAAACTAAAAAACAAATTTTAGAAGAAGTACGATACGACAGAAAAGAACATTGGATTGTGAAAATTGAAACTCAAAGACGTTGTGGTTACTGTGGAAAGTGTACTATGTTCATATGTGAAAAATGTAACTTTGGACTGCACCCTGATAATTGTTTTAAACTTTTTCATACTAGAAATTAATTGCATGTATCTTCCCAGCGTATGATTTATCATACGTTATAAAAAACGTATTTAGAATAAAATTTTAATTTTGAACACTATGTTTTTGTCAAATATACTTTGTCACCAGCAACATAATGACAGGCAAATAAAAATAAAAAATTCGGGGTTAATAAACTTGTAAGCATTGTAACTGATGGAGTTCCAGCAATGCTGGGTAAAAAATCGGTCTTATTGGGCTTTTAAGAGATGATTCTCAAATTCCACAATTCATACCGATTCACTGCATAATTCACCGAGAACATCTCGTTACAAAATATTTAAAATATCCTGATGTTATGAAAACAGTGTTACACATTGTAAATTACATTCGCACCAATGCAAAAAATCATCGACAATTTAAAAATTTCCTTGAAGAATTAAAGGACGAAGAACTTCCAAATGACATTAATTTCTTTTGCATTGTTAGATGATTATCTAGCTACAACTTATTAAATCGTTTTGTAGATTTGTTTGATCCGATAACTGCATTTCTAAAAGAAAATGAAATAACCTATTTAGAATTAGACGATGACGAGTGGTTACAAGACTTAATGTTTTTGACTGATGTCATGGAACATTTGCAAACACTGAATTTACAATTGCAGGGGAAACATAAAACAATATCTGACCTCTCGCAATGTATATTTAGTTTTCAAACTAAATTACAAAAGGACATTAAAAATAAAACATTTTGTCATTTTCCTCGAATTAAAAAAAAAAGTTCCAATATTAAACAAGAAAAACTCAACGGGTATATAAAAAAGCTAGAAGGAATATTGACGGAATTCCAAAATAGATTTCAAGACTTGAAATATTTTAAACCGTTTCTTAATTTTTTTCTGAATCCATTTGAAATTAACATAATTCAAGGTTAGTTTTCCATTTCCAATATAATTATGACCCAAAAAACATCTGGAGAATTAGAATTAATAGAGATGCAAGAATATCAAGCTCTACAATTAAAATACAAGTCGACGTCGATTACTGAATTTTGGAAATTTGTACCAGAATCGAAGTATCCTGAATTAAAAAGGCTGCTTGTCGAATTATTTCAATATTCGGAACAAAGTACTTATGTGAATCATTTTATTCCACTTTAAAATTCGTGAAATCCAAACACCGATCAGTATTAACTAACCAGCATCTCAAAGAATATTTAAATTCAATACACATATTTTGTACTTTTAATTATGTTTTCAATAAATATAATTTCTGTAAAAAAAAAATTTTTAATACCTTTTTTGCATACCTTTTAAATACGTAATTGCGGCCCGCAAAAATTTCAAATTTTGAAAAATGGCTCGGACTATCAAGGAGCTTGGCCACCGCTGTTATATTACTCACGGGAATATTTTTCCACAAATTTCGTTAAGCTTCCAGCACTAGCGGCCGAAATATATGATGGATATAAACCTGATGAAAAACAACTCGAAAGAGTTGTAGTCAGAGAAGAGATTTCATATTACGCCACAGCAATGCTATGGTTAAAGTCGCTCGACGTGAAGGCAAAGCAAGGAAACCAAGCGCTAACTAGTGCTGAAAAAGACATCAGAAAAGCTACGTATGATGATGAATTCAACATACCTCAGCCACTCTACGCATATCTCAAAGAGATCGGATCGTACACTGACCAGATGTGGAAAGAAACAGAACTAAACATTCCTCCACTGCCAGTAGCTACAGCTCAAAATTTCGGAGGGTATCATGCGAACGAGATTAATTCTGATACACACACGATGTTCGAAGAAATACCATCACTTGGTATAGCAGGAGATATGGTCATGGCACTGTGCTCAGCGCAAAATGAACCGACTCCAAATTTTCACATCGGAAAACCGGCAAACACAAATTTTACAAACAATTTAGTCGGAAAATTCTCACCAATAGGTTTTCGAAGATCTGAGATTTCGCAACGTCTCGCAGGGTTCGGAATTACTAATACAGAATTCAGTGAATTTGTCAAGGATACGAGGTTTAACCTCAATTATCTGCGCAATTTATCTGATATTATTGGTAAGTTTGAAACTTACAGAAACGAAAAAGTGAAATTCGCTAGTCTAACGAAGGCAGGAGGAGAGAAACACAAGTCATCAAGACTAGACCAAGCGAAACGCTCGTGCCAGAAAGTTGGACAAATAGGAATGTCCAAATTTCTGGTTCGAGCATTTCGCTATACTACAATTACAAATGAGAGAGGAAGATTTAAAAGAATACTCAACTTGTGCACAATTACTACATTATAAAAATGTACCATTTGCATCGGTAACAATGTTGGAATTTTTTAAAAAAATTAGATGACATTGGTTACAAAAGAACATACGGACTGGAGGAATTTATTCACACAACCGTTGATTCCAGAAAACGAAAATTATATGAAAATGTATTGCAACCAAAACAATTAAAAATAAGAAATGTAATTAATGACGAAAAAAGAAATTATTTCCTTTTCATGATGGATTACATGAATATACAAGATAAAGCATATTTTGAGACTATTTTAATGCTACACAAACTAATGAAAAACAAACAAAGTCTAAACGAAATAAAAAATAATTTTGTAAGGCCACAACACAGAAGTACATATTTTTTTGCTACTAAATGTACCTAATTTTTTATTGTTTCTAAATAATATTACAATACTATTTTTGTATTTTTTTGTGAAATAAATAGTTTATTTCAATTTATTTTATATATTTTATTTTCTCCACTATTTAATAACAGGGTTCCAAGTGCAATAAATAGAACTATGTTGTGAAATAAAATACGAAATTTATAATTAACATGGTTCCAATTTACTATTAGATTCCTAAATATAAGTAAAATGATTTAAAGGAATATATAATAGAGAAATCATAAATATGAATACCATATTTTAAGTATGCCAATTTATCTCTTTATATACCAATAAACACGTATGTGAAGAAAGTTTCTCAGTTTAAATGCATTTATTGGAAAACATTAATATTGTCTATTACAACCTTGTTATTTTTAGGTTGCAAAATGTATTACTCGTATTTATAAATGTATTAGTATTATTTTCCATTCATAAAATATTTATTTTATTTAGCTGATTTTGAGCATGCGCCTAACGGATAAATTTTCAGAGTTGACTGAAACAGTCTGGTCACCGACTTGTGCTAGTTCATTTAGCGTTACCCAGGGTGCACCACGAGGAGGCGAACTAGCTCTACACCCCATGTTCACCATAAATGACTGCTTTGGATGTGAGCAGAAATTTGAAACATACATATGCACATTTTTTAGAATATGTGCGAAACGTGCTGCTATTTTAAAAAATAATCTAAAAGCGTTGGATATGAAATATTCAGCACTTAACACGTTTACTACCGGAGTGCTTTTTATTATATTTTACGTCAGGGCCGGGCGGTATATTCCATATTGGGCAAAAAAATCATTTTTTAGGCCATATTGCGCAGAGGTAGATATCCATGAATATTGAAGTCTTACGAAAGAAATGTTACAATATTTATCACCTATGCGAAGAAAATCGTGGAAATGTGTCTCGGTCATATTGACCAAGTCGGCGCCGTATGGAAGATAATGAACGTCCACGCCGGCGTGGTCATCTTCTCGGTCCACAGATAGAAACAGCTGATAGCTTAGTCTAAACTACTTGTTTGTTTTGTTTACATCTTGCGTGTATAATTATGTCGAGATATAAAAATATGGCCAGAAAACGACCACTTACTAATCAGGAACTTTTTGAGATTTTGAATAATTCTGACTTAGATGATATGTGATGTTATTTTGCATAAAAAAAAACAAAGCTTTATACAATATTTTCCCCTGAAATAGGTGATGGTATCGAAGATGAACACATTTTAGAAATGAGTAAGGAGCTAGCGGCAAGTTCCAGTGACGGCGAAATAAATGAGGCCCTACAGGATATTGACACTGACCAATATGAACTAACACAGCTCGAGAATGTAGTTTTTGGGGAGAATGCAGATGATGTTGAGACTGCAGAAATACAAGATCCTGATAGTGAAGGAAATAGCGAAGAAGCAGAACTATCCTCTGATTCCGGAGATGACAGAACTCCAGTTACGCGCCAAAATATTGACGGCCATGAATGGAAAGCACCCCAAGGTAAGCAGCCAGTTCTTACTCCTTTCACAAAAGAATCAGGAATAAAAAAATCTGTCAGAGCTTCTAGTTGATCAGGAACCTTTGAGTTCTACTCTGCGCTGGTTGATGATAATATATTTGAGTATAATGTCGAGCAAACTAATCTTTATGCCACGCAAACTATTGTGAATGGGAAAGATGTTACATCTCAAGCGAGAGTACACAATTGGTATCCGATAGATATCTACGAGATGAAGCGTTTTTTTTTTTTTTGGATTGGTTATTTATATAGGTATAGTTCGTCTACCAAAACTATCAGATTATTGGAGCAAAGAATCTATGTTTAAAAACGAATTTGCTCCTACTGCAATGCCCAGGAACAAGTTTGAATTGCTCTTGAGAATGGTTCACTTTGCAGATAACGAAAACAATCCCCTAAATAACAGGCTCCACAAGGTTCAGGGTTTGTTAGATAAAGTGGTCCATAATTTTCAGACGGCACTCGATCCTGGAGAAACAATATGCATCGATGTATCACTAATACCATTTTTCGTGGCCGGGTAATCATGCGCCAATATTTAAAAGGAAAACGCCATAAATATGGCATCAAAGTGTTCAAACTCTGTTGTAATGGAGGCTATACTTATAACTTAGAAATTTACACCGGCAAAAATCGATCAAAAACGAACAACCCCACCTAAAGTAGTGATGAAACTAGCAGAGCCATTGCTGGATTCCGGTAGAACCATGATCACGGATAATTGCTATGCTAGTCTATCATTAGCAGAACAGTTGCTGGATAGGCACCTTAACCTGCATAGGAAACCCGCGCGAAGTAACAAATAAAAAACTTAAGACCGGAGAGTATATTGCAAAAGAAAATCGTAAGGGAATCACTATACTTTCTTGGAGAGATAAGCGTTACGTGCTGATGCTCTCTACAAAGCACTCAGATTCTCAAGTTGAACTACGAAATCGCCGGGGACAAACAAAGATAAAACCCGAAGTGATACTTACTTACAACGAAGGAAAATCGCCTGTTGATCAATCAGATCAAGTGACAGCGTACCAATCACCACTTAGAAAAACTATAAAGTGGTATCGAAAACTGGCGTTTGAGTTTTTTCTGAATACCGCTATGGTAAATTCTTGGTTAATATATAAAAAAGTTGAAGATGAGGGCATTCTTGAATTTCGAAAATCACTTGCCTATGCTTTATGCAATTCGCGCCCTTTTCCAGCAGAAGTTGAAGTCGTTACGCCAAACAGAAATCGTCGTCCTCGTCACGAAATGTCCGTAAGAGAGGTCCAGAAACGAAAACCGTGTCAGACGTGTTACGAGACAGCAAAAAAAGTCATGGCTGGCGAGTAGCAGGGAATTTAAAGAGGATTCGTACTTACTGCGCAGGATGCGAAGGAGAGCCTCATCTCTGCATTGATTGTTTCAACAAAAAACATCGTTATGGTGCTGAGTGATATCTTATAATATAAAATTCAGAATTTGTATTTTTGTTAAAAAAATATGTTTTTTTTACGTTTTGCTATAATAAAAAGCGTAGGTATTATATCTTTGATGAAGTTCTCCAGTTTAGTATACATGTTGATATTAGGAGTAGTAGAGGAAGTAATAAGTATACTAATATTGAATAATTTTTTATAAATTTTTATTATTCATTCCTATGGTGCGATCGATTTCGGGAAATTAATTCCCATCATCAGGCATTACCAGCTGAAAAATTATATAGGTATTATATTTGACACTTTTATTTGCTATTTCTTGGCCATTAAATTTGTACGCAAGAAACTGGCACTGCGCGGCGTGTCTTCCAGGGCGGCTCGGTCACTATGCCCGGTCAAAACCATTAGATGCCGAGAATCTGGCGTGTGGGACGCAAAAAACTGACTCGGTCATATTGACCGAGCCGGCGTGGCGAACAAAAAAATTTGTCGGTAATATAGAACGAGTCGGCCTGGGCGAAAGCATTTTTTTCGGTCATATTGACCGAGACGGCAGTCAACGTGTTAAAAAATACTGCGAAACAAGATGGGTTGAAAGGCATGAAGCTATTCCTTTATTTTGTGATTCTTTTTTTTTAACAGTCACTTGACTTGAAGAAATTATTCATCAAAAGGACGGCGATTCGGGAAAAGCACTCTCACTACATCGCGCAATACATACATACATATATATATATATATATATATATATATATATATATATATATATATATATATATATATATATATATATATATATATATATATTTAATTGGTTTAAAAATCGCAGAAAAACTTTTAAGTTTAACTTATCGTGTTTCGCAATATTTGCAATCAGAAAATATTGATGTAATTATGGCTTTAAATAAAATACACGAAACCTCAAATATATTGAAAAATATGCTGAATAATGTAAAAAAAGAGTTTAAAATTATATTTGAGGACGTGACGTCAACAGCTGAAAATCTTGGTGTAGAAGTATCAATGTCACGTATAGTTGAAATACAAAAATATCGAAAAAAATACAATAAAACTGTTCCTACAAATTACTACAGAACTTCATTATTCATACCGATATTAGAGGATTTATTATCTTCCCTTCATGGCGATTTTTGGAAAAAAAGGCGTTGTACAAACTCTTGAATAATTCCTTCTAATGTAGTAAATAAAACTTTTTTGAATATAAAGTTTGCTATTGATTTTTATGAAAGTAATCTAATTAATTATAACTATTCCTTAATTGAAGCAGAATATAATACTTGGAAATACAATTGGCAAAATATTGAAAATAAACCGAAAATTGCGTTAGAAGCACTAAAAGAATGTAATAAAGATTTTTATCCAAATATACGTATACTTCTTTTGATATTAGTTACCCCGCCAGTAAGTACAGCTCAAGTAGAAAGAACATTTTCAACACTCAAAAGACTGAAAACTTTACAAGAAATAAAATAGGTGAAGAACGACTTACAGGCTTAACTTTATTATCTGTACATAGAGATATATACATAGATATAGAAGAAATTATAAATATTTTTGCAAGGAAAAAACGAAAACTAGATTTTGTTACATAATTAAATATTACCACATATACTTAATTAATATGATGTACTTTTAGTTATAATATATATTATATATCTGTACTTTAAGATTTTTTGTACAACCTGGGCCCCCTCCGAAATATCTCTATATACGCCACTGGCTAGGGCAGGGGTCGGCAACTCGCGAGCCGCTTGTGGCCCTTTAGTAACATACCTGCGGCTCTTGAAAATGAATAACAAATCCATATTTTTGATTTTTATTATTAGCAAATAGTGTTCATAAATAAATATGTTCTTCGCGCAATTCGCAAGTTAAATTTTATGTGCGGAATTTGTAACACTGGCACCGTCTACTAACCTTATTTGGTAATAAAATCAAATCTTACTCCCTCCATACATCACGCAGTTCGAAAGTAAATCGCATGTGAATATCTACGTTGTTTAAAATTGAGAGCTCCAATTCATTAATGGCAACAAAGAAAAAACAACGAAAAATTCAGGACAAATACCGCCAATTAAAATCGAATGGACAGAAAATTATGCTTTTGGGCAAACCTCCATGGGTCTTCCAACATGTCTAATTTGTAATGAAAAGTTATCAAACAACAAGAAATCAAATATTGAACGTCACTTTGCAACAAAATACGACATATTTGCTAAAAAAAATCCTTCTGGCGATGAAAGAAAAAAGCAGTTATGGAATTACTATTACAGCGAAAAATGGAGCAGTCATCTTTGAAATTAATCAGCTGGGCACAATCTTCAAGCAATGTCACCGCGGCTAGTTTTTCAGTGACTCATGAGATTGCTAAACATGGAAAACCTTTTACTGTTAGGGAATACATTAAAAAATGATTTTTGAATATGGCTGAGCATCTCTTCTGTGATCTAAAAAATAAAAACAATATAATTAAAAAAATACTTGAATACTAGAAATGAATTCGCAAATGGTGGAAAGTACGAACCAGTCCATTTTCTGTTTAACTTTCGTTCAACGTTTACGTTTGCTCCGTTTGTTCTCCAAATGATAAAAACTGTATTTTTCAATAAAAGCAGCATGCCTTTAGTGAAGTGTAGTATCATGGGTTGTCAGCAGGCGCGTAGCTAAGGGTGGCAAAGGTGTGCAAAGTACACGGGCGCAACGAAATAGGGGCGCCCGGAGATAGGCGCTCACGCAAAAAAAATGTCAAGTTTTTATTCTTAACTCGATGGTTTATTCTCAATCACAGAATAATTTTTATTTTTTATATTCTACCTACATAATTTTATTAATATCATTAATCATTAACTTTTCATACCAATGTTACCATTCAGAAATGATTATAATAAGAGATGTAAATTTTGAAGAACAATGAAAGTGCTTGTTTTGAGGCTACGCGCTGCCGTTGCGGCCTGCTACGGAATTAAATAATTCTGTTATTTTGTAAGGTGTATGGCGAGGGGTGCTATGCAGAGAGGACGCTTCTGACGCTAGAAAAATTAAGTACATGTTACAGAATCGCTTCACATCGTCGATCGTGCTGCCATCGCTTGCGGACAATTATATTTTTGTCTAACTTATCGGTTCATGGGATAGTGGGTATTTGGTTTATCGTATTTGTTATTCTGCTACTAGTATTTTTGAATGTTTTGGAAGCAACAGAATGTTATAACTATATTTATTAATACATAGTTCGGTAAAACCATATACGTATTAGAAAATATACCGCTAATGCTTGTATTCTGACAATGAGCGGTGGGCATGGTCAGCAAAGAGAGACGACAATATTGATGCTCTATCTCGCAGTGTACCTTTTTTAAATGTGCGCATGCTCGGACACCTCATTTCTATTGGCTATATACTCTAGTTGTATTTTTGGCGCCTGGCGGTAATTTGAAGAAAAATTCTTTGTCACTTGTCTTTCAACCTCCACGTGTTTGAGTTTTGTTTGATTTTGTTCTTGTGTGAAGACAAATGGCTATTCGAAAGTGTTATTTGTGTAGTGCAAAAAGTCCAGCAGTTACTCTGCATTCGTAAGTGTTATTAAACAATATTAGTATTGATATTTGTTTTTAACTGTGTTTTATTTATGTTATAGTTTTCCAAAGAACGTTGAAGAAAGTAAATTACAAAAGAAAAAGTTTTTATTTTTTTCGATGCTTGCCATATGATAAAGTTAATAAGAAATTGCTTAGGAGACAAAGGCATAATAATAGACGGGGAAAAGAAAAAAGTGTTATGGAACCATATATCGAAAATAAATAGCATTCAAGAGGAAGAACGGTTACATTTAGGGTGTAAATTAACAAGGAAACATGTATTATATGACAACAACCGTATGAACGTGAAAATTGCAGCCCAAACATTATCACAGAGTGTGAGTAGCGCTTTGATTTATTTAAAAGAATCGAAATATTGCCCCGAAATTTTCGACGACTGCGACAGTACATCTTTTTTTTGTAAAATTTTTAATGACATTTTTGATTTACTTAATACAAAATCGAAATATTCGAAATTTGTGTTAAATAAAGAATCTATAGAAGAGATCACGAGTAACATACAAAAATATATTGAATATATATATAACCTTACTGAACCGTCGGGAATAAAAATGATAGAAGGATGTCGAAAGACTGGATTTTTAGGTCTGATAATTGACTTAAAAAATATGATAAATTTATTTACCCAAATGAAAGAAAAATTGGAATATTTTTTGACCTTCAAGGTTAGCCAAGATCCATTGGAGACCTTTTTCAGTGCAATACGCAGTCGTGGGGGATGGAACAACAATCCTAACTGCAAACAATTTGAAACTGCTTTTAAAAGGTTGTTGGTAAAGAACGAAATTAAAATATTTAGCAATACAAATTGCATTGCAGACGGCGTTGACATTTTGAATGTCAGTTCAAAAAAAGAAAATTTAAAAAATCCAATTGCCGGTGAAGACACTGCTTCAATTGATTTGTTTGACCATGATTACATGAACACAATATGGCAAATAAATAGTTATGTTGAAGATGTCGTTCAATATATAGCAGGGTATATTGTAAAAAAAATTGAAAGAATGAAAATTTGCTCATTTTGTTTTACACAACTATTGTCAAAAGAAGAAAATTGCAGACTTATTAAAAATAAGAACTGGGCAAACTTTTTATATCCTTCGGAGGATGTAATATTGATATGCAAGGCAGGGGAAAGGGTTTTAAGGGAAAATATGGAAAATTTGTACAAAAAAAACAGTATAAAACTTTTATCAACGAAAACATTTAATGCAGTTGCATATAATGTTTTTAATTCGAAATTTTTTATAGATCACCTTAAAGAACAAGATTATATCGACAACCACAAATCCCAATTAATAAAACACATAATTGAAATATTTTTTAAAATTAGAATTTTTCATGAAACTAAAATGGTTTCTCAGAAGCACGACTTTATCAGAAATAAATATAACAGACTCATTATATTTAAAAATCAATGAAAATCTAGCGTATTTCTTAAATTGTAATCAATGATAAATAAAATATTAAACAATATTAATGTATTCTAGCCCATCTTCCTTTAATGTTCCTCGCATGTTTACTTTTTCGTTATTTTTATTGTTTGTAATTCTATATTTTCAAGGTTTTTTTTTGTATTTCAATATTTTGCATAATCCTTTAATTAGAACTTTTATTTCTTTTGTACTAATTGTTAATAAATATTTAAAAAAAAAATCTTTGTTGATGAAATGTATATGAATATATAAGTTAAATACAAATGATAAAACCGTCATAATTTATTTCAATTTATTTTGTAAATTATAATTTAAATTTTGTATAAAATATTCCATTTTAATAAACGAAATAAAATTATAAAATAAATATCTCGTCGTTTTTTGAACATAATTTAGAATATATTATTTGTTGAGAACAAAATTACATTCAAACATTCGCGGTTTATCATTAGAGTTCAACATTTTGTTTTAACCAATAGAATATTCAGACTTCGAACATGCGCAAATTGAAAAAAGGGACAGATTGAGATAGAAACATATATCTCTGCACTCTGATGTTGACCACGCTGAGAAGGTAGCATCAGCGGTATATTTTCTAATACGTATATGGGTAAAACCCAAGTATACGGTCCCAGCCGCCATCTTGAAAATTAGAATATTAGAAATGTTAATGTACTTGGAACGAAATAGGTAGTAAATTAAGGCGGTAAATTTGAAAAATAACGTATTTCAAATTATTTTAAAAAAACATCTAGTAACCTAAAAATACTCCGCTTCACACTGTGCTTAATATAACATCCTTAACTTTTTAGGGGTGGCAAGAACTACATTTAACGTGGTTTTAACTGGTATGAAGGAGAATCTGGAATTTAATGTTGGACAAAAATTAGTTCTATTTTCTGATGGACCCTGTAACCCTATATAGTAAATAATTTATTATTGCAATAATTCTACATTTAAAATAAATTTGAAAGCTTGTACTTAATGAATATACCGCTAGTGCTAGTGGCGCTATATACCGGAAGCTAGAACATTTAAAATATAACACGTCATAACACGTAGCCTACCTCTTTCTATGTATATTGGCATTACACAACTGGGACCTTCAGACCTTATACTAAAGTTTTAGTACATTTTATTAAAAAATAAACGTAATAATTTCTGTGGTGATAAGTGAACTGTTTTTTTTTAGCAGGTATACTATTTAAAATAATTCTGGTAAGTTAATTAATAGAAATTCAAATTCACTTACTTATTTTGAAAAAAATAAATCATTGTAGACATAAAGATGGAAAAGAAAAAGGAAAGTGGAGCAGCGGGTAGAAAAAGGAGGGAAGTAATGAAAAGTAAATTGGAAAAATTGCCTAAATTAGACAGCTTTCTTTTGAAAAATGTAATAGCACCAGAAAAGATTCCAAAAGATGCATGCGATGATAAAACTATTAAAATGAAAGAAATATCAATAACTGAAATGGACCCAGAAATAAGCCCCTCAACTTCCACGTTTCAACAAATCCCTGCTACTCCTGATTCAGAAATTGATTTTAATATGGAAATGAAAAACACGGAACATCCCACCGATAGAGGGAATTTCAACAAAATAATAACAACAATAAAACACTTCATTATTAAGAATGGTCCTTGTCAGCCAACCGGAATAAAAGCATTTTTTAAAGAAAAAATTTGCCTCGCAGCAACCTTGTTTTTAACCATTCCTGTAACGGTAGCTTCAGCCGAGAGATCTTTCTCAAAATTGAGATTAATAAAGAGTTATTTAAGAAGTACCATGAGCAAAACTAGATTGAGTAATTTAAGTATTATTTCAATCGAAAACAAAATAGTCAGAACTTTAGACATTGAAAAAATAATTGATACTTTTGCTAATTATAAAATCAGAAAAGTACAAATATAATACAACTAGCTGATACCCGCGGGTTTCGCTTTTAGAGTTAATTTGCCTAGCGGTTATTCTTTTACTTTTATATAGGTATATAAGATAAACTTATTATAAAACATGTGTATACATACCTACCGAATTTGGTAAACTTAACTATTTAAATAAAATAAGTTTAAAATAATGTTTTTTTTTTCATTTTATTTAAATTAAAATTTGAAAAGCAAGGGGCGCAAATGAAAAATTGCACACGGGCGCAAAAAAGCTAGCTACGCCACTGGTTGTCAGGCTACCGGTACAGTGAATATTTATTGTTCTTATTATAAATTAGTATGTTATTGTCAACTATTTCTTTTCTTTGTACAGGTGTACACCAGCATGGCTTTCCTAATCCGGAGAAGGAGCTGGAGAGTTTCACCAAGTGAGTAGATATCTTGGACATGGAGGAGTTACGTTCGATGGATATGTACAAAGTGTACACTAACAGACGTGTATGTTCTGCCCATTTCGATACCAAGCTTGTCCTGGAAATCTAAAACTGCACTGCAATGCTTTGCCTACTCTCCAATCATCAGGTATATTAAAGTTTTTATATATTAGAAATTTCAATTAAATTTATTTTCAGTACTATAAACAATGAATTTTGATTTATATATTTCATACAACAAACACAAAATAAATCATGTCCTTTACATATAGGTAACTGATAATTGTATTTTCTTTTTGTTGCAGAAAGCCCGAGTTCCTCCCAGGCTAATCCAGTAAATGCTTCATTTTCGCAGTAGATGGAAGGAGGTAATACATTATTTTTTACTACAAATTGTTGTATTTATTACTCATATTGTCCATGCTATGAATATTCCAACTCTACAACAGTTCAAAAATTCTTGGAATAAAGGTTTGGAAATATTCTGTCATATTGTCCATGCTATAAATATTCCAACTGTACAGCAGTTTAAAAATTCTTGAAATTAAAGTTTGTAAATTTTGCATATTCATTCAATTGTATAAAATTTTGTAATCCTGGTATAACTAATATTTCGTATATAAATTGTATGATTGAAAACTTCTGGTGATGTTGTAAGAGCCGAAATATTCATCAAGTAACTAAATAATTGATTAAATCACTGATAAGCTAATAAAAATTTATTCTTTATTACAATACCGCAGCCATTATCATCTTCTGTTGCTGATACACCATTATCATCTTTTGATGCTAATACACGAGTTTCCTCGCCGATCACAAGCAATGGTAAATATATGTATTTGAAGTACGCAATTAATTGAAATATTTAAAAATAAAAGTATTTTGTATTTTTAGGTCAAATACTTTTCACAATTATTTTTTATTTTATTATATTAAAATACTATTATTTGTATGAAATACTAATTTTCAATATTTGAAACACATTTTTTTTTTAATACAAACCTTCCGTCGTGTATGGTGGTGTAGTCTGTTTAAAATTTTGGCGCAAGTATAACTGGATACTGGCGTCAATAAGTAATTGTTCGCCGCCCTCAAGCATCAAGTTCGGAGACTGGCTCCCCTACATCGATTATGTTGCTTGATGTTCGATGAAATGAGCATTTCAGCGAATCTGCAATATAATCAGGGATTGGATAAAATCGAAGGTTTCGTAGATGATGGAGTTGTGAGAACCGGATATTTTACGAACCACGCATTGGTTTTTATGGTGCGAAGCATCATGAAACAGTGGAAGCAGCCAGTTGCTTTCACCTTTAATAAAAGTGGTGCCAGCACAGATACTCTGAAGACGCAAGTTAAAAATATAATCGCCACTCTACAAGACGCTGGTCTAACGGTTATGTGTACTGTGTGTGACCAGGCATCATGCAATATGAGTGCGATTAATGGCCTCGTACAAGAAACGAGAGACGTGTACAGGCGTAAAGGCGAGGAACCGAAACATTGGCACTTTGAGGTGAACGGGCAAATTGTGATGCCTATATTTGATGTGCCCCACATGATGAAGGGCCTAAGAAATAATTTCCAAAAAAAAAATATCACGTGCAATATAAACGGCGAGAAAATTACCGGACAGTGGCAGCATATTCTTGAATTGTACAAATATGACCAAGAAGAAGACGTTGGGAATTTAAGGCAAGGCCCAAAATTGACGGAACGTCATGTTCATTTACCCAATTCAGGGCATAAAATGAAATTAAAGTATTGCACCCAGGTCCTCAACCAGCGAGTAGCAGCTTCAATGAACCAAGTGGCGAAAACCAAAAGTATGTTATGTATTTATTTGTTTATTTATTTATTGCATGCGCCTTCATACTTCATACAACATTTTTCATTTGGTCTCTCAAATTTTATTTTGGGTCCATCGATATTAATAGTATGTTTCTCTTTTGCAGGAATCAGCGAAAATGCCACCGAAACAGCTCGATTGATTGCTTTTTTAGACTTGTTCGATTCATTGAACAACTTCAAGAGAACAAGAACTGATGGAAAACCGATGAGTTGTTTTAGCAGCTGACTCAGAGCACTGGGAATTTTGAATTCGGGCTGTACAAATCCTTGAATCCATAAAATTTAGCACCGGCGATGACAAAAAATTCAGTCCTCTCCCTCTGTAATACGAGGGGCAAGTAAAAAATAAGGTTCCCAACGCTGTACACTCGCCGCCCGAGATACTAGGAGAAATCCGGCAACACCGCCTTCATTGTTAATCCCCCCCACTCCATTCCAACTACCTGGAAGATCACTGCGAAGCTTAGTGCCAGTCTAACAGCCATCCGCGATGGAGCCCGCAATCGCCGTCACCGCCAGGTGTGAAATCCGTTCAGTGATTCGATTTTTAAACGCGAAGAAGCTTACACCTATTGAAATTCATAGACAGTTGGAAGAAGTTTATGGCAAAGCTTGCATCAGCGTCCAACACGTCCGCAAATGGTGCAGGGAGTTCTCTGAAGGACGCACAGACGTTCACGACGAGCAAAGGAGCGGGAGGCCATCGGTGTCCGACGAAGTCGTGGCGAAGATTGAGCGCATTCTCCTCGAGGATCGAAGAGTAACGCTTCGGGAGCTGGCTGATCAGGTTCCTGAGGTTTGTGAAAAAACCATCGACAACATTGTGACCGAAAAACTTGGTTATCACAAGGTGTGTGCGCGGTGGGTCCCGCATATGCTTTCAGAAACCCACAAAGACAATCGCGTCAAGTGTGCCGAGGGGTTTCTTCGAGAATGCGCCGAGAATACTGAAGAATTCTTGGACTCCATTATTACGGGAGATGAAACGTGGTGTCACTACGTCACTCCGGAAACAAAAGAAGACTCGAAACAATGGCGCCATCCCGGGTCGCCGAGGCCGAAGAAGTTTAAGCAGACGCTATCCGCAGGAAAAGTGATGGCTACGGTGTTTTGGGACCGAAAAGGCGTCTTGCTTACCGAGTTTATGCCTAAAGGGACCACAATAAATTCGGACAGGTACTGCGAGACGCTAACGAAACTCAAAAGAGCCATCCAAAATCGCCGGAGAGGAAGACTGAGCAAGGGCGTTAGGTTGCACCACGACAACGCGCGACCGCATGTCTCTCGACAGACCACCGCCCTACTGGACAAATTCGGCTGGAAATTGCTTGATCATGCCCCCTACAGACCTGATCTTGCTCCCAGCGACTTCCACTTGTTCCCGAAATTGAAGCAACACTTGGGTGGACAACGCTTCAGTACAGATGAAGAGGTGAAGGAAGCGGTCACCAAGTACATCGGCGGCCTAGCGGCGGAGTTCTTCGAAGCGGGTTTTCAGAAGTGGATAACTCGTCAGAAAAAATGCGTTGAAAGATCTGGCGACTATGTAGAGAAATAGTTTGAAATACAAGCTTTCAGATGGTATACATATTTATTGCAATAAAAAATGCCTTACACCTGAAAAAATTTGGGAACCTTATTTTTTACTTGCCCCTCGTAGTATATTACGTAATGAGAGATGTAAGAAGCAGATTACGTACGAGTAAAATGATTGACACACGAGACGCGTAGCGTCGAGTTTGTAATTTTACGAGTGAGTAATTGCTTTACATCTCGAATTATGTACTATATTTTTTCTACGACCACTCAATATTCTAAATTGAAGCAAAATTCAGATACATACATAGTTATAAATTAATTATTTTTTTATTGCATTACTTACAAATTACAAATAATATTATCAACTAATTTTGTTTATAATAATAATTATTACCTCAGTATATGTATTTGTAATCACACAAAAAAGCAGCAGTTCGAAACGTCAAAAAGTTTGGTGGGTTTTATTTTTATTTACAAAAATAAAACTGCGCAACGATGTTACCATGATTACTGCTAAGCGTAGGGATATACGATGAAAAATAGTTCCCTACTGCAAATTTGATTGAAATGAAATATGTATTGTTGACATAATATAATATTAATATAATAACCCAAAAAAATATGTATTTATATGTATATGTCAGATAAATTTCATTCTATTATATTTAAATCTTAAATTTTATTTATCAAATTTTAATCATTTCTTACAGTTTGACAATCAGTCCTACCAACTTAAATTTGCTGTTCATTACGTAACACTATTCATAAGAACGAACTTACATTGTTAGTAGTCTGTTCAGTTATGACCCTCTTACAGTAGTGGTAGTAGAAAAAGAATTTTATTGGGACAATAAAGGGGGTAGAAGATTTTTTCATTTATTATAGAAAAAAAAATCTTTTCCTGCGAAATTTGAATCAAGATCCAGTAGAAAATTATTTTGGGATGATAAGGAGCCACGGTGTCCGCAATACTAATCCAAATTGCAGCACATTTATTGCTGTATACAAAACGTTAACAATTAATAATTTAACGGCGAAACATTCTTTGGGTGCAAATTGCGAAGAAGACGTCAATACAACATTGTTGCAATCTTTCCAAAATTTATTGAGTGAACGACCAGAGGAAATCAATTAAGAAACATATACCTACCCTGGTCAAATGGATCTGACCGAATCCAACGTTGTTATATTAAAACATAACTATTGCATAGGGTTTATATTAAAAAGCTTTAAAAAGGTGACAAAAACATGCGCGGAATGCAAGTCCGACTTGCTTGCAGTGAAAGTGGGACTGCAGCATGAGTTTATCGAAAGAGTGGAATACAATGCAACAAGAAGGCTGCAGTATCCATCGTTCTCCGCCTAACTGCATTTTGCAAAATAAAGAACATAATTGATTTCTTAAAAGCAAATTGCCATAAGAAGAAAATATATCATTTAAGGAAATATATAAAAGAAGAAATTAATTTTGACTTCATAAGTTGTGAAACTCATAAAGAGATTGTAGTAAATACGATAATACAGAAATGTACTTTCAATAAGAATGATACAACCTTTTTTAGTTTAAAATTCTGTATATTTATTTAAATAACGACGTTACGGCAATATAAACTTCTTCAGGAATGAACAACAAATCAACAAATACAAACATTAGTTCTGAAAGATTTTTTAATAATTTAGAAATGTACTTTCTTAAAACACATCACTACATAAAAGAAATTAATAATATATTAATTGGAAAGAAAAAGATTGAGGAAAGTGAGGATGTACTAGCAAATAAGGCTAAATTGTATCATGAAAAATTGTGTAAATATAAAAATATATTAAATAAATAAATAGTAATAGTTTTATTTTATAAACGTGGGTAAGAATTATTTGTGATCCCATATATAAATTTTAATCGTAGAAATAGACTATTTAGGCCTTAAGGATCAAGGATTTATTTGATAATTTGATTAAAATTATGTACTCTATATTACCAGCACCAAATTAAAATGGCTATTAGTTTCTATCAAGAGTAGTAATACTATTCAAGCCCTTAACATTGCAGTTCACCATCTATAGGTAGGTTTTATATTACCTGTGAGACTCAGTCGCACACTCTGCAGACGCCGAACGTCCTGCCTACGAGTTGAGACAGCTCAGCTGCAAACCTAGATAGTGTTGTTAACACCACGCTATCCATACAAAGAACGGCCCATCGCGTCAGCCGAGCGCCATGGCAGTTCGAGAAACCGAACTTACCCAACTTACACATGCACTCATACAAATACGTTTGCAATTGGCTATCAATAGACAAGTCTAATTAACGCATTATTTTCAATGTTGCTAATATCAAATTGTTGGGACAATCTTTTATGTATTTTTGTAATCATTTTTTATAAATCATTTGTTGAAATTGTATCTAGATGACTCTTTGTGCGAGGTTTTAGCTGTGGTTTCCCTCGTACGTAAGGCGTGTGCCATAGAGCGGACCAATCCACAACATGGTGTCATGTTCAAATCCTTACGCCCAATCGTATTTCTCATATTATTTGCTTTCATAATTAATTTTCAATAAATACACAAGGCTAGAAATTTTCTGTCTGCTTTTTGGAGAGAACATTATTCTTTAGTTATGCCAAATACCTATCCGGATTCCCCCACTATTAACAGCTAGTCTGTATTACGAACAAAGATTACTTATTAAATATAAACACAACGTAGGGTAAGTACAACCTTGAAAAAACGAGGCCAGGTATGTCGCGTTACAAATGACGTGAATACATGTTTTGTTAAGTGTAAGTTCACAATGCACGCTGATGATCTGAAAATATATATCTCTGTTAAATCTGAATCAGATTGTTTAAGTCTTCAAGCAGATCTTGACAGACAGTAATTACCTTGTTGATAATGAATTATCATCAACATTAGTAAATGTTCCTCCATTACATTTACAAAAAATAGGAATGTATATAGTTATAATTATCAAATTATAATAGTCATAGAAATTATAATCAAAATTCTAACAGGCAATCTAGAAGTTTTAATATTAAATGTTTCATATGTCACCAGCCAGGTCACACAGTTAAACAGTGTCATTTAAATTTAAATAATGCACATAATTTTAATAATTTTTGGAACCCAAATATGCAAAATCGACCCTATAATCCAAATTTAGGTAATACTTTTTAACAGCAAAATACACAATTTTCTCGTAATCCAAATTTAGGTAACAATGTGCCTCACTATAGTAACATGTCTAATTACAATTATTCGCCTAATTTTAACAACGCTGATCCAAGAAATGCTCATTTTTTCCCATATCCAAATTATTATAATACGGATACATCCGATCCGAAGAATATGGTCAGACAAAACTACCAGTCGAATCAAAAATTTTATAAAGAAAATAGAGGCGAAAATTTTGCAAATAGAAGCTCTCATAATTTTCCTACTAATGAAAGTTCAATGAATACGAATGACCACAATCACGAATTCAGTTTTCCACAAAATGACGTTCAACCAGCTCCAAGTTCGTCTAAAAAATTAATCAAGGACCGCCCCGAATCGACTGACTTATATCACAATACGATTGTTAGGGAAATAGTTACAGTCGTACCGGAAGTATCCTTAAATAAATGTAGAAAAATTGCTTTAAATATTAATAACAAAATTTTTGGATTTTTATTTGACACTGGAGCTAGTATTAGGATTGTTAAACGTAGAGTGATACAGGGGATTAATGAACAAATAAATATAAATTGCAATAAGAGAATCACCAGAGTTACGGGTCAACCGTTGCCAGTAGTAGGTACTGCTAGCGTTAAATTTAAAATTGGCCATAGAGTTCGGGAACACGAATTCGTAGTGTGCGAAGATAGTTTACCTTTGTCAGATGATGGAATAATTGGTTTCGATTTTTTAAAACAAAATAAAGCTGTAATTAATTATGTAGACAATGAGATTTCGTTTGATGATCAATGTATAAGAATCTTGGGTATAAACGAGGAATTAATAAATATAGATATGTGTAGGGAATAAGATAGATAGTATAAGTAAAGAAAATAAGCAAGGGCTTATAGAAATTGATAAGAGGGTTGAGAAAGGGCTCATAGTAAACGTATATAAGGATAATACTCGTAACCAAGATTTAAATAATATTGAGGACATTTGTGAGGAATTAAAAATAAATGGAGAGTTGTCTGATGAATTTAATATAAATAAAAATATCAGTGAATGTTCAAATTTGAATACGATACCAATTATGTCCAATACGGATGAAAACAAAGAAATTAAGATGAACTATGTTCGTTTACACGAAGAATTAGTTATACCACCGCGAACGGAAGTAGTTTGTAACGCAATTCACGATAATCCGCAAGAAATAACCGGTAGTATTTTAATCGAGCCTATCGATTTACAAACTAACGGGTTATTATTAACTAGAAGTTTAACAACAGACAATAATAAATGTATATGTATTAAATTAATGAATGTCACTGAAAAACAAATTGCAGTTCCGAAAAACAAAATTGTAGGAAACGAAATACCTGTATTAATAAAAAATTGGAATACATTAGTAGAAAATATATGCTCAATTAACCAAGAAAACCCCTCTTGTAATGTAGATTTAAATCATTTAATTTCTACCTCCCATATAAAACAAAAAATTATTACATGAGTACGCCGTTATTTGTATAACTTCTGATACCCCCTTAGGATGTACAACAAAAATTAAACATCACATAATTACTAATAATGTGCATCCTACAGCTAAGCCACCGTACCGCGTTCCTTATGCTCGAAAACAAGAGTTACAAACCCAAATAAGTAAATTATTGAAAGATAAAATTATTGAAGAATCAGATTCTCCATGGTCTGCTCCAGTAATTTTAGTAAATAGAACAATGCCTGACGGCACTAATAAGTTAAGATTATGTATCGATTTCCGCGCCTTAAATAATGTCACTCGAAAAGTTTTTCTTCCGCTACCAAACTTGCAAGACACCGTGCAACGGCGCCGCCCTACTACTACTACGTTAGATTTGGCTAGTGGTTATCATCAGGTCGCAGTAGCAGAAGAGGACAAAGAGAAAACTGCTTTTAGTACTCCATGAGGACATTATCAGTGGAATCGAATGCCATTTGGACTTTGTAATGCACCGAGTACATTTCAAAGACTCATGTACTGTGTGTTAAGCGGCTTGAACGGCGAAAAATGTTACGTGTATCTGGACGATATTATAAATTTAGTAAAAATGACGTCACAGAACACATACAAAGACTGACGGAAGTTTTCGACCGATTAAGACAGAACAATTTAAAATTAAAACCGGAAAAGAGCAGTTTTATGAAAAATGAAACATCTTATTTAGGACATATAATTTCTGCACAAGTAGTAAAGCCGGGTCCTGCTAAAACAAAAATTATTAAAAATTATCCTAATTAACCGTACGTGCATTTAATAAAGTTCCCTTTTGGTTGTTCTAAAACCGCTGCTGTTGAACTTCCCTGGACTTGAACTAATTGTTGAATCAAACGGGAAAGCTGTTCTTCTGTCATTGTTACACTCATTTTCTCTAATCCTTTAAGACGTTTTGATGATCTTGTTCGGGGCATACACAACTATTAAGTGTCTGGTGAAATGTCTTTAATTTACACAATACTCAAGTACGTAATGTACGAAGAAATACTTAAGTATTTGACAAATTTGAGTATTAATGTTTCACAGAAACGCAAACTGCAACTTGCGTGAGGTGGAACACATCCAAAAACACTCAAAATTCAAAGTAGTTTCTTTTCTTAAAAATTTAGGCCGCAATGTTGGGCGCCAATTTATAACATGATGTTGTATTATATTACGTGGATTCTGGCCTGATATTATCAAGAAAACTACATAGAAATCAGTTTATATTATATATATATATATATATATATATATATATATATATATATATATATATATATATATATATATATAAATTATGCCAATGCCCTCGCTTATCAGAGTAATGAATGAGATCATATTTCTAGGAATATGTCTCATCGCCTGTTTATGATAAGTTTAGGATATAAGCTCTGATTTTTTAACAAAATGTATGATTCTTGTATTCGATTCCGCCTAAGGCGAATCTCTGTTTCTCATATATAGAATTGTGACTAATAAAGTTAAAGTTTAAAAGTTTTACATTTGTTTTTTTTTATAAACAAAGAAACATAAAACATAATTGGCGCAGTCGGTAGGATGTCAAAAAGGCTCTAATACAAAAATAAAAAAATTTAAAGTATTTTAGCCAGAGAATTTCAATTCTCAGTAAAAGACATCCCAACGAACTTTGGCTTCAACATTAACCCATCAGAGGTCTGTCACGACCCATCTATAACGGAATCAAAGGAACTGCCTTGCTGCTCAAAATCCACAACGATCACGCCACCCACACCCGTTCAACAAGTCACCAGAGCCAAGTAAGAAGAACTCTTGCTGTTCAACTACTGATCACGAGACTTCGAGGCCCTGCTACAGCGAAACAACCTGAATCCATCCGCTAATATGAGCGACATCATAATCCTATTAATATTGTAAGTAATAAACAAATCAATACTGTATAATTGACCGTCAAGTGGAGTCAATATCACAAGACAAATTTATAAAATTTATATATGTCAGATATCGATTCTGACTCAGAATATACCCTAATAGAAAACGACAGAATCTCTATAGAACTATTAAGCCAAACTCTCAAGAATTTGAGTTTAAATAATACATTAACAATGACTACTACTACATTAAATGAAATCAAAACCCTTTGCGAACCTATCCCTGTATATTCAGGAGATGTAAAAAATTTATACGCTTATATCAAAGAATGCGACGATATAAAAACCCTACTAGAAACTAGCTATAACCTAACCACTGTTCAGAGTAATTTTGCATTTAGACTATTTAAATCCAAATTACAGGGAAATGCACAAAGCATCATTTCAGAAAATAATTTTACAACATGGGATGAACTAAAAACACATCTCACTAGTAACTTCGAAGACCGTTTAAAACCGGAAACTATATTTTACAAAATTATATCTCTAAAACCACAAGGCAATAATATTTATAAATTTTTGAAAGAAATGCAACAACTATTCCAAACTTATAAAGGAAAAATCGAAACACAGGAAAAGGATCAAACAAAAACAAAATTTCTGATAGAACAAAACCAAAAAATCATTGTACATCACTTTGTAGAAGCACTACCGTTTAATAATCGCGGTGCATTTATAAACGCAAATCCATCTAGCCTGAATGAATGCGAATCACTACTAAACAATGAATTTAATTTCCTTATACACCAATCACCCATGAAAATTACAACAATAAATAAAAACCCGAACATTCAAAATTTTAAATTTGTACAACCTCCTGCCAAATTTCCGGGTCAGAACTTCCCAAGTCAACCTATAAGATTCCAAAATAAAATAAATCCACAACAATCCACAAACCCAAACCAAGGTAGAAACCTCATAGCTCGCCAAAACCTACAAAATTTTCAACATACGAATCGTACGTTCAAACCTACTCCTATGTCCACACAAACACGACAAACAACCACAATTCCCATGTCCACACAAACACGACAAAATTACAATATAGAAGAAGTAGTAGAAGATGAGGTGGAGAACAACGAAAGTGACAATGAATTAGACGACGAAGAAATTGAAAGACTTATGCACGAACAAGAAAATGTAAATTTTCTAGAAACTCTCGAAACAAACGAATATACGTAATGACGTCAGACTCAGGCAAAATTCCAACAATACAACATGACCAATACAAAATTCTAATCGACACCGGATCTGACATAAACTTTATCAATAGTAAACTCTTCACTGAACTAAAAATAAAACCTACAGTCAAACCACTGACGATAAGAACTGCTAATGGAAAAATAACATTGAAAAATCTAGTACAATTGAAAATAGGCAGAAAATTATTTGAATTCTATATTCATGATTTCCACATAGAATGCAACCTGTTATTTGGCATACAAATATTGAAACAATTAAATGTAAAAATAAACTTTAATTCCGAAAAATTACACCTATTAGGGAAAGAATATTATTTTGGCAACAAAATAAATAAAGAAATTCACAGTAACATACAAATCCGAGACGAACATCTAGATTATAAAACAAAATTCCAACTCACAGAATTAATCAATAAGAATATAGACTTATTTCCAAAAGAAGGAGAAAAATTATCCCACACTAACATCTTGAAACATAAAATCATTCTATCTGACGATATTCCTATACACACAAAAAACTACAAATTACCACAAATTTACGAATCCGACATAGAAGAACACATAAATAAAATGTTAACAGAAAAAGTAATTAGAAAATCATTTTCCCTTTATAACTCCCCAATTTGGATCGTTCCAAAGAAAGCCGACGCTTCTGGCACACGTAAAACCCGACTTGTAATAGATTTTCGAAAAATAAACGCTAAAACAAAGGAAGACAAATTTTCCATACCCAATATAGACACACTTCTAGATAAAATTGGCAGACCAAAATTCTTTACAACATTAGATCTACACTCTGGTTTTCATCAAATTCAAATGGACGAGAATGACATTGAAAAAACTGCTTTCTCAACTCCATCCGGACATTATGAATACGTACGGATGCCTTTCGGACTAGTTAACGCCCCTGCTACTTTTCAACGCATGATAAACATTGCATTAGGTGAACTTGTAAATGACATATGCTTAGTTTATTTAGATGACATAATTATCTTTGGCAATACTGTAGAGGAACATTTAAAAAACATTCAGAAAGTCTTTGATAAACTTAGGGAAGCAAATTTAAAAATACAAAGTGACAAAAGTGAATTTTTCAAAAAGGAAGTAGAATATCTAGGATTCATAATTTCAGAAGAAGGCCTTAAACCCAATCACAATAAGATAGAAGCAATAGACAAAATTCTTATTCCAAAAACAACGAAAGAAATAAAATCATTTCTCGGTAAATTATCCTGGTATAGAAGATTTATACCCAACTTCTCAAAACTAACTAAACCTTTTACTTTAAATCTGAAAAAAAGTAGTAAAATAGACATCACAAACAAAGAATATCAAGAATGCTTCAAAAAATCAAAAGAACTCATGTCCAATCCACCTATACTCGCCTTTCCTGACTTTAATAAAAAATTTATTTTAACCACTGACGCCTCAGACTTTGCAATGGGAGCTGTACTCTCACAGATACAAGATGGACAAGAAAAACCTCTTTGCTATGCTAGTAAAACATTTAATCAAGCAGAAACAAATTACTCGACAATCGAAAAAGAACTCAAAGCTATTGTTTGGGCAATACAAAACTTTCATAATTATTTATTTGGACGAAAATTCATAATACGCACAGATCACCGACCACTTGTATGGCTATTTAACATGAAAAATGCAAACCAAAAACTAATGAGGTGGAAAATTGAATTATCTGAATATAATTTTGATATAGAATATATACAAGGAAAGACGAATAAAGTCGCAGATTTTCTTAGTCGCATGCGCGAACCATTCACGCTAAACTTCCTAGAAGGCGACGTAACACAAACAAGATTATTTGCTCACTGCATTTCAAAAGACTTACATTTCGGAAAGGGATTAGCTAAACAAATTAACGAAAATTTCAATAGCAAAACATTCTGTGAACAAAATAAAAACAATAGAAATATCATTGTTCAAAATCTTTCAGACAAAACTATAATACACTTATATTCAAAAGAAAACTATTACGAAAATTGTAATGTCAAAATCTTAAAACAATCCATTAAAGAACTCAGAGATTATCTAATAAAGAATGATATTTTTGAAATAAATATTCCTTATCTTTCATGCGGCTTAGATAAATTACCAAAAGAAGAATTGATAAAAATAGTAAGCAATTTATTTTCTGAAACAACTATAAAAATTAATATATTCCAATTACAAACCAACTTAATGAACACAGATTTAGAATCCATCCTAAATAGTAATACAAGCGGTACCAAACACTCGGCAGATGAAAACCCTGTAAATGGAATCAAGATATTAGAAAATAGAATTAATATAGCCAACAATCAAATTATTTTTGAACTCCATAATGAATACAAAGTTAATATAAAGAAAATATTTGAGAATAAACAGAGATTAGAAGTCAGATTAGATAAACAAAACCTAAAAGAACAAGTATTAGAATTCCTTAAAACTTATATAGTACCCAATGTTAGATACTTCTGCGTATTCAAAAATGAAGATTTACGAACACAAATCAATCAAATTATAAAAGATAACTTTGAATCAAATTCCATAAACCTGATTAAAGTAGACCAAATGGTCGAGGATATAGAAAACCCAGAAGAACAAGATGAAATCGTCTATACATATCACTTCGGTAAAACCAATCACAGAGGTATAAAAGAAACTTATGATAAATTAAAAAACAAATACTATTGGCCTAAGATGATACAAACCATAACCGAATTTATTAATAATTGTGAAATTTGCAAAACCTGTAAATATGATCGGAAACCATCCAAAATAAATGATATATTTACAGAAACTCCTAATAAACCATTCGAAATTATTAATGCAGATTTATTAACACTAGACGGACAAATATTCCTGACTACACTTGACCAATTTTCAAAACACGCTCGCATATACATGCTAAAAAATAAAACGGCTCGAGAAATAACAGACAAACTAAGAACTTATTTCAATAACCATCAATACCCCAAGAAACTTGTTTGCGACCCCGGTAAAGAATTCGACAATGTCACGCTAAAAACCTTTTGTCATAATAACGAAATTCAACTACATATCACAAGTATTAATAACCCTAAATCAAATCAAATCGAAAGATTCCACTCTACACTTATAGAACACATGCGAATATTATTTAAAAGACAATCTCATAAAAAAATTGACGATAATCTGGAAGAGGCTATATACGCCTATAATAACAGCATAAATTCAACCACACAAGCCACTCCAAATGAAATACTCTTTGGAAAAGATTACAATACAAAATACCCCATTAGACTCATGACGAACAAAGAAAAGATAAACACATACCACGAAAACAAAATCAAGGAAGAAATAAAAGTAAAAAGGAGAATTGACAAAGAAAAAGAAAAACGCTTCAAACCAAACAAACAAACAAAATTTAAAACCGGAGTAGCATATTTGAAACAAAATCGCAGAGTAATAACAAAATTCAAAAAACCCATCTATGAAAAGGTCCAAATTAATAAGATTAATGATCAATATAAAACAGCTGATATTGTAGGGAAGAAAGCAAAAAGAAAAGTAAAACTAGATAAACTAAAACAATAACATTGTTTCAGATCCATTATTCCTATATCTCAACAATTTGAAATAGACAACAATGGAATAAACATTATAGAATTAAATGATGCACGAATATTCGAAGATGAAGTCTATGCACACTATACGTATAAAATTGACAAAATTTTCGAAGCCTTTAATATCATACAGGGACAAGTAAAAACACTTAAAGATAATACACAAAATTTAACAAGACAATTCAGAATAGAAATTGACATAAAAAATCAACACGTTCAAAAACACTTTCATAAACTACAAAATAGGATAAATATACTATTCCCACAGAGAACAAAAAGAGGAATATTAAATGGCCTAGGATCCATCATGAAACAAATAACTGGTAATTTAGATAATAATGACAAAGAAAGATACGACAAATTATTAGAAGATATTCAGGGAAACATACGTATTACTCACAATAACCAAAAAAAAAAATAACGTATCAATTAAATAATGCAACAAAAATTTATGACGAACAATTTAGAATTATTAAAGAAAATCAGATCATAATAAACTCAAAATTGAAAACAATACAAACCGTCCTTAGAGAACAAATAAACTGGGAAAGAGTTTTTATTATAACAAATATTTTAGATTTAATCAATAACAATATACTAGACTTAGAGGAGATAATCAATAATATAGAAATAACTTTAGCTTTTTGTAGTACTAATACATTTCATATATCTCTAATTGAGAACGAAAATATTAAGGAATTAATGAATATAATCAAACAGAACACTGACGTACAGGAAAACGACTATTTGAACTATTTAAGCCTTATACACAGCTATTGTAGATTCACTGACAATGAACTCCAATACCTTATCATTATTCCTAAATTCTCAAAAGATAAATACCCTATCAAACAAATAACTCCTATACCATATATTCATGAAAATAGATTACTCGAATTAAATTTTATTAAACAATTAATAATACAAGTGAACGATATAAATTACATTTGTGACCAACTCATATCGGTGAAACATGAAAATTATTGCAAAACAAAATTCGAAATGATCAACAGTTGCTCACTAACACTATTAAAACAACATAATACAAAGCATTGTGGATTTAGAGAAATAAATGAAGAAAATTCTATTATCCAAATTGAAAACTCAAACTTGATCTATGTAATACAAACCAACCGTCCCCAAGAGTTAAAATGTCTGAAACAAAATATGATAATTAAAACTAAAGGAGTATATAAAGTAAACGAACAAAGCTGCCAAATTAATGGGAGAAAATTCAATAGTCAATTAATTAATAAACAAATTATATTAGATATAGAAAAACCTAATGTCGAGACTACCAAACTCGATGAACTCAAGGACACAGAGTTAAAGGATATTAAATTAAAAAATATGAATATGTTAGAATTACAGGAATTAATTAAATATAATAATATACCACATCACAATATTCAATACGCCATATTAGTCATAATAATATTAGCTATAATCATAATAATTATTGTAAGGAATAAAGTTATATTATTAAAAAAATTCAAACGAAAACCAAAAGAACAGGAAAATGTTGAAACTCCACTTAAAAACATACCAATATGACTTTATTCTAAGGTTACCCTGATATAACTCAATCTTCGAGGGGAGGAATTATGCCAATGCCCTCGCTTATCAGAGTAATGAATGAGATCATATTTCTAGGAATATGTCTCATCGCCTGCTTATGATAAGTTTAGGATATAAGCTCTGATTTTTTAACAAAATGTATGATTCTTGTATTCGGTTCCGCCTAAGGCGAATCTCTGTTTCTCATATACAGGGTGAGTCACCGAAATCGCCGTCTTCGATATCTCCCTTGTCGTTAGAAATACAGCATAAGTTTGTAGCGAACCGCCCTAGCTAGCACAACCATAACGCTCCTGGCTGACGCTGGCGTGACGTCAGAAGGTCCGACAGTGAGCGACAGACCGGCCAATCAGGGGCCAGCTCGGCCGGCCAATAAGGGCGCGCTCACCCTTTCCTCGCGCCCTAGCGGGTGGCCCGCAGGTATAAAAGCCCCGCGTTACCGCCCAACAAGCCAGTGTGGTGTCGCACTAACTCGCTCAGACTCGGTTGTTAGCATTAGACGGACAACCAGTTCGGGGCCTGTGAAAGCACCTACTCCAGCGACAGTTAGTGAGAGTGGACGACCGTAAGGCCGTTAACTGCACGGACGACCGCTACCCGGACGCACGACCCAACGCCATTCGGTGACCCAGAAGGACGACAAGAGCTGCAACAGAGGACGGATGGAGAGAAGCGTCACTACGTTCCAACCACGACGGAGCAACACCAGACAGCGCGACCGAAGGCGGGCCCAACGCCAGGCGCTACGCTTCGCGGGACAGGAAAGCCAGCTCCCACGCGCCATCTCGCCGTTGCCGCCATCTCCACCGCGAGCGACTCGCGCCCATTCTGCACCACGGCGCAAGGACCACAAACGACGCCGATCCACGTCGCCGCGGAAGCCGCTGCCGAAGAGGTTCCACCCGTCGACAGCACCGCCAGAGCGCCCCTACCAGGTGATACCGCTGTCCCCCGTCCCACGCCGTCTCTACACCGTGGACAGGAGCCGCATCCACCCTCGCGATCCGCGACTCGCGAGCATCCGCCAAGCCCACCAGGAACACGCCCGTTCCCTTGAGCTACGCCCGGACCAGAGTGTGTGCCTAGTGCAGTGAGGACCAAACTTTTGATACAAACACTACAACGTGCGCCCCATTAGACAATCATTCCATACTTATGTTCTGTGCTTTTTATGTTCTTTTCGTGTAAATAAATAGGCTACATCACAACTGACGTTTTCTGTGTAAACCCCCTATCCTATCGATCATTAAGTAAAAAATAGTTGACACACCAAGCCGACAAAACTGGTGACCCCGACGTGATCGATAGGAATAGGCGGCTGCCGCGCCGTGTCAACCGCGTCGACATGGAACAAACGACAGCCGAAACACGCGTCGAGCGAGTGCAAATGAAGGTTCCGCCATTTTGGCCAAGCGACCCCGAAGCGTGGTTCCTGCAGTTGGAGCACGCCTTCAACATCAGCGGGATCAGCAGCGACGAAACGCGGTATAGTTACGTGATTGCGAATCCTGAGCCCAAAGTATTCGCCGCGGTAAGAGATACTATCGCGGATCCGCCAGTGACCGCCAAATACCAGAGCATAAAAAAGGCGATCATCTCTCGACTAGCGACCAGCACAGATCAAAAAATTCGGCAGCTACTGGAGCGGGAAGAACTGGGGGACCGACAGCCCTCTCAGTTCTTGCGAGACCTACGGGCTTTGGGAGGCGCCATCATGACCGAAGACTTGCTGAAACACATTTGGCTGCAGCGACTACCGGCAGCATCACAGGCCATACTCGCCACCCAGAAGCACGAGGGCCTCGATAAACTAGGCTTGATAGCCGACGCCGTCGTGAGCTCGCAGACACAGCAACAGGTCAGCGAGGCCAGGCTCACCCCAGCTGCGGATGCGTGGCAGGAAGCCATGCAGCAGCTAAAGAACGACTTCAGTGCATTAACCGCGGAGGTCCGCCGTCAATCTGCACAGGCGGGCAGGCCCAACAGTCGAGACTCCGAAAATTGGCGACAACCAAGGAACCCGGCGCAGGAGCCCGCAGCCTGTATAGAATTGTGACTAATAAAGTTAAAGTTTAAAAGTTTTACATTTGTTTTTTTTTATAAACAAAGAAACATAAAACATAATTTATATATATATATATATATATATATATATATATATATATATATATATATATATATATATACAATATTTATTTCTTTTAACTTACTGTGGTCTAACAAAAGCACCATGTCTCATATTCCTGCCACCATTAGTATATTGAGTAAATGTAATATGTAACTGAGTGTGACACGTAGGGCAATTCTCATATTTACTAGTTGTCGGTGAACGAACTTTTGCTACCTCCCATCTATTAGTACAATAATTGCAATAATAACGCCAAATAGTCCATGACGTAGATGTAGCTCTAGTAGATGAAGTTGAAGAAGACTTTAACAACAACTGTTTCCATGTAGGTGTAGCTCTAGTAGATGAAGTTGAAGAAGACATATTGTTAATAACGCGGACTTGGTTTAACAACTGCCCCCATCTTATTTGCTTTTAAATTTTATATGTAACATGTACATTATCAGATTGATATTTTGTACATCTGTTATTAGTAACGATAGATGCTGAAAGAATAATTTTACAAAAATTACACTTAATACATTTAATTTGTATCTCGTACATAGTAGTTCGTAGAGTATATCACAAAATATGCTTACTAACTAATTTCATATCAATATGTAATTCTATTTATAAATTATTATTTACCAAGAGGTCAATAGTTTACATACTTAAGATAATATCTTTGTTATTTTATTAATATTTGTACATATACATACTGCATATACATTTATGGTATGTGTAATTTTAAATATAATGTGTTACATATTTGCATGTAATGCTTATTGCATAATTATATAATAATTAGTATGTTATGTGTGTTGCGATAAAAAATTTAAAACTTATAGAAAATGTAGGAATCATGCAGAGCTAATGGAAAACGACCAAACTGAGGATAATTGGGATGCAAATTGGAAACAAGAATATATTTTAATTAAAAATTGTTTTAAATGTAATAATTTAAAAAATATGTAATGTAATGTAATGTAACAGGGTTATATATTAAAATAAAAAATATTATTAATATAGTTATAATTGTTTTATTTTCATAATATTACATAATATAATTGAATCATCTAGTTTCAAAAACGGCCTTCTCCAAAATTTACATAAAATGAGTTGCGCATATCACTTTGTTCTAAATTTTAAATGCTATCCAACGATGAAATCTGTGTTAAGCAAAACTAGCCATCTCCAAGCTATATTCTTAGTTAAAATCTCATATTAGATTCAAAAGCGGCCATCTCCAGCACCATTTGAAATTCATTGTCGGCCATCTCCAACCAACCAATCATAAGCCAGTATTTACCATACTTGACAAAAATACTTACAATCTACATTCGAATTGCATTTATTATTTTATTTGTGTTTATCATGGATGATAGTGGCATAAATATTTTACCGGTTACCCCGGAATCAGCAAGAAAACGAAAAAGTAATCCTGCCGAATGGAAAAGGAATAAACTTAAATCTGCTAGGTATAATTTTCATATTCATGATATTATTGTTTCTTATTTTGAATAATACGTGTATATTTCTTTTAGATACAGTTCTGTATCTCTTCCTGAGTATCCTACTTGCAAACACAACACAAAAGCATACCAGTGTAGAACATTAACAATGCAAGATATTGGAAATTTTCATAAATCATTTTATTCTGAAAAAGACAAAATAAAACAAGATAATTTTTTGTTGGCGTATTGTAATAGGAAAATACCTAAACGGCACCGTCCTTCAAAATCAAACAGACCGCCGAAAACGTGCACAATTAAATATTTTGTAAGAAGGGCTAACGACGGGAAAAAAATACCAGTTTGCAGGAATACTTTTTTAAATATTTTACTCATTAAGAAACACCGCGTGCAACGTTCGTTCCTGGATGGTGGTACTATGGCCAAAGAAAGAAGAGGAAGCGACAGAAAAAGTGCCAAAAATATTTTAAAGCGGCAGTCGGTTATGAAATTTATCGAAAAATTTAAAGGTACGGAACCGCATTACTGCCGGAGTAAAACATCTCGTAGATTGTATTTACCATCTGATTTAAGTATTCGTTTAATGTGGAAAATGTACTTAAAAGACACTCCAGAAGAACTCTCCGTGAAACAAAGTTTCTTTCGTAATATTTTCAATTCAAATTACAATTTGGGCTTCGGCAGCCCAAGGGTCGATGTATGTTCAAAATGTCTAGAACTAAGTGAAAAGATAAAAATTGCTAATGGTGCTGAAAAAGTTCATCTTATTACGATTAAAAGAGTTCACAAATTAAAGGCTAAAGCATTTTATAATTTTTTAAAAGAAGAACGAGAAGACCTGCTCATTATGTCCTTTGATTGTCAGAAAAATATGTCACTCCCCAAGGTTCCTGATCAAAAAGCGTACTTTAGTCGACAATGGAGTTTTTATAATTTTACTATTGTTGTCGGCAATTCACATACGTCATTGGATGAAGCTAATGTGCACATATATTATTGGAACGAAACAGAAAGGCCAAAAGGATCTAACGAAATTGCCAGCGCTGTTTTTCATCGGTTGTGCAACACAAATTTTGAAAATATTAATACTGTAAGGCTTGTGGCGGATGGATGTGGAGGCCAAAATAAAAATTCTACGCTTATCGGAATGTTATCCAAATGGTTTTTGACGGCTCCGTCAAATGTTAAGAAAATAGAAGTAATATTTCCGATTGTTGGGCATTCGTTTATACCGCCAGATAGAGTTTTCGCACGAATTGAAAAAAAAATTAAAAAGCTGGAAATTGTAATAGAACCAGATGAATATGTTCATATTTTGAAACAGCATGGTAGTATTTGGAAATTGGGAACTGATTTTCCGGTGCAAGACTTTAAAAAAGCTACTCAAGAAGTATTAAAGCCTCCAGGACAGTGGCATTTTAAATTTAATCCAAGTAAGAGATTCATATTAACTAAAACGCAAAAGAATAATATTTCAATTCGCGGAGAGGAAGCATATCGTTCAGATCTTGGTAGCGGTAAATTAGTTACGAAGAAAGGAAAACTAATTAGAAACTTGATTCCTGCGGTGTTAAGATGTGGCATTGCTCCTAATATTAATAAAAAAAGAGATGTAGCTGCATTGTTAACGGCTCATTATGGAGAGAACTGGAGAGAGATAGAAAGATTAAGTTTCTATGCAGGAATTGAAGCGTCAGAAGAAACTAATCATGAAGAAGGCATGACTTGTGAACCACTTGAAGAAGTAGACGATGTAGTTTAGAGTCATTGGTCCGTATTACAAACCCACTTTTTGGCACTTTTGTTCAAAGTGAGGGATTAACACATACGAATAAAATGTAAAAGCGCATATTATTTACCACTTTTATTATAAAAGCTAGTTTGTAAAATGACTCATTATGTTTAAGGTTTTACTTTTGCAATAAATGTATAATGAACATGTAATGATAATACAATTTTCTTTATTATAAAAAAGTCACATGTTTATTAATAAATAATTTTCTTAAGATACCCTTATTTGTTTCTATAGTAATCATTTTTAGATTGTGAATTATCGCAGTTCCAGGTCAAAACTGGCCTTCTCCATTACGTGTTGCTTTCAAAAGCAGCCATATCCTTCGTTAATTTTCAAAAGCGGCTATCTCCATTTTAATTTGCGTTTTATTTACAAAATGTAAAAAAAATGGTTATAAATGACTTTATAATTTGGAAGTATATATCTAATAATAATTAATTAGCCAATAACTTAAATAAATATTGCACCAATAGATTCGCAGTAGATTATTGCGATTTACTAAGATTGAACAATCTGGGAGATGGCCACTTTTGAAACTAGAGGATTCAATTGTTATTTTCACTTACATATTAATATTAAACAAACATATTTTATTCATTAATCTTTTTAAACTCTAAATCGCCACCTGTCCTATAAATCCGTGCGACAATAGGCACAGACAATCTTCCTCGGCATCCTTATTCATTGCAACCAATTGTTCTTCTGTTATTTGATTGTATCTTTCCCCCAAATATATGCGAAATTATTCTAATTCAACTTCGATTCTTTCTCCAAAATTGGTTTTGGATCTCTTTACTTTCACTACCTTGTATGGTTTATTGGTTTCTAAAGCCCGTAACCCTCGAATTTGAGGAGGTACTTTAGCTAACTTGTTTATAGCCGAATACAATGACATAGTAGTAATAAAGGGTTTTCCAATAAGAGGTGTTATTTTGAATAGCCCGCTATTTCGGTAGATGTCGCTTTTGAAGCTGTCATTTTTTGACATTTGACAAGTAGAAACTACGCCATTAATAAAAATGGAACGATACACGCTTCAACAACGCATTGAAATTATTAAAATTCACTATAAAAATGGTGAAAATTTGGCAGAGACGGTTCGTAAAACTCGACAATTTTTGGGTCGTCGTGAAGCACCTTGTCGGACCGCAATACAGAAATTGGTGGAAAAATTCGAGCTGTTGGGACAAGTTAGTGATGTGAAGAATAAAACCCGTGCACGTCGCTCAAGAACAGCCGAGAATATTGCTGCTGTAGCCGAAAGTGTTGAAGAAAACCCAGGTTTGTCCATTCCTCGTCGTTCTTTGGAATTAGGCATTCCACAAACGTCATTACACCGTATTTTGCATAAAGATTTGGGTCTTAAGGCTTATAAAGTCCAGTTAACACAAGAACTCAAGCCGGCCGATCATCAACAACGTCGTGTCTTTGCTGATTGGGTCGTTGAAATGCATGAAAATGATCCGGAATTCCATCGAAAAATCATCTTGAGTGATGAGGCCCATTTCCACCTCGGTGGCTTCGTCAACAAACAAAATTGTCGCATCTGGGGTTCAGAAAACCCAAGAGTTATTGTTGAAAAGCCTCTCTATCCTCGACGTGTGACTGTTTGGTGCGGTTTATGGTCCGGCGGAGTCATTGGACCTTACTTTTTCGAAAATGAGGCTGGAGCAACAGTTACGGTGAATGGATTGCGCTATCGAGAGATGATTAACGATTTTTTATGGCCGGAATTGGATGGTATTGATCTGGACAACGTTTACTTTCAACAAGACGGCGCTACGTGCCACACAAGCAACGAAACCATTGATCTTTTACGGGAAAAGTTTCCGGACCGTGTTATCTCTCGAAGAGGTGATCACAATTGGCCACCGAGATCTTGTGATTTAACACCTTGCGACTTCTTTCTTTGGGGCCACGTGAAAGAGAAGGTCTACGCCAACTGCCCAGCGTCGACTCAAGACCTCAAAGATGGAATTCGTGAGGCTATCGAGGACATAGGACAGCCACTTTGCGATTTGGTTATGGAAAATTTCATGAAAAGGATATTGTCCTGTCAGCGTGGTCGTGGTGGTCATTTGCCTGATGTTATTTTCCACTATTAACGGCATACCTTCCTCTTTATAATGAAATAAACATCCGATCATTTATATTAAAAAATGGCATTTTTCTTTGAATATCAAAATAACACCGCTTATTGGAAAACCCTTTAGTAGTAGAAAGTTGTTGTTTTACTTGCAGTATAACTTATACTTATTTGTAATATAACTTCGCTACGGTATTTCTATGGTTTTGTTATCTTAAATGACTTGCAAAATATGCGAAATAATTTCATCATCTCAATTAAAATTTAATTTTATTAATTTAGATAAAAGATTTTTTAACTGTTTTAAAATAGATTGATTAGGACAATCTATATTAAAAAAAGATAAATTAAATGGCATTGCTTTTGTAACAGTTTTTAAATATTCGCTGTATTCATATATTATATTATTTTTAAAAAAATACATATAGCCATTTATATATTGAAAAACACCATCTATATTTGGTGGTATACCAGGAAACATTGAATTTATTGTTCCGCGGTTTATAATAGAATTACTACACTCATCTAGCTGTATTACATGAATATTATTAAAAAATATATGTGTGACCCATACTTGTATGAACAGCACCAGTAATATTTTTAATTTCTTTTGAAATAGAATTTTTATCAGTAATTTGTAATATTTTTAATAACGGCCACTTAATATCATAAAATTTATTATTATTTATTAATACTATGTTACCATTAGGTTTGCGATATACAGCTGATCAATTTTTAAAACTATCATTTAATTCTTGCACCCAATCGTGTATATAATATGGGTTAGTGTAACCATTTTCTAAAATATTTTTTACCCATACCCAATTATCATAAAATATTAATAAATTATTATTAACAATTAAAATTTTTGTTAAATTACTCGTATTTATATTACATAATTCCGGTTCTTGTTTTGCAGGTATTTGTTTTTTATTATTTGTTTTTTCAGCTGAAAATGGTTGTGGTGATAGTGGTGTTGGAGGTAAATACGTTGTTGATGGTGTTATACTGTTCATTTTTTCCCCATATAAACTTTGTATATCCTCAATATCTACGGGATGTAACGGAAAATCTAAAATATTTTGAAAATGCGAATTTCTATGAATACTGTACATAACAGAATTTTTATTTCGCACATGATCTAAGCCTAACGCATGTCCAATTTCATGAACTAAAACTTCAAAAAAAATTACACCTTCTTCATCGTTGTTATGATATAATTTATAACTCCAAACTTCAAATACATCCATATGAATATCAACAGAATCTAAATCTGTTTGTGGTAAGGCTGCATGTCCTAAAACTTTCCCGGCTCCATCAAAATTATAAGGACAATTTTCATATGTAGAATATGTATAATGCTTTGTTCCACCCATTGAAATTATAATATTTGGTTTAGCATTATTTTTACTATTATAATCATATGGAGTATATTCAAAGTTAACATTTATATATTTTTCCCATATTTTAAATGACTCTGTTGCTATTTGAATTTGATAATTATAACCATAAATAAAATCCCATGTAATAACTGATTTATTCCGAAAATATTTTTATCTCTGTTACTATTATTATCAGGCACTCCACATCGTTTAGATTGTAATGAGCTTAGCACTTCTGTATTTAAAATTCCTGTGACATTTAAATTATAATAGGTTTGATATTTTTTTAGCGCTTCAATATATATATATATATATATATATATATATATATATATATATATATATATATATATATATATATATATATATATATATATATATATATATATATATATATATATATATATATATATTGTTTTGCAATTGTTTTAATTATAAAATGGGCGTCATATGAAGTTAAATTATGAAAAACTATTGGAATTACACGTGACTTTCGGTACTTTAAATTGCATAATTGATGTGCTGCCCCGTTATACTTTCCAGTTAGGTGACAATGATCTCTTACCTTAATATCATCAATTTTAAAATTATCATTACATATATGACATACTGTGGCAATTGAAAACTGATGTTTTTCAAGCTGTGTTAAATTCATAGGTACTATATTATTCATAATATTATTTACAAAATTTGCAATAGTTTGTAATTCTTCGCAAAACAATTCCAAACAATTATTACCACTATACAAATTAAATTTTGGTAAGTTATTATTGTAACTACATTTCATATAATATGCTATACTAAAAGGAATATGTTTTTGAGTAAATATAGTATTTTTTCCGTGATTTTCATTAATTTTTTCCAAAATAGATTCTATGTCTGCATATATAGCAAACGGCACCATTTCTTTGTGATGAAAATTTTTAAATTCCAAAACATTATTTATTTCTGTAGGTAGTTGAATACTGCATTTATTTACACGTTGGCAATATTCCACATGTTTAAGATAACTATTTTTTACATAAAAATGATTCAAACATGTATCACAAAGTAATGCTTTATGCGCTTTTTTAGATAATTGTCTAAATAATAATTTTGATAAATCTTTTATCCACATATAATGATAATTTTCAGGCGATCTTATCTCATTAACATCAACATCTATTAATTCATTATCATCGTTATTACTATCATCATTATCATCATTATAAGTATTATTAGCATTATTAGAAATAAGTAATAAATGTATTTTTCTTTTAAAAAGTTTTGTTGTTAGTTTAACAGGTACAATAACATTATTAGTTTTTTTACCAGCACCATTTTTTTCAAAAGTATATACATTTATTGATAATTCATTCATATCCTCAAATTTTCCAATATCTTTAAGTTTCATAGGAAAATCTAATCCATAATTTAAAACGTTTGAAAAATGTGGATATGATGAAGTGTGATTTGAGCTAATTTTAGCAGGATATAAAGCTGATACAACAGCCCAAAGAAAACAATAGTTATCATTATTTCGCACGTTTATAATAGCTTTTTTATGTTTTATATCAGGTGGTAAATCAATATAGCTATTTCCACTAATAGGTATATATTTATTAATATTTACCTTCAAATATAAAATTTGGTATAATGCCCAACCTGAATCCTGTTCTTGAAATTCTTCAAGCTTATTTAATAGTTTATCTTGAATATTAACGTTACACCAATCTTTTATATTTGTAGAATTATCAATAACTTTGTTGGCTGTTGTAAAATGCTTTATATCCAATTTTTCTGTGTGTGGAAGTATAAATTCGCAACAAAATATTACATTCACCTTCAATATAGATTCTACCAAGATATTTTTAATTTTGTTAAAAAATATTTTTCTAGCAGCTTGTAAAAACAGTTTTGGATCTTTAAAATCTGCTTTATTTATTATACAGCCGGTTTGAATTCTACTATTAAAAACAGATTGAATGTTTTGCCATACTAATTTTTTATCCACTTTCACTTTTTTCTTCTGTTTATAATCTACACCTGCTTTTGCTCCTGCTTCTGCTCCTGCTCCTGCCCCTGCTCCTGCTCTTGCTCCTAATGCTATTTTACTTCTTAGTTTCTTTTTTAACACTTCACGGTTTGTTTTTAACAGCGTTAAGTTGCCTTCTAATTTGAACAAGTTTTCAAATGTATTATACTTTTCTTTTTGTTGTTTAATACATTTCGTTATTATTAATATTGTTTTATTAATATATTTTCTCCAACTATTAAATTCTTCTTTTGTTTTAAGCAGTTTTAAAACACTTCGAATTTTTTTAATAGCTGTACTACTTAAAGAGCTCACTGAATTTGTTACATTCATTGTAAAAAATAATATTAAAAATAATTAATTTTACTTATACTCATACAGTATGAATATTTAACGTATAAAAATATACGCGCGCAATTTCATTTATATGCTATATAAAAGCTGTTATCAGTTTTAAAAAATATAACATTCCAAAAAATAATTATTAATTAAAATTCGAAAATAATTGCAAGTCGTTATCAATGATAACTTTTAACAGACAACCTTGTAAAGTTTCAAAAATATTTTCAACAATTTTAATCAACTAACAAACATGTTATTCTGTAATATTCCAAGAAATAATTATTAATTAAATTCTCAAAAATAAATCGCAATCAATAATAACTTTTAACCTTTTACAACAAATAAAATATCAAAAAGCTGCTACAGCCAAAGCAGCAGCTCTGGCCGCCGCCGCCGCTCCAGTCGGAACCGCGGCCCGCGCCCCTGCTAGAGCCCCAGCCACAAACCCCAACTCAGCTACAGCCCTTGTCCGCGCCCCTGCCCCGCTTCAACCTTAGCTGCAGCCCAAACCCGCGCCCCTGCCCCTGCTTCAGCCCCAGCACCAGCTACAAACCCAAACGCAGCCCCAGCCCCCTAATCCCTACCTCTGCTCCAGCCCCAGCAGCCGCCATGGCTGCGTGCAAGAACTACCTCAATGGTCTAAATCGGATGACCGCGGCCATCGAGTTTTCAAACCAGAATGACGGCGGTCATCGAGTTTGAATAATGGTGGCGCCACCTAGCGACAATTCGATGAACTTCTCTAGGAACGGCCCAGTATATCTACTAGTGTCTGTCATGTAATCAAAGAAAGACGACACCACATTTAAAACCTGCGCCGCTACAAAACTTTGATGAAAATTTACAGCCATTTCATCGTGTAGCAATGGATATTGTGGGCCCATTTCAAACTAGTCGGAGAGGAAATAAATATATTTTAACAGTTCAGGATGCCTTTACAAGATACCCGGAAGCAATAGCGCTCCCTGATCAGCGAGCAGAAACAATAGCAAATTCCTTCGTAACTGAAATCATTTCGCGACATGGAGTGCCCAAAAAGCTGCTCACTGATCAAGGAAAAAATTTTCTGTCAGATTTATTCAAAAATATATGCAAATTATTAAAAATTAAAAAGTTACAAACCACAGCCTATCATCCAATGTGTAAAGGCAGAATTGAGCGCTTCCACCGGACTTTAGCTGACTGTATGTCACATTATGTCGCTAAAGATCAGCGAGATTGGGATACCTGGATTTCATAAGTATTAATGGCCATACGGAATTCAGTGAATTCGACGACCGGTGAAACACCATTTTTCCTGCTCCATGGGCGCGAATTCGAACTACCCTTTGACGACATATTATCACCAACTATAGAAGAACATCCATTTACGCAATCGGTGAAAGAAAAGCTACAAGAGGTTTACCAAGTTGTTAAATAACGTTTAAGTAGAGCTCAGGAGAAGAACGAACGTTCGTATAACAAAAAACGGCACCAGTAAACCTTAGTGTGGGTGATCTCGTATTTTTACACGAACCCGCAGTACCTCCAGGTTTGTCGAAAAAATTAATAAAACCATGGATGGGTCCGTATAGGATTATAAAGCAAACAAGCCCTGTTAACTTTGTAATTCGTGACGATTTAACCGGCAAGGAAAAAGTGGTGCATAGTAATCGGTTAAAAATTTGTTTATTCTCAATCGACGAAGAGACGGACGAAGAAATTAATAAATCATACCCTCTCGAAGTAGATGAAAATTTGTTAGATTACTGTGTACTACCGTCGCGGTATGAAAATAACAATGCTGACGACAATACGGAAAATGATGACAGTAGCTCCAGTTGTTCGTCTCGCCCCGGAAATTCATCCGAGGATGAAAATGGAAGTTTACATACACCTAATGTAGAGTGTAGCAATGAGCCTGATACCCCACCTAGACGGTATTTAACCAGAAGTTCCGGTCGACCTCCGGACCTACCCTGGATTTATGACTGGAAGATATAATCATACGTTTATATATATTTCGAATATACTAATAATAAAATGGTATAAAAAGTCCTCTGCCTCTACAAGATACCTTAACTACAGATCTAAACACCCGAAAAATCAACTTCTTAATAGCGCCAAAAATCTTATATCTAGAGCCACAATACTAACCTCAAAGGAATATCAGAGCGACGTACTAAATAATGTTAAAAACCTATTAAAAATAAATAATTACCCTAGAGGAATAGTCAACAGCCTCATTAATGAAGTAAAAAATAAAAATAATAACGAACATATCAACATAAATCAACAAAATAATAACAATGACGCAAAAATAAATGAAAACAAAATTTATTATCCGTTATCATACATAGATGGCATAGCTATAAAACTTAAAAAACTATTCACTAATAATTTAAACATTAATATTGGGTACAAACAAAAGAAAACAATAGGATTTTTTTTAGTAAATTAAAAGCTGACATAGATAAAGATTACAGGTCACAAATAGTGTACAAAATTCCTTGCAGGGACTGTACCGCTATGTATACAGGACAAACGAAGCGGTATTTACGAACCAGGATGGTAGAACATCAACGAAATTGCAACAAAAATAACAACAACAACGGGAAATGTGCGCTAGTAGGACACGCAATATCACTCGGACATACTTTTAATTTTGATGCCGTCAAGGTAATAGATACAGAACAAAATTTACATAAACGCCTTACTCTAGAAATGTTACACATAAATAATGACAGCAACAACATAAATTTAAAAACGGACATTACAAATATAAGTAAAATATACATAAACATTTTAAAATACAATAAAAACCAAACATAAAATAAAAATTATACACCAAATTAATATTACTTAAAATTTTCAAATTTAAAAAATAATAAGAAGAGAAATGACTTAAAAATCTAGCGGTAATTCAAGTAACGACCTTCGGAACAAGTCATAACTTATCCTTCAGTTAAAGGGTGCTATTGTTAATTCTAAGGATTATAAATAAATACCCAATTTTATCTGACTACATGAGTTTTTAATGTATTTTTTTTTTAATTTTGACGACCATTGTATGCAAATTATTTTATTTATTAATTGTTTTATGTATTTATCCATGTTCTTTAATTTCTCCATTTTCACGTAAGTTACACATGTTTGTCCTTAAACTTTTCACACAAAAAAATGTAATATTATTGTAGCTCCTGAAGAGGACACATGAGATGTCGAAACCGGTAGAGGCGGAAAATAAATTGATTATTTGACTGAACTCCAGTAATTTTCTTCCTTCCATCACCTTTCCAGTCAAGAAGTTTTGCAGCCATATTAATTTTAGTTATTATTTTATTTATGTTTATTATTTTAGCATGTATAGCATTGTAAGCTAAATATGAATCATAGTAATAACAATATTAAATTTTTATAATATGATTTTAGTCATCATTATGATATTGACGTCGTTGTGTGCACTGGCGAACAATGGGCCCCTTCTCGATAAGGGAATAGTTTTTCTCCGAGAAGAAGAAATCCTACTCACCGGAGATAACTAGATACTCAGTATGGATATTCATATGTGCACGTATAAAACCATTTAGGATTCCTTTGACGAGGTATTGCAGAATATCATGCAGATTGATTTATCACTGGGAGAAGATATGGCGAGAAGAGAGTCGACATCACGAATATAGCAAGTAGAGAAATAACCACAATCCGTAGTGATGTTAATAAGGTTAGAGCAAAATTAACGAATATTTTAAATACAATTGCGCCTTATGAAAGGTCAAAAAGAGGTCTTGTTGATTTAGGAGATCATGTTTTTTATTTGGCACAGCGATGTCAAAAGATGTTGCAAAATTAAATAAGAAAATCAACTAATGATGGCATGTTAAACTTACTAGATGAACAGGCAAACATTATTAAAAATGTTCGTGATAATGAGAAAACAATAAATGCAAATTTTTAGAAATTTAAAACTATATTCGCACTATTAAATAATAAAACTGAACTGTTATTCCAGCAACAGCAAAAATTAAAGATTAGTATTGTAACAAGGTGAGCAATAACAAATAAGTAACCTTTTATAATCTTTTCTAAATTATAGTTTCAGAAATAATATTTCAACTTGTTAGTCAAAATTCTGTTTAGAAATAGTTATGTGACATTGCATAAAGCGTAATTCTGTGGCGTGATATATTTGAATATGGACCAGAGGGGGCATACGGCTAAATTTTGTCAAGTTAGCAAAAATGCATAGCTAGAAGTTCTGTACCGATGGTAGGATGAGGCAGTCAGATGAAATCTGTCTCACCGTTATGACACTCTCTGTGTGTCACGCTTACGCGGATAAGAATTCGCACGCTTAGAGTTTGCGAACAATAGTTCGACGTCAAACTACGCCTATAGAGTTAGTAGGCAGCAGCAATCCAAATCACTTCGCTTTATCCTTGTCATATTCGCCCCGCGTTTATTCTACGCACGTAATTGTATAAGTGTTTTGTTTATATTCATATTTTGTATCCGTTCTTTAATTATTAACTTCAATATATTATTTAATTTAATCTAACTGGCGTTAGAATATTAAATTAAATCCTAAACACCCGGTGAAGTGTTGTGAAGTGGAATCCACAAGGTTCCAGCCAATCAGCCCAGCAGTTCCGTGACGTACGTCTGGTACGGGGTAAGTACCCTTACTCCACATTTCGCCTGCTCCCATTTTCGGTTCAACCTGTCCGCAAACGCAATAGGTGGTTCCTCAACCTTTCGCTAACCACCGGAACAGGTTATAATAATCCTCCCCTTCCTCTAGGCTACGTTGAGAAGTCCAGCCTAATTTGTAAACTGTTACATTTGGCAAACAGACAGTAGGATTATTTACGGCCTGTTACAGTTATCATCTTTTATTAACTGACTGTTTAGACTAGCTGTCAAAGATATTAGACAGTTATTTGTTGACAATTAAGTATAGAAGTTATTGCACGCCTACGTGCAGGGCTGATGTTTTGATATGGATGCCATATGAAACCCTCGTCATCCCCTCAGAGCCTCTCATGAAAGTAACTCTTTGTTTTAGATAGTCGGTTTTAGATTCTTGTGTCGTCGAGACATATAGTCGGTCTTAGATGCTCATGTCGACTAGACATGTAGTTTGAATTTTAGTTTGAGCGCGTACTAGACGCTAGTACGCAAGGTTACCACAATGTAACAATTTAGTTTGTTTTTATGGGCTTTCGACCATGATACCAACGATGACACAGCAACCCAGGCCGTATCAGCCGTCACCAGATATGCTGAATGTATTACTGGAAATAAATACGTTTTCTGGTGATGGCAGTGTGAAAGAATACATCCATAACATTGTTTCAGCCAGCAGAAGATACGGCTGGGATGAAGTTTTTCTCGATAGTGCAATAGTGTTTAGGCTCAGTGGTAGGGCAAGGGAATTATATTTTGCAGTTCCATTGTATAAGCGCCCTACCATTGGCACAGATATGGTGCGTTGGTTAGAAATAACCTATGCAGGACGCACCATATTACTACCATCATTTTTTCCGTCTTGTACGCCAAGATTTTACGATTCAGTGTGGACGCAGCACCAGGTTTACGCACCGCAGGCGCGGCATCCGTCGGTGGCACATAGCCACGCTTCTCTTGCCATGCCTGGTGTGCACGAGTTGCCAGTAGGACGGATTAGTTTGGCAGAAATTGAATCCTTGCTGGCAATAGAGGATCGCCGTGCGATGGTAGACATCCCGCGTCCAACAGGTTGACAAAGTGCGACAACAGCCGTCACAGCTAGTGACGATGAGGGCGTACAAGAGGGAAAAATGACTGAAGAAGATTGCCTGCCGGAGGAAACAGCAGATATGAAGTGTGAGGACGAACACAGCGAAGTAGCTGATGTACATATTGTGGACACAGTATATGACGACAACAACCTGGACGACAAGGACATGCAAATGGATTACAAAGAGGACATCGCGGATGACGACCTGGACGTGGATTTCGGCGAAGACAACGAAGCCTGCTCACTTGTGCAAGTCTCGCGCCGCATCCATGGAAGGTACGCCACTGGTGTTATCGCCAGTGACGTCATCATCCACAAGACAGAGGTGAAGTTTTTTGTTGTCCCATCACTTAGACCACTTATGTGTGAAGAGCGCCCACCTCCTAGTGTGAGTGCAGTGACCCTTGTATTTTTTATGACAATTGTATGATGATTTCGTGTTAGAGTTTAGGTTCTCGGTAGTAGATAAGCTTTTAGAGACATTAGTTGCATGTTAGTTTAGTTTTTTTTTTTTTTTTGTAAACGTATTTGTGTTTGAGAATCATCTTGCTAGTTATGATAGGAAAATAAAATAATACCCTTTTCCTTTAGAAATAATTGTCCGAGTAAGACAATTATTTTGTGCTTATGTCTCTTTTGAGAATTGTATTTGAGATTTGTTTGTAACGTTTTATGTTTCTGTTTTTGTGTGTACGTTATGTGTTTACGCCTCATGTTTGATATTCGTTTATAACGTCTTATGTTTTATGCTTTTATGTTTATGTTCTTATGTTTTATGTGTCATATTTGTAATATTTTATGCTTTGTTTATGTTTTATGTGAGTCATATTTGTAATATGTCTTGCATTTATGCTTATATTTTTGCAATATGTCTTGTATTTTTGTGTTTATGTTTTTAGGTTTCATATTTGTAATATGTTTGATATTTTATGGTTTTATGTTTAATTCGATTTATGTATGTGTTTTATGTGCATTTTGTTTTGTGTTTGCAGAATTTAGGCGCTTTTCTTCCGTGAGCAGGACTTAAGAATAAATATATCAATTTTGCGATATATTTATGTCTTAAAGAGGGGATGATGTAACAAGGTGAGCAATAACAAATAAGTAACCTTTTATAATCTTTTCTAAATTATAGTTTCAGAAATAATATTTCAACTTGTTATCTTTGTTAGTCAAAATTCTGTTTAGAAATAGTTATCATCTTTTATTAACTGACTGTTTAGACTAGCTGTCAAAGATATTAGACAGTTATTTGTTGACAATTAAGTAGGTATAGAAGTTATTGCACGCCTACGTGCAGGGCTGATGTTTTGATATGAATGCCATATGAAACCGTCGTCATCCCCTCAGAGCCTCTCACGAAAGTAACTCTTTGTTTTAGATAGTCGATTTTAGATTCTTGTGTCGTCGAGACATATAGTCGGTCTTAGATACTCATGTCGACTAAACATGTAGTTTGAGTTTTAGTTTGAGCGCGTACTAGACGCTAGTACGCAAGGTTACCACAATGTAACAATTTAGTTTATGTTTTTATGTGCTTAGTTAAGTTTAGTGTAAGTGTAAATATTAATCAAATAAATAAAATTAATTAAAATCCTAATAATGTCTGTGTCCATAATAATAATATACGTGTTCATCAGCCATCAAAGTTAAGTGAAATTGTGTCTGTGTTCCGTCCTCCATATGGGCGCTGGATGTTCGCCCACCAGTTAGAGAAAGTTGACATCGTTGCCAAAGAAGTAGAAATACCACCTACCATCATCAGAGCCTATTGTAACATCCCCCTCGTGTTACAGTATTGACCTAAAAATCGTTAAAGCACTAAATTTAAATTCGACATTAAGGACAGCAGAATACATTTTAAATGACTTAAAAGAAACAGTTAATGATTTTGGAAACGCTGTAGAAATTACTGAGCTAAATAAACTTAGTCCAGTGTTTATTAGCCCAGAATTGTTAAAAAGAGCCTTAAGACAAATTCAGTCTAACCCTGTTAACATCAAACGCGGAGAGGATTACTTACATATAATATGATCACACTATGATACCAAGCACTCACCTCTACTTATGATCAAAATAAAAATATACTTTGAAAAGAGAAACATGAGCAGTTACTAAAAGATTTAAGAAAACAACTGTAACAGTATGAAATCCTAAACCATGAGATTTTCGTAAATTTGGAATTCTCACGCTAATATGTATGTTATCACAACCCCCAAGATAATATTTCTTATGCGTCCGGTTTTGCGAGTTTATGCGGTCCAGATGTGATATCGGACGCAGCTAAAGTTCTACCCCGTGAGAAAGTTATTTTAAAATCTTCCACCACTCTCGCAGTGGTGATATAACTAACACACACCCCCGCGTTAGGGGCTCATGCGGCATTGATTCACTCTCAGTCAGGCATTCGGCATTCAGTCGTCGTTCATTCGAGATTCTGCATCTCTCGGTAGTGCTTTTTAATCGTGACTGTTGTGAGACTTTCAGCCAAGCAGCCATCTGACCTGATCAGCAATGTTCAATTGTAAGTAGAGATTATAAATTTTATTTGTTATTAATTACGTGTATTTGCAACACTGTTATTATTATTTATGTAAATTGGAGATTTGTAACTTTTGTTTGAACGTGCATTCGTTGTGTTAAAGTGAACTATAAATTGTTGTACGTCTTTTTATTTTGTAAGGAGCCCCGCAGCTTTATTTTACGGTTTCAATTATTGTATTACCTACTCGTCGACACTTTTAATTATTATTATATTTCCCCTTATGTTTATTTTTTGAATATATTTAATTTTAATATCATTTATCTGACTATTTTCTTGTATATCTACATTTTCCCCTTGTCTAGTTTTTTTTGGTAATATTTTGCAACTAAGTTTGGTAAACCGTAGGTATAGTATATTTACAATCGTTATAAACGATAGTTTTGTGATTTATTTCAAAAACAAGTAACAGCGGTAGAATCCACTCGACCACTGTTACACAACAAAATGTGCTAACTAAATTTAAACATCGAAATTTAAATGCAGTTAAGGCAAGCTATCAAGTTGCACTTTTAATTTCAGCAGAGTAAATCGTTTCAAGATGCTGAATTTGATGAAAATTTACCGCCTCCCGAAATGAGAGTAGCTCAAAATATGAAAGGTGCATTACTGCCAGAAAAATATGACATAACATTATTATTGACCTAGGTCAATCATTTTGACTAGTGATGGAACGGTTCGACCTTTGGCCGGATTACCGAATCCCGACTGAGAAAAAGGAAGTAGTTGTATCAACAACATATAAAGCGTTAATATTTTTTGGTTGGATCGAGATTATAAATAATTGGTTTAAATGGAAACAGGTTCGTTCAAGAATATGTATTAATTTGTGTGAACACTATATTTTATTTAATATTTAGTAGTTAAACCAAATAAATAATGATGTTAAATGAAATATAAAATAAATTATTTGCTTTAAATCACTTAATTTATTCTCTTAAATAAGAAATTTATTTCATGTAACAAAATATTGTTGTGAAATAATGTATTCTTTTATTTTGAACAAATCATTATTTTATTACGTTCAAATACGTAATGTATTTGAGTTAAGTGTTCAGTATTTATTATAATAAATTACCTAAATTGGTCATAAGAATTAACTATTTAAATCAAATTTAGCGGGTTTGGGCCAACTCTGCAAAAGTGTTGGTTTAATGAACTCTTATGCATCGCGTCATTTCGCGTCAGTTAACCAGTTTGCACAAGAGTGTAAGTGTTGCGCAGTGTTATGAAATTAATTTTGTGAACGTTTTACTGTTGTTCTACCCTGAAAGTTGAAAATAGTAAGTATCAAATAAGGTTATTATACGAGGGTCATTCAATAAGTAAAGAGACAAATTCTATAATTTTAAAACTATTCAATGAATGTGTACAATCTTTTCAGGGGTGTTAGTTGGCAACCTTGGGATATGCTCTGATCAGCTGTTTCATCATTTTATGTCAACATAACCTCAAAATTTTCAGTTCACCATGGCAAGTCCACTAGAAGATTGCACCTTAGAAGAGCAGCGCTCAGTTATTAGATTTTTAGTCGCAGAAGGTGTAAAACCAAGTGAAATTTTTTCTCGAATGTTAATACAGTACGGTAAAAGTTGTATGAACCGTGCGAATTTTTACAAGTGGGTTGATCGGTTTAAAAGTGGCCGAACAAGTGTAGGTGATGAACCCCGATGTGGACGTCCAGTGGAAGTTTCTGGTTCCTCGTTGGAATCGAGGATTGACGGACTTATTCGTGATAACAAAAGAATTACTGTTGAAATGATAGCTGAGGAAGTTCAAGTAAGTGTTGGAACTGTTCACAATGTCATTCAGAACAATTTAAAGTACAGAAAAACGTGTGCCTGATGGGTTCCCAGACAGCTTACTGACGCTGTTTGATTGAAGGAGACGCTTTTTTTAAAAGAATAGTGACCTGCGACGAGGTCTGGATCCATCACTACGACCCTGAAACCAAAAGGCAGAGTATGGAGTGGAAACACACTAGCTCTCCAGTTCGCAAAAAAATCAAGGTTCAACTTTCCGCCGGTAAAGTGATGCTGACCATCTTTTGGGACTCACAGGGTCCAGTCTATTGCGATTTCCTTGAAGATCAGCGAACTATCAATAGCCAATACTACTCTGAGATGATAGAACACAAAGTTAGACCAGCTATCAGGAGCAAACGCCGTGGACTCTTGTCAAAAGGAGTCATTCTTCAGCACGATAACGTCCGCCCTCATACAGCCCAGCTGACCCGTGATAAGCTTCAAGAATTGGGTTGGGAGGTCTTACCTCATCCTGCCTACAGTCCCGACCTCGCCCCATCTGATTTTTACCTGTTTGGACCACTCAAAGACGCCCTACATGGAAAAAGATTTGCTAACAATGAGGAAGTTAAGGAAGCGGTGCAAAAGTGGCTTCGGGGTAAATCGAAAGAATTCTTCGCCAAGGGAATTAGGAAGCTGCAAGAAAGATGGGACAAGTGCATTACTGTGGGGGGTGATTATATTGAAAAATAGCCTTAATTTTGAAAGATTGAAATAAACCGTTTTTGAGCTATAGCCATTTGTCTCTTTACTTATTGAATGACCCTCGTATATGTATATTACTACTGAGATAAAGATTATTTATATGGATTTATATTTTGGGCAACAGAACACTGAAACTGAGATGGCTGATCAAAATACAAAAAATATTTTAGAAGAATGGGGATTCCCAGATCTTATACAAACTTTTGAAGGTTTTTTTAAAATTTTGTTAATCGAAATATTGGTAACTAACGCCGCAAAATTTTAGAAAATGGTGTTGATGAAGCCAGCTTAGATTGTTTGACACCTGAATTAATAAATGAATTGATTCCTAAAATAGGAATAAGGGCAAAATTTAGCAACAAATTTAATAACTATATTGCTATAAAAAAAAATAAACTTGACGATATGGTAAATCATGTTTTTATTACCTCGTTGAATTAAATGATCCTGTACATTTAATATATTTTTATAGATTGTTTTAAATACTCCAATTGAAACAAATCTAAACATAACATCGCAGTATGATTCCGGAAATTCGGAGGCTCTGACTTCAGCACTAAGCTGTAGCAGATCGAGCGAAAATTCTTTTGCCTCTCTTTTAACCCATACTAGTGACAACAGTAGCACTGACACTGATATGTCTGTTAATTTACATGAAATACAATTCAAAATATATAAAAATATATAGGGTGTTCCATTTAAAAAAAGACAAACAATTCTCGCCGAGCCGTAATGTAATGTATATCTGAAAATAATTTTACGTTATGCTCCTTGAGTAGACGAATAAATTCTGTTAATAAACTTATGCTGTATTTCTAACGACAAGGGAGATATCGAAGACGGCGATTTCGGTGACTCACCTGTATAGTAATGTGTGTAACTAAATTTTATTTTCAGATTGAGCAAGATTTTGTTTGCCTGGAACCCAATGCAAAAAATAATCTTTTTTCGAACTGGAACATATGTTTTAATAATTTAAATGATATAAGTTCTTCAAAATCAAAAAACGATGATTTATTAAGTCAATTATTATTAGATTTAAGTGAAGGTAATTATTTATATATACGGATTTTTGGAGTAGATATTTTTATTAAATATTATTGATATTATTACAGATAGTCGATATGCAGTACAAGTAATGAGTTTATCATCGTTATTACCGCCAAATAGTCGAATTAAAAATAAAAAAGGCTTTTGGAAACCATCTATTCTGGAAGCTCAAGCTTCTATGATTAATCACGTGAAGGTATGTTAACTTTACATATACAGGATGAGTCTGGGGAGACGCCCCCCCCCCCCCCCATTTAACTTTTTTATTATAAGTAATAGAAAAAAATTGCTCATATAAATGTTTTATTTTAAATATACATTTGATGGCAGATGTAGATATTTTTTATAAAGTCAGGTTTACAAGATACGACTATCAACTTTTATTTTTTAAATAGCAAACTATAATTATTTTAATAAAATACAAACCGCCATTTCTTTCTCTTTTCAACGATATTTTAGTTTTTTGAAAAAAGTCGAGAAAAATAAGATAATTACGAAATAATTTTTACTTAAATACTAGGTGGCTATGTGGATATAAACAAATTTCCACATAGCCATCTAGGATATTTGAATAAAAATGACATCTTAATTATCTTATTTTTCTAGAATGTTTTCAAATACATTAATAATAGTTAATACATCGTTGAAAAGAGAAAAAAATGGCGGTTTATATTTTAATAAAATAATTATAGATTGCTATTTAAAAAATAAAAGTTGATAGTCGTATCTTGTAAACCTGACTTTATAAAAAAAATCCACATCTGCCATCAAATAGTATATTTAAAATAATAAAACTTTTATATAAGCTATTTTTTTCTATTACTTATAATAAAAAATTTAAATGGGGGGGGCGTCTTCCCAGGACTCATCCTGTATTTGTGCGTGCATGTACCTTTGTTTATTTTATTTATAATATTTTTAGAGTCCAGACGAGATTGAGATGAAACAGTTAAACGTTTGAATGATATTGCACAATGAGCCTTATTTGTCCAGTGTGCACTTTTACAAGTGATAAATTAGAAATATTGTTTCATCGTTTTAATTTATTTCACTTTTCATATTCACAAAATAATTTTACTTGCAAACAAAAAAATTGCTTTCGTTCATATCATGGTTTACGAGTTTTTAAACAACACATGAAAACTAAACATGCCATTCATAGTAATAATACTAGCAAATGTTCAGAGACAGTACCACACAATTCTTTTGTTAATGATACCAGTGGACAACCTATTCTTACTTACGAAGATCTCCCTACAGAATTACAGTTAGAAATTAATAACAAATTAGATATAAATAATGATATAATATCAGATGGTGATGTCAGTTATTCTACTATTGAAGAAAGTTTAAAGAAAAGCTCCATAAACTTTATAGCGAAATTATATAGTAATTATTCTATTACACGTAAATTAGTAAAAGAATTAATTATGGATGTTAAAGATATTTTTCAACAACCTTTCAGCATATTAAAAGAAAATATTAAAAACTGTAGAGATACAGATTTTCAATGTTAACTAAGTAATTATTTAAATGATTTTGATAATCTTTTTCAAGGTTTAGAGACAGAATATTTGTGTTTTAAGTATTTTGAAAATCATTCATCTCTCATTAAACCTGTTAGTGTTCATTTAGGCTTTGTAACTGACAGTAAAAGAGAAAATAATCGAATAACCTTAAACCACTCCGACTATTGTGCCCAATATATACCAATAAGCAAAACTTTGAAATGGTTTTTAGAATTACCAGATGTTTTTATCAAAATTCGCAAATATATGATTGAATTATATAATGAAACAGATATTATTTCGAATTTAATACAAGCAGAAATATGGCAAGAGATTTAAAAAAAAAACATATGAAAATAGTTTTACCTATTGTTTCATTTTTTGACGACTTTGAAGTTGGGAATCCTTTAGGCACACATGCGGGTGTTAATAAAATTGGAGGAATTTATTTTTGCTTAGCTTGCCTACCGCCTGAATTTGCATCTATATTAGAAAATATTTTTTTAGTTAAGTTTCATTTCACATCAGATCGAACACTATTCGGCAATAAAGTAGTTTTTAGTCATATAATTGATGATTTAATAAAATTGGAAACTGACGGTATTAATATTTGTACATCACACGGTAATTTTCATATTTTTATAATTATGATTACAATAATCGGAGATAATTTAGGGCAAAACAGTATTTTAGGTTTTACTGAGAGTTTTAATGCCAATCATTATTGCCGTTTTTGTCGTGTTATTAAATCTACAGCAATTTCATCTGAATTTGAGGATCCTTCTTTGTTGCGAAATACGTTAAATTATAAATTAGATGTTGAAAATCTGGATTGTGGTGTGAAAGAGGAATGTGTATGGAATACTATTCCATCTTATAATGTCACTACATCTTTAAGTTGCGATATTATACATGATTTGTTAGAGGGAGTATGTCGGTATGATATGGGTGAAATACTTTATTATTTTACAGAAAATAAAAAATATTTTTCGCTGGATACTTTAAATGCAAAAATTAAATATTTCGATTTTAAAACATAAAAATAAACCACCGGCTATGCCAAAGTCACATGTTCACAAAAAATGTCTTATATATTCAGCATCAGAAATGCAGTGTTTTGTTCAGATATTTTCATTGCTTGTCGGTAATTTTGTTCCTGAAGATGATATGGTTTGGGATATGTATTTAACATTGCGTCAAATTTTGGAAATAGTAAAATAATTAGCTTTTCTCAAGTAAACTTTCTTAAATATTTAATAACTGAACATCATTCACTCTATAAATTATTTTTTGGAGAACTTAAAGTACCATATTTTAACACATTATCCAAAAATATAATTTTCACTCTAGCAATGAAAAAATCAACTAGTGCAATGTTATATATATATATATATATATATATATATATATATATATATATATATATATATATATATCTCAAAATGGTCTAGACAGAAACATTGTTTATGGACCTTCAGAGTACATTGAAACTTGCACTATACCAGAAATCAATATTATCATTAATATATTAGATACAACTATCATAAATAATTGCTATAGTTTTTCTTGGGTTGAAATAAATGGCATAAAATTTAATATTGATTTAGTTATAGCTATTCATGAGGTTGATTATTGGCAAAATTTCGGAATAATTTGTTATATACTTGGGAACAAAAGCAAAAATGCATACATAATTTATAAAGAATTGAAAATTGTTAATTATTCAGCACATTTAGATGCGTATGAAGTTATTATGGGTAATTATTTTCAATGCATAAATATTCTTACTTTAGAAGATTATTGCCCTTCGATTCTTCATCATTTAAACAACAAATTATATGTTAACTTCGCAAGTAAGTAATATATGGTTCCTTAATCCTTTATATATATCATATTACATGCATAAGGCGTTTTTATTTCATGGTTTCGGTTATGTAGGTATCTATAATTTATATATCCAATATATTTTTGTGGATGTAGAGATATTTATATTATTTTTAATGTAATACCTATATGTAAATATTTTTTTTGTATATTCAACTCGTTTGTATTATTTCCATTAACTCTGTAAGAGTTATTGAATGAAGAATATTATATATTTATTTTAAATAAATTATGCATTTAAAAGAATATATAGAAATCATTAGTTTAACTCTACAATTTCTTTGGTATAATACTTCAAAATGTTTAATTAACTCATTCATAGAATTGTTTGAAACTATATATGTGTTTGCATGTACCCTAATGGACTCTTAATATATCTCTACAATTGTGTTGAACCAAATCTTCTGTAGTATTGAGTTAACACCAGATTATATTTAGTTTAAACGGATATTAATTGTTAAGCTAAAATCTGAACTAGGTTTAATATACTCTATTGAATGAAACTAAGTTGACATTAAAAACGAGTTAATCTAATAAATTGTCATCTTTGTGACTATACAAATCGTTATTCGAGTTCAATTAAATAGTTTCGGGTTGATTTGATGAAATTTTTCTCTGCGTGCGGAATTCCGGCCTCTTATTTAGCCGGATCACCGGAATTCCGGCGGCCGGATCGTTCGTATTTTTTCGGTAAAAATCGTAACTTGTTCGGCATCTGTCCCCAATGCAACGCGGTAGGTAATAAGTAAACAACAACAGAATAAACAGTTCACGTTGAGACTTGTGCATATAAAGATTTTTCAAAATGTGTAGAAAAAATAGCAAAGTATGGCAATTCTTTAAAATAAATATTAGCGATGAAACAAAAGTTGACTACAAATTATGTAATCAAATTGTTTCACGTGGAGGGAAAGGTAAATATGCGTCTACAAGCCCATTAATATTGCATTTACGAAGACGTCACAATGAAGAATATGGTAGGTACATTTATTGATAAGAACAGTGAACAGAAGAAAAAAGATGACACTATGACAAAGGAACAAGGCAAGCAATATGTACAACCTACATTATAGCAATATGAGATGAAGAACAAATTATGGGACATCAACGATCAACGAGCAAAAAAAAATACACTACAAAATAGCGAAAATGATATGTTTAGACAATCAGCTTTATTCCATTGTTGAAAATAATGGTTTTTGTCGATTAATGTCACATATTGCACCACAATATAAACTGCCCTCTCGAACTTATATGAAAAATATAAATTCAAATATATACAGGATGTCACCGAAATCACCGTCTTCGATATCTCCCTTGTCGTTAGAAATACAGCATAAGTTTATTAATAGAATTTATCTACAACAGTGCGCTAATATGAAATTAGTACACTAATTTGAATGTCTTTATGAGTGATTTAATGGCACTGAGTGTCATTATGAATTTCATAATGACACTCAGTGCTATTATGAAACTCATAATGACACTCAGTGCCATTAAATCACCCTTACGTATTAATTACGTAGGCTACGAATGAACATTTCAATGTTTCTCATTATGTCAAAAATTAAATAAAAAATATATTTTAAGATCAATTTAAACTGTTGTAGATAAAATATTGAAGGATACACATTTGATATAGCCTAATGAAACTTGCGTGATTAAAACACTCGGCTCATCGCCTCGTGATTTAACATCACACGCGTTTCATTATGAATGCTATATCAAACTTGTATCCTTAATATCTATTATTCGTCTACTCAAGGAGCATAACGTAAAATTATTTTCACATATACAGGCTGTTGCATTACGGCTCGGCGAGAATAGTTTCTCTTTTTTTAAGTGGAACAGCCTATATATTTTTATATATTTTGAATTGTATTTTATTCACCTATACGAACATATGAATTTTGTTTTAGTTTTCCACGGTGTTGCCAAGTTATTGCGTTTTTTCTCTAAATAAGACCGAATACGCGCATTGCTTTATAATTTAACTGGAAATATAGGATCTTTTACAAAAAAAAAATATGTGTAGGGCGCGTGCGTGACGGTTCCGGTTCCATCACTAATTTTGACACTATTATTGACCTTGGTCAATAATTGATCTCTAGGTGTATAAAAACAATTTCACGGAACAATAATGAATCAGTTATGATATGTTTATAGGCTAGTAGTGAAAAAAATAATATATTAACAGCAAGCATAGATAAAGTACTGTAATTTTTGTTTAAGTTAAATTAAATACATTATAAACATTGAAAACTTGTATTAATAACTCCAATTGTGCAATTAAAGTAAACAGAAAGGTCTGTTCTTGGAATAGAACCATAATTTATATTTAATTTTAAAATTGTGCGTAAATAATAACTGAATTTTGTTATTTTTCTATTCTTTAAAACCTACTATAAAAAAAACAGAATTGTACACATGACTATAAAATTGAATTATCAACTCGCGCAAAATAATTCGTAAATAAAATATAATTTTATCTTCTTGCGTAAAAATAACTGTTAAACATATTCATGTTATTTTTTATACATGTTAAAACGTATCAATTTATGTGGCTTCACTCTGACTATACAACTCATCGGAAAATAGACCAATCAGGTAGCTCAATTTTTCTTAGTTACGCTGTATAACATCGGTTATTTGCGTTGATAAGTTGTGTTTCGCGAAACACAACGCTTGGCGTATTTCGGTCTCAAACAATTGAATCATATGTAATCATATCATCCATGAATATAAACAAACAATTAATATTTTTGATATTTCGCAAAAATGAGTCGATTTGGTGCAGTTTCAAGCGAAGAAATTGAAAAAAATGTATCTTTAACAAGGCCGATGAACACAGTAAGAACTGAAAAGTACGTATTGCGCCAATTTGAAGAATTTTGTAAAGAAAAAAAATATTGCTTAAATGAAGAAAAGTCTGAAAACGAGCTATGTACTATACTAGAAGATTGGGCTTATAATATGCGTAAAGTGAATGGTGAAGAATATAAAGAAGGTGTGTTAAAAACATTATGGAATCTTACTGCTAAACACATTCAGCAAACTTATTATAAGCAGTTCAATAAAATTATTGACCCTTTTAAAGGGGTTGCATTTCAAAAGGCAAGAGATGCGCGAAATTGTAAACGAAAAGTTTTACAAGGTATAGCTACTAAACGTAAACAAAGTTCATCAGCATTGACATTAACTGAGCACCAAAAAATTTTGCAAACATTTAACGAAGAATCTCCTGACGGCCTACAGAAGAATTTTTTTCATATTGTGTCAGTGGAATTAATTGGCTTGGAGAGGTAAGGAAGGAGGTAAATGCTTAGTACAACATTTTAAGGAAGAAATAGACAACTATGGTTCTCCGACAGGACGCGTCGAATATAATCCAATTTTTGGCAAAACTGCGCAAGGGGGTGACAAAAATGCCACTGACAGCAAATGGTTAGTTTCCAATAAAGAAAATGAAAATATCTGCCCAGTCAGGTTATTCAAAAAAATGTTGTCTAGACGTACGCCCAACATCAAAACAGATCGCCTTTTTCTGACGGTAAACAAAGATTGGAATAAATATGAAAATAGTTATTGGTACAAAAATGTACCTGTAGGAGAAAACGAAATTAGAAAATGGGCAAAAACTGCAGCCGAAAGCATTGGAATCGACACAAAAAAGTGAAAATTACAAACCATTCGAATAGATCAACCGCAGTTAGTCAGTTATCATACGCAGGTATTAGTCCTCAAGAAATCACTAAAATTACTGGACATAGTAGTGCTGCTTCCCTGCAGCCTTATTTGCAACTGAGTGCTAACCATCATGAAAATCTTCTCAAAAATTTGAGAACAAATTTAAATGGAAGTAAACCAAGAAATCCATTGACTGAAAATATTTCCGTGCAATCTTCAGCTTCCTCCAGCTGTAATTCTACTGACAATATAGTGTATAATAATTGTACGTTTAATATGTATTATAATAAATAATTTTCTCATGTTCAATAAATAATTTGTTTAATATAGTTGGTTGATTCGTTGTAGTCTTAACATATACAACTAGAGCTTCGAAAATCATCTGAATATACAGTTTCCGGACTCGATGTGTTACCTAGGAAACACATCTCGTCCTCCCAACTGTATATTGGATTATTTTCGAACCTCTTGTTGTATAACTACTGAGAATACAATGAGCTAACATCCACGTCTGTTAACGTATGAGTCCATGTTTGGAAAACGAGACAGTTTTAAAAACGATATCCGTGCCAAAAGCACAAATCAAAGCTAGAAAGAAAACAATCATACCTTTTCTGCATATCAGCTATTCCTGCATCCCTTGCAAGACGACATCCGCAATTGCATCTTCGTTTTGGGATTCAATATTTTCAACATAACGAATTTCATCATCATATTCATAGTTAGGTACGTTTTCCAGCTGGTGAAGATCATGGACATCTTAAGCCGTGAACTCCACTGTTTCAAAACAAAATGAAATTAAAATCCACGTCATAGAATATTAAAAAATATATTACGGCTTATTCAATAACATTTAAGATTTTCTAGAAATACAAATCGATTTCAAATTAGACGAAATTTCATAAAAAAATATTTAAAAATAAAATAAAAATATTTTCTTTCTCAAAGATTTCTTAATTTTAAAAAAATGTGAGGTGAAGTTGTCGATGTATTGCCTCACCTCCGATTTGGATTAAATTTTGTCAAAATATTCTTCTCATCAAGACAAACACAGGAAAAATAATAATAAGTGGGGGGTCAAAGTCGGTTGATCTTCAAAACACAGTTTGTTTATTTTTAAATATTTAATCCATATAATCTATATAATGTGATTAAAAAATCTGCCCACGCAACCAATCTATAAACGATTGATAGAGATAAAACAATGCTAATCAAATGCTCGCTAATCACCCTTAATCACTGTTCATACTAGCGGTCTATTTGTTTATATTTAATCCATATAATCTATATAATGTGATTAAAAACTCTGCCCACCCAAACTGTCCACGAAACAATCTGAGCGTGAAAGTTTTATAAAAACAACAGGCAGAAATGAAACCTAACGCACAGAACTCGGATTTAGTTAGGCAGTGGCTTCAGAAAGTGAAGTAGGTTGAACATATTTTTATCTTTTATCGCTTAGCCAAATATGTTCAACCTACTTCACTGTCTTTCTGAAGCCACTGTCTACCTAAATCCGAGTTCTGTGCGTTAGGTTCCGTTTCTGTCTGTTTTTATAAAATTTTCGCGCTCAGATTGTTTCGTGGACAGTTTGGGTGGGCAGAGTTTTTAATCACTTTATATAGACTATATGGATTAAATATTTAAATATAAACAAATAGACCGCTAGTATGAACAGTGATTAAGGGTGATTAGCGAGCATTTGATTAGCATTGTTTTATCTCTGTCAATCGTTTATAGATTATTTTCGAGAAAAATACTTCAAATAAAAGATGTGTAAAATTAATTTTTCTACAACTTTTATTTGGATTTTTTTTTTTAATAATAAATAAACGATTAATAGGGATAAAATAATGCTAGTCAAATGCTCGCTAATCACCCTTAATCACTTGTTCATACTAGCGGCCACTGTGTTTTGAAGTCAACCAACTTTGACCCCCACTTATTATTATTTTTCCTGTGTTTGTCTTGACGAGAAGAATATTTTGACAAAGTTTCATCCAAATCGGAGGTGAGGCAGTACATCGACTTTACCAAATGTGAAAATAAACTCTTATCTATAAAATTTTCGGCTTCTTACATATTAGTAATTAAAACGAATGGGAACGGTTTATATGACAACTTTAAATCAAACTAGCCTCACAAAAAAACTCAGTTTGTTACATTATATCGTAAAACGTGTTGATTTTCTTACCAGTTGAATCGATTTTCTAAACGAATATTTCCAACAGTTTTTAGATGTACAATGCATAAATAATCTCATTATAAATTCCTGAAACAAAAGTTTATTAATAGGTTATGTATTGTTACATTTACAAATTATAGACAGAAATGAATACTTACTCCATAAATATCGAATGTTGAAAACACAATATACATTATCATAAATTATATTGCACACGATAGCAAACTAATAACTACAAACAACGGTTTATAATGAAGTTCTTACTTAATGTTGACTTTTTCTAGTTGAATGCAGCTCAACCATGTGCAGTTGCAGTCGCTGTCGTAGTTCATGGTGGTTTGTGGTTCGTGGTAGCGTGGTGCATTGCGCAGCCGCACGGCTGCAGGTCACAATGTTGCCAACATGCAAATAAAATATTTCAATTATTGCATTTGGATTAAATTTGGAATCCCAATGAAATTTATTTTGTTTGGAAGTTTACGGGCATGCGTAAATACGGTTGAAAGGGTCCAGGAGACCTATTCTAATTCGTAGCGCATGTCATGGCGGCTTTTGACAAATGCCCATGAATGACGTCATGTCATGTTTGTATTATATTGGCATGGTGTAGTACCAAATGTTGGTAACACTACTTGTTGAATATATGAATTTGAAAAGTATCTATGATGCCCGGTTTCATAAAAGCTTGTATAAATTTAACTCATTGTTAAATTTTGACATATGACAAATGTTATTAGAGTGCAGATATTAAATAAATTATGTGCAAGTGTGTTGAGTATGCATATACATACAATACACCCCACGTAATTGGTTTATATATACTAATAATAATGGCTGATATAGTTTGGTTCACGAAAGACGACTATTCAAGATCATTTATTAACCGTATGGTGTAATATAACTTGCAGATAACTTCAGTACACTTCGTAAACATAGACGTGCAACATAAACAAATTATGGATACATTTTAACTAAAAAAAATCTGTTGTGGCCAGCACAATACCTTCCGTCAATCATGTGTATAATGTATAAATTCCATACATAATTTTTCTTGCAAAAGATTCTAAATTTCCAGTAAAATTATTTCATAAAAAAAACTACTGACATCTTCTTCTTCTTTAGCTTCTCCCATTCGTTAGGGGTCGCTATTTTTGCGTGTCGTTATCATTCAGTTCCTTTTCCAGGGACGTAGCCAGGGGTGGGCCAGGCCCACCCTGCAAAATCCTTGGCCCACCCGTTTAAAAGTCAAATGAGAGAAAACAGTTCACGCACATTATTTGAACTGCATTTCTCATTCCAATAAAATAATGGCATTTATGGTAAAGAAACAGTAATATTATTTTATTCACAATCTTTATAGTTTTATGTCGATTCCTAACCTTTTAGAGCTTGGGAAATACGTTATTCCTAACTGCAATGACAATCTCTTGGGTGGAGGGGTTAGGGGTTGCCTAACAACATTGCCATAGATCCGTATAATAAAGTAGGCTAAACAAACTTTAATAGAGCTGCAAAAAATATGAATAAAATTAAAGATTAAAACTCACTGCTTTATTTTGAAAAATATTAATTTAAAAATAGAATGGTTGTGAACAAAGTAGTATACATACCTTAGTGGGAGTTTCATCACAGCCCGCGCTGTATCTCACCTCGAGACTTCGCCTCTCGATAACAGACATAAGCCCTCGGCTGTAATGAAACATATCCCATCTCGGATGTAATATACTATTACTGTACAGTACAGAGTAGATAGAATAACTCTATTCAATGCATTTCATTATGTCAACAGAACGGACGAGTTGGCATTAATTTTTAGGATATTTGTAACTGACTTATGTGTTTTATAACTTTTTATTGTGAGTTGGTAGTGTAACTAACTATCCGTCTATTTTTTTTTTACAAAACATCCTTCATTACGTATGGTGTATGTTTAATAATGTTAAATAAACTTAATCCTACAAATTAATATTTGTTTAAATACGTACATATACCCATATACGCTTCACATATTGTATGACTAAAAATCATTTTTTTGTTATTTGTGTTCTAATAAAAAAGGAAAATAGCAGTACAAAACTTTCTTAGTGGCCCACCTAAAAAAATTTTGGCTCACCCTACCAAAATATCCTGGTTACGTCCTTGTCCTTTTCTCTCAAGTGTTCCGCTATATAGTCCTTCCATCTTTGGTCTTCCTCTGTTTCTTCAACATCCTATTACTAAACTATTCATTCTTGTTCCAATATAATTCTTCATTTCTCCTCATGACATGTTCAAACCAATATAATCATCTTTCTTGTATCTTTCTAGAAACTTGTAATAATAGAGTTATTTTCTTACCGTATCTTTCCGTGTTTTCCCCAACATCTACTTCAACATCCTCATCTCTGCCACATTAATTTATTTTTTATTGATACTGACATCTGTCAATTTGAATTATTTGAATATATTAATAGTTTCCATGTTTAGCATAGCTGGCTGAATTATAAAATTTAATTTCTTTAAAATTCTTTAACTCTGTATCTATTGAATATGAAGTATTCCAGACGCAGATACTGCTGATAGTAGTATTGAAAACACCCAAAATTCTAATAATATAAGTACAAATGACAAATGATACACAACTAAATGACAATAATAGACCAGTTAGACTTAAGAAAAGACCGGACTGGTTGGCTGATTATGTCAGATTTTTAGTTAAAAAAAACATATTTGTACTTGTAACTTTAAAAATAATTTATAATATTGTTCAAATGTTTATGTATTAGATTAGAGATCATTTTTTTGTAAAAAAATAAAAAATATATATTAAATAAATTTGTTTACATAAAAAGGGAGATGTTCCAATAGTAGCTTGATACAAAATATTATTAAAAAATATTTACCATGAAAGCGGTTGTTATTGACAGGAGGATATTTTGAAGAATATTGGAACAACTCCTAAATGTTATGTTAGAACCGAGGTTAGAACTTTCAATCTTGTGTTTTCTTATTATTATCCATTATTAATACATATTACATGAACCCTTTAGAAATACCGTCGATCCCGTTAATGAATTAGAAAAACCTCGAAAATTTAGAAGAAATGGAGAAAACTTGCTCGTAGAATGAATTTAAAATTATAGAACTTTCCAACTGCCCACCGCACGTACAGATGATTAGAGACTTTGGGTTATATTATTATTGCTATTATTATTATTATTTAGTTTTATCGCGCACACAAGATACACTGTTCTTAGTTTCATCTTGGGTTGATCTTTCCAAACTTATTTTTTTGAGAAGTTCTCTTTGGTTCCCGTTAGAAATATGTTTTCATAATCTATGTTGATAATTATAGTTTAAAAAACTTTATAAACACCTATAATTGCGTAGACCATTAAATTCCGGGGCTATTTAAGATCAGCTTAAAATAATTTTTAGTTTTAAATAACACTCTCTTAACATTTTACAATCGTGAAGAACTTTAGAGCATTCGCTACGTTTTTTTTTTTTTTAATTAGCTATATATCCAGATGTACATAGAAATGAGCACCGCCATGTACTTTTCCTAAACTATAATACATACAGCGTGGTGACCGGCGCAGCCGAACATGGACTTTAAAATGTAAAATCAGACTTTCGTAATTTCCTGCTTTCCTAATTATTTTAGGTAAAAAAGTTTCAAATAAAAGTTGCAAGGCATAAATTCTGCATCTGAATCAATAAAATTAATTTCGTGTGGCTTGTAACGGCAGAAATAAGATATGAAAATGTCGAAAAAACTATTATGTATTTGTAATTTCTGTTAAGTGTATAAATATCAATTTAAATTAATAGATAATTGGTAACTAGAATAGATATTAGAAATAATATCTAATAAAAATAAATTACCCTAACATGACAAATAAACCGTTGGACATTTTGTCTCAATTCCATGGCTATTGCTATTTTTGAGATGTTTTTCGACATTTTCATACCTAATTTCTACCCTTACAAGGCAAACAAAAGTAATTTTGCTTATTGATTCAGATGCAGAATTTTAATTATTTGATGCTCTACAACTTATTTGAAGCTTTTTTACCTAAAATACTTAGGAAACTCGAAGTCCTTCCTGACCAATCAGAGGAGAAAATTTATTTCCCTATCTAAACCAACGCTATTTTCTTACATGAAATGAACTATAGGTTATTTTTGAATGAAAATGCATATATTTTATATCGCTGTAAAGGTAATTTAAAATATTTTCCGAAAATATCAAAATATATTTACATTTCATTTACAAAATCAACGATGATTTTGTTTCCTGCGAAACCGGAAGAAGAATTCCGAAGTATATCTGCAATATATTATTTACGAGTATTTGATTTTCGTATTATAGCATACGTGCATAGATCAAATATATGTTTTACAAAATATAGATTATGTTCTTTAACGACCACCAATAAAATTGTTGTTGGAATTAATTAGAATGATACTGTAACGTTTTTATTTATATGGGTGAAGTGTAAACCACAGACAAATATTATTAACTAAAAGAATACGTTTATTAAACGATAAATAATTAAGTATTAAATATTAAAAGATAATAAAAACAAGTAACACTATGATTAAATAATTATAAACACTAAGAATTTTATATAACTACATTTATTTATGTTAACAACTGGTAAACATTATATTTATATCATTCATATCATCATATAAGTTCATTGTTCGTTGCTTATATATATCAGACTGTCCCTACGCTTTTGGCCGGTATTTATACAGCTTACATCATTCTAGAACCCTCTGAAGCGACAATGACCTGTATACAAAAGAAGTGGGTCACGGCGTAGTTAACCTCTAGCCGGCGCGTCGCGGGGATTTCAACATCTGGGAAATTCCGGGATTGCGTCATCGCTCTGGTACCTTCTTTCAGCGGCGCACGTATACTTTTCTCTCCGGGGCGCACGTCACAATACCGTTTGCCTCGGTTGTCATTTATATTGGAATTAGAATTAAAGTTAAAAGTTGGAATCCCGTTTGCCTCGGTTGACGTTATTAGAATTAAAATTGGAATTCCTTGTACCCCTGTTGACAGTAGAATTAGAATTACTGTTTGTATTTTGCCCAAAGGCCGGGTCCGTTAATCCCAACAGGAACATGGCGACAACGGTCACAAGTAGCCAATTTCATTTGAAACACATTCTTGAAATAGGTATACATCAATTTAGTTGCACATTACAAAGAGTACACTAATAATAAAATAGAACTAAATAACAATAATAGTATTATGAAGTAAAGGAGAGGAATGCATTGTTTTTCCAGAGGTGTATTGTAGCCAGAAGGCAAAACTGAGGACTACAAAGAATCGAGAGTAACATAAAGTGATTCATTTTAATAACTATAAATATGCAATATAGGTTTTTTACCTCTCGCTAAGAGAGGTATTGGATTCATGCTAAAAATCGCATATCCAGATTTTATTGAATAAGCACGTTTTAAGGTCCCTACAATCCGATTTTAACATTTTTACGATGATGTCTGTGTGTGTGTGTGTGTGTGTGTGTGTGTGTGTGTGTGTGTGTGTGTGTGTGTGTGTGTGTGTGTGTGTGTGTGTGTGGATGTGTGTGTGTGGGATGTTGGAAGGACGGTTACTCAAAAACTATAAGACTTAAAATTTGTTTAACAACGTATTTCCCAATCGGACATTCATGGGAAGATCTGAAAAGGTTTTGGTAACAATTGGACAACCGGAAGTAGAAGATTCTTGAAAAAAAATCTTCTAAATATTATTTTTTGAAAATTTTTCTTGATAATATTAAAGAAAAATAAATTCTCTTTCTGATACATTTAAATATTTTTATACATATTTTATAGATTTAGAGATAAAAGGAATATAATATATAATATAATGTTGTAATTAATTTTACAACCGAAAGGATGCCATGAAAAATAGTTGCAAATTTAAATTATTTGTAACTGACAGATAAATGTCAGTGTCAGAAATAATGAGTAATGAAAGAAAAATGTATTTGGAGAATCCCTTAATTCTTGATCTGTGTTCTGTGACTATTATGGAGATGACAAGTCTAGGTTGAAGGACTTAAATTTGTTTCAAACATTATGGGACAATGTACACCAGTACTGTAGACTAGAGTAACTTTGAATTGCGAAAAAGCTATCAAATTCTTCTCAAGTAAGTTGTAAATATTGACAAAATTACACATCGATATAAGAATAATCGGAGTGCAATCTATCCGTCACTTTATTAAAAGGAATTAGTGTTATTTAGATATAACAAGTATGAAAAAATAAAATGTAAAAGAAGATATATAAGAATAGATGCACAATCCAGATATATACATTTTAGACCGCCCAAAATTAATGTTTTTACTAGAAGAATATGAAGAGAAAGTAAACAAAGTTGTTCGAATTGAAAATTGCTGTTACCAGCCTAATATTTATATATGGTAAACTCTACTTTGTAATTTATTGTAACATAATTTATGGTAAAATATCATGTTGAGACATGCTATTATTGAATAATAAAGAAGTTTATACGTCATAGATTTATATGAATATATTATTTGTATTTATAAAAATATTATTTGCTTTATGCATACAGCCAGGTAAAATATACGGCGAGAGGTTATGTGCTGGCCACATCAGATTTTTTTCTATAGTTGCTCCATTTTCACCCAGTGGTATGCAACTTTATATTTTCAAATGTGCAATTGTACAATGACGTCACTGCGCAACGAGCGTAACGTACAGACCCAGTGGGAGAGAAAGGTCTGTCTTCAACGCCCGAATATTCAAACCTAGAATATTCAAAGCGAGAATATACATGCACAGAATCATTCAAATTCCGAATATTCAAGAACAGAATCGCGCATCGCCAGAAAGCACTTGCCCCGAAGCAATGCGCGATTCGGTTTTGAATATTCGGGAATTGAATGATTCTATGCATGCACATTCTGGTATTTAATATGCTGGTTTTGAGTATTCTGGTTTTGAATATTCGGGCGTTGAGTATGCACCAGGAGTCCGGAGAGAGAAGCTTGAAAGCTAGCGCACACCAACGTGAGCAAGCGTTACGGGCAGCGGGCAGATCGCGTACGGACTTGCGCAGACCACAGCGGGTGCCCGTGTAATTTTTCCGAGTTCATTCAGTTGAACGCAACCGTCAGCCGTCAGCGTTTAGCCCGCGGGCCCGCGCTCGCTGTTCTAGTCTGGTTTACGAAAGATGACAATTCAAGGTCATTTATTAACCGTATGATGTAATATTACTTACAGATAACTTCACTGCATTTCGTATACATAGACGTACAACATGAAATATTTATGGATACATTTTAACTGAAAAAAATCTGATGTGGACACCACACGACTTCCTTGTACGATTATTAAACTATACATATTTTTTTAATACATAATTAAATTACAAAATATTGACAGGCTTAAGCCAAGCCCGAGAAATATTTTGATATAGAACAAAAAATAATTCATTTACTACTATCATTCTTAAATTAACATTAATCTAACCCGGCTCTTTTTAAAGAGAGTTTTGATTACAACAAAGAAATATTTGATTACAACAATAAATATGACTAATTTCACAATAAAAATATAATATTTGTTATTGTATGAATCATAAAATTGCACGTATTTAACGTAATTTGACATGAATTTTTTTATTTTTTTTTGTCCTAATCCATAGCAAGCTTTATTACAAAATCAAAAAGTATATAATTTTTAAATTTACATATCTCGCTTATACAAAGGGCTAATTTAATAATACTTAATGTGCTAGACGCAGAAATTAATTCTCTAAAACTTTTATTTGAAGCATTTATTTCTAAAATAAAAATAAAATCATTTTATTCAAGAAAAACTGTTAACAACTTCAAGTAATGTACCACTTCCGGTTAGCTTATTTTAACCAAAATCTATTAACATATTTCGATTGACATAAAATTTGAAAAGATTTGGATTATATTTTAAAACAGTTTTTCATTAAAATCTATTATAGGCTTCATGTAAAGTGCCACTTCTGGAAATTGTGTAATAACCAGAAAGGGAGGTGCACAACTAGATGTTATAGGAGTCCTAAATACAAAATTTCAACTTTCTACGGCTTGCCGTTTTTGAGTTATGCGAGATACGTACGTACAGACGTCATGACGAAATTAGTCAAAATGGATTCAGGGATGATCAAAATGGATATTTCCGTTGAAATCTGAAAACCGAATTTTTTCGCGATTACAATACTTCCTTTACTTACGTACAAGGAAGTAAAAAGTTACCAATAGTGAGCAAACTTGTAAACACATCCTGTATGGCATTCTCTAATATTTCAAAATATTTGAGAAAAATCCAAATGAAAATTCCTTTACTTACGTACAAGAAAGTAAAAATAAGTGTATTTTATTAGAAAATTATGTTTCTTTTTAAATAATAATACCTTTCTCAAAGATTTATGCTCTTCACCTATGTTTTTGCAAAACACAATAACCTAGACTTGACAAAAACCATGGAATAATAATTTGATTTAAATGTCGTTACTGGGTAAATATTAGCATAAAGGGCAGTGTAGTAGATAATTAGATATCTGTTACTCTACGACATACGTTATTAATATTTGTAACGTGTTAGAAAGTAATGTCAACATGAACGTATATCTGTCACACAACATAAACTACATAGACATACGTCAAATAATCTTTCTCTTTCCAACATGAAATGTTGCTAAGGTACTACTGTATTAAATGTTGTGTATACTTTCTTCGAACAAGTGACCTTGAGTTGTCATCTTTCGTGAACCAAAGTATACATTCTAAGTACTAAACTCAAAAATTCAACATGTCCATCACTCAAAAAATAACTCAATTCGTATAAAAATTCCCCATTTTGTACGATTTGAAGACTCCTGACTATAAAAACAATGAAAAGAATGGTAAGGTGTGGGAAGAGAACTTGATGAAAATGGTTCTCCTTCAGATTCTGATGAAGAATTTTTTTCTATATAAATAATTCTGAATTACATACGAATGACATTAAATTTCGTGTATACAAAAAATGACAATAAAATGATTTCTTCTATACATGCAAAATTGCTTTTTAACGCGCTGGTGTGCGGATATCCGCGATTATGCCAATCGCGTCGCGGCACTGCGCGCTGCCCGCGTTGGTGCGTGCTTCCTTGATGAACTAATGAGATAGTATTAGTTGACATGGCTACAAAAATATTGCGCGGCAAAATTTATTATAGTTTGGTTCACTAAAGATGACTATTCAAGGTCGTTACTTGCAGATAACTTCACTGCATATCGTATACATAGGCGTGTAACATGAAATATGAGGGTGGATTGAAAAGTTTCCAGAATGATATGAAAAATTTATGTATTTAACGCGGACTACATTTTATTTTTCTAATAATTTCGTATCAGGCCAATCTGTTCTACGTAAAAAATGGTGCAAAATTTGTTAAAACCATTTTTCTCTAACTAGCATAATAAATAAGAATCTTCTGAATCATCCTTTTTGAGTGATCACACAGATTCATTTCACAGCAAATTTAACAATGCCTAACGACAATAGGTTTTCGAGCGTAGAAATTTATCAATGTGGGGTTTGTTGCATAAAAGGAAATATGATTTTCCTACAAAAGCATGTAATGACCCATCATACTTTTGAAAACAAAGAAAAAATGTTACATAAAGATTTGTTTTAAGTAAACATATTTCATATGTTACCAAGAACATTTTTTTTTTTACTTCTATATGATCCATTTTTAATGTGCTGGCTATTATAACACTCGACAGTAGATTATTTGTAAAATAAAATAAATTAGTTTGCATTGGTCTGCATATGATATTTGACGCTAGATGGTGTTTATATTATTCAAGTTGTTTTCCTGATATAATTTTTAAATTATGATTCAAAAGGATCACGATTAAACTAATCAGTATTCACAAAATCACAATCACAGCCCGAAGGAATACGGCTATTTTCTAAATGAGCAAAAAGCTCGTTTTTGCCTGTAGTTCAAAAATAAATTAAGATACAAAATCCCTATGGCGACTATTAAATTTTTCTTAAAAAGTTAACTTTGAAACAGGACTGTTTCTGCCATATGTGCTAGGTGTTCGCCGCACACGGGTGGTCAAAATCTATTCTCTGTTTTTGTTCTATCGGTTATGAATACTTTTGTATTGCAAAAGTAAATTATATTTCTTAAGTTTTGTAGTTTTTATCATTTTATGATACCTTTTTTTTGAAGACTTTATTTACTGTTCTATTAAGGCATAATTGTATTTCACTATCGACCACAAAATTTTAAAAGTAATTTTTAACATATGTATTTCAAATTGCACGGCACTGCACGCGTGTCCTCTCCCTTCTGCCATAGATAGGAGCGGCCAAATAATATGCACTCAGGCGGCTAAATATCTAGAAGCGGCCCTGTCGTGGAATGTGTAAAAATTTTGCTCTACCCTTCATATTACGCGAAATAATTTAAATAACATAGAAAACAAGACACTGTACTTCCGTTCACAGCTCTGTAATTGGCGCACGCGAATTTTTATTTGTAGAAAAGCTTGCAAAGTCCAAACTTTTTCGGCTACTTTAGGGTGCGTTCTATTGAGTAAAATATATTTACATAGTTTGAAAGAAATCATTTTATTGAGGTACGGGAGTGATTTGACTCGTTTTGGATATCTAGTTTTGGTTTGATTTTTTTATTGTTTATAATATTTAAAAATTCATACTCGACAAGTTTCACAAGATTTCAGTCTCTGAATCAACCTCTCGATCATTTATCAGAGACTGGCCCACTCAACCAAAACCACAGACGCTCTTATTGGAGCTCATCATTATGGTGCACTGGAAGCACTGACTAGGTTGAGTAGACGGATGATAAACCATCCAAAATCAGTGGATCCTAGAGGCTTCCGTGCACCACACTGATGAGCTCCAATAAGAGCGAAACACGTCTGTGGTTCTGGTTGAGTGGGCCAGTTTCTGATAAATGACCGAGGTTGATTCAGAGACTGAAATCTTGTGAAATTTATCAAGTATGAATTTTTAAATATTATATTAAAACAGTTTCACCTAGTATCGTAATTCTACTTTATTGTATATTTATATTTATTATTGATTATTCTTCTTCATTGTTTCTTAAAATCTGCCTTTAAAAAGAAAAAAGAAAAACAGAAACAAAATATGGAAATTGATAATAAATTAACACATATATTTGTCTAATCATAATTTCCACATTTTTTGACATATATGGGAAATGGGCTTATTTTCAAATATGGTTCATTCCAAATACTTCATGAAACGGTAGAAATATATTCATATGATGCCGACTTGTTTTATTGAATGTACATCCTCCTTGGTACATACAATTATTTTACTGACATGCTATTTATTTAAATTCAATTCGATAATTTTTGTACTCTTGTACCATTATTATGACTTCCGATGTTGGCAACACTGATTCTTGATTGTATTATTTGATTTGACATATAAGATAAGAAAACACGAAGCAGAAGCAGTGACAGTTTATTTACAGCAACGTGCAATGTGTTTTGAACTTTTAATTTAAAATGACAAAGTTAATGGAATGGCTGGTTGCTTGTGGAACTATTTTAGTAGTTTGGGCTGCTATAGTAACCAATAAAATAGATACTCCATTTACCAGACAATACATGGATTTAATAATACCATCTCCGATAATATTTTTACTTTTGTTTGGGGTAATAATGATTTGTTTTATATGCATAATTATCTTTTAGATTAAAAAATCTTTTGTATTTTCGCAATGCTTGTAGTAATTTTAATATTATTTTGAAAATCAGATTGAATAAATATGTTTTGCTTTAAATCGTTACTATGTCGTCTACATATTTTTAAAAAGGTTTTTATTGAATATGAATATTATAAATTTTATTTTATTCTTCTTCATACAGGGTGATGACCGGCATAGCCGAACATACTACACGTAAAATCATACTTTCGTAATTTCCTGCTTCTCTAGGTAAAAAAGCTTCAAATAAAAGTTGTAGATAAAATCCGACACTTGCATCAATAACCAATATAAATTTTGAATGCTTTGTAACGAAATTCGAGGAAAATCGCCCCAATTTATTCTTAAGTGAATAATTAAGTATTTAAATTAATAAATAATTATTTACTTGCTTAGGAATAATAAATAATATCCATAATAAAAATAAAGTAACCTGACAGATGAAACATTAACATTTATTAACTTATTTGTTTATTTGCATGGTTTTTGCTATTTTTTGGGAGATTTTCCACATTTTTATATCTAATTACATAGTTTGCAAAATAAATTTTGTATATTGATTCAGATGCTCTACAACTTTTTCACCTAAAATAATTAGGGAAGCAGGAAATTACGAAAATATGATTTTACATGTTAAAATCATATTTTCGGCTGCGCCGGTCACCATTATATATCTGTAAATACCGAAAATATAACTAAACAATGAGCCTGTTCTAAATAGAGCTTAAGAATGTATATCTTTATAATGTTTTTGATCAGTATTTAATTGGTATTCTATGTTTTTTTAGTTGTATGCGGCTACCGTTGTTTTGTACCGAGTATTTACCTTCAATAATTGTGAAGAAGCTGCAGTTGAACTGAAAAAGGTAAAAACTACATTCTACAGTAATATCAAAGTAGTAAATTCAGGAAATGCTCGAAATATAGTGTTCATATTATTTTATCCATTATTGCTATCTCGAGAACTTCAAGAGCAACTAGATGTGTTAAATTAGCAAACAATTTATATTTTACAAGACTATGTTAATGAGCATAATTATTTTTTCAACCGGTGGTTCACAAACCGTGGAAACCATCTTTGTTATTTTAAATGGAACTATGTATATGTTTTTTATTTGCTTATTCGATAGAAAATTTTATTCTGAATTCAGTGATATAATATTTACATACCTGTAAATCATGTTTAGATTCATATCAGTTTTATTCTAATATGGCTAAAATAAGTGTGCCATGGACGATACAAATGAATGTGAAAAACATTACTTTGAAATAAAAAACAACACATAAATTTACAAATCCTGCTCATCCTGCTCAAATTGTCCTCTATTTTCAGTCACAGCACTCTAAAATCTGAATCCATATTCACTTGTATCGTCCATGACACAATTATTTTAGCTATAATAAGATAAAACTATACTGAAAATGATTAGGCAGAGGACTCACGTCATCAACCTGAAAAAAACCTTATAAAATGAAATATAACTTTTAGAAATTATTGGGTGTTATTTTTTTAAGAAGAAAAAAAGGTACTAGTAGTAAGTAATGTATATATTAATGATATTTACAATTATTTCTAAGTCAATCGTTATTCGTTTTACGGAATATAAAATTATTTGAAATAATTGTAGTTTATTTTCGTACCATACGTTGGCACTACTGAGAATGATCATGTTGTGTCAATTAATTTTATATTCCGTAAAAAGAATAAGGATTGACTTAGAAATAATTGTAAATTAATTAATATATACGTTTCTTTAATACTAGTATATTTTTTCTTCTTTTTTAAAGAATAAATAAAAACTAATAATTACTACAAGTTATGTTCCTTTTTATAAGGTTTTTTTTCAGTTTGATGATGTGAGTTCTGCCTAATCATTTTCACCGTAATACAGGTTTAAATATGCATTTTACTCAAAAAAAATGCTATCTAAGGATATGGAAATATACCAACTGAATTCAGAATAAAATTCTCTAACAAGTAAATAAAAAATATATGATCCCATTTAAAATAACAAAGTAGATCCCCACAGTTTGAAAACCAATGGTCAAAAAAGAAAAATTATGCTCATTAAAATAGTCTAGTAAAATAAAAATTGTTTGCGAATTCAACCGACCTCGTAGTTCTTAAAGTTCTTGAGATAGCAATAGTGGACAAAATGGAATGAACATACTGTAACAAGCTGATTGAAAAAATAGGGACAATTGACTGTTCTCCTTATTATTAATTTTAGAACAATAATTTAAATTACGAAGTTGGGGCGAACTTAAATGCCAAAATTTGGTATGAAAAGGTTCTGAATTCTACTTTCGGTTTTGCCGGAATACTTGTATTTTCATCAAAAAATAATCTACTTATTAAATTTTAAAAATTATAAAACTTTAATGTATTATTCGTCTTCCATGACATTTGTGCATTATTATTTTGAGGAAATATTTTGAACTATCACAAATCGGCGACCAGACAATCCTTAAGATCTGGTCATTACATTCATCACAATAGCTCAAACACAGTGGTAGCGACTAGACTTTCCGGCGATCCAGTTGGGCAAACAAGACAGTACTACATCATATTGAAAGCCGCCTTCTACCATCTTGACCAAGTCCGCATCTTCAAATGTACCACCGACCCCATTGCAACAAGAGCCAATTTCAAATGCGATCTCGTCCTACAACTTATTTTATTTATCATTTGATATATTTAAATTATGTGATGAATGTACGCCATATGCTAAATAAATAATAATAATTCTTTGGTACCGAAAACAAATGACACATCAGGTAAAAATGTAGAAATATTTCCTTAAAGAGAGTACAAATGTCACGGCCAACTGATAAGTATTAAAATTTCATCATTCTAAAAACTTAATGACTACTGTATTTTTTGATTAAAATGTAAGTACATATTTCATATCAATGTAAAGTTAATTTAAATTACTTTCAGAAAATATAAAAATATATCATTTTTCTTAAAAAATTAACGATGATATCGCGTCCGGTAAATCCGGAAGTAGAATTCAGGATATTTTTACACAAAAAAGTAGAATTTAAGTTCGCCCCTAATTATACAAAAGAGATCATGATTCGTGAAGATATTTTTAAAAATACTACAAATTTATCTATTAAAAGAGCTTTAAAGAAAAGAATATTTCCTCGAATATTTCCAATCATTTTACAGTTGTATACAGGTGTTCATTTTTAAGTGGCTACCATTGCGATATCGAGAACTAGAAGAGATACGAAGTTGGTTAAATTAGCAAAGAATCTCTATTTCATATAGGTATTTCAATTATAAACTGAAAAAATAAATTCAACCAGTGGTTCTCAAAATATGGATACCAACTTTTTAATTTTAAATAGAAACATATATTTTTTATTTGCTCATTCAATAGAGCTCTTTATTCTGAATCCAACGATATAAAATTTTCATACCCTTTACATAACAAAATTTTCGAAAAAAAAATTAATAAAGTTTTGAATTAATTTTTCCTAAATATGATATTAATTAGAGTGCCATGCATGAAAAAAGTGAACATATTTAAAAAAGAACTTTATTTTCAATTAAATGATTTAGTGTTTATAAAAACTGCTCAAAATTATCTCCATTTTTATTAATACATAACTGAATTCTCCATTTTAAATTTTTAAATATTCACTTTTTTCTTTCATGGCACTCTAATTAATATCATATTTAGGAAAAATTAATTCAAAACTTTATTAATTTTTTTTCGAAAATTTTGTTATGTAAGGGTATGAAAATTTTATGTCGTTGGATTCAGAATAAAGAGCTCTATTGAATGCACAAATAAAAAATATATGTTTCTATTTAAAATAAAAAAGTTGGTATCCATATTTTGAGAACCACTGGTTGAATTTTTTTTTCAGTTTATCATTGAAATACCTATGTGAAATAGAGATTCTTTGCTAATTTAACCAACTTCGTTCTCTTCTAGTTTTCGAGATCGCAATGGTAGCCACTTAAAAATGAACAGCCTGTATAGCTGCTGAAAATTATTTGGAAGGATATAAAGTAAATTTAACCGAAAGTAGTTCTTAAGTATCTTATTTGAAATGGAATGCTTAATTTTTTTATTTTACTATTGAAATATGCACATTTTTCGTTAAAAATACGTTCTTAAAGTGATTATTTTTTGACATTTCTTTAAACCAATTCTTTTTTGTCACGTGGTTGTGTTTTAACCAATCCTGTCATTATTATACTGAGAATAAAGCTCTAGAGATTATTCCCGGGAATAATCTCTGTAGCTTTTGTTTTTGTTGACAAATGTCATGTATTTAGTTTCTTCATAAATATGTATAAATCAAATCCTGATTATTTATAATTATTTGGCATTTGGCCTTGTCAAAATAATTCTGTTCTAGTTGTCAAAACAGACTTACCAACTGTACTGTAAATGAATGAAGCTAATTAATAACGACAGTAGATGGCGTCACAATAACATGACAGTTGTGTCTTACCGTTTGAAACAAATTTGTAGATCAAAGAATAATCTAATTAAATATAATTCGAGAGTTCGATAAATTAGAAAATAATTCTCCAGTTTCTTTCGAGAACTTGTTGCCAAATCTGTCAAATTATTTTCAATTTATTCTCACTCTCTTGTTATATTATTACTGATTATTTTTTATGCAAAAATACCAACTTTTTTTCTCATAAACGGGTGATAAAAATGAAATATTTTAAATACGTGAATATTTTATTTGTGTTCACATTTTTATAATCAATTGAAAGAACAAAATATTCACTTTTTTTATCAGTGGGCACAACTCTAATTCTGTCAAAAAATCTGATTTGACCAGCACATTACCTTCCGTCAGTTCTAGATATTTTGCACAAATTCGACACGGAAAGTTTCTTGCAAAAGATTCTATATTTCCAGTAAAACTATAACACAAACATACTACGAACTCTAACTCACGTTAGTTTGGCTGGTTAACATTTTAAACAAACAAATTATAAAACTTACGTAAATGGTGAGAAATTACTACAAATATCTTTCGACTAGTATAAAATATAGATTTTAACTTACCAAAAATGTTATTCAAGTATTCCGCCATTTAGTATTAGATTTTCATGTTACATTGCCTTTATTAGTAATATCAACTTTAATTCTATTAGGCCTTAAAGTTTTAAGTCTATACAGTGTGTCCTGTGTGTCCCATTTAGAGCTGCCACCATTGGGATCTTGAGAACTATAAGAGATACAGTGTCGGTTAAATGGAACTTTTTGTGCATCTATAGGAGGGCATCTCAAATGTGCTTTTGTTTTTCCTAAAATTCTTATAGGGCACTAGATAATGACGGAAAACTGAATTTTGTTGGTTTTTTCTTTTTCAAATAACTTCTAAACTATTAGTAATCCAGAAAAATGTTCCAAATAAATAGTTACATATATTTGTAGCCTAACCAGTGGCGTACAAAATAAATTTTTATATCTGTAAATTTCTGAGATATAACACAGTTACTTATACTTTTTTAAATGGAACCTATATCTGATTTTAGTCTCAATAAATACATATTTTTTTCACTTTTCAATAATGTAAATGTTACTGTGTTTTGAATTTATTTTACTTCGCAATTTTATTTTTTTTCCTTATATTATAGTAAATTTAGTGTTATTTTGGAAATATTTGTAAAAATTTTGTTGAGAAATATTCGTTTTATTTAAATAATTTATTTTGTTAGAATTTTTTTCCCAAAAACCAATTAAATTCAAATCAAAAAAATATTTTTTATCAGATCGTTCTTGACATATTATAATGTAATTGGAAGTTGTGAGTTTAAAATAAAAATATTGAGTAAGTTATAAAATAAATTATATCCATCAAATAGAATATAATTAATAAAAATAATGATGTTTTTTGTGAAATAATTTCAAAATTCGGGAAAAATATTCAATTTTGGGGGTTAAACAAATACAAAACACAATGGTAGTATGAACAAGTGATTAGGGGTGATTAGCGAACATTTGATTAGCATTGTTTTATCTCTTTCAATCATTTATGGATCATTTTGGAGAAAAATACTTCAAGTAATAGTTATAGAAAAATTAATTCCACGCATCTTTTATTTGAAGTATTTTTTTCTAAAATAATCTATAAACGATTGACAGAGATAAAACAATGCTAGTCAAATGCTCGGTAATCACCCTTAATCACTGTTCATACTAGCGACCAATAACTCTTACTTCATTGAAAAGAGAAAAAAATAAGTATTTTTTGAGACTAAAATCAGATGTGTTCCATTTAAAAAAATCTGATGTGGCCAGCACATAACCTCTCGCCGTATATTTTACCTGGCTGTATGCATAAAGCAAAGATTATTTTTATAAATACAAATAATATATTCATATAAATCTATGACGTATAAACTTCTTTATTATTCAATAATAGCATGTCTCAACATGAAGATATTTTACCATAAATTATGTTACAATAAATTACAAAGTAGAGTTTACCATATATAAATATTAGGCTGGTAACAGCAATTTTCAATTCGAACAACTTTGTTTACTTTCTCTTCATATTCTTCTAGTAAAAACATTAATTTTGGGCGGTCTAAAATGTATATATCTGGATTGTGCATCTATTCTTATATATCTTCTTTTACATTTTATTTTTTCATACTTGTTATATCTAAATAACCTTAATTCCCTTTAATAAAGTGACGGATAGATTGCACTCCGATTTTGTCAATATTTACAACTTACTTGAGAAGAATTTGATAGCTTTTTCGCAATTCAAAGTTACTCTAGTCTACAGTACTGGTGTACATTGTCCCATAATGTTTGAAACAAATTTAAGTCCTTCAGCCTAGACTTGTCATCTCCATAATAGTCACAGATCAAGAACTAAGGGATTCTCCAAGTACATTTTTAATTCATTACTCATTATTTCTGACACTGACATTTATCTGTCAGTTACAAATAATTTAAATTATCAACTATTTTTCATGGCATTCTTTCGGCTGTCAAATTTATTACAACAGATTATTTTATATATTATACTTCTTTTATCTCTAAATCTATGGAATATATAATAAAATATTTAAATGTATCAGATAGAGAATTTAATTATCTTTAATATTACCACGAAAAATTTTCAAAAAATAATATTTAGAAGATTTTTTTTCAAGAATCTTCTACTTCCGGTTGTCCAATTATTACCAAAACCTTTTCAGATCTTCCCATGAATGTCCGATTGGGAAATATGTTGTTAAACAAATTTTAAGTCTTATAGTTTTTGAGTAACCGTCCTTCCAACATCCCACACACACACATACACACACACACACACACATCCACACACACACACACACACAGACATCATCGTAAAAATGTTAAAATCGGATTGTAGGGACCTTAAAACGTGCTTATTCAATAAAATCTGGATATGCGATTTTTAGCATGAATGCAATACCTCTCTTAGCGAGAGGTAAAAATATAACTTTGTGTTATATCTTGTAAAAAAATATTTTGTACGCCACTGGTTAGGCTATAAAAATATGTGACTTCTTTATTTGGAATATTTTTCTGGGTTACTAATAGTTTAGAAGTTATTTGAAAAAAAAAATCAACAAAATTCAGTTTTTCGCCATTATCTAGTGTCCTGTGAGAATATTTGGATAACAAAACCATATCTGAGATGGTCCCCTATAGGTGCACAAAAAGTTCCATTTAAGCGACATTGTGTCTCTTATGGTTTTCAAGATCGCAATAGTGGCAGCTCTAAATGGGACAAACTGTATTTAAAGAAGCTGAAAGAATGTAGATTTTATAATTTGTTGAACATCTAAACTAGCCAAATTATTATGAGTTTGGGCTCGTATATCCATTGCATTTTACATTGAGATCTGTCAATCAGAATTTATGCTTTATGAAATTTAATTTCTTATAATTGTTTTATTGTTTAACTCTAAATCCATTGAATACGGATAAAATGCAATCAAATCGTATAGAGAATAAAATATTCTTTAATATATATATAATATTAAATGTGAAAAAATGATATTTAACAGCGTTTTTATTCAAGAAAAACTGTTAAAATCTTCAAATAAGGGTACTTCCAATTGACCAATTATAATCTAATCTAATTACGTCTGCATATGGATGTAAGGAAGATGAATACGAAAAAATTGTAATTTTTGGAATTGTAGTTTTGGAGTTATCGGATCTAAAAGAATCTTCACACACACACACACACACACACACACACACACACACACACACACACACACATATTTTGGCTAAAATTGATAGACCGGAAGTTTTACTTTACTTGAAGGCCATAACAATTTTTAATGAAGAACCATATTAAAATATAATCCAAAACTTTTCAAATGTGCTATTTAGAACTTTTATATTAATGAGAACGACATATTAGATATTTGCTAAAATAGATAAACCGGAAGTGGTACCTTACTTAGAGCTCTGAACAGATTTTCGTGAAAAAATATATTAAAATATGATCCAAAACTTCTCAAATACATGGAATTGGCAGGAGGTCATGTGCAGACCACATCAGATTTTTTTTAAATATATGTATGTAGGTCGTGTTAGCTCGTGGGGTTCTTATGTTGTATACGCAAATAACTTTGTAGCATAATATTATTAAGTTCGATCGTAAATTAAAAAAATTCTTCAATAATATATCACTGTCAATTTAATATCTTTCTTTTTTAGGAAATTGAAATGGCAAGAGAAGATTTAAAGAAGAAGGGTTACGTGTTCAAATAAGTATTTACATATTATTTAAATATATGTAATAAATAATTATTTTTGTAAATAAAGAAGTAAGTGTTGGTTTTAGTTTTGTAAATTATTCCATTCTGTTTTGTTCTTTAGAGAAAATATGAATATAAAATATAAGTAAAATGATTATTTTATACAAGCAAATTAATGAAATGAAAGGTAGTATTATCTCGAGAAGCATAGAAAAATAAGAACTTTATTTATTTGTGCTGTTGCAGTGTAACTGGTTTATATTTAACATTTTTTTTGTTTATCATTATTGAATGCTTTAGGATCAAAACCCTATAAATCCACTTTAGTACAATTTTCAAAATCGCATAAAAACTATTTACTTCATTTGTAGCACTAACTATTTATGGCCCTTATCTGAGTGTCTGGTCGCAAATCTGGTGACCCAAGTTCGATTTCAACCGACGCCAAAATTATTTCGCCCCCACGGTACGAATATGTCAGATTGGCAAACCCAGTAATGGGTAGTATTCCGTGATGATATATATTTATTATATTTAACTATTTAATGAGTCCTGGTTATGTAGATTTTTAACAGTGTCATGATTATTAAATAGCAACGAACACAACAGATTTGTTTATTATAAATCCCGAAAGTCAAAAATAAAAATGAAGTTGTGACGTTTACCACCAAAGGTAGGATTTAATGGAATATGAAAAAGAATACAGTAGATTCATTGATTATATATACGTTAGTATATATAATCAATGGTAGATTTAACGGATTTTGACAGAGCATGGATTATAAACAAGACACAGAAAAAACATCGTAAGAAAAGAGAAAGAACATATTTAATAAAGAAAAATAAATACTGCATTAGTACTGTCATAAGTAACACAAACTAATTTGATTTTGTTTTTATAATTTCATGTAGATTATATCCCCTTCTCAAAAATTTCAAATTTAGCTATTTTAATAAAACAAATGATCTGAATAATAATTCATAGAACTCATTTTTCAGATTCCTATTTTCTTTACTAATAACTACTTATTCTACATTTTCTTCAATTGCATGCAGTTTTAATGTTTATTTAGTAATAATAAAACTACAATTTATTGTAATAACGTTTTTCTGCGGAAGCGTAGAAGGGCCAAGGGTAAAAATATTATTTAAAATAAAATGTTTTGAACTCTGTGTTATAACCAGTATTACCACTTTTTTAACTTGTACTATCACTTTATATATCGCTAAGAGAGATATTGGATTCATGCTAAAAATCGCATATCTATCTTTTAGTAAAAAAGCACGTTTTAAGATCCTTAGAATCCGATTATAACATTTTTACGATGATGTCTATGTGTGAATGTTGGAGGTACGATTTCTCAAATTCTATGACTAAAGACCGGTGTACAACTACGGATTTCTCAATCTAACAGTAATGGGAAGAGTTGAATGGTAACAATTGGAAAACCGGAAGTAGTATTTTAACAAAAAAAATTAAATATTTTTTGAAAAACTATGTTGTTACATATATTAAAGAACATAAAATTCTTGAACTTTAAAAAATATCTCTCTTATACTAAGAATTTTCAAACCGGATTTTTATTGACTGATATATTTTGTTATGAAGCTTCATATTTTTTTTTGTGTGTACAAGAAATGTTAAATACGATATTTATAAATACCGCAATGGAAAGGGCGAGAGGTATTGTGCTGGTCACAACAGATTTTTTTAAACTATATTACCACTTTTTTAACTGGTACTACGACTTTTTAGACTCGTAATACCACTTTTTAACTGGCACTAACACTTTTTTATAGTGATATTACTACTTTTAAAAAGTAGTCGGGAACAGACTGCAGTCTCTTTGTCTAGATACGTGAAAAAATATTACTACTTTTTTTAAAAAATAGTAGTACCAATTAGAGTGGTAATACCAATTAAAAAGTTGTAATACCAGTTTAAAAAAGTGGTCAGTCCCTAAACTGGTTCTTGTTTTTTTTGCTCCTCGCGGCCATAAATTAATTTTGCGTCTCTGATTTTTTGCGCTAGAAGCCCGGGCTTCTTACGCTTCTTCATTAATACGCCACTGGTAATCTAGTTATAATACAGAGTTCAAAACATTTTATTTTAAATAATATTTTTACCCTTGGCCCTTTCGTATTTTTCTATTCTTCCATTTAACTACAAAATATCACAATGATTTAAGTTTAGCAACATTACTGAACTATAATTTATTTTCTCTTCAGTGTAAATCGGTCTTCTGGTCATATTTTTATGTGGAATCTTGGAAAAAGTATTCATAAAAGATTTTACAAAAATATCAATATATGTATAAATGTAAAATAATTTGAAAAATTATAAAGCTCAAATATTTTAATGAAAGGATGAAACTCTGCACGGTGGTGAAAGGCGAAGGAATGAAACCATAATTTAATATGCGACAGTTGGTAGCAATGATTCCCCTTCCACGTTTATTCTCTCGTGGCCTCTTCCGGCCTCGGGAGATTTGCCTGTTGAAGTTATACTGGTTATACTGGGTTATGTTTCGTCTTTTATTATGACAGGTGACAGTGAAGTTTAACCCAGCTACAAAATTACAAATATGGTGTGATTGTGAGTCTGTGTGTATAAAACCATTAAAATCATAATTTATTTCTTAAGCTTAATAATATAATGTGTATAGTAGAATATAAATGTCAGTGCAAGGTTTTACTTTCACATCAAATGTTAAATGAGAAACGTAATTGAATGTTCAAGGATCAAGAAGGGAATGGCGGGCACTATGGTAAATATATCTAGAAATTTTTAAGACCATTTATAGATTGCATAGAATAGAATAGTTTGGAATAGAATAACGTCACTTTTGTGTTACTTTTACACTAAATTAACTTATTGGTTATTTTTTTCTTTCACTAATTTCATTTAGAACAAAATAAATAATATCATTGTTTGTTTTTGCTAAAATAGATTTTATGCAGAAAAACTGTTGTCCACGGTAAGTTTTTAGGTTAGGGGATGGGCCAAAAGCAACGAAGTCACACCAGTCACACGAATATTAACGGAGCAAGCCGAATGGAATGGAATAAAATTTGGTTATTTCCTATTCTATTCCATTATATTCTATTTCATTCTGTGCAAGTATCAATGGTTCCATGCAATTACATTGATTTATATTTCTATTCCCTGTGCTATTCTGTTCTATTCCATTCTATTCTATGCAATCTATAAATCAGGCTTTATTATTGCTCAATTGTACAGCTTTAAGAAAAAATAATAATTAAAATTGAACTATAAGGGGTGAAACAGCATTAATAAGGGAAGTTCTATTTTGCGGACCACAAAAAAAGCGGACTGGCCATTTCGACTGAAGCGAAAGAGACCAGACTTGAAATCTACGTTGCTCTTATGTTTCTCTTCCATATACTATTTCATTAAAACTCAGAATCATCTTCAGAAGGTTACTTTACTCTTGGTGAATTTTGCGGACTGGCCATTTCGACTGAAGTGAAAGAGACCAGACTTGAAATCTACGTTGCTCTTATGTTTCTCTTCCATATACTATTTAATTAAAACTCGAAATCATCTTCAGAAGGTTATTTTACTCTTGGTGAATTTTGCGGATTGGCCATTTCAACTGAAGCGAAAGAGACCAGACTTGAAATCTACGTTGCTTTTATGTTTCTCTTCCATATACTATTTAATTAAAACTCAAAATCATCTTCAGAAGGCTGCTTTACTCTTGGTGAATTTTGCGGACTGGCCATTTCGACTGAAGTGAAAGAGACCAGACTTGAAATCTACGTTGCTCTTATGTTTCTCTTCCATATACTATTTCATTAAAACTCAAAATCATCTTCAGAAGGGTACTTTACTCTTGGTGAATTTTGCGGACTGGCCATTTCGACTGAAGCGAAAGAGCCCAGACTTGAAATCTACGGTGCTCTTATGTTTCTCTTCCATATACTATTTAATTAAAACTCGAAATCATCTTCAGAAGGTTACTTTACTCTTGGTGAATTTTGCGGACTGGCCATTTCGACTCAAGCGATAGCGACCAGACTTAAAATATACGTTGCTCTTATGTTTCTCTTCCATATACTATTTAAATAAAACTCGAAATCATCTTCAAATGTTTACTTTACTCTTGGTGAATTTTGCAGACTGGCCATTTCTACTGAAGCGAAAGAGACCAGACTTGAAATCTACATTGCTCTTAAGTTTCTCTTCCATATTCTATTTAATTAAAACTCGAAATCATCTTCAGAAGGTTATTTTACTCTTCGTGATGATTTCGAGTTTTAAATAAATAGTGTAGGGAAGAGAAACATAAGAGCACCGTAGATTTCAAGTCTTATTTCTCTCGCTTTAGTCGAAATGACCAATCCGCAAAATTCACCAGGGGTAAAGTAACCTTCTGAAGATGATTTCAAGTTTTAATTCAATAGTATAGGGAAGAGAAACATAAGAGGAACGTAGATGTCAAGTCTGGTCTCTTTCAAGTCGAAATGGCCAGTCCGCAAGAGTACCAAGAGTAAAGTAACCTTCTCAAGATGATTTCGAGTTTTAATTAAATAGTGCAGGGAAGAGAAACATAAGAGCAACGTAGATTTCAAATCTGGTGTTTTTCGCTTTATTCGAATTGGCCAGTCCGCAAAATTTACCAAGAGTAAAGTAACCTTCTGAAGATGATTTCGAGTTTTAATTAAATAGTGCAGGGAAGAGAAACATAAGAGCTTCGTAGATTTCAAGTCTTGTCTCTTTTGCTTCAGTCGAAATGACCAGTCCGCAAAATTCACCAAGAGTAAAGTACCCTTCTGAAGATGATTTCGAGTTTTATTTAAATAGTGCAGGGAAGAGCAACATAAGAGCAACGTAGGTGTCAAGTCTGGTTTCTTTCGCTTCAGTCGAAATGGCCAGTCCGCAAAATTCACCAAGAGTAAAGTAACCTCCTGAAGATGATTTCGAGTTTTAATTAAATAATATATGGAAGAGAAACATAAGAGCAACGTAGATTTCAAGTCTGGTCTCTTTCACTTCAGTAGAAATGGCTTGTCTGCAAAATTCACCAAGAGTAAAGTAACCTTTCGAAGATAATTTCGAGTTTTAATTAAATAGTGCAGGGAAGAGAAACATAAGAGCAACGTAGATGTCAAGTCTTGTAATAACATATTATTATACTGTTTATTCAACGGTAGCTATTATAGACATATCCATAGACTATTGGTATGTATTTTTTAGGGTACCTCTATATACAGGATATGGCCATGGGCCAAAATTTCCGCCATTTACGGGCCAATATCAAACATACTGAGTATTCATTTCCCTATTTATTTGTATTACACGTAACGATAAATCGACGGATTTATTGATCAACTGCGACCTTCAATTTATCGGTAGGTAAATCGATCGATTTATTTACGAAAATAAATTGAACAATAAATTGATGAAATAGATCGAGTTCTATTTTCCGTCGATTTTTTGGTAAATATTTGGTTACTTTTCTAGTGCCAACTCTAATATTTGACATTTCAAACTATATGTAGGTTATAGTTTTCATTTCTGTTTTTTATACAAAAATGACAAGATATCGGTGTTTAACACGTAGAAGAAAAATCAATAATCTAAAACGGATAACGTTTGCGTTGATGGTCATTGAATATGTGAAAAACAAAAAAATATAGGAGATGGTGGGTGAGACCATGGTTTGATAAAACCAAAGGAAATTTACCTTTGGCCGATAATGACTTTGTTAACAAAGATCCGGACCAGTTTAAATTATATTTAAGGATGGATAAACCAGCTTTTAATAAATTATTAAAATTAATATCACCATTACTTCAAAAGGCAGATACTTTTATGAGAGAGTCAGTGTCTGTTAAAGATAAATTAATAATTACATTAAGATATCTGGCAACAGGAGAAACGTACAGAAGTCTTATGTATTCCTTCAGAGTGGCAGAGTCGACAATATCTTTGTACCTATGCTGCCGTCATAAGGAGAAGTGCGGCATCTACGAAAATCTAGTTTTCAGATAATGGCCAAAATGTGTAAAATTGATATTTCACAACCATGCGACGTGATACTTATTATGTTAGTGTTCGTATGGATAGGTATATTTATTTTTAATAAAAAAAATACAAAAAAATATATTTTACGTGTAAAATATAGAAAATATGGGGAAAAAAGTAAATGCCGCACTTTTTCTTCTGATAAAACTTTGGCATGTGAAAATAATATAAAACTGCGGCATCTACATAGGGTTGATGACTTCATTAATTTTAAATAGTACAAAAACACACATATTTCAAAAAACTTTAATTAAATACATTAATTTGAAAATATAAATAAATATATGTTAAATACACCACCTTTCTGTAATAATAGGAATATTATTATTTTTCTGCGCCGCTTCGTCGAGACTTCTTTTTCTCCTTCTTTTCAGAGGATGATGGTTCTGGCAAATTCTTCCAAAATGACTTTCTGTTTTCGGGCAAATTTTTTCTTAAATTGTGCAGTATATTTTCTTTTTTTTCTCTGGGGAACCCGCTGGGAACATTTTGCACGGTGGGAAAAGGCATGCCTCCCTTTTTCATTGCTGATGATTTTAGGAAGTTTAATTCCATGAACTCTTCGCTCTCATCATACGTTGTCTGGTACTTTAGGGTATATTCTTCTTGAACTGCTTTTATGCAAACTATCTCCGACAAACTGGGTCGCAGTGGTTCTTTTAGTTTTTTAACCGATGAGTGGTCTATCCACTTGTGGAAGTCGTTATAATTCATCCTCTTTACGTTGGGGGTCTTACTTCCGGTACTCTTTACTGCCTCGCAAAAATCGTCAAAATCGTACACTTTCCGCGCTTTTTTAAGTTCCAACTCAATTTGATGATGGAAGTTATCGGCACTCATAAAAGTGTGGCCAGACTCAAAGTAATGCACAGTTAATGTGCGGCATGTTATGAAGTCTGAGTTGATAATGTATACAAAGAAACTCATCAAGCACCAGTTTTTATTTTGGCTGGAACAGTTGTCCAACCAAATTGTGAGTTCCTCGGTATCTCTTTCGCTCATTAGGAATGCATAGAACGTAAGTTGTTCTTTGCACCTTTCTGAAATTCCGTCGTGCCATACTGCTGCGAATGGTGCCGTTGCACTTTTTTCTCCCACCGGCACAAAACACTCATTATATACTGTTAAGCGTTTTGTAAAAATAACTTCTTTAAATGTATCCACTCTAGGAAGCATGATAACCTTTTCCAGGTCAGCAGAAAAATGAGTTGCTTTTGAACCTTTGACAGCATTTTCGGCGTGCATACGATACAAAATACGACTTTTTGTGAATTTTTCGTAATGACATTTCCAGGATTCACATATTTCGCAACCTTTTTGAAGGCTGTCCTTCTTGTGCTGATGTAAGTTCATTTCTTCACATTCCGAGCACTCCTCATGACCAAGTTTTGAGAAAGAAATATTTAATTTTTTTAGTTTCTGTCGGTATGTGTCATAACTCATTTTTACTTGTGGGTATTTCATTTGAAAATCATCGTGCATCAATTTGACAGATACATCAAATGGTAAGTATCTGACGTTAGGAGCGTGCTCTCGGCGGTAATGGGATATCGTCGGATTAAATGACTCCACGTGTTCTGTAAATTCCACATCAGATGTTTTGTTAGGGGGTGGTTGTTTACCCCTTTTGTCGAGATTTGGGAGTAGCTGGTCTTTAGGTGTTTTAGATAGTACATCGTGAAGAACTCTATCATTGGATTTTTTATACCCCAATGTTGTCAGAAAGAACAGCTTACATACTTCCTTTTTTATTGCACTACCGTCTTTAAGAAAATACCTGAAAGTATTCTTTCGTGTAGGTTATTCTTTATTTTGTGTCGTATGTCTCTTCACATCGAAGCGTTCACAGTGGTCTAGGATGAATGTTCGCCTCGGAAGCCATTCAAGTTGCCAGAAGTGTTCATTAATTTTGACGCGCATTTCTTCACTAATTTTAGTACGGCATTTCTTTTTACATGTATCATTTTGGCATGCTTCCAATACCTTGTGATTTCTTGCTAAGCAATCTTGTCTTTTTCTCTTTTTTTCTGCTTGAGTTTCTGTGGGCTTCGCTCTCTTCCGAATGTTACCTCTTTTTGTAAATTCTGGCTCATTTTGAACAGCAGCATTAGGAGGTAAAATTAGTATGCCATCTTCTGAAAATACTGGGATCTCATTTATTGTTTCTGCGTTCTCAGGCATGGTTTGATCTTCGTTTTGGTTTGACTCGTTTTGGTTTTGTGAAATATTATCAGGAAGGGAAATGTCTTGTGAGAACAGATCATCAGCTACTGTATATGGTACTGAGTCTTGAATTATTACTTCATTGATCAATTCGAACTCTTCGTTATTGTGACAGACTGGAACTAGTGCAGCAACTTTTGTGATAACGGCCGATTCTATCAAAAAGAAAAATACTTGTGTAATAAATTTAATTTTAAAAGACCAGGGATTTTGAAAAGCAAGTAATTGATGTCATAGACATTCGAAAAAAAACTAAAACTAGCGAAATGAAATAAACCTTTACCAGTGATTGTGTTAGAGTTATCGTGAATGTCTTCAATGGAAATCATCTTTTCCACGTTATCATGGATTGTTAGTAGTATTTGTACGTCACTATGATCAGTTTTTCTCATAACGGCCGATTCTGTAGAAAAGAAAAGACTTCTGTAATAAATTTCAATAGACAAGAAATCTTCAAAAGTGTGATAATAATTAATAATAACATAAACATTTGAATAGGATAAAAGCAGCGAAATATTGGAATATAAACAAAATTACCTTCGAATTTATTTATTTTTTCCATTGAGTCCATATTTTCAACGTTTTCATCGATTGGTACCCACACATCAGTTTGTGCGTTATTATTGTTGATAGAGGAAGACCCTGTTTTAAGAAATATAAACACTTTAGTAACTGTAAATTATTCTTAATGAAATATACGGAAAATACGAAGGTTCAATATAATAATAAATAGCCTAGCTGCTAATAATATTATGCATAATATTGTACTATGCACAATTTGCAGAGTAAACACTAGAATAAATAATAGAAAATGATGATAGAACTTACTTGAATTGGTTGTCTTTTCATACTGCTCCAAATAACACATTTCCAGCATTCTTTGGGTGCGGCTGTTGGTTTTATTTTTGTTAAACATAACTACACGTTACACTTAAAAGAGAAAATTCCAAATTTCAAAAATAATGCAACATAAGCTTAAAAAAGATACAAGTTATTTCTTATCAATTCACTTTTGCAACACGAGCAGCTGACTACGACGACAGGACCAGTGAGACAGGACTGACTGACAGAACGCAGCAAATGGCGGCTGTTTATGCATGCGTTCGAAGCATAAAAGCGGCATCTACAAAAACTGAGGAAGAACGCGGCATCTACGAGCAGAAGCCGCGTTTATCCTTAATTATTTACAAATGCCGCTCTCTGCCTTAGGATCAAGCAAAAAACTGATTCAGATACCGCATTCTGTAGTTGGGATTTCGGTCTTAGAAGTGGAGATGCCGCCTTTTTTATTATTGCAATAAATAGGAATTTAGATACTGAATCCAACGATACCAAAAACTCATATAGACATTTTTTGTAGATGCCGCACTTCTCCTTATGACAGCAGTATGGTGTGCAAAGCAATATATCATGTACTGAGAAAAGAGTACTTGAAGGTAAGATGGCTGAATATTGCGAAAGATTTTGAAAAACGATGGAATTTACCAAACGTAATAGGTGCTCTTAATGGGAAACACATTGTTTTCAGTGCACCTAAATCAGCTGGATCAGCTTACTTCAATTACAAAAATACAAATAGTATTGTATTATTAGCCCTTGTAGATGCTAACTACAATTTTATCTATATTGACGTCGGAACAAATGGCCGTGTGTCAGATGGGGGCGTATTTGCGAATAGCTCTATATATACAGCTTTATTCAGCGATGAAAATTCTATGAATTTGCCTGAAGATAGTGCTTTACCTGGAAGGGCTACACTTGTACCCCATGTCATAGTAGCTGATGCAGCTTTCCCCCTGTCGAATAAAATTTTGAAACCGTATCCCTTTCGAAACATGACGATTGAATAAATAATATTTAATTACAGGTTAAGTAGAGCTCGTAGAGTGGTAGAAAACGCATTTGGTATCCTAGCAAATAGATTTCGAATTCTGCTAACCACTATAAATTTGAGTCCAGAAAAAGTTCAATCTATATCATTGACTTGTTGTGTATTACACAATTATACAAAAATACAGACTATTCATTTAAATTTGCTCTTGCTAAACAAGGAGGAAACCGATCGTCTGTAATAGCAGGAAGAATTAGAGAAGAATTTATTGAATATGTGAACAATGAAGGAGCTGTTCCATGGCCAAATGATATGAAATTAATGTAAAATATATGTAAACTTATGTAAATTTTATTATGTAACTAACAAAAAAAAACCATACTTCTATATAAAAATGTACCTATACATATATAAAAAATAAAGAATATTATATAAAAAATATTGTTACAGTTAAGCCGAATCTTCATCATCTAGTTCATCATAAATTAGATTCATGATTTTTCTTTTTAATGAATTAACTTTTTTCCTATCTTTTATCCTTCGTTATTCAGCAGACACAGACCTAAAACAAGAAAAGTTTTGTCACAATCACAGCTTTTAAGTTAGATTAGCATTAAACAAGCATGACCTTTCTAAAGGTTTTCATTTAGTAATAAATTATTTATTTCAAAAATTATATTTATCTCATATTCAAACTCACACTCCAAAACTTTCAAAGTGGTCCGGTTCACTTTGTTTAGAGGCAGCAAGTGCCTCCGATGCTTCTTTCAAAAGCATTCGCGTTTCGTCCATTTTCTTCCTTTTCTTGGGCGTCGGTGAATTTGTTTCGGTCTGCTCGGCAGACTCTGGTCTTGTTTGACTGCCGCTGCTTGATGATCTCGATTTGTCTTCCACTAACATGGTACTCTCCATAAGCTCGTCGATTGTACCCTCGAAGAGTATTTCACTCTCAAATTCCTAAAATACACATATAGTTATCGAATAAAATCAAAATGTATTAAAAACTTGTATACCTCAGTAGTAGCAGATGTATTAGCTACCAATACATCTTCGTCAAGATTAGACTCCCCTTTTCTAACCGGATTAGCCACAGCTAAACATAATGAATCTGTTCCAGCTCCACTGGAACTCGATTTCTTTACTTTGTTCCACTCGTGGAAAAACTGCGTCCGCAAGTTAGTTTTTTTTAACATCATCCAGGAAAACTTTAGAAACTGGATTACCCATCATTTCATTATATTCTGTAGCCAGTTGCCGAAATTTTTCTTGGCGTAGAGTTTTATTTCTATATTTTAAAGTTGTCGTGTTATATAGTTCAGGATAAATAAAAACGTTACAATATAGTAACTTTTCGTGCCTTCATTGAGGCAAATTTTTGTATTATGTCTTCTTGACTCAATTCCTTTGCAATGGTATGTTCAATAGATAACGTTGCTAATCCATCAAAACGATCTTGAGTCATTGTCGTGCGAAGATAAGTTTTAATCAACTTCAACTTAGAAAAACTTCGTTCTGCACTCGCTACTGACACAGGTAAAGTTAACACGATTCGTAGGCATATAAATAAATTGGGCAACGACGAAGATAATTTGTTAGCACAAATAAATTGCAAAACATCTATTGGCGAATAGCTGCCTTCATAATAATTTTGTATATATTTTAATTCTTGAAATAAATCCAATCCTGAAATATCTTTTTTATCACCGTTAGTTAATAGAATATCTAAATCCATACAATTTTTACGTATTTCATCATCATTTAAGGATTTACAAGTACGCAGATCACAGAGAAACTTGAAATTATTGTTATGTTGTACCATTATTTGAAATCTTTCCCTTAAAGATCCGATTACATTATCGATAATATATAAAAAAAATTAAAATTGTCTTTTGCATCATTTCTAATTTCATCGGAGTGCTTATAATCAAAAAATGTCTTTTGACGACGTATTCTAATTTGGTCAAATTCAGGCTCAATGTCTAATTCTTGTGCTAATGTTTTTGACTCTTCTAAAATACACTTAAACGAATCATCTGATCTATAATTTTCCAAATACTTCAGACATTTAGAAAGAAGAAGATCAGCTGTAGACAAATCCAGATTCACTTCTTGGAAAGCTTTGCTTGTAATATTTACATGGCTTAAAATGTCATGCCAAATAATTGAAGAACAAATAAATTTAATGTTAGCATTTTTTTTTTAATAAAGCACTTGCTTTTGATTTGTTCTTTGCAATCGTTACCGATGTCACATTCGTTTGAATTTTCCAGAAACTGTTCAGCGCTTGGATAATATTTTGAAGTTGGTATCTTATAGGTCTTAACGCATCTAGACGACTGACCCATCTAGTATCACTAAGTCCTTTTAATGTTAAACCATTCACGTTTTCCCTCAGTATATCCCATCTTTGTGTGGATGATGAGAAAAATACATATAGGTGCTGCACAATATCAAAAAATGTCACGCTTCTACGCAACATTTTGCTGCATCATTCACTACTAAGTTTAAAGTATGAGAGGAACAAGGTACGAAAAATGCCTTTGGATTGAGTAACAATATTCGCTTCTGAACCCCACTATTTTTACCTCGCATACTTGATTCATTGTCGTACCCTTGTCCTCCCAGGTCGGTCATAGATAAGTCATACTTCTGAAACATGTAATTTTTTTTCTGTCATCCCCGCTCCAGTACTGTCTTCTATATCAATGAATCCTAAGAAGTGTTCGCTTATATTAACATGATTTCCATCATCTGGAGTATCTAAGATATTAACAAATCTTACAATTAGTGTCATTTGTTCTGTATGGGAAAGATCCGGAGTGCAATCGACAATTATTGAGAAATACTTGCTTTCTTTTAATCTTTTAACTATTTTTTTCTTTAATAGCCTTATTTAATAGTTCTATAATTTCATTCTGGATATTTTTTCCCAAATAATGATGATGAGTTTCTTTATCTTTAATTCTTCTTAAGTGTTCTCTCATTACTGGATCAAATTCTGCTAAGAGTTCAACAATTTTATAAAAAATTCCATTGGCATTCTTATACAATAAATCTGATTTTCCTCAGTACAATATTTTGGGAGCCACAAAATTTTATTATTGCAAAAATTCTTTCTATAACATTCCTCCAATGTTTAGTATTTTCATTTATTTGTTTTTGTTGAATTGCATCGACGGTTGAATCACAATTAATTCTTTTTAAAAAATCTTTCCATATATTATAGCAACTTAGGTGTTCCGAACTTGTTTCATGCAAATTTAATCTATTGTTAACATTTTTCCAATAATTGACACCCTCGTGACTAAGAGCGACTATTTTTTTTGAGAATAATCTACAACAAAAACAAAACACGGAATCTTTATTTTTGGAGTATAACAACCAGTCTCGTCGATATTTTTCTCTATTCGGAAGAATGCGGTAATAGCTACTTGGATTAAATTTTCTATTTCTATCGTTCTGTATGGTTGTTGGAAAATTATAATTTGCTATTTGTACGGGACCAATTCGTACCAACAAATCAGTTATACTTTGTACATTTTCTGGCCACTTTGCAATATCCGAATAATCATTTAATAATGGTTGAATCTCTTCACCTTCAGCCGGTTTGGATTCAATAGTTGTACTTATTGGGCTGCTTTCGTCTAATGCTTCATATTCATTTTCACATCCAACACCTTCGATTTCTGCATTAACTATTGTGACGTAAAAGGCACCTACCTTTGTTGGCTGGCCGATCACTACACACAGATAACTGTGCCCGGTGCTGTAATGTCGTAAGCGAGGGTCGTGGGTCGTGATTACGTAAGGGAGCAGGAGTGAAAACAAAAAGGGCGCCACTGGCGCTAATGGTATTGGCAGAATGAGCGGTGGACGCCAGACCACCGGTGATACTCGAATGAACAATTTTGAGAAAAAATAATAAAATTGGAACAAATTTATTGCCGGCTACAAATGATACAGAAATACAAATGTAACAAAAGAAATCCGTGTCAGAAGGACATCAAAAAAAGGAGTCAGTAAACTGCAAAGATTAATACGAAGTACAAAAAAAGAGAAAAAAATACTCAGCTAAGCAGGATGGGAGGCTTCAGCTGGGCCGGAGTAGCCTGGGGTGAGCAGCTGGCGGAGGCGGCGGTGGCAGACGGCAAACGTAAGGCCGGCGAAGGGCTCGGCCGTAGGAACTCGCACAGGGGCTCTGGCGGTAGCGTTGCGTAGCTGTGGCTCGAGATCGCTCTCGGAAACGGAGCGAGAAGTGGCCAAGGCTAGGCCCTAAATGGAGGGCCACCTTTTGGCTAGTATAGTACTTAGCTCGAGGCGAAAGTCTCTAGGAGCCGAGCCTGGGGTTCCTGTTGTCGTGGGAAGTCCGTCTGCCAAAATCCAGGAAGACTTCCTACTCTGCCCCCAGGCGTTCTTAACCACTCCGAGCCGGGGCGAACAAAATTTAAAGCTGAGAAAAAAATATAAAGCGGCAGAAAACTGATCCTTTTAACAAGAAGTATTATAATATTTTTCTTGTAAAGGCAGGGCTAAACGACTAGCACAAAAGGAAATTTTAAAAAAATACTAAAGGTCCAAAATTGACCGCAAAAATGTATTTAAGAAAAAAAAATTAACTACAAACTGCCTTCACAAAAAAAAAAACTAAAATCGCTCGGCAAAAAAATTAAAGAACCATACACAATAAAAATACAGCGCCTAAAATGATGAAATGGATGATTTACAAAATTGTGCAGTCGTAGACTGCCTACCAATACAATAATTAGCTAACGTGAAAAATGATGATAATGAAATGAGGGTTGAAATGATTGCGACACTTAGGTGGAACGACGCAAAGCGCAACCGGCAGTGGAATGAGCTGTAAGAACGCAATGCGCTGTTGCTAGCCAACAGAATCTACGCAGACCTTGCCAAAGTTATGGTCCACTACAGAAATAGTTAGAAAACAAAAGTAAAAGTTCCTGTAGTAACAAAAAAAACTAAATTACTAAACAAGTTGGGTAAAAGGACTTTGGCTCGGTTTGTTGCAAAAGCAAGAATAAAATTCGCGAACGCGACTTAAGAACTGCTGGAAGAGCTGCTGTTACTCACTCATTCATTCACCTTTCATTCCAGAGGGTTGGATAGGAAGGTGTGGTTGTCTGTGTCAGTGTGCGTGAATGAATGTGTATGTACCCAGTTTTGTTAGTATTCCCAATGAGTGAGGATGGATATGATTTCGTGGCTGAAAGTGAGGTGAAATTATGCGGGACTGATCTGCGCCAAAAGGGCGTAAACAAAAGGGAAATATTTAAACTGAACTACTAAAATATTTATGGTATACGAAAGATCAAACTCCAGCAAAATTTAAGCAGAAATTACTATGAGGGATAATTGCAAAATGTGAGGTGCCTCAGCTTGGGCACAGGGGAGACCTAACGAACAGGATAATGCTCGCTAATAATGGGAAAAAGGTTTAAACTGTACGGATAATAAAAATATACTAAAGTTGAAATGCCTCTTTTTTTGGGCACAGGGGGCCTAACGAACTAGGTTGGGTTCGTTATTGAAACGGAATGAACTTTAAGAATGCCCGGGCCAAAAAAAAAAGTTTATATAATTTTGAATAAAAAAAAAGCCTAAATGTGGGAAAATATCCCTAGTTATTACTATATAAATTTTGAATATAAAAGTATTACACAAAAAAAGGGGCCACAGGCTCGGATCCGGCCTGCGAAGGCACACGTCCGCGCCACCCTGCTGCGTAGTTACCGTGAAACAAACAGGTTCACCAGTAATTGACTGTGGACTAGATATTTAGGAAAGATATTACTTACTAAAGACAAGCAATTGTCCCACGACTTCTCCAAAGCGGTAGAAACCAAAACAAATCGTGAGATTCAATAGAAAATTCACACAGCCATGCAGCAGCTTGATGCCAACAACCTCACGCCTTCACAGTCCGGACCAAAGAGATCTGGTAACCCAGCCTACGAAAACGTGGGTGCACGCTATTTCGTCTCCAAGTAGAAAACATTTAAATATAATTACCAAAAATATAAGTCAACGTAAGAAAATAAATCAGAACGTACTTACAGTAAAGTAACCAATATCCTACTAAATATCTAGAGCGGTAAAAGACCAAACTTCGTACAATAAGAACTAAAAAATAGACAACAAAGCGTGCACTTGCACTCGCTTTCGTAGCTGGGAACCGAGAGAGCTTCAGACCGAAAAGACTTGTTCAAAACCAGCGCTCACGAACAAAATCTCACAAGAAAGTAAGAAAGAGAAACGAACAGGGGTGTACAAAGTAAAAAAAAAAATAGAAAAGAAACAGGGGTGTAAAAAAATAACCGTTACACAGTACCCCCTTTCTCCCCAAAATTTTTTCTAAGCTTCTGAAAGCTCATCAGGTGGAACGGCTTTTAGGTCTTTAATATGCCATGTGCCAAGGTTTCTACCGTCAGAATCTAGGAGTTCATAGAGAAAGCTAGATATTTTCTTAAGAACAGTACAATGGGAGAATTTAGGGTCTAATTTTGAGGATTTGTTTGCTTTTGCGTCCGAGATTTTATAGTTTACCTTATAGACTGTGTCTCCAGGTGAAAATTCGAGGGGTCGACGCCTTAGGTTGTAATGATGGGTATTGCGTAAGTGCGCTTTGGTGAGGCGAGATTCTACCCTTTTAAATATTTCTAAAAGTTCGGTGAGCTGAGAGGAAACTTTTTGCGGAAGGCAAATTGGGCAGCGGGTTACATAACGAACTACAGAGGCTTTAAGTTGTGGCCAATAATAATTTTCAGAAATACGGTGGTAGGTTTTAATAATACCTAAGTGATCTGATAAAGGATCATCATGACATTTGCCGAGGATAGATTTACGTTGGTCAGCAGGCACAAGTAGTTTCCAATTTGACTCATTTATGGGCGTGTTATGGTCATTACGAACTAACTTATAAATCAATTTGTCTTTAATACGCCAACCAGGATAAGCTTGAGGGGTATTTCGTATGTTGTCACGCAGCTTAGAGTACCAGGGGTCAGGGCTGTTTTCAAATGACTCGAGGGTTGCCACTTCTAAAGGTGAACGAGAAAGGGCGTTGGTGAAGACTGCGAATCACGTTTAGCCAAGATGTCCATTTAGTCATATCAAACCTTATTGTGTTCGGTTGTTTACTGCGGTTGATAAAATGGAAACCGCGGGATCGTGTTCCTGAACAACGCGGGCATGTTGGTCGAGTGTAATCTTTATAACCACATCCAAAACAATGACGTATTTGGGGTTTTGGGCAAGCCAGAGCCATATGTGTCGTGTCACCGCAATTCCAACAGGAAATAGTCCGATTTCTAGGCACGAATTTGGGCGGATTTCTAGTTTCAGTGGCGACGGACTGTTTAGTAAAGGCTAGATCTGGCTCTAAGAGATGGCTTCGTAATGGTGGTGGTTTGAGACTACTGAGGCGATCGTGAGTATCCTCAATCAGTTTACAAGTCTTAATGAGGGCCTCGAACGAGTTCGGAGGGTGGATAGCTAAAACGCTTTGGAAATGGGGTTGGAGGTTTCTGATTATAAACGACAATCTAGTTTTCTCATTAGGACATTCTGAGAGACGTGAAAATAGATTTTCCATTATAGCAACGTATATCTCTATACGCTCGCCATTACCCTGGGTACTATCGCGTATTTCATCCATTAGGTTACTATCATAATCGAATGGCAAAAAACTAGATCGTAGTCTAGTGACTAGTTCTGTCCAAGAGCGGATAGAGGGTTTGATAAATCTGTACCATACTAAGGCTTTGTCTCTGAAGAGTTCGCTTGCTTGATGGAAAATAATTTCTTTACTGACTTGTCGCGCGGAAGCCATTTCTTCGATCCTTTCGATGAATTGGTTTACGGCGGCGGAACCGTCGAAGGTTACACCCCATTTTGAGACTTGGGCCAATTTGTATCTGTCGTAGCCTCGCTGGTCTATCCTGAAGGTACTTGAAGGGCGGGCCTGAGTGCCATATGGGCAGTCGAAGGGCGATATTTCCGGAGAAAAGAGGGTGTACAAAGTAAAAAAATAGAAAAGAAACAGGGGTGTAAAAAATAGCCGTTACACTATATTTCCTACATTTTAAAATTTATCGTGCAATTGATTAGACGATGTAGAAGCTTCATCATATTCCGTTGATGTTTTAAAAAAAATGTTAGGCTGTCTTTATACTTTGCAAGACTTGCATCTTTTTCAGCTTTCCTTTTTCGATTTTCTGATCCAGAGAGTTTCTTTTTCCGATACATTCTAAGTTTCTACCTAATAAAACAGAAACAAAGTAATAGATATATTTGAATTTTATTACAAATTTAAAAGTACTTCAGTATCAGTTCTTTTGCGTACTTGCCTAACCTATTCTATTTCTAAATTCAAAATTATTTTGGGATGGTTGTAATGTGTATAATGCCGTAACCATAACAAGCATTACTTCTAAGCAGTTCCGCTAGATGCGCTATGTAAAAATTGCACTTGTGTAAGTGTCTATTTGATTCGTAGTTAGTAAGGTAGGTGGTAGCAGTAGTAAGAGTAGCTGAGGTGGCGCGTAAATCTAATTTATTAATTACACAAAACTAACTTTAAAGGGCTCCAAAATTTAATAATATTGATACATATTCTATATACTGATTTTCTTTGTTTATTTATATATTTATATCTTTAGCTTTTAGTTTTTTTGGGCGCCCCAATAAGCCAGGCGCCCAAGCCAGTGCCTAAGTGGCTCACGCCCAAAGCCGCCTCTGCGGTTTTTTTTAGTAAGTAAATAAAATGAATCGTCGATATCGAAATTAGAATCTTCTAAAGTAGATATACATGTAACATTTGTGTTTTAATTTTAAAGACTTCACTACAAATCCCGCAATATATGTGACAACATTTGCCGTCAAAAGAGAAATTTCCGGCATTTTAGGTATATCATAATCATGATCATCCATACTGTTAGGGATAGACAACCCATATTTTCTCATTATATTGAGTGTATCTATATTAAGTGGCTCGGAAAATCTGCTGCTTTTTATTATATTATATTCAGAAACAGTTGTTTTAAAACATTACTGAACACATCCAAAAAATAATTCCTAGTGATCTTGGCTCAACGTGTATGTTAAGAGATATTTTAAGGGTGCATCTGTTGGCTGTACATATCTTTCGTATATACCTAATAGTGAGTATATGGATATTATGAAACCTATGAAAGGAGTCTTCCGTCTACTATTAATCATATAATTGCCATTAACATCTTTACAGTTTTTAAGAAAATTAATTCCTTGTAGAAAAATTGGTTTCCAATATGGCTCATTGTTTTCTCGCAATGGTGCTTTACAATCTCTACCAAATGAGTTACGTGAATTTAGTAGATCAAATATTCTGTCAATTAATCTTATAAATCTAACTGTTGGTAAAGCTCCTTGAAATTCTGGATGTTTCATGTCTACTATTAAAAATTCCAGTGCGTCAGCTACGCTATTGCTAAGTGTTTGTGCTGCTAAATTGACCTGAAATTTACATATTTATTTTTTATAAAAATACCTACTTTTAAAAAAAAAATACCTTCATTTTTTGTTGACTCCATTCCATGTGCACTTTTTTTAATTTGGTACCAAAACGAACTAGTTAATTTTTTTGTATCTCATGAAGTTTTATAATGTAATTAAAGTCCAAAATATTATTGTCTTCATCTAATAATTTTCCTAGTGTAGCCCAAGCATTCCTTAACAACTTCAGCATATGACACACATCTACGATTACAAAGATTGAATTATCTGCTGCTAGATTTTTGAAAGATGGATTGATATTTTCTATGTCATCAATGACTACGTTTATCTCGCAGTGACATAACCCGCTTAAAAATCTAGTGACTTAAAACTAACTCTTAACTCCCGCTCGTTTATATCGCACGTTTTGTGATACACGATAATTAGCGTTTATCCACTGCTGTTAAACAAGGACAAATTGAAAATTTTACGGATGACACTATAATAATAACAAAACCCTCCGATCTTGAAGCAAACCTCGAAACAAACAGTTTTAGAAGTTTTGAGTAGTAATATATATTTTTAATAATTATATACAAGTTTTTAAATTTTTATTGAGGTTAATCCATAGCCTTAATCGTTTATCTCGCAAAATTTCAAGTAGGTTAGTTAACTCAGCCCATTATTTAAGTTACTTCACTTAGCGCTAATCTAACGTGTTTATCTCGCACGTTTAACCCGCTTAACTCAAGCGGGTTAGTATTTATGTGGATAAACTAGTGCGAGATAAACGTAGTCATAGTCAGCTCCCAACTTTTTAATCATGCCAAAATTTGCACTTGGACCATAACAAGTTATGGATGTTATTGTGAGTTTAATCTGCTCCAATTTATGAAGGGCTTCATTAATTATGGGACACTTTTCCTGCGCCGTCAACCTATTTATAAGAAAATACCCAATTGGTAATTTCCAGTGGCCATTTAGTGATACAACCATTAAAACAAATGCTTCAGTGGCACATGGTCATCATTATTAATGCCGCTTCCACAGTCAACATATCCTCATGTTTTTAGAACCTATTAGATCAATCTGTTTTTACCTCTCGCTAAGAGAGGTATTGGATTCATGCTAAAAATCGCATATCCAGATTTTATTGAATAAGCACGATTTAAGGTCCATAGAATCCGATTTTAACATTTACAATGATGTCTCTGTGTGTGTGTGTGTGTGTGTGTGTGTGTGTGTGTGTGTGTGTGTGTGTGTGGATGTGTGTGTGTGTGTGTGTGAGGTTGGAGGCACGATTTCTCAAATTCTATAACCCTAAAGACCTGTTTGACTACGGATTCCTCAATCTAACAGTAATGGGAAGAGTTGAATAGGTTCTGGTGACAATTGGACAACCGGAAATGGTAGTTTCTAAAAAAAAAATTCTAAATATTATTCTTTGAAAATTTGTTACTACAAACATTAAAGATAATTAAATTCTCAATCTGAAACATTTAATTTTTTTATTCTATCTCGTATAGGTTTGGAGATATAGCGAGAGATATAGTATATAATAATATAGAATAATCTGTTGTATTAAATCTCGTTGCCCGAAAAACAGTTGCGATATTTAAATTTTTGTAATTGACAAATAAATGCAAAATTTCAGTGTCAGATTTTTCTGGGAGGTATGAGTACATTTAATATATATTATTGTATTATTAATTATGTATTTAAATTACAGGTATGTTAATATTACATATATCCTTAAGAAATACCGCTAATACCGTCAATGAATTTGAAGAATTTTGAACATATTAGAATAGTAGGATAAAATTTCTCATAGAACGAAAGAAGAGAAACAATTTCAATTATTGGTGTTTACTTATAGGGCGCGAGCAGTCATGTGACTTTGTTGGCCTTGGCAAGCAGATATGAGGATCCGTGTCAAAATGATGGTTAGTAGTTATTCACATAGATGTCACAATTGTCATGTCATAATTTTTCATTCAAAATTTCAAAATATTCTGAAGTTTATTTGTCATCCATTAGTATAGTAATATACTTGTCGAGGAAAATAATCCACATGGATTTGGAAAATCATAATGTTTCGAATGAAAACTTATGATATTTGACACCTATATATATTGCTAGCTCTCATTCTGACACGGCCCCCCACATCTGCTTGCCAAGGCCAAAAAAGTCACATAACTGCTCACGCCCTATGCAACATAAAATGAAAATGGCAAGAGATATTGTGCTGGCCACAACAGATTTTTTTTATGCACATCTCGTCTACCATTAGAGAACACAGCGTGGTTATTCCTTTGCTTTTGTCCATATTTATTTGTAGGGTTAGTGCTTGAAATGCCTGACTTGTAAATCCGGGATGACAATCTACATTGGTCAGCCAACATCTAATAGTAGACGGCGCAGACAATGCTAAATTAAAAGTAATTGTAGGCCTTACTAGAATAAAATTGCCACGTTAAAGCAAATTGTTTCATTTCATTTGGATGTTTTTCTCTAGTATTTTTTCATTTCTCGCCATTGCGTAACATTCGCTTCATTACAGCCAATGGCACGCCAGAATAACATATTTCCAAAATGTCACGAGCGTTTCCTGATATTAATCGTAATCTTTTTAGTTCTTTTACTACATCTCTTAGATGTGTAACACTTTTTTTCATTCTACATACTCGACCTTTTTCTTTTCTTACTAGTGTTTGCAACTCACGTTTTTCTTTTTTTAGTTGCTGACGGACACTGATAATTTTCTGGGAAATTTACTAAAAAAATATATATTAATATAAATGATTGGCTAATGGCAATTACAGAAGATATATACCTATAGTTATGCAGAAGTCTTACAATTCGTCTACGCTTTTTGCATGAACCTATCAACCCTTCACTATCCGGAGAAGTATGTATTTTTCTTTTTCTGACATTTGAATCGGAATGCGAAACACTACTTAAGGCGTTTTTTTAATCATATTACTACAAGTAACCATAGTTACCTTTGGTTAATGCAGTAGTTAGAAAAACGTCATAACAGTGACATTGTGGTTAACGCTGATTGAAATAACAATAGTATGTTGTGGTTTCCACTACTTTTAATTTTTTTTGTTTTGGTTCGTACGGTAGTTTAACATGGTTTTAAGAAAGCGAAAATTACTGTCTATGGCAATCTTTGAGGAAATGCATTCGACAAATGTATATCCCAATAATAGTTTTTTTTTATTAAATATACCAATACGGCCAAAGGTTTTACTGTTATGCGTAGTATTTGTCGACCATAAAATTACACATTTTAGAATGCCGGATTTCTATGAAGTTTGGATAAATAGATATGTGAAATATGATTTTTTTATGCATTTTCGTATGTGCGAAAATACAATGGAACATTTAGTGAGAGTAATTGCCCCTCATTATATTGTCAAGCAATACAACAATAATAGCCATTTTGGAGGTTTATCTTCTGTTCCTTTAAAAAAATCAGTTATGGTTGCAGTCTGGTACCTCGCAAAAGGAGAAACTATGATTTCTACAGGAGACCGATTTAACGTGGCTACATCAACTGTTCATAAAATCATAAAGAATATAACAGAATGTTTAATTTCGTTATTATAAAAATACATTTTTTTGGCCCAAAGCGGCAGAATGTGAAATTATAACCAAAGATTTTTATAAGATTTCTCATTATCCGGGACGGTTGTCACGTAGAATGTAAAGTACCAGCTGCACAGCATGATTCATATCAGGATAGAAAATTTAATTATTCCATTACTTTGCAAGGAATAGCAACAGCAAATAAATTCTTTAAAGATGTATCTGTTGGTTGGCCAGGATCAATTCACGATGCTAGGGTAAAATATGAATTAAATTAATATTATAAAAATTACAAAAGCTATATATTTATAGATACTTTGCGAATCTTCATTTGGAGTAAATATTGAAAATAGTACATCATTATTTTATTTTTATAACGAGAAGTTTCATTTATTAGGCGATTCTGCGTATCCTTTAAAATCATGGCTCATGGTTCCTTACAGGTATACATAATAAATTTTCAATAGTATTAAATAAGAAATATTTTAAACAAATTATAGTCTTTATTATAGGGATACTGGGTGATTGACAGCGACACAAAAAACCATAATACATGTTTTAAGCAAAACTAGAATGGTGATAGAAAACACATTTGGATTGCTAAAAGGGAGATGGCGTATATTACAATATGTTTATGTCAATTCTATTAAACGTGCAGTAGATATAATTAGTTCCTGTTGCGTTTTACATAATTTTTGTTTATTAGAAAATGATTATTTTAATGATTATCAACCTTACATCAAAGAAGAACTAAATGAGATTATAAATCACGGTTTTACAGAACATGCTGCATCTGTAAAAAGAGATGAAATTGCGATTAATTTATAAATAAAAAAATGTTACAATTTATCCATTGTTTTATTTCTAAATTTAATAATAAACCATCACAACAAATCATAGGTATATTCTAGACGAACAACAAAAAAGAAACAAAATATACGATTTTGGTTGATATTTATATTTTTTTGTTATTTTAAACATCCAAAGTAAACTAATTTTAAGATCACAAATAAATAGGTAATAACTAAGTTGAACAAATCAAATCAACTTTTAAACAAATATCCCAAAAGAATTAGAAACGGAACTTAAAAAATATTTAAGTAACTTTTAGTCAGAACACTTCATATCTAGACGAAAAATAAAAATAAACTTGAAATGTACTATTTTGGTTGATATAATTACATTTTTATTTTAAACAAACTAGAACTTATAAGTAAAATAAATTTAAAATCACAAATAAATAGTTAATAACTAAGTTGAAAAAATCGTATCAACTTGTGAAAAAAAATATCACAAAAGAATTAGGAATTATAGAAATTATTTTAGAAAATAGTCGTTTGCTAGCTCGTCAAAGAGTCGCAGAACAACTTAAAAAAATATTAATTTTAATCAGAATCAGAGTCGCACTTTCGCTTTCTAGAAAACATTTTTTCCATGCTATTTATCATCCTATATCTTTGACGAGTTTGTTCACGACTTTGTTCTAAAATAATTTCATTTTGCTTTTCCAATAATATTTTAATATTATTAGCTTGATCACATGCAATTTGATTGCTCTCAATACATATTTCCTTAATTTTCTGTAATAAAGGGTCTTTTTCATTTTTTTGGTTTAACTGATTTTTTAAGTTTTTCAAATCTATTTGGTGTTGAACGATTTTCAATAATATTTTCGATATTACTAGTACCATTTTCTGTATAACAAATTGTTTCTATTTCTGTGTCTGTCTCTGTCGATGTTGATGCTATCGTAGGTACTTACTGCTGTCGTGTCTAGTTTATTCTCTTTTTTATTGGATTCGGTAATATATGTTGGATTTGACTTGTGTTTGTCCCCCAGAATCATATGTAATTGTTCGTAAAAATCAGGCGAACTTTTTGGACTTTTATATAGGGTGTATGTTTGACAAATTTAAAAACTTTTAGCGTAACTTTTCACCAGCACATGATTTTGGTCCTATATTAAAACCTGCTTCTTCCATTTCATTTGCAATGTCGTTCCAAATAGTAAGTTTTACTGTACGTTTGTCATTAAATAATTTTAAATACTTTTCGGAACCATGCAAATCTAACATATAATTCACGGCATCAACATCCGTTTTCGTTGGTTTTCCTTTTCTGCTCCAAATAATGTCACTTTCAATAAAACCTAATTTTTACATAATTATTAATTTTATATCTTTTTTCTTACTTTAATCACTTACCTTCATTCGTTTCTGATGGTGTTGCATCATTAATTCTAACTATTTGTAAAGTTTCGGCACCATTCGGGAATAATTTTAAATCTGTTAATTTACCGTTTACAACTAAACTTGTAATATGATTTACAGTATATTCATTATCTAAAATAATTCAACAATATCAATAAATAGTTCGAACTTCTTTCTGGCTTTATAATTATGTATAATACCTGTTGTTAATAAAACAGCTTGTGATTTAGTTGTATGTATCACTAAACACTTATTATTTACTTCAAATGTAACTATTTCAATATTTTTATCCATGTTTATTAAAATATATTATAAACTATGGTAAATTTATAGGTTACGTCTCGCATCTGACAGTTGATTCACAATAGACAGTACAGTAACTACCAGCTAACCATGCTACAAACCGTGGTAAGCTGAGTCTTGTTACTACAACATAATATGGTTAGGTGTGACGTCATTGTTATCTGAGTAAATTTAGTTACATGGTAACCACAACATACCACGCAGTAACCACGCTGATTAAAAAACGCCTTAATGTATCTGATTCACTGGGATTCGTTAATATTATCGTATCAGTATCAACTTGATCTCTAAAACAAAAAATATGCAAATTTTAACAATGATTGTAGTTACTTATTTTATTAATAACGAACCTTAAACATTTTGTACTTTCTAGATCTGTTGCAAGATTTTCTACACTCATTTTACTTGAGGATGGCATGGTTTGTTCCACTTCATCTGGCTTATTACCTATTTTTACATGCGATGGCTTCGTTTATCTACCAAGGGACAATAATGTACATTAATTATAATAAAAAGAATCATCTGTTTCAAACTCACACGTCTGGAAATAGCTGCTTTCTAATATTTCCAGGTCTTAAATTAACTGAAGGTGGTGCATGAGGAAATAATTTCTTTCCTCCATTCTTATCCACGAAAAAATCTCCAGGGACAAAATGTTCAGGGGCCAATTTTGTAACTAGAAAGCGATTGCGAATACGAATACAATATGGCCGACCACTGAATAAGCGCCATTTTAGTTTCTATTCATATGACCGATTTCTACCGTATTGTGTACACTCTACAGATTCAGTAGGAATACGAATCTGACAGTTCTTTAAATTTCCCGCGTGGGAATAGTTTTAGGTATTTGAACGTTCTTTAAATATCCCACTGAAGGAAAATCTTAGTACTCACATTTATTTGAAATGCCGTAATTTTTATTTTGTGTCTTGAGCCATACATACGTCTTTTTTGACAGGAAGATCAATTCAGAATAATAAGTGTCAGTGTATATTTTCAAAATATTACAAATTTTATTTCAGATTAAAAAAAGAAAACACCTATCAGAGGATCAGAAGGAAATAATGGTTTCCTTTATGGAGTTGAATGGAGACATTTCCTCCAGCACGTTCAATTCTGCTCAAGGCAGAGAAAAGAAGCAAAAACTAATGGAAAATTTGGCAGAGAAATTAAACTCTGTTGACAATGGAGTAGTAAGAACGCCAAAGGAATGGTTGAAAGTAAATTAAAGTTCATATAAGTAGTATGTAAATTTAATAATAAATTGTATCATTTTAAATTTTAGAGTTGGAATGATAACAAAAATAAAACCAAGAGTAAAGCGGCTGCATTGGTCAGGCATCGTCGGGGAACTGGTGGTGGACCACCATCAGACATACCTCCGTTAACTCCCTGGGAAGAAAGAATTGCAGGATTAACGTCAACAGAGTTAATAGAGGGACATAATGTTATGGAAGCAGGAATTGAAGAAATGCCTGTGTCTGATCCAGTGGTTATAATAGAAACAGATACGGATTTTATGCGTCCAGAAATTTGTAATTTAGATTTGCTTGAATCCGGTCCCAGCAGTTCCATGGATACACCAACAGTTTCAATTTCTTCTCGGGAATCAACGCCTGTAGAAGAGCGTCGTAAACCTAGAATAAGGAGGCGCTTGCATTCAAAAGATAAAGATTTTAAAAGCTTGTTAAAAAAATTTATTCAAGCGCAAGAGGGCACAAATAATGCTGTTTTGCAATTAGCCACAGCAGTTAAGGAAGGCTGTAAAGATATTTCTGTTAGTTTAAATAATATAGCAGAAGCATTTAAAAATAAAGAAAAATAATATGGTCATATTACACTAAAGGAAATGTTTTATTTTATTTTTATAGTTTTAATTTTAATTATTATATAAAATTATTTAAAATATATTGTTGTCGTACTCTTTGACCTTGTACCCGTAATTGTCCTCCTGCAGCTGCTACACCATGCTGTTCATCAATTTCGTCATACCTATTAAAAATATTAACAATAAGTAATTATTTTCAATAAATATTAAGTTAATATACGTACCTCAATCTATCGATGTTCGAATTATAATGAAGAGCAATGTTGTGGAGCGTCGCACACGTTATAATAATTTTGCATGCTCTATCAGGCTCGTAATGTAATATCCTATGTTTTAACAAGTAACGAAATCTCCCTTTCAGCATGCCAATACACCGTTCTACAATTGATCTTGCACGACTGTGTGCTGCATTGTACCGTTCTTCTGGAGAGTCTGCTAGTGGATTTACTACTGGCACCAAAAGCCACGGTAGTAATACCCGGAATCTCCCGTAATATTATATAATATTATAGAAGTATAAAGAATGAGTAGATTTTAACAAACCTAAAAGATAAAATTCATCCCCGTTTTCGTAGTTTGCTCTGCATAATTCGGATATGCGGCTATTTGTCTACACAAATGCATCGTGGCTACGGCCGGGAAATGACGAATTTAAACTTAAAATTCTCATTTGAGAATCACATATCTGTAATTTTACAATTTATTTCAGAAATACAATTATGTTAATTAATTCTGTTACTCACAATTTGTACATTTAGGCTATGATAACCTTTTTCACCAAACGCTTCAACAGGCCATCCTCAATCACCATGGAGTCCCATTGCGCCCAGTACGATTTTACACTCTGTGAGTGTGGTGCAACTTCTTCCCATTTTGGTTTGCTTTCTTCTGCTTTCCATTCCAGTAATATTTTCAAAGTTGGGTCATTTTCTTGGTCTTTGCGTAGTCCATCGGGCTGCCAACTATTGTCGACTACTGTTATTCTGGCAATGGTAGAATGTTTTTCTTCCAGTCGATTACCATATTTACGTCTATCTTGGCATGGCCTTCTCGACAATGTGTCGACGTTATTACCCTTTCTTTCTAGTTCCTTTCTCTGCCCCTCTGTGTGTCTTCCAGGCGTCTTAAGTATTCTTGAAGACATCGACACTGCTTCCCTTTCCTTCACTTTCCTTTGTCTTTTGTCCTGCATGGCATCCGTTTTCTTTTGTGGTTTTCTGTAAAGTCTCTGTGGATGATCCAGTTCACCATTTTTCCAACCGCGGAGTTTCTTTCAGCAAACACTTTACTTGCAATTCGTCGTAATTTCTCTTCCAGATCTTCAGTATTATCCTTTCTCTCAGCATCCATATTTCGCACTCGTGATTGATTTCGTGAAGCTTGTTTGGCAGCTTCATGCTCCAATGCATATGAGAGTGCGTCAATTAATGTTTTTGGACGGGCCAATCTCAGTGCTTATTGAGTTTCGCTGTCTCGAACTCCGTAGATAAAAGATTGAGTGGCCAAGCATTCCAAAACGCTATCAGGAGCTGTAGGATGTGCGAGACGAACCAAACGGGCTACGTCGACTTCAAATTCTTGCAGGCTTTCTTTTGGATTCTGATACTGATTTCTTAATTGCGTCTGGTATATCTGTTCCAGATGCGCATTGCCATATCACATATCCAACCGCTTGACTAGTTGGTCATAGTCTTCTTGTTCTTCTTCCTTCTGCGTTTGTAAGATATCGATGGCTTCTCCGCGCAACGAGACAGTTAACGCCGTAGCCTTCTCCTCGGACGTCCAATTATTTGATTTTGCGGCCGCTTCAAATTGTTTTAAATAATTCGGCCACGAAGATTTTCCATCAAATTCCGGTGTCTTTGTGTATATTTGAAGTAGTATCAGGTTTTACTACTTTCCTTTCTTCTAGTAGACCTGCCTTTGCTACATCGGAATTTGACATTGACGACGATGTCATTTTAGTGAATGTTTCTCGTAGTTCTTCGATCTTCTTGTCATACTTATCTTCTAAATTCTTTAGGCCTTCCAGTATTTTCCATTAATTTTTATTCTAAATTTCTAAAATGTTCCATTAATTCTTTTTTTTAATATTTTGGAATTTTCCTCTGATTTTCTAGAACTCTCCTCCAATTTTTGTTCTAATGTTTCTGTCAATTCGTCTTTTAATGTTCTGGAATTTTCTTCTAATTTATTTTCTAAACTTCTAGAATTTTCCTCTAATTTTTGTTCTAATGCTCTAGAATTTTCTTCTGCCTTTGTAGAACTTTCTATTAATTTTTGTTTTAATGTTCTAGAACTTTCTTCCGATTTTCTAGAACTTTCCTCTAATTTTTGTTCTAATGTTTGTTCAAATGTTCTAGAACTTTCTGCTATCTCCAGTTTTAATCCTTCTTTAATTTACCAAATTCCGATAGGTCAAATAAGTAATCGTCAGCATTTTCACCAGCAGCGATTAATGCTTGCCGCAGACGAGATTGTAGAACGCATATCAGTCCTGTCGTATCTAATTCTCGTTCTTCCAGTTCTCTCTTGAGATCACTTACTTTTAATTCACTTAATTTTATTTATTTAGTCGCCATTTTATTTATTTTTATTTACACTTCACAGTTTATTAACAACCCCACACCTGACACCAATTGTAACGTTTTTATTTATATGGGTGAAGTGTAAAACAGACAAATATTATTAACTAAAAGAATACGTTTATTAAACGATAAATAATTAAGGATTAAATATTAAAAGATAATAAAAACAACTAACACTATGATTAAATAATTATAAACACTAAGAATATTATTAAATGCTTAAACACTACGATTATTTATCTATACAATATTTATATTACTACACTTATTCATATAACTACATTTATTTATGTTAACAACTGGTAAACTGTATATTTATATCACCAAGTTCATTGCTCGTTGCTTATATATATCAGACTATCCCTCCGGTTTCTTTCGGCCGGTATTTATACAGCTCATACTCTTCTAGAAAACTTCGGCGCCACAGCGATAGCGAATACAAAGGAATTAGGTCACGGCGTAATTAACATCTAGCCGGTGCGTCGTAGGGATTGCGTTATCTGGGTCATCGCTCTGTTACATTCTTTCAGTGGCGGAGCTCGTGTACTATTCTCACAGGGGCGCACGTCACATTATGTTTAGTAGCATGTGATACAGCCAGTTGTAAGGAATGGCATATACACCGAATTAAAATTAAATGTGGATTTTCTTCTTTCAATTCAGCATATACTCCATTGTTGACTCCAATCATAACTGAAGCATTAATTTTTTTATATTTAAATTAAATGTTTTTAAAACCGGTTTAAGTGATTGCACATCTGTAGCAGAGCAACCTTCCAATGCGATAAAGCTTAAGAATGAAGTCACAATTCGTTCATGTTTTGTGCTGTAGTATATAATTACTATTCCTAAATATTTCTGCACAGCAATGTCAGTGGACTCATCAATTAATACGCTAAAGGAATAATTTTGTAAATTTATCTTTAATTCATCAAAAAAGTGTGGAGCTAAGACATTTTTTATCAAATTGGAACATTTAGTTCAGTGCATGTGCACTTCCATTGCGAATTTGCTGTCATAAAATGATTTTTTGCACACATCTACTAAATGATCAGTTACATTTCGACTTCTCCAACGAAGACTGTAATTCATTATTTACAGTTCTGAGATAATCCAACTTAAACATTTACATCAGTTTTACAAATCAACATATTGCAAACATAATATTTCCAATGGATCAATATATTGCATTTAACGATGTAATTTTAAAAATATATCAAAACCATTAAATTTTCCACTAAATTTATTTAAAAACCACCAGAATTTTTACTAACTACTAAATACTAATTTTTCCCGTTAGCCAAGCAGGTGATTCCGTCAGATCTAGTAGAAATTCTACTAAATTGGCAACACTGCATAATACACATTATCGATGTTTATAAAATTTTGTGAATTTTTGAAATCCACATTTTCAATAGGAGTAACAATCAAATCATTTCTTTTTAAAAAACAGTCGAAGAGCGTTTTTAATGTTTGACATATATTTGCATATAAAACATGAATTTTTGGACGTTCTGCTTGCATTGTTTTATTTAAATCATTAAATAATGGTAATGCAAAATCTAGAAATTGTGGAAAAAGAAGTGTAGTTGGATCCTGGAGCTTTTGTGATACATTTTCTGAAGCTAAAATATCATTTTTAGATACTTGGTCTATGAAAAATAGTTTTAGGGCAGAAAATTGCTCCAGAATTCTTTTTACTGACAACCAGCGAGTTTGAGAGGGATGAAGTAATTTATGTACTTTTAAGTTACAAAAAAAATTGAAACTCTTTAAGTTCTGTAACTCTTTTTGGGCTTGAAGAAAAATAATTGTATATATCCCTTACAAGGTTTTATATAAAACGTGGCAGTTTTGTGCAAGCATATGAAGCGCAAAGATGAAAGGAATGGCAAATGCATTTCATTATAAAAAGATTGGGTATCTCATTTTGCAATAATGCGACGACAGAATGATGACGCCCCATTACATTTGCTCCGTCAGAAGCAAAACTAATTAGATTGTCTTTATAAAGAATATTGTTATTTGTAAAAAAGTTTACGATGTGTTCGAATAAGGATGCCGCATTAGCAGCTTCTAATGAAATAAGAGCTAAAAAGCAATCTTTGACGCGATTATTTTTTACATATCGTACGACTAGGCACAAATGTTTTGTTGTGCTAAGATCAGTAGACTCGTCAATAATAAGAGAAAACTTACTCCGCCGTAGATCTTTGCATACATCGTCAAAACTTTATTTAGCTAAAGTGTGATCAATTATTGCGTGTGTTTTCGTCTTTGAGCATTTTATTTCTTTTGCAATATTTGAATCAGGACAAACGGCTTGAATTAATTTCGGTAGATGCTCCATGATAGTGAAGGGTAGATTATGCTCAGCAATAAATGCAGCTAATCTTACTTCACCTAAAAAAGATGTTAGAAAGAGAAATTAAAATATACTTCCTCAATTGAAAAATAGAAGTAGGCGAATTAAAAAATATGAACATGTGATTGATAAATATATCAGACAATAATTATTATATGTCAGTGATAGTTATTCAATAAATATAGTTTCATTAATAAAGATTGTTCTTATTCATAATCATACACTGCGCAAATTAACAGGTTATGGGCCCAGAACAATATAGAATATATTTGTTATATTTTAGAAAATTTGAAGTGATGTATTGGCTGATACAAGATTGAAGAACAAATTAGGATTGAAATGGAAGGAACCCAAAAAATAATCCGACTGACCGGTAAAGAAAATTGGAATTTATGGAAATTATCCATAGGTATTTCTTTAAAGAATAGAGGTGTGTATGATATAGTCAGTGGATGTACAAGAAAATCATTAGAATATGATGAAAAAGGAAAGAAGAAAGAATATTATGAAAATGAACTTAAGAATTATGAGTAGAGAGATATTAAAGATCAAGATTTGATTGTAAGCAAAATTGATGAAGGACCCATGGCGCATATTTTGACATGTAGTAATTCTCATGCAATATGGGAAAAACTGTGTTCAGTTTATGAACAAAAGTCAGAAATAAGTGTGGATATGCTTCAGCATTTTTTTTTAACTATAAGTATGAGCATCAAGGTATGGCGCAGTATATCAGGACTTGAAGAGATTAAAGGAAAGTTAGCACATTTGGAGAACGAATATTTGACAGCATGATGATGGCAAGAATTCTGACAGGTTTGCCGAATAAATATAAATACTTTTTAAGTGCTTGGGACTCTACACCTGGTAGTAATCGAAAGTTAAATGAATTAATAAGTGTATTGATGATTGAAGAAGGAAGATTAAAAGAAAATGAAAATACAAATGAAAAAGCATTCGTTAATAGAAATATAAATAAAAATACAAAGCCAATTAAGAATACTGGAAAGTCAATTACATGTAACATTTGCAAGAAAGATGGTCACATAGCAAATAATTGCAAGTATAAAGAAGATTATGATGAATGAAGATGTTTCAAATGTCATCGGATAGGACACACAGCAATGATTGCTATTATAATGGAAGATCAAATAATCAACGTTCAAATAAAGATAAGAAGAAGCCTCATAGTACAGTGTACACAACTGTAGCATTATTAAATGGAGCTGAATTGAAACAAACTTACTGGTACGCCGATTCAGGAGCAACTGAACATATGTCGTCAAATAAACAATGAGATGGAAAATTATCAAATATTGTCCGAATCTATCAATGTAGAAGTTGGAGATGGTATCATAATTTTAGGAATAGGAAAAGGCGACATTAAAGTCAAATCATTTGATGGAAACATATGGAGGGAAAGTACAATGAAAGGCGTCTTACATGTTCCAGATTTAAAATGCAATTTATTTTCAATTACTTCAGTAACAGAAAAAGGTTATAAATTTTCAAACTAGGAAAAATGCGAGACTACTTTGATATGTAATTCACCAGAAGAAGAGTTGACATACGAAAAAACAATGAATGGACCAAATTCTACACAATGGAAAGAAGCAATCAAGAAAGAATTTGATGCATTGAATGAAAATGGAACTTGGAGCGTTGTAAGAGAACCTAAAGATAGAACAATCATAGATACGAAATGGGTCTTCAAAATAAAAACAGATAAAGAAGGACAGCCTACGACATTTAAAGCCCGATTAGTTGCTAGAGGGTTCAAACAAGATGAAGAGTTTAATTATTCTGAAATCTATACGCCAGTTGCCAAATTGTCAACCTTGCGAATATTATTATCAGTAGCAAATCAATTTGGCTATACAATTTACCAAATGGACGTCAAGAGTGCATTCCTCTACGGAGATCTAAATGAGGATGTATTTATGTACCCCCCAAAAGGGATGAAAGAATCCAAAGGTAATGTGCTAAAACTAATAAAATCTTTATATGGACTGAAGAAATCTCCTCATTACTGGAATCAGAAATTTAATACATTTATGATTAATGATGGATTTGAAAGATCACAGGCGGATTATTGTTTATATGTAAAGACAGAAAATACTAGAAAGATATATGTTCTGTTATATGTAGATGATTTGGTAATATGTGGTGACGGAGATGTAGAAAAATTCAAAGGAAGGCTAAAGATTTTTTTTAAAATGACATATGGGAAAAAATTGTATTTGGGATTGCACATTAAACAAAGTAATGGTATTTCGCTCGGACGCGAAATTGTGGCATGTGGTATGACGTCCTTCTGTTGTCTCCGTGCTGTAGAACGGTTTGCTCGGGCGCCAATCGGTCGGTCGGAAACACAGCAGTAGGAGAGATGGTTCACGGTGCAGGACGCTCTAGCAGCGTCGCTAAATTATTGCTCGATCGCCAAAAGGATTTTGATAGCTCAAGTTCGTATGTGCGTGTGTGTGTTCGTATGTGCGTGTGTGTGTGTGTGTGTATGTGACCGCGGTTTCGTCAACGATATGTCCAATACTAGAATTCCAAAAATTACAATTCTTGCGAATTCCTCTTCCTTACAACCATATGCAGATTTGATTAGATTTTGGTTATAATTGGTCAACCGGAAGTACCCTCATTTAGAGATTTTAACAGTTTTTCTTGAAAAACTCAGTTAAATGTTATTATAACTTAAAAAATATATTATTCTCTATACGATTTGATTGCATTTTATATTTCATATTCAACAGATATAGAGTTAAAGAATTATAAAGATAATAAGTTTTATAATTCAGCCAGCTATGCTAACATAACCATGGAAACTGCTAATATATTCAGGTAATTCAAATTGACAGATGTCAGTATCAATAAAACGTAAATTAATAAAAGAATAAGGGAAATAACTCTAGTGTTGGGCGTTTCTAGAAAGATATAAGGGTTTGAACATGTCATGAGGAGAGATGAGTATATTGGAAGAATGAATAGCTTACAACAGAAGGTGGAAGAAACATAGGAAAACAAAATAATATAAGATGAATGGAGAGAAAAGGAACTGAATGAGGATGACACACAAAACAAAAATTAGTGGAAGAAGAAAATAAAAAATAGCGACCCCCTAACAAATGGGAAAAACTAAAGAAGATGTTAGTGTCAAGTACAATTCGCATAGTTTGTTTATGAAGTAATTTAACTGGAAATATTGGATCTTTTGCAAAAAAATATGTGTAGGGCGCGTGCAGTGACGTGACTTTGCTGCCTTTGGCAGGCAGATATGTGGACCCGTGTCAAAATGACAGCTATTAATTACGTCCATAACTGACAAATGTCATAATTTTTCATTCAAAATTTCATGATTTTCTTATTTCATGTGGTTTGTAGCGTCATCAAATTATCCTAATCCTCGGGAAAAAAGAGTAACAAAAGCCTAAGACGATTAGGATACTTTGATGTCGCTACAGGTTTATTTATTATCACGGGTGTGGAATTCAGTTGCCGAGAAAAGGAATCATAAAATACCAAAAAAAAAAAAATTTTGAATGAAAAATTTTGACGTGAGGATATGACCCGCAAAACAAATGAATGGAAGAAGAAAATAAAAAATAGCGACCCCAAACGAATGGGTAAAGCTAAAGAAGAAGAAGATGTCAGTGTCAAGTGCCATTTGCATGAAATAATATTACTGGAAATTGGAATTTTTTGCAAGAAAATTTATGTTTTTATTGTTTGTGTATTTTAACTATTTACAGAAAATATAAAAAAATATTTTGATAGTGAGATTTGAACCACTGAACCCCACAATCAGAAACTAACGCTCTAGCCATTAGGCTATGGCGCACACATTACACCAAGCTCAGTGACCATCGTCACAACCCCTCTCACTTCGGAGAGAAAAAAAAGAAAACCAAAAAAAAACCCACTTAATCTAAACCCAACAAACCTTAATTAAGCACTTCAAGTGTCTTTTTGTCACTCCCGCGGTCCCCTGGACGGCCACCAGTGTCCCAATGGTTGTATGGCTGCCTCTAAGTTCTTGAACGTCACCTTCCCTGTCCTCGTGTCCTTGTACGTGGCCCGCAGCTTTCGCCCCTTGCGGCGGATGTCCACAATGGATATCGGCGGGCTGGTCGAAAACATCCTCGGTACTGGAACCGGCAGCCACCGGTTGAGAATCTTCCAGTCGCTCGCGTTAATGGGCGAGAGCACATCAACCGGAGCAGCTGCGGGTAGTAAAGCCGGTCGTGGTGGGATGCAGCATTCTTGGGTCGGGTTGCTGGCGGTCCTATCCGGACTCGGACCGAACAGCTCCAAGAAGCGCTGACCCAAGCGGCGGGTGGCCTTGACCGACGCGGTAAAGGGCGCCCTCGGCAACTCCCGAAGAACAGACGGCGGGTCTTCGTGGTTGTAGTACAGCGTGACGCTCTCTGGTAGGTCAGCGGTCGGCGTGGCGGGCAATGGGGACAAAAGCCCGGGCACTGGAGGGCTTACTGGGAGCGGCGATGCGTCGAGGAACAGCACATCATCGGGACTGGACCGGTAATCAGGGGTGTCCGGCAGGGGGGGACAGCAGCGGTGGAACGGTCTTCAGCCGTTTCAACAGGGTGGCTGTAGACAGCCCTGAAGGGTTGGTCGGGGCAACCATTCTTCGCCGGTCGTCGGCCATGTCTGTAAAATATTCCATTAGTCATGGGCGGGCTTCAGGTCCTTTACATGGACGCGACGAACTCGGCGGCCTTGTACGCCCCGCAGCTCATAGACTTGAGCAGACAGACGTTTGTTCACCGTCCATGGCCACGAGTACCTGGGGGCGAGCTTCGCGGCAAAGCCTTTGGCAGCAACGGACAGCGAGTGTTCGCGTTTCATGACTCTGTCTCCAATTTTTGGGGCCCACTTAGGATGCCTAAGTTGTAATGGTGGGCTTGTCGGGTGGCAGATCGAGCAATGTTCGTTCGTGCTAACTCTTGAGCGTCCCGCAGTCGATCGAGGCGCTCCAAATGTTCGGAAGGGATGCTGCGCGTATCCTGGGTCGTAATTGGATCGTCGTGAAGTTCCCTCTCTTTAGGTATCTGGATTTCGCGGCCGAAATTCATATACGCCGGTGAATAAATAACCAGTGGGAATCATGACGGCAGGTATTAATGGCGTACGTTAATTCGGGCAGATATTCATCCTACGTTTTCTGGTCCCCGTTACAATAAATCGCCAGCATAGGCTTCAATACCCGGTTAACACGCTCTACGGGATTAGCCTGCGGCGTGTACGAGGGTGTTAAATGATGCCGGATCCCTAGTGACTCCAGTTGTCCTCGAAATTTGTGGTTGTTGTCTGTTATTACGGTTTTCGGACATCCCTATCGACACACGATCAGCTCGCGGAAAGCCTGTACAATGTTCGCTGCGGTGGCTCTACGGATGGCTCGGAATTCCACAAATTTCGTCAGTCAATCCTGGAATGCCACTAGGTACGCATTCTCTCTCTTGGATCGTGGCAGTGGACCAATAATGTCGGTGGAGACATTCGTCTTGTTGTATTTGAAACGCTGGCATTGACGACATGCCCGCACATATCGTAATACTTCCTGACTCATGCCTGGCCAGTGGTACCTTCGCATGATCCGATTGAGGGTTTTGGCGATACCCATGTGACCAGCATGCGGAGCGTCGTGGTAAGCTTGAAGGATCTCCGCGCGCCCGCTTACAGGCACACACAGTTTCCATTCTGTGCTGCAGTCTTGTGGCGGTACAACTTCCCTTCCTGAATTCGATACTCCGGATGTTCCTTAGCATTTTCCTGCACGGCCTTGTATTTCTGGTCGTACCAGGTGTCGACTGGATTAACAACCATCAACTCGTCCGCGTCGATTTCCTCACTGCTTGCGGGTTGCCGTGATAATGCATCTGCTAATTGGTTGAGCGACCCCTTTCGATATTCGATCTGCATATCGAATTGCTGTAGATATAATGCCCATCTTGCCAGCCTACCTGAGGGGCTTTTACAGCGATGTAAATATTGTAGGGCCTGATGATCAGTACTGTAAACTGGTATCCTTCTAGGTAGTGGCGCATCTTTTGTACACCCCAGACTACTGCAAGGCACTCTTTGTCGGTTGTGCTGTAATTTTGCTCCGCTTTGTTTAATGTGCGGCTCGCATAGGCGATCACATATTCGCACCCCTCGATGCGCTGCAGTAAAGCTGCTCCTAATCCTTTATCGGATGCGTTCGTAGAACAAACGGATGTTTAAAATTAGGGTAGGCGAGCACTGGTGCGGTGGTTAGTGCGGATTTCAATTGCTCAAATGCATCTTGCTCTTTTTCCGTCCATTTCCATCTTTCGGATTTTTTTAAGAGTCGGGTCAGAGGGGTAATGAGGTCCGAAAATCCGTTTATGAAACGGCGATACCAAGATGCAGCCCCCAGAATTTGCCGTACCTCCCGTACATTCCTACGTGGCGGTATTTTTATTACCGCCGCTACTTTATCCGGATCGGTTTCGATACCCTGCCTCGATACGACATGCCCCAAATATTTAATCGACTTCTTCGCAAACTGACACTTCTCGGTGTTTATCCTCAAATTGGCCTCACGAAGCTGTTGAAACACTTGCCCTAAGTGCTCTAAATGCTCTTCAAAAGTCATAACTAAAAATGACAATGTCGTCCAGGTATGCGAAGGCGAATGAGTCCATCTTTGGTCCGATTACCCCGTCTAGCAATCTCTGTAGCCGGCGCCGCATGGAGCCCGAATGGCATGACTCGGAATACGAAGAGCCCCCTGCCCGGAACAGTGAATGCGGTGAGGGGCTTGCTGGCTTCCGTGAGTGGAACTTGCCAGTACCCATTCTTCAAGTCTATTGTTGAAAAATACTTGGCATGGTGGTGTCGGTCAAGTATGGAATGAATGAAATGGTAGCGGATAGGCATCTTTCTCAGTAACTTCATTAAGTCGTCTAAAGTCAATGCAGAAACGGTGTTTGCCATCACGTTTCTTAACAATCACCGTCGGTGAACTCCACGGGCTTTTAGACGGTTCGACGACCCCATATTTCAACATCTGGTCAACTTCTTCGTTAATGACCTCCATCATTATGGGGTTCCGTGGTGTATACCCTTGCTTGATTGGGGTGGAATCTTTTAACCGAATATGATGATGGACTAGCTTGGTGGGACCCCTGAGCCTTTTAAATGTAGGTAATTCCTTTCGGAGGAAAGCCTGCAGACGTTGAGTCTCCGTTGGCTCCCAGGGATTACTGGAAAGTGTCCATACCGTATTGTAGGGGATTTTTCATTTTCAAATCGAAGCGTGATCTTCCACGCTTTAAGTGCATCGATGCCCAAAAGTACCGGGGTAGTTAGCGTCGGGAGGCATAGCCAGATAAATTTCTTATAAACGCCGTTTATCATAGTATCGATTGTACATTGCTCGGGTATGCGCACCAGACTTCCATTGGCAATTTGGGCGTGTTCGTTATTGCTCCGAACAAACAGTAGCCCCTTGCTCTTTAATGCTTGCGCCACTTCCGCATTTATGTACGAACGAGCAGAGCCAGTGTCGACCAACCCGTGATAATCGATGTCCTTTAATTTTGTTCTCATGAATAGTCGGTGGCTATCAGGAACAGGTGGACCGACAGGTGACAACTGGGTGGGGAGCCAAGTAGACATGGACTGGTTGGGCTCCTTTATTCGCCAGTCCTGTTGGCGTTTCCCGAACACGGGCATTCTTGACTTTTTATACCTTGCTTGCCGCAACTAGAACAAAATAGGACTGCTGCATTTTGGCATGCTCTACGTAAATGCCCTTTTTGTCCGCACCGCCAACATATTGCGCTATAATGGGATGTGGCTACAGAAGTTCTTTGCTTTGCCGGTGCTGGGTTAGTGGTTATAGCAGCTACCTGAGGTGTATTATGTCTCAGCTCTTTTCGCAACCGCTCGTATTCTTCGACTTCCAGCAACAATTCATCAACATTGTTGATGTCCTTTCGTCGAATGTATTGCCGGTACTGTGGTTGCAAATTTTTATACAGCCTGAATAGTCTTTCTTCCTTGGATAGGCTCGCGTGCCGTCGCATCAAGGTTTGTAATTCGACGATATAATCGCGGCCCCGTTCTCCGGATTTCTGAGTTCTTCGGCTGATTTCCTCAGCGAGTTGCAATTTGTAATCGGCTGGCAGATAAACACGGCGGAAACTCTGGAGAAAATCTTCCCAGGTGGCCCAGTCCTCCTTATTGTTCCGGTACCACAGAATCGCAGAACCACGTAGAAGTTCAGGAATCGCGGTTATCAAATTCTCGTCTGATACTTCGTAGCTAAGTTTTGCCTCTTCCAGCCGTTCGAGAAACATGACGGCGTCGGTTTTCCCGTCAAAGGAAACGTTCCATTTACGGACTAATTCACTGGTTGAACGAATAAGCAGTGCTTTGTCTAACACAGGTTTTGGTTCAACGTTACCTTGTGATATAGTACTTGGGCCTGCCTTAGCTTCGACATTCAGAAGATCTTGTGCTTGGCGAGCAAGCGAAACTAGTCGCTGTCTGAGTTCTTCCACCGTACCTTCAGCTACTAGGCCAAACTTTTGTAATTCTTTCTGCAATTCTTCTTTTTTTCAATTTATATATCCAGCTAGTTTTACTTGGAGCGGTATCGGAACCGGCACCCGTTTGTGGCGAGGCCGTATCAATATCTTCGTTTCTCATTATTTCTTTTTGTTAATAAAAGTCCCTACTCGGGCGCCAATTTTGTGACGGTATTTTGCTCGGACGCGAAATTGTAGCGTGTGGTATGACGTCCTTCTGTTGTCTCCGTGCTGTAGAACGGTTTGCTCGGGCGCCAATCGGTCGGTCGGAAACACAGCACTAGGAGAGATGGTTCACGGTGCAGGACGCTGTAGCAGCGTCGCTAAATTATTGCTCGATCACCAAAAGGATTTTGATATCTCAATGGAGATAGAGTTCGGTTTTATACAAAAAGAAATTATAGTAACTTTTAATACTTTTTTATTAAGATATTTAAATAAAACGTATTTACAAAATATAGAAAATAGAAATGCAGAAATAAATTATACACTATCATAGAACAGGCAGTATTTGCAAACTGGTTCAACTTTGATAAATGGTCGACAAATAAACGGGCCACGATGAAAATAAAAAAAGTAAAGAATAATTAGGGCAACGCGGTCCGACCGGGCAACAATGGCACTCACCAAAGTTGCGGGGACACGAACGGGTAACGATGGCACACACCAAAGTTTCCAAGTCACTTTGATCTTCACTTTCCCAGTTACTCGCGCTTTCGGTTTGTACATCAACCCCAATTTCTACTTGGTTTTCATTATCATGATAATCTTCTTCACCCTGAATCATTTCTTCAGAAGCAACATGTTGGTGTATATTTCGGCTTTCATTATTACTTCCATTTCCCTTTTCCTCATTAATCATAATGTTATGGGTAACCCCTTCTTCAATATCTTGCATATTTGGTGCCTGTGACACGTTCACAACCTTCCAGATATTATTATTATCTTCCTCTGCATCCATATAGGTAGGTACGTCGATAACTAATATCGTATTATCTAATTTTTCCAATTGAGATTCATCTATTGTGTTTATACAATCAAGAAGCTCCTTCTCTGGTTCCATCACATAAAAATCATTATTTGGATCAATAGTAGGTATATCAGCCACAGCTTCACTACTATTCAGCATTTCGAGAGACATCTCTACCATTTTTTTACCCCTTGAACCCATTTTAATCTGAAAATTATGAATTTGAAAACATTAAATTAATTCATAAAACACGTAATAAATATAAAACCCTGTATTGTGTATATTAATAGAAACTTGAAGTTACGTTAATTAAAGTTAACGGTTTGATTCAAATGTTATGTAATGTAATAATAAAAAAAAATGACCAGAAATGTGGTGTGACCTGATCTAACCTCTAATATGTTGTGTTTGTCATATATATTTAAAACTGAATTCACCTACCTTATTAAAACGTGGACAAATACACCTTCACAATTTATTTTTTTTGTGTTCAAGGAATACACAACTGTAAAATACAATACGTCGTAAAAACTTAAAAGGCCTTAATTTAGCAATCGCTTACTGCGGGCAACTGTCAGTTTTGGATTTGTCAGTATGTCGCAACCCACAAAATGCTCGGGCTCCGTGGCTTACGACATCTTGGCACAATGAAGTGGGGTTACAACATATTAGTTACAAGCAGATATTATATAGAAATAATTTTATTTAGGTTACGACATATTGCAGGCGGCTGAACAATAATGTTCTCTATCCAATGATACCATAAAGTCGATTTTCATTTTTTGAGGGTTACGACAAATTACGGTTGCATGAACGATATCCATTTACATTGCATCTTGGTGGCGACGGCAAGTACTACATTTCCACAAGATAAAAATCCATTGTTTTTTATGTAAAAATAAATATTATTTTTTATATTGTTTTGTATATATTATATATTGTATAATAAAATTATTATTTCTGCTGTATTTATTAAAAAATCATTTAATTTAAGCTATTTCAAATTTTGAACTGAACGTTTAATCATTTTGAATGAAAATACTCAGTGTATTGGCATAAATAAAAGACTTGTTAAATCAAAATTACTTTTAGTTCAATTAAAGAAAAATGTTATTTATCTGAAAATTTCCAATTGTTAATACAAAACAAATTTATTTTGATTGAAAATTATCAGTGTATTAGTATAAATAAAACAGATATCAAATCAAAATTATATTGACTTCATTTAAAGTAAAGTTCTACTTACAAGAAAATTATAACATCTTATGGCAATAAGAATAATTTTTGATCAGAATCAAAATTTACTTTCTATTAAATATACACTTATTTATTTTTAGAATATATTTGTTTTATTTTAAAATTAAATTAGTATTCATATAAGATTATTAATCAAAACTATAAAAGTTTTATATGAATTAGAAATCGTTTTGGCACTATTCAAACAGATTTTTCTCTTCTTTAAGATGATTCTTTTAGTATGAAGAAAAATTTTTTGAGTGCAGGGGGCATTGCCGGAGCTCTGGGTTTATCCATTAACATTATATTATGATATTTAGATAATTGCAGAAAACGATCAACAATGTAGTATGTTGAATTCCACCGGGTTTTAACGTCCAAATTAGTTTACTTACTTTTCTTTCAGGAAATCCTTCGGATAGTTGTAGATTTCGTAATTCGTCATTTGCAAAAACACTAGATTTCACCCAGTTGACGACGTTGCGAACTTTGCTAATTAATTATTGAATTACTTGCCCATTGAGTTATTTTTCAGCCACTAGGTTTAGAATATGTGCAAAGCACGGCAATTTTTTTTTTACAACCAAATGTACCAATAGCTGCAGTTATATTAGCCCCATTATATGTTACAAAAGCTACTACTTTATCGGCGTCTATATTCCAATCATTAAGAATATCATTCAGTTTTGTTACCAATATTTTTAGCAATGTGACGTTCCCTTAACTCCTTTGTTGAAATTGCCATTGACTTTCGAAAACTTCCTTCTAAATAATGAACAGTTAATTCTAGAAAACTGCGGCAACTCTTCATTTTACTCCATATATCACATGTTCCGGTGAAATTTTGAATGGACAAAAAATATCTTTATAAACAGAACTAAGCAATTCAAAGTTGTTATCTAGTCTCTTCTATATTGTTTCCTGTGCAGGAATTTTATATAGTGGCGCTACTTACTTCATTAGTCGCTTAAATCCTTCCCCTTGAACTACATTGAATGGCCGCATATGAAATAAATAATGCAATTTGTTATGCATCCATGTCTGGCACCTCCAACTAAAAATCAAATATCGATGGTTAAACTGCAAAACCTTGTAAGTAAGAAGATAAAAACATTTAATTCTTTGTTATTATATATATAATATTTTTAATTGTGCAGGCGATGAATCTAATATATCATTACGTTTTATATTATATTAAAGAATATTAGAGGTTTTTGTTTATACCACTTGAAAAATGATTTACGAGGTTTTGTTATTAAAATTTTAAAATAATGTGGATTTATGAGGTTTTGAAATCTTTACACAAATATTATACAATTATTTTTTATTTCAAGTTATTACAAATTCTTTACAAAAACTACATTTTTTTTTAACTTAACATAAAAGTATTAGTCACTCGCTTAACAAAATAAAATTTATTTATTAATTTAAGTATTTAAAAAGTTAAATTTAGAAATTTATTCATGTGGAAGTGTATCATAAAAATTATGAAAGTCCGGAGTAATGATTTTTTTTAATTCCTGAAGATGATTATATTTTTCTAATGTAATTTTTGCCGGCGCAACATATAGCTGTGGGAATACGATTTGATTATATTTTTTTTTTCGCCTTGGTAAGTTTTTCCATTCATCGTCGTAAGAAATCTCATAATCAATAGACGTATCATTACGGTAAGCAATGCATCGCAAATCTGTTACTTTTGCATCACCAAGCAAATCTCCAGATCGAATGGAACTGTAAGGTTTGAATGTGGAATAATTTTTGAAAAACTTGTAGTCCAAGTAATTAACATCATACAAATTTTGTGATTTAGCATTTTTACATATTGGGACGTAACATCCAGGAAAATAAATTTCTTGATATTTTAATTTCCTCTCAATGCACGCGTGCATTGAATCGCACTCCATATGCTTATAAAACCTTTCTCAAGAAAATTTTGGATTATGTCTATTTGGTTCAGTTTTGCAAAATTGGCTAAAGCATTAGCTAAAATGATATTTCGGTTTTGATAACCGCAACCATCGCTAAAAATTATTACTTCTTTTACTTCACTCGTCAATTTTTTTTCTAAATAGTCTATGATTATAGTTGTAAACTCATTGGCAGTTACATTTCCAGCTGCTTCGTGCCAAATATAACAGGTGCCTTGTTTAGTTGCAAGATTAAAAAATGTAAAATTATGTGCTTGTAACTTCATTTTATAATAAACCAAAGAAGCTTGCAATTTTGGGGCATGTACATCCATTGTAAAAATAAAAATTGAGGGATTGTTTAATGCCCGCTGTTTTTGAATATCTTTCTCAGATTGAGCAGCTTCTTTGCGATTAATATGTACATCATATTCTTGTCTAGAAATATTTCCAGCTCGAAACGCAGTACAAGTATCACATTGGTCTTCTTTGGTGTGAATAGTGACAAATTTTGTTCCTCAAATTCTTTTCTGAAACTGGTGTGACTTAAATACTTTTTTCCTTCCGGACATTCCTTCACATAAATTCTGTTCATGAATACTTTGCCAATTTGGTTCCAAAAATAATTTAGAATTGTCTTTACGACAATAATGACTCCATTTTTGGTAACTTTTGTAGAAACTTGATAAGAAAATCTAATTCTTTAGAACTCCGTTTTTCATTCTTCTTAGAAATGCTTGGCTTCGTTGATACAGAAGTATGAATGCTCACATCTTTTATCCACTTCATTACTCTCCATTTACCCTATGCAAGTGTTTGGAGGAACATTTTCTTACACACTCGTCTTCGAATATTATTAATCTTTAAGCTGAAAACCAAAGCTAAATTCAACAATGTCTGTTTTTCGTTGTTTAATATTTTCTGTATCAACCAAACCAGCTACATACATTTTCTTTTCTTCCCAGCTATTTATTTTACAAAAGTCATTAAAAGTCGATTTCTTCTGTAAAATTACCTACCACAAAAAAACTTTGATGATTTTTTTGACATCTCACAATTCCAAGGAGGTCCCATTTTTCTAGCTTCTTTCTCTACATGCATATAGGTCTTACTTTCTTTGTTACGTTTTACAAATTTAGACTTCTTTCCTTCAACTCTTTTTTCTTATTTAGTTCACGGTTCCCATTCATTTTATTAACTTCGTTCTTTTTTGCCCGTTTCCTTTTTTGAGAATTCTGTGCGTTATTCAACATTTTTTCAGGAACTCCTGTATCATTTTCGGAACTAGAATGAACTGATGGTACAGAATCTGATCCACTGTCCTGAAATGGTTCTTCATCAGAAATGCCTGCAACTGTATCTGATTTTGATTCTTTAACATTGTTGAAGATACAGGCAGATCTAAATCAATTTCTGTGGTACTTGATTCTTGCAAATTACCAGCATCGATACGCTGTTTTTCTTCAATTAAATTATTAGGGTAGTAATTAGACGAATTAACTTGCATTGGAGTTTGTTGAAAATTAGGATTAGAATCCTTTTGATAACTATTATTGGCGTCACTACAACAAAATAAAATAATGTAATCTCAAAAAATAAAAAAATATTATGAGTAATAAAAACTAAAATATAACTTACTTGTCTATGTTTTGTTCTTTTAGCAGACCTAATATATATTTTCCTCGGCTATGTTCCATTTTTAAACATATAAATTACTACAGGGTGCGGCAGAGGAACCGGGAGTTTTTCAATAAACAATTAAAAATACCAAAAATCATAGAAAACAAATTTTTATTACACCAAGATGAAGGTAATATGTTGCCATTTTACATAATCGGAAATTATGTTTTGAAGATAACGTCAGATAGATGGTGTCCACCCTGTCTCACACATTCTTGCAGTCGTTCCCTGAAGTCTTGCATTACTCTTTGCAGTAGGTTGTTGTCGATCGCAGCAATTTCTCTGCGAATTGAATCTTTCAATTCTTCCAGTGTGCGAGGTTTCCTAATGTAGACTATACAGAACCAGTTGTACGGAATGCATGGACCCACCTTAATATCGTATCTCGCTTGGGAGCACTTCCATGGCGGTCGATGTTGAAGTGCTGACGGAAAAGCCGTTGAACCTGTATCACTGAATCGTTGTTTCTAAACAATTGTTCAACTGCGAACGTACGATGTTCTAAACTCCAGCGCTCCATTGTAACTAAAACTGCATCCCTTTATGAAGGCATTGCGCGCGGGTAGAGACCTCAGATCCCCACCATTTTAGAGTACTACCCATTTCAAAAACACCCGGTTACTCTGCCGGACCCTGTATAATATTCAATCAGTAATGTTATCACTTAAAATTACTGTCGCGTATGTCATAATAATTCAAACAGTCAAATTTTGAAAATGTAAAACTCGAAACCTCGTAAGTCAGACTTACGAGATTTCTAGTTTAACAATAGAGCAGAGTAGTTTTACGAGCTTTCAACAGATGGAGCTGAATGTCTTTTATTGCGAACTGGGAGTTACGAGGTTTTGCAGATTAAAAGATATTGAAATTTTTAAACCATAGCACCAATAAAAGAAAAAATGTTAAAAGTTGACTTACGAGGTTTTGCAGTTTAACCATCGTTTCAATACTTTGCGTCTACGGTTTATTGCCGCGTCCATACAAATTGTATGGAGACGGCAGTAAACCGTAGACGCAAAGCAGCCAAACGAACAAACCTATTGTTGGTAACATAAATTATTTAATCATAGATTTCAGTAATATTTACCTGAGAAAGAGGATATTGTATTCCATGACCTTTCGAGATCTCCGTATCTCTCTCTATCCATATCCACATTACCACAAAGGTACCAACAGAGTAAAGAGAATACTATAATAAGAATTTATTTATTAACAATAAAATAAAATTCGGGATCGATAATATATCAAAGTATCGATACCTATGAAGTAATGATTAAAATGTATCGATACCAATACATTAGGATACCTCTATATACAGGGTATGGCCAGCGTACATACACCATAAAGTAGGGACAAAGTGTGTCGACACCTTTGAAGTTCATATGGCTAGATCGAATAACCTTGAATAACGTTGGCAGGAATTTCCGAAAAGTGCTACGAGATGGAGACACAGTAATATTGTGCAAAATACAAATTGGAGGAAAAAGTTTTTTAGATTAAAATTTAATGCAAGGGATTTAAACAAAATTCTCATTTCTTTTCTTGAAAATGAACCCCACACACTCTGTAGTATGAATTATACAATGACATTCCAGTGGTTTGCATTTCTTGAATTAAATCATACCGTTGACAAGATGTAACTCATTATTACAGCTATAACAATGTTTATAATGATAAAAATATATTAACTTATGATTATTTTCATAATAAATACAAATCTGCGTAATATCTTCACAAAATAGCGTATTTACAATATATCATACCGTTTAAAATCCTTCGAAAATCTAAATAATGATGTATTTTTATGAGTATATGTCCGTAGACAAATTCTCACAGAACACATGTTTTTAACAACTTTACATATTTTTACTAGAAAACAAAACAAGTAAATCAAGGGAAGATGGAATCCCAAAGAATTTGTGGTTAGAAAATTGTTATTTTGTAAACAAACAATGCTGCTCTCTGAACGGATTTATGCAGCCAATATCGCGCATGCGCATACAGATTTGAATTGTAAAATTTCATTGCTTGTCCCTACTTTATGATGTATGTACGCTGGTATGGCCATGGGCCGAGATCGCCGACATTAGCAGGCCAATGTCAACTGTCAAATATATTAAGAATCGTTTCCCAGCGATTTTAAGTCTGTAAATTATAAATCTAAAAACAATTTTGTTTTTATATATTATTAATAACAATAATGTTAGAACTTTTCACGTCTCATAAGGGACACACGTATTAAACACGACATTCACTTGCATCACTAATAAGATCATATATTTAATCCGCTTATTTAGCTGTTGCCTATTTCCAGAAATCAGCTCGAACTAAAGCTACGTTTTCATAGGGAATTGTATTTATATGGTAAAACTTAATGAGGAGTGTAAAAGTTCGTTTACATGTATTTAACGATAGCGTTCTAATATCGGTGGATGTTGTATGCAACATTTGTATGTTGTAAGACATTATGGTAAAAGCTAGGTAGGTTTTAACTTTTACCAAACACAACAATGCAACAGCCAATCACAAGTTGGGATAAAATAGGTGACCATTAATGACACACCATTTGACATTATCGTGTTGTTTACTACCTGGGTTGAAGTGTTAATATTATGATTTAAAACATTTATATTTTGTTATTTTAATCAATTATCTTTTTTATAATTATGAATTTAGTCGGTGCTACAAACAAAGAAAGGAACCTGTACATGTCTTTATTATTAAATGCTGCTGCATGTATTATAAAAAGAATTCAATTACCTACATAGAAATACGCGAAAACGACAACGCCGGCGATGGTGGATACGTCCCATTTATACCAGAAAATATCAGCAAAGTGATTATCTACTTGTACAAGGACCGACCGACACGGTGATCATGAATTATTTTTTAATTATACGAGAATTACAAAAGAAATGTTCGACGATATACTAGCTTTAGTAGGCCCTCATCTTAAAAAAACTTCAAATTGTCCTACAATACCACCTGATTGTAGACCTCTACTAACATTACGGTAAATATTATTTGTGACTTATTGAATAAAATATTAATTTTTCAGAATACTAGCTTCAGGAGATTCTTATCAATCAATAGCTTTTGCTTTCCGAAGTTTTGCAACCAATTTATATTATACCTTCTAATGAACTAAAATGGAGACAAATTTCCAAAGAGTTCTTAATGAAGTGGCAACTTCCAAATTGTGTCGGTGCCTTGGACGGGAAGCACATAAATATTAAACAACCAAATAAATCGGGATCCTTATATTTTGATTATAAAAAAAATTCAGCATTATTCTTTTTGGAGTATGTGATGCAAATTACAAATTCACTGTAGTCGATATTGGAGCTTATGGTTCCGAAAATGACGGGGGAGTTCTGAAAGAATCAAAGTTTGCCCAAGCTTTAAATGAGAACACATTGGAATTGCCCACCGATGAAGTATTGCCTGGAACACAGGAAATGTTTCCACATTTTTTTGTTCGTGACGAAGCATTTCCTTTACAAAAAAAAATGTTGAAACCGTATTTAGGAAAATATCTTAACATAAATTTACGTATATATTGTAATGTTTTATTTATATGGGTGAAGTGTAAACATAAGAGAGATAGTATTGCAACGGTATATCGGCGCACATTCGAAGGTAATAATTAAACTCTTGAATTGAGGAACTAAATTTATTACGTGTGCTCAAGTCAGAGCAATTACAACAACTGACTACCGAAAATAAATAAACAAGAATATGACAACCAAAAAACGTAAAAATACATGGGTTGCTTTACAAACTAAATAAATAACAACAATGAAACATACAAGGTTGCTTTACAAAATAATAATTATAACTATAACATTTGAAATAAGAAAATGAATGCATCTGTGCTGGCGTGGGTAACGTAGTGATAACGTTTAAAATTGAATTACCCGCGCTGGCACAGTATTAATTAAAATAATACGTTTATTAAACGATAAAATAATTAAGATGAATATTAAACAGATAATAAAAGTAACTAACACTAAATTTAATTTTATTGATTTTATCATAAACATACAAACGACATGAATTGAAAGTTATACTACTCGTCGCTAATGAGGTAACTTTATTCGTTTAAAAATGTCTGAATGATTTGATGTTTTTGTGTTTTTAAAAGTGCAAGGTTTTTCACATTTGAAAGCTCTATTCCCGAATTGGGTGTGATACTAACACATTGTTGAATTTGGGTCGTATTGATTTGACGTATAGTTTGATTTGAAAGTTGACATTTGGGGAAGTGTCAGTTTTTTGTTCATAATTTTGATGAATTGACTGAAATCTGATCGTAGTTCTTGGATTTCTTTTTTGACAGTTGAAATGTCTTCTGCTTTTTGAGTGTTGATTGGTTGTCTGTTTTGGAAATTTGTGGAGTGATATTTATCTTTGTTAGTTTTGTAAGCTGATAGGTTGGGTTTTCCCAGCTCCCAAATTTTGTCTGCTATGTTTAGTAACTCTGAAATGGGCTTTTTGTTAATAGGAATAAGTGCAATGTTAATGGAGGGTGGTAGTTTTTGTATCCAAAGTTTAAAAAGGAGATCGTTATTAAGGTAAGTTTTGTTTCCTGCTAATGCGACAATTTTTCTATATGATTCAGATGTTTTATCAAACTCGAAATCTGTATTTGATAAAATTTCTTCAAGACTACGTTCTTCGCTTATTGAGTGTCTGTTGATTAAATTATTTTTTAGGAATTCGTATTTGTTTTGACCTACTGGTGGTGTGTGTAGGATATCGATTATAGAAATGATACCTTCTTGGGGCAGGGCTGCTAATACATGGTTGTATTTGGTCTCATCCCGTGTGATACGGGCGAGTTGGAATTGTGCTTCAATGCATGTAAACCAGGCGGAGGGGCTATGGCTCCAAAATTGGGGTAATTTGACAGTGAAAGAAGCATTTTGTTGTCCTTCCTCTGCCGGCTTACCTGGCTCCGGGAGAGTACCAATCTCGATGTCCGTGGTGGGCGACGCCATTCTCCGGGGGTCGTTGCCTACACACACAAAATATTTTTAAATGCGTAAAGGAATGAATTCCTGAACAATGTAAAAATAATCCTTCACGGCCTTTAAATTGTATAATGTTGTTGTTGACTGATAAGAAAATAAATATAATTTTATTGGTACTTCATCGTCCGTTTCGTTTTGTAGAAGATGATGTTGACGGTCTAGAGGTGTTAGTCCGTTGTCGCTGGGTTGCGACAATCCATGGGAAGAAAGGGATGATTGGCAGGTGGTTCGCAGAAGAAGATACCGTTTGAAGTGTAGTCGTGACGAAGTTCAAAAATGCATGCTGCTAGGCGTGCATGCTGCTAATCGGGGTCACCAATTGTGCAACGGTATATCGGTGCACATTCGAAGATAAAGGCTGAAACTTGAAAGTGGACGAAGGTAATAATTAAACTCTTGAATTGAGGAGCTAAATTTATTACGTGTGCTCAAGTCAGAGCAATTACAACAACTGACTACCGAAAATAAATAAACAAGAACATGACAACCAAAAAACATAAAAATACATGGGTTGCTTTACAAACTAAATAAATAACAACAATGAAACATACAAGGTTGCTTTACAAAATAATAATTATAACTATAACATTTGAAATAAGAAAATGAATGCATCTGTGCTGGCGTGGGTAACGTAGTGATAACATTTAAAATTGAATTACCCGCGCTGGCACAGTATTAATTAAAATAATACGTTTATTAAACGATAAAATAATTAAGATGAATATTAAACAGATAATAAAAGTAACTAACACTATGATTAAATAATTATAAACACTAAGAATATTATTAAATACTTAAACACTAAGATTATTTATTTAAACAATATTTATATCACTACGTTTATTTATATAACTACATTTATTTATGTTAACCACTCGTTTATTTATATCACCGACTTCATTGCTCGTTGCTTCTATATCACAGACTATCTCTCCGCTATCATTCAGACGGTATTTATACAGCCCATTATCCTTCTAGAACTCTCCGGCGCCACAGCGATACCGAGTACAAAAGAATTAGGTCACGGCGAAATTAACATGTTTCAACGTGCAAGGGTTATTCCGTCGTCGGGGATTGTATCATCGCTTTGGTACATTCTTTCAGTGACGGGGCACGTATACTCTTCGCTCAGGGGCGCATGTCACAATGTATATATAACTTAAATTTCTTTATCGATCGATTGGTTTTTTAAAAAATATTTATTTTTGTGAATACAAGTTTATGATACTTTAATATGATAATACAGGTTGCGAAATACAGACTAGCTTAACTTAAGAGTTAAATATGGTTTTATACTACTGTAATATGATATTGTCACGTTCTGTCACATCAACACTTGTTCATTTGGTTAGCACTATAACTCCTCTCTCCTCAGATTCGAGCCTCCTGGGGTAGTCGAAGTTCGATGCCTTCAGGGGTGCGAGACGACCTCTCCTGCATGGCTAGCTTCCTCTTCTTTATTTGTTTGTATACGAAGTAACCAATGATGATTGCAACGATCAGGTACAGAAAGATGGACCATATACTTGGGATGTGCATATTGAATGTTTTCTCTGGTATCGGAACGATTGGATTTAAGGAAATATCATTTAATTTCAGAGGATTTAAGTTAATGGAGAAATTTGTAATTTTATACGGTTGAGATTTTAGATTCAGTTTAGGAAGTAGTAAGGGTTGGCCATGGTTTCCATTTTGGAATACTAGTACTTGTTGTCTGAAGTGGATTTCTCAGTTGTCTTGATTATTGATTAGGAAGATTCCCTCTAGGGTTTGGATGTTGGTTTCTTCTTGACATTTGATAGTGATATTTTCCTCGTTTGGGAAGACAGCTAGGTATTTATAGATTTCTGGAATCACTTCGACCTGATTTTCTATTAAGTTTATTTTTGTATAATGTAGGGACCTTAAAACGTGCTTATTCAATAAAATCTGGATATGCGACTTTTAGCATGAATGCAATACCTCTCTTAGCGAGAGGTAAAAATAATATATTCAGTTTTGTTTATTTCGTATTAATTCACATGTTTCTTTTAAAATATTTGCCTGCTCATTTAAGGCGTGCTTTATTCCTTGAATTCCGTCATTATTCCCTTTTAAACTTTGACTGATCTCTTTTAAAACAGTTAATGTTTGGCAGTGCATTGTAACCATATCAATTTTTTTGGTTGTTGTTTTCAGTGATTGTGACATAATTCTTTGGCTAGTGGATGATGTTCATATTGGAGAATCATTGCTAAGATTTGTTCTTGCTTCTTGTGTTATATCAGATGGTATTTTCAGTTCTGCAAATAATTCTATATTATCTAACGATAGTGTTTGCTTTGTGCATTGCTCACTTATCGTTTCTGTCTGTATAAGGTTTTCTGTAGCAATATTTGGCATTTTCAAACTATAAGTTTGATCATTGCCACTAATTCCAGAACATATTGTTGTCGGTATTTCTTTTTTTAATTATTAGAATATTGTGGTAATTTTTTTTTTTATTAATTGCCGCAATATTTTCATTAAAATCAATATCTATTAGATTTGAATATGCTTTAAAAGATTCGTTGAAATTAATATTTTCAGTCTCAGTACTATATTGTGTTCACGTAAATTGCCAAATCTTGCTTCTGCTGTTTGATGGTCCCCATAGACAGAACTCCATTCTTTGAGACCCATCAACCTGACTTCAAGGTCATTCAGTTGTATACTGTAGTTTGGGCCACCACCAGCTTTGTTGATATAGCTTCGCGATGAACTTATTTTATTTTTAGTTTTGGTGCACCAGTCACTGAGGACTTTTTTCCATTGTGTAGTAGATTTTTCCCCCATTCCCATAGAATTCAATGAAATAGTTAATTCTTGCCATAATTTATTATAATTTTGCCTCGCCATGGGCTGGATAAAATTAGTATTCATCATTTCTGGATGCGTTTCTATAAAGTCAACCATATAAAAGTATTTTTTTTTTAGAATTTTCATTCACACATACTAGTGCCAGTGACGAGTTAAAAATCAAAACAGATTCATAAAAATAATCAAAACCGACAGATTATGTATCCATGGTTAATATCCACTGCAATACTCAAAAAGGTCAAGTAAAACTTTACATACCTAGTACTACGAATATGAACTTTCATGACTGAAAATAGCCGTAAAAAAAATTTTCTTGAGGGCTCGGGAAAATGAATATTACAGAACACTGGGACAGGACTGGTGTTTATAAATCAATGCATGATAAATAAATATACAGTTAAAATAAAATAATTATTTTGCCTTTATTCAACAATTTTACAAGTTGTTCAACTGTTTAATTTATGGGTAGGTATTGTTGTATTGATATTAAATTTAACAAACAATAATTTTCATGTTTTAAAAGTTCCACCAAAGGTTTCCGGACATTAGAAATTTTGAACATTTATTGCTTATATTAAATCACTGATGTTTAAATGAGGCTGTGTCAACCAAAAATAATAATAATAATCGTCAGTAATTCGATTTTATAAACAAAAAGTAATCCATTCTGTGACAATAAAAAAATACAGGTACATAATAGTATATTGTGTTATTAGGAGTAGAAGTGAGATTTTGTGTGACGAGCGTGGTAGTTTAAACGACGAGCGAAGCGAGTCGGATAAATGCACGCGAGGCACACAAAAACACTTTTACTCCGAATGACACATTATATTTTTTCTTCAAACGTAAATATTTAAAGAAAAATATCTACTACTGACGTTACATTTTACGTAAATTACGTTTGCGACACGTTTGCGATTTCAATTGCCCTGTAGCTATGGATACTTATTTGTTCCCTTTTGGTTATAAACATTAAAATGAATTTTTTCACGTTTTGACGTTTACATAAAATCTGTGCAATTTTATATCCTCCTTGTGTGCAATTATGTCGGAATTTGAAGGGTTATAATGTAATGTAAGTCGCCTGAAGTTCAGTTGGTTGGAAATCTAATAATGTGGCTGAAAGATATGTCCACGAATCACTGCAAATCAATATAATATTTTCTTATCACTTTAATTCTAAGTATTCTTATGCTGATTACCGTCCCTGTAATTGTAATCTGTAAGTCTGCTATTCTTTAATAATGTTATTTCTTCAAAAATAAACTCTGTTTATATTTCAATTCACAGGTTATATATTTAAATTTGACAGCTATGAATCGTATTTAGTAACTTTATTCTTAGGTTACCAAGCGTGTTATAGTGACATTTAGGGCGATATTACAGGTTTCTTTTATTGAGACAACTTCTTATTCGTTGATTCTGTATAGTTTCTATGGATATTTATTTATTTTATTTCTACGCCGGCGGCGTAGAAATTAGCTATTTCTACTCCGGCGGCGTAGAAATTAAACTTCTACCTTGTGAATCAAGTCACAAAAGATGCTGCTTTTATGACGTTTGAAGAAAAAAAAATATATTACATTAAACAATAAAGTAAAGAAATCATTTATGTTGCAAAATTCTTAATTTTGGATTAATTTTTTTTCATTTGCTATTTTTTGACACAGTAGTTTCGAATTTTTGTAAATTTTGCATAATAATAATTTTTCAATAACGTACATTTTAAGATTTATGCATTCCTCATCAATAGATAACCAATCACATATTAATGGGATTTGTTTAATATGTTCAAATAATTTAAGTTTTAGGTTTCTTTTACTATATAATTTAGGAATATATTTTTCAAAAGTTTTTAAACAGATTTTTATTATTTTGTAAAATTTGTCAGTTGGAGCAGTCAGTCAAGTGTGTTTGTCTACGTTTAAAGAAGATATGTTGTCATACGTTCGAAATAAAATAAAAAGTTCTTTTTTATTGTCCAATTGGCATTCACAAGTCAGTTTTTCTTTGCATATATTGCAGGAAAATTCTTTTTGGCTTTTAAACGCTAAATATCCAGCAAAATATGCAATAGAGCATTCTTCTGAAGTTACTGTATCGATGTCTGTCGAGGATACTGTACTCGAAGCTACAGATGTTACAGACGAGTCAGAATTAGAACTTCCGGTACTTTCTGCATCTTCCGCTGTTGGAGTTGAAGATGATTGTAAAACAGTACTCGTATCTAAAAATATGTCGTTGTCAGGTTCACAATTTGAAGAATGAGCTGGTAGATCGAAAAAGTGTTCGAAATATTCTAGCTGTCGAATTTCTATTATATCCCCCTTCTGCCTATAAATTGAAAATAAATTCTCTAAAACATCATGATTTAGCCTATTGGTTAATATAAATTCTACATCATTATGCAATTGTTCATCTTCAGAAAATTGTAAAATCCCATTTACAGTTTGAAGAAGACCAGGAAAGCATGGAGGTTTACTAATTTTATACTTTTTGTGGTCTACTTAAGTTAAATTGTTTAATACTTCCTTTGACTCTTCCAGAAAAGATTTTACTAGTTGGTTTTTTTCACGTTGATAAGGATTATTACAAAATAAATTACGACTATTCAAACAATAAAATAAGTTAATCACAAATGAAATAAACTTTGAAGTGTTTTCGGCAGTAGTGCTTTTTAATTCTTTCGTTGCAATACAAGTATTTATCGCCACTGCTACAGAATGACAGTACTGCTAATTTTACGCTCATTTTCTGAAACGGATTTGGATGTATATGCGCATCTGTTAACTTCAATAACATTTTACTTGTTCTGTTTTGTTTATCTATTTCATGTAGATATATCTTGAAACGAAACAGTCTTGTCATTAAAAATAAAATTACCAGTCAGTAAATTATTACGAAAACTTTTGAACAGATGAGGAACATCGTATATAGCAAAAATCTTGTTACCTGAATTTTTAAAATAATTCATTGAACTTTGATTGCTTGTGCCCTGATCACATACTATTATTTTTGGTATTAAACCTGAATCATATAATTTATCTATTATTTCACGAATTAAAATTGTAAGTTGTTCTGATTTTACATCTGAATAAGACAAAAAGTAAGCTAAAGGTAATTTCCATGAAGAGTAAATTCCTCGTACCAAGAACACTAATGCATATTTTGCAATTTTGGTTGTTCTACCTAAATGTCCTAAATCTTCAAAACCCTTAATGTAATCCATATCTTTTGAATACTCTAATGATGTCATGATGGCCATTTCGTCAAAACATAAAATACAAGATTTCTCCATGCGTGATTTAGAATGAAATTTACGTTTTATTCGATTAAACAATTTTGAATTAAATCCATATTTAGATGAACCAATCCAGCGTCGTATAGTAGAGGACGATGCTGGTGATACTACTTTTAAATTACTTCTTAAAAATTCATACGCACTCGGCGATTTATAAAATAACATTAGAGAAAAGTTTTTTTCGGGAATGGTCCACTGCCTTCTTTTAGATTTAAATTACATACATGCAAGTGTTTTTGAATAAGATGACGGAAAATTAAAATTGTTTATGATATTTAATGGACTGAAAGATGTAAAGTGCTTATTCTACTTTTTAATTTTAAAATATGCGCAATTTTATTATATAACTTTTTTCGATTTTCCTGAAGACACATTCGTAACTTCTTTTTTCCGGGGGGGTATCATCTTTCGTCAATAATTTCCTTTTTACTGGTTTTATTTTGGATGTTGAAGGCATATCAATTAGTGCTTGTACAATTTCTTTGTCTACTGGTGTACAAATATCTTTGTTGTTCGATTCAGCAGGAGACATTTGTATTTTGTCTTCTGCATCTTGATTTATAAGGTATAGTTTTTTTGGAGTTTTGACTTTCAAACGAGGAGATGGTGTGCTTCCGATTGTTGATGGCCTATCAGAGTCTGGCTGGTGAATTGTTTTTGTAGGTGCAGTATATCCAGAAAGAGAAAGTACATCTTGATTTACAGTTTTGTATGATATAGATATAGCTGAGGATGTTAATCGGTGTTTTGAAGCATTTAGAAAATTATTAATAGTGAAATGTCGCTCACAAATGTACTGATTTTTTAATATCTTGTCGTCTAAATCAAATAAAGATTTATTTCCTGGGAAATGTAAAATAATAAGTTTATTGGTCCAGTAAGAAAAACCTCACATAATGGGGTATGTGACTAAATTTAGATTTTTACGTATATGTCAAATACTAGACAAAAAATACCCGATTTTTTTTAAATCGATTGATTATTTGTAGTTTACGAGAAATAAATTATTAAAGTTTGGAGAAGAGGTATCGTGACGTCATAGTCTACAGAGACATCGAGCGCGACGACAGTCTAATAACGGTAGATGTATAAATCGCCGAACATGTCTGCTTGTCGCGTCACCGTATCCCCTCTCGAAAACATTCAATTACAAATAACTATTATTATGTTTAATTTTTATTATTATACTGAGAAACTATTCTGGTTAATTTATACCGGGTGTTTTTTTTTTCAATGTATACATAGAAGATTAACATGAGAAATCAGTTTTATACAGTTGTTGCCCCCCGTTTCGACTGACAACAATGGTTGTGGTATCAATAGAACGATAAAAAAATCTGAATCAAATCCATGTAAATATGTAATATTTTGATCTAATAAACTAATTATACTTTGGTTAACGAAAGAAAACTATTCATGGTCATTTGTTCGAAGAAATAATACACAGCACTTTATACAGTAAAGTAACATAGCAACATTTCATGTTAGAAAGAGAAAGATTATTTGACGTATGTTTATACAGTTTATGTTGTGTGATAGATACACGTAAATGGTGAGATTACTTTCCCACACATTACAAATAATAATGACGTATGTCGTAGAGTTACAGATATCTAATTATCTACTGTACTGCCTTCTGCCCTAATAGTTATCCAGTGACGTTGGCATTTAAATTAAATTATTATTTATTATTAATTATTTTATTTTATATATTTTAATTATTTTTGTCAAGTCTATGTTTTTGGGTTTTGCAAATACATAGGTGAAGAGCATAAATCTTTGAGAAAGGCGTTATTTAAAAAGAAACATAATTTTCATATAAATTACACTTATTTTTTTCAGTTAAAATGTATCCATAAATATTTCATGTTGCACGTCTATGTATACGAAATGCAGTGAAGTTATATGCTAGTAATATTATACCATACGGTTAATAAATGACCTTGAATTGTCATCTTTCGTGAACCAAAGTATACTAAATTTATTCAGTTTTGTAATTAATAACAATAGCCCTGAAATTTTTGAGCAATAACGTAATGTTTGACATATTATATTTGTCAAAATTCGTTATAACCTATAACTTGCACAAATTTTATTATGTTCTAATTTTATTAATTTAATTTTTATCAAGTATTTTCTAATCTGTTATAAAACATTAAAAAAAAAATCAAAAATCGTAGCTCACCAATTTTAACAGATAAATGTCAAACATTTGTTTATCTTTTTGCTCTATTGCTATTAATACTTTAAATTGAATAAATTTAATAATTAGTTTATGGGGCCAAAATATTACATACTTTGATGCAGATTTTTTTTTCCATTGATACCATAACTATTGTTGTCCGTCAAAACGGCGGGCAATAGTTTGCAAAAAACTTAGTTCCCATGTTAATCTCCTATGTACACCTTGAAAAAAAAAAATACGTATGTATATATATAAGGGACCAATATAGGTCACGAACAAACACGTGACTCGAGTGATCTTGAAGTGACTGGAATCAGCTGATTTGTATGCGCTTGTCAATTTGACAAGATCAATGTTTTGATTTACTAAAAAGTTATTACCTATTTTACAATTTTTAGGCAGTAAAACAAAAGCACTTCAAAATCACTCGTCAGTTGTCTGCGCGCAGCCTATATTAAAATTTCGTTGTGGTCACATTACCCCATTGTTATCGTACCGAAGAAACACTAATATACAAAAATAAAAACACTGAGAAACTGAATGCTTACCTGAATTTATTTTCCATTGTTTCAAACGACTAAGATCTTTGACCAGAAATCGGTACATTTTAAGTTCTGGATATTGCCTACTCAGTAAGCAGATTATCACAATACAATAAAGACCCCAAAGAAATTCACTGGATAGCAGTCAAAAGAGTGTTCAGGTATTTGAAGGGAACGGAGAAAAAAGGTTTGCATTTAACATCACAAAATGGAGAAATAAAATTATTTACTGATGCGGGATGGTGCACAACTGCAGATGGAAAATCATTTGGAGGATGTGTCACGATGTTGGGTAAAAATTTGATCAACTGGAAAAGTGCAAAACAAAAACTGGTTACACTTTCAACAATGGAGGCAGAATTATTAGCAGTTTGCGATGGAGCATGCGAGGGTGCATGGATAAGAAACATAATGGAAGAACTTGAAAAAGAATATTATGTAAAGAAACCATTAGAGATATTCACAGATAGTACAACAGTATTAGACTGGATAAAAATGTTGGACAAACGTCTAGAACAAAACATATAAACAGAAAATATCATTTTATTAAGGACGAAATAGAAAACAAAAACATATCACTTAAATATATAAGAACAGAAGACCAACCAGCGAATATATTAACAAAAGACGTGAATCAGAGTAAACTTTCGAAGCATATGGAAAATTTGGGACTTGTATAAGAAATTTTAATTAAAGGGGGGATTGTAGTAGGCTAATTAAAATTTCATAATAAAAAATCAAGTGGACAAAAACAATATATGAAAACGAAGATTGATTGATTGATTTAAAAAAATAAAGTGTCAATTTATATAAAAATATATGTTTAATAAAATAAATGATTAATAATTTGTGTGTTTCTTTTCATCATTTAACAGTTTGGAATATCTTTAAGTGTTTCACGTAAGTTATTAAAATAGTCAACAATGACTCCATTACTGACATTTACCCGTGCTCTTTTTATATTTGCAGCTAGCTTTTGACTGATTTCGTCCTTATGCCTGTCAAACAAAGAGTTAATCTGTAACACGAGGGGGGTGTTACAAAAGGCTCTAATGATGATGTCTTGTACTTTTACTTCTTTTGCCAACGATGACATTTATTCTATTTTAAAATTACTTTAAATTATTTATTCTGTTATATTACATGTCAGTGTTTGTATAATATAAAAGAATACAATGAAATATTTCTTTTTTTAAATACCTATGTGTAATATTTGAACTAATAAATTAGTGTACCATAATAATTAACATGTTATATAATAAGTAGTATTAAATTCAATTTAAAAATAATTCCATTCATTACACAATTTAATTTTGTTTTTATTTTAATAAATAATATTTTTTTTTTAATTTCATTATTGCCATTAAATATTTTATTTAATTTATCATAGAATAATTCTTAAGAGCATTTCTTTAATATCCAGTTTTCTGTTGTAAAGCGTAAAATTTAATATGCATTGTTCTTAAATATATTACATATTACAATTATCTTTCCCAAATAATATAATTTTCCATGTTTATTTATATTTATTTCGATAATTTTCTTCGAAAGCAACATTAATGATGAATGAAAAAAGTTCTTCAAAGTATCTTCTCTCTTCATTTGTATGCCATATTTTTGCAACATTACGTTACATATTTTTATACTTTGTTTAATATTACTTTCCTTTTGTAAGACGGGGTTAATATGTACTCTTCTTATACATAATACATATTATAAGCCGTAATGGAGATTTGGAATTTTTTATTCTTTTTTCTCAAATCATATAATTTTTCCATCCTTATTTTTATTGATTTTGGTTGTCAAATGTTTTATTTTTTGAAAACATTAATGTCGAATGAAAAAAGTTTTACAAAGTATCTTCTCTCTTCATTTGTATGCCATATTTATGCATGTTTAGAATCAGTTTTTTTTTTTTTTTGTAAAACGTTAAATACGTATCTTCCTATGTACATATAATACATATTATAATACGCTATAGAGATTTGGCAATTTTTATAAACTTCTTTTCCAAATCATTTAATTTCTTCATCCTTACTTTTATTTATTTTGGTTTTCAAATCTTTTATTCTCTAAAGCATTGCTGTTCTTTCTTTTAATTATATGCCATTTCCCAATCTGCTTTACTGCCATACAACATTTATATATAAATTTTCATTTTAAAATGTTTTTACATGATGTTTTTTTTGATATATATTTTTTTTATAAATAAGTATATAAGAAATGTTCTATGATGTATCATTTTAAACATTCAAATATTAATTCAAGTAAAAATATTGTATAAATTAATTTTGCCAAATTTCTACTAATTTAGTTATATACCATGAAATTATTTTTCACCATGTGAAATTACATAATTTATATTAAAAAAAAAACTTACATTGTATTTTTTTAATCATACTATTTGAACACTATGTATTGATTTTTAAAAAAATCCTATATGTCTATTTCATTACAATTTTGATTTATTACGATTATTTCCGATTGTCATTGTTTTTATTATTGATAATTAAGATCAATTTTCTAAAAAAATTAAACTATAAAATTGTCTCGCAATCATCACACATCTTGCTACAATTTCAACCATTTACATTAAAAAAAAAAAAAATGTCCAACAACTATCAATATCAAAAACATTTACAAATAATATCGTCAAAAATATATGTTGCATTGTTTGAAAAATTTAGATATTATATACATTTGGCAATATTATTTGAGCGCATGCAATATTATATTCCATTTACTCACAATTTTACATCATTGGTTACAATTCAACTGTTAATTAAATTGCTAAACTCAATGGAAAACAATAAAACAAATAATATATTATCTTTGCTTTGAATGAAATGTCATAGACATAAAATCAAATTTTGTTGGTATAATACCTTTGCAAAGACAACAATATTATTGATTATGATCCCAATGAAATAATTATATTACATGCATAGACTTTTCTTTAAGTAACACTTTATATAACGAATCTACATATAACTTTAAAAATATTTAATGTGACAATATTTTCAATATTTCATATATTTTGATTTATTTTATGATAATATTGATTTTTTAAATCTTAGTTATTAATGTTAATTATTGAAACTACAATGTTTTATTAGCACATATGTTTATGTTGCATTAATAATATTTTTGTTTCAATATTATAGTTAAAAAAAGGAATGTATAATTAAATTTGGTTACTTAAAGATAATACTGTATATGAAATTTATTTCAATTGTTCATTAAAAATATGAATATGATAAAATGACATTTTGCTACAATTTCAAACGTTTTCAAACGTTCAAAATTTCCCCACAATCATCATTTATTCGTAATCAATATTTAAAATTATACTTATTACCATATTCGTTGAATTAAATTTTCTAGGTAATTATGAACAAATAAATTAATTATTAATTTCCATATTACCAATATAAATCGATGATAATAAGATAAATAATGGAACAAAAGAAATACAGGGTCCGCCATCTAACGTTTTTTTTTTTCAACTAGTGCTTATTTCGTGAATGGTAACACTTAGCTCATGTTTGATTTGACAGATAATTAGTTTTATCCTTCCGCTGAACGAATATGGTTGTGTATACGATTGAACAACGCTGGGAAATATTGCGACATTACTTTGAAAATCATGGTAATGTTGCAGAATGTGTGCGAAAATTGCGTACGGATTTTGGAAGAAGAGATGCACCGTCAGCTCCGTATGTTCGTTATCTTGTGAAAAAAGTGAAAGAAACTGGCATCCTCATCGATAAACCAAAGCGTGAAAAGCCAAAAATAGTGCGTACACCCGAGAATATTGCTGCTGTGGCAGAAAGTGTGCGTGAAGCGCCATCAACATCAATTCACCGTCGTTCTCAACAAATGAACATTTCGGAGACATCATTGAGACGAGTTTTGCATAAAGACCTTGGTATGACGGCATACAAAGGCCAATTGGTTCAGGAGTTGAAGCCAACTGACCATCCAATGCGTTTTCGCTTCGCTGAGTGGGCCTGTGATCGACTTACAGAAGATGCCGATTTTGCCAAAAAAATCATCTTTTCAGATGAAGCTCATTTTCATCTTGGCGGGTATGTAAACAAGCAAAATTGTCGCATTTGGGGCACAGAAAACCCGCACGAATACATTGAAAAGCCGACGCACCCAAAACGAGTCACTGTTTGGTGTGGATTTTGGTCCAGAGGCATAATTGGGCCATTTTTCTTCGAAAATGAGCAAGGAGTGGCCGTTACAGTCAATGGCGATCGTTATCGGGCCATGTTGAACGAATTTTTGTTCACAAAAATTGAAGAGGAGGATATTGGCAACATTTGGTTCCAACAGGACGGCGCTACGTGCCACACAACCGAAGCTACACTCGATGTTTTGCGCCCTGTTTTTGAAGATCGCATTATCAGCCGCAGAGCTGATGTCGTTTGGCCACCTCGGAGCTGCGATTTGACACCGTTGGACTATTTTTTGTGGGGTGCCATCAAAGATAAGTGTTACGCCGACAAGCCAGAGACAATTGACGCTTTAAAGGACAATATTCGTGAAGCCATTGGTGAAATACAGCTGCACACAATCGATAATGTGCTTAAAAATTGGACCGAACGTGTACGCTACTGCATGGCCAGCCGAGGCAGCCATTTGAATGAAATTATTTTCCATTATTAACCGGAAGGATTGTACTTTCAAATAAAAAAAGAAATTTGAGAAAATATTCAGTAGTTTTTTTTTATAGCATTTTAAAAAAAAGTTATTTGGCGGACCCTTTAAATTATGAGTCTAGAAAATTTGTTTTCAAAATAGGAAATGTTATTAACGATTGTAATTGTGTTATAATTATTTTACACTATCAATTTGTTTACTACTATCAAAGATGTTATTTTATAACATTACAAATCTTTCGTTGATGAAATATTGCTTTGTTTCGTAAACATAGGTTTATAGAAAAAAAAAAATATTAAATTTTTACATTGATAAATTCGTTGTTTTTCTGTTTTAATTAACAGTTAATATTTTCTAGACTCATACGCCATAAATATTTTAATTTCGATAATTGACTTTGCAACAATTTCAATTGTTTTAAAAACTTTCAAAATTGCACCACAATAATCAATCAATCTCAATATAGAAATAAGACAAGTTTCTTTATTCACCAATGAGTAGTGCGCATTAATGCGCATGAATCGTAAATTCATCGCATCGTTTCTTTATTCACTGCTGAATTTGAGATGAAATTCATCATACCGTTTCTAATTACCGCGCACTATCCATCGTAAAATCATCGCATCCATCGGCTTCGACTGTCGATAGATTTTACGATTTCCGATGGATCGGTAGTGGGGGGTCTAACGAAATGTTTTTAGGTTATTTCTTATCTGACATTTGCATTTGTCTCGAGCTTGCGGGTGTGAAAATAATAGATAACTCAAATACAAAAACATTATACCTCGTGCATAATGGAAAGGAGATGATTGTAGAAGTAGATGATGATATATATGAAAAAATAACAAAAGGTAATACACGTAAATAGTTATTGAATTAGAGATCATTCAATTAGGTCACTTTTTGTTACAGATCAATCATCCCTAGACAAATACACCATTCAAATATACAAGCAATTATATGAAAGTGGTATGTTCATAAAAATTGAGTTTAATACAATATTTGTATATGTATTTTGTTTCAGCTGCAGATAAAGCAATATCTGAAAGTACGATAAAAGAAAACAAAGAATTTAAATCGACTAGCAACTCAATTGATGGTATGTTCATAAAAATTGAGTTTAATACAATATTTATATATGTATTTTGTTTTAGATGCAGATAAATCAACATCTGAAAGTACGATAAAAGAAAACAAAGAATTTAAATGGACTAGCAACTCAATTAAATTGTTACTAGATATAAGGTTGAGAAAAGAAAATGACTAATAGACCAAGCTGCAAAAAAAAGAAGTTATGGACGCTTATTGCAGCGGAAATGAACAAAGTTGCAAATTTGAATGTAAATGGAGATTTATGCGATATAAAATATCTGAATTTACTAACAACCTACAGAATAAATAAAAAAAAACAACAATCCACCGGGGAAAGCTCTATCACGTGGGAATATTTCGAAGAAATTGATGCTGTTCTGGGTACCAAAGCATCTAGCGCTCCTCCATCAAAAACAATAGGAGATAGTTTAGAAAAAGATTTATTAGAAGACAATGCTGGCAGCGAAATAAATGAAGAAATTTCCGCTGAAGACTCAAATTCATCTTCCGAGCGGAAGAGAAAAGCTGAAGACTCAAATTCATCTTCTGAGCTCCAGATTTGTGGAGGATCGCGAAAAAAAAAACAAGAAATATCTTTACAAGAATATCTGTGGGAAAAAATGAAGCGAGAAGAAAAGCGGGAGCAGGAAAAAAAACAAATCGAGGAAGATCGAATAAATTTCGAGAGACAAAAATGGGAGGATAAAAAGAGACTGAAGGAGAGAGAAATAGATGCCTTAGTTGCATTGGGAAAAGCAATGACAAGTTCGCTCAACAAATAAATATACGCTTTTTGTATTATTACTTTAATTTGAATTTTTTGTTTTACAGAATTGTTATTTTTTTATATTTTATTATGTGAGAAGTATTTTGTTAATTTATAATAAATCTAATACAAATATACGGTCTAATTTATTAAAACACTTAAAAATGTTAGCTACATTTTTCACAATTTCTATAATGAAAATATAATTATTTGTTTAGCATATTCTATTCATTATTTCATTTCTTAATACATTTCCTGAAATATCTCTATTGTCTACGTCTACAGGATCCGGATCTTCCTCTTCGAAATCATTTTTTTCATCATTTACATATTCATATCCATCTTTAATTGAAATGTTGTGCAGAATGCAGCATGATAATATTAAGTATTTGCTATATTCTATTTTTATTATATTTAAATATTTTAATCTTCGAAATAGTCCTTTTAATCGACCATATGCCTGTTCAATTACCACACGGGTGCTGCTAAGTTTCCTGTTGAACAATTTTCATTTCCGTGAAAGATTCCCATTATCTTTAAACGGAACAATTATAAATGGACGTAGAGGGTAAGCTGAATCGCCCAGTAAGTAGGGTAAAGGCGGGTAAGAGTACGCACATTTTCTTTTTTGGTCTGTAAAAAATTTATTTTGAAAAAAATGCTTATCATTTATGAAAATATATTTGGTTTGTACATTTGGCAACAAAATTAAATTTATTCTAAATGGATATAATTATTAATATTTCTAATATTAATGAAAATAGACAAAATGAGAAACGAGTACTCTTAGACGTACATGAATCTAAGAGTACGCAACTATTAAGACAAAGAGTACGCATATTATTCTGGTACACATTTGTCACATTTAAACATTTTTTGTCCAGAATATGTGGTGCAAATTTCATGCCACCATAGTTTACATAAATTACATTGTATCCAGTCCATTTCTGGGGGATCCTTGTATTTTTCTTCACATCCTGGGCAATAAAAAACTTTCCTGTTTTCAGCACATTGTTTCTTGGTGCCACAATCCATATTTAAATTTTTCCTAACAGTTTTTAACTTATTACTGTCTACGATTTCTTGTAATTTCTCTTCGTAGGGGGATGAAGTTAAGATTTCTGAACGTTTCCCTTTCCGTTTTCTTTTGATTGCATGTGATTGGTAAAATTTTTGCCGGTGAAATTGTAGTTTTATTATCTAAAACAAATATTTTAGTTATATAATAATTATATTAATATATTTATTATTACCACTATCGTTATTTGTTTTTGATGTGCTCGGCTCATTTATGTCATCAGCTGTGGCAATAACTTTGAATCTTCCTTCTTCTAAAATAATAAAAGATTGATTAAAAATGGTTTATGTTTAGAATCATTTCATTTCATACCTTGACCTTGAAGTTCATCAAGAATGGAATTATCTTCAACTACAATTTCTATATTACTCATCTCCATTGCATCGCTGACTGTATCATTTTCATCCTGGTTTGTTAATGGAATGTCCGTCACAGAAGAGGGAGCAAAATCTGTTTCAGTAAATATATGTTGATTTATTGGCCATATTCCCGTAGCCTGAAAAGCTTTTTGCGCTTTTTCTATAGATGCAATCCTACCATATGCCAATCCAAATAAGGATGAAACTTGAAACTGAGTAATAGTTCGTCCTGGATGACTTGTCATCCATTTATCCGCTTCTTGGGCATATGCAGTTTTCAGTGGACCAAAAAATCCAACGTCCAATGGTTGTAGTTTGTGACTACTGTGTGGAGGTAGACTAAGTAATACAATTGAGTTTTTTCGGCAAAATTTTATAACTTCCAAGTTAATATGACTACTGTGATTATCTAGTAACAGTAATACTGGGTTATCAGAATTTGCTCTCACGTGTTTTTGAAAATGTTCAATCCACTTCAAAAATAGATCACTGTTTATAAATCCTGAATCGGAAATCATTAATAATGAACCATGGGGAGCACCATCAATTAGCTCAGATTTTTCCCTTTTGCGTGGAAATATTAATGATGGAGGGACATAATTTCCACCCGCACTAAAGCAGCATACCGCAGTTATAAGTGTGCCTCTTTCACTAGACACTATTTTACCTACACATCGTTTACCTTTATGGCTTATTATTTTAGGTATTTTGTTTGGAACCGTTAACATGCCAGTTTCGTCCATATTATATATATTATTTGGACTGAACTTGTATTTTTCGTACATTTGTTGTAAATTATCAAAGAAGCGTGATACTTGTATTTCATTAAAACCAGATGCTCTGGCTTGACTTACTTTTTCAGGTTGTCTAACCGATAAATTATGACGTTTACAAAAAGATTTTATCCAATCTTTACCTACTTGTTTTTGTACTTTATTGAATCTATGTTGTAATTTTTTTTCTGCAAATTCGTAAGCCAAATATTGTAAGTTTTTTAACGTAAGACCAAAAAATAAATTGTCAAGCATTTTAACATGTTCTGCAAGCTTCTTTTCCATATCCTGATTGAAAACAGGCTTATACCTGCCTAGAGAATCTGGAATTGTGTCCGCTTTTAAGCGTTTTCTTAAAGTAGCTTCATGTAAATTTAGTGATGATGCAATATGTCTTTTAGATTCACCTTTACTAATTCGGTTTTTTATTTCCTTCATTAATTCAGAAGTAAATTTTAATTGTCTATTGCTTTTTCGTTTTTAATTGCCCATCTATAGTGCAAAAAAATTCAAAATGTAGTAGAACGAAATAATATTTTTATTTAAACTAAGAGTACGCATAACGTACTCTTAGTTTTAATTTTCTGCGTTCTCTTGGATTTTACATGTATTTTATTAAATATTAATTTTACTATAACATGTTAGATGCCTCTGCAATCACTACTGCGTACTCTTAAACTACATTGTTAAAAGTAACCTCTCAATAAGAAAAATAATGCATATGTCAAGCTAAATTTAATCGACATTAATGTATAAGTTACCCAAAATAACAATATGGAACACGAAATTTTTGTTTCTTGTCTACTTTCTAATTGTTTTACCTTAGGCAGAAGATTTTTTGTACTCAAGATGAACACATAAATACGTCTTGTTTTGACTATTACACCTGCTGAATGATATTTTCTATTCCAAGATATTGATACTGCGTACTCTTAGAATGAGCGTACTCTTACCCGCCCTTACCCTACTGTTCTAAATCATTAAAATTTTAGCTAAATTAAATACTTTTTGTGTTAGTTCCATATTTTCAGATTTTATAATTTCCAGGTTCTTTAATTTATCTTTAATTTTAATCTCAAAATTTGTAATTTTATTACTACAAAACTCAACAGATGATAGTAAAGTATTAAATTTATCATTAAATTCGGAAATAATGTCTTTTTTAAAATTGTCTAGTAACGCTTTTATATTAGATGGATTATTTATTAGTTTAATTGCATTGTTACTCTCGTCAACGTCAACAATGCTTGTTCCACCGGATTTGCGACAAGAAATTCAACGCCATTCTAACTCGCCCGACATACAGCTTGCAAATAGTTCATCACTCATTCTAATACATAGAGGATGAAAGGATTTAGCACAAGTTAAACAATTGACGGCCGGATTTTTTGAATTTATCGCACGTGAATACTTCGCACACTGCAGGGCCATCGTAGAGGTTGAATGAACTTGACTTGAGTTAAGCCGGTAAGACACGTTTAATTAAAATTATAAGAAAAAAAAAACCGTTTTATCACTAAACTAAATGACACTTTTTAATTAAAGCAGCCACTTAGATGATAATAAGAGAGCTCGCAATTATCTCCACAGAAAAAATATCTCACTCCGCACAGATCAATATTAAATTCATTCCAATAGCACAAATAATATAAACACTGGAAAAATGTAATAATTTCAGGAGCTATAATAATTGTCTACACACTTCAACTGTCTTTACTAACAGATAACTAGATAAAACAAAAAATATGCTACAACTACTAATTTTGTAGACAGGTAACGCAAACCTTTCCACTACACTCCAAACAAATAGCCTTTGAGCAACGCATACATCTATAATTTGTCTTCCTCATTTTTGATGGGACAAATGCTACACAATTTTCTTTTGGGAAGCTTGTCATCTGGAACATTGTCGCCTATATTCTCGATAGGCACATCGGAATTTATTCCCAAAAAAATATCTATATGCTTTCTAAGGTCTCGGGGAAGATTTGTTTTCAGTCTTTGCCTTAGATGAGACTGAAGTAGTTCAAAGGCCAAATCTTTTACAAATTTAAAACGTGAAAGTAATTTATTATCTTTGTAACAAAGATAAAGGATGTAACTGTTGACTGAACTTATGTTTACAAATGTATAAAATACGGCTAAGGGCCAACGCCTTGTCCGGCGGTTTGCACTATAATTGGCACACTTCCTGTCTAATACATCAACTCCCGATTTTGTACTATTATAATATTTAATTATTTCTGGTTTTCCTAGCTCTTAGCATCTGTCAAGCACATTATTTTTATGCCGTATTTCACAGATTTACTAGGCATGTAAATTCATGTAAATTCGAAAACCACAGTGACCTCTAAATGGAAGTAGCATCTCATCCACAGTTACACAATCTGACAACGTGAATAGCCTCTGGCAATTAGATACAAAATTATTGAAAATATTTGAAATAGCCGCTGTTTTATCAGTTTTCTTCGGCTCATCGCGATCCATGCTATGGTCAAATCTAAGACAAGACAAAAGTATTTCAAATCTTTTCAAAGACATCGTCATTCTGAATATTGGCCGACCCAAAACATCTTTAGAAAACAGTTGAAACATATCTTCATGAGAAGATTTTATAATTGAAGATAGCATAAAAAGCCCAAGCAAAGCCTTCAGCTCAACTATATTTGTACTTCTGTAGTTTGATGTATTAGTCGAATCAGACAATTTTTCTCTCACTATAATAATTTTTTGGTTTGTCCATGCTACAATTTCTACCAACATCTCATTATTAATCAACAAATTCCAAATATCTGATTCAGAAGGGCTATTTCCCAGAGTCCTGCTTACCGCTGCTAGGCCTGGTAATCCACTAATAATGTTATGTCTTCTTGTCCTTGTGTTTCTCGCAGGCTCCGTTCCCTGCCACTGAAAATATTTTTTCCTTTGAATATGTTCACATCCCCTTCTGCTTGTAAAGAGTCGGTTCTGGATTGTAAATCATTCGAGGGTTGATCTAATTCCAAAAGTTCGGGATCTGAATTCGATTCTTCGCTGCTAGAGGGTTAACTTTGCCGAATTACATAGTCGGCATCTTCATCCGAATCATCTATAACATCTCTAATGTCCTCGTCACTCCCTTGGTCTGATAAATATAAATCTTGATCATCGGTAGGTAGCAAGCGTTGTATTTTGTTTTCAAAATCTGGGTCAGCCAGATTCACTGTTTTATTACGGCCAGTTCCGCTAGGTCTTGCTCTATTCATTATTACTATAAAATTAAAAATTATTAGAGTAATTATGTTTATTATACACAAAATATGAAATACCTTATTGTTCATCAGCACACAATCCGTAACAAGTGGCCTCCTACACCTATTATAAAAACACTGTAATCCGAAATACCAGGCTTACTAGACCTACACGTTTATAAAACTACCGTTACTACGGGTAAACACTATAGCGATCGCGACAATACTCACCGACCAATACTGCAGGACAATGCTTGTTATACACTATTCAGAAAGTATTTAAACAGACAAGCGCATGGGGCTTACAATGTTGCCGCGAATAGCAGATATTCTTTCGCTTTGGTCTGTTAGACCAATGTTTCGGGTTAAAGGTTAATATACTATATATGAGATTATTAGTGGAGATGATATTAATACTAAAAATTTATATGTAATGTGTACCATCAGATATATTTGAGATTATGTCTAGATAATGTTTTACATTGTTAATGCTTGGTGTCATAATAACCATCTCACATTAAATGTTGATAAATGTCATGTTATATCATACACAAGGAAAAAGAATAAATATATTCATGAATATAAAATTGATGAATCTATTATTACAAAAGATGTTTTAATAAAAGATCTCGGGATAAACTTTGATAGTGTGCTCCATTTCACAAATCACGTCAATGTCACAGTCAATGGTGCATACAAAGCTCTTGGCTTTATACTGCGCAACACTAAAGATTTTAATAATATAAATGTGATAACATTACTTTTTAACACATATGTTCGTTCAAAATTGGAGTATGGTGCGATCATTTGGTACCCCATTTATAATAATCAAATAAAAAAAATCGAATCTGTTCAAAAAAAATTTTTAAAAGCTATTACATTTAAATTTCTAAATTTCTATCCACAACCCGGTTATGATTACAATATTCTTTTAAACCAGTTCGAATATAATTCCCTTGAAGATAGGCGCACTCATTCTTCCCTAATATTTCTATACAAATTATTAAATAATATAATAGATTGTGCACACTTATTAAGCAAAATATACTTTTTAGTACCCAGAATTTTCTCTAGAAATGAACACCTCTTATACTGTAAAACGCATAAAACCAATCTATTGCTTAAATCCCCTGTATTTATAATGTCAAAAAATTACAACAACCTAAATAGTAACATTGATCTATTTAACATGTCGCTTGCAACGTTTATTTTACATTTAAAAAATTAGTAGGGTCAAGTGGGGTAAATGCGAGCACCACAACTATAATTTTACTTTCAATTTAATGTCATGTAAAACTTAACAGCTTTATAGCAACCGTAATTGCTAGGATGTATTAGGAACTTAGTAAACTAATTTTTCTAAAATATACGTTTTTTAAATTTTAAGGTTAAATTTTTTTTTTTGTGAAATTATGAAAGTTGTTCATATTATTGCATTTACCCCGCTTTTAGGGGCAAATGTAATAAATGTTTGTCGTTTGTGTGGTTACTGCATTTAGGCATACCAGGGGGAAATGTAATTAAACCAACAGTTTTTACAACACATTTTATTTTATTTTGTTTAGGAACTACAAACGGTTTTTGGGAAAAATAACTTTTAATATACAAACAAAATAATACGGCTTACGCTTAGTAAGAAACAACAATATTTTTCCAGTTAAAATAAAAATGTAAAATGCCGCGGTTAGTAATATTAGGATTTGGCAATATTTTTACCACACTACTGGAAGTAACAGTATCGACATCATCCACATCTGGCCATATAAATGCTTTTTCCCTGCGCCGAACAAACTTTACTTCCCAATGATCGTTGGTAAGTTTTTTTTGCACTAGTCCTACGTAATATCGTAATGATTTTTTTAGGGTGTATTTTACTATGACCCATTTGTCTATGTCCAAAGTTTCTGATATTTTGTTCTCGTCTTCCTCTTGATCATCTGAGAAATCCTCTTCTTGTTCTAGGCCTACACTTTCATCTGAATCTGCGTATCTTATTTCGGCTTCTGACTCGCTGTCTGTGCTGTCCCTATGTTTGCTCTTTTTTTTATTATTCTGTGTGTCCTTCCCTAAGGTTCTTTTATTATTCTGTGTGTCCTTCTTTGAGTTTGTTTTAATCTTTTTATTTTTATCTTTCTCCTGTAAAATTTTAAGAAAATCGTCAGAAGTGATAACTTCAGCTCCCGAGGCAACTTTTCGTTTCTTTAGTTTATTTTGAACGCCTTTCTGATGTATTGTAGACAACAAAATATCTTGTATTGATTTCTTTTCTAACACTGCTTTATTAATAATTGGTTGCACATCTGGACCTCGTGACGTTGATGGCATTGGGACTATTGCATTATTTTCAGACAAGGACACTTCTTCATTTGTTCTCGTTTGAACTTCTACTTCTCCTTCCTGTTCAGTCGTTTCTTCACTTTCTTCGTTTACATTTTGCTGCTTAAATTGTTCCCAACGTTCAAGAGAGTCTTTTGAAAAATGTTCTCTGGGAATAACGTTTGGATTAAATGGGTATATGCCACCTTTAATAAAGCCACTCTTAATGACGTCTTCAGACACTTTTAGCCATGTTTCACCCAAAAATTGGGAAAATAATGATTTTGGAAGCCTTTGTCCAATGTTTTGGCTCTGCCATTTGGTTACTATTTCATCCCATTTTTGTTTAAATGACCTAAAAACAGATAAGTCTAGTGGCTGCAGACGGTCACTCGTATGTGGTGGAATTTTTAAAATCGTTATATCATGGGCTAAGGCGGTCTCTATTAAGTCGACAGAAACATGCGTTGCGTGCCCATCATATAAGACAAGAACTGGTCGTTCTGCACCTAATGCTGGAATAAGAGTTTTTTTAAAGTAGTTTATAAATATTTCTGTTTCCATCCAGCCATTGGGACTCGCAGCATAAGAGGTGCGGGGATACTCTTTATCGGGGGGGGCTCGCCATTGGTCCCACATATTTTTACCCTTATAAATGATTAATGGTGGCGCTCTCTGACCTGCAGCACTAGCAGCTAGAACAAAAGTGGTATTCTCTCTTCCTGATGTAGATGTCACCCTTGATGAACTTTGACCTTTTTCACCAACTACTTTAGTTCTGGATGGATCGATACTTAAACTGCTTTCGTCCAGGTTCCAGATGCATTGGGGTTTATCTTCCAGATTTAATTCCGTCAAGGTCTTCTTTAACAGGTCGAAGTATCCGTATATAGTAAACGGATCGGTAGCTGCCTTTTTCCTTGCATACTCTAAAGTCTCTGGTTTTCTGATAGACAAATTATGACGTCGCTTAAAGTTCAAAAACCAGTCCTCACCGGGTATTCCGTCTTTGAATGGGGTTTCCCATTTATTACCATTGACATACTGACCAACCAAATCCATGATTTCTTTTCGACCAAGCCCAAATCCCCATTTAGCTAAGGTCTTTACCGAGGCTGCTAAAGTATTTTCAATATTTTCTGGGAGGGCTGTCTTCCTACCTTTTGATTTTTTTATTCGCCCCCGCGTGCCTTTGCTTCGACAATAGAGCGTTGAAAATGGAACTTTGTAAACCACCGAAGCTTTGTAAACTGACAGTGTGCCTGCCTTTATTTCATCCAGCGCTCTTTGCAATTGTTCTTCTGAATACTTGGGCTGTGCAGAACTCTTTTTGATATAATTACGCACCATCTCTAAGAAATGAAAAATATTTCATTAGTAATACTAAATTGGGGCAAATGTAATAACTAAATTACATTTGCCCCACCCTATGTTAATGCATTTGCCCCAGTGATTGAAATTCTAGGGGCAAATGCAATAATGCGTAGAACAGTAATTATAATAGGTTTTAGGAAAATACATGGTCACAGTACATTCGAACAGTCAAAACAATATTATTAATAAACAAAAAATGAAAAACATACCTTATATATTCGGATGAATTCAGATTAAACTTTACGCTTCAAATTTCGCAAACAAGCAATGCTGGAACCATGCGGTAAATCAAATGTCATCAAACTGACGTTAGGTATAGAACCCGTTCGACGCTGCAGGCGGCTAGTTTAGGAAGTATTTTAAACGTGCCAGAGATGGCGGCACATGTTTTATTTAAAAACTAAAAATATAGGAGGTTATTACATTTGCCCCGGTTTTGCATTTGCCCCACTTGACCCTATTAATATTATTATATTCCATTATGTATTAGTTAATAATTGTATTGTTTTTTTCTGTATTTCTTACATTTATCTTTATTATCTTGTCCTGTAATTGGTATATACACTGTTGGGCAATAAATACTATTATTATTATTATTATTATTATTATTATTATTATTATTATTATTAAGACGTACAGTAACACTGGTGATCGTGTTTGTTGTTGTTGTTGTTGTTGTGGCATTATGGCTTTGTTCTTTTACGTTTATTTGTATAAGGTTTGGAAGTTAGGAGTGTGGATCGGAGTCAGGTGAAGTTTCTGAGTTTGAATATGTATTCGATCCTATATCTGTGTCAGAATGGTACTGATAATATGTATAGTTGTATGACATTTATGTACTCACAATAACAGAAGCAATTTGTCCATCGGGTGCGTTGACTTCACGTCAAGTCTGTGTTCAGCAGGGCCTTGTTCTTTCATCGTCGATATTCTCTCGCAGATGAAGGAACTGGGTGGCCTTGCACTTGGACGTAGTCGTTTCTTTTCCTGTGGCTGTGGTTCTTTAGAGACGGACACGAGTTTCTCTTTGCAATGTGAAAATTCGCCCGAAAAAATCACTCCGACTGCGCCAGTTATATTTTGATGATCCGAAATAGAGTTTTTAAAAGGAGTTTTTATTGTGAGTTTTACAATTTCGACGATGAGCGTGCAATATCTCCTAAGAACATTTTTTGATTAATGCAGATTATTACATCAAAAAATTCCTTTATTCATTGCGCATGTACATGTCCTATGTTAATAGGGAACAGTATATACCACCTTCTACCATAGGAGCTATTACATGTACATGCGCAATGAATAAAGGAATTTTTTGATGTAATAATCTGCATTAGCCCAAAAATGTTACTTATGAGATATTGCAGGATCATCATGGATATATCAAAATTATCATTTGTAATAAAAATAAAAATTATTAATGTTGATTTAAAAAGAAAATATGAATTATATTTATTATATTTTAATGTTAATTATTTGAGTTCTGCACTCGGTCTGACCTAAACTATTCAAAAGTCTGTAAGATGGAAACTGGAAACTCAGGTGTCGCTTTCACGCCTGCGAACTGAAAATCATCAGTTTGGACAGCGGTAACTTCAGTATAGAAATGTAGACTATAATTTTGTTGTAAGAAATAGCTTTATTTATCGGAAATATAACAAAAACATTTTTACACTTATTTCAAACGGTGATAGCAAAAACTTGTGTGCAATATTTTTCTTACACAAATAGCTATTCCCGTACTAACTTCAATATAATTTACAAAATGATTTTTTTTAATTGTAATTTTTATTAATTTTATTCCATGGTTTAACATCATTAAATATTTGATCTAGATAGCTATTCATGATTTAGTTATATTTAAAGCAATTCACACACATTAATATTCAAATGCCGCGCTTTTAGTTAAATTTTTAACTATTGTTTCAGAAAATAAATGCATATCGAAATTTTGACAGTAAGGTTTAATATTTCAAATGACATTTAATTTGATACGACAATGTCAATGTAACAAACAGTTCAAATTTAACTGGAAGCGTTGTAAATGGACATTAAACGTCAACTTCACTCAAAAATGAAGGTGAAAGTACAGAAAATTGTCCTCTTAGAGTTGAATAAAACCTTATACATCCTTTCATTTTCACATCCAATAAAGAAGATACAAGAAGTGTAATACTTATAGCGTTTTCCATTTATATATTTAGTTATGCACTTAGTGCAGCTAATGGCATCATGCCCGGCACTAATTGTTGTTACAATACATGCGTGGTGCATTTTAAATGAAACACGTCACAAAAATCCAGTGCATGTTTGTCAGCCGTCGCTGTTATGACGTTATGTATAACCGCAACTGTTTATTTGTATATATATCTACAAAAGTAGATTTCCAATAATTCTCTTTTATTAACAAACTTAATTTTATGCATCCATTGTACTTACACAGATACTTTTTACGACTCATAATGTCAAAATATATTAATTTGGCAGACTGTACTGACAAGAACTGATAATCGCAGTAAGTGCAAGAAAGTGCGCACTCAGTAAGGTTCAGTTTACTGAAAAGCATAAATGAAACACGTAAAACTCAGCGAGTGCGCACTGATTATATAAATGCAAAACCGAGTTACGCATTATGTGCAAAAAGTTCACACTAAATATGTAAATATAAAACGCTATTAATTATATAAAGTTATAGTATTTTACATTACAAGCCAGGTAAAACGGTTTTAACTGATGAAAGGAGGAAATTACTGGCGAACCGAGTAAGTGAGCCCCCTTTAAGATACTTGGCGTGTATTGTACAATATTGTATTTGTTACTCATTTGTAAATCAAATTTAAAATTATAACCAAAACCTGTCAATTACAGTTGACACTTATTTTTAATATGTATGATAGTAACAGAACACAATTTTCACATGTCAACGTTACGAATTTGTAATGTTTTAACAAGTTAGCTGTCAATTTTACAAGTTTTTAACTAGTAGTCAAGATTTCAAAAGTAGTGGGCGGTATCAATAAAAATTTTGAATCACAGTTGCCCCTATTTTGGGTATAAAATTATACATTATATATATATATATATATATATATATATATATATATATATATATATATATATACAGTGTGCGATTAAAATGTGGAATATCAAAAAAAAATTTAGGGAGACAGGAGATGTTAAAAATATTTCAAAAGGCGGTTGTCCAGAAATAAGTGCAGACACCCCTAGACTATTTTCTATGGGGTTACTTAAAATCAAAAGTTTACTTAACTAAACCAGAAAATTTAGTGGTACTAAAGCAGCGTATTCAAGATGAAATTCGCAAAATAGAACCAACTGTTATTAATAATGTCTTAGGTGAATTTGTAAATAGACTAGCTTACTGCCAAGAAGTCAATGGATGGCATTTTGAACATTTAATTTAATAGTGTTAATTTTGTTTGCTTTATTTTCATTTAATTCATTCACATTCATTTAATTTAATAGTGTTAATTTTGTTTGCTTTATTTTTATTTAATTCATTTGCATTCATTTAATTTAATAGTGTTAATTTTGTTTGCTTTATTTTTCATTTTTCAGTTTAAAACTTTTCGTTTTTCATGTTTTATAAGTTATAAGTTCCATAATCAACTTTTAAATGTTTTTATCAGGGTATCTTGATTATTCATTATTATTAAATGTTCAACTCGATTTTTCTCAGAATTTTTGTTATGCAACGTTATGATTTATTTACATGATCATAAAGAGAAGAAAAAACACTATCGGATTTCACTACTAAAAATCTATGTTGTCATTTTTTTTTTGTGATGACGTCATAACTGAAAAACAAATGAAAGTCGGAAGATGAATCGTACATATTAATGTGTATTTTTAAAATTTAAAATCGACGTGTTTCAGCGTTTTTATAAAAACTGGCTAAGTTCGGCTTTTTTTTTGATATTCCACACTTTAATCGCACACTGTATATATATATTTATTCCTATAGTAAGTTGATTGGTTTTGTGTTAACTAAATATTTTGGATAAAATACAGTGAAATCTCTCTTAACGGACACCTGTTTTCGGCGGACAGATTTATCAAGTCCCAAGATTGTAAAGTGGCAAATTCCATATAGGTATTTCATTCTTTCTTGAAAGGATTCTTTCATGACCGGACGCGGGCAGTAAAGTCCGGTAGATTTCCTACTAGAAGTCTCTCTTTTGCATATGTATGCACGCAACATTGCCCTTTCCCTAAATACAAATTGCAAGACGAAGACCATTCGCAATTCATCGACTGTTACAAGAATTGTTAGTGAAAGCTCCGATATTATTTGACACTGTTCAAATGTCATTGTAGTAATAAATTATATTCACAATTGTGTTTCGTGATACAAATGCTTAACATGGTCTAATAATGGAATACTGTTGCTAATGCCAATAATAATAAAACCGTGCGCTTTTATTAAATTTACACTTACAAATTTTATTATATGAACTCGCACATTAAATCACCGGAGCATTCTAAATAGTTTGTTAATGTTTGCGGATATTTCAACTGAATTGCTGATACTGTAAAATAAACTACTAGTAAAATTACCTACAATACAGATTTTATTACAAATTATGTAAATACATATACCAATTTAACTTACACTTCCCAACGTGGACCTAGTCAAAGAAAAATATTCATTATTCATCCACAATTTATCTGTAGTCATTAACAAAAGAAGTTGCTTAGAGTGAATATTATCATTATTTGATTTTGACTGCAATATTGAACATAAATCACGAATCACTTTGGTTTTCTAGAACAAGGAAGTCTTAATGTCCTCTTAATATATCGAACCCTCGTCATTGACATCTCGGTTTTAAAGAGGTACGAAGACGGTTAAATTAGGACAAAGTTTCCCCATGTTAAAGACGTATTTGTTTTTCTCGAAAAATGCATAGGTCACTAGATAAATATAAAAATTAAAATTTTGCTAATTTTAAATTTTACAAATAACTTCGAAATAAGAGTATACAATAATATGAAATTTTAGTTTTCACTTCTTTAGGACACTTTTATTTGCAATGTTCAATTTCTTTTTATCACTGTTAGATTTCAAATTATAAGGCCAAAGTTGTAATTTTCATATGGACGTCATAGTGGTACACCATTAAAAGGAGTTTTTTTTTTAGTTTTCCAACGATGTAAAACCTATGTTCATGTAATTAAAACGGGTCTGTGAAGTTGGAGTTACATGGCGTTGCCACATCTTGCTTCACATAGTAATATTTTGCTCATTTTTTGCTGTATAGCTTGAATTTTTTGCTGAATCCATTCTTAAGTTATAAACAAATTAAAAATGTAACTCCATCTTCACGCTGGAGTTACAAATAACTTAAATCAAAAATGTTTTGGTACTGTAATTTTTTGCTGTATAGCTTGAATTTTTTGCTAAATCCATTCTTAAGTTATAAACAAATTAAAAATATAACTTCATCTTCACGCTGGAGTTACAAATAACTTAAATCAAAAATGTTTTGGTACTGTAATTTTTTGCACATTTTTTGCTATTTTTTGCTGTATAGCTTGAATTTTTTGCTAAATACATTCTTAAGTTATAAACAAATTTAAAATGTAACTCCATCTTCACATCGGTGTTACCTACTGTTACAACTAAGTTAAATCAAAAATATTTTAATGGCATTATTTTTAAATTTTTGCTGTATAATTTGATTTTTTGTTATAGTTAATCTCAAGTTATAAATAAATAAATAAAATGTTTGTAACTCCAACTTCATATCCGCTATAATATCTTGTTAAATTCATATTTAGACGAAAGGTGAAGACTACCAAGCGTGAATACAGGGGGGGGGGGTTTAAAGTGAACGTATAGCTACAGCAATTAGTTATACAGTTGTCAAATATAACATGTGTATCTCTTATATCTTTTTTATTGGTCTGGAAAGTTATACAAAATGAATTTATAGATAGGTACAGTTATTTGCAGATAGTGGAATTAATTTTGAACATTTTTTTAGGTCTAAGAAAATATTTCAAATTTAACAATGTTATGAACATTTATCACAAAACTTTGAAAGCCTTTTTGACATGTAATTGATATAAACACACCATAAAATGAGATAGAAACAGTACAAGTTAAATTCTTGTATGTATAATTTGCATTTCTCGCCATTATATTCCATAAGTTAGCAAAACAAGCGAGAAATTTGGCGCTTGGTTTGCTTGCGAGCAAATCAAGCAAATGCTAGGCTAGCAAAGTCGTTCAACAAATTTTACCCCCGATTGCTTGTTTTCCTGGGGCTTATTGAACGCACCTAATGAAAAGTAAATGAATATGGCAGAGATGAGGATGTTGAGATAGATGTTGGGGAAGACACGGAAAAATACGGTAAGGAATGAAAGAATGAGGGAAATAACACTAGTGTTAGAAGTTTGTAGAAAGATACAATAGATACGATTACATTGGTTTGAACATGTCATGAGGAAAGATGGAGAATATATTAGAAAAAGAATGAATAGCTGAGAAATAGAAGGTTGAAGAAACAGAGGAAGACCAAAGATAAGTTGGAAGGAAAATATTGCGGAAGACTTGAGAGAAAAGGAACTGAATAAGAACGACACGCAAAACAGAAATGAGTGGAAGAAGAAAATAAAAAATAGCGGCCCGTAACGAATGGGAAAATTTAAAGAAGAAGAAGATGTCAGTGTCAAATGCAATTTGCATAGTTTGTTTATGAAATAATTTTACTGGAAATTATAGAATCTTTTGCAACAAAATTTATCTATGAAATTTATACACACAGGATTGACGGAAGGTATTCTGCTGGTCACAACAGATTTTTTACCTCTCGCTAAGAGAGGTATTGGATTCATGCTAAAAATCGCATATCCAGATTTTATTGAATAAGCACGTTTTAAGGTACCTACAATCCGATTTACATAATTACTAATTATCGTCCTGAAACGGGCCCCCACATCTGCTTGTCAAGGTCAACAATGTAACATGACTGTTCGCGCCCTATACTTATATAACCAAAAAAAGGAAGTGGCGAGAGATATTGTGCTGGCCACAAGAGATCTTTTTTACGTAAATATATACCTATATAGTTACGACAGACGTCATTGAAAATTGAAATAAACATTTTTAGTTTACAGATCAAAAATAAAAATAAATAAATATAAAAGTGTCAAATTTTGTTAAAAATATTAGTTAAAAATAAGTAAAAGACAGAAAATATAAGTTATTATACATAACACTATGTAATTCATTAATTAACAATTAATTTGTATTTGTAGCTCTAAAGTAATTCAATTCCAATTCAATTCCACTTACATTACAATTCAATTCAATATTCTAATAACAATTCCGATTCCACTTACAATTCAATTCCAATGTGAATCAAGACAATTGTAACAGAAATAAAATAAATAAATTGCTAAAAGAACAGTCTACAAGATATCTCAACAAAAATCTTTAAAGATTTTCAATTGGTAAAATTAAAGTTAGTTGTAACTCCACCGTGAAAATGGAATTACATTTTTAATTTGTTGATAACTTAGAGAATGGATTTAGCAAAAAAATTACGGTATACAGCAAAAAATAGCAAAAAATGAGTAAAATATTACAGTACCAAAACATTTTTGATTTAAGTTATTTGTAACTCCAGCGTGAAGATGGAGTTAAATTTTTATTTTTTTTATAACTTAAGAATGGATTTAGCAAAAAATTCAAGCTATACAGCAAAAATAGCAAAAAATGAGCAAAAAATTACAGTACCAAAACATTTTTGATTTAAGTTATTTGTAACTCCAGCGTGAAGATGGAGTTACATTCTTAATTTGTTTATAAGTTAAGAATGGATTCAGCAAAAAGTTAAAGCTATACAACAAAAAATAGCAAAAAACGAGCAAAATATTACTATGTGAAGCAAGATGTGGCAACGCGATGTTGTAACTCCAACTCATGGACTCGATTAAAACAGCAGAAATTTAATATACTGTAGTGTTTATTTATTTAGGTGAAGTATAAATATCAAAGAAATAAAAGTTTATTAAACGATAAATAATTAAGAAAGATAATAAAAATAACGATCACTATGATTAAACAAATATAAACACTAATTTAAGACCAAGAATATTATTAAATACTTATACACTAAGATTATTTATTTAAACAAATAACACAACGCACTATTTATTTACACGATATTTATTTCACTATGTATTTATATAACTATTTATTTCGACTCGACTGATCTCTCTTGCGCAAAGCCGCCTGTTACAGCTCTCTATTCTTCTAACATTGTCAAGTGTACGCGAACAAGGTCACGTCACACATCAATTTGTTTCCACAGCTGCGAGCGATAATTACGTTATCACCTTCGAGGAGTTTCTAGAAACGTTCGATCAGTGGCGTCGGTTGCATGCTCGCTAGACTCAGTGGCTTCGGCTGTGCCCACGCTGCAATACAGAGTATCCCAAATTTCCCATTTAACCTACCTTGTAGCTCTTGTTGTCTCCGAGATCCCAATGGTAACCCACTTAATTTCAGATACATGTATAGTTGTTTTTATTTGTGTCATTACTACAATAATTGTTTCTACACTATACAGAATAGTGGCGGTTGGGGGTGAGCATAGGAATTTAACATGAGGTTTTTGTTCTATGCAATTTCCTTAGAAGAGTAGGACAAAATTTCTTCATAGAATGAATTTATATATAAAGAAATCTAAATGTAAAGAATAGATATAAGCGAGAATACAGCTCGAAGGAAGACGATATTTAAATGTTATAAACACAAGATGAAAGTGAAGATGGTCTCCACTCTGCAACGTAAAATACAGAAAAAATGTATCTCATCGAAATAATGAGTAATGAAAGAAAAATGTACTTGGAGAATCTATTAATTCTTGATCTGTGGCTATTATGAGGTGACAAGTATAGGTTAAAGAATTTAAATTTGTTTCAAACATTATGGGACAATGTACACCAACACTGTAGACTATAGTAACATTGCACTGCGAAAAAGCTATCAAATTCTTCTCAAGTAAGTTGTAAATATTGACAAAATTACACGTCGTTATAAGAATAATCGGAGTGTAATCTATCCATCAATTAATGTGTTATTTAGATACAACATGCATGAAAAAATAAAATGTTAAAGGAGATATGTAAGAATAGATACACAATCCATATATATATATATATATATATATATATATATATATATATATATATATATATATATATATATATATATATATAGGGTGGAAACGAACTTTATGTCATAAATTTAAGGGTGAGTAGTATGACATGTGTAGATTACGAATCTGAAAGATTTTTTTTTTAATTCGAAAAACGAAAATTCGACTTTCCTTAAGGAAACTTTTTTTTACTGCTGTTTTAATTCATATTTCATTAGAAATATGGTTATCAAAAATACATTCAAAATTAGTTGTGTAAGATATTATTCTTAATAATTAAATTAAATAGCATTTTTAACGAAAATAATTGTGTAATAGATAAAATAATGCAAATGCGTTGGCAGTGGTCCAGTGGTACCAAAAATGTTCGTTTCATGAAAACTACCCTTAAATATGCGAATTTTAAAAAACATCTTTCTGTTTCGTAATCTACGCATGTCATACTACTCACCCTTAAATTTATGACATTAAGTTCGTTTCCACCCTGTATATTAGACCGCCCAAAATTAATGTTTTTACTAGAAGAATATGAAGAGAAAGTAAACAAGAACTAAAATTTATATATGGTAAACTCTACTTTGTCATTTATTGTACATAATTTATGATAAAATATCCTATAGATTTTGTAAATATATGTGAAAATTGTTTTATGTTGAGACATGCTCTTATTGAATAATAAAGAAGTTTATACGTCATAGACTTATATGAATATATTATTTGTATTTCTAAAAATATTCTTTGCTTTATGCATACAGCCAGGTAAAATATACAGCGAGAGGTTATGTGCTGGCCACATCAGATTTTTTTTCTGGTTCTTAGAAATTATTTATTAAAATCAATCTAAGCAAATAAATCCTGTATTTTCACCATAATAATTCTTTATAATAATATTAATAATAATAATAATTCTTTATTGTACCTCACGATTTACAATCCTATTACAATTGATATATAGGAGTGAGTAATTTTTGCTTCAAATTTTGTAACTTTGTTATCGTATACGTTGCATTGATGGCGATGAGCACACACAAATATCCATACCTTACGCGGGATTCGAACCCGGAATCCTTGGGTTGTGAGTCGGCTACGTTGCCCACTACACCACCGTGGTCGCTGATTCTTTATAATAATGAAACGTTCCTTATTCGAATAAACATTCATTATTTAATTAACTTTTTACATAAAAAAATTGACAATATGAATAAAATAATATTGTTTTCTACAAGGTCACAAGTCATGGTTATTACTTCAAATTAACGGAACTTTTGAAATTTCTTTTTAAAATTATGAAGAAACTAAAGCCATAATAAAAAATAGAACAGTTTTGTATACAACTTTTAATTCTGTATAACTTTGTACTCAACAGTTTTTGCCATAAAATGAACAGGAAATTGCATAAAACAAAAATCCCATGTTAAATCCCCTAACATCCACCACCCAGTAAATCTAATAGTAGCATGTTTACTATTTGACACAACGTAAGTACTACATCGTTGGAAAGCTAAAAAAAAATCTGTTTTCATTTATGTAACTTGCCACTTATATATGGCGTCCATATAAAAATTACAACTTTGCATCATATAACTCGAAGGTCATCAGAGATAAATAAAATAAAAATATCTTCGTTCGAAAGAAAATATAAAATTGTCATAAAGAAATACAGGCAAATATTCTATATTTTTCATACATAGATGTTATCTGTATCAATGAAATTTGAATTTTTGTATTTATTTAGTGATATGAATTTTTCGAGAAAACAAATCGTCAAAATGACCTTAACGCAGCAACTGTGCCCTAATTTAACCGACTTCGTATGTTTTAAAGATAACCGCGATACCAATAATAGAGTCAAAAACAGGCCCTCTCTAATTAGATTCTGGCATTTTTACGTTTTTAAAGTAAATCCTGTATGATGCATTTGAACAAAAAAATAACCGTAATTAATAAAAATATGAGTTTAGTGAGCAGTTTTAAATTTAAATGAACGAAAACAAGAAAAATATAAATAAATGTTCTTTTTAAATATTGGGACCAGCAGAATAGCATGTGACACAGTATAATTATAGGGAACTAAATTATTGGCGGCTAGAAGAACCTGACAAATATGTAAATATCGCAAACCATCGTTTCGTATGACAGAAAAAGAAGTTCTCTCGCTGTAATTTTATAATTTCATTTAACAATGCATGAAAAATTATGAAAAAAAAAACATGAACATAATCTACATTTGAATTACACCGGCAACAATATCCTGATCGCTTTCATCCAAATCAAACATACTTTTTCAAATTAGAAAGAAAGCTACGTAGAACTGTTTCCCTGACTATGGCAAATAGCGAAGTTCGTCAAATAAATGAAAATTTGGAAGCTGATATATTAGCATATTTTAATGTGCATCCGAGAAATTCAGTTAGAGAAGCTGCACTAGAATTAAACGTATCACATACACAGGTACACAGGATTTTAAAAAAGCATAAATTCAAAGCTTACAAAATACATAAAATCCATAATCTCCATCCTGGCGATTTTGCAAGAAGACTTCACTTTTGCAATTATTTCATTCAGGAATATCGCACAAATCCACATTTTCTAAATAAAAATTTTATGGACAGATGAAAGCCACTTTTCCAATAATGGTATATTTAATAGGCATAATACGCATTATTGGCAAACTACCGACATAAATCCACGCGAAACATGTATTACTAATTTTCAAGTACGTTTTTCAACTAATGTGTGGTGCGGAATTGTTAATAATATTATTCTGGGTCCATATTTTTATGAGGGCACTTTAACTTCTCAAAGATATTTGTTTTTTTACAAAATGAACTAAGGAATTTTTTTGATGATATACCATTAGCAGATTGGCGCGGAATGATATTTCAACAAGATGGTGCACCTGCGCACAATTCAATAGATGTAACAAACTATTTAAATCAAGAATTTCCAAATGCCTGGATTGGAACAAGAGGACCTATATTGTGGCCTGCAAGGTCTCCCGATCTATCGCCCTTAGATTTCTTTCTGTGAAGTGCCATCAGAAACAAAGTTTATGATAACGCACGTTACATACAAGCTGTGAACGAGTTAAATAATAAAATTAATAATACTGTAAATCAACATTTGTTAAAAAGGCTCAATTTTTGTATACAAGAAAACGGTGAAAATTTTGAACAATTTTTATAGTGTTACCAGTATGACAATAATTTGATGTATATTTGTACATTAAAATGTTTCGTAACTCAATAATTTTGTTTTCATAGCCAATTTCGAGTAAAACTATTTTAATATTTTCTTCAATATCTCGAATTCTATTAAGTTCAGAAGGTATAACTTAAAAACTTTTTTAAAGCAAAAATTATTTCCTACTAAATAGTATAAATATATAGAGTATACCATTTAAAAAAAAGTCAAAAATACGTATATCTCCGAAAATTATTATTTTTTTCTGATTTACATTAATTTAGCTTGCTAGAAACACTAAAAATTTTATTTGAAAGATTTTTTTGTATCTAATAATTTCCGAGAAAAATCACGTTCCCTAGTTCCGTTTACACCCTGAGATATATATATATATATATATATATATATATATATATATATATATATATATATATATATATATGTCACGGTTTTAGCGGAAATGGGTATAACTTTAAAACTAGCATAGGGAATCGGTATTTTTATATTATTTTTCAGAATATACATAAAATTTGCTTCACAATGATACCAAATTATTATAGTTTTACTTTCACCATTTCAAAATGGCAACCATCTATTCTCAAAATATGTAATAATAAAATTCCATACAAAATAAAATAGCAAGCTATGAAAACAATTTTATTATCTTATAACAAAATAAAAGAAGAAATTTAAAAAAAATTAGGCGTGAGGTATTATTTTTTTATTGTTTAGCATGTTCACAACGATACCAAAACAGAAGCAGTAAATGTGAAAAATCACAAATGCTCAATATGGCCGCCGTTATTTTCTATACATTTTCTTATACGTAATAAAAACTCTTTCATTGCATTTTCTAGGATATTCTCATTAATTTCTCTAACAGTCGCTCTAACTTTTATTTCTAAATTTTCCAAAGTAGTTGGAGGTGTTCGGTATACTTTATCTTTCAAATAACCCCAAAGAAAGTAGTCCAGTGGCGTAAGGTCAAGAGATCGTGCCGGCCAAGGATTTGGAGCATTTGTTCCAATCTAATTATCTTCATATTTTTCATTTAAATAGGCCACTACATTTCTTGCATTATGAGCTGGCGCTCCATCTTGTTGGAACCACATGCCAATGGTATTGACAATAGGTAAGTCGTCCAGCAGATCTTCCACTTCATTTTGTAAAAATAGTAAATACCTTTCTGCTGTCAGAGTACCTTGAAATATAATAGGGCCAACAATTCTGGTCCCAATTATTCCCAGCCAAACATTAAAACCAAATCTTTTTTGATGCCTGGATGTTCTCAGTATTCTGGGATTTTCGGTTGCCCAACTTCTTACATTATTTCTGTTAAAAAGCCCATTGTTCGAAAAAGATGACTCATCAGAAAATAAAATTTTATGATGAAATCTGTTATCATTCTGCCATATTTGTAAAAACCAATTGCAAAAATTTATTCTACGATCATAGTCATATTCCGTAAGAGATTGACTAATGTGCATCTTATAAGAATTAAAACTGTTTTTTTTTTAAATTTTGAATGCTCTCCAACATGATACCGCGCATTCTCTATTTAATTCCCTCACCGACACTTCAGGATTGTAATTAATGTAAGCTAATATTCTTTCTTCTTCTTCATCTCGATGATTATCTACTTCATTTCCTCTTCTTTCACGTCGATTTTTCAGTTTAAATGATCCATGTGTTTTCAATTTATTAACAACTTCATTAAAATATTGTCTTCTCGGTTGTCGTCGGTGAGGATACCTCTCTCCATAAAGTTGAATTGCGCTGACAGAATTTCTTTGACATTCTCCGAATATTAAAATCATATCAACCATTTCTTCATTTGTGTAATTCACTGGAGCCATAATTATTTAATTATTACAAGAAATTGTCACTATCACAAATGTAGGTATTTTTTTTTTCTTTTGTTATAAGATATTAAAATTGTTTTCATAGCTTGCTATGTTTTATTTTGTATGGAATTTTATTAATACATGTTTTGAGAATAGATGGTTGCCATTTTGAAATGGTGAAAGTAAAACTATGATAATTTGATATCATTGTGAAGCAAATTTTATGTACATTCTGAAAAAAAAAAAATATAAAAATACCGATTCCCTATGCTAGTGCAATAAAACAAATGTTTATATATTTTGACATATAAGAAATGTTCAAATACATTATTTTCATTTTTATTAATCGTTATTTTTCAGGCTCGTTTGTGTAAGGAATCGACTAAACAAACTTAAAAATCGTGTTGAGTAGAACTGTTAACATTTTTTGTCAGAAAAGCTGTAACGTGCTTCGCGCAATGCGATTAAATTACTTAACGCACCCTAGATGGTTTGGTGTGCGGCCGCTAACTTTTATACAGTGGAGACGGGCAGGGTTAAAACCGCATAGGGTTAAAACCGCATAGGGTTAAAAAGGGATAAAGGGCGCCACGAAATTTTTGTCCGGAAAATTACGAAAAGGACGGTACTAAAACGATATGTAAAGATAAGTTACCTACCGAATATTGTTGCCTGAAAACGACTGAGGAATCATAAAAAAAGGGAAATTTAATAAAATAGAATTTAATGAATGTAAAAATTGTATAATAAAGTAAGCAAGAATGTAAAATAGTAAATGCACAAAGAAATCTATTGTTATACCCGGAGTCCTATAACTCAAGTCTCGGGCGCAAGCATTACATCTACGCAGCGTGAAATTGATCAACATCGTAGCGCGGGCAGGTATATGCCAGTTGGAGCGCACGTACGTTCCAGAGTTACAAGTCCCGACAATGGGCAACAATGCAACAAAATAAAATATCGAAAAATACAACTTTACAGAAAACAATACTTACAATGAGCTGAAGGCTCAAATTTACATCCACAATAATACGAAATATTTACATTCTAAATTGACTATAAAAAAACACATGAATACAATCAATCAAAGAATTACATAAAACAATATTACTTCAACAATGAAGCGCCAAATAAAGTTTTCCTGTGAGGACACTGCAACAACAGTCCTCCTAAGCAACAATTAAACTTTAAGTTCTTTCCTCGCAACACAAAAACAAACCAAAAAATCTGTTGTGGCCAGCACAATACCTCTCGCGACTTCCTTTTTTTGGTTATATAAGTATAGGGCGTGAACAGTAATGTTACATTTTTGGGCTTGACAAGCAGATGTGTGGGCCCGTTTCAGAATGATAATTAGTAATTATGTACATAGATGTCAAATGTTAGAATTTTTCATTAAAAATTTCAAGATTTTCTAAATTTACGTAGTTAATTTATCACCGGGAGTTTAAAATTTACTTGTATGCCTTAGATATTTAACATTTAATTCTGCTCCACATGGAATTGGAAAATCACTAAGTTTAGAATGAGAAATTATGATATTTGACATCTATATACATAATTACTAGCTATCATTCTGACATGGGCCCCCATATCTGCTTGTCAAGGCCAACAAAATCATATGACTGCTCGCGCCCTATTGTATTTAACATTTCTTGTATACCTACACTCTACACCAAAAATTCTACTTACGCATATATCTATTCCATATATATTTAGATTGTTTAATTTTTGATGAAGATATTTTGTCCTCTTCTAATTTTTCGAAATGTTTCCAATTCTATTAATACATTAAGAAATAATATAATGTATGTACTTCCCAGAAAAAGTCTTCAGTAATGTCTTCGGATTTCTGACACTGACATTTATCTGTCAGTTACAAAAAAATTAAATTTTCAACTATTTTCCATGGCCAATCTTTCGGTTGTAAAATTTATTATAACAGACTATTTTATATATTATATTTCTTTTATCTCTAAATCTATAGAATATATTATATAATATTTAAATGTATCAGATAGAGAATTTAATTTTCTTTAATATTACCAAGAAAAAAATCTGTTGTGGCCAGCACAATACCTCTCGCCACTTCCTTTTTTTGGTTACATAAGTATAGGGCGCGAACGGTAATGTTACATTTTTGGGCTTGACAAGCAAATGTGTGGGCCCGTTTCAGAATGATAATTAGTAATTATGTACATAGATGTCAAATGTTAGAATTTTTCATTAAAAATTTCAAGATTTTCTAAATTTACGTAGTTAATTTATCACCAGGAGTTTAAAGTTTACTTGTATGCCTTAGATATTTAACATTTAATTCTGCTCCACATGGAATTGGAAAATCACTAAATTTAGAATGAGAAATTATGATATTTGACATCTATATACATAATTACTAGCTATCATTCTGACATGGGCCCCCATATCTGCTTGTCAAGGCCAACAAAATCATATGACTGCTCGCTCCCTATTGTATTTAACATTTCTTGTATACCTACACTCTACACCAAAAATTCTACTTACGCATATATCTATTCCATATATATTTAGATTGTTTAATTTTAAATTCATTTTTGATGAAGAAATTTTGTCCTCTTCTAATTTTTCGAAATGTTTCCAATTCTATTAATACATTAAGAAATAATATAATGTATGTACTTCCCAGAAAAAGTCTTCAGTAATGTCTTCGGATTTCTGACACTGACATTATCTGTCAGTTACAAACAAATTAAATCTTCAACTATTTTCCATGGCCATTCTTTCGGCTGTAAAATTTATTATAACAGATTATTTTACATACTATATTTCTTCTATCTCTAAATCTATAGAATATATTGTAAAATATTTAAATGTATCAGAAAGAGAATTTATTTTTATTTAATATTATCAAGAAAAAATTTCAAAAAATATTATTTAAAAGATTTTTTTTCAAGAATCTTCTACTTCCGGTTGTCCAATTGTTACCAAAACCTTTTCAGATCTTCCCATGAATGTCCGATTGGGAAATACGTAGTTAAAAAAATTTAAAGTCTTATAGTTTTTGAGTAACCGTCCTTCCAACATCCCACACACACACACACACACACACACATACACACACACATCCACACACACACACACACACACACACACACACACAGACATCATCGTAAAAATGATAAAATCGGATTGTAGGGACCTTAAAACGTGCTTATTCAATAAAATCTGGATATGCGATTTTTAGCATGAATGCAATACCTCTCTTAGCGAGAGGTAAAAAATCAAAAAATATTACTTAGAAGATTTTTTTTCCAGAATCTTCTACTTCCGGTTGTCCAATTGTTACCAAAACCTTTTCAGATCTTCCCATGAATGTCCGATTGGGAAATACGTAGTTAAACAAATTTAAAGTCTTATAGTTTTTGAGTAATCGTCCTTCCAACATCCTACATACATACACACACACATACATCCACACACACACACACACACACACACACAGACATCATCGTAAAAATGTTAAAATCGGATTTTAGGGACCTTAAAACGTGCTTATTCAATAAAATTTGGATATGCGATTTTTAGCATGAATGCAATACCTCTCTTAGCGAGAGGTAAAAAGAGGAAGAACGATATTAAATAATGGTACTTATCTATACGGCGTGTTTGGGGGAATTTTAGGCGGAGATGAAGTAGGGCGATGGTGACGGCGGAGGGACAGCAACTGGGCACAATGTAGGTGTCCACAACAATGGTGACGCTGACGGCAGAGTCGCAAATCCTCCGAAGAGGGATGATTTCCAGAACTCGAAAAAGATGCTCGTGACACCACACGAAGCACCCACCAAAATACACAACACTGGAAAGTCATTCGAGCACCCCCGATGTCGTACAAATCCGCAACAATGGCGAAACCAAAAACTGGTCCAAAACAACAATCGGGTACTCCACTCGCGTCAAAACTAAGTCACGCCGACCATCAACCACGTGCCAACGCACTCATAAAAAAACACAACTACCCCATAACAGAGCCTGTACCAGAATCCACGATGCTCAAAACTTTTTCAGGAATCAAGAAGTTTTTGCCGGATGAAGATGGCGCAAAAAAACAACCACAAAATAAAAAGAATACAATAAAAACATTTCACGCACGTTGCTGGCGCAATTCTACAACTAAAAACATGTCAAGCGATGTAAACAAATAACCTCGTGGGTCGCCAAAGAACAAACCATTGAAACAAACACGAAATACATTAGAAATAAGTCGAAAATAATCAGAAAAACGGATTTAGGTAAGTTACTAGTTCGAAGTGAAACATATTTTACATAAATAAACACTATTAGGAACATTTTTTACCTCTCGCTAAGAGAGGTATTGGATTCATGCTAAAAATCGCATATCCAGATTTTATTGAATAAGCACGTTTTAAGGTCCCTACAATCCGATTTTAACATTTTTACGATGATGTCTGTGTGTGTGTGTGTGTGTGTGTGTGGGATGTTGGAAGGACGGTTACTCAAAAACTATAAGACTTAAAATTTGTTTAACAACGTATTTCCCAATCGGACATTCATGGGAAGATCTGAAAAGGTTTTGGTAACAATTGGACAACCGGAAGTAGAAGATTCTTGAAAAAAAATCTTCTAAATATTATTTTTTGAAAATTTTTCTTGATAATATTAAAGAAAAATAAATTCTCTTTCTGATACATTTAAATATTTTTATACATATTTTATAGATTTAGAGATAAAAGGAATATAATATATAAAATAATGTTGTAATTAATTTTACAACCGAAAGGATGCCATGAAAAATAGTTGCAAATTTAAATTATTTGTAACTGACAGATAAATGTCAGTGTCAGAAATAATGAGTAATGAAAGAAAAATGTATTTGGAGAATCCCTTAATTCTTGATCTGTGACTATTATGGAGATGACAAGTCTAGGTTGAAGGACTTAAATTTGTTTCAAACATTATGGGACAATGTACACCAGTACTGTAGACTAGAGTAACTTTGAATTGCGAAAAAGCTATCAAATTCTTCTCAAGTAAGTTGTAAATATTGACAAAATTACACATCGATATAAGAATAATCGGAGTGCAATCTATCCGTCACTTTATTAAAGGGAATTAAGGTTATTTAGATGTAACAAGTATGAAAAAATAAAATGTAAAAGAAGATATGTAAGAATAGATGCACAATCCATATATACATTTTAGACCGCCCAAAATTAATGTTTTTACTAGAAGAATATGAAGAGAAAGTAAACAACGTTGTTCGAATTGAAAATTGCAGTTACCAGCCTAATATTTATATATGGTAAACTCTACTTTGTAATTTATTGTAACATAATTTATGGTAAAATATCTTCATGTTGAGACATGCTATTATTGAATAATAAAGAAGTTTATACGTCATAGATTTATATGAATATATTATTTGTATTTATAAAAATATTCTTTGCTTTATGCATACAGCCAGGTAAAATATACGGCGAGAGGTTATGTGCTGGCCACATCAGATTTTTTGAAATATAATTACAATAAGAAGGCAGAGAGAATTTATTGGACGAAACACTATAAAAATATAAAGATACACGAAGGATGGACAAAATAATAATAACAATACGACAAGGGAAACCAGATTTAGACGATAGGAAGGTATGTATATCTAGGGAAATAATATTCTGGAGCAAAATGTCACAATGCCAATTTTAAACCGTAACAAAGCATTGAATCGAAATCTTAACAAATCTGACAGGCCCGTCTATATCTCGTTTTATATAATAAAATAGCAGATGGCGCTTAAGATCTGACCATTTCTATATGTATATACGAGTAAATAAAATCACTAAACGAAAGTTTGATCAGATACATACATATTTTTCACCGTACTATTCTCCCATATCTAACCAACGATATTTTCTTATGCCAAATCAGGTATAGGCGCTATGGCCACGGCGTCAACGGATTATGCGGATCCCAATAAAATCACTTAACATTACGTTTATAGGAGGGTTGTTTGAAAAGTTTTGAGCCTTAACATGTAGATGTGTTTTTGTAAAAATGAAAAAAGAAAAACAAATAGCGTGCCGTGATTAAATTCTTGCATATTTCTTTTTACCTTCCGTCACCTTTAGGGAAGGAAGGTAATGTCTTTGGTCAAAAAATGCAATGATGAGTTTTTAATGAATAAGCATGTTTTAGGGTCCCTGTAATACGAATTTACCATTTTTACGATGATGTATGTATGCCTTTGTGTGTGTGTGTGTGTGTGTGTGTGTGTGTGTGTGTGTGTGTGTGTGTGTGTGTGTGTGTGTGTGTGTGTCTGTGTGTGTGTGACAAAAGTTTCGGATCGCATAACTATTTTTTTCGTATTCCTCAAGTTTACATCCAGAAGAACAAGTGATTAGATTTTGGTTATAATTGGTGAACCGGAAGTAGCTTCATTTGAAGATTTAACAGTTAAATTTGATTTATTCACATTTAACGTTATTTTAACTTAAAGAATATATTATTCTCTATACGATTTGATTGCATTTTATACTTCATATTCAATAGATATAGTTACACTTATGTGTATTATATTATATATTGTGACGTTTTTCTATACATGTATTATGTCAATGAAAAATAAAACTATTATTATTAAAGAATTATAAAGAAATTAAATTTTATAATTCAGCTAGCTATGCTAACCATAAAAATTGTTAATTCAGATTGACAGATGTCAGTATCAATAAAAAGTAAATTAATGTGGCAGAGATGAGGATGTTGAAGTAGATGTTGGGAAAGACACGGAAAGATGGGTAAGGAAATAACTAGTGCTACAAGTTTCTAGAAAGATACAAGAGAGTTGATTAGATTGGTTTGAAAATGTCATGAGGAATAATGAAGAGTATATTGGATGAAGAATGAATAGCTTAGTAATAGAAGGTGGAAGAAACAGAGGAAGACCAAAAATAAGATGGAAGGACTGTATTGCGGAAGACTTGAGAGAAAAGAACCTGATTGAGAACGACACGTAAAACAGAAATGAGTGGAAGAAGAAAATAAAAAATATCGACCCCTAACGAATGGGAAAAGCTAAAGAAGAAGAAGATGTTAGTGTCAAGTGAAATTTGCATAGTTTGTTTATGAAATAATATTACTGGAAATTTAGAATCTTTTGTAAGAAAATTTATGTATGGAATTATACATATTACACAGGATTGACGGAAGGTTTTGTGGTGGCCACAACAGTTTTTTTTTTTGCGTCGACTATCTACTATTTTAACAGGTTAAAAAGGGTAAAGTATCGTTAGAAAAAGTGTATCGATTTGACTTAAAAGGAGACTATGTCTAACAATAAAACTTAATTTGGCTGAAAAATACTTGTTTTTATGTCTGGCTCGAAAACTTTTCAGACTACCTTCGTATGCTTACCCATTGTTTTAAAATCTCACACAAAATTACGTGCTGCAAAATTATCCATAGATAATGCAATGACGCATACAATGAGAGAAACCATATATCATAGGTTTTATATAGCACTACATCAATCACGATTAAATATAAGTGACTTACAAGACATACAAAACTGCGTAAAACTAGCATCGCAACAACAAAGCCACAAATTTTGCTGTTTAGTTTCATAACTTTTAGTAGTTTTTCATATATTTCTCTAAATGAGTTCATTAATCTATTATATTTATAAATATTTGATTTTTCCTTATTTTTCAAAAGTAGGTCTAGTTTTCTTAGTCTGGATAATACTAATAAAGGAAAAATGACTACCCAAATTACCGTCAATGCTTGATCTGCATCTAAGAAAAGTTCTATAAAGATTTTATATGGGTGTTCTTCAAAGAACTGAATAACTAAAATGTAAAAATTCGGAGAAAGATACAAAGGCACAGTGCATAGCAAGAAGATCAATAGTTTCGAATTGTTTATGATTATATTGTACTGTTTAAAAGTTTCATCCACATTGTAAAGTAAATGTAAAATTTCGGTAATCTGAAAAAAAAATATATATATAAATACCGGGTGTCGCAAGCAAACCTTGACATAGGCGTTTAACATGGGAAAACATTTTTTTGGATATAAAAAAGGGTCCGGCAGAAACTTAAGCCATGCTATTGAACATAAAAATAGTGCATTACCCCCTGTACGTTATTTAATTCTAATTACTTTAATTATCATTCAATAACTGTCAATAAATCTTTGTTTCAATATTTTATTATGTAATATGAAAAGACTTTCAATTGTCATTGTGGCTGCCTGTCAAACGATAGAATATTTGCAGGTTTGTGTTCAAATCTTCACGAAACTTTTTTTTTATAAATAAAATAAATAAATATGTTATAATATGCCGTATATTACTCATTGCTGGGTGTGCCAATCTGATTTCGTGCACATACGAGTATATCGGTAATGATGAAATATTTGTACCGTGCGGGCGAATTATATTAATAATTCATTTTCATAATATTTACTCGATTATTAACGTAAAATAAATTCATTTTGACACGAATATTTGATATAATCGAAAAACAAAACAAAAAAGAGCAATAAATACTTAAGTAATTTTTATAGAAAAAAATATTTCTAAATGATTGTAATTAGAAATAGAAGATATATAACGAAATGAATAACAATATTTTATGAATAAAAATAATTGGTTTTAACAAAGACAAAAATTGATTACAATAATCAAAAATATGATGGCCAGCACAATACCTTCCGTCAATCCTGTCTATTATGTATAAATTCCATACATAAATTTTCTTGCAAAATATTCTAAATTTCCAGCAAAATTATTTCATATACAAACTATGCAAATTGCAATTTACACTGACATCTTCTTCTTCTTCTTTAGCTTCTCCCATTCGTTAGGGGTCGCTATTTTTTATTTTCTTATTCCACTCATTTTAGTTTTGCGTGTCGATCTCATTCAGTTCCTTTTCTCCCAAGTCTTCCGCAATACAGTCCTTCCATCTTATCTTTGGTCTTCCTCTGTTTCTTCAACCTTCTATTACTAAGCTATTCATTCTTCTTCGAATATATTCTTCATCACTTCTCATGACATGATCAAACCAATGTAATCGTCTCTCTTGTATCTTTCTGGAAACTTGTAACATTACACTAGAGTTATTTCCTTACCGTATCTTTCCGTATCTTCCCCAACATATACTTCAACATCCTCACCTCTGCCACATTCATGTACTTTTAATTGATACTGACATTTGTCAGTTTGAATTATTTGAATATATTAGCAGTTTCCATGGTTAGCATAGCTGGCTGATTTATGAAATTTAAAATCTTTATAATTCTTTAACTCTATATCTGTTGAATATGAAGTATAAAATGCAATGAAATCGTATAGACAATAATATATTCCTTAAGTTATAATAACGTTAAATGTCAATAAATTATATTTAACTGTAAAAATCTTCAAATGAGGCTACTTCCAGTTGACCAATTATAACCAAGATCTAATAACTTGTTCTTCTGGATGTAAACACACACACACACACACAGACATACATACAGATATCGTAAAAATGGTAAAATCGCATTATAGGGACTCTAAAATATGCTTATTTACTAAAAACTCATCATTGAATTTTTTGACCAGACAATACCTTCCTTACCTAAAGGTGACGAAAGGTATAAAATTGATTTAATAAAAATGTATAATATTTTCTTTTGGTCTTAATAAAACATGATAGATATGCAATGAATTATGTGTATGTTTTGTGTTTTTACTGTATTTATAAATAATAATAAAAATGTGGTATTGTTTAAATTCTTGCTTTTGGCGATTACTTATTTAACCAGTATTTATATCACTATATTTATTTATACAACAACATTTATTTATGTTTACCACTCGTAGACTATTTATTTATATCACCAAGTTCATTGCTCGTTGGTTATATATATCAGACTATCTCCCCGCTGTCATTCAGACAGTATATACACAGCCCAGTGTCCTTCTAGAATTCTCGGGCGCCACAGCGATACCGAGTGCAAAAGAATTAGGTCACGGCGTAATTAACTTGTTTCAACGTGCATGTGTTATTCCGTCGTTGGGGATTGCATCATCGCTCTGGTACATTCTTCCAGTGGCGGCGCCTGTATACTCTTCTCTCAGGGGCGCACGTCACACTGCCCCCTTTTTAAGACTGTTTCGTCCCGGAACAGTTCTTGATGACAATATCTACATGTATTACCCTTGGTACATTTGGAAGTCTTGAAGAAGTGACAGTCGATGGTCCGATGGAGTTCTGCTTGCTGTCCGTTAGGGTTAAAGGTGCCGACGAGAATTTCAATACCGGTATTGCGGAAGAGGATCTCCAACATGTTCCTAACAACCCTCCAATCCAAACCATCTAGTCCACAGCCTAACTTCGGTACTGCTAGCTTCAAAATGCCATTCTCTAGCAGATGATCCTTCAAGTCACACAGCGAGTTCCATAGACTGCGATACGACAGCTTCTGGTACGAGAGTGGTTTTGTGACAAGGTAGTAGATATATCGCTGATGTTCTGTATTGTTATCCCTCAGTCGTAGCGTTTTCCCGACGGATGGACCTTGGTTGGCCAGTTCTTGTAGTCGTCCAAATTTTGTTTTAAAGACTGACGCTATGCCGCGTGACATCTTTAAGTCTTCCGATACGCAGTGGCCGAGGGAATAATCTGAGGACACGGTGAACAGGTCTCTATGTTCTTCTGTCGTCACGCCATACCGCACCTTGTGACCGAAGGAATACTTTTCCATGAAGTCTTCGAAAGTCGGTTCCTGAGCTATGATCCGACGAACCGTTGCTCCATGATGGTCTTCATTGTTGTCACCAGCAAAAGGGGCTAGCCGATTGAAGTGTACTACTCTCGGCGTCCCTGATGGTGTTTTTCTAATCCTGTATATCACGTCGTTTATTCTCTTAACGACCTCATATGGACCTTCCCACTTTCTTTGCAGCTTTGGTGATAAACCTCGACGCCTTTGTGGATTGTAAAGCCCCTGGTTGGTATCCTCCTTTTTCTGCCTTGATGTCATACTGGTCCTTCATTCAGTCGCTGGCAGTTTGAATCTTTGCGCGGACTTGTTCATGAATGCCGTCCATTCTTCTCCGTAAGTCCGTTACGTAATTTTCCCCGGCCAGATCTTCCCCAGGTTTACTACCGAACACCAAGTTACATGGCAGGCGCAATTCACGCCCGAATAAGATGTTCGAAGGAGTTTGCCCTGTGGTTTCATGTACGGATGAACGATAAGCCATCAGGAACAGATGAAGATGTCGGTCCCAGTCTCTTTGGTGGTTGGAGACTACCTTCGACAAATATCGGTTGATTGTAATGTTCATTCGTTCAACCATGCCATCGGACTGCAGATGTAACGCAGTTGTTCTGGTTTTATTAATTCCTAATACTTGCAGATATTTTGGAAAACGGCAGACTCAAAATTTCTTCCTTGATCGGAGTGAAGTTCACGTGGAACTCCTAATCGGCATATACATTCTTTAACTAAGGTTTCAGCGACCGTGGTGGCTTCCTGGTTGGGTGAAGTAGTCCATCACAACCACGATATATTTATTTCCGTCGTCGCTTGTCAGTGGTTTGGCTATGTTGGCAAATCCAGGTACATATCGTCGATAACAGGTACACAAACCAAGGAAACTTCTAAGTTCGTGTTTGTACTTAGGTCCTGGCCAGTCTCTCACAGCCTTTATTTTCTCCTGGTGAACTGCAATACCCATACAGGAAACCATGTGTCCAAGGTAATGAACTTCTCTTTGAAACAGGTGACACTTCTTCGGGCTAAGTTTCAGGTTAGCCTTCCGCAATGTCTGGAAAACCTCTTCCAAATTATTCACGTGGTCCTCGAATGCCTTACCTACCACAATAATATCGTCGAGGTACACTAAACAGGTTTTCCAAGGTAGCCCAGCCAATACTGTTTCCATGACTCGTTTAAACGTTGCGGGAGAATTGCAGAGCCCAAACGGCATTACGGTGAATTGCCAGAGTCCTGTACCAATGGTGAAGGCTGTCTTCTCCTTGTCTTTTGGATCCAAATCTACTTGTCTGTAACCGCTCTTTAGATCCAAAGTGAAGAAAGTCTTTGAGCCAGCCAAAGTATCTAATGTGTCGTCTATTCGAGGTAGCGGGTAGCTATCCTACTTCGTCACGTTGTTGAGTTGACGATAATAGACGCAAAATCGTGTGAAGCCATCCTTCGTCTTCACTAACACCACTGGTGAAGCCCAAGGACTGCTTGAAGGTTCGGTACACCTTCCATCTTCTTGTCCTCAATGATTCTTTCGGCTTCCTCACGCTTCGCCAGCGGCATTCTTCTTGCTGGTTGGCGAATGGGTCTTGCGTCTCCGGTGTCTATTTTATGGTGAATTACATTAGTTCTTCCGTTGTCTTTCTTGTCATATTGAAACACATCTTGACACCTCCCAATTAAATCCTTCGCCTTGGTTCTCTGGTCGGCGGTCAATTCTTTAAACGATGTTGTTAATTGATTGATTAACGTGTCCGCAACTTTCTGAGATGTGTTCCCTGTGGCCTTTACAGTTCGAATAATCGACGATACTGCCAAGCATTCTCCTACAATTGTTCCTCTTTTAAGAATAACCGGACAGTTATTTACGTTCATTATCCGAACTGGAATTACCTGGCTGGCTTTGACCAGTGATTTTCCGACAACAACTCCAGTGCCAATTTTTGCATCGTCATTCCTGGGCTCAAGCATAACAATGTTTCCCTCACAGCAACTACCATCTAAATGTGCTCCCAGGATAGTTTCACTTCGTTCTGGGAGGGTGATGTCTTCGGTCATTAGTACGCGCACAGCCTTGTCGTCTCGTGGGCTTAATACGAGTTCTTCTTCATTGACCATCATCACTCCCTTCTTCAGGTCAAGCTTAAAACCATGATTTGTCGTTGCGTCCATCCCGAGTATTAATTCATCTTCAACTTCAGCTACCAGTGCACGATGTTTAAAGGATGTGTTTCCGATAGTGATGATGACATCAACTTCTCCTAATGCGGTAGCTTGTTCTCCCGTCGCTGTGCGCAATTGCCACTTGGTTGAAGATGCGTCTTGCCAGTTTTCTTTGCCAAGTCGGGTCTGATTATAGTCTTCGTCGCACCCGTATACAATAGCATTTTCAGTGGCCTTCCACGTAGATGCTATTGGCTTTATGATGAAGGGATGCGACATAACTGATGGATTGTGGCTATTAGATTACGGGTCGACAGTTGCCCCTTCACATCAACCCGATTTAGTTTCCTGACTCCTTGTCTTCTTTTGTCGATTCCGTCTTCTTTTGCATTTTTCTGCAAAGTCTCTGCGGATGACCCAGTTCACCGCAATTCCAACGGCGGACTTTCTTTCTTCCGGTAAAAACTTCACTTGCAATTCTTCGAATCGTCTCTTCTAGATCTTCAATATTATCCTTTCTCTCGGCAACCATATTTCGCACTCGCGATTGATTTCGTGAAGCTTGTTTGGCAGCTTCATGTTTTAATGCATATGAGAGTGCGTCAATTAAAGTTTTTGGACAAGCCAATCGCAATGATTGCTGAGTTTCGTTGTCTCGAACTCCATAGATGAATGATTGTGTAGCCAGGCATTCCAAAACGCTATCAGGAGCTGTAGGATGTGCGAGACGAACCAAACGGGCTACGTCAACTTCAAATTCTTGCAGGCTTTCTTTTGGATTCTAATACCGATTTCTTAATTGCGTCTGGTATACCTGCTCCAGATGCGCATTGCCATATCGCATATCCAACCGCTTGACTAGTTGGTCATAGTCTTCTTGTTTTTCTTCCTTCAGCGTTTGTAAGATATCGATGGCTTCTACTCGCAACGAGACAGTCAACGCCGTAGCCTTCTCCTCGGACGTCCAATTATTTGCTTTTGCGGCCGCTTCAAATTGTTTTAAATAATTCAGCCACGAAGACTTCCCATCAAATTCCGGTGTTTTTATGTGCATTTTTGGAGTAGTATTATGTTTTATTACCTTTCTTCCTTCTATTAGACTTGGCTAGCTTAGGGACCTTTTCTTTCTTCATGTTTCTTTCTTCCTTCTGATTTTGGGTTAATCGTTGATACGAACGCGTATTTCACTATACGCGGATATTCGCCCTAAAATTGTCCGTTACGACTGCGCCAGTTATATTTTGTAGATTCGAAGAAGGTTTTTAAAAACAATATTTATTTACGTGAGTTACAATAATGTCGTTTACTACAAGAATATTTGTGTCTCTGACTAACTATATGAAATAAAAAGGAACTAAAGTATCAAGTTATTCTATGCGATATACAGGGTGTTAATAAAAAAACTTTACACACTTTAGCAGGTGATAGTAGAGATGAAAACAAGAAAAAAAATCTAATACACTTAGGTCCAATACTCATTGGTTTTTAGAAAATTTATGTATGGAATTTGTACATAATACACAGGATTGACGGAAGGTATTGTGCTGGCCACATCAGATTTAACAACTAAGGACTCTAGGTGTTTACGATCAATTGTAAACAAAGTTGCAGCCGTCGTCGAAGAGACTCAAGCACTTGATCGTAAACACCTAAAGTCCTTAGTTGTTAAATCTGATGTGGCCAGCACAATACCTTCCGTCAATCCTGTGTATTATGTACAAATTCCATACATAAATTTTCTAAAAACCAATGAGTATTGGACCTAAGTGTATTAGAATTTTTTTCTTGTTTTCATCTCTACTATCACCTGCTAAAATGTGTAAAGTTTTTTTATTAACACCCTGTATATATATATATATATATATATATATATATATATATATATATATATATATATGTTATATTGTTGAAATGCCCTAGTTAGGTTACATAGTGTTTACCTTGCATTTATCCCCTATGAGAAACATGTAATAATATCCGTAAAACTGAGTAGACAGTTTTGTATGCTGTACTCTGTAGAGTTAGAATTAGTTAGTCTGTAGTCAAGCTTGAAAGTAGTAACATCTTGCATTGTAGCTTTAAACGAAATAAATAAATTTTTAAAAAGTTAATTTCGATTGATCGATACTTAATTGGCGCAGTCGGTAGGATTGCCAAACAGACCTAACGAATATAGTTCTGCTACACATCAGTGATTTAACGGCAATCAAGAATCAAACGGATATAAGACACTGGTCTTACTGTGAATACTTTATGTCGCTTAGAGATTATAAAACTGAAACGAGCTCCGACTCTGACTCCAGTTCAAATTCTGATTCCGAACTGTTAGTAAATTTTAATAATAAATTGGTATTAACAAAGCCAAAATTTAAAACTTCAAATAAAAACATGACTTTCCCCGTATTAAAGAAAGAGTACCTTGACATGGTACCAGAATTTCACGGAGAACGTGAACTTCTTCCACGATTTATTGAAATATGTGGCAAATTAATAAGTAAATTCTATAATACAATAGACGTAACAGACTTCCAAAATGAATATCTCATGTCAACAATATTATCCAAGATCAAAGGTGACGCCGCGGTAAACATTGCGAGCTGTACTATTACTGTCTGGAAAGATTTAAAAGCTGCTTTATTAAACACATATTCAGACAAGCGTGATTCTTACACTCTAGCATAGAAATGACTGAATTAAAACAGTCATATAATGAAACTCCTTTTGATTTTTATAATAAAATACAAAATTTATTAAATCTCCAAATCAGTTACATAAAAACGCACAAAACCGCTAATAAAATAACTGTACTAACGAAATATTTTCAAACTTACGCGTTGCGCATATTATAAGAAAGAACCTATTGGTTAATTGATGAGAACTAAAAATCCGCAAGACTTAAATTCCGCAATGAGTATGTTAACGAACGATTTTCAATTCGACAACCCAAATAAAAATGTGAAACTACCAATGCACAACACTCATAATAAACCCATTCCTAGACAAATAACTCAAACGCAAAAATTTGTGCCAACTAAACCATTGTATTTAACAAATTACACGCCACCCGTTGTAAATAAGTCAATGTCAAGAAATTACACTCAAAATCCGCAATTTAATAAAAGTAAAATAACAGCGTATAATCAAAATACTACATAATCAAAACAAACACCAATGAGCATTTCAACTAATAATACTTTTCAACCACGACCTGGACCATCTCACGGTTACCCCAAACCTACCCCGATGAGTATTTCGACCAATAATACATATCAACCACGGACCATCCCACGGTAATCCCACGGTAATCAAAATTTATTCAACATAAGCGGAGAATAAATTGACGATGAATATGAACCTGACACCAACGTAGATAACGACAACACGGAAGAACAAAACATAGAGTTCCCGGTAGAAACAAACGATGAGACGGACGATTTTTTATTCGAAACAGCCTCGGAAACATTATATGCTTTGATCGTCTTTCACACAATGAAATTTTGAAAACACTTACTTCAGCTCCAGAGTCTACGAGGAAGCGGTATCCCGAGATCTTATCTGTTAAATACAGTAGTCGTGAAGATGGAGTCATGGAGGTATTACTAGAAATTGATGGTAAGAATTGTCTTATTAAATGTGATTTATTATAATTATGTTTGTCGCAAACCACCTTTGAATTTCTTACGTTAGAACTTCCTTGACACGGAGGAATGCATTTCTTGGCTTTGTTTCCGAAATTGTGATGATACCAACATAAGGGACTGTTGACTGGAGGTTCTGAGTAAATTTTTTTTTTGTTGATAGATTTTGAAAGGACAATTTCTTTGAGATGGGCAATTTGTTTCTTGATATCTTCTAAATCTTCAGGGTTTCTGGATAAAGCCGAAATTGAAGGTTGTGAAACACTGAGGATTCTATCAGCGATTTCAGCTTTCTCGTTTAGGGAAACTGTAGTATTGGCTGCCAAAATAGATTGAACATTTAATGGAAGCTTCTGAAGGAAAATTTCTTCTAGGATAGGATCCGCTAAAGATTTTTTATCAACTAATCGGCGTAGTTGACGTAAAAGTTGAGTTGGCTTCTTGTTACCAAGTTCAGACTGTGAAAATAATAATTGTAATTTGTCTTTATCAGAAGGTGAAATTCGACGAATGAGAGCCTTTTTTAGATCAGAGTATGGTTTCTCGGTTGGAGGGATTACGATCAAATCTCTGACTTCGGATGCAAATTGTGGAGGAAGAACTGAAACAGTTTTGATAAATTTAGAAGTTTCCGAAACAATCCGGTGTGAAGCGAATATGAATTCCGTTTGTAGAAACCATGATTCTGGGTCAACTGGCCAGAATTCCGGAACTTTGAAGGAACCAGTTATAACGGAAATGTCTGGAGAGGCGTCGTCTTCAGTATTCGACATTCTTGATTGATGTTCCTGATTCCGGAGCTCCTGCGGCGGGGTCACCAGTGTTGAAATTTAAGAGAAGATGGAACGTATATAATGCAATACACAAAACAATTAATGACAGTAGCGGCTAGTGGCCGTCACCCAATGTAAAATATACGCTTGGAAAAATTACATTGTAAAAATATAAAATATTTTTATTTAACAATTTTTACAACTTGACACCTGTATCATTTGTTTGCATTTGTTTATTGCATAGCCTACTTCAATATTGTAAAATTATTTCTGATTTTTAATATCATTTTTCACGAAATAATTGTTATACAACCCCATATCATATTTATATCGTTGAAATCAGAAAAAAATTCTCTATCTAATGGATAAAAAAAGTATATAGGTTGCCATTTAAAAAAATATAATTTTATTCTACCGTTTGAGAACCACTGGTTGAATTTTTTATTTATTATTCCTCATAAATTAAGCCCTTTTTCCTGGTAATTTTTTGTATATAACATTTTTCTCTAAAGTCATTAGTTCGCCCAAAAAAGCGCTGGTTGTTTTAAAGGAAACACCCTGTATATATTGTAATATGAGTAACAATTATTACTGCTTACTTGAGTGAACATTATCAGGTTAGAAAGGCAATAAATTATGTTGTCACGAATTCCCGCGTGAACGAAAAGTTCCTATTTACATTAAAAATATGCATGACAAGATGAAAAAAGATAATAATACAGTGCGTGGATCAGAAAATTATAAATTAATATATCCGTCTTGTATACTGTGAAGATTTATTCATTATATTTCAAAGAAAACTTTGTTTCAAAACGAGGTTAGTTTTTAAATGTTCACAAAAATATCATTTAAATTATCTTCACTTCCACGAATACATCCTATACTTATGTTCACAAGTGAATAAGAAATATAATTAAGAAATTTTGCTATTTTAATTATTTTTTTGAAGATACCATCTAGAAAAGAAGCATATCCAAACTGAACATGTCCTTCAGATAAATCATTTGGTAAATTACATATCTTTGAAACGGTTAGTTTGCGGACCCATATATATTAGGCTTTTTTCACTTATTTTGGTCTATACTATACACCCTTAAAAATTCCGAACACTTTTTTTTTAACACCCTGTATATATTACTACACTTCTTTCCTGTAATATATTACTTTCGGACACATGTGAACTTATGGATTTTCTGGCTTGTTCTTATTCAACTTTCCCGGTTGCTGTCTCAAGTATGTTTTACTTTATTCAATCGATTTCACTGTCCGTTCTCGTTGAAACATTTTAATAAAAATAAACACTAGGTATGTTTCAAAAAATAATGTTTTCGGTCGAGTAGGCCATCATCAGGTAATAGTAACAGAAGAATTCTTCATCAGGTAATAGTAACTGAAGAATTCTTCATCAGGAATAGTAACAGAGGAATATAGTAAATAAAACTTTTTTGAAGCTTACCTAGTGTTTATTTTTTAATTTTTGTTTTACTTGTTTTCATTAATTTTTCTAGCTTTTCTCCCATCCCTTAGGTCTTTCTAATAATTTTCCACTATATTTTTTTGTGAATTATGTCTCGTAGTGTAGTCTTTTGTTGTATATAATTTTTCCTTTCATAATATTCATCTTAGTTTTTGTAAAAACTGACAGAAAAACGATAATATTCAACATAAGGCCTAACTTAAACTTCAAAATAAAAATTGATTTCCCTTGGAATATTAGGTTTTACAAGATATAAATAAAATAAACTTTGTACAAATATTTTGTACTTTTATAGTAGTGTGCCCGTTTCTCGCCCTCAACATTGGGACCCTATTCTTGAATAAAATTATTCAAATTTTGGTAAATACTAGCCATACATACCTCGTTTCGAAATACGTATGAAGAAACACGACAAGAGACTGTTATTATAATAATTAGTGTCTCCACGCAGGTATTTCCCATGGTTATACACACTTCACTAATTTCTCCATGAACACTATTAAATATAAAGTCCAAGTTATATATTCTCCAACTTTCAACCACTAAGAATACAATTAGAAAAAAACATCTGTGCCTCACTTTCCTAAAATTTAAGTTTTTTTTAATATATTCCTGTGGTTATATGGTAAAATAGATGTCACTTTTCGCCGATTTTCTTTTTTTGCATGAAATATAAAGACACCAGTACAAAAAGGAGGTAGCTCCAATGTTATAATTTTTTCAGGAGAAAGCAAAAACTGCTTAACTTATTAAATAAATATTATTTTAGATTTTCTGTAAATACTATCGTCATGGTATTAAATAAAGTTAGAGTGCAGCATTTTTTACCTCTCGCTAAGAGAGGTATTGCATTCATGCTAAAAATCGCATATCCAGATTTTATTGAATAAGCACGTTTTAAGGTCCCTACAATCTGATTTTAACATTTTTACGACGATGTCTGGTTGTGTGTGTGTGTGTGTGTGTGTGTGTGTGTGTGTGTGTGTGTGTGTGTGCGTGTGTGTGTATTAAGCTTCTGTGAAGCTTTCTGAGGACAGGGTACACTTCATCAGAATATATAACCATATTTTTCGTCTGTGCTTGACATTTTTCGCTGATCTGAAACAACAAAGAAAATTTATAGCGCAAACACTGGAGCTGCTCATTTTTGCATTGACATAAATGTATCATTGAAGTAACCTCGTTCATCAATCAATGAAGCATCTTTTTTCTAAAAGGTTGAAATTCGTATAAAATTAGAGCTGCTTCCTTTTTACAACAGTGTCTTCTTATATGTTGAAAAAACAAAAGAATTTTTGTGGAAAAACTGCTCCTCTCTTAAGGTGACATAGCCATCACAGCTCAACAAGAAATGATACATATAATAATTTAGACCTAATTAAATGCTGTTTAATTGAAAATTATCTGTCATTTTTGTAGTTCATTTGTATCCATTATTATAATTAATTTTATAATGGCAGCAGATTCAACAAATACTGATTTTATTTATTGATGCAAGACCCATCAGAATGCATTCCTAGCATACAATTTAATTGCATAAAGATATCCTAATTACGCAAGACTAAATAGTAATTACGCGAAATGAAAAAAAAAATAGCGAAATTTGGAACATTTCAAAAAAATAATATAATACGTAACAATGACATATAAAAATGACATAATTTTCTTTTGTTTTAATAGTTGAATGTTTGCTAACTAAAAAATTAAAATACTAACTTTGAATTGATTTTTATCAATTTTTTCGCAATGTAAGGGTATGATATTATTATATTGTTGAATTCAGAAGAAAATTCACTATTTAATGAGTTAATAAAAAAAATATGATGCCATTTATAAAAATATAACATTGATCCACAAGTTGAGTACCAGTGGCTTTAAAATAATAATAGTTATGCCAAAATGTGTCCCCCTCTATGCTTTACAAATTATCTTAATCACTTTTTTGTGTAACTTATCATATTCACGAATATGTTCCATTATCTTGATACACCCTGTATATGGTGTTGACCGGGACACCGGAACATAGACCTTTAATATGTAATATATTTTTTTTATTATTCTACCCTTGGCAAGGTAGATATGGGGATCGTTCTAATAATCGTATATCGAGATTTTGGTAAATGATCACGTTTTAAGGTCCCTACAATCCAATTTTAACGTTTTTACGATTGTCTGTGTGTATGTGTGTGTGTGTATCCTCGTTACGCTCTATCGTTCAGAAAATTTTGAAACCTTGTATTTCTATCTTACTCTTTTATGGAAAGATGCCATTAGATTTTGGTATAAATCAGATAACCAGAAATAGCACGTTACTGGAAGCTCAAAATAGTTTTTCTTCGAAAAATACCTTCAAATATTATTTTTAGAGATTTGTTACTACAGGTTGGCCTTAATATTTTATGGATAAGTTTCTAAAATTATTTATAATTTTAATCCCGGAGCCTACGCTTTAAACACAGCTCCATGGTTACACAGTTCAGATCTCAAATGTATGTAACTCACAGATATGTCATTGTCAACAAACTAATCATTTCCAATAATAATAGTAATATTTTAAAAAGAAAATAGTAAATGGAACAATAGGTAAGATAATAAAAATATATAATATATATAATATGGGGTCTCGTGGCCGTGTGCCTGAGTGTCTCGTCGCGAATCTGGGGACCCGGGTTCGATCCCGACCGACGCCAAAAATTACATCGCATTTTAATGGCACAAAATTGACCCCTGTGGTGCACTATCCACGCCAGCTATGAGTGCCCGTGAGGTGACGCTTGGTAAACGCCCGCACGGTACAAATATTCCATCATTACCGATATCTGTGTACAAAGCAGATTGGCACACCCAGCAATGGGTAATATGCCGTGATGAAATATTTATTTATTTATATTTATTTAATATATATAATTACATCCGGTGGGCTGATTCTTTGTAGTCGATGTTATTGTCGCGTCGGAATGTTCCAGAAAGACATCGCGCTATATAAACCCGTCGCCAAAACACAGTCTGTTATATAGAAGCAATGAGCAATGAACAGTTGGTGATATAAATAAATAGTCTACGAGTTGTAAACATAAATAAATGTAGTAGTATTTAATAATATTCTTAGTCTTAAATTAGTCTTTATGATTATTTAATCATATTGTTAATTACTTTTATTATCTTTATCTTAATTATTTATCACTTAATAAACTTTTATTTTAATTAATAAAATTTCTCTTATTTTTTCACTTCACCCAAATAAATAAACGTTACTGTATGTTTTTCAGAAGTACTACTCGTACAATGATAAACTGTCCCATCCCCATAAAAATCACCACTTATATATCAAATGTAAAAAGCGTGTATAAATAAAAAATGTATTTCTAATCGCAAAAAGTGACACCTTACCTATATGAGATAATACTGTATCGAAGTAGAATACTCCAATAAAAGTTTAAAAACTTACATTACGCCCTCTTTATATTTATGAATTACTGTGGAACCCCAACCGAATAACCCAAAAATGGGCAATATAGGCTTTAAATTATCAAATATATTCGTAGAATGAACCATTGGTACCTTTTTGTTTATTATTAAAACCACAAATAATACCACCTGCAGTCATGCAAAGTAGTAATGGCAATATATGGAGTCAAATACCGGAAAAGTAATACTTATATATGTTCATCAACTACCACCCTTTTTATGTCATAAAAATGAATATTAAAAATAAGCACAGAAAGTTAACAAAATGACAAGAACCTTTTATCTACTTTGTTATTTTAAATAAGGTAAATAAAATGAATTTTATTACCTTTTACGAATAATAAATGAATGTGTTTTCATTGTACTTTATATAAATTACAAGTTTTATTTTATGAATTTAGTATTAATAAAAAAATAATAATTTTACCATTCAATAATATGAATCGTTATTTTTTAAAATCGTGCGGGATATACGTGTTCTCATACTCAAAATAAGAACATGAGATATATATTTAAAGTATGTCGAAAAACTGTATAATAGCAACTATTAAAGTTTAAAAAAATACATATTAGTTTTTAAAATATTCGAGGTTTAATATCATTTGCCCCACCTTTATTTCTACATCACACATCCATTCTACTCGTATCACAAATTCTCCCTACTTCAGTGTTGCCAGATTGAAGAATAAAAATATGTTACCAACCAATGAAAATTATCGTATTTTTAAAAAAACATACCGTAAATTTTTATTTAATTATGCATTAGTTATTTCAAATCAGCTAAATATTTATAGTATATGATTTTAAACTAGTTTTATTTATACTATCAATATAGAATTCTTATATTTATAAGTATTTTATAGACAGGTTTAGAAATAAATAATAACTTTATGTAATAAGCCCAATTTTGTAATCGAATTACTACACAAATAGTAACCATTAGAGTTACTGTTGCTATAAACAAGCCCTTTCATAGTTACTTGTCAGTATCTATTTAGTATTCCGTAATTCGAATGTCTTTATAAAAATTCTGTTGTGGTCAGTTTGATACCTTTCATCATTTAATTTTTATTATTATTTTTTTATATCTTTATTAACAAAATAATATTTACAATTGGCCCTGTTCAGGCCAACCAGCAAATTAGTTATTTTTATTTACATATCATTTGTGGGATAAGCTCCCAGTGGAGTTTCGTCTATAATTATTTATAATAAAGATTTATTTTGTTTTTTAATGTTACGTAAATTTGAGATCTAAAGGTTTAGTTCTCTTGAGTCTTCGAGGTCTTCTTCGTTGTTTAGTAGGTTGAGCGCTAGCTCGTTTGGGTGGTCATACAGTTTGTTTTCGTAATTTATGGCGTGATTTCGAATTTCTTCATAGACGTAGGGGATCTTGAAGTCTTTGTGGAGGGTGTAGTTATTGACGTACCAGGGAGGTTTTATGATCATTCTCAGTGTTTTGTTTTGGAATCTTTGAATAATACTGTTATTGGATGTTTTAGCGCAACCCCACAATTGTATTCCGTAGGTCCAGATGGGGACTATGACAGCTTTGTATAGTAGTAATTTGTTTTCTAGTGAGAATTGTGACTTGTGACCCAAGAGCCAATACATTTTTTTAACTTTCATGTTTAAGTGCTTTCTTTTAGCTTTTATGTGTTCTTGCCATGTCATTATTTTGCCAAGGTGCATACCTAGATATGTTAGTTTTTCTTTTGTTTCTAGTTCTTTGTTGTTGACTCGTGGGCAAGTTACTTTTTTGTTGGTGAATACTACGTGCGTTGAGTTGTTTTCATTGATTTTTATACGCCATTTTGAGGCCCATTTTTATATTTCATCTAGAGATTTTTCTAGTATTTTGGATGCTTCTATAGGGTCATCGTGTGTTGCAATTATCGATGTATCGTTCGCGTAGGTAGAAGTTGTGACGTTTTCAGTGCAGGGTAGATCGGCTGTGAAAATCTGGTATAAAACAGGACCTAGAACGCTTCCTTGCGGTACACCGGCGTTGATTTTGTAGATCTGAGATGAGGAGCCTTGCTGATTTACTTCGAAGTATCGGTCATTTAAGTACGATTTAAGTAGTATATAATATTGGTTTGATAAGTTGTTTTTAATTTTGTACAATAATCCAGTGTGCCACACTCGATTGAACGCCTGACATATCGATAAATGCTGCAGAACTTATTTTCCCTAGTTGTAGTCACTTTTCTATTTCGTCTACTATTCTGTGGACCTGTTGGATGGTAGAGTGTTGCTCCCTGAATCCAAACTGATGTGTTGGGATTAGGTTTTCTTCTTCAAAAGTTTCGATAGAAATGGGAGCAGAGATATAGGTCTATATGATGAGGCTTGGTGAGTTAGTTTTTCCGGTTTGTGGATAATTATTATCTGAGCAAATTTTCATTGTACTGGGAAATATAACGTTCTCAGTATTGCGTTATAGATTCCAGTCACTAGCACGATGGTTTTCCTTGCGAGAGATTTTAATATTGTTGAGTTTATGAGGTCGTATCCTCGAGATATGTTTTTGTTTAAATAGTTGATTTCTTTTTTGATTTCTTTGGGGGTGATATGTCTGATAGGTAGGGAAAATTGCAGTGGGAATGTTAGATTTTCTTCAATGTTACTTTGCTCTTTAGATGGCGTAGATGAAAAGTTCGAAAACATTAGAAAGGTATTTTGCGAATACCTCGGCCTTCTCCTTGTTCTCTCTAGCCCTAGGTCCGTCTTCTTCTGTAATTGGAGGGTTATTAACTCTTGGTCTTTTTAGCTTTCTCGTCGCTTTCCATAGGGAATGATCGTTCTCTGGGAGCGCGGAGAGATTACATAAGTAATCTTGCAAGGTGTCATTTTTATTTTTGTATTAGCTTTGTAATTTCTTTCGAGAAGTGCGTAATCATTTTTGTTTTCAGAGTTAGGAGTAGAGTGCCATGCTGCGTTTTGTATTAGTGTTGTTAGATGCTCAACGGCTTCGTCAATATCGTCTGGTGTCATTACAGGAATTTGGAGATTAGTATTTTCTTGTAGATATTTTTGAAACAAGGTCCATTTCGTTTTCTTGTTGCATAATTTAGGATTTTTTACCTTCATTATGATAGTAGAACTCAAGGTGAGTATTACCGGGGAATGATCCCAAATTAGATCATAGCTTCGCTCGATATTTGTATAGTTTTGAGACATGTTTTCAGTGGGCCAGTATGTAGGTTTTCCAGTTATGATATGGGTGTATCCTTTAGCAAATAGATTAGTATTGCTGTACCACCGTGCGCCGTTCCGTCGGGATGATTCGTATTATGTTTTGTAGTTTCGGATACTGAAATAGTTTCTCTCTGTGTAATGAGTTTCACTTACGAGTAATATGTCAATTTCTTCTTGTATGAGAAATATTTCCACTTCATTTCGGCGTTGTGCCAGTCCGTTGGCATTCCGGAATACAATTTTGGTTGCGCTAGGCAATAGTTTTATTAACTATTGTCGTGAGGAGATTTATTACCATCGTGTTTTGTTACATAAGCTGATTAAACATTGATTCGAATTTATTTGAAAATGTTACCATGTAGTTATTGTTCTCTTTTTGGCTCTGTTGTTCTGTTGCTTCTTGAGTGGTACTGTTATGAGAAGTTGCTTCTGCGAAGCTTACATTTTGTCTTGTCTGGTAGGATTCGTAATTTCTTAGTTTTGTTTGGCTTTGAGGTGGCTTGTTTCTTATTTTTTGCAGTTCCCGGTAGACGCTGCAACCTTTATAGTTCGCCGGATGGGGACCGGAGCAGTGGATGCAAGTAGTGAGTAATACCCGAAGTCCCGCAGCGGAATGCAGACTAATTAAGATCTAATTAAGATAATGATTATTGATGTCATGATACGAAAATTGATTTTTGATGGTATTGTAACGGTTCTTAGGAAATAAACACTGTTTATTTATTAAAATTAATATTTTAATGGCAAAAAAGTACATATAATTATTATTATTTTACTGTCACTAAAAATGTTATCTGTCACTATCCTATATTTTTATCCTGTCTAGTGATCTGTGGCCAAATTGAACATTCGCAGTGAGCCGACGCAAAGGCAGTTATGTACCGAGAACATTCGTAGGTAGTCGCACATAAAGGCAATTATGTTCCGGAAAGGTTTCGTTACACTGCCCCCTCCCTAAAATCGTTTCGTCCCGAAACGTGTCCTGGGTATTCTTTCCTGCGTGACGAAACTTGCAGTGTTCTACCCTGAGACAACCAGTTGTGCGGTAAAAGAAACAGGCTACAGTTTTTACTGCATCGCTCTTTTTGGGATTAAATCTAATTTCTTCTTGGCCATTCTCTCCGAAATATGGAGCTAGTCGATTGACGTAGACAATTCTTGGTTTTCCGTTTGGACATCTCTTTATCCGATAGATGACAATCCTTTTCACAATTTCATAAGGGCCCTCCCACTGTTTTTGTAATTTATTTATTTATTTATTTATTTATTTATTAGCATTATTCAACAGGATACATCCCAGTAACAGAATAATATAATATAATACAAAGGGAGAATGAGTAAACAATATTAAGATATACCAAATTAAATTTACATACAAAAACATACTTACATAAGACAGAGAATAAAGTGAGTATATATATATATATATATATATATATATATATATATATATATATATATATATATATATATATATATATATATATATACCGTGTGTCCCAAGCAAATCTTGACATAGGCGTTTAATATGGGAGAACAGTTTTTTCCAAATAAAAAGTGTCCGGCAGAAAATTAAGCCATGCTATTGAACATGATAATAGACATTACCTCCTGTACGTTATTTAATACTAATTACTGTATAACTCTAATTTTGTATATATATATATATATATATATATATATATATATATATATATATATATATATATATATATATATATATATATACAAAATTAGAGTATAATAAATCAAACTACATATATAATTCGAACACTTTCCTTCTGAACACAGATAAATTATCAGAGAGATCCAAATATAATGAGCAAATATTGAAATTTCTACACATTGCATTCATAGGAGAATTTAAATAATGGTTTGTCCTTGAAAAATCACAAAGAAAAGAAAAGTAATAGCGTTTCTAGTATTACATGGACGTACATGAAAATTTAGATGCACCAATAATTCAGGTGAATCTATAAAACCATTTACAATTTTTTAAACGAATAAAACTTGCTGTTTGAAACGGCGAGCTGACAAACTTTCTAAATTGAATTGTTGCAATAAGCAATAATAATCAATATCAGGCCAGGAATTATAAATACGAAAATAGCAGTATTTACAAAATTTTCTTTGAATACTTTCTAAAGCAGCGATTTGATTGTTGTAAAATAGATCCCAGAGTACACAACCGTACTCAAGTTTATGTCTAATTACAGTGAAAAAGATATTCACTAAGCACCATTTATTATTGAAATCGCGAGTTACACGAAATAGAAAACCCAGTTTCTTGTAGGCGCCACTTATTAATTTTTCTATGTGCGGTAGAAATGTAACTTTCATGTCAAATAAAATACCCAGGTCAACTTTAGAGTTGACTCTAACCAAACTTGAAACATCCATTGTATAGTTGTAATAAATCGTTTCAACCTTTCTTGAATAACAGGATATGACATTTATCCAAATTAAAATATAGTTTATTGCGCAACGACCATTGATATACGCTATCTAAATCTATTTGTAGCTCCCGGAAACTACATAAATCTGAAATAGTATGAAATAGCTTAAAGTCGTCTGCATATATAAGGCATTTAGAAAAATGAATGATATCAACAATGTCGTTTATAAACAGTATAAACAATAAGGGGCCAAGGACGGACCCCTGAGGAACACCGGAAGGTACTAAATAGTCATGTGACTTGAATCCTTCAATAAAAACGTATTGTATTCTATCTCGCAGGTAAGATGAAATAAAGTTTACCATATACTGTGAGAAACTTATTTTCCCAAGTTTGGAGATTAATATTTCATGTGACACAGTGTCGAATGCTTTAGAGAAATCCGTATAAATACAGTCGACCTGAGCCTTATTCTCTAAAGCATTTGACACAAATTGTGTAAATAATAATAAGTTTGTTGTAGTTGAACGACCACTAACGAATCCATGTTGAAAATTACTAATGTAATGTCTCGTTTGAATTTGAATATATTTGAATAAATTGTTTCAAATATTTTAGAAAAAGCACTTAAACACGAGATTGGTCTGTAGTTGCTCACTTGAGAGCGGTCACCTAATTTGAACAATGGACAAACTTTAGCTGTCTTCCAAAATGACGGAAATGATTGAAGTTTTAACGATAAATTAAATATGTGATGAAGTGGTAATATAAATGTTTCAGAGCAGCCCTTAACAATAAATATAGGAACATTATCTGTACCAGTAGATTTAGAATTGTTTTGCGACTTGATTGCTTTCGAGATATCAAGAGTAGAAATGTTATTAATATTTACAAATATATTATTAAATTTTCATCAGAATCATCATCAGAATTAGAAACATCAGTATCGTCGTCTATCCTAAATACACTCTGGAAAAACTGTTTAAAACTGTTTGCAATTTGTTTACCACCAACTAATTCTTCATTATTAATATTATACATAGTTGTAGGAATTCCAGAATGCTGTTGTTTACTTTTGACAAAAGACCAGAAATTATTCTGACACGACTGATTAGCAATATTTTCTTGCATATCATTGATATATGAGTAATATAAATTTGAAGATAAATTTTTACATTTAGTACGATATTCTTTGAATTTAATTAAATGAAAGTTCTGACCAAATTCCCTGTAAAGTTTTCTATGGTGCTCCTTCTTTTTAATTAAAGTTATGAGTTCTTTATTAAACTATGTAGGGTATTTACTCTTACGTCTTTGTACTTTAGGTATACACGCGTCAAAAATATTGTAAATGATTTTATAGAATATTTCGACAGCCATATCAACATAATCACAATTTATAACTTGAGTCCAATCAACAGTACTTAGCAAATCATATAATAGTACATAATTACCTTTGCTGAATTGATAATAGGTATCTGATACAAGATTTAAGTTTGCCATTTAGGGAAAATGAGAATTCACAAAGCAATGCCGGGTGATGATTGTCTTCAGAAAGTAATGGATCTATGCAGTGTTGTACAGTACAATGAAAATTACTCACTACTACGTCAAGCAGTCTACCATTGATATTATGGATATAATCATACTGACTCATATTAAATAAATTGACAAAGTTTGCAAAATTATTCACAATGGGGTCTGAAATTGATTGATTATCATAGTATTTATTTAAATTTGTTATGTTGAAATCACCTATAACAATAATTTTTGAGTTGTACAAAAATGGTAAGGAGTTTATTGTTTGAAAAACATGATCATATGTGCCAATGCTAGCTGTTGGAGGAATATATATGGCAGTTAAATACAAAGAAGTAGCATTAATAATATTTTTGAGGCAAAGTAACTCTACATCTAATGACCTGCACGATATATTGTAAATTGATGGATTGTACTCAGCTTTGGCTGCAATTAGAACTCCGCCGCCTCTGCTTTTGCCGGTTGTAGTTGGATCTCTGTCACGACGAAACGTCAGGTAGCGACGATCGAACAGTTCAGCATCACACACATTGTCCGTAAGCCAGGACTCGGTGAAGACGAGGAAATCGAACGATGTAGTAGAAACACTCAAATTAAGTTGTGAGAGTTTTGTATTGAGCCTGCGTACGTTTTGGTAGTATACGGACATTGCACAGATGATTTTAGGCATATTTAGTTTTTTGATTTAACAATTCGAGGAACGCCATTTACGTACTTAATTATTAAGTCATTGTTACCCTCAGCTTTAAGTTTATTTAACTCATCCCGCAATGATGAGTAATGCTCACGTTGTTTAAGGGTTTTATCACCGCTAAATATTATTTTGTTATATTCAAGACTTTTTTTGAGGTTTATAGCATTTTTAAATAAAGATTTAACTGTATTAATGCTATTTAATGTCAGTTTTACTGGTCTTGGTTTCGATGTGTTCTCTTTATTTTTCCCTACACGGAAAAAATTGTATTCGCTTTGTTTGATATTTGGGAGAACAGCCGACATAATTTCTTTAATAGTAGTAGCATCAGAAGTATTCGGATTGCTGGTAACTTCAGGTAGACCATATATGAGAACATTATTTTCACGTTTCTTGCGATCATTGATTTCAGCAATGATTTCTTCAAGTTCCACACATTTTTGAAGCTTGGACGGCTCTTTAGCTAATATTTGCTCTTTCATATTAATAATTTCAGCCTGCATAGTTGTAATCATGCTTTTGAGCTCAGTAATAGCATCGATCAAGATTTTCGAAGTGTCAGCGGTTAAAATCGGTAAATTATTACATTTATTGCAAAACAGTTTCTTGGAACGTAAGGGACGTGTATCACTTTGAACAAAATTGAGACATCTAGCATGGAAATCAAGATTGCAATTTGAGCACCTGAGGGAAGTAGTGACAACACAAGTGGAATTGCATTCTCCACACAGATTTGACATTATCTGGCTAGATGTTTAACGCGATGGTAGGACTATAAAATTCTGTGACTGACCAACCGACTTGCAAATCGCCGATTAATTAGTTAAACACTGTTTATTTATTAAAATTAATAATTTAATGGCAAAAAAGTACATATAATTACTGTCACTAAAAATGTTATCTGTCACTATCCTATATTTTTATCCTCTCTAGTGATCTGTGGCCAAATTGAACATTCGCAGTGAGCCGACGCAAAGGCAGTTATGTACCGAGAACATTCGTAGGTAGCCGCACATAAAGGCAATTATGTTCCGGAAAGGTTTCGTTACACTGCCCCCTCCCTAAAATCGTTTCGTCCCGAAACGTGTCCTGGGTATTCTTTCCTGCGTGACGAAACTTGCAGTGTTCTACCCTGAGACAACCAGTTGTGCGGTAAAAGAAACAGTCTACAGTTTTTACTGCATCGCTCTTTTTGGATTAAATCTAATTTCTTCTTGGCCATTCTCTCCGAAATATGGAGCTAGTCGATTGACGTAGACAATTCTTGGTTTTCCGTTTGGACATCTCTTTATCCGATAGATGACAATCCTTTTCACAATTTCATAAGGGCCCTCCCACTGTTTTTGTAATTTATTTATTTATTTATTTATTAGCATTATTCAACAGGATACATCCCAGTAACAGAATAATATAATATAATACAAAGGGAGAATGAGTAAACAATATTAAGATATACCAAATTAAATTTACATACAAAAACATACTTACATAAGACAGAGAATAAAGTGAGTATATATATATATATATATATATATATATATATATATATATATATATATATATATATATATATATATATAGATACAAAAATAGAGTATAATAAATCAAACTCCATATATAATTCGAACACTTTCCTTCTGAACACAGATAAATTATCAGAGAGATCCAAATATAATGAGCAAATATTGAAATTTCTACACATTGCATTCATAGGAGAATTTAAATAATGGTTTGTCCTTGAAAAATCACAAAGAAAAGAAAAATAATAGCGTTTCTAGTATTACATGGACGTACATGAAAATTTAGATGCACCAATAATTCAGGTGAATCTATAAAACCATTTACAATTTTTTAAACGAATAAAACTTGCTGTTTGAAACGGCGAGCTGACAAACTTTCTAAATTGAATTGTTGCAATAAGCAATAATAATCAATATCAGGCCAGAAATTATAAATACGAAAATAGCAGTATTTACAAAAATTTCTTTGAATACTTTCTAAAGCAGCGATTTGATTGTTGTAAAATGGATTCCAGAGTACACAACCGTACTCAAGTTTATGTCTAATTAGAGTGAAAAAGATATTCACTAAGCACCATTTATTATTGAAATCGCGAGTTACACGAAATAGAAAACCCAGTTTCTTGTAGGCGCCACATTAATTTTTCTATGTGCGGTAGAAATGTAACTTTCATGTCAAATAAAATACCCAGGTCAACTTTAGAGTTGACTCTAACCAAACTTGAAACATCCATTGTATAGTTGTAATAAATCGTTTCAACCTTTCTTGAATAACAGGATATGACATTTATCCAAATTAAAATATAGTTTATTGCGCAACGACCGTTGATATACGCTATCTAAATCTATTTGTAGCTCCCGGAAACTACATAAATCTGAAATAGTATGAAATAGCTTAAAGTCGTCTGCATATATAAGGCATTTAGAAAAATGAATGATATCAACAATGTCGTTTATAAACAGTATAAACAATAAGGGGCCAAGGACGGACCCCTGAGAAACACCGGAAGGTACTAAATAGTCATGTGACTTGAATCCTTCAATAAAAACGTATTGTATTCTATCTCACAGGTAAGATGAAATAAAGTTTACCATATACTGTGAGAAACTTATTTTCCCAAGTTTGGAGATTAATATTTCATGTGACACAGTGTCGAATGCTTTAGAGAAATCCGTATAAATACAGTCGACCTGAGCCTTATTCTCTAAAGCATTTGACACAAATTGTGTAAATAATAATAAGTTTGTTGTAGTTGAACGACCACTAACGAATCCATGTTGAAAATTACTAATGTAATGTCTCGTTTGAATTTGAATATATTTGAATAAAATTGTTTCAAATATTTTAAAAAAAGCACTTAAACACGAGATTGGTCTGTAGTTGCTCACTTGAGAGCGGTCACCTAATTTGAACAATGGACAAACTTTAGCTGTCTTCCAAAATGACGGAAATGATTGAAGTTTTAACGATAAATTAAATATGTGATGAAGTGGTAATATAAATGTTTCAGAGCAGCCCTTAACAATAAATATAGGAACATTATCTGTACCAGTAGATTTAGAATTGTTTTGCGACTTGATTGCTTTCGAGATATCAAGAGTAGAAATGTTATTAATATTTACAAATATATTATTAAATTTTCATCAGAATCATCATCAGAATTAGAAACATCAGTATCGTCGTCTATCCTAAATACACTCTGGAAAAACTGTTTAAAACTGTTTGCAATTTGTTTACCACCAACTAATTCTTCATTATTAATATTATACATAGTTGTAGGAATTCCAGAATGCTGTTGTTTACTTTTGACAAAAGACCAGAAATTATTCTGACACGACTGATTAGCAATATTTTCTTGCATATCATTGATATATGAGTAATATAAATTTGAAGATAATTTTTTACATTTAGTACGATATTCTTTGAATTTAATTAAATGAAAGTTCTGACCAAATTCCCTGTAAAGTTTTCTATGGTGCTCCTTCTTTTTAATTAAAGTTATGAGTTCTTTATTAAACTATGTAGGGTATTTACTCTTACGTCTTTGTACTTTAGGTATACACGCGTCAAAAATATTGTAAATAATTTTATAGAATATTTCGACAGCCATATCAACATAATCACAATTTATAACTTGAGTCCAATCAACAGTACTTAGCAAATCATATAATATTACATAATTACCTTTGCTGAATTGATAATAGGTATCTGTGTTGGTACAAGATTTAAGTTTGCCATTTAGGGAAAATGAGAATTCACAAAGCAATGCCGGGTGATGATTGTCTTCAGAAAGTAATGGATCTATGCAGTGTTGTACAGTACAATGAAAATTACTCACTACTACGTCAAGCAGTCTACCATTGATATTATGGATATAATCATACTGACTCATATTAAATAAATTGACAAAGTTTGCAAAATTATTCACAATGGGGTCTGAAATTGATTGATTATCATAGTATTTATTTAAATTTGTTATGTTGAAATCATCTATAACAATAATTTTTGAGTTGTACAAAAATGGTAAGGAGTTTATTGTTTGAAAAACATGATCATATGTGCCAATGCTAGCTGTTGGAGGAATATATATGGCAATTAAATACAAAGAAGTAGCATTAATAATACATTTGAGGCAAAGTAACTCTACGTCTAATGACCTGCACGATATATTGTAAATTGATGGATTGTACTCAGCTTTGGCTGCAATTAGAACTCCGCCGCCTCTGCTTTTGCCGGTTGTAGTTGGATCTCTGTCACGACGAAACGTCAGGTAGCGACGATCGAACAGTTCAGCATCACACACATTGTCCGTAAGCCAGGACTCGGTGAAGACGAGGAAATCGAACGATGTAGTAGAAACACTCAAATTAAGTTGTGAGAGTTTTGTATTGAGCCTGCGTACGTTTTGGTAGTATACGGACACTGCACAGATGATTTTAGGCATATTTAGTTTTTTGATTTAACAATTCGAGGAACGCCATTTACGTACTTAATTATTAGGTCATTGTTACCCTCAGCTTTAAGTTTATTTAACTCATCCCGAAATGATGAGTAATGCTCACGTTGTTTAAGGGTTTTATCACCGCTAAATATTATTTTGTTATATTCAAGACTTTTTTTGAGGTTTATAGCATTTTTAAATAAAGATTTAACTGTATTAATGCTATTGAATGTCAGTTTTACTGGTCTTGGTTTCGATGTATTCTCTTTATTTTTCCCTACACGGAAAAAATTGTATTCGCTTTGTTTGATATTTGGGAGAACAGCCGACATAATTTCTTTAATAGCAGTAGCATCAGAAGTATTCGGATTGCTGGTAACTTCAGGTAGACCATATATGAGAACATTATTTTCACGTTTCTTGCGATCATTGATTTCAGCAATGATTTCTTCAAGTTCCACACATTTTTGAAGCTTGGACGGCTCTTTAGCTAATATTTGCTCTTTCATATTAATAATTTCAGCCTGCATAGTTGTAATCATGCTTTTGAGCTCAGTAATAGCATCGATCAAGATTTTCGAAGTGTCAGCGGTTAAAATCGGTAAATTATTACATTTATTGCAAAACAGTTTCTTGGAACGTAAGGGACGTGTATCACTTTGAACAAAATTGAGACATCTAGCATGGAAATCAAGATTGCAATTTGAGCACCTGAGGGAAGTAGTGACAACACAAGTGGAATTGCATTCTCCACACAGATTTGACATTATCTGGCTAGAGGTTTAACGCGATGGTAGGACTATAAAATTCTGTGACTGACCAACCGACTTGCAAATCGCCGATTAATTAGTTAGAATACACTAGCACATGTATTTAAAACGAAATATATGATACAAATAGGCTTGTATCACGAATACTGTAGCAATTAATATTAAAGCACTATTGAATTCTTATTCTGCACTAAATTATTCACAATTTGGTTATAAATTTAACAAATGATCTTGATTAAAACTTAAACTTTAAGCGAGTATCCTCGACGTCTCTTGAGGTTATGTAGCCACACTAAATCTCCGGACTGATAACCACCAGCTTCGGCTCGGACATCATATTGGACTTTCATTCGGTCGCTCGCGCTCTGGATGTTCGTGCGCACCCTATTGTGGATGTCCTCCATTCTTCGGCGTAGGTCACTAACGTAGTCCTCTCCAGCCAATTCTTCGCCCAGTTTGGAACCGAAATTTAAGTCGCAACGTAATCGTAATTCACGACCAAATATAATTTTCCCTGGAGATTGACCTGTAGTCTCGTGGACTAATGCTCGATATACCAGTAGAAACAGATGTAGATATTTATCCCAGTCTCGTTAATGGTCAGAGACTACTTTGGACAAATATTTGTTGATGGTTCTATTCATCCGTTCTACCATGCCATCTAACTGCGGATGTAAAGCAGTCGTCCTTGTCTTCCGAATGCCCAGTAGCTGGCATATATTTTAGAAAATATTTGATTCGAAATTTCTTCCTTGGTCTGAATGTAGCTCCATTGGTGTTCCAAAGTGACTAATCCATTGTTTGATGATTTCTTCAGCAATGGTAGAGGCTTCTTGATTTGGTAGTGCGTAGGCCTCTACCCATTTGCTGAAGTAGTCTATGGCAACGATGAAGTATTTGTTGCCATCTTTGGTTTGTGGAAACGGACCAGCGACATCCACGGCAATTCTTTCAAATGTGCTTCCTACATTGTATTGACGCATAGGTCCTTTGCGTCTTTTATGCGGCCCATTGCTACTTGCACATGTGGAACACTTCGTGCACCAATCCCTGACGTCATCCTTGTAATTGACCCAGTAAAATCGTTGGCGAACTTTTTCCATCGTCTTCATGACCTCGAAATGTCCTCCACCAGTTCCATCATGAAGATGTCGTAGAACCTCGGAAACTCTCTTCTTCGGTACTAGTAGCTGCTCTTTCCGCAGCGTACCATCGTCATTCTCCAGGACACGTCTTAAAAGGCCATCTTCGATTATTAACGAACCCCATTGTGCCCAGTACGATTTTACAGTTGGTAAAAGTGGGGCCACTTCTTCCCAGATTGGTCGTTTAGATTCATTCTTCCACTTACGGACGATCTTTAGATATGGATCGTCCCCTTGATCTTCTGCTAATTTCTCTGGCTGTCAATCATCGTCTTTTACGGTAGTTCGGCTGACTGTGGCATGTTTCTCTTCTGTACAACTGCATTGCTTGCAGTCTGTTGGACATGGTCTTCGGGATAGTGCATCGGCATTCCCATGACTCTTTCCGGCCTGGTGTTCAGTTTCAAAGTCATACTCTTGGAGCCTTTCAATCCATCTTGCAACTTGGCCTTCTGGGTTCTTAAATTGTAAAAGCCATTTTAGCGCTACATGATCTGTGAGTAGAAGAAATCTTCTGCCATACAGATATTTATAAAAGTGCTCGGCGGATTTTACGACTGCTAACAATTCCATTCTTGTCACGCAATAGTTGCGTTCTGGTTTTGATAGGGTTTTGCTGAAGTATCCGATGACATTTTCGTGGCCATTTTGAATCTGTAACAGGACACCGCCGATTCCATGATTGCTAGCATCTGCATCCAGCACAAATTTTTCTTGTAGGAGAGGATAACTCAGTACTGGAGCACTAATTAGAGCTAACTTCAGTTTTTCAAATGCCAACTGACAGTCCTCTTCCCAAACAAATTTTCGGCCGTCCTCCGTAAGACGGGTTAGTGGTTCAGCAATACTGGCAAACCCAGGAACGTAGCGTCGGTAATATGAACACAAGCCAGGAAACTCCGTATTTGGTGTTTATCTGTTGGTATTGGCCAATCCTTGACGGCTGCAATCTTTTCAGAATCTACGGTCAGTCCTTCCCCAGACACTTATGTCCTAAGTAATGTACTTCCTTCTTCAGTAGATGTCATTTCTTCGGACTCAATTTAAGATTAGTTGAACGTAATCTTTCGAATACCTCTTCCAAGTTCTCCATGTGGTCCTCAAAAGTTTTTCCCACCACAATAATGTCATCGAGGTATACTAGACACGTTTTTCATGATAACTCTTTCAATACGTTATCCATGAGTCTTTCGAAAGTGGCAGGTGCATTACACAGTCCGAAGGGCATTACTTTGAACTGCCATATTCCAGATCCGATGGTAAAAGCCGTCTTCTCTCGATCTTCTGGTGTGAGACCGACTTGCCAGTAGCCACTTTTTAAGTCCAAGGTAGAGAATACTGTCGACCCAGCCAAAGTGTGCAAAGTGTCGTCTATCCTTGGTAGTGGACAGCTGTCTTTTTTGGTGACGTCATTCAGTCGGCGGTAATTACACAAAATCGGGTGGAGCCATCCTTCATCTTTACCAAAACAATAGGCGAAGCCCATGGGCTATTTGATGGTTCAATCACGCCGTCTTTCTTCGCCTCCTTTCGTTTTGCTAATGGAAGCCTTCTAGGTGTTTGGCGAATAGGTGTTGTATCGCCGGTGTTTATTTTGTTTTGCACCAAGTTCGTCCTTCCCTTGAGTCCACCTTTCACTTCAAACACGTAATTGTATTGTCTAAGGAATTGATTTAAACGGTTTCTTTGATGATTTGTCAAATCCGATCTGGTCGTCACTAGTTGGTCGATTAATTCTTGGGGAGCGTCCTTGTTATTAGTGAACTTCGTAGCATTCATCTGACAAACGACTGAAAAGACGCAGGAACTGTTTCCGAAAACCGTACCTTTCCGAGTAACTGGATAATAATTTACATTCATCATTCGCACTACAATATTGTTTCAGAAACAATGTTCACTTGAATTAAAAAATGACAATTTATCGTTTACAAAACAATAATTGTTTCGTATACAATATTTTTCTCAATACAAGTGCCACGAGAATCAGGTTGTTTATGTGATAAATATTTCTTATTTAACCTATATGTTACAAAGCAACATAATATAAATGAAGTTAGCTGCTCTATAAAATGACATTTCGAAGTTAAGAAATTAAATTTAAGTGACCACCATCAGAATTCGTTAAATTATTTAAGAATCTCTTTGACATCTCGTTAAGCTTAAATTCCATAATTCTTAAAGAGAAGACCATAATCGTGGCATTAGTGTTTAAGTATAATAATATTTTTTGTCTTAAATAGTATTTAATATTTGTTTAGTTTAGTCTACGTTATTTTTATTATCCTTTAATAATTTATTTGATTATTACACTTTACCCAAATAAATAAACGTTACAATAATAAGAACTAATTTTTCTTTTTGATTCTGAATCAGCATATCGCATGAATGCAAGCCCGGAAACATAAACTATAAAACTTGCGTAAATGGTATGGAATTTTTACAAATTTCTCTCGACTAGTTTAAAAATATATATTTTAGGGCCGGTATTTCCAATTCTATATAAATTGTGCAATAATAAACCATAGAATAAATTTACTTTTAGAATAAATTTCGGGTTAAGTTAAAATATGTATTTCCAAAGGTTTTTTTTCCATGGATTGTTATTCCAAAGTTAAAATGTTATGTGGCTAACACATAACGTAAATGAAGCGTCTAGTTACAAAACCCGGCAAATCCACTTAGGTCAAGTTATGGGAAATCTCAAAAAACTGTCGCAATATGTTCTAAATAGATAATTAGGTAAAAACTTTAATGAACATATGATGATAAAGAAATGGAATCTAATTTTTTAAATAAAAAAAACTCATTAAGAATGTCAAAATTTGAATTTAACACGTTGACTGCCGCGAAGTGTGCGCAGTGTGTCTCACAAAAATATCGCATTTTGTTCCGAGGTGCAAATGTTGTGCCACATTCACTGCTATGATTTTATGCATTGTGGTTTCACAGCTGTACCACGAATTGTGTATTCGTATACGGGAATCAATTTGTTGCGATACCGTTGGCCGGACAGTGCAAGAACCCCCCGAAAAAAAAATTTGGTTTCTTTTTTAAACAAATACTACGCATTTTTTCTACTTGTCGCATATAAGGTGTATAAATGCAATACAATGGATTCAAAAATATGAGTTTATTGAAACAAAAATATAAATTCTAGGTAAATAAAAATGATATAAGAAAACAATACAATTTGTTGCTCTGTGTACACATAAAAAACAGTTTACGCAATACGGCTTTTTTGCAAACACTGCACGACCACGACGTTCTTTTGGAGTTTTGTTTTGGGCAACTTTGCGCCCGAATTCGTCAGCACATCTTTCATAGCACACGGTGCATCGGAGCCGCTTGTCTGTATTTTCCAACTTGTGGTTGATATGTGGTGGATTGTCAGGATTCGCAGGAGTTTTGGGGATTTGCTGCCGAAGTATGTGTTCTAAAACTTCTTGTTTTTACTTTGTAATTGAGATTTTATTTTTTGTCAATTTGGTGTGGACAACAAAAGCATTGATCAAAGTAGTACCTAGGATTAGTTCCACAGATAGTTTCCTATATCATTTTATGCCTCGCCTGAGGGGCGAATTGTAGGCCTTCTTTTGGGAGATCTATGTAAGTTTTTGAGTCGTTATAATCAACAATTAGCTGGGGATTTTGTCTTTAGCATTTCTCTCATTGTGGTCTGCAATTATTGTAGTTCGTCCATATTTACACTGGGTATTCTACCTTCTTTTCTTACTTGCTGGTTTTCTGGGCTCCTAAGTACCTTCTTGCTTCTTCTAAACGGTGAGTATTCTTCCTCAGTGCTGTTGTTTAGTTCTCTACCTCTTTTCGCACTCATATGTCACTTTTGTATTCCTCGTTTTTTATTTATTGTTTTTAGTTTTAATACAGTTGGCAACACTTGTTAGTTCGCTCAAGTGTGCGTACGCGTTGCCTCTCCGGCTGTCAGCGCTAGTGTTTCATCAAGACAAGAAATCTTGTCTTGATTATCATTTCTTGTCTTGTGTTGATTTTCAAGACAAGAAAATAAAAATTTCTTGTCTTGCTCATTTCTTGGCGATTTACTTGGTGACAAATTAACTACGTGAATTTAGAAAATCTTGAAATTTTTAATGAAAAATTCTGACATTTGACATCTATGTACATAATTACTAATTCTGAAATGGGCCCCCACATCTGCTTGTTAAGGCCAACAATGTAACATGACTGTTCGTGCCCTATACTTATGTAACCAAAAAAAAGGAAGTGGCGAGAGGTATTGTGCTGGCCACAACAGATTTTTAGAATATAGTTGATTTGCTTTTTGTTTGAGACGATAAATTTATTTAAACTTCTTTCGTCTTCATGCTGTTTAAAAAAATATATATTTGCCATTTTTGCCAGGACTGATATATGTATTCTGAAATCATATTAAATATAACTTTTGTTGATCCATATCTATTTGTAACTATGTGTACCAGAATATAATACTAGTTGCTTTACTATCATAAATACATAATATATTAATAGTCAATATTGATCAATAAAACATTTGATTTCTAAACAATAATTTCGAATATTGTTTATATATAAAATAATAATACATACTTAGGAATGCGAGAATTATCCGTAAATATTAATTATATTTGAATTTAAAATTTGTCATACGTCATCTAATAAGAAGAACGCTGTATTCTGTAAATTACGTAAAATACATTTTGTGTTAAATTTCAAATTTATTGATGCGCGGCAACTTTATGGCTTAGATTTGTACACATTGACAAATGTACAAGGCAACATAAATTCAGGGGACGGATTTATACTTTCGAAGTAAAATACATGGAGAGAAAGGTACAGGACAATATAACTTCATGGAGTACATTTGCACGTTAGGAAAAAAATACAAGGAGATAAATATACACAACAATATAACTTCAAAGGACAGATTGGTACGTTAGGAAAATATATACGGCTGGAAATGTACTGAGTGGTATAAATGTGCATTTCGAAATTAGTGTGCATTCCAGTTCTGTGTAAAAAGATATATTTATTTCTTAATAACTATACGAGCAATAAGTTTCTATAAGTTTATTTTTCGTGTCCTATAATATAAATGCTATTCTAGTGTCAACAAGAATAGCACCAATACTCTTTGTTATAATAATTACCTACATTTGTTCATATTTGATTACGTTTCGTTTTATAAAAAAAATCTTTAGGTATCTTATAATAATTATATTGATAAAAACAAAGGCCCATATTCCGAGCGCACTTTTATAATAAAAGCGCTTTTATGGAGCACACTCATCATAAGAATATAATGTAAAAGCGCTTTTATTATAGAAGTGCGCTCGGAATATGGGCCAAAATGTATCTTCTTGATATTATGTATAAAGTTATAATCTAGCACAGTAATTGTTAATTAAATTATTTCGAACTTGAAAACCTAGACCTGTCTGCTAGTTTTTCGCAATGAGAGTCAGCACATCGAAATGTACATACCCTTTTTTAACACCCTATATCATGGGCGCCCGCAGGAGTTTTCGTAGAATGGGGTTGACAAATAATTTACAGTCGGGAGTCGGGAGAGGTATTACTATCGCATTTTACTAGTTGTACATAAACACCTCAGTTATTCATAAAATTTTAGAATCGCAAAGGCGAGATCGTTTTATTTTTGAAAATAAAGTATTATTATTATAAATGTATATAAAATAGTACTATTTCCTGCGGCCCTTGGCCATAATCGATATATAAAATTGTATTAAATATTTTTTTGTTAAATTTATTCGTTGTTTTCTTCTTCTTTAAAATCATAGATAGGGCTGAGCCCTATCTTGCCACCTCCTGCGGGTGGCCATATTAGGATATGAATTTATTAAATATGTAATAAATAAATCAATTTTCTTTTATTTGTAATTGAAATGAAATTAACGTCAGTACAAAAAATAAATTTGAATTAATATACGGTAAGATTCTGGAGATAAAAATATTAATAATACCTACAATAAATGTTGCAAATGCACAATAGTCATAGCAGCTCCGTGCCCTTAAACAACAACAAAAAAAGGTTGCAAATAATAGGTTTGTGTTTAAATTAATAAAAATTAAACGACGAAAGGTAATAAACTGGCCACAACAGAATTTTGTTTGTTTATAGCAACAGTAACTCAAATGGTTACTATTTGCGTAGTAATTCGATTACAGAATTGAGCTCATTACATAAAGTTATTATTTATATCTCTCTCTATAAAATAGTTATAAATACAAGAATTTTATATTGATAGGATAAATAAAACTAGTTCAAAATCATATACGTATTATAAATATACAGGGTGATCACGCGAGAATGAACCAGCAATTATCTCTGTTATTAAGCGAGATAGCGATTATCTTCAAATAAACAAATTTACTATAGACAATATGGGCAATAAGATGTCGTTTCAAGAAGTGTTTTGTTACTTCCGGTTCCGGAGTATGTGATACCAACTTTGAAATTTCAAATGGAAAATACTATATTTTTTATATATTTTTGAAAAGAATATAAAATTTTCTTTACAATGGTAGTAAATTAGTAGTACGTTGTATTATTAAAAAATAAAATGGCGGACGTTTGAAATATGGATATATTGAATGAAAAAAATCAAGTGTGTGAGATTTTATTGTTTTTTATTCATAGATGATATTTTTTTAGATAAATTCATTTATATGACGTAACCTAGGCAACAAATCCAATAAAACAAAATGCCACACTTTCTTGACTTATTTTGTAAGATATTTCAAACGCCCGCCATTTTATTTTTTAATAATACAACATCCTACTTGTTTACTATCATTGTAAAGCAAATTTTGTGTAATTTTCAAAAATATAGAAAAATATAATATGTTTTATTTAAAATTTCAAAGTTGGTATCACATACTCCGGAACCGGAAGAAACAGAACGCTTCTTGATACGACATCTTATTGTCCATATTGCCTAATTGTAAATTTTCTTATTTGAAGATAATTACTATCTTGCTTAATAACGGAGATAATTGCCGGTTCATTCTCGCGTGATTACCCTGTATAGCTGATTTGAAATAACTAATGCATAATTTAAAAAAAATGTACGATAATTTTATACGATACTTTTTTAAAAATACGATCATTTTCATTGATTGGTACCATATTTTTATTCTTCAGTCTGGCAACAGTGAAGTAGGAAGAATTTGTAGTACGAATAGAATGGATGTGTGATATAGAAATAAAGGTGGGGTAAATGGTATTAAATCTTGAATATTTTAAAAACTATGTAATTTTTTTAAACTTTACAAGTTGCTATTATACAGTTTTTGACATACTTTTACTACATATATATATATATATATATATATATATATATATATATATATATATATATATATATATATATATATATATATATCATGTTCTTATTTTCAGTTTGAGAACACGTACGGGATGTACGTGTGGGATACACGATTTTTAAAATATAACGATTCATATTATTGAATGGTGAAATTATTATTTTTTTATTAATATTAAATCCATTAAACAATAAAACTTGTAATTTATATAAAGTACAATGTAAACACATTCGTTTGATATTCGTAAAAAGTAATAAAATTCATTTTATTTGCCTTATTTAAAATAACAAAGTAGATAAAAGGTTCTTGTCATTTTGTTAACTTTCTGTGCTTATTTTTAATATTCATTTTTATGACATAAAAAGAGTGGTAGTTGATGAACTTATATAAGTATTACTTTTCTGGTATTTGTTTCATATATTGCCATTACTACTTTGCATGGCTGCATATGGTATTATTTGTGGTTTTAATTTTGAATAATAATAAAAAAAGTTACCAATGGTTCATTCTACGAATATATTTGATAATTTAAAGCCTATATTGCCCATTTTTGGGTTATTCGGTTGGGGTTCCACAGTAATTCATAAAAATAAAGAGGGCGTAATGTAAGTTTTTAAACTTTTATTGTAGTATTCTACTTCGATACAGTGTTATGTCATATAGCTAAGGTGTCACTTTTTTGCGATTAGGAATAAATAAATATTTTTTTATCTATACACGCTTTTTTACATTCGATATATAAGTGGTGATTTTTATGGGGATGGGACAGTTTTTCGTTGTAGTAAAAACATACACACAGCATGCATGCCATGCCATAGTTGGGATTCGAATCCGGACTCTTGGGCCATGAAGCGATAACGTTACCATTTCGCCACCGGGATCAGCTAAATAAATCAACACCAATATAAAGCGTGTTTCATAAATGTGGGTAAAAACATTAGGGGCATATAGTACTGACAAACATAAGTAAACAAATATGTTGTGTCCAACACAATACCTCTCGCCATTTTCATTTTATGTTACATAAGTAACGAATTTAATATTTCTTGTGTACACAAATATATCAAATAATTCATTACAGCCTCGTGCTGTATCTCACCTCGAGTCTTCGCCTCTGAGTACACAAGCCCACGGTTGAAATGAAACATTTCCCACCACAACATTCTCTATTACAAGATTATATTATAATTTCGTACGTTACTAGGTTGCATATTCAACAAATTTCGAAGTATAAAACAATACTGGATTTTGGTTTACACTTCTTTAAAACACTTACTAAAATTCTATTGAATGGCGATATTGTATTTTTTTCAGTTTTTTTCTTAGTTACGAGTTATTATGATAAAGTTTTTTTTTTATGGACGCCATAGTAGAAAATTACACACGATATATAACTTTTCTACATGCAATTGTTTCAAACAGCAAAAATGATGTTGATTCCAGAAATATAATTCATTACCTTCCCACAACAAAATGTGGCATTTAAATACACACCTCACTTTTTATTTTAAACTACAGACCTAAAATTAGTAATAAAGAAAATTGTTATATAACTTTACTCTATCAGCCGTATTCATAGCAATAGTTATACCCGGAATAACTTTAAACTTGTTTTTTTTTTATACCAGGTTTAACAAATAATCGTATTCATGACACTTTTATGTTTAGGTTTAGCTTATACCAACAGGTAATAAATTTAAACCAAGAGGTACTGAGTATAAATCGTTAGTTGGTTTAAAACCTGTCAATTTTAAATTTTCCGCGTTGTTCTGCGCATGATTAGTATAGTACGCTCGAAAAGCTACAGCTAATCGTAGTCAAAGCATACAGACGATACAGACCTAACCATAGAGTTATGAATATATATATATATAAAGGGTTTTCCAATAAGAGGTGTTATTTTGATATTCAAAGAAAAATGCCATTTTTTAATATAAATGATCGGATGTTTATTTCATTATAAAGAGGAAGGTATGCCGTTAATAGTGGAAAATAACATCAGGCAAATGACCACCACGACCACGCTGACAGGACAATATCCTTTTCATGAAATTTTCCATAACCAAATCGCAAAGTGGCTGTCCTATGTCCTCGATAGCCTCACGAATTCCATCTTTGAGGTCTTGAGTCGACGCTGGGCAGTTGGCGTAGACCTTCTCTTTCACGTGGCCCCAAAGAAAGAAGTCGCAAGGTGTTAAATCACAAGATCTCGGTGGCCAATTGTGATCACCTCTTCGAGAGATAACACGGTCCGGAAACTTTTCCCGTAAAAGATCAATGGTTTCGTTTCTTGTGTGGCACGTAGCGCCTTCTTGTTGAAAGTAAACGTTGTCCAGATCAATACCATCCAATTCCGGCCATAAAAAATCGTTAATCATCTCTCGATAGCGCAATCCATTCACCGTAACTGTTGCTCCAGCCTCATTTTCGAAAAAGTAAGGTCCAATGACTCCGCCGGACTATAAACCGCACCAAACAGTCACACGTTGAGGATAGAGAGGCTTTTCAACAATAACTCTTGGGTTTTCTGAGCCCCAGATGCGACAATTTTGTTTGTTGACGAAGCCACCGAGGTGGAAATGGGCCTCATCACTCAAGATGATTTTTCGATGGAATTCCGGATCATTTTCACGCATTTCAACGACCCAATCAGCAAAGACACGACGTTGTTGATGATCGGCCGGCTTGAGTTCTTGTGTTAACTGGACTTTATAAGCCTTAAGACCTAAATCTTTATGCAAAATACGGTGTAATGACGTTTGTGGAATGCCTAATTCCAAAGAACGACGAGGAATGGACAAACCTGGGTTTTCTTCAACACTTTCGGCTACAGCAGCAATATTCTCGGCTGTTCTTGAGCGACGTGCACGGGTTTTGTTCTTCACATCACTAACTTGTCCCAACAGCTCGAATTTTTCCACCAATTTCTGTATTGCGGTCCGACAAGGTGCTTCACGACGACCCAAAAATTGTCGAGTTTTACGAACCGTCTCTGCCAAATTTTCACCATTTCTATAGTGAATTTTAATAATTTCAATGCGTTGTTGAAGCGTGTATCGTTCCATTTTTATTAATGGCGTAGTTTCTACTTGTCAAATGTCAAAAAATGACAGCTTCAAAAGCGACATCTACCGAAATAGCGGGCTATTCAAAATAACACCTCTTATTGAAAAACCCTTTATATATACAGGATGTATCAAGATAATGGAACAGTGCCATTTATTCGTGAATATGAGAAGTTATACAAAAAAGTGATTAAGATATTTTGTAAAGCATAGAGGGGGACACATTTTGACATAACCATTATTATTTTAAAGCCAGTGGTACTCAACTTATGGATCAATGTTACATTTTTTTAAATGGCATTATATATGTTTTATTAACTAATTAAATAGAGAATTTTCTTCTGAATTCAACGATATAATAATATCATACCCTTACATTGCGAAAAATTTGATAAATACTAATTCAAAGTTAGTATTTCATTTCTATTTTAAAAAAATTAAGTAGGTTGCGTAAACATTTAATCATTAAAACAAAAGAAAATTATCTATCATTTTCGTATTTCATTGTTATCCATTAGTACAATTAAGGTAATTTTCGTTACCTTTGTAATAATTAATTTAACAATGGCAGCAGATTTAACAAAAACTGATTTTATTTATTGATGTAAGACCCAGCAAAATGCATTCCTAGCATGCAATTTATTTGCAAAAAATTATCCTAATTTTGTAAGACTAACTAGTCTATACGAGAAATAAAAAAAAAGAATAACGAAATTTGGAACATTTCGAAAAAATAATATAATACGTAACAATGACATACAAAAATGACAGAAAATTTTCTTTTGTTTTAATAGTTAAATGTCTGCTTGGCCTACTTAAAGAAAAAAAAATACTAACTTTGAATTAACTTTTATCAAATTTTTCGCAATGTAAGGGTATAATATAATTATATTGTTGAATTCAGAAGAAAATTCGCTATTTAATTAGTTAATAAAAAATATATGACACCATTTAAAAAAGTATAACATTGATCCATAAGTTGAGTACCATTGGCTCTAAAATAATAATAGTTATATCAAAATGTGTGTCCCCCTCTATGCTTTACAAAATATCTTAATCACTTTTTTGTGTAACTTTTCATATTCACGAATAAATGGCACTGTTCCATTATCTTGATACATCCTGTATATACAGGGTGATTCATCGGTCTGTCCTCTCTTTATAACTCGTTTATTTTAAGTCAGATAGAAAAATTCTTCAGATAAAATTTATGATATATTATTGTCTATCTACGTACTATATGCACTTGTATACAGGATGCTCCGTTGAAGCGCAACAATATGTTACTTTATATTTCTTAATGGAACACCCTAAATATATTTATTTATTTTGATAGTAAATTAGATTTCCTTTAAAAAATTATTAAGTAATAAGGGGTCTAAAATTATAAATTAAGAAGTTATTTACCTTTATTCGTTGAATGATATTTTTGTATCATGTTATTATTAACACAGTAAGCTATGGATAATTTGATCAATTGTTTCGAATTTAAACAAGCAATACTCTTAGTTTATCATCGTTGATGTTGATGTTTAAAATAAGTATTAATAAAAAAGAATCAATTTTTTTTATTAAATTATAGTTTTTTCCACTATGAACTACTATTTTTTATGAACGTAAATAACTTCTTAATTTATAATTTTAGACCCCTTATTACTTAATACTTTTTTAAAGGGAATCTAATTTACTATCAAAATAAATAAATATATATAGGCAGTTCCATTAAGAAATATAAAGTTATATATTGTTGCGCTTCAACGGAGCACCCTGTATACAAATGCATATAGTACGTAGATAGACAATAATATATTATATAAATTATATTTGAAGAGTTTTTCCATTTGACTTAAAATAAAAGAGTTATAAAGAGAGGACAGACCGATGAATCACCCTGTATATGCAGATTGTGAAGTTTTTCAAGTGGGAGTAGAAAAAAATAATAAGCTATTTCAACAGTAATAATAGCTCTATCACTGAACTTTAAAATATTATCAAATGCTAATATATTTTATCCAGCACCGACTTGTTTATTTATTTATTTTATATACGACAATGCACTAATACGTAATTAGAACACTAATTTCAATGTCATTATGAGTTTCAAAATGGCACTGAGTGTCATTGTGAATTATTTGTTTTGTAAAAATAATAAAATTTATTTAGTACGCTGGTGGTACCCAAAATATTTGACGCTACTTTCTTTTTGTTTTCTTAAGAACTTCCTTTCTATGTACCCTTCGGCTACTCTATTTGAATGCCAACAGCCATGTCGTTTGACGGTCAGTAAATATGCTCGTCACTCTGCAAGCAATGACGCAGACGATAATAATGACCGGTGTATTGTTGATGATTTGAAAGACACAATAAAGACGCTATTGTGCTGACATTTTTCCAAATGTATTAACGCCAACCGGCTGTTAAAGCATTTTGCAATCCTGTATGCGACAACAAATCGACTGTGAGCTTTATTACTCGATCGTATCCCCAAATACCTCCGAACCATTGCTACTATATTAATTCTATCAATATTCCCCATTGTAACAAAAAATTCTCTAAATATTTTTTTTCGTCTTTGGAATTATGATATGAATGCATTGTTCTTCTTCATCTTTTACATTGTGCATAATTAACTTGATTAATTCTTCGCGCCTACAGGCACTCGCAAGTCCAATAATTAATGCTACTTTTATGATCAAGTAATTTTTATCATCCATTTCCAGCAAAAATTTAGTAATATCTTCTTTATTTTTTGATTTTTTGGCCGAAATCCTTCTGAATGTCTTTTCATAAATGCAATAAAATGGGTATATTTACAGAAGTTTGCATTTTCTTGACTGAAATAACTGAACGTAATATGGAATAATACACGCAAAGCGATGACGGTTTGCGTTGTTTTGAAAGATATTTATAATACACTAAGAGGACTTTCTCATTATACTATTCTTTATTTCTTTACCGTTGCACTATTCCTCCAGTTTTATATAAGCTTTCGCGTACGCTTCTCTTGATTTTTCAAAAAGAAGAGAAGCCACATTTTCGACATCGGCTTCAATGTCCGAACATTATCTGACTCAGACTCACTCATTTTATCTTGAAAATTTAGATAAAGTGTACCCGTTTTAAAGAATTTCATACAATTAAATTCTTCGGTTTTCTTCAAACAAACAAACGTAGTAACCATAACAATGAATAAAATGAACATTTCATTGTTTCTCGATATATCAAAAATTAAATTAAAAACGTATTTTAAGATCAACTTAAACTGTCGTAGATAAAATATTGTAACGTTTTTATTTATATGGGTGAAGTGTAAAATATAGACAAATATTATTAACTAAAGAATACGTTTATTAAACGATAATTGAGTAAGGATTAAATATTAAAAGATAATAAAAACAACTAACACTATGATTAAATAATTATAAACACTAAGAATATTATTAAATGCTTAAACACTACGATTATTTATTTAACTAACATTTATATCACTGCACTTATTTATATAACTACATTTATTTATGTTAACAACTTGAAACTGTTTATTTATATCACCGAGTTCATATCTGGTTACTTGTATATATGAGACTGTTTCCCGCTGTTCTCCCGACGGTGTTTATACAGTCCCTATCATTCTAGAACTCTTCTAAAGCGACAATGACCCGTATACAAAGGAATGAGGTCACGGCGCAATTAACCTGTCTCAGCGCGTCGGGGATTGTATTATCGCTCTGGTACGTTCTTTCGAAGGGATTACGTCATTGTTCGCGAACATGCTATCAGTAGCGGCGCATGCATACTTTTCTCTCAGGGGCGCACGTCACAATATTAAAGGATAGACATTTGACATAGCCTCAAAATGAAACCTGCATGAATAAAACACTCGGTTCATCGCCCCGTGATTTAACATCACACGCGCTTCATTATTAACGCTATATCAAATTTGTATTGTTAATATCTATAAGGAAAACAACTGTACAGAGTACCAATAATAGATATACACTAATTATAATCAAATATAAGATATTAACATATAAGAAGTATTGCAAGGTACATACATGTAGGTACACAGTGATATTTTAGTAAAAAAAATATACAACATATAATAAAAACAATTATTCTACTTTATTATACTATTTTAGCAAAGATTTAATTTTATTTATTGAAAGTTGGAATACTTCTAACTCGTTGATTTTTTTATTTTATAATGTTAATATTCTATTGATGGGAGAGTTTTTACGAGAGGATTTTTTTATGTTATCTACCTGGCTATGAAAACAACAAGTCAGAGAACAAATAAAATTTTATTTTTCAACATAAGAACCGTTAACACTAACACACTTATTCCAATGTTTTTCTAATAAAGCTATGCCTTAAAAAAAAAATCTTTTGGTAATTCTGCAAAATACGACTCTACGGCGTTTTCCATGTCATCATTCGATAAAAATCGACGCCCTCTCAAATGTTTCTTGAGTTTTGGAAATAGATAATAGTCATAGGGGGCGAGGTCAGAACTGTAAGGTGGATGTTGTAATTCCTCAAAGCCGCATTCATTGACTACTGCTTGAACAATTCGTGCTTTATGCACCCTGCAGTTGTCGTGCAGAAGCAGAGTTTTTTAAGCATAATGGTGAGGTCTTTTTTCGCGTATAGCCGCTTTCAAGTTCTTAATTGTGTCTTTGTAGACATTCCCCATTATTGTAGTCCCTTAAGAATATCCTCTGCGTCCCAGAAAACTGTGGCCATCACTTTCCCTACTGCACATTGTGTCTTGGCCTTCTTGGGTGGTCGAGAGCCCTTATGAATCCATTGCATGGACTCTTGTTTCGTGGGAGGTTCAAAATGGTGTACCCAGGTCTCATCCCCGGTTATAATTCTGTAGAAAGTCTTCATCTTGGGATAAAGGAGTCAAATTCTCCTCGAAAATTTGTCGTCTCCACAGTTTTTGTTCGGGACTGAGCACTCTGGGAATCCATCGTGCCGACACTGCTCATTCCCAAATCTTCGTGTAGAATTTTAAAAACACTCGTTTCTGTTTCTCTAGCAATAACTGAAACTTTTACTCGGCGATCAGTCAACACCAAATCTTCAACTTTGTTGATGATTTCTTCAGTTCGTTCTTCGAGAGGTCTTCCACAATTTTGGTCATCATGAATGGATTGCCTGCCCCCTTTGAACTGCTTGCACCAATATTTGACTTGGAAATAGGACGGACTGTTTTCTCCATACACTGTCACCATTCTCTCATGGATATTCTTCGGGCTACTGCCTTCTGTCGATAGAAATTTTATGATGCTTCTATGTTCAAGTTTCAAATCACTCATTTTCGTTTCTTTAAACTGATATAAAAATGACAAATGTTAAGCGATTGGAGCCAAATTTGGAGATGACACTATAAAATGTCACAGAAACTTGACATAAGAAAATTGTCGCGATAGCATATTGTTTTCATAGCTGGGTACATAACATAAAAAACTCCCCTCGTATATTTATTTGTATTATGTGAGGGAATGTAAAATAAATCTCTAGACCTGGTAACTTTACTGGGTATGTGAAAGTTAATATTAGGTAATATGCTTTCAGAAAATACTAAGTTGTTCAAAACTATGTACAAAAATAATATATCTAAATTAATTTCTTTATTTTCCTAAGTTAATATCTTTGAAAATGTAGTTTAGATATATAATCGAATTTCCAATAAATTATTATTTCGTATATACAATGGATTCCAAATTGTCGGACCATATTCTGACTTTGACCTTATAAATGAATTGTATAAGCAAATAATGGAATACAGGTTTTTAAAATATTTACAATATCTGACAATAAATCCTACAATTTTATAGGATTCTTTAATGATAGCAAATTTTGAATCTAATATTATTCCTAAATCTCTACAATTTTCTTTTGTAGTTAATGTGTTGTATATAGTATTAAAAAAATGATATTTTTTTTAAGGGTATATAGTATTCATCAAAATGATTACAAAATGCTTAATCAACATAGAGCCAATTTACAATAGCTTCCAAGATACTCGTATATGGGGCCGTGTACCTGAGTGTCTGGTCGCGAATCTGGCGAACCGGATTCGATACCGGCCGACGCCAAAAATTCCGAATTTTAAATGGCATAAAATTGACGCGTGGTAAATGTCCACGGGACAAATATGTCATCATCATTACCGAAATCTATGTATAAAACTGATTGGCACACCTAGCAATGGGTAATATGCCGTGATGACATATTTATTCCAGTGAAATATGAGTTTTTACTATGTTTACCTCTGCTATCTCGAAATCTATACGAGTTACGACTTCGATTAAATGAGACTTTTTGTTTACCTTTCATAGGTCATCTTAGATGTACTTTTGTTTTTTTTTTGTTTTTGGATCAATTTTTTTTACTACGTTAAATATTGCGGCGACCTTGGCCTTTATTTAATTTTCAAATAATTTCGTAACTATTAGAAATTGAGAAAAATGTTTTATATACTTAAAAAAATTAAAAAGGGATAAAATATTTTAAGACGGCGGCAAACGATATACAGGAGAATGATAGTGCACTAATAGCACATTAGTGAATAAAAAAATCATGTGCAATTTATGTAAAAAAAATTATCGTGAATATAATACAATATAAAAACTATTTAAATTTGAACGTAATAACTAGAAAACACGTGCCTCAAGTTTGAAGTACGCGTTTATTATTCGGCTTTTGTTTCATTGTTTAATGGCAGCAAGCCTACTTTGTTTTAAATGATTGTTGCAGTTTGTTAAAATTTATCTTGTAATTCAATTTGAATAAAAACTTTTTTTGGACAGATCGAAAAAAATGTTTCAGACAAATGTTATAGTAGATAGTTTAAGGATTTTACGAATGTTTTATTTTCAAAAATCGATCGAGTGGTTTTCAAAATATCTGGTTTTGAAATGTTTGATCGATCGCCATTTTGTTATTTGATAAAATAGAAAATAATTGTAAATACAAATCTTTTAGAGAACCGAAAGCAAATACTGAAAGTTTTTGTATTTTTTAAATATTACTTAAAATAAGGGAGCAATGACGATTTTTCGAAAAACAAAAAAAAGCCAATAACTATGAACCGGGGCACCAAATCAAAAAATTTAACTAAGAAAAGTTGTTTGTTTCAATGAGTTCTAACTGCCGTTTTCGGGTGTTACAACTTAGTAATAACACCCTATATATATATATATATATATATATATATATATATATATATATATATATATATATATATATATATATATATATATATATATATATATATATATATGTACCGTGTGTCCCAAGCAAACCTTGATATAGGCGTTTAACATGGGAAAACAGTTTTTTGTAAATAAAAAGTGTCTGGCAGAAAATTAAGCCGTGCTATTTAATATGATAATAGTACATTACCTCCTGTACGTTATTTAATATTAATTACTTTATTACCATTCCATAAATCAAAGAAAATTATATGTAAATGTCAATAAATATTTATTTCATTAGTTTATTACGTAATATAAAAGTATTTACAACTGTCATTGTGGCTGAATGGTTAGCATGACTGCCCATGGAACGAAAGAACTTTTTAAAATTAGGCTTCAAATCCCCATCAAGAGAAACTGTCTATTTTTATTTTTTTATTTATGTATTAATTACAAATTATACAAGAGATATTATGAGATAATATAGAAGAATTAGTTAAATAATTACAAATAAGTTTCTATCACGATATAAAAGTAATTTCAATGGAAGTAGTAACCGTCAAACTATATCACATATTTTTTCTTTATAAATACAGTAAAAATACAAAACATACACATATTCATTGTGTCTTAATCATGGTGTTATTAAGATCAAACGAAAATATTACACATTTTTATGAAATCCATATTTTTATTATTGTAATCAATTTTTGTCATTGTTCAAACCAATTATTTTTATTTATAAAATTTTGTTATCCATTTCAATATCTATCTTCTATTTCTAATTACAATGATTTAGAAATAAGCTTCTTCTATAAATATTACTTAAAGTATGTTTCGTGTCAACAATGTGTTCATTGCTTGGTTTTTTGTTTTTTTTATATCAAATATTCGTATCAAAATGAATTTCTTAAACGCTGACGATCAAGTGAATATTATAAAAATGTGTTACAATTCATAATTAATAAATAAAAAAAATAATGAAAAGCTTAGCTTGATGGACATTTGAACCCTAACCTTCAAAATCTCTTTCGTTCCATACGCAGTCATGCTAACTATTCAGCCATAATGACAATTGTAAATATTTTTTATTACAGAATTAAATATTGAAGCAAATATTTATTGACAGTTATTTATAATTTTCTTTAATTTATGCACTGGTTATACAGTAATTAGTATTAAATAACGTACAGGAGGTAATGTCTATTATCATGTTCAATAGCATGGCTTAATTTTCTGCCGGACACTTTTTATTTGGAAAAAACTGTTCTCCCATATTAAACGCCTATGTCAAGATTTGCTTGGGACACACGGTATATATATATATATATATATATATATATATATATATATATATATATATATATATATATATATTTAAATATTGAAACAATTATTTATTTATAATTTTTACCATACCATTATCATGTCTAATATCATGGCTTAATTTTCTGCCGAACACTTTCTTGGGACACCCGGTATATTATTATTATTATTTATTTTTATTATTATTATTATTTATTTTAATTCGTGCTTTACAGCATTGGATTTTTACAAAAACTGGTACAATTTATATTAAATGTTAATTTATATATCACAAATCGAATTTTATAATACAATACATTATTTTCTTTCTTCCCTCTTCTTAAGCGCCTGCCCATGATTCCCAGCTACCCAGTTCGTCTAGGAGATGATACGGACTATATGTTTGCCTTGGAAGTTCCCTGCAACCTGCAATTATATAGTAAATGCAATATATTTTCTTGGCCTTCATTGCACAATCGGCATGTTCTTTCTTCTTCTTTCTTCCAATATTTATTTTCCTTTTCTTCATTCCCACATCTTAGCCTAGTTACAAGCTTTATGGATTTACCGTTCTTGTTTTCGACGTATTGAGGCGTTGATATAGGACGGATACTTTTGTATATTTTGTTGTATCTTGAATCTTTTATCTTGTTATCTTGGTCTTGTTTTTGTGTATCTTGGTCTCTTCTACATAATTCACCGTTAATGTCCATGTTTTCTTCTCGTTTTCGTTCTACTTCCAGTGGTGCATAGCCGTTTCTTTCATAGTATCTTGTCCTATGGTTCTCCCAGTTATTTCTTGGTAGTCTGTTTTATTCTTTTTTCTTTATTTCCATCCAGCATTGGTATAGAATTCGATTTGGGTCGCATCTTATTTTTTCTTCGTATTTTGTTGCTTTTAAACTCGCCGCTATCCGTATTTTTTCTACTTGTTTCTTTTAGGACAATGTATTGCGGTGTATTTATATCCAGTCCCAAGGTCCATTTCAGATATTTTAACTGTATTGTTTCTACAGACTCTTGTTCTTTCCATCCCCAAATTTCTGCTCCGTATACCCTAGGTATTTAAATTCTTTTACCCTTTCTATTTTTTATCCTTTCCAGATCCAGTTTACTTCTTTCTCTTTCGCTTCCGTTCTTAACGTTCCCACATAAATATTTTTGTTTTCGTTCACAGTAGTTATATTCCGGTTAATACCGGTTATAACTATTAATGAGTAACAATTGATGAAAATATAGAAATATTTTTATATAATAATTTTATGGAAGTTTTTCTTTATTAAACATGAAAATAAAACATAATTATATATGAAGGAAATATAATACATATATTATCAAACATTAATTACATTTTATTTAACGTAACTAATAGTACGTCTTCAAGGAAATCTTCCTTTATGTTAGTTCTCTGTGAACTAAATATAAATTTAAGGGCAGAAAATGCTCGCTCAACATCGGTAAACCAATAATGTTTTTTGCTATTTCATGGAGATCCTTCATAGAACTTTCCTTTGTTGCCCAATATTTTAATACGCAGGAATCGCGTCTTCTCGAGGTTCCTTGTGATATAAATCTAGTAATAATCAAATGTCTCTCACGTCATTGGATTTAGAAATATTATTACTTTGAATGCTTTCTTTCTGTTTTAAAAACTTTTCAATTTCATCTTCTTCTGTAGATATGGATGATTCTGACTCAACAACCTCTTCATTCTTTATTTTAGTTTCAGAATTTAGATTACGTAGGACATTCCAAACATAATTATATAATATAGTTTCTTGCACTATCAACTTGATATTAATTTAAAACTATTTTAATCCGGGGATCTAGATAAATAACGGCGAGAATGACATCTTGGTTAAACAATTTTTTTTCACGATCATTCATGAAATTTACTAATTTTTTTTGCGAAGCGGCTATCTATTTTATCAGTGTCAACTTTGCATTTTAACCAAGCACTATACAAATCTCCAGCTAGCAAATGGTTACTTTGAAAAAATTTTGTAGTAACTTTCGCTGGATTTAGAGCACTAACAATATTTTCTATATCTGACCAATCTTTCTCACTTACATGTAATTCTTTAATAGTTGGTGTCATATCCTTGTAAAAATCTTTCAAAAGTAAAAGCCTTTCCAACATATCATGTGTGCTGGGCCAACGAATAACGCAATCTAATACGGGTTTCCGTAAATTCATTTGTTTTATTATAGTTAACAAACTAATTGTCCTTAATTTTTTGCACATATTTTTAGCTCTAGAAATGATAGTTCCTGTTCCTGTTCCTGTACTCCTATCTTTTAAGGCGTCTTCTACGGCTAATTTTAATGTATGAGCAGCGCACCTTACACTTCTTAATATGGGACTACAATTAGAAAATATACCAATTTCAATTATCGATGATTCAAGTTCTGATGCAAGTGAATTAGTTTCGTTATCTTTTTCTATTAATAAATTTTCTTTGCTCAAAATTACAGTGCATTCGGTTTCTTTATTTTCTTCCATGACTTTGTTATTATTACTTTCATCATTATCATTACCATCATCATCATGCTGTTTCTCTTCTAACAACCTCTTTGCCTTTAACATATTCGCACCATTATCTGTAGTTATGCTATAAACTTGCTTCAAATTAATTTCGTATTCTTCTAAAACTGTTATTATTACTTTTGGCAATATATGATGAAATATGTTTTTCTTTCATTTCTTTCATCGCCAGTGTTCGCAAAACTATGTTATTGTTTTGTACAAACTGAACATTAATTCCCAGGATACTTCTGTCAAATCTAGTTGCTCCATCCACTTTTAGTGATATTAGTTTTCCCTTTAATTCCTGTTTTATCTTTGTTCGCAAATCTGATGCGACGATGGAAACATTTTATTTAATATTTTCAGGATTTATAGTAATTTTGTTATCCATACCATTTAATAACGGTTCTATTATTTTTCTGAACCCAGAATCTTGAAAAATTGTGAACGGACGACGATTGACAGTTAAAGTTCCGTACAAGCTGTTGTTAATATTTCGGGTGTCATGCTTATTGAAATTTTTGGTTTTTGTTTTATAATTATATTATCTAATGAAGTTTGTTTTTCAATACGCATTTTTTTGCTTGGTGGTGCTTTGGATGAAGATAGGCCTGCAGATAATATCTTATCATATATCTCCTTACGACAATTTATTATATGTCACTGGAGGTTTCCGCCATGATTACCTTCTATTAGTATGTTACAACCTTGAACTTTACAAGTTGATTTATTTGACAGCGTATTAAATTAAAACTATTTTCTGAATATATTTTCTTGATGACGTCCCATAATGTACTAAAATAAATATGAATACACAAATAATTTAATTTACATTGCAATTTAAAATAAGTATATTACTACTTAGTTTAATATAAACGAATTACACTCGGAACAAGAATCTGTTCTTCACATCTAGTTTCATTTGTTTTAACCTTGTAATTGTATTGTAAAACAAAATATTTCAGATTACAATATTAAGAGGAATCCCCGAAGCGACGGTAATGCGTAGTGTGGTAAACTGCGCATGGTTTTAATTAGAATCGCGACCGCAAGATTGACACATTGTTTGCCTTTCATGAATAAATAAATGAAATAATTTTAAAATAATGGTTAAAACCGGTGATTACAAATTATATATTTCGTTTTCAATCTTGAACGAAAAGTAAAATTTTCGTTTTCGGTTTCGTTTCCGTTCTTAATTTTTTTCCGGTTAATATCGTTATTTCGTTCTCGGTTTCGTTCCGTTTCCAGACCTTGATTTGTACTATTATTTTTGTTATTATACATAGGAAACTACCAGCAAACGTAGTGTTACCCCTGATCCCGATGAGCCACAACCCAGTAGCAGTAAGGAAAAAGAGCCGTCGCCGCCCCCGCCGATACAACTACAGACTGGGGCCGCTGCCGCTTCTAGTATAGGATTTACCTTTACGCAGCCGACTATTGCTAAAGCAATTAAAATCGTCACAACTTTTTCGGAGGGTGGATCCAAAAATAAGAAAATCACAGGCCGCATTGTTTATTTTCTTTGTAAAGACAACATGCCATTTTCAACCGTAGAGGGAGAGGGTTTTATACAACTGATGAAAGAAGTGACTCCTCTTTATAATGTACCAAGAAGAAATACTTTCAAAAACATGATTGATAAAAAATACGCCGCAATATCCATCTTGTATAAAACAAAAATACAAATAATAAAATATGTTACTTTGACAACCGATATTTGGACGGACATGTAGACGAAGAGCTATTTAGGGGCACTGTACTATATTTTAAATGGAAAGTTAGTATCGGCAACTTCAGGGGTAGTAGAATGAAATGAATCTCACACGGCGCAATATATTTCCATTGAATTTTTAATTCTTCTTGCTGAGTGACGTATTAGTACTGATAATGTTGTAGCGGTGGTATCGGATAATGGGGCGAATATTATGAAATCTTTGTGCGATACATTCGGGAGAAATAGGCATGTACCGTGCTTTGCACACACTTTAAATTTGGTGTGTGAAAACTCTATTACAAATACTGAGGGATTAAACGATTTATTAATAAAAGTTCGCGCTATCGTTACGTGGTATAAGCGAAGTGTACATGCTAGCGATTAGTTACGTAACCAGCAAAAAGAAACGGGGGTTCCGGAGGGAAATTAAAAAAAAAATTATTATGGAAGCTAAAACGAGATGGAATTCTACATTATATATAATAATTAGTAGATTTGTAGAATTTGCACCGTTAATTTCTAACATAATTTTTGACAAAATCAATGCACCTCAAATGTTGACGGCAATTGAAATTGAATATTTAAAAGAAACCATGCAACTGTTAAACCCCCTTTGAGAAAATGACACAGAAATATGCGCTGAAAAATTTGTTACAGTAAGCAAAGTACTTCCGATGATTCGGTGCGTCACAGAACAATATAGTTGTAAAATAAAACCTATATCACCATTGGGCCAAAAATTTAAGAATGCTATATTATTAAAGTTTAACAAGCGATTCGGACAAAGAGAAAAATCGCACTTATTAGCCAGTGCCACTCTTCTTGATCCGCGGTTTAAACAATTGCATTTTAAGGATGCAGTAGCTTGTGCATCAAGAATAAACCACCTGAAACGAGAGGTGGAAGCACATTCAGTAAAGTCATTTCAGGGAGGCGCAGGCACTGAAAGCTGTAGTGATAATGTTCATGCAGCTGATTCTGGCAATAAATCTTATGATTTATAGGACTTTCATATACAATTGGCCCATTCTAAGCGACGAAAAGTTAATGATGTCTCTAATGAACTTTGTACCTGCAATCACCAATGAACAGTTTACATCACGATCCTCTGTTAATTTGGAATGAAATGAAACATGTTTTCCCCAAAGTGTACATTGAAGCACAAAAATATTTGGCATTGTTGCAACCTCAGTGCTGTGCGAGCGGCTGTTTACGAAAGCTGGTGCCACCGCTATAAAAGAGCGCAACAGATTAACTGGCAAAAGACTATAAATTCCTATTCTTGCAATCACTTCCGAGTGAATACTGGAATTAATATGAGTTAATGACGTTATTTATGTTTTATAAAATTTATTATTTTCTTATAGTTTTGTTTTTGTTACCTGTACCGATGGCATACAGGTTTATTATATAAAATAAAACAAAAGTTACCTCATCAGTACTATCTGTTAATTAAATCTTATCTGTCAGATAGAAACTTCCAAGTTGTAAACGATAACAACACGATAACCCAAATATACCCCATACAAGCAGGCGTACCCCAAGGGAGTGTACTGGGCCCGATACTCTACGTACTATTCACAGCCGATTTACCTAGCGATGATCAAGTAACAACTGCCACTTTTGCAGATGATACTGCATTACTAGCAACTAACGAAAGTCCTATAGAAGCATCTAGAATCTTGCAAAGTACACTTAACAAAATACAACAATGGGCGAAAATATGGCGCATAAAAATAAATGAAGACAAGTCGGTACACATGACATTTACAATGAAAAGATCTACTTGCCCAAGAGTTAGACTAAATAACAAAGAACTTCCAGAAAAAACTAGTCAAATATTTGGGCATGCATCTTGAGAAAAGATTGACATGGGAAACTCACATAAACGCAAAAAAGAAACACATTGAACTCAAAATAAATAAACTCAAATGGCTAATTGGAAGAAGATCCAAATTATCGCTAAACAACAAATTATTATTATATAAAACAATAATAGTCCCCATATGGACATATGGACTACAGTTATGGGGTTGCGCAAAGCAATCACATACAAATAAAATTCAGCGAATCCAAAATAAAACCCTACGGATGATTACAAACGCACCTTGGTTCGTTAGAAATGATGTGTTGCACAACGATCTAAAAATAAAAACCGTACAAGAACAAATAAAATTATTTTCAGGCAAATACGAAAAGCGACTCAACGATCACCCCAACAGCCTGGCTATCAACCTACTCGACAACTCCCAGGAAGTAAGAAGACTGAAAAGGAAAAAAACCTATGGACCTGATTTAGAATGGTTTAAATAACAGAGGAATCATCGCTGGATGCTGACCTCACACATGATGTATTTTTCTTTAATTATAATTTATGTATATCAAATTTGCTGGTTAGCCCAGATGGGCTAGTTGTAAATAAATTATTATTAATAAAAAAAAAAAAAACCTGTACCGATATACGATTACCTAATAAAATAATGATAATAATTAATGTGTTCGACTTAATTTCTTTATTTTATTTACCCAGCTTTAAAAGTTAAATATGACATTTTGGTAATATTATTAAAAATATCGATATACCAAAATATCGATATATCATGTGATCTATTTCGATATATCAAATCTATTGATATATGGTTGTTACGATATATCGGTATATTAATTTTTTTGCCATCCCTATTCTGAACTTAACCCTTGTTTATTATTACCGCTGTATATCTTAGTATTCTAATCAACAGCAACGGATTATAAGTTTAATGAAAGAGTAACTCAAGGCAATGGAACATGTATGGCTCGCTCTTTTCTTTTTACCTCCCGCCATACCATAGGTAAGGGAGGTAATGTTTTCGGTCCTAAAAATCGATAGAGAATTTTGAATAAGCACGAATTAGGGTCCACACAACATGTTTTTACTATTTTTATAATTATGTGTATGGTTTTTTTTTGTAATTAAATATAGGCCAGGGCGCCACAACATTTAATTATATTTGATTTTTTTTTTGAGAAACAAAGGCACGTCTATAATGACCAGGGATGGGCGTATATATTACTCCACGTCGACAATGCAATAGTTGACGTGTCGGCAATTACGTAGATATATTCAGAAACATAGTCAATGTAGAGAACAAAATTTGAATTTATTTATTGTAAAATATTACATTAATTAAAAATCTGTTGTGGCCAGCACAATACCTCTTGCCATTTTAATTTTATGTTGCATAGGGCATGAGTAGTTATGTGACTTTATTGGCCTTGGCAAGCAGATATGTTAATAAAAATGCTGATTTTTGACACTAACATTTTGCATTTATCTATCAATTACAAACATTTAAATATCTCAACTGTTTTTTGGGCAACGAGATTTATTACAACGGATTATTCTATATTATTATATACTATATTTTCAAACCTATACGAGATATACTAAAAAATTGAAATGTGTCAGATTAAGAATTTAATTATCATTATCATTTGTAGTAAGAAATTTTCAAAAAATATATATTTTTTTTTTTAGTAACTACCACTTTCTATTGTCCAATTGTTACCAGAACCTATTCAACTCTTCCCATTACTAAAAGTAAATTACAAAGCCATGTTTAGCTTCAATAGTATACGAACATCTGAGTCAGCACCCACGCCATCGTCAGAAGGCGGTCAGCACAACAAGTAACCACAGACGCGTTTCGCACTTATTGGTGCTCATCAGTGTGGTGTAACTTGTGGTCTCTGTTCGGTCTATAATGAGTGGACTCTTGGACAGAGACAATGGACCGGACAGAGACCACAGGTTACACCACACTGATGAGTACCAATAAGTGCGAAACGCGTCTGCGATTACTTGTTGTGCTGCCCGACTTCTGACGATGGAATGGGTGCTGACGGTCGACTCCAAAGTGCAATTTACTATTTTCTTACGTGAAATGAAGTATAGTATTAAAAATCACAAAAGCACCGCCAAACATAAAATACGTTATAATTATTTATTACTATTTCCAATAGTATATACCAAAAATATTCATCACAATTAAATGTTGTTCCACATTAAAATTTGCACAAACATTAGGAGGATTAGAAGACACTGCTGGTCACACTCGTCACTCATATTATTATTATCAAAACTTAAACTCAGTAGATAGGTAGATGACGTAGTGACTGACAGAGTGAAGGAATGCAAGTCGTGCGACATTTAATGTGAAATGAAAGTTGAAAACATAACCACGAAAATTTTCCTAAAATAAAATCACCAAATCCTTAAATGGTGCAAATATCCCTAGTTTTATGGATAAAATCCCTATTATGGCAACACTGGATCAAACATAACCTAACTTCACTGTTCAATCAAAATAATAATCTTTTATTATATTGTCTACGTTGTTTACGTATAAATTTATTGTGCACGCATTGTCGATACGTATACGTACACAATTAAAATCGACGAGTAGACGCCCATCTTTGAAGATGACTTTTGATAGGTAAACAAAGTCTTATTTCATCGAAATCGTAACTCATAGTTTTCGAGATAGTGGAGGTAAACCCATCAAAACCCATTTTTCACTTCCTTGTATTTCGGAACCTATTGAAGATCGGACTCATGTTGATTAAGCTTTTTTACTCATTTTGCTGAGTACTATATGCCCTCATTTTTTTCCATTTTTTAACACCATGTATATTAACCGGGTAATTTATACTCTTGGCGATGTGATCACGGTTACAGTATGCGCACTTTTTGCAGTCGCTTGTTTTGTGGTTTTCTGCTTATTTGAGACAGCGCAATTTCTGCTGCAGTTGCAGGTGGCGTGGCCCCACATCTGGGAACGGTGTCACTTCGTTGTTTGTTTCTTGTTCCTGTTTCTTTCCCAAGTTATGCGCGTGTGCATAAGATAGCGCACATCAATCTCTAGGCTGGTCAGGGTCACATACGATGACGTCACTACTAGGAATAGCGGCCTGAAGTAGACATTCATTTTTAATGTTAATGTTGTAGTTGTTTTGCAGCGCACTTATCACTTCTTCGGACTCCGAGTCACTAGGTGCGTTCAATTTAGCTAGCAAATCGAGCAAAGCGGAAGTAAAATGTAGTGAAGGCTTGCTAATTTAGCATTTGATCGTTTTGCTAGTAAGCAAATCAAGCGACTATTTTCTCGCTTGTTTTGCTGCATGTAAAAATATGGCGCACAAATTCAAATATCATTTGTAATATTTGAATATATTTTCAATTAAAATTAATGAATTACGTAAAAATAACAAAATATTTGTACTTGATTTCACTTGCGTGGAATATCCTACTCAAAATAAAATTATGCATGTAATTAATACCATTGAGAGTTTATTTTTTATTTTTTATTTCTCTGACACTGCATTCAATATAATCAGTGTTATATTCTGTGCAAAAATTCAATATTTGAAAATTTTCAATTTTTGTAACCTCACTGACTGACAGTCATCTGACAGTTCGATCGTCGCAAAACAAGCAGATCGTTCAATGCACGCTCTGCAGACAGCAAATGCTTACTTAGCATTATTTGCTTGATTTGCTAGCTCCATTGAACGCACCTACTGTCGAGTGCCGGAAGCACGAAGACGTGCGTTTTGTCTCTCGTATATCGGTGTACATGTGATACTGTATTTGAGTTTTACGTTTCGCGAAGATTATTAACAAATTGTTTCTTATCATCTATTGTTTTTGGTATAATTTATAGAAATACGTTTTTAATTGTATTTTGAACGTGTGTACTAGTTCATTGTGGTTTATTTTACCCAGTGAGGTTCTATATCTATACTATACTATAGCGCGAGAAAATTCAAAACCGCAGAATAGGTTTCTAATCTCGGATCTCTCTCTCTCTTTCATGTCAGCGCTTCGCATGCGCACGTATTTAAATCAGCTCCGTCTTTTGTCAACAAGATAGATTCGTGTGGTGTACCATCATGTAAAAATTAAAGTGATGTGAGAAATAAATTCTTCATTTTCATAGGTAAGATTTAGTTTTACGTATTTTTCATTTATTTAATATACAATATATGAAGATTAATTTTTGTGATAAAAAAATGTTAATTGATTTCATAAAATTATTGCAGTAGTTTTCTTTGTACGATATATTATTATCTCATTCTAGAATTCTGAAGAAAACAGAAAAAAAATTGGAAGAAAATTCTAGAATTTTGGAGCAAACGTTAGAACAAAAATTGGAAGAAAATTCTATAAATTTAGAACTAAAATTAATGAGAAATGCTGAAGAAGGCCTGAAGAATTTAAAAGATGAGTACAACAAGAAGATCGAAGAATTACGAGAGATATTTACTAAAATTACATCGTCGTCAATGTTAAATTCCGATGTAGCAAAGGCAGGTGTAATAGAAGGAAAGTAGTAAAACATGGTACTACTTCAACAATGCACATAAAAACACCGGAATTTGATGGAAAATCTTCGTGACCGAACTATTTAAAACAATTTGAAGCGGCTGCGAAAGCACATAATAGGACACCCACGGAGAAGGCTACAGCGTTGACTGTCTCATTGCGCAGAGAAGCCAGCGACATCTTACAAACGCTGAAGGATGAACAACAAGAGGACTACGACCAACTAGTCTAGCGGTTGGACATGCGATATGATAATGCGCACCTGCAGCAGGTATACCAGACGAAACGAGGAACCGATATCAGAGTTCAAAAGAAAGCCTTCAAGAATTTGAATTTGACGTAGCGCGTTTGGTTCGTCTCGCACAACGTTTTGGAGTGCCTGGCCACTCATTCATTCATCTACAGAGTTGGAGACAGCGAAACTCAGCAAGCTCTGCGATTCGCCCGTCCAAAAACTTTAATTGACGCAATCTCATATGCATTAGAGCATGAAGCTCCCCAACAATCTTCACGTAACCAAACGCAAGTGCGAAATATCGATGCTGAGAGAAATGAAAACATTGAAGATCTAGAAAAGACTGTGCGCCGAATTGCAAGTAAAGTGTTTACCGGAAGAAAGGAACTCCGTTGTTGGAATTGCGGTGAACTGGACTATCCGCAGAGACTTTGCAGAAAAATGCAAAAGAAGACGGAATCGACAAAGGAAGAAAAGGAGTCGGAAAACTAAGTCGGGTTGATGCGAAGGTGTAATCGTCGACCCGTAGACTAGTAGCCCCACAATCCACCAGTTATGTCGCATCCCTTCATCATCAAGCCAACAACATCTACGTGGATGGCTCTATTAACGGAAGGCCACTGAAAATGCTACTGGATATGGGTGCGACAAAGACTATTATTAGACCCGACTTGGCAAAGAACACAGGCAAGACACACCTTCAACCAACCAAGTGGCGATTACGCACAGCGACGGGAGAACAAGCTACCGCATTAGGAGAAGTAGATGTCACCATCTCTATTGAAAACACCTCCTTTAAACATCGGGCGCTGGTAGCTGAAGTTCAATTAATACTCGGTATGGACGCAATGACAAAGCACGGTTTTAAGCTTGACCTGAAGAAAGGAGTGATGATGGTCAATGAAGAAGTACTCGTATTAAACCCACGAAACGACAAAGCTGTGCACGTACTAATGGCCAAAGACGTTACTCTCCCAAAACTAAGTGAAACGATCCTGGAAGCACATTTAGATGGTAGTTTCTACGAGGGAAGTATTGTTATGCTTGAGCCCAGAAATGATGATGTCAAAACTGGCACTGGAGTTGTTGTCGGAAAATCACTGGTTAAAGCCAGCCACAGATAAGTCCAGTTCGGATAATGAACATGAATTATTATCCGGTTGTTCTTAAAGGAGGAACAATTGTAGGAGAATTTTTGGCAGTATCGTCGATTATTCGAACTGTGAAGGCCAAGGGAAACACATCTCAAGAAGTTCCAGCCGCTTTAATCAACCAGATATCAACATCATTTCAAGAATTGACCGCCGACCAGAGAAGCAAGGTGAAATTTAAGTAGGTACCTAGTAAAAGAAGTCACCAAATAGATATTTATATAAGAAGGGCACATGATACATATAAGCCAATGGACATTAATGAAATATGGAGTTCTTACATTCGTACACTGGCTTGCAATAAAATCGTGTACACCTTAAAAATCAAGTAACCGAGTTGTTACATTTTTTGAGCTATGTAAATACGATTTTGCAATCAACTGTCAATAAAGTTGTCACTGTTGTCAGTATCATGTCACTGTTTTATTTATTGTAGAGCAAGTTCTTCATTGTGTTTAAGTTTAAATTACATATACATATAATCCAGAAAAATGAAAAGACAATCAAGTATGTATTTCTTATTTTCTATTAACTTTCGCATCTTAATTGACACTAGTGACAGTGACAAGTTAAAATACAAGACTAACTCAATACAGCAAAAATTAGGTGTACGCGAATTTTTTGCAAGCAAGTGTACATGCAAAATTAAGTAAAACAATTTTGTTTATAAATTTGTAATTTATTTTATTACATACATAAAATCACGCGTGTCCCACTTAGTGGGTTCGCACAAACCCGATAACAATAAGAGCAACATCAAAATCATACAACAAATCCTTACTTTTAAACATATTAAAATGACCGATTTTCGGTAGCGAAATACCGCATCCGGATCACAATAATAGTTAGGAAACGATCATCCTTCGCCACACATTTCTATCTAAGCAGACTTCTTTCGCCTCGGCCACACTCATAATTGCATTCATACATGCTCTTCTTCTCTTCATACTTGGAAATTCTCTCTCTTTAAGCACCCTACCAACCATATCCATCCACTTACACACTGGTCGGCCACGCAATCGAAAACCCTCAACTTCACCAAGATATATACGCTTAACAAGCCGTTCACTCGCCAGTCTCTCCACATGCCCAAACCATCTCAACTGACTCACACCAACGCTCTTAATCACATTGTTCTTAACCATACATTCTTCAAACACCAAATTATTATTCCTCACGCGATCCCGTCTGACATACCCACATACACCACGTTAATACCTCATTTCCATGGAAGTCACTCTCTTTTTATGCTTCCCCATCCATGCCCAACATTCGCTACCATACATCAAAGCAGACACTAGCACTCCATTATATACACTTAACCGAGCATCCCTTGATGCGTTAACGTTTCGTGCATACGTACCCAGAGCACCCATTACCTTACATCCCGCACTCACCCTCCTTTCTATCTCTCGATCAATTCGACCATCCCTCGACATCATGCTACCCAAATATACAAACTCATTTACCTGCTCCAGTTTCACTCCATCCACCAACACATTGCACTCAGTCACCAATTTACTCCTTTCAAATACTAACACTTTGGATTTATCAACATTCAACATCAGATTCATACTTCTTCCAACTACATGTATTCTCTCTAGCATTCTCCTGAGTTGCTCTTCATTTTCTCCTAAAACAACTACATTATCAGCATGCGCTAACGCAGGCACTACACTTTCACCAATATGTACACCATCCATTTCACTCAAAGCTCTCCGCAATAACACATCCATATACAAGTTAAATAACCACGGAGACATACCACAGCGCTGTTTCACACCAACATTTATACGAAACCAATCACTCAACCTACCATATATTCTCACAGCAGCCTCACTACCCTCATACAACACTCGAATCGCTCCCAACCAGTTTCCATTCACACCGTACTCTCTGAGTACATTCCACAAAGTATTTCGAAGAACGCTATCATACGCCTTCTTTAAATCAAGAAAGCCACAGAACACTTTCTTGTTCTTGTCAAGTGACTTCTCAACAATCATATAAAGAGCAAAAAATAGATCCACACATCCCTTCTCAGGCAAAAAACCACCCTGACCGTCACTAATTTTTGAAATTGTTATGGTTCGCACCTTATGAATTAAAACCTTACCAAAAACTTTCCCTACTACACTCAACAAACTTATCGCGCGAAAATTCGTACATTCACACGAACTGCCTTTGCCTTTGAATAATGGGCAAATAACAGCTTTTTTCCAATCTTCAGGAACCACACTACGTTTGAAACAAAATCTAAATAAATAAATTAACCATTCAAAAACTTTCTCTCCTCCATACTTTAACATCTCATTTGTAATCCCATCCAAACCCGCAGCCTTACCATTCCTTACACGCGCCAATGCATCATATACATCACTTTCATCTATATCATAATCATCTTCATTACCATTTTCACTGCCAGTTTTGTTACCATCATCCCTCTCAACCGCACCTCCATACAAACCTTTCAAATATTCGCACCATCTATTCCTCACATCCGATTCATTCCACAATAACTCTTCATTCGCACTTCTCACAGCTTTCACAACTCAACCACTTCCACCCCGCAGTCTCTTCACACTCAACCAAAACAGTCGTTTATTCGTACTAAAATCATTTGTCAACCTTTCATTCAACATGTCATCAAATCGCTTTTTTACTTTCTCTCACCACTTGCTTCACCCATTTATTCTTCCTTTTATACTCTAACAAACAATTCTTCACGCAAACGCCCAGGCGAATCCTTAACATTTAAAAACTTCAAATATGCCCTCTTTTTCTCAGCAATCGCTTCTTTCACCTGATCATTCCACCATGCATTTTTCGGACAAGAGCCTAATCTGCTTTCACCACAAACTTCTTTTGCACATTTGAGGAGGGAGTCCTTAAATTTCATCCAAACTTCATTTATATTACAATCAAAATTAGACTCACATTCGGGCAAGGATTCATTCAACCTTTCTACATATTGCATTCTTACATCTTCATTCAAAAGAGCAAAGGATTTTATACGAAACATTTTCCCGGAACTTTTCACCTTCATTCTCCAAATTTATTCAATCGCATTCGGGATACAACCAAATAATGATCATTCGTACCCAATTCAGCGCCTCGTTTCACACGCGTATCTACTATCATACTCCTCAATCGCTCATCATATATAACGAAGTCAATCACACTACGTTTATTCTGAACCACATTATCCAAACAAAATGAAACAATTCTCTCGCCATTCCCATTCACTCGACAATCACCAAAACGTCCCAATACATTCTCAGATATATTTCGTTTAACACCTACCCATCCATTTAAATCATCACACACTATCACTCTCTCACCCGGATCACACAAATCAATTACGCTGTTTACTGTATTCCAAAACTGATCTTTTTCAAGGTCAGACTCTGATGGACCATAAGCGGACACAACGAAGATTCGTATATAGCCTACCTTGAATCTCATCCAAGAAACTCGCGAAGAAATACAGCCATAACTTCGTACAAACGGTTTCATTCTTTCACTCACAAGTATACCTACACCATGCTTTGCATTTTCATTCTCTCGGACGCCCGACCACAAACAAAATATGCCATCTACTTCTTCCTTACCACGTCTTTCCTCATTGTCGCACTTACACACAAAATATCTACACTGTACATTCTCATTGCATTCATCAACTCATTCTCTTTCCCATTCATACCTCTAACATTCCACGTTCCCATGTACTCATCGTACATTCTCCATTTATTCTTTATTTATATAAAATAGAAATGTTAGAAAAGAAAGAAAAACGGGTTTTTTTTGGTAATAAAAGAAGTCAAAGCGGCTTACGGGGCTCGTCTTTGACTTAAGAAAAAAAGCTTACGTAAGCCTTATAATTTTACTTTACATACGTACACTTAAATATGTAAATCAATTTCGTTTTATAATTTTTTGTATATTTTTAAATAATAATATGTCAAACCGTCAATCTGTCACGAAATATTTTAATTATCCCAATCTAGTTACGTTGTAAACAAAATGTAATTTTTTAAAAATACTGAATAGTATAATTGATAAATCAAACCTAATTTCTAATGAAAATAAAAGATAATACTTATCTGAAAAACTCTGCAGAAACTTATTCCGAATTTACCAAAATATTCTCAGGAAAAGGTTTCGTAAATCCAGAAAGGGGCGACAAAACTAGAGCTGACAGGAAATCGTCTATCTTGTTTCGCAGCACACTTATTTTATTCATAATCATTATAGTTATATGTCGATTCCTAACCTTCTAGAGATAGGAAAATACGTTATTTATTAAAGGTTATAATTCAATGATTTATTCAGAAAATTATTGATTTAAAAAGAGGATGATTGTGAATAAAATACTATACATATTTCGGTGAGAGTTTCATTACAGCCTCGTGCTGTAATGATACATATGCCACTCGGATGTAATATACTAAAATTGTACAGACATTGTATTAATTATTTTATAATATGTATTTGTAAATAATATGTTCTTTTTCATATATTTGTATCCCATACCCATCTTCAATATCTTCTTTAATTTTAATAAAACATGTGTAGAATAAAATGATTATTATGACTACTGATAAATAAAATGTTTTCTATAATCTTTGTGTAACTTATTGACGCTTGTTTGAGTACTACTGTCACTGTCAGAGGTAACCATCGTTTGAGAGCCGCTGTTTAAAAGAGATAGTAGCCATTAGAATGCAATAGAAAACCCGGCGACACGATTCTATGGCAGTGAGCGTTCTAGTATAGTATAGAACCTCACTGACTTTGCCCCTTAGAATAATTGAGATGGGGGCTCGTTTTTAACATGGTGGCGCTGTCTTTCGTTCAAAATTGTATCGCAGATCTGGTTCACCTATTCTCTAAACTTGTTTACGTCAGGATCTGGGTCCACATTTTTCTGTTAGTTTATTTTCTCACCACAACATAACAAATATATTGTTTTCACATTTCCAAACAATCACATAGATGTGAAAAGTGACAGTATAATTCAGGTATCAGAAAAATCCTAATACACTAGTGTGTTATTATAACGCACAGGAGTGTTGCCAATTGCCCGGTAATTTATGAGTGATAATCTGCAAATTTTATCCTAATTCTTTACAATAATTATTACTAGTATAATAATTTTACATGATAAGAACACTCGGCTGTTCACTTCTGTTTTACTTTGATTTATTTGACATTTGTTTTTACGGTTATAATCGTTCGAACATATGTAAAACAATAAATACGTGGTTAATATAATATTATTACGCAATAAAACTTATTTTTAGTATTGTTGAGACAACGTGAATGTGATTATCATAAAATGAATTGCAGTGACAGTGATTCATCTTTGGAATGTACTGTATACTTCCCGGTGTCGTGCGGGTGACAACTACTTTGAGGTTAAAAATATATTAAATTGTGCCGTTTTTTCAAGTCGTGAGAAAAATAGTGTATAAAACTCTCTAGAAACAGGTTTCGTTCACTTCTGTGATTGCTGCGCTTCACTACGTCTCAGAAATCAACATCTACACTTATGGAATGACCCACTTTCGTAGCTACAATATACAAGGTGTTGACCGCGATATCGGAACATAGGACTTTAACATGTAATGTCGTATTTTCGTAATTTCCTCCTTCCCTAATTACTTTAGGTAAAAAAGCTTCAAATAAAAATTGTAGAGCTTAAAATTATGCATCTGAATAAATACTTAATTTAGCATATTCTATACCGGTAGAAATTAGGTATTAAAATGTCGAAAATCACCCATAAAATAGTCGAGCTAGGTTAATTTATTTTTATTATTATTTGAAATTTTTGTTAAAGTGGAAAATGATTTATTTAAATTAATAGAAAATTCTTCACTTGAACAGGTATTACAAATAATACCTAATAAAATGGTATATTGAAAGACATGTATTAGAATGATCCTTATTGTAATGAGTACAGTTTGCGTAATTGAGCCGTAGGTGATTTACGCAAAGTACAAGTATTAGAAATGGACATTGTAATACGTGTTTTTCATACTATTTTTCTTATTTCGCATTAATTTGCTCTTATTTTAAAATTATTGTTAAAAGAAATATTAAAATATCAAGTTTGGTAACACTGACAGTTTCAATAAATATTTGAAAAAAAATTACTGTGACATTTTGACAGTTACTTACAAGTTAGGTTAGAGTTATAATTTATATTTATTATGTTATGAACATACAAATAAATTCTTTAAATTTCAATTTAAAGGAGTGGTTTATTGTTTGATATAAATATTTTACTACAAAAAATCTAATTTCAGTAATTTTTCATGCGTAATGACAGGTAATGACAACTAAAATCAAATATATTTATTTGACACTTGGAGTAAGTTACCAACTTAATTTAAAAAATCCCCTAAAATCTTTGTACAAATTTTTTAATTGTATCACTGTTTTTGATTAAAAAAACACGTTGTTTAATTAACGGACCATCAAAATGAAAAAAATACTGTGACATTTTGACAGTTACTTACAAGTTAGGTTAGAGTTATAATTTATATTTATTATGTTATGAACATACAAATAAATTCTTTAAATTTCAATTTAAAGGAGTGGTTTATTGTTTGATATAAATATTTTACTACAAAAAATCTAATTTCAGTAATTTTTCATGCGTAATGACAGGTAATGACAACTAAAATCAAATATATTTATTTGACACTTGGAGTAAGTTACCAACTTAATTTAAAAAGCCCCTAAAATCTTTGTACAAATTTTTTAATTGTATCACTGTTTTTGATTAAAAAAACACGTTGTTTAATTAACGGACCATCAAAATGAACAAATTCAAATCAGTTTCCTTGTACTTATGACATTTAAATCATTGCTGTCAAAAAAATGAGTTACATTTGTTCGTTTTGATGATCAGTTAATTAAACAAAGCGTTGATGAACGTTTCTGCAAGTATGGAGTACGCAAATTTCGATACGGTCCAGATAGAAAAAACTACCTAGCTCAAGGAACCTTTACCGCAAGTCCCATAATGCTTCATAACGGGCAATTGGCAGATTCTGTAATGAGTTTCATATATCGCTTCATATAACTACTTAGTTTTTCACTTTCATCACCTTTATCAGTCACTGTTTTTTTAATTATTGGTTTCACTATTTGTTCCGCGCGATTGATGTAAGAACGAGGTTGCTTCGATGATTTGTTGGGAAGACATAAGATACGTTTATGTCAATGCAAAAATGAGGCAGCTTCAGTGTTTGCACTGTATATTTTCTTTTTTCTTTGAAATCAGTGAAAAATGTCGAACCCAGATGGAAGCTCCACAGAATCTTAATACACATCTTTTTTTACTCTTGTTGTAAATAAAAATGACAAAAATACAGGATTTCGTTTTAATAGTGGGTATATTATTTAGAGATTGAAGCATTTCAAATTGTCTCCCGAAGCAAAAAGAGGTGGCTTCACAATTAAAAAAAAGCTGCACTCTAACTTCATTGCTTACTTTACATATTATTTACTAAAATACATCATGACGACAGATTTACAGAAAATCTAAAATAATATTTATTTAATAAGCTGACCAGTTTTTACTTCCTCCTGAAAAAAGTGTAACATTGGAGCTACCTTCTTTTTAACCTGGTGTCTTCATATTTCATGCAAAAAGACAAAATCGGAGAAAAGTGACATCTATTTTTGCCATGTAACCACAGGAATATATTTAAAAAATATTAAAATTTTAGGGAAGTGAGACACAGATGTTTTTCTGTAATTGTATTCTTAGTAATCGAAAGTTGGAGAATATATAACTTGAACATTTTAAATTATGTTTTTCTTGGAGAACTTAGTGACACATTTATAACCATGGAAAATGACTGCATAGAGATTCTAAATATTATAATAACAGCATCTTGTCGTCTTTCTTCATACGTATTTCGAAATGAGGTATGTGTGGCTAGTATTTACCAAAATTTGAGTAATTTTCTGTAAGAGTAGAATTTTTAAAATGTGCGACTACTTCCTCATTACATACACGCAATCAGTTTTTAATAAATAAGCACGTGCGTGCGTGTGCATGTGTGCGTGTGTGTATGTCAACATACGCATTTTTTTTATAATTCATATAGGTGCCTCTCTCGTTGAGAAAAAAAAATAGAAAAATTTGAATTTTTCTACTTATCTAGTGACCTATGTATTTTTTCGCTAAAAGTAATTTACCTAACAGGACCTGAAAGCGTTACTTTACTGTGCGAGCAAGCATATTGGCGTGAGCCCAGTAAAAACACTTTCAGGTATTGGGTACAATGTTTTTTCCGCGGTCTTGAAAAAAAGAATAAATAAAAATCTACATGTATGCATTATTTAATTTTTAATTGCAGGGAAATAAGAAATAAATTAATATATAAATAAACAAATAATCGCCATGGAAACATTCATATAGTTACTTTCCGATCATTTATCGACAATTTTCCAAGGTAGCTCTGTAAAGATGGATTTTCCGGTCCAAAAAGGGATCAGAAACTCATTTTCTGGACGACCGCGTAAAAAACCAAATACATCATTAAAATTGTCAGCTAATGGGGCAACTTTGACCTCTATTAACCGGGGTGTCAATGGTGAGGACGAAAAACGAGCACACTACTATAAAGATGTAACAAAACATTTGTATAAAGTTTATTCTATTTATATCTTGTAAAACCTAATATTCCACGGGAAAACAAATTTTATTTTGAAGTTTAAGTTAGGTCTTATGTGGAATATTACCGTTTTTCTGTTAGTGTTTACAAAAGTATTTCAGCGATTATTAAGTAACCATGGTTAACGAATATACGAACCTTTGTATATTCGAATATACCAACCTTCGTATATTCACTTATGGGTTTGTTTGTTTATTTTGTTCTATGTACTCAGACGAACGGTCAATGTCATTTTGACTATATATAAGGAGCATAAAGTATAATCTGTTTCCTTCGAACACACTATGGAGTACATAAATGAACCTGTAGTTAGACTTTGAGGAGAAAATCGTGTTTTTTATGCTTCCAATAGACATCTGAAATGATACTGACAGCTCCAAATGCACCGACACAAATTATTGATTGCACATATTATTTGACAGCAAGATTTTATTAAAGTAAAAATTTGAAAAGTAAAAAAATAATTATTTGGATCACAAACTTGTTTATTTGAAATACGAGCATTTCAATATTATATTACATATATTATAGACTACAGCTATATTTAAAAAGATAGGGTATGTGTCAAACAGGTTGATGTTTCTGTCAAAATAGAAATAGACTATAGGCCTATGTTCAATTTACTTTATACTTATTAAATTATTTATTCATGATATAGTCTACCTGTATACATATCGCAATCGAAAATTCTCAACATACTCGCCCTGCGGTCTCGTGCTATTTCCAGGCAACATGTTTCGCATAATCGAGAATTTTCAATAGTCTTGTATAATATATGATAATAAAATTTACAAAATATTATACTATAACAGATATGTTGATGATTGCCTAATAATAGCACCAGTAGGACAGATGAACAATATTTTAAACGATTTTAACGATTACCACCCCAAAATCAAATTTACAATTGATAATCAACATAACACAATAAACTTTTTGGATAACTCTAAGAAACGAAATAACAGGTACCAAAAACAAACCGCGTCTGGTCGTTATTTATATTTTCTTACACAAATATAAAATTAGTGTGATAAACGCACTGATTGATACAGCTGGATTTTCACAAAACAAACCTTGCAAAGATTAGTTATATGCTTAAACAAAATGGATACCCAACTAATTTCACCTCAAAATATACTCGAAAAAGACTTCACACTTTAAATTATACCATTCCAACTCAAATTGTTGCAAACGATAGAACACATACACTCCAAACAATTTACGCTAAAATACCTTATGATGAAAATTTAACTTACACTAATATTAAAATAGCAAATTATAATAATATAACAACGCAAAATTAAAAGATACAATTGAATAAGAAAAACAGAAAGATGTAATTTACCAAGTCAAATATGGCGCATGTAATAAAATATATATTGGACAAACATCTCAACCAATAAATAAGAGACTATATCATTTTTACTAATCTTCATCTTTTGTTTAAATTTGCAAGTTAAACTTGGTCTCACTCCGTTCTACACAGCCAAGCACATCATGGCTTTGACAGCTATTAACAATTAAAATAAAATAAACTTTGTCCTTCGACATCAGATCTTACAAATTGTCGTAACATTTTGAAAATGTTTTATTTATCATTGTACATAGAAGTAATGTAAACAAAAAACAATTTTCCGTGAGTTATGAACAGTATAATGACGAATAGCATGTCTTATATTTTGACTTTCACATTGTAGCCCTGACAACAACGTAAATAACAACAATAGATGAAGACGACAATCGGCTATCTGATGTCTTCGATATAATTTTTAATAATTATTTGTAATAATTTTTAACTTCTTATCTGGTAAGTGACTGCTACCAGATTGTTATTTGTAATAATACAATAATTGTAATATTTGTAGCTGATAATGGCCAAATATTAGGCCGAAACGTCCTTTTATAATTTTATTATAAAACTATTAACAATAAATGGAACTTTAATGCCCAATATATTTTGAATTTTTTTTATTAAAGATTGTTCAACTTTCCCAGTAGCTGTCTCAAGTATATTTTACTTAAGTCGATAGATTTCAGTCGATTATTGTTGAAACATTTTAATAATAATTAAATAATAAACACTAAGTTTCAAAAAATAAAATTTTATTTACTATACGTACAGTCGACCGAAATACGTATAGTAAATATAACTTTATTTTTTGAACTCACCTAGTGTTTATTTTTTAACTTTGTTTTACTTGTCTTCATTCATTTTTATAGCTTTTCTACCACCACCTTTACATCTTCCTAATATAAATTTTGGTGAATTATGTTTCGTAGTGTAGTATTTTGTTATATTCCCGTTCGAATACAATGATTTACTTTCAATCATTTTTTCCTATCAGATTATTCATCTTAGTTTTTGTAAAAACTGACAGAAAAATGGTAATATTCCACATAAGACCTAACAAACTTCAAAATAAAATTTGTTTTCCCTTGGAATATTAGGTTTCACAAGATATAAATAAAATAAACTTTATACAAATGTTTGTTACATTTTTATAGTAGTGTGCTCGTTTTTCGCCTACACCATTGGCACCCCGGTTAATAAAGGACAAAATTGCCTCATTAACAGACAATTTTAATGATGTATTTGGTTTTTTGCGCGGTCGTCCAGAAAATGAGTTGTTTCTAACCCTTTTTTAGACCAGAAAATCAATCTTTACTGAGATAGCTTGGAAAATTGTCTATAAGTGATCGGAAAATAACCACATGAATGTTTCTATGGCGATTAGTTGTTTATTTTTATATTTATTTATTTCTTATTTCCTCGCAATAAAAAATAAAGTAATGCATACATGTGGATTGTACAAAATAATGTTTAAATGTAGTGGTAATCCAACCCCACATCAGACAACGTGACATAAAACCGTATTCTCCACAGAGAGATACATTAGCGGTTAAAGTGGAAGATAATAGCCGTATTCTTTCGCTGGGTTGGATCAGATCCAACTGATCGTAATGATTAGAACAGATTAGGTCACGTGAACGCAGATGAATTTATTCGAAAGTACACAAAGTATCTGTCACAATCAGTCGAAAAAATGAATTTCAATTTTCTATATTTACCATTGTTTATTCTTGTTTAAATTTCTTTTAGATCCTTAAATGTAACCTCTTGTCCTGATTGACTTATAAAATATGACAGATTCTTCCGCCATTTTTGAATCTTAAGTGATTTGATCTTTCTAATCCAAGTTTTTGTTGGAGTAGATGTCACTGATATGGATTGCTTGGTGTTGGGGTAGAGATACTGATCGGAATTCGAAAAAACATGTAATTCACTGATCCATGTACCATAGATCTCATCCAACGCAGCGAAAGAATACGGCTAAAATCAGCCATTAGATAGATCGGCCATAGCTTAGTGGGTAGAGCGTTACTCCGGCAAAGTAATGGTCTTTGGTTCAAATCCAGGTGGCTGACATCTTTTCACGCTTTCATAATTTATTTCGAACTCATATAAAAGTTTTATTAATATAAATATACTACTTGATGGCAGATATAGATATTTTTAATAAAGTCAGGTTTACGAGATATAACTATCAACTTTTATATTTTTAAATAGCAACGTATAATTATTTTACTAAAATATAAACCGCCATAGTAATTCAAAAGTCAAAAAGTCCATATAATTCTCCCATATGGATAGTACCAAAAAAATGGATGCATCAGGAAAACGAAAACAAGATTAGTGATAGACTTTCGAAACTTAAATAAAAAAATCTAATGTGGCCAGTACAATATCTTCCGTTAATCCTGTGAATTATGTATAAATTCCATACATAAATTTTCTTGCAAAATATTCTAAATTTCTATTTCATAAACAAACTATGCAAATTGTACTTGACACTGACATCTTCTTCTTCCCTAGCTATTCCCATTCGTCAGGGGGCGTTATTTTTTATTTTATTCTTCCACTCATTTCTATTTTGCTTGTCGTAAACCCAATAAAAACTAAATTGAGGCTATCGAAAAAATAAGGATCCCTAAAACAGCAAAAGAAATAAAATCCTTTCTCGGTAAACTTTCTTGGTATCGACGTTTCATTCCAAATTTTTCATAACTCACCAAACCTTTTACAGAATGTTTAAAAAATAATAAACAAATAGACATAAGTAATAAAGAATATCAAGATTCATTTAAAACCGCTAAAGAATTAATAAGTAACCCACCAATTTTAGAATTTCCTGATTTCTCAAAAAAAATTATCCTCACTACGGATGCTTCAGATTATGCAATGGGCTCAGTAATTTTACAAGTTATAAATGGATAAAAAAACCAATCGTTTATGCTTCAAAAACATTTAATTCCGCATAACAAAATTACAGCACAATTGAAAAGGAATTCAAATCAATAATTTGGTCTATAAATAATTTTAAAACGTAGTTATTTTCCATGAAAAACGCAAACCAACAATTCATGTGATGGAAATAAAATTGAGCGAATATGATTTCGACATTGAATACTTACCAAGAAAAAAATTGCAGATTTTTTATCAAGGCAAAGAGATAAATTGAAAATTATAAAAAATCTGTTATGACCAGCACAATACCTCTCGCCACTGCCTTTTTTTGGTTACATAAGTATAGGGCGCGAACAGTCATGTTACATTGTTGGCCTTGACAAGCAGATGTGGGGGTCCGTTTCTGAATGATAATTAGTAATTACGTACATATATATCAAATGTCAGAATTTTTCATTAAAAATTTCAAGATTTTCTAAATTCACGTAATTAATTTGTCACCAGGAGTGTGGATTTACTTGTCGAGGAAAATAAACAATATGGAATTGGAAAATCACTAAATTTAGAATGAGAAATTATGAAATTTGACATCTATATAACATAATTACTAGCTATCATTCTGACATGGGCCCCCATATCTGCTTGTCAAGGCCAACAAAGTCACATGACTGCTCGCGCCATAATGTATTTAACATTTCTTGTATACCTACACTCTACACCAAAATTTCTACTTATATCTATTCCTTATATATAGATTTTTAAATTTAAATTCATTCTATGAAGAAATTTTGTCCTACTCTTCTAATTTTTCGAGACGTTTCCACTTCTTTGTCGGGAGTAACAGTATTTATGAAGGGTATGTGTAATATACCTACAATATTAAATATTTAACTGTTAATATCTTAAGAAATGATATAATGTATGTACTTCCCAGAAAAAGTCTTCAGTAATGTCTCCGGATTTCTGACACTGACATTTATCTGTCAGTTACAAACAATATAAATTTTCAACTTTTTTCCATGACATTCTTTCGGCTGTAAAATTTATTACGACAGATTATTTTATATTTAAATATTTGTGAACATTGGCACACTTCACAAGATTTCAGTCTCTGAATCAACGTCTCGATCATTTATCAGAGACTGGACCACTCAACCAGAACCACAAATGCGTTTCGTTTTTATTGCAGCTCATTAGTGTGGTGTACTGACGCCTCTTTCGAGCTACTGAGACTGGTTGAGTGGACTGATGATAAACATCCCACAAAGATATCAAGCCAGCAGAGGTAACTAACTACATGCAGAGCCATCTATCAGGAAAACCGCGAGCTTGGCTAGCAGAATAATAATAATAGAAAACTGTACAATGTACAATTTGCGACACTTGGTGAAGTTGTTCTAAATATTTAAATATTTTGTGAACACTTGACACACTTCACAAGATTTCAGTCTCTGAATCAACCTCTCGGTCATTTATCAGAGACTGACCCACTCAACCAGAACCACAGAGGCGTTTCGCTGTTATGGCAGCTCATCAGTGTGGTGTACTGACGCCTCTTTCGAGGTACTGAGACTGGTTGATTGGACGGATGATAAACATCCCACAAAGATATCAAGCCAGCAGAGGTAACTAACCACATGCAGAGCCATCTATCAGGAAAACCGCGAGCTTGGCTAGCAGAATAATAATAATAGAAAACTGTACAATGTACAATTTGCGACACTTGGTGAAGTTGTTCTAAATATTTAAATATTTTGTGAACACTTGACACACTTCACAAGATTTCAGTCTCTGAATCAACCTCTCGGTCATTTATCAGAGACTGACCCATTCAACCAGAACCACAGAGGCGTTTCGCTGTTATGGCAGCTCATCAGTGTGGTGTACTGACGCCTCTTTCGAGGTACTGAGACTGGTTGATTGGACGGATGATAAACATCCCACAAAGATATCAAGCCAGCAGAGGTAACTAACCACATGCAGAGCCATCTATCAGGAAAACCGCGAGCTCGGCTAGCAGAATAATAATAATAGAAAACTGTACAATGTACAATTTGCGACACTTGGTGAAGTTGTTCTAAATATTTAAATATTTTGTGAACACTTGACACACTTCACAAGATTTCAGTCTCTGAATCAACCTCTCGGTCATTTATCAGAGACTGACCCATTCAACCAGAACCACAGAGGCGTTTCGCTGTTATGGCAGCTCATCAGTGTGGTGTACTGACGCCTCTTTCGAGGTACTGAGACTGGTTGATTGGACGGATGATAAACATCCCACAAAGATATCAAGCCAGCAGAGGTAACTAACCACATGCAGAGCCATCTATCAGGAAAACCGCGAGCTTGGCTAGCAGAATAATAATAATAGAAAACTGTACAATGTACAATTTGCGACACTTGGTGAAGTTGTTCTAAATATTTAAATATTTTGTGAACACTTGACACACTTCACAAGATTTCAGTCTCTGAATCAACCTCTCGGTCATTTATCAGAGACTGACCCACTCAACCAGAACCACAGAGGCGTTTCGCTGTTATGGCAGCTCATCAGTGTGGTGTACTGACGCCTCTTTCGAGGCACTGAGACTGGTTGAGTGGATGGATGATAAACATGAGCTGCAATAACAGCGAAACACGTCTGTGGTTCTGGTTGAGTGGGCCAGTCTCTGATAAATGACCGAGAGGTTGATTCAGAGACTGAAATCTTGTGAAGTGTGCCAAGTGTTCACAAATATTTAAATATTTAGAACAACTTCACCAAGTATCGCAAATTGTACATTGTACAGTTTTCTATTAATATTATTTTATATCTTTTATTTCTAAATCTATGGAATATATAACAAAATATTTAAATGTATCACATAGAGAATTTAATTTTGTTTAATAATACTGTTGGGACCCCTATAGCCATCTATGTAGCTGAGTTGGTTTCATCGCTCATCGGCCACGAACCGGACATAAGTATTTTTCTGGGTTGTTCTCGTACAACAGTGTTTGAGTTCGCACGTCTTGTACACATAGCTCTCGGCAGTTTTGCCAGCTGTTCTTTTTATAAGTTTTGTATTTTTTTCTGAGCCAGTACATAACTAGATTAGTGGTTTTCTTATATATCAAATCTTTCACAGTGAAGTTTACATTATTTAAACTTACATACATGCAGTTAAACGTTAATTATATTAATACAACGTGCACATGTGCTCAGCACATTGTAAAACACAGTGTTTGACACTCATTTCGTTTTTAAGCTACACTCTGGAACACGGAACACATTTACACTTGATACCACAGTGGACCAGGAATACACATTCACCATTCACAACACATACATGTGCCACATTGATGCACGAGGACCCAATTCCTGCTTACGTCGACTTTATTGCTGTGCTTGCACGCCACAGGTAGCTTTTAAGTATTTCGCACGCTTCCTGAACGCAGTGAGTACAATTTGTATTACATTTATTTGCTACCAGTACTCCACACTTGTTTGTATAACATTTAATCTAGATTTATACTTATTCAATGGTGATATGTTTCATTATTTTTTTGTTTTATGAGAATTATGTAATTTTTGAATACGTGAATGCACATTATATTTATTGTTTATTTAATTGATATTTATTCGTTACACCTGTGCATGAATCTCCCATATTCATCCACTCACTTTACACACATTTATTCGACCTTAATTTACACTTGTATACAACACATTCACATCATATTATTTAAATTATATTTTATCATTCTTTTCAATTCTCGCGCATTCGCTTTATGTGTATTCCCTCCTATCTTTGCTGTTGTTAGGTTCAAGGGTACTAGCTTCGATTTCCTACACACTATTTGTGGGCCACCCTTTGATCCTTTCACTCCTAGAGCACCCTTCTTGTGAAGTCCTGTAGAGAGCTCCTGCAGGTGAAGCGTGTCTAACCAGACCATTCCTGTTGTATATTTTCTATTTCGTGGAATATTTTTGATTACGTCACAGCGCATCTTCCCCTTTCTACTGCGTCAAATTGTCCTGCCAGGACGTTCAGTCAACTCGCCAATACAGCCACTCACATCCATAAACGCAACGCAATTTTGGCGCTCTATTTCACAATTATTTCAACTTCGAGATTGGAATAGTGACCTGCGCCGCAACAAATACCAAGAAAAAATTTCAAAAAATAATATTTAGAAGATTTTTTTTTTTCAAGAATCTTTTACTTCCGGTTGTCCAATTGTTACCAAACCTTTTCAGACCTTCCCATGAATGTCCGATTGGAAAATACGTAGTTAGACAAATATAAAGTCTTACAGTTTTTGAGTAATCGTCCTTCCAACATCCCACATACACACATACATACAAACACACACACACACGCATGCACGCACACGCACGCACACGCACACACATACACACACGCACACACACAGTCATCATCGTAAAAATGTTAAAATCGGATTGTAGGGACCTTAAAACGTGCTTATTCAATAAAATCTGGATATGCGATTTTTAGCATGAATCCAAATACCTCTCTTACCGAGAGGTAAAAAAGGAGAAATAATACATTATTTCAATTATAATATTAACCCCCCTCCCCCTTATAAAGAATATATCGTGGAGACATGCCCAGCAGGGGGAATGATTATGAAACAGGCAGATTGTTTACGAAGATGTTTATAATTATAGTTAGTTACAGGGAATGTTATTAATGAACCTTTGCAGTGGAATGCTATCATTGTATATATAGAGAAGTGAGTGTGCCTACAGTTAGAGTGTTATTTATTAGTGTAGCACATTTGGTGACGAGGTGAATTGTGATTTTTTTTATGTATATTGGTCAAAAGCCAATTTTAGTGCATTAAATTGCACAGTGCACCTTGGTAGTGCATACAAGGACAAAACTAGCCAGTGTATTAAATTACACAGAGAGGAGTGCATTAAATTGCACATACAGGGTCCATACTAGCCAGTGTATTACACAGGGAGAAAAAGAAAAGGCAACGATAGTGCATTAAATTGTACGTACAAGGTCAAAAGTAGCCAGTGTATTAAATGACACGCGAGAAAAGGGAATAAATCATGGTAGTGAATTAAATTGCATGTACAAGGGCAAAAGGGAAAATCTGATGGTATGTTAAATTGTACATGTAGAGAGACAAAAAGAACTGTATTATCGTACTATCAATCGAGTAAAAATGGATAATTCTTATCATATTTCATAATTTTTGTGCGATACCGTCGATAAAAGCGTACTTCGCCGTGAAAGGGAAAACTGGCTGAGATCACTTATACTATACTTTGATTCAGAAGATATAAATTTAGCAGTGAAGAGACAAGACAAATTACTACATCTAGGGGGTGCCCAGTTACAAGAGGTTTCCTACAACATACTGGGAGCAGTGGCGGAATACAATGCAAATGCAAACAATGACGTCTTTCAGATCTTGGTAAATAAATTAAACGATTATTTTTCACCCGTACAAAATTCTACTTTTGAGCGTCATTTCCTTTGCAATATTACACAAGAAGAAGACACCTTTAACAAATTCTTACTAAGAATTAGACAGCAAGCTATCGAATGCGCCTTTGGTCAAACGGCACAAAAAGCGAATGTAATTAATTTGAAAGATAATCTGATCGACTCGTGGGCACCGATGGAGCTAAAGAAAAAAATACTAGAAAAGGTGTAATAATTTATAATCCCACCGAATCACCAAATTGTAATAAACTAAAATTCCACCGAATCACCAAATGTAATAAAATAACGAGTCAAACTATGTTAAGGTTTTTCTTTAAATTAAATTAAAATTTTGAATTTATAAGGAAAATATTTGATTATAAAATTTTAAGAGGGTTATAATCGGACTATGGGTTCGTAGCCCGGGGTTTTATTAAAAAGACGTTTAATCTTACACACTAAGATTTATTCTAACACGCTCAACACTTTCTACATAAATTAATATAACAAAATAAATTTAAAAGTACTTACAATTAAGGTAGTTGTCTTGCACAGGACTGGCACTTGAGAATATTTTAAAATAAAATTTAAATAAGATTACTAAAAGAGTATATGATGCGAACCGAATCTTGAGAATCTCTTTATGAGCGCTGGAGATGCGCTTATAAACTTCCTAATCTTTAATTTAAATATTCAATTTTTACCGGGTTGTTACAAAGGAACACACATTGAGCGAAGTCATCGTATTATACCGAGTATATGAACAAATATAAGATCAGTCCTAGTCCATGAATCAAGCAATTCCAGAGTCGGGGCCGGGGATATCGTTCAATTATACTAATAGAGTGTCAGTCGATAACCCAGTGGAATGTACCTAGAGAATGGCTCTAGAGGACATACAGCAAACGAAACAATCTGTAAAGCACGAAGTGAAAAATATAAAAATGCAGTCTCTGGGGACACTTCGCATTAAAATGCAGGACGAAGTCTACAAAACGCCCTGCGAGGAGAAATCCAAGCTGTAGAAGCAAACGACTCAGGTCTAATGTAAACTGCATGGATACAGACGATTTTCCTAACAGTGATAAGAAGATGATAGGTAACAACTTTAAACAAGACTGGTGTCTCCAAAGTCAAAAACAAGTAGTAGATGAAGAATCGTCAGATGAGGAAGAATTAATCGAATGTAAAGTAGGTGGAGTTACAATCAGGATGCTCATTGATTCAGGATCAATGACAAACGTTATAAGCGGACTAGACTGGGAAATACTAACCAGACAGAAGGCTACAATCTGGAGTTTTGATTCGGACGTGACGAATAAACTGAAGCCGTACGCATCAAACAAAGTTGATATACTACATAAATTCCAGTCAACAGTCGGGGTACCAGGTTAACCAGAAATAATTACATCTTTTAATGAAATACTAGAGGGCGATGTCTCCCTGTTGGGAAAATCGTGCGCCAAGAAGTTAGGGTATTAAAATTCGGATTAAACATCAACCTTGTAAGTAGATCCGTAGTGTTTCCAAAATTTAAGAACATACAATTGAAACTTACGATAGATAAATAAGTAAAGCCGGTTCAGCAACCTGTCAGGCGAGTTCCCATTTCGATCGAGGAACGGGTAGGAAAGAAATTGAACGAAGCGGTAGAAAATGACATCAAGAAAAAGTAACAGGTCTAAGTGAATGGGTATCTCCAATAGTGGTAATGTTCAAGGTAACAGGAGACATCAGAATCTACGTTGACATGAAGAGAGCAAACACAGCTATTCGAAGGGAAAACTACCCTTTACCAACATTTGACGGCATTATAACCAGGCTAAGAAATTCGAAATATTTCTCGAAACTGGACCTAGTCAACGCATATCATCACTTGGAGCTGGAGGAAGAAAGTCGAGCCATTACGATTTTCATTACAGATAAAGGAATGTTCAGATACAAGCGTTTAATGTATGGAGTGAACTCGGTGCTAGAAATCTTTCAAAGAATTTTTGAAGAAATATTAGCATCCTGTACCAATTGCATAAATTACCTAGACGACAATCGTTTATGGGGCTACTGAAAAAGAACACGACGAGTGTCTTAAGACAGTTCTAGATAGTATAAGAGATTACATTGTTACATTGAACAAAGAGAAGTGCATAACCAAAGCTGAAGAACTGTATTTCCTAGGCCACAAACTGTCGGCGAGAGGTATCGAAGCAGATCAGAGTAAGATACAAACAGTACTAGAATTTCGAGGACCGGCCACTAAAGAAGAAACTTGTAGTTTCTTAAGACTGGTGACATATTTGGGAAAATTCGTAGTTAATTTAGGAACATTAACAGAACCACTAAAAGAATTAACGAAACGCGATACTAAATTTGTTTGGAAGAAGGTTAATCACAAAGTTTTAAACAACTAAAGTGCTCATTAACCAAATTACCGACTTTGACTTATTTTGACCCAAAGAAACTCATCTGAATAGTAGTGGACGCTAACCCGGTAGCACCTAGCGACGGTGCTTATACAGTTTACCGATCAAGACTGTCCGAGAGTTTGCCAGTACAAGCCTTTCAAATATAGAAAAAAGATATTCGCAAACGGAGAAAGATTAGCGTTAGTGTGGGCCGTGGAAGGTTTTATTTTTATGTGGCCGGAACGGAATTTGAGCTGATGACTGACCTAAAATCGAACGCTGGGCTCTCAGGCTGCAAGTATTTATATTCAAGGTAATTTACCAGAGTGGAAAGATCTGCATATGTGATCCGTTATCTAGAATATGATCCACATCAACCCCGTACAAGAACTTTTGACGATGACGGTGAACATCATATTCGAACTATAGTCGAAAAATGTACCCCGAAAGCCGTTGCTGTTTCTCAATTATGCTCGGAAAGCAAATAGGATAATAATATAATAGATGCCATTGTAAATATTAACAACAATAGTAGGGAAACAACAGAGACAAATCTGTATTTCCCTACATACATACATACATACATACATACATACATACATAAAATCACGCGTGTCCCACGTAGTGGGTTCGCACAAACCCGATAACAATAAGAATAACATCAACATCATACAACAAATCCTTACTCTTAAACATATTAAAGTGACCGATTTTCGGTAGCGAAATACCGCATCGGGATCACAATAATAGTTAGGAAACAATCATCCTTCGCCACACATTCCTATCTAAGCAGACTTCTTTCGCCTCGGACACACTCATAATCGCATTCATACATGCTCTTCTTCTCTTCACACTTGGAAACGCTCTCTCTTTAAGCACCCTACCAATCACATCCATCCACTTACACACTGGTCGGCCACGCAATCGAAAACCCTCAACTTCACCAAGATATATACGCTTAACAAACCGTTCACTCGCCATTCTCTCCACATGCCCAAACCATCTCAACTGACTCACACCAACTCTCTTAATCACATTTTTCCTAACCATACATTCTTCATACACCAAATTATTCCTCACGCGATCCCGTCTGACATACCCACATACACCACGTAAATACCTCATTTCCACGGCAGTCACTCTCTTTTTATGCTTCCCCGTCCATGCCCAGCATTCGCTTCCATACATCAAAGCAAGCACTAGCACTCCATTATATACACTCAACCGAGCATCCCTTGATACATTAACATTTCGTGCAAACGTACCCAGAGCACCCATTACCTTACATCCCGCACTCACTCTCCTTTCTATCTCTCGATCAATTCGACCATCTCTTGACATCATGCTACCCAAATATACAAACTCATTTACCTGCTCCAATTTCACTCCATCCACCAACACATTGCACTCAGTCCCCAATTTACTTCTTTCAAATACTAACACTTTGGATTTATCAACATTCAACATCAGATTCATACTTCTTCCAACTTCATGTATTCTCTCTACCATTCTCCTGAGTTGCTCTTCATTTTCTCCTAAAACAACTACATCGTCAGCATACGCTAACGCAGGCACTACACTTTCACCAATATGCACACCATCCATTTCATTCAAAGCTTTCCGCAATAACACATCCATATACAAGTTGAACAACCACGGAGACATACCACAGCCCTGTTTCACACCAACATTTATACGAAACCAATCACTCAACCTACCATCTATTCTCACATCAGCCTCACTACCCTCATACAACACTCGAATCGCTCCCAACCAGTTTCCATTCACACCGTACTCTCTGAGTACATCTCACAAAGTATCTCGAAGAACGCTATCATACGCCTTCTTTAAATCGAGAAAGCCACAGAACACCTTCTTGTTCTTGTCAAGTGACTTCTCAACAATCATACGAAGAGCAAACAATTGATCGACACATCCCCTCTCAGGCAAAAAACCACCCTGAACGTCACTTATTTTTGAAATAGTTAAGGTTCGCACCTTATGAATTAAAACCTTACCAAAAAGTTTCCCTACTACACTCAACAAGCTTATCGCGCGAAAATTCGTACATTCACTCGAACTGCCTTTGCCTTTGAATAATGGGCAAATAACAGCTTTTTTCCAATCTTCAGGAACCACACTACGTTTCAAACAAAATCTAAATAAATAAATTAACCATTCAAAAACATCTCATTTGTAATCCCATCCAAACCCGCAGCCTTACCATTCCTTACACGCGCCAATGCATCACATACATCACTTTCATCTATATCATAATCATCTTCATTATCATTTTCATTGCCAGTTTTGTTACCTCAATCTCACCTCCATACAAACCTTTAAAATACTTGCACCATCTATTCCTCACATCTGATTCATTCCACAATAACTCTCCATTCGTACTTCTCACAGCTTTCACAACTCGACCACTTCCACCCCGCAGTCTCTTCACACTCAACCAAAATAGTCGTTTATTCGTACGAAAATCATTTGTCAACCTTTCACTCAACATGTCATCAAATCGCTTTTTACTTTCTCTCACCACTTGCTTCACCCATTTATTCTTCCTTTTATACTCTAACAAACATTCTTCACGTAAACGCCCAGGCGAATCCTTAACATTTAAAAACTTCAAATATGCCCTCTTTTTCTCAGCAATCGCTTCTTTCACCTGATCATTCCACCATGCATTTCTCGGACAAGAGCCTAATCTGCTTTCACCACAAACTTCTTTTGTACATTTGAGGAGGGAATCCTTAAATTTCATCCAAACTTCATTTATATTACAATCAAAATTAGACTCACATTCGGGCAAGGATTCATTCAACCTTTCTACATATTGCATTCTTACATCTTCATTCAAAAGAGCAAAGGATTTTATACGAAACATTTTCCCGGAACTTTTCACCTTCATTCTCCAAAATTTATTCAATCGTATTCGCGATACAACCAAATAATGATCATTCGTACCCAATTCTGCGCCTCGTTTCACACGCGTATCTACTACCATACTGCTCAATCGCTCATCATATATAACGAAGTCAATCACGCTACGTTTATTCTGAACCACATTCTCCCAGGTGTATATGTGAGCTAACATATGTTTAAAAATGGAATTCGAAATGAAGAGGTTCCTCTCCAAACAAAATGAAACAATTCTCTCACCATTGCCATTCACTAGATAATCACCAAAACGTCCCAATACATTCTCAGATATACTTCGTTTAACACCCACCCATCCATTTAAATCACCACACACTATCACTTTCTCACCCGGATCACACAAATCAATTACGCTGTTTACCGTATTCCAAAACTGATCTTTTTCAAGGTCACTTTCAGACTCTGATGAACCATAAGCTGACACAACGAAGATTCTTATATAGCCTACCTTGAATCTCATCCAAGAAACTCGCGAAGAAATACAGCCATAACCTCGTATAAACGGTTTCATTCTTTCGCTTACAAGTATACCTACACCGTGCTTTGCATGTTCATTCTCTCGAACTCCCGACCACAAACAAAATATGTCATCTACTTCTTCCTCACTACGTCCTTTCCTCATTGTCTCACTTACAAAATATCTACACTGTACACTAGCATTGCATTCATCAACTCATTCTCTTTCCCATTCATACCTCTAACATTCCACGTCCCCAACTTACACTCATCATACATTCTCCATTTATTCTTCATTTATATAAAATAGAAATGTTAGAAAAGAAAGATAGAAAAACGGGTCTTTTTGGTAATAGAAGAAGTCAAAGCAGCTTACCAGGCTCGTCCTTGACTTAAGAAAAATAGAAAGAAAGAGCTTACGTTAGTCTTTTAATTTAACTTTACATACGTACAATTAAATACAGTAAATCAATTTCGTTTAGTTGTATATTTTTAAATAATATTATGTCAAACAAGTTCTCAGCATTTCGGATGAGAAACCCTAAGTTCCTAAAAGCACATGAGACTTTATTTTCAACATGTTCTGTGAAATTTAACTTGGGATCGAAAATAACACCCAAATCATTTATAGAATCCGGCCTATCGAGCACACAGTTGTTGATATTGTAATTATATTTAATAGAATTGAGCTTTCGGGTGTATGTCATGACTTGACATTTAGAGACGTTGAGCTCAAGATTATTGTTTTTACACCAACCAGAAATAATGTTCAGATTTCTCTGATTTATGAAATTTAATTTCTTTAACTCTATATCCACTCACTATGAAGAATAAAATGCAATTAAGTCGTATAGATAATAGAATAATCTATAATATTTACAATAGCATTAAATGTATAAATAATATTTAACAGTGTTTTTTCAAGAAAAACTGTTAAAATTTTCAAATGAGGGTACTCCCCGTTGACCAATTATAACCAAAATCTAATGAAGTCTGCATACGGACGTAAGAAAAAGGAATACGTAAGAATTGTATTTTTTGGAATTCTAGTATTGGAGATATCGCGGCCAAAACCGCGGTCACATACACACGCACACACACATACAGACATCATCGTAAAAATAGTAAAATCGTAGAGACCCTAAAACGTGCTTATTCATTGAAAACTCACCACCGAATTTTTTGACCAAAGAAAATATCTTCCTTACATAGAGGCGACGGAAGTTAAAAATGATAATAGGCCAATAAAAAGATAGCCAAAAGATTCTCCAAAACGAACAAATAATAAAAAGCGGAAAATACTTAACAGACTAATTCAATTCAAAATTAGAACAAATAAAGTTAAACGAACACAAATTTTTAGAAAACCTTAATGTCATAATAGACATTTTAAATAAAGAACAAACGTGGAAAAGTTTAAATGATGCGGAAGTAAAATTAATAAACTATTAATAATTATTCAAAATCTAATGGAATTTTGCAAACACATAGAACTAATGTTATTAATTTGTTCAATAAATAAATTAGACACCACTATTATATAAACCATGACGATTTAATGTAAATGACGGGCAACAAGGATATTTGGTTACAAGTTGATAAGATAAACACATATTGTAGACTAGAGGACGAACAAATCCACATGTTGTTAATAGAACCAGAATTTTCACAAAACTATTACCCTTTATATCATTTATACCCTCCTCTTATCCATCATAAAAAAAATTATATGAATTAACAGAGCCACCTACGAGTTTAAATAAACACAATAAAAACATATTAATAGAAAGATTCAATGGAGAATCTAACATCATAAACTATTGTCAAACATAAGGCATTAGAAGTAAATAATTGTATTAATAATATAGTATTAAGGGAAAATAATGATGACTGTGAAATTGAAAAATACACAAAAAAACAATGTAATACAAATTCCATATACTAATAATATAATAATTACTTCCCCCGTTAATCAAGAATTAGTATTAAATTGTAAAAACAAATATATGAAGGAAAATTTCAAAGAATGTTTAGACTTAACGATTGAAATTGTAAAGCAACCAGTGGATATAATGGAATATCAACGGTATACAAATAACTAGAACTAAAAAATGTCCAACTCCAAAATTTTGATACAAAGACAAGTAAAATTAATTTAAAATTATTACAAGAATTAAATATTTCATTCCCATAATTACAAAAGAAATAATTTCAAAATCACGAAAGTAACACATTATTATTATACAGGATGAGTCTGGAAAGACGCCCCCCCCCTTTAAGTTTTTTGTTACGAGTAATAGAAAAAATGGCTCATATAACAGTTTTATTATCTTAAATATACTATTTGATGACGATGTAATTTTTTTTTTATAAAGTCAGGTTTACAAGATACAACTATCAACTTATTTTTCTAAATAGCAACCTATAATTATTTTAATAAAATATAAACCGCCATTATTTTCTCTCTTCAACGATGTATTAGTTTTTATTAATGTATTTGAAATAAAAAGGGATGTTACTTTAAATGTCAGCCAGAAATGCACTGCATCTTTCACCTCGTCATCGATGTTCGTCTACTTTTTAACAAATCTACTGTCTTCTATACTCACGTGGTTAATTTGTCACCAGGAGTGCGGTATTAACTTATCTAGGAAAATAAACCATATGTAATTAGAAAATCACGAAATTTAGAATGAAAAATGATATTTGACATCTATGTACATAATTACTAGCTATCATTCTGACACGGGCCCCCATATCTGCTTGTGAAGGCCAACAAAGTCGCATGATTGATCGCGCTCTATTGTATTTAACATTTCTTGTATAGCTACACTCTACACCAACAATTCCACTTATATCTTTTCTTTATATTTAGATTTTTTAAATTTGAATTAATTCTATGAATAAATTTTGTTTTCTAATTTTTCGAGATGTTTCCAATTCATTGTCGCGAATAACAGTATTTCTGAGGGACATATGTAATATACCTGTAAAATACATTCCTATGATTTTAAATATTTAACTATTAATCCAATAAGAAATAAGACATGTATGTACTTCCCAGAAAAAATATTCAGTAATGCCTCTGGATTTTTGACACTGACATTTATCTGTCAGTTACAAACATTTTTTATTTTTCAAATGGTTTCTATGGCATTATTTGTGCTGTGCGATTTATTACAACAGATCATTATATACCTTATATTTCTGTATCTCTAAATCTATAAAAGATATAATAAAATATTTATATGTATCAGATAGAGGATTTACTCTTCTAATACTAGCAAGAACAAAAATTTTCAAGATATAAAAGTTACAAGATTTTTTTTAACAATCTGGTACTTCCGGTTGTCCAATTATTACCAAAACCTTTTCAGCTTTTGAGAAACCGTCCTTCCAACCGACACCCACACACACGCACACACACACACGCACACACGCACACGCACACACACACACACACACACACACACGCACACACAACATCATCGTATAAATGTTAAAATCGGATTGTAAGGACCTTAAAACGCGCTTAATCATTAAAATCTGGATATCCGATTTTTAGCATGAATCCAATACAAGTACCTTTTTTAGCGAGAGGTAAAAAAAACAAGAAAAATATGATAATTGAGATAAACTGATATGAGAAATAATATTCTAGGTGGTTATGTGAAAATAAATACTAAATAAATAAATAGATAAATAAGTAAATAATAGGTAAGTAATAATAAATAAGAAGCAAACATACTTTGTTGATATTAGCATTGTTACATTTTGTTTATTTTGACATAGCCACCTATAATATTAAAATAATAGTATATTATACACCAAGGTTGTGAAGAGTATGATTATTGACCGAGCGAAAAGATTATAATCCCGAGGGAACCGAGGGATTATAATTCGCGAGGGCAATAATGCTCTTCATAACCGTGGTATATATACTATTTTTTTCACTACTAGCACGTAATTTTAATAATTATTTATGAAATTAATCCCACCATAACGTCATTTTACTGCAGGATCTGCAATAAATATGACTTGTCATAATTGTACAATTAATTATAATTTTTACAAATAACTTAGCAAGTTGTTTATAATAGTAATTTATTTATTCACTTAATTTGTGGTTCTAACCATAATTATTGTCTATGTTATATTGAATTCTGTCTGTTAGCAGTGTTAGCTAACAATAACCTAAAATAAAAGTCATTATTAATAGAAAAGATTAAATTTTCGTTTACTTACTGTAGTGTTCGGGACAGGTTTAGATTAAAAGCATCACATGATTTAACAAACTTTATTCGACTCTGGGCTCGTCACTCCGATTGCTATGCTTACACATATGTACTCATTGACAGGTTGTATCATCTGATTGTGATTGCACAGTTTTTGGTTGCACGGTTCAAGCATTTGTATTATTTATTGTTAAATCACAAATATTATTTAAAAGTATTATTTTTAAATACTGTTTTCTTACATTGAATAAGCGAAATTGACATGAAAGAAATGTCAAATATTTAATATGTTCTCGGCGCGAAAAACAATATTCAAATTAATCCGAATTTTTAATATTGAATTAAGCTGTTTAAATGCATAAAATATTAATAAATAAAGTCTCTTGGTTATACTTAAACTTGCTATAAACATTTCTGATTTAAAACAGTCACAGAATTATCAAAAAATGTAAATTTATTCATTATTAACTTATTATCGGTGAATAATGAAAAATTATATACCGGTAACCATGGACGGGCTGAGAAATTCAATTTCACGGCACTCTATTCGGTCAATAAAGAACCTCTGTGTAGCTAGTAGTGAAAAAAAAATATTTTCCATATATCTCAATTATTATCTTATTTATCTTGAATTTTTGCAAATACATTAATACAAAATAATACACTCTTGAAAAGAGAACGAAATAGCGGTTTATATTTTAGTAAAATAATTACAGGTTGCTATTTAAAAAATAAAAGTTGATAGTCGTATCTCGTAAAACTGACTAGAAAAAAAATTACATCGTCATCAAATAGTATATTTAAGATAATAAAACTGTTATATGAGCCATTTTTTTCTATTACTCGTAAAATAAAGATAAAGGGGAGGGGCGTCTTTCCAGACTCACGCTGTATTATAATGATGTGTTACTTTCGTGATTTTGAATTTATTTTTTTGTCATTGTGGGAATGAAATATTTAATTCTTGTAGTGGTTTTAAATTAATTTTACTTGTCTTCATATGAAAAATTTGGTGTTGGGCATTATTTAATTCTAGTACTTTGTATGCCGTTGATATTCCATTAAATAACCACTGGTTGTTTTACAATTTCCATCGTTGATAAGTTTAAAAGCATTCCTTGAAAGTTTTCCTTCATATATTTGTTTTTACAATTTATTAATAATTCTTGATTAACGGGGGAAGTAATTATTATATTATTAGTATATGTAATTTGTATTACATTGTTTTTTTTTGTGTATTTTTCAATTATATCTACACATGCCATAAAATAGTATATTTAAAATAATATAACTTTTATATGAGCCATTCTTTTCTATTACATATAATAAAAAATTAAAGGGAGAGGGGTCTTCCCAGACTCACCCTGTATAATTTATATTATACTTTTTGTATATTTTCTACAATTATAAAAATCGGAGGTATATCAATATTATAAGAATTATAAATCTACAATTATAAAAACTGTATATCAAGATTTTAAGAATTATATATCTAAGGAGTTAAGAAATAATAAAGAATTAAAGAGTTTAGAGAAAAAAACGGAAAATTTATAAAAATTGTGTAAAGTTTAAACTTGGGGAAGATTTAAGAAATACGACTACTCTTAGAAAAGCTGACTAAGGGTAAAGTTATAAACTGTTCACAAAGTAAAGCGTAAGATAGATAAATGTAGAATAGTCAGTATTAAGGCAGCTCTTTAACCGAAAACAAGCTTATATAACTCTGTATTCATAGCAATAAACCTTTTTATAATAATATAAAAAGTTTTATAATATAATTGATATATATATATATATATATATATATATATATATATATATATATATATATATATATATATATATATATATATATATATATATATATATATATATATATATATATATATATATATATATATATATATATATATATATATATATATATATATATATATATATATATATATATATATATATATATATATATATATATATATATATATATATATATATATATATATATATATATATATATATATATATATATATATATATATATATATATATATATATATATATATATATATATATATATATATATATATATATATATATATATATATATATATATATATATATATATATATATATATATATATATATATATACAATATATCCTGATATCCCAAGCAAACCTTGACATAGGCGTTTTACATGGGAAAACAATTTTTTGTAAAAAGTGTCCGACAGAATATTAAGTCATGTTATGGAATATGATATTAGTACATTACTTCCTGTACGTTATTTAACACTAATTACTTAAATCAAAGAAAATTATAAATAACGGTCAATAAATATTTGAACCAATATTTTATTTTGTAATATGAAAAGATTTTCAATTGTCTTTGTGGCAGAATGAATGAACGTTTGAAAGTTGGGGTTCAAATCCCCATCCCAATCCCAACTATTCATTATTATTTTTTATTTATTTATGTATTAATTACGAATTATATTAAAGATACGAGATCATAATATGGATGAATTAGTTAATAATTACAAATAAGTTTCTATTATGATATAATACTAATTTCAATGGAAATAGTAATCGTTAAAAGCAAGAATTTAAACTATAACACATACTTCTTTTTTTATAAGGACAGTAAAAATATAAAACCCACATACATCCATTGTATCTCAATCATATTTTATTAAGATCAATGGAAAATATTATGAATTTTTGTTAAATCAATGTTCTGATCATGTAGCCCACCTTTATGAGGCGAATTAACAAATAATATTTAAAGTGGGTTCTTGCCAGGCTGGGCGTACTTAGTAATTCCTGACAGTATAATAAATAACAATAGTAAATGTTCTTACCGTTGAGCTGTTGCTTGTAGAACAATAAAGGTTCGAATAATAATTATTATAAATAGGTTTATAAATAAATAAATAAATAAATAAATATTTCATCACGGCATATTACCCATTGCTGAGTGTGCCAATCTGCTTTGTATGCAGATATCGGTAATGATGGAATATTTGTACCGTGTGGGCGCTTACCAGGCGTCACCTCACGGGCACTCATTGCTGGCGTGGAGAGTGCGCCACAGGGGTCAATTTTGTGCCATTAAAATTCGATGTAATTTCTGACGTCGATCGGGATCGAACCCGGGTCCCCAGATTCGCGACCAGACACTCAGGCACACGGCCACGAGACCCCATAGGTTTATTAACTAGTATAAATGATGAATGGATATATGCAGTTGATGGACCCGACTGTATGGAGGAATGGTCTTTGTACTGGTCTCTCTCTCAACGAACCCATCGTCCATACAGTCTTTTATATTACTGGAATGCTAAGTCAACAAACGATTGAGATGTCACCTAATTACTTAATTAAGAAACAATAATATTACGATTGCTTATTCTGCAATATAAGTGATTACTACTACTGATTTATGATGGCCTCAATTGTGTGGTGACCTAGTCTTACAATTCTTGTAATCAATTTTTGTCATTGTTAAAACCAATTATTTTTATTCATAAAATCTTATTATAAATTTCAATGTCTATCTTCTATTTCCAATTACAATAATTTAGAAATAAGCTTTTTCTATAAAAAATACTTAAAGTATTTATTCTTTTTTTCGTGTTTGTTTTGTTTTCTGTTTATATCAAATATTCGTGCCAAAATGAATTTCTTTTACGTTAATGATCGAGTGAACATTATAAAAATGTATTATTAATATAATTTGTAGTGTAACGGACTGTACTTTGGTGATGTTTAAGATTGTATAATTAGTTATATTGCTGGAGTCAGTCTAACTGTGGTCGTCAAATGCTAAGGTTGTCGTTGTGTGTATTGTACCTACATATGGTCGGATTGTTCAATAAACGTTAATCATATATTTCAATAAATGACTTTCATTTATACACCCCCGAAAGACATTACATAATTCATAATAAATTCATAAATAAAAAGAAATTAGCTTCAGCTTCATAAAGATTTCAACCCCAACCTCCAAACATTCTATCGTTTGACAAGCAGCCATGCTAACAATTCAGCCACAATGACAATTGGAAGTATTTTCATATTACATAATAAAATATTAAAACAAATATTTATTGACAGATATTTATAATTTTCTTTAATTTATGCAATGATAATAAAGTAATTACTATTAAATAACGTACAGGAGGTAATGTGCTATTATCATGTTCAATAGCATGGGTTAATTTTTTGCCGGACACTTTTTATTTATGAAAAACTGTTTTCCCATGTTAAACGTCTGTGTCAAGGTTTACTTGAGACACCCGGTATATATATAATTTTTTTTTTCAGGTTACCGAAATTTTGCATTTACTTTATCATGTGGATGAAACTTTTAAACAGTACAATATTATCATAAATAATGCAAAACTATTGATCTTCTTGCTATGCACTGTGCCTTTACATCTTTCTCCGAATTTTTACATTTCAATTGTTCAGTTCTTTGAAGCACACGTGTATACAAAGTTTATAGAAGTTTTCTTTGACGTAGATGAAGCATTGACGATAATTTGGGTTATCATTTTTCCTTTATTAATATTATTCAGACTAAGAAAACTAGACCTACTTTTGAAAAATATGGAAAAATCAAATATTTATAGATATAACAGGTTAATGAACTCATTTAGAGAAATATATGAAAAACTACTAAAAGTTATGCAACTAAACAGCAAAATTTGTAGCTTTGTTGTTGCGATGCTAGTTTTACGCAGTTGTGTATGTCTTGTAACTAACTTATATTTATTCGTGAGCTATGTAGCGCTATATAAAATCTATGATTTTTTGTATATCCCATTGTTTTCGTCATTGTATTATCTATGGATAATTGTGCTTCACGTAATTTTGTGTGAGATTTTGAAACAATGGGTAAGCATGCAAAGGTAGTTTGAAAAGTTTTGAGCCAGACAGAAACGAGTATTTTTCAGTGAAATTAAGTTCTATTTTTTGTGTTAAGTCGATACACTTTTTCTAACGTTACTTTCCCCTTTTTAACCTGTTCAAATAGTAGATAGTCGACGCAAACAATTTAAGAAGAAAAAAACAGTCGCGCTTACCTACCTATCCGGGCGGTGAAACAGATTTCACCTTCCTCGGAACTGGTTCACCGTTCGCAGTGTAGTAATAGTTCTAAGTTTTATTAGCAGTTATAAATCGAAAAAACGCGGTTATTTTTCTCATGCTCAAAAATTCGTCATGTAATATATTAACAAAGAGCTAACAGTGTACTGTTAGAAATAAATTGTGAAAAGAGCATGTCAGCCACTGGGATATGACTCGGGACATTTACTTTGCTGGAGTATCGCTCTAATCAACTGAGCTATGGCGGACTCTATTACGATGGCGGATATGTTCTCCCACTAGCGTATCTGCCAAAGTATCTCACAATGAGGATTATTCGTCACGTTTATTAGATGTGGGGTTGGAATACCACTGCATTTAAACGTCTTTGTGAACACGTAATAATAATCCGTATTGTGAGGTACTTCAACAGAGTCACTAGTGGGAGAACATATCAGCCATGGTAATAGTGGTTAGATCATTACTCTGGCAAAGTAAATGTTCCGGGTTCAAATCCCGGTGGCTGACATGTTCTTTTTGCAATTTATTTCTTCATGTAATATGTGACAAATGTGTTTTTTCGATATGCCAATATGCAATTGTATGGGCGTATTGCCTTTTAAATGCAAGAATTTAATCACGGCGTGGTATGTGTTTTTTTCATTTTTACAGAAACACATCTACATGTTAAGGCTCAAACCTTTTCAAACAACCCTCTTATAAACGTAATGTCAAGTGATTTTATTGGGATCCGCATAATCCGTTGACGCCGTGACCATTTCGCTTATCCCTGATTCGGCATAAGAAAATATCGTTGGTTATATAGGGGAGAAAAATACGGCGAAAAATATGTATGTAGCTGATCAAACTTTCGTTTCGCGATTTTAAATTCTTTATTTTATATATGCTAAAACAGTCAGCTCTCAAGCGCCATCTGCTATTTTATTATATAAAACGAGATATAGACGGACCTGTCAGATTTGTTTACATTTCGATTCAATGCTTTTCTGACAAAAAAGATGTTAACAATTCAACTCAATACGATTTTTAAGTTTGTTCAGTCGATTCCTTCAACATAGGTATATACACAAACGAGCCTCAAAAATAACGATTAATGAAAATAAAAATAATAAATTTGAACATTTCGTATTTGTCAAAATATATCAATGTTTGTTTTATTGCACTTTTCGTATTTTTGTGGTTGTTGCGGCACAACCAGAAAAGTAATTACACACAGGACCTTAACTTGCCTATGGATAATGTGGCTCATGCCAAAAGGCGCCAATTTAATAAAACCGTCAAAAACAGAAATTTTTATTTTACAAAACAGAGTTTATAAAATCAGTTTTATCTATCGCTGTGAGATAAATTATATCACATCGCTTTCATTTTAGATACTTATGTAATGTAATAGACTTGTTATCCAAAAGTACAATAATGACATTATTACCGCACTAGTGCAGCAATGAAATTGACAATCCATAAATATAATATAAATAAATAATTATTTATTCATAAATATGAACACAATTTGAACAGTTATATACATATATTAACACCTTTGTTAATACTGGCTGTTTTCACTTGTGTTCTTGTGCAACTAAAATTGGTTGCCCAGACAGGGGCATCAGCTTTTTCGGGTGGAACTCCTTCATTCTCTCCCCCAAAATCTGGATTGCGTTTTCATTCTTATTTTGAACAAGTCTATATATTGCATGCCGCAACGGAATCATCCACCTTACCTTTTTATGCCGAGATCTGCTACTGCATTTGCCAACATTATACTGCAGGTGCGCCAGAAACAATGACCACTAAATTCTTTTGCAGCAAGTAACCCCAAAAACTCTGTAATTATTTTTATTATTATTGTATAAGAGTTGATTTTATTTAAATTTTTGTTTAATTCTTATAATTACAATATTGGTGCAATCGGCCAAAAATGGTTTAAAATTTATTGAATTCATCTAAAGCCGGTGTACTTGACGAGTACACCAATACTGGTGTACTGATACCAGCTCATGTAGGCCATTAACAAGTAAAGGCGCTCACACGATTTGTACAATTTTTTTTTTAAATACACCAGCAAATTGTTACAATGTTGGCGGGAGTGCACTATGAGTGTTGACCATCATGGATAGGGGTCGTCCTGAAAACGTTATCCTTTGCGCAGCCTTACGGTTTTTATGATTCAAATGTTTTGTGCACCATGACTAGTTCGTTTTCATATAAATCGAAAAACAAAAGCCCCGCCTTATTTGACCATTCCATTTAATTTTTAATCATTTAAACAATAATTAAACAGAAAAGTATTTTCAAAACACTCTACCTTTTCTATGGCTCACTATTCTCTTTTCGACTAGGTGTATAAAAAAGTGCTAGCCATTTTACTTTTTAATAATGTAACATATGGATTATTTTACATGACTCTAAAGTAAATTTAATGTACTTTTCAAATATGTAAAAAAAATATAGTTTGGTTGATATTAATTACTAATAAACCGGAAGTGGTATCATGAATGTACATCCGTCATCAAGTAGCTTACATGTTGCTGTATAAATCATGATTTTAGGAGTAGTTCAGTTCAGTTCAGTTCAGTACGAGGTAAGATCAGTTCATTTCTCTCCTAAAAAGAAAACGCCCATAGAATAGTTTGCAAAATAATTTCTATGTGGAATTTGTACAAAGTACATAGAATTAACGGAAGGTATTGTGCTGGCCACATCAGATTTTTTAAATATTGTCTTTTAATTTTTAATCTTCATGTAAATTATATGATGTTCTACAAAAGGATACACTAACAAATAATCTCAATCACATAAAATTCATTGGGATTTTGCTCATTCTTCATAATACGGTTTGGGTATTTATTCTTTAAAAGTATTCATTTAGTTTTACCTTAAGGTACTTGACAAGCTACCTATCCTAAGGCACGATTGAACTGTCAAATTTAAGCAGTTCCTGTGGAACGTTTATAAATACCAATTTTGTTAAAGAACTCTAAAGGAGGGATTTTTAAGGAATCCTTAATTAAGGAACTCCTTAGGAACGTTTATAAATTCAAACCTAAAAGTTTTTTATTAGTGTTGTTTTTGCTAGCTTACAGGAGGTAGAAAAAATAACCCTCGTATTTCACGATTACAACAGATATTCGTCAAATACGAGGATATAATACCCTTTCATATATAAATTATGTTCAGGTTTCTTTCATCATTTTTCATGCATTTTTAAATGAAATTATAAAATTACAGCGAGAGATCTTATCATACGAAATGATGGTTCACGATATTTACGTATTTGTCAGGTTCTACTAGCCGCCAATAATTTAGTTCCGTAAAATTCTACTGTGTCACATGCTAATCTGCGGGTCCCAATATTTAAAAAAAACATTTATTTATATTTTTCTTATTTTCGTTCATTTAAATTTAAAACGGCTCACTAAACTCATATTTTCAATAATCACGGTTATTTGTTCAAATGCATCATATAGGATTCACTTTAAAACGTAAAAATATCAGAATCTAATTACAGAGGGCCCGTTTTTCGACTCTATTATTGGCATCCCGGTTATCTTTAAGAGGTACGAAGTCGGTTAAATTCGGGCACAGTTACTGCATTAAGGTCATTTTGATTTGTTTTCTCAAAAAATTCATATCACTAAATAAATACAAAAATTCTAATTTTATTGATACAAATAACATCTATGTATGAAAAATATTGAATATTTGCCTGTATTTCTTTATTATTTTTTATTTTCTTTCGAACAAGGATATTCATTTTATTTATCTCTGATGAACTTCGAATATGATGTCAAAGTTGTAATTTTTATATAGACGCCATACATAGTGGCAAGTTACATAAACGAAACAATTTTTACCAATCCGATTTTAACATTTTTACGATGATGTCTATGTGTGTGTGTGAATGTGTGTGTGTGTGTGTGTGTGTGTGTGTGTGTGTGTGTGGGATGTTGGAAGGACGATTACTCAAAAACCATAAGACTTTATATTTGTTTAACTACGTATTTCCCAATCGGACATTCAAGGGAAGATCTGAAAAGATTTTGGTAACAATTGGACAACCGGAAGTAGAAGATTCTTGAAAAAAAATCTTCTAAATATTATTTTTTGAATTTTTTTCTTGGTAATACTAAATAAAATTAAATTCTCTTTCTGATACATTTAAATATTTTATTATATATTCTATAGATTTAGAGATAAAAGAAATATAATATATAAAATAATCTGTTGTAATAAATTTTACAGCCGAAAGAATGCCATGGAAAATAGTTGAGAATTTAAATTGTTTGTAACTGACAGATAAATGTCAGTGTCAGAAATCCGGAGACATTACTGAAGACTTTTTCTGGGAAGTACATACATTATATTATTTCTTAATGTATTAATAGTTAAATATTTAACATTATAGGTATATTACACATACCCTTCAGAAATACTGTTACTTCCGACAATGAATTGGAAACATCTCGAAATATTGAAGAGTAGGACAAAATTTCTTCATAGAATGAATTTAAATTTAAAATAATCTAAATATATGGAATAGATGTAAGTAGAATTTTTGGTGTTGAGTATAGGTATACAAGAAATGTTAAATACATTAGCACGCGAGCAATCATATGACTTGACAAGCAGATATGGGGCCCATGTCAGATTTTCAAATTCCATGTGGTTTATTTTCCTCGACAAGTAAATTCCACACTCCTGGTGACAAATTAACTACGTGAATTTAGAAAATCTTGAAATTTTTAATGAAAAATTCTGACATTTGACATCTATGTACATAATTACTAATTATTATTCTGAAATGGGCCCCCACATCTGCTTGTTAAGGCCAACAATGTAACATGACTGTTTGTGCCCTATACTTATGTAACCAAAAAAAAGGAAATGGCGAGAGGTATTGTGCTGGCCGCAACAGATTTTTTTTTTAGCTTTCCAACGATTTAGTACTTACGTTTTGTCAAATAGTAAACATGCTACTATAAGATTTACCGGGTGGTGGCTGGATTTAACATGGGATTTTTGTTTTATGCAATTTCCTGCTCTCCTGTTCATTTCATGGCAAAAACTGTTGAGTGCAAAGTTATACAACATTAAAAGTTGTATACAAAACTTTTAATATTTTTTATTATGGCTTTAGTTTTTTCAAAATTTTAAAAAGAAATTTTAAAAGTGCCGAAAATTAATAGTAATGTAATAACCATGACTTGTGACCTTGTAGAAAACAATATTATTTTATTCATATTCTGTCAATTTTTTTATGTGAAAAGTAGATTAAATAATGAATGTTTATTCGAATAAGGAACGTTTCATTATTATAAAGAATTATTCTGGTGGAAATAGTTATCGAAGAATACAGGATTTATTTTTCATAAGTTAGATTAATTTAATGAATAATGCGTATAATCTCTGGCTGTATTCAAAGTACTCCACTCAAGTGGCTTCCAGTCCTTAGTCATATTGAACCGCCTAAGATCCGAAGATGCAAAATTTTAGTTAGAGAGTATAAAAAGGCACGTCAAAATTTAGATTTACCAGTTCATCGGGATGTAATTGAATTTAAAAGATTGAAATCCAGAAATCCTCCAAAAAAAACTGCTAAACATTTGGTTAATGAAAACTTCAATGGGTCAGATGCGTGGCGTATTGAATGGCAGAATCAAACTGATTCTACTGGGTATTCAGTATTAAATACACGAAAACGTCCGGATGGCTTTGATCTTCCACGCAAAATTTGGGTTTCATTAAACAGGGTTAGAACTGGGCATGGTAGGTGTGGATCTTCATTTTACAAATGGGGTTTGCGGTCAGATCCAAAATGTGATTGCGGCGCTGAACAACAAACAATCAACCACATTGTAAATGAATGTCCACTTCGAGCATTCCAGGGAACAATGGAAGATTTCTTTCAAGTTACACCAGAAGCTATCGTTTGGTTAAACAACCTTGACTTGGACCTATAAAAAATATTTATTTCAAATTTTTATTAATTTTTTTTTATTATAATATTTATTGTGTATGTAATGCCATAAGCTAATAATAATAATAATGAATAATTTCTGAGAACCAGAAAAAAATAAAGCAAATGTCATAGCTATTGCTACGAACTAACAGAATTTTTTTTTTAAAATTAAGAAAAGCAGGAAATTGCATAAAACAAGAATCCCATGTTAAATTCCTATGTTAACCCCCAACCGCCACCATTCTGTATAGTGTAAAAACAATCATTGTAAAAAACAATCATTGTAGTAATGACACAAGTAAAAACATAACTATACAGATATCCCAAATTAAGTGGGTTACCATTGGGATCTCGGAGAATACAAGTGCTACAAGGTAGGTTAAATGGGAAATTTGGGATACTCTGTATTGTAGCGTGGGCACAGCCGAAGCCACTGAGTCTAGCGAGCATGCGACCGAGGCCACTCATCGAACGTTTCTAGAAACTCCTCGAAGGCGGTAACGTAATTATCGCTCGCAGCTATGTAAACAAACTGGTGTGTGTCGTAACCTTGTTCGCGTAGACTCGACAATGTTCTAGAGGAATAGAGAGCTACAACAGGCGGCTTTACGCAAGAAAGAAGATCAGTCGAGTCGAAATAAATAGTTATATAAATACATAGTGAAATATATATCGTGTAAATAAATAGTGCGTTGTGTCATTTGTTTAAATAAATAATCTTAGTGTGTAAGTATTTAATAATATTCTTAGTCTTAAATTAGTGTTTATATTTGTTTAATCATAGTGATCGTTATTTTTATTATCTCTCTTAATTATTTATCCTTTAATAAATTTTTATTTCTTTGATATTTATACTTCGCCCAAATAAATAACCATTACAGCATATTACATTTCTGCTGTTTTAATCACATGAACATAGGTTTTACATCGCTGGAAAGCTAAAAAAATCTGCTTTCAATGGTGTACCACTATGACGTCCATATAAAAATTACAACTTTGGCCTTATAACTTGAAATCCAACAGTGATAAAAAGAAATTGAACATTGCAAATAAAAGTGTCCTAAAGAAGTGAAAACTAAAATTTCATATTATTGCATACTCTTATTTCGAAGTTATTTGTAAAAATTAAAATTAGCAAAATTTGAATTTTTATATTGTGACGTGCGCCCCCGAGAGAAGAGTATACAACGCCGCCACTGAACGAATGTACGAGAGCGATCACGCGATCCCTGGCGCCGCAGCGGTTAGGGTCTAATTGCGCCGTGACCTCGTTCCTTTGTGTGCCGGTCATTGTCGCTTGGAAGGCTTCTAGACTGTTACACGCTGTATAAATATCGGCCGAGAGAAGGCGGAGTCACAGTTTCATATATACAAGCAACCAGATATGAACTCGGTGATATAAATAAACAGTTTAACAGTTGTTAACATAAATAAATGTAGTTATATAAATAAGTGCAGTGATATAAATGTTAGTTAGATAAATAATCGTAGTGTTTAAGCATTTAATAATATTCTTAGTGTTTATAATTATTTAATCATAGTGTTAGTTGTTTTTGTTATCTTTTAATATTTAATCCTTACTCAATTATCGTTTAATAAACGTATTCTTTAGTTAATAATATTTGTCTATGTTTTACACTTCATCCATATAAATAAAAACGTTACAATATTTATAGTGACCTATGCATTTTTCGAGAAAAACAAATACGTCTTTAACATGGGGAAACTTGGTCCTAATTTAACCGTCTTCGTACCTCTTCAAAATCGACATGTCAATGACGAGTTTCGATATATAAAGAGGACATTAAGACATACTTGTTCTAGAAAACCAAAGTGATTCGTGATTTATGTTCAATATTGCAGTCAAAATCAAATAATGATAATACTCACTCTAAGCAACTTCTTTTGTTAATGACTACAGATAAATTATGGATGAATAATCAATATTTTTCTTTGACTAGGTCCACGTTGGGAAGTGTAAGTTAAGTTGGTATATGTATTTACATAATTTGTAATAAAATCTGTATTGTAGGTAATTTTACTAGTAGTTTATTTTACAGTATCAGCAATTCAGTTGAAATATCCGCAAACATTAACAAACTATTTAGAATGCTCCGGTGATTTAATGTGCGAGTTCATATAATAAAATTTGTAAGTGTAAATTTAACAAAAGCGCACGGTTTTATTATTATTGGCATTAGCAACAGTATTCCTATTAGACCATGTTAAGCATTTCTATCACGAAACACAATTGTGAATATAATTTATTACTACAATGACATTTGAACAGTGTCAAGTAATATCGGAGCTTTCACTAACAATTCTTGTAACAGTCGCTGAATTGCGAATGGTCTTCGTCTTGCAATTTGTATTTAGGGAAAGGGCCAATGTTGCGTGCATACATATGTACAAGAGAGACTTCTAGTAGGAAATCTACCGGACTTTTTACTGCCCGCGTCCGGTCATGAGAGAATCTTTCAAGAAAGAATGAAATACCTATATGGAATTTGCCACTTTACAATCTTGGGACTTGACAAATCTGTCCGCCGAAAACAGGTGTCCGTGAAGAGAGATTTCACTGTTATTTTATCCAAAATATTTAGTTAACACAAAACCAATCAACTTACTATAGGACTAAATAAATAAATAAATAAATATATATATATATATATATATATATATATATATATATATATATATATGTTATGTAATGAGTAGCTAAGAATCATACCACATTATGGAATCTAATTCCAGTTGTATCTACAATTACGTCTTAAATAAAGTTTTTAAAAAGGATTTTGTTTACTTAAAATACTTAACTTATATATATATATATATATATATATATATATATATATATATATATATATATATATATATATATATTATATAATCTGTTTGACAATATTAATTTTATACCCAAAATAGGGGCAACTGTGATTCAAAATTTTTATTGATACCGCCCACTACTTTTGAAATCTTGACTACTAGTTAAAAACTTGTAAAATTGACAGCTAACTTGTTAAAACATTACAAATTCGTAACGTTGACATGTGAAAATTGTGTTCTGTTACTATCATACATATTAAAAATAAGTGTCAACTGTAATTGACAGGTTTTGGTTATAATTTTAAATTTGATTTACAAATGAGTAACAAATACAATATTGTACAATACACGCCAAGTATCTTAAAGGGGGCTCACTTACTCGGTTCGCCAGTAATTTCCTCCTTTCATCAGTTAAAACCGTTTTACCTGGCTTGTAATGTAAAATACTATAACTTTATATAATCAATAGCGTTTTATATTTACATATTTAGTGTGAACTTTTTGCACATAATGCGTAACTCGGTTTTGCATTTATATAATCAGTGCGCACTCGCTGAGTTTTACGTGTTTCATTTATGCTTTTCAGTAAACTGAACCTTACTGAGTGCGCACTTTATTGCACTTACTGCGATTATCAGTTCTTGTCAGTACAGTCTGCCAAATTAATATATTTTGACATTATGAGTCGTAAAAAATATCTGTGTAAGTGCAATGGATGCATAAAATTAAGTTTGTTAATAAAAGAGAATTATTGGAAATCTACTTTTGTAAATATGTACAAATAAACAGTTGCGGTTATACATAACGTCATAACAGCGACGGCTGACAAACATGCACTGGATTTTTGTGACGTGTTTCATTTAAAATGCACCACGCATGTATTGTAACAACAATTAGTGCCGGGCATGATGTCATTAGCTGCACTAAGTGCATAACTAAATATATAAATGGAAAACGCTATAAGTATAACACTTCTTGTATCTTCTTTATTGGATGTGAAAATGAAAGGATGTAGAAGGTTTTATTCAACTCTAAGACGACAATTTTCTGTACTTTCACCTTCATTTTTGAGTGAAGTTGACGTTTAATGTCCATTTACAACGCTTCCAGTTAAATTTGAACTGTTTGTTACATTGACATTGTCGTATCAAATTAAATGTCATTTGAAATATTAAACCTTACTGTCAAAATTTCGATATGCATTTATTTTCTGAAACAATAGTTAAAAATTTAACTACAAGCGCTGCATTTGAATATTAATGTGTGTGAATTGCTTTAAATATAACTAAATCATGAATAGCTATCTAGATCACATATTTAATGATGTTAAAACATGGAATAAAATTAATAAAAATTACAATTAAAAAAAAAATCATTTTGTAAATTATATTGAAGTTAGTACGGGAATAGCTATTTGTGTAAGAAAAATATTGCACACAAGTTTTTGCTATCACCGTTTGGAATAAGTGTAAAAATGTTTTTGTTATATTTCCGATAAATAAAGCTATTTATTACAACAAAATTATAGTCTACATTTCTATACTGAAGTTACCGCTGTCCAAACTGATGATTTTCAGTTCGCAGGCGTGAAAGCGACACCTGAGTTTCCAGTTTCCATCTTACAGACTTTTGAGTAGTTTAGGTCAGACCGAGTGCAGAACTCAAATAATTAACATTAAAATATAATAAATGTAATTCATATTTTCTTTTTAAATCAACATTAATAATTTTTATTTTTATTACAAATGATAATTTTGATATATCCATGATGAGCCTGCAATATCTCATAAGTAACATTTTTGGGCTAATGCAGATTATTACATCAAAAAATTCCTTTATTCATTGCGCATGTACATGTAATAGCTCCTATGGTAGAAGGTGGTATATACTGTTCCCTATTAACATAGGAGCTATTACTTGTACATGCGCAATGAATAAAGGAATTTTTTGATGTAATAATCTGCATTAATAAAAAAATGTTCTTAGGAGATATTGCACGCTCATCGTCGAAATTGTAAAACTCACAATAAAAACTTCTTTTAAAAACTCTATTTCGGATCATCAAAATATAACTGGCGCAGTCGGAGTGATTTTTTCGGGCGAATTTTCACATTGCAAAGAGAAACTCGTATCCGTCTCTAAAGAACCACAGCCCCAGGAAAAGAAGCAACTACGTCCAAGTGCAAGGCCACCCAGTTCCTTCATCTGCGAGAGAATATCGACGATGAAAGAACAAGGCCCTGCTGAACACAGACTTGACGTGAAGTCAACGGTGCATTGTCCATTGGGAGCCAATGGACAAATTGCTTCTGTTATTGTGAGTACATAAATGTCATACAACTATACATATATCAGTACCATTCTGACACAGATATAGGATCGAATACATATTCAAACCCAGAAACTTCATCTGACTCCGATTCACACTCGTAACTTCCAAACCTTATACAAATAAACGTAAAAGAACAAAGCCAAAATGCCACAACAACATCAACAAACACGATCACCAGTGTTACTGTACGTCTTGTAAAACATTATCTAGACATAATCTCAAATATATCTGATGGTACACATTACATATAAATTTGTAGTATTAAAATCATCTCCACTAATAATCTCATATATAGTATATTAACCTTTAACCCGAAACATTGGTCTAACAGACCAAAGCGAAAGAATATCTGCTATTCGCGGCAACATTGTAAGCCCCATGCGCTTGTCCGTTTAAATACTTTCCGAATAGTGTATAACAAGCATTGTCCTGCAGTATTGGTCGGTGAGTATTGTCGCGATCGCTATAGTGTTTACCCGCAGTAACGGTAGTTTTATAAACGTGTAGGTCTAGTAAGCCAGGTATTTCGGATTACAGTGTTTTTATGATAGGTGTTGGAGGCCACTTGTTACGGATTGTGTGCTGATGAACAATAAGGTATTTCATATTTTGTGTATAATAAACATAATTACTCTAATAATTTTTAATTTTATAGTAATAATGAATAGAGCAAGACCTAGCGGAACTGGCCGTAATAAAACAGTAAATCTGGCTGACCCAGATTTTGAAAACAAAATACAAAGCTTGCTACTTACCGATGATCAAGATTTATATTTATCAGACCAAGGGAATGACGAGGACATTAGAGATGTTATAGATGATTCGGATGAAGATGCCGACTATGTAATTCGGCAAAGTTAACCCTCTAGCAGCGAAGAATCGAAATCAGATCCCGAACTTTTGGAATTAGATCAACCCTCGAATGATTTACAATCCAGAACCGACTCTTTACAAGCAGAAGGGGGATGTGAACATATTCAAAGGAAAAAATGTTTTCAGTGGCAGGGAACGGAGCCTCCGAGAAACCCAAGGACACGAAGACATAACATTATTAGAGGATTACCAGGCCTAACAGCGGTAAGCAGGACTCTGGGAAATAGCCCTTCTGAATCAGATATTTGGAATTTGTTGATTAATGATGAGATGTTGGTAGAAATTGTAGCATGGACAAACCAAAAAATTATTATAATGAGAGAAAAATTTTCTGATTCGACTAATACATCAAACTACAGAAGTACAAATATAGTTGAGCTGAAGGCTTTGCTTGGGCTTTTTATGCTATCTTCAATTATAAAATCTTCTCATGAAGATATAAAAATAATGTGCATGACAGATGCTAAGAGCTCGTATTTCTATAATGGGTATATATACTCAGAAAAAGATTCGGATGGTGTTTGACTTTCAGAAGAATAACTGAAGCTTGCCAAGCCTGCTTAATGTGTCATCCGACTATCCAAGCCAATAGAGTGCTCCAACCGAAATATTACTGCTGACAACTACTTTTCGTCAATAGAGATAGTCAAAGAGTTGCAAAAACGCCACCTCACTTATGTAGGTACAGTAAAAAAAAATAAGCGAGAAGTTCCTTTGGAATTCCAGGCTAATAAAAGTAGGGGAATTGGTACAACACTCTATGGTTTTCCCAATGACATAACCTTGATATCATATGTACCGAAAAAAAAAATAGACCTGTGCTTTTATTATCCTCTATGCATCACATAAAGACAATGAATTAGGAAAACCAGAAATAATTATATATTATAATAGTACAAAATCGGGAGTTGATGTTTTAGACATGAAGTGTGCCAATTATAGTGCAAACCGCCGGACAAGGCGTTGGCCTTTAGCCGTATTTTATACACTTGTAAACATAAGTTCAGTCAACAGTTACATCCTTTATCTTTGTTACAAAGATAATAAATTACTTTCACGTTTTAAATTTGTAAAAGATTTGGCCTTTGAACTACTTCAGTCTCATCTAAGGCAAAGACTGAAAACAAATCTTCCCCGAGACCTTAGAAAGCATATAGATATTTTTTTGGGAATAAATTCCGATGTGCCTATCGAGAATATAGGCGACAATGTTCCAGATGACAAGCTTCCCAAAAGAAAATTGTGTAGCATTTGTCCATCATCAAAAATGAGGAAAACAAATTATAGATGTATGCGTTGCTCAAAGGCTATTTGTTTGGAGTGTAGTGGAAAGGTTTGCGTTACCTGTCTACAAAATTAGTAGCTGTAGCATATTTTTTGTTTTATCTAGTTATCTGTTAGTAAAGACAGTTGAAGTGTGTAGACGTTTATTATAGCTCCTGAAATTATTACATTTTTCCAGTGTTTATATTTGTGCTATTGGAATGAATTTAATATTGATCTGTGCGGAGTGAGATATTTTTTCTGTGGAGATAATTGCGAGCTCTCTTATTATCATCTAAATGGCTGCTTTAGTTAAAAAGTGTCATTTAGTTTAGTGATAAAACGGTTTTTTTTTCTTATAATTTTAATTAAATGTGTCTTACCGGCTTAACTGAAGTCAAGTTCATTCAACCTCTACGATGGCCCTGCAGTGTGCGAAGTGTTCACGTGCGGTAAATTCATAAAATCCGGCCGTCAATTGTTTAACTTGTGCTAAATCCTTTCATCCTCTATGTATTAGAATGAGTGATGAACTATTTGCAAGCTGTATGTCGGGCGAGTTAGAATGGCGTTGAATTTCTTGTCGCAAATCCGGTGGAACAAGCATTGTTGACGTTGACGAGAGTAACAATGCAATTAAACTAATAAATAATCCATCTAATATAAAAGCGTTACTAGACAATTTTAAAAAAGACATTATTTCTGAATTTAATGATAAATTTAATACTTTACTATCATCTGTTGAGTTTTGTAGTAATAAAATTACAAATTTTGAGATTAAAATTAAAGATAAATTAAAGAACCTGGAAATTATAAAATCTGAAAATATGGAACTAACACAAAAAGTATTTAATTTAGCTAAAATTTTAATGATTTAGAACAGTACAGTCGTTTAAATAATGTTTTAATACATAATGTGCCTGAAGATAATAATGAAAATATAGTTTCTGTCATTTCTAAAATTGCAAATACTGCCGAGATCGCTGTAAATGAAAGTAATTTGGATGCAGTGCATCGGTTTCCGCCTCATACTAGGGGTAAATCGCGCATGATTATTGCTAAATTTACCTCGCGAATTTTTAAGGATAATTTTATTGCAGCCTGTAAACGATGCACGGACTTAAAATCTACCTGCATATACATATAGTGACAAACCCGCGCAAAAAATTTTTGTTACCGAGCATTTAACTGGAACGAATAGTGCCCTATATAAATCATGCCGCGAAATATTAAGCGCCAAAGGATTTAAATATATCTGGACAAAGAACTGCAAAATCTTAGTTAGAAAAGACGAATCCTCGCGAGTCATGATGATTCAATCCGAAAACGACCTCAAAAAATTTTAACTAATTTTTTTTTATATATTCAAATTTGCAAATCATGATATTATCGGTTTACTATCAAAATTTTCGAGGTTTAAGGACAAAAACTACTAAAATTCGGGTTAATTCAAGTGGGTGTGACTATATGTGATCTGTTTAACAGAAACTTTCTTAAATTCGTCAGTATTTGACCACGAGGTGCTTTCAAATGATTACAACATTGCTAGGCGTGATAGATCCTCCAGCTCATCTGAGAAGTGTGATGGTGGTGAAGTGTTAATAGGAGTTCACAACAAGTTCTCTTACACCGAGATGCGTGACTGGTGTTCTGGTGCCGAAGATATTTGGATAAGTTTGGACTTGTGCAATCACTCAAAACTGTATGTATGCTGTTTTTATATACCCCCCGAAAATAGAACCGCAATGTCATTGTTTTTGGAAAAATTATCAGATATATTTCAATCTGTTACGAACAGTACTTTTTTAATATGTGGTGATTTTAATGTTACCTACTTGCAGTGGGAGCCTATAAATAATAATAATTTCTTATCACTTATCATTAATACATATAATACTATCTCTACCGAATTTGTTGATGTAATTTCGTACTGTGGGCTAAAACAGTTTAATAATGTAAAAAATAAAAATGGTAGATTACTTGATTTACCTCTTTCATCTCATGATGATATCATAGTAAAACATTGTATATTGCCCTTAAGTAAAGTAGATGACATTCATCATCCTCCGCTTGAAATTTCAGTTAATTTCAGTAATCCCATAGTTTTACCACTCAATTGTCGAAAAATTTATAAATTTGGTTCTGCTAGTTATGATTTAATTAACGAATATCTGAATAACATAAATTGGAATGATGAATTTATGAATTTGGACACCGGGGACATGGTTAATGTCTTTTACAATAAATTATGGTTTGTAATTATTGAGTTTGTGTCTAGTAAATCAGTTAATAATAGAACATACCCTCAGTGGTATTCTTATGATCTAATTAAGCTCATTAAAGAAAAAGATAAAGCTCACAAAAAGTATAAAATTACAAGACTCAAGCTCATTATAATACTTTTTCGGATATGAGAAGAATGGTAAAAGCTAAAATTAAAAGTTGTTATAATGAATATGTTAACAATATAGAGGCACAAATAGCTAATAATAATAAAAAGTTTTGGTCCTTTGTTTCATCCTTAAAAAGGAATAATATACCGTTACAGATGAAATACAAAGATAAAGTTTCTAATTCTGGATCTGAAACTTGCAATTTATTTTCAGACTACTTTAAATCAGTTTATGTTGATTGTTTATCGACAGTAGACATTCATGAAAATGTTGTTTGTAATGTGCTGTCTAATCTTGACACTAATAAGGGTGCGGGTCCTGATGATATACCCAGTATATTTGTTAAAAATTGTGCTTCATCTCTCAGTTTACCACTCAGCTTAATATTTGCTAAATCTTTGCAAGATGGTCACTGTCCAGATAGATGGAAAAAGCCCTATGTTGTTCCTATTTTTAAAGGAGGAAATAAAAATGTAGTTGAAAATTATAGGCCTATTTCCAAACTATGCATCTTCGAAAAAGTTTTTGAATTGCTCATTTTTACTTCTCTTCTTGCAACTGTTAAGCCTCTTATTATACCCCAACAACATGGTTTTCTTTCTGGTCGTTCTGTAGATTCCAATTTGGATAAGTATACTGAATATATTTTAAAATCAATGGATAAGAGAATTCAGGTAGACGCTGTTTACACCGACTTCTCTAAAGCTTTTGAAAAAATTAATCACTCTATATTTATAAGAAAATTGGCTGAGGTCGGTGTACACGGACCTTTGCTGAAATGGTTCACATCTTATTTAACTGATAGAAAACAAAGTGTCGTAACGCATGGATTTAAGTCTTACGAAGTTCTTGTTAAGTGTACCTCAGGGCTCTCATCTTGGTCTCCTTTTGTTCAACATTTTCATTAATGACGTGTCCAAATGTTTTTCTTATGCTAATTTTATATTGTATGCTGACGATTTGAAAATCTACCATGCAACTAAGTCCATTATTGATTGCGAACAATTACAATCGGATTTAAATAGTTTTAAGTTATTGTCATCAGAACAAATTATCAGTTAATATCTCTAAATGTTTTACTATTACTTTTACTCGTAAGAGGAATAGTTTTTCTTATTCCTACAACATTAATGGCGCGTTACTTGAGCGTGTTAACCATATTAAAGATTTAGGCATTATTTTCGACTCAAAAATGATCTTTGATTTGCATGTAGATTATATTACGAAAAAGGCCTATAGAATGCTTGGATTCTTAATACGTACAACAAATAATTTAAAAAAAAACCATTCACAATGCTATCCTTATACTTCTCTATAGTGAGAAGTCAACTTGAGTTTTCTTCGGTGTCTTGGTCTCCTACTTATGATATTTATATCAAAAGAATTGAGAGAATTCAAGACAAATTTGTAAAATATTTTGAATCAAAATTTCCGAATTACAGTCTAGGTTTGTTGTCCTTGGAGAAAAGGAGGAAATTAGCAGATTGTACATTTCTTTTCGAATTGATTAACAACCTAATTGATACTCCTTCTACTTTAAACCAATTCTCTTTTAGAAATCCAAATTACTCTTAGAGATCTCAAAATTTGTTCCTTCTCTCTAATGTCAATACTAGTTATGCTGCTAATTCGCCTATAAATAGGATATCCTTTCTTTTTAATAAGCTTGTTAGTGATAACTCAATGCCTGATGTTTTTTCTGACTCCTTATCATAATTTAAAAAGAATATTGCCAGAATTCTATAAGTGTTAAATTTGTAAAAAGTTCTACTTTTTTCTATTGTGTGTTTAATGATTTATTTGGATATAGTTCTTCTTAGTTGTTAATTGTCTTTATTTGTATTTAATATGTAATTTTTTTCTAGTGCCACTCCATTATTGGGACATATGTCCTGTCGAGTGGCCTGATTTTCTAAAATAAAATAAATAAATATGTATGTTAGTTTACTTGATTACGCCTAAAAAAACTATATAATGTTCTGTTTTTTTTTTATATTAGATATTTTGTTTTATCTAAGTATATGTATGTATGTATGTATGTATGTTTCTTTGCTTGTTTATGCCTATGCCTAATAAACCCTTTAATGTTTTGCCTTTTTTAAAATGCTACATTTGTTTTTGATTTATTTCAATTTTTACCTATACTGGTCCAATAGACCATATGTTTCGCATTAGCAATAAAAGTACTATGTTTCGGGTTAAGGGTTAATGAAGTAGGCTAATTAAATTATTTTTATGAAAAATAGAATCAAGTATTTTAGGAAAAACAAGTTTGAATAAATGAATTGAACAATTATGTCAAAAAATATAATGTAATGTAAAATGTATTTGTATTAATGTATTTTGTATTAATAATTTAAATAAAAATAATATAACAATTGGTAGCAGAGCGTAGTTGTAGTTGGAATAAGAAAAATAGTTCGAAAAAATAGTGTAGTTGGAGGACACCGCAGTTTGAGAAAAACGAGATACAGGAAGAATAGAAGACTAAAATATAGAAAAAGGAAGGACCATAGTGTAAAGGTGTATTACAGGAAGAAGAAACTATAATTAATGAAGCTGGTGGAGAAACAATATCAAAACATAATGAATGGAAAAAGAAAAATAAGGAAGCTTACAGTTACATTATATTGAATTTATCTGCAGAATAATGAAGAAAGCGAAACAATTATGGGAAGCAATCAAAGAAAGATTTGAAGGAGCTAGAGAAGAAAAAACCATTGATTTAATGCTTGAACTCGAAAAAATAAAAATCTGATGTGGACACCACACGACTTCCTTGTACGATTATTAAACTATACATATTTTTTTAATAACTAAATTACAAAATATTAATTTTAACTTCAAAACGGTAAGATATATAGCGACCATAAAGGGAGGTGCACAACTATCTTTATACAAGTCGTAAATACTAAATTTCAACATTTTACGGCTTACAGATTTTGAGTCATCGTGAATACTCGTATCTCTAAAACGGAAGGTCTAATAGATTTCATACCTCCAATATATAAAAAAAATATTAAATTTGCTCTTTCTCTAAGCGAGATATTTTATTTTAAAATTATATAAATATTTTTTTGGTTTTTGTGATTGAGTTTGCTATGAATAAGACAAAATTTATACTGTTTTAAACTCTAATGCAACTAAGACAGAGAAATTCAATTGACAAGTATTGCTAAAGCCATATGACATCTGATAGCAAAATAATGAACTACAGGTTGACTTATTATTAAAGTATGTAATATTAAAAACATATTAAATGTTATACGTTGTGTGTCTAAATTGACATATAAATTGTAATATGAGTTAACAATTATTGCTGAGTACTTGGGTGCACATTTTCACGTTAGAAAGGCGATAAATTATGTTGTCACGAATTCCCGCGTAAACAAAAAGTTCGTGTTTACATTAGAAATATGCTTGACAAGATGAAAAAAGATAAGAATTCCAGTGCGTGGATCAGAAAATTATAAATTAATATACCCGTCTTGAATACTTTGAAGATTTATTCATTATATTTCAAAGAAAACTTTATTGACAAAAGAGATTAGTTTTATAAACGTTCACAAAAATATCATTTAAGTTATCTTTACTTGTGTTCACAAGTGTATAACAAATATAATCATGAAATTTTACTATTTTTTTTTTAAGATATCAAAAAAAGAAGTGGTTATAAGGGTTATACAATTAAGTTAAAGTTTTATAAAAGTATGCTAGGAATTTACATCATTTTACCTTTAATGGATAGTATAAAACCTACTATAAAATAATATAAGAAAATAATTAAATGTAATACAGTACTATGAGAAATACACAATTCTACAATTATAATAATATTAAATAATACTAAAAATACTAGGGTACCTTTATATACAGGGTATGGCCAAGGATCAAGATCGCCGCCATTAGCGGGCCAATGTCAAGTACACTGAAAATTCATTTCCCTATTTATTTGTAAGAAATGTGATGTTATGTTATAAAGGATTATTAAATAATAACACTATGAATTTATAAAGGTAATAAAAAATTATTTATTTAAGAGATATACAATTATTATTACACATATTTAGAGGTTATGTAGAATGTAGGGTATAGGTTGTTATTAGCACATCTAATTTAATATATGTAGTTATTATTTACATAATAATTATATATTCTAAACGTATCTTTTAAAAATTTAAATGTTGTGCCTTATATTGGTAATTATTATGTGTTTTCAATATTGCCAGTCATCGTAGTCAGTATCTCAACAAAATACACAAATAAATCAATATAAAAAGGAAGTTTAGAATATATACTTATTATGTAACTACAGTTATTAAATTAGATGTGATAATAACAACCTATATCCTATACTGTACATAACCTCTAAATCTATCTCAATAATAATTGTGTATATCCTTAAATAAATACATTTTTATTATTACTTTTACAGATACATAGTGTCATTATTTAATATTCCCTTACAATATAATCACATATCTTATAAGTAAATAGGGAATGAATATTCAGTACGTTTGACATTGGCCCGCAAATGGCGGCGATCCTGGCCCATGGCCAAAGCCTGTACATAGAGGTACCCTAAAAAATACATGCCAATATTTTTAATTGAATTAATGATATTGACTAATGTCATGAGTGATGTGGCCACCACAGGACTTCTTTGTGCGCCTATTAACCTATACATACTTTTTTAATAATTAAATTATAAAATATTGACAGGCTTAAGCCAAGCCCGAGAAATATTTTGATATAGAACAAAAAATAATTAATTTACTACTATCATTCTTAAATTAACATTAATCTAACCCGGTTCTTTTTAAAGACAGTTTTGGTTACAACAAAGAAATATTTGATTACAACAATGAATATGACTAATTTCACAATAAAAATATAATATTTGTTATTGTACGAATCATAAAATTGCACGTATTTAACGTAATTTGATATGAACATTTTTTTTATTTTTTGTCCTAATCCATAGTAAGCTTTATTACAAAAACAAAAAATCTGATGATCAAAATGGATATTTCCGCTGAAATCTGAAAACCGAATTTTTTCGCGATTACAATACTTCCTTTACTTGCGTACAAGGAAGTAAAAACAGATATGGGATATGAGTGATTCTTCGTCATTAGCAGAAACGACATTTAAAAGTATTTACAGATTGTCACGCCAAACTGCTTTTGATTTAATTCAAATAATAGCCCCAATCTTACCAAATTCAGATAGAGAAGAAATTTCTATACCAAAACAATTAAAAGAAAATACCTATCTTTTATATTGAAAATTTATTTTTGTTAAATTTTTATCTGTTAGATATTTGTCATCTTACATTTGCGGATCACATAATTGTTAAAAAATAATGAACAAAATGTGAGTAAGCGTTGAAAAAATAAAAAAGACAGGTTGTAATGATTTATGATAAATGACATGTATTTAATGAATTAAAAAGTATTGTGTTAAAAGGACATTTCTACTTTTTATTTCAATCGGTTATGGGCCCAGACTAAGGCCTGGAAGGTAAACGATAGTAGCAATATTACAAAACTGTTAAAAAATGGTGACAATTAATCTATCAACTTTTACTGGAGAAAATTTTTCCGTATGGTTATTTAGAATAAACTCAATTCTAGAAGAAAAAGATGTAAAAGATGCATTAAGTGATACATTTGATTTAACTAAAGATGACAATAAAAAGAAAGATATAAAAGCAAGAACAATCATTACTCAAGCTGTAGCAGATAAATACGAGTATATAGAGTAGGTATATAAGAGATTAAAAAACAGCACAGCAAATGATAGATTCATTGAGATCGATTTTTGAACAAAAAAGTACACTTTCAAAGCTATATACAGGGTGCTCGAAAAATAGGGGACCAAATTTGGAAAATATATTAATCAAACCAAAACAAGAAAATAATGCTAATATACCCATGTTCGGAAATGAACCATTTCGGAATAAAACACTCTTTTGTTTGAATTTTTAATTTTATTTTTAGTAGTGTTTTTTACTCTCAAAATTACAATAGTTGTTCGAAATGTCCTCCTTGAACTTGCATGCAACATTCTAGACGTCTTCTCATGGATTGTCGAACACGTTCGAATATTCCTGGTTTTTGTCTTATACTATTGCAACAGTCTATGATTCTTTGCCGAAAATTCTCTACGTTATTAATGGGCGTCGAATAAACAAAGCTCTTTACGGTGACAACAAATTATGACAGTTGCTAAGGGAACGTGATTAAACAAATTACAAGTATTAACGTAACTATTGTAATTTTAAGTGTAAAAATCATTACTAAAAATAAAATTAAAAATTCAAACAAAAGAGTGTTTTATTCCGAAATGGTTCGTTTCCGGACATGGATATATTAGGATTATTTTCTTGTTTTGGTTTGATTAATATATTTTCCAAATTTGTTCACCTATTTTTCGAACCAACTGTATACGAAAGAAGTTAGTGATATTGAAATTAGATAAAAATGAAAAAATGGAAGATCATTTTAGAAAATTTGAGACATTAATAAGAGATCTGGAAGATATAGGAAGTTTAATGTATATATCGTTGGGAAGTCGACCCGACATAACATTTGCAGTATCATTTTTAAGTCAATTTCTAGACAAACCTACTACTACAACATGGAAAGCGGCAAAGAAGGTTTTGAAATATCTAAAAGAAACAAAAAATATTTCTAGAATATAAACACGTAAAAGAGAAAGGAATTCAAGCTTATTCAGATTCAGATTGGGCAAGCGACAAATTAAATAGGAAGAGTACGTCTGGATGTGAAATTTATTATAAAGGAAATCCGATTCAGTGGTATGCAAGAAAACAACATTGCGTTTCCTTATCGTCCACAGAGGCAGAGTACATAACTGCGTTAATTGCTGCATCTGAACTTATTTCAATATTCAATTATGGAAGTAGCTTCAGACATGGAAAATATGAAGACCAAATGTGGTTTACTATATTTAGATAACCAGGGAGCCATTCAGCTAACAAAAGGATATGAAACAGTAAACGGTCAAAACATATAGATACAAGATACCATTTTATAAAAGATGTGGTTGAAAAAGGAATCATAGAAATAATATATGTATCAACGGATAAAAATGTAGCTGATATTTTAACAAAGCCGTTAAATATTACAAAGTTCATTTGTTTTCGAGAATATTTGAATTTGTATTAATTTTTTGTATCAAGTATGTTTAGCAATTTTAATTTTAAATTAACAAAATTAAAATTGTGGGGGCGTGTTAAAAAATAATGAACAAAATGTGAGTATGCGTTGAAAAAATAAAAAAGACAGGTTGTAATGATTTATGATGAATGACATGTATTTAATGAATTAATAAAGTATTGTGTTAAAAGGACATTTCTACTTTTTATTTTTATTTAATATCCATGAGCCAGTCTTCAGTTAGTAGATGCCTTCATCAAGTAATTAATGTAATTAATGATCATATGAACAAGTACATATATCAAATTTTCATTATCTGATGAAGAACAACAAATAGAAAAACAAAGGTAACTGAACGTGTGGTGTAGATTCAGAAAGGAGAAATAGAATTATGGAGTAAATATTTATATTTTTTCTTGATTTATGAATAAGCCGCTAGGATTTCCAGGTATAATTGGCGCAATCGACTGCACCCATGTAGGAATTATTACTCCACCTGTAAATGACGCTAACTATCCAGCAATACTTTTTTAAACAGAAAAGGTTTTTACAGTATTAACGTTCAAATAGTATGTATTGCATTGTGACGTTTTTTAATTAATTACTATATTTTATTCACATTTCAGATTTGTAATGCTATTAGAGAAGCATGTATAAGAAATTACAACAATGGACAAAGATCAGCATGGCTTATTGGTAGTCTGTGAACACTTTTTTTGTAATATTATTTATAGGCGATTTTCAGGCGATTCCGGTTATCCGTTAGAGCCTTGGCTAATGTGTCCTATTCTTTCACAAAATCCTTTGCCACAAGAAAGAAATTATAATGTAGCTCATAGAAGCCTACGAAACGTAATAGAAAGATTAAATGGCGTTTTAAAAGCAAAATTACGGTGTCCATTACGACACAGTATAAGCCAGACATAGCCGGAAAAATTATAAATGCATGTGCAATTTTGCACAATTTTTGTCATACTCGCAATGACGTGAACATTGACGACGAACTTATTGAAAATGGGTTGTGTAGAAGTTCAAAAAATTATTCATTGTCAAAATAAATTATTTTTTGATGAGAATGACGAACCCCACCCTAATCAAAATCCCATAAATAATAATATTTTTTTATAGAAGGACGAAATACACGAAGTCGTATTATTCTAAATTATTTTTAATACATATGAACACAATTATTAATACATTTAAATATAAATACAATCAATTACTTAACATTTTCAATAACAAATCAGTTAACCTTTTAATTGCTGCAAGAACATTTAAAAAACTGGAAATAAAAATCTTGTATGTTATCGTAGTCAATTTGGAATTTTGAGTATATAGTTCGTTAATATATTTCTCCAACAATCTTACTCCTAAAAAGATTAAAATAGAAATTTTTATTACAAAAATGAAAATGCACTCCTTATTTATATTTTAATCAATTATAGTTATAAATTACAAAATATGTATATATTGTTAAATAAATATGTGACACAAATATGAGCATATTTATTTATTGATTTGAATCATTATTAACATTTCAGTAAAACAAACTTATTAAATATAATTTATATGTACGTGTAATATAGTACATAGGTAGGATACCTACAGCAGCTAACTAACTTAATTATTTTTAACTCAGTTTGCTTTCCAATATATCGCACATACGATTTATAGCATTTGCGATGCCATTTAAAGATTAGGCAATATGATTTAGGCCACTATTGTACTCATCTTGACTTTTTTCGTAAGTTTCTAACAACTCATTTTTCTTCCTTTTAGTATCTACCAAAAAAAAAAATTACGTAAAAATAATTTACTATGAAAACAACTTACTTCGTCTCTTTTGTGGTACTTGTGTTCCTTGTTTCTCTTGTTCCCTTTTTTGGTTTTCTTTACTTATAATATACTGTTCATGGTTAATAAGAGAATCATTTGAATTCTCTTCAATTTCTATGAACTCCAATGTTATATTACTTTCTGTTTTCCCACTTTCGGGTTCGGGTTGTTTTAAGCCCATGTCTAACTCAGAAGCCCATGTCTAACTCAGAAGCCCATGTCTAACTCAGAACATTGCATTCCGTCAATCACAACCTTGCCTATTGTATTTAATAGGTGTTTTACTACATTTAATTCTTTCCTCGCTCGTGGTCGTTTCTTCACTTGTGATTTCCATTCCACAAATGTCAAAATTTTATCGTATAATAATAATAATAATAATAATAATAATAAAAATGTTAAGATTTAAGGTCCTCTGGTCGTGAAATAATTAAACGTAGAGTAATTTGAGCACGAATTTATTTCATAATAACATTTATATTAATACATTTGACAGAATCAATTTATTGACAGAAACGAGCAACTGAAACATTTGAAATATATACAGTGTGTTAATTAAAAACCTGGCCATAGGCGTTTAACATGGGAAATCAGTTTTTCCTTGCGCAAAAGTTCCCAAATTATTTTAGACAAAAATACTTCAAATAAATGTTGTAGAGAATTAAATTCTGCATCCAGATTAGTAATAAGATTTTATTTTCGATGTTTCATAACCGAGAAAATCAATTTCAAAGTTTATCGAAAATTGCTGATTTATAGCGATAGCCATGGAAGTCAAACAAAATTACAAACAATTGTATGACATCTTAACTGTCAAAGAAAGTTTGTGTTTTGTGATTTTCGTTCAGTAACATATTTTTTTGGAAGTATGGAACAGTTTTCTCATGAAGAAAAGCTTCAGATTATAAAATGGTATTACTGTGGACAAAGCTATAGAAAAATACGTGATTTGATAAGTGTAATGTGGTCACATCGACAAATTCCAAGTAAAACCACAATAGAATCTTATTACAAAAACTTAAAGCTGTAATTTCCAATGAATGTAGAAAAATAAATGCCAGACAGCTGCATAATGTTCGACATGGCTTTTATAATAGACTTGGGTATTGCTTAGCGCAAAATGGAGGGTTATTTGAACATTTAATATAAAATTATATTCATTCTAGTTTTCTGTTTTTCTTTTTAAATAAATACATTATTCTTGTTTTCATTTTTATTTTATTTTGTATATGTTGACAGCTATGTATTCTAAAAAAGTTAAATTCTAATTCATTGTGTCAATGTCATACAATTGTTCGTAATTTTGTTTGAGTTTCATGGCTATCGCTATAAATCAGCAATTTTCGAAAAACTTTGAAATTGATTTTCTCGGTTATGAAACGTCGAAAATAAAATCTTATAACTAATCAACATTTATTTGAAGTATTTTTGCCTAAAATAATTTGGGAACTTTTGCGCAAGGAAAAACTGATTTCCCATGTTAAACGCCTATGGCCAGGTTTTTAATTAACACACTGTATATATATATATATATATATATATATATATATATATATATAATATATATATATATATATATATATATATATATATATATATATATATATATATATATATATATATATATATATATATATATATATATATATATATATATATATATATATATATATATATATATATATATATATATATATATATATATATATATATATATATATATATATATATATATATATATATATATATATATATATATATATATATATATATATATATATATATATATATATATATATATATATATATATATATATATATATATATATATATATATATATATATATATATATATATGGCAACCTTCGATTTTCGAACATATACTTTAACACACCCACATGGACGAATAATCGAAGTTTACAATACCAAACCCGTTTTTGTATTTGGGTGCAAACAATCCTTTTGTTAAAACATCTGCCGTCATTTCTTCGGTCGTCGTGAATTGAACCTCGACTTCATTGAGGTCTATTTTCTCTCTGATAAAATGGTGACGTATGTCGATGTGTTTTGTTCGTGGTCTGTATCCTCTATTCTTCGATAGGTCGATTGCCCCCTTGTTGTCGTTTAGGATTATAGTTGGATGTGACACAAGTGAAAGTTCCAAGGCCTGGGCTAGCGTACGTAACCAGAGTGCTTCTTGGCATGCTGCTGAGAGTGCCATATACTCGGCTTCTGTGGTAGAAAAGGCCGCTGAGCCTTGCTTCTTGCTCTGCCAAATGATAGGTCCACCCTGAAACATAAAAATACTGCCCGTAATAGAGCGACGGTCGTCGCTGTCGTTAGCCCAATCTGCGTCGCAATAACTAAAAAATCGGTCGTTTCCAGCTGTTGAATTTTTGGAAAATTCAATTTTTGTGTTCGTCGTGCCCTTGACATACCTGAATATTCTTTTTACAGCTATCCAGTGTTCTCTTCCGGGATTTTGCATATATCGACTAACGCATCCGACGGCGAAGGATATATCCGGTCTCGTACCTTGACTAGCGTAGAGTAAACTGCCCACTGCTTCTCGGTACGGGATTTTATTCATTTCTTGGATTTCCTCCATTGTCTTCGGTTCCATGTCTTTACTTAATTTGTTGCTCGTATCAAACGGTGTCGAAACTGGTTTGCAGTCGCTCATCCCAAATTTTTGTAGTATCTTTTGGATGTAAGTACTCTGATCCAGCCAAATTTTGCCTGCTTTACGATCTCTGGAAATCTTTATGCCAAGTAAATGTTTTGCCTTACCTAGATCTTTCATATCAAATGACTGAGAGAGTTTTCTCTTTATCAACGATTTTTCCTCTTCATCGTTTTCTAGGATCAACAAGTCGTCGACATAGACGGCGATAATTACGAATATTTCCTTGGTCCTCTTGATCTATACACAGGGATCTGCTTCCAATCTGCTGAATCCCATTTTCGTTAAAGTGTTAAGTTCTCTGTTCCATGCTCGGCCGCTCTATTTCAAACCATACATTGATTTCTGAAGTCGCCAAACTTTCTCTCCATCCCTGGGATTTTTCAATTCGTTTGGTAGTTTTACATAAATTTCTTCATCAATATTTCCATGTAGGTAGGCTGCTATTACATCCATTTGGTCCATATTTAGATTATGTTTTTCTGCCAACGCACACAGGAAACGTACTGACGTGTAGCGTATAACTGGAGAGTATGTCCCGCTATAGTCAATACCCTCAATTTGTCCACATCCTCTGACGACGAGTCTCGCTTTATAGCATTGTGTTTTTCCGGTTGAGTCTCTTTTAATTCTAAACACCCATTTCGTGTCAAGTGGTTTCTTTCCATTGGGTAGTTCTGTCGGGATCCAGGTGTTATTCGAGACAAGAGAGTCGTGCTCCTCTGTCATCGCCTTGTTCCATTTGTCGCAGTCTGGCGAATTTAAGGCTTCTTCGTCACTTTATGGATCAGTAATATCATTATCCACTGTAAGATATGTGACGTAGTCATCCAAGTTGATTGGTTTGTGCAATCTCGTTGACCTGCGAAGAGATTTAGCTTCTTCGTTGTCAATGATCTGCTCCACGTCCTCAGTTTCATGCTCGATGTTACTCTCAAGCTCTTCATTTACTTGCTCATTATTATCTAGGAGCGTAGAAACTTCAGGTTCTTCATTACTTTTGAGTTTGTAATTTTCCAAGAAAATTACATCGCGACTTCTCGTGATTGTTTTCGTGTTTGGGTCTATTAGACAATAACCTTTTGAATCCTCGCAATATCCAATAAAGAGAAGTCTTTTGCCTTTCGGATCCAACTTTTGACGTAGTTGTTTTGGCACATGAGCGTATGCAATACATCCGAATACTCTCAGATGAGCTAAACTCGGTATTGATCCAGTCCACAGTTCTTCTGGCATATTTTCTCCGATACTGGAATTTGGCGATCTGTTTCCGAAATAGACTGCAGTGGCTACCGCTTCGGCCCAATATTCTTTTGTGAGACTTGCATCAAAGAGCAAGCTTTTCGCTCTTTCGGCAATGGTCCTATTCTCTCTTCCAGCCACGCCGTTTTTCTGTGGAGTATACGTGATCGTGTACTGATGTTTTATGCCGGATTCCTTCAGATATTGCTCAAATTCATTACTGATATATTCCCGACCGTTGTCTGGTCTGAGTGTCTTGATTCTTCGCCCGGTCTGGTTTTCTATTAAAAGTCTTGAATTCGACGAAAGTTGTCATGGTTTGATTTTTCCCTTTGAGAAAGAATACAAATGTTTTCCTGCTGAAATCGTCAACGAATATAAGAAAATATTTTGATCCACCGATCGACAAGTTCTCCATGGGACCACAGACATCAGAATGCAGAATATCCAGAATCCCATTTGTTTTTATCTTGCTTTTCTGGAAAGGTTCTCTGTGTTGCTTTCCTTGATACAAGATTCGCACGGAGGAGTCTCTACGTTTCGGAAGCTTACCTTTGTTGCTGGATATTTGCTCAGAGCAACTACACTTCTGTAGTTTAAGTGACCAAGTCGTCTGTGCCATATTTCAGTGGTTAAATCTTTCGTTGCGAAGTATGTTCTTTCCTTTTGCATATCTAACTTGTAGATCCCATTTTCTTTCGACATACTGGCGATTTCAGTTCCTTCGCTGTCACTGATATAACTGTTTTGCGGTGCGAATGTAACCGTGAATCCGTGACTTACTATTTTACTAACTGACAGCAAGTTTGCTGCACTTTTTGGAGCATACATCACGTTTTTCGCTGTGCCTCGTTCTACTCCTTGCTTGGTCATCACAGGAATCTTCACATTGACAATAGCCTCCACGTTGATGAAGTCTTTGTTGGCTACAGTTATTTCGACGTTTGGACAATTATTTGGATTTTGTAACTTTGTTTTTTCATTAGTATGGTGAACAGACGAACATGAATCTACATACCAGTTATCGTTGGAAATTTGTGAAAATGACAGGAGTGCCACAAATGCCTTTTCGTTCTTTGAACTGCTGGGCTTTGCTTCTTCTTTCTTTAAATTGTTCCCGTAGTCCTTTTTGACTTTAGATCTGCACATATTCGCATAATGCCCATGTTTGTTGCAATTAAAACAACGAGGTCCTTTCTTTTTTTTCATTGTATAAAATGCTGCCTGCGAGTTTGTACTTCTACCCGTTTTCGAGTCCTTGACGTCTTGCAGGAGTTTGGTCTTTATTTAATCAGCAGTGATTGCTATTCCTGAGCTTTCGATGCCCATAATCATCGGCTTGTATTCATCCGGGAGACCTGCTAGCATTAAGGTGCCAATCCATTCGTCGGGAACCTCGAGACCTAGGCCGCTAAGCTTGTGCGCTGTAGTTACGATTTCATTAACGTATTCTTCCACAGAGTTGTGTTTGTCGAGCTGAGAGGTCACAAGAGTACGGAGTAGGCTTACCTTTCTCGTGAGCCCTGAGTCTTCGAATGCCGTTTTCAGTTTATCCCAAACTTCTTTCGCAGTTGTCGCCGACTGAATATGCGAATAATTCATCGGGTCCACACAAAGAATTAATTTGGATTTCACCTTTGTCATTTTTCGGACGTCTTTATCGGTGCTTTCAATGCACCCCGACATATCTTCGTGTTCGAGATATGCCTGCATGGCAAATTTCCATGTCGGATAATTCTCGCGCCCTTTTAGTTTTTCAATCGCTGGGATTCCTTGTAACGAGGACATCATTTCCGTTGCTTTATATTCTTTCGGAGTCAAATTCTTGCTTTCTTCGTCGGACATATGTTCGTAACAAAGTTGGAATTGCGCCGCGACGGATCTTTATGAATTTCGGGTCGCACGTCCACTCGTAGTCGATTTTAACTCGACATTAAATCACGAACTAGATCTCTTTCAAAACGTTCTGGGCCCGATAACCTGTTAAGATTTAAGGTCCTCTGGTCGTAAAATAATTAAACGTAGAGTAATTTGAGCACGAATTTATTTCATAATAACATTTATATTAATGCATTTGACATAATCAATTTATTGACAGAAACGAACAACTGAAACATTTGAAACATGTATGTATGGCAACCTTCGATTTTGGAACATATTCTTTAACAAAAAATAATGTATTTAGTGTTTTTATTTATAAACCTTTCTCCATCCATCTACATCTCGAATTGGGTCAATCAATACCACAAGAATTTCATTTTGTAACCATTTCAGCTGTAAAATTTGGCGTTATTTTACCAGATCTTAAATTTGGACAAGTATTTAAAAAAATAACGTATATTTATTGCTGTGTCCTTGACACTTTTTTCTTCTTTGAACTTTCCGAAGACATAGCATTCAATGTTGTACTTGATACCACAATTACCACAAAATAATATTTTTTTGTTGATTTAAGTCAAAAAACAAAAAAGTAAATGTCAAATATGGAAATTAACTAATTCCATTGTATACTATACAATACAATAAATTGTATATAAATCGTTTACAAGGGTGTCACGGGAATACGAATTTCATACAATATCTTAAACTACATTGTTTTCAATATCGTATAAGATACAATATTGTTTTCAGTAAAAGTGTCATGGTAAGTAAAATATAACTTAAATATGTATATATAGATAATATAAAATGAGGTTAAATTATTTTCAATGTTTTAGCGAGAATAATCAGAAACGTGTTAGGCATGCCAATACATCCACAGAACAATATGAAGAGTATATTAAAGCTATGGAAAGTGATATAGTATTTAGAACGGGAATAATAAACCCAACATAACCTCCCGATTACATTGAAAAAAATGGAAAGAATTAACTGTGAAACTAAACTCGATGAATGATGATCCTCAGTTGGATAGGAATTCTTGGAAGAAGGTTGGTAAAACCGAATATTTTGTTAGTATTGGTTTAAATTGTAATTAATTGATAAAATTTATTTCACCAGCGATTCAATGATTGGAAAAATTTAACAAGACTCAAATTCCGAAAAATCATTTCGAACAAAACAGGTGGTGGACCTATGAAAAAAATTAGACAACATTAAAAGAAAAAGCGCTGAGTGCCTGGGGGAAAATTGTAGTCGAGGGATCTTCGTCAATACCAGAAATTGGAGCAGACTTTAGCAGTGATATCGACACGACACTTTATTTGGAAATTATTCCCATATTATTGGCACAAGATCAAATTTTACATCAACCAATAGCAAAGCCTGCAATTTCATATACTACTGAAATAATCCAGTACCAGATCATTTAATACCACATCAAAACTCTTCAACTTGTTCTGAAAATTCTCGTTCTAAATCTAAAGTAAAGTCAAAAAGGCCAAGAGAGACCGATGTAGTGTAGCCGTAGCGGATAGCGTCTCAGCTTTATACGCTGAAGGTTCTGGGTTCGAATCCCGGGTAAGGTATGGATATTCCATGTAAGTGTCTTTTCATCCCTCATCCTCATTATTATACAAGGTAATAACGATTAGTTATAAAAAATATTATGTAAAATATATCATTGTCATTATCATCGCTTTATAATATTTAGATTTATTAAAGGTTATATTTCAATCTTATTAATAACAATATTATAAATTATTTCACTCCAATAGTATTATGTAATCTAAATAGTATTTAAATAGATAAAAACTAAAAATTGTTCCGTACATAACCATTTCTGACTTGTCTTCCAATACTAAAACTTCCCTTTCAGGAACATTGGCGTCGTCAAATATTTCTTCATTTTCATCATCTTCTTCTACATCGTCAATTAATAAATTTTCATTCAGTGCTATATTGTGTAATATTCCACAAGTGTATATAATATACGCTGCATTTGTGGGATGATAATGCAACATTCTAAATTTAGATAAACATCGAAAAATTACATTCGTCCTTTCTACAACATTGCGAGCTCTAATATGTAATTCATTGTACCGGAATTCTGGAGTGTTATTATTAACATGTCGATATGGAGTTAGTAGCCATGGTTCTACCCCATAGCCAGTGTCACCAATTATAAATGTATTTCTCTCCCCAGTTTCATATGCATCTCTTAATTGACGTCTTACACTCGAAGATTGCCAAATTGCTGCACGGAACCTGGAAATCTGGCATTAAGGGCCAAAATTTTACATTGTGAGTCACAAATCAGCATAACATTAATAGAATGTTTCCCCATTCGATTTATATATAAATGAGGTAAATGCTCTTCATCAGTGATAGGGGGTGTAATTATTTCAACGTGTGTACCGTCGATGCCCCCATTTATTATAAAATCCTTCTTTTTGTCATTTTTTCAATTCTAATTTTGGGCATTGATATCCATCTATTAGATAAATGAGTTTTTATCAATCGACAAACTTCTTTAATGGATTTGCTAATGGCTGATTGACTCATTAGTCCAGGCAGAATTTCCATCGCAAGTCTGGTCCGAACCATTGGATAAAAAATTAATAGTAGCTAAAACACGCAATTCTAAAGAAATTGTATCTGTTCTATTAGAAGTATGTGCGTAAGGTATTATCTCTTCTATTACATTTAAAATTATAACTTTATTTAACCGAAAGTCTTTAATAAATTTATTTTCGGGAAATTCGAAAGGATTCATAGTATTCCTTAATATCCTTCTTTCAATTCTCATTTCATTCCTTCATAAGAAAAAAATATTAATCTTAAAGTGTTTAGCGGGTTGGTAATTAAACATACACTTTAAACAATTATTTATTAACAACACAAAAATAATATGGATACAATAATATTAATAAAGAGATCAAAGAAAACAAGGAAAACCAAACGGAGCGGGCGAAGTTGTTTCTAGCACGGGCGCGGACTGAATCCCTTAAGCCTGGGAAATTTCCGCCCTTAGCGACTTGGCGTGGCTTGGGTCCAATTCCTCGAAGACTCGACTTTCACTTCTGACCCGGGCTAGCGAACTTGTTTTAACTTGTTTGGTTTGACATGTGGCGCACAGATGCTCGCCACAATCTAACTTGCACGATTATAAAAATATGTATTTTTTACCTTTCAACATCTTCATTGAACAATAAAACCACAAAAATTGGAATATTGTCCATATTTTGAGTAAGTTTTTAATTACAAAAAAATAATAATGTGTCACATTAAATTTTATAGCGAGGTTTTTGTCAGTGTAAAATTTATAGAAATATTTAATAACTAAATATTTAAAGCCCTGATCATAATTGTTTTCAAACTTTAACTCTTAAATTCTAAAGAGTTAAAGCGTAAATATTTAAAGTTATGTCCATAATTGTAATAAATTTAAATATCAATTTTTGAAGATAGTTTTCGAAAAATAATAATTTTCCATTTAAACGGTATTAAACAGTATATTTACAATTCAAACGACAAAACTTCGTATCACAATACTTTATCATATGAATTATAAATAATATTAAAATTAAATATCTGAGTTAACTTTTAATTGATTATATTGCTGCGGCTCGGTTCATTTTCAAATTTTCAATAAAAATTTGTTGGTACTAATTAAGTAAGTGTTAAAATTTAATTTCAAGTTGATCCACTAACCTACTAATTAAAAAGATAAAAAAGAACGTTGGTACTAGATTGGGCGGAGCTAATTTCAAACCCGTCTCTATGATGTCTATAGTTTTCGACCTTCTAAACTTATCGCCATCGGCACAAATATTTCCTAATGACCTTGACACATGAATAACTATTTCAGCACCGGAAAACGCACTCTATCAATGAACAACTTAAATATGAAAACCTGCGTCCGAAAGTGGAAACCAGATCCAGTCTTCCACTCAACGCAACTTTGCACCGATCTGAATCAAGGAAGAGATGCGTATATGGACACCTGGCTGGCGTAGTATCAAAGATAAAGGACATAAAAGTAATACACACTCTCAAAGCGTGTGACCTTGGTCCAGACGTTAATACCAAAGTATCTGTTTATATTAATTGGATACGTAAACACCAAAATCTCTGAATGACAAAAAAAAATATTCTGAATTCATTATAATAATTAAATAAATACTATTTCTGCCATCGTGCGGAAAAGTCAAAGTATTTACATTCAAATGAACATAAAAAGTAACACTTAACAATAAATAATGTTATTTGCATATACTTTGTAAATCTGATGATTTAGTTGTTAGATACATATTGCAATATGAATTAATGATTGATGTATTTTAGTGTAAAATAAACATATTTAAGTGTATTTTAATGTACTATTAAATCTGGATTGATAAAAAGGACCACTAACAGGTTATGGGCCCATTACAGAAAGCTTGGCATATTAGCAACTATCGGTTCTTTATAATATTTGTAATACTACATTGCACATAAATTAAGCGAATTACAAAATTATTTAAATTTTGACAGTGGTTTTGTTAGTATACACCACTCGCCATAAAAAATACAACCAGTGACTAAAAACGATATGAAAACGAAATAACCCGAAATTTGTATAAGAACGAATGCATTAGACAACTACAAATAAATGATACAGTATACAGGTGACATACAGTTGCTATTTTAGATATAAGAAAATAATTTACTAGAGTAAGGTAGGTAACAGTCAATAGTTGTTTATTGCATAGCCTCCTTGAATGTTTAACGTTATTTCTAAATTTTATTCCCATTTTTATTGAAATAATTTTTATGCGACCCTACATATTATGGGCTAAGGGTTTTTCTTGGCTGGGTAGTTGATTAAATGAAAAAGTTCCTCAGATTCAGCTACAATTATTATTTCATAATACATAATATTTATGTGTATAATATAATTAAATTTAACATGGGGTCGAAATTGTCGAGGCTGAAATATTAAAGGTGGCTGAATCCCAGAAACTTTTTCATTTCACCTATACATTATATATCGTTTAAATGGTGTGCCCGCACGGTACAAATATTCCATCATTACCGATATCTGTATACGAAGCAGATTGGCACACCCAGCAATGGGTAATATGCCGTGATGAAATATTTATTTTTATTTATATCGTTTAAATCAGAAAAAATCTCTAATGAGCTAAAAATTATACAGACTCTTCGGTGTCTTTATGAGTATATAAACGTTCTGAAAACACGTCGTTAAGAAGATCTGTTTTTGACGCTTTTCGTTTTCTAGAAGTAGTATGAAAACTGACAGATAATGACATAATCTCAAATTTCTGTCAGTCAACAATGAATTTTCATCTACATAACTGGTAAAAAACACCAAAGTCTTATTTTTAGCAAGTCGCATTTTTTAAAATCTAATATAATTATAAAATTACATCAATAGAAAAAAAAATCTGATGTGGCCAGCACAATACCTTCCGTCAATTCTGTGTATTATGTACAAATTCCATACATAAATTTTCTTGCAAAAGATTCTAAATTTCCAATAATATTATTTCATGCAAAATGGCACTTGACACTATGACACTGACATCTTCTTCTTTAGCTTTTCCCATTCGTTAAGGGTCGCTATTTTTTATTTTCTTCTTCCATTCGTTTCTGTTTTGCGGGTCGTCCTCATGTCAAAATTTTTCATTCAAAATTTCATTTTTTGGTATTTTATGATTCCTTTTCTCGGCAACTGAATTCCACACCCCTGATAATAAATAAACTACATGAAATAAGAAAATCATGGGGTCTCGTGGCCGTGTGCCTGAGTGTCTGGTCGCGAATCTGGGGACCCGGGTTCGATCCCGACCGACGCCAAAAATTACATCGAATTTTAATGGCACAAAATTGATCCCTGTGGCGCACTCTCCACGCCAGCAATGAGTGCCCGTGAGGTGACGCCTGGTAAGCGCCCGCACGGTACAAATATTCCATCATTACCAATATCTGTGTACACAGCAGATTGGCACACCCAGCAATGGGTAATATGCCGTGATGAAATATTTATTTATTTATTTATTTATGAAATTTTTAATGAAAAATTATGACATTTGTCAGTTATGAACGTAATTAATAGCTGTCATTTTGACACGAGTCCACATACCTGCTTGCCAAAGTCAACAAAGTCACGTTACTGCACGCGCCCTACACATAAATTTTCTTCCGTGTCTTCCCCAACTTCTATCTCAACTTCGTCATCTCTACCACATTCATTTTGTTTTCAGTTAGAATTTTCTTAATGTAGTAGCTGTTTCCATGATTATAGCATAGGTGGCTGATTTATAATATTTAATTTCTTTATAATTCTTTAACTCTATATCCATTGACTATGAAATATAAAATGCAATCAATTCGTATATATATATATATATATATATATATATATATATATATATATATATATATATATATATATATATATATATATATATATAATAGAATATTCATTAATATTTATAATAACATTAAATGTGTAAATAATGTTTCACAGTTTGTTTATAAAATAATTTTACTGGAAATATAGGATCTTTTGCAAGAAAATTTATGTATTGGGCACGAGCAGTCACGTGACTTTCTGGCCTTGGCAAGCAGATATGGGGGCCCGTATCAGAATGACAGTTATTAATTATTTCCATAGCTGACAATTAATGTCATTATTATTCATTCAAAATTTCATTTTTTGGTATTTAAATAAAATAAATAAATAAATATTCCATCACGGCATGTTACCCATTGCTGGGTGTGCCAATCTGCTTCGTACACAGATATCGGTAATGATGGAATATTTGTATTTTATGATTCCTTTTCTCGGCAACTGAATTCCACACTCTTTATAACAAATAAACCACATGAAATAAGAAAATCATGATATTTTGAATGAAAAATATGATATTTGTCAATTATGGACGTAATTAATAGCTGTCATTTTGACACGGGTACACATATCTTCTTGCCAAAGTCAGCAAAGTCACGTTACTGCACGCGCCCTACACATAAATTTTCTTGCAAAAGATCCTATATTTCCAGTTAAATTATTTCATAAACGAACTATGCGAATTGCACTTGACACTAACATCTTCTTCTTTAGTTTTTTCCATTCGTTAGGGGGTCGCTATTTTTTATTTTCTTCTTCCAGTAATTTTTGTTTTGCGTGTCGTCCTCATTCAGTTCCTTTTCTCTCCTTTCATCTTATATTTCGTCTTCCTGTTTCTTCCACCTTCTGTTATAAGCTATTCATTCTTCCAATATACTCATCTCTCCTTATGACATGTTCAAACCAATGTAATCATCTCTCTTATTTCTGTCTAGAAAAGCCCAATACGAGTTATTTCCCTTATTCTTTCATTCATTTACTTTTTATTGATACTGACATCTGCCAATTTGAATTACCTGAATATATTAGCAGTTTCCATGGTTAAGTTAGCATAGCTGGCTGATTTACGGCTGATTTATGAAATTTGTTACTTTTATAATTCTTTAACTCTATATTTGTTGAATATGAAATATAAAATGCAATCAAATCGTATAGAGAATAACATATTCTTTAAGTTATAATAAAATTTAACTGAGTTTTTCAAGAAAAACTGTTAAAATCTTCAAATGAAGATAATTCCGGTTGACCAATTATAACCAAAATCTAATCAAGTCTGCATATGGTTGCAAGGAAGAGGAATACGCAAGAACTGTAATTTTGGAATTCTAGTATTGGAGATATCGTGGCCGAAATCGCGGTCACATATACACGCACACACACACACACACACACACACACACACACACACACACATACACACACCATTGCTATCTCGAGAACTATAAGAGCTACAAGAACGGTTAAAGGGCAAACAATTTCTATTTTACAAGACTAATTTAAAGGACTGAACAAATATTTCTTTCGACTAATGGTTCTCAAAATACGGGACCTACTCATAACTTTTTTTATTTTAAATGAGAACATATATTTTTTTGTACATTCATTAGAGAATTTAATTCTGAATTCACTGATATTATATTTTATACATTCACACATCGACTTTTTTTTAAGAAAAATACATAGAAAACTTTATACTAATTTAATTAAAATATGCCATGGTAAAATGATATATGTTGTTTTTATATTGAATTAGAGTGCCCTGACGGAAAAAGTGAATATTTTGTTCTTTTAAATAAATGTCAACGCAAACAAAATATTCAAACATTTCTATCATGGCACTCTAATTGTATGTAAAAAAAATTAACACGTATTCATTTTATCCATTTGTAGCACTCTTATTGTAGCCATATTTTAGTTAATATAAAACTTAATATGCACATTCCAAAAAAAAAAAATCGTTATGTAAAGGTATAAAAATATTATATCACTGAATTCAGAAATAAATTCTCTAACGAATGAACAAACAAAAAATATATTTTTCTCTTATAAAATAAAAATCCAAAAAAAATGTATTGTTTTATAATAGTTTAGAAAAATGGTATACATTTTCTAATTTAAATAACCTTGTATCTCTTATTGTTCTCGAGATAGCCATGGTGGCACATTTAAATTGAACACCTGTACATATACAGCTTGAATATCACTGGTTGAATTTTCAATTTGCTATTACTGATAAATTAGCCCCTTATTCCTGATCGTTTATTATATACTTGTAACATTTTTCTCTATTCATTAGTTCGCCTAAATAAGCACTGGTTGATTCAAGACTGATCACGCGTGAATGAACCAGCAACTATCTACATTATTAAGGTAGATATTGATAAAAATAATTATTCATATTCTGAAAGATTAAAAATGTTAAGTTTAGACTCGCTAGAAATACGACGCAACTAACTACTATTCGCCTACAATATTATTCATGGTTATATCGATGTACCAAATATTTTATTCAATTTCAAATTTCATGTTCCTTCATATAGCACGAGAAACAAACTCATTTTTGAACCACATAAATTAAATGTTTTGTATGGAAAACATTCTATAATAAATTAAATCATAGATAGTGTAAATAATTTAATTCCAAGCGAAATAGATATCTATAATATGTCAATCTAAATTTAAAAATGCATTTTCAAATAAGATAATTAATACTTATATTATAGTTGTGTGTATACTTTTTTTGTTATATTAATTTCACCTGCATGTCTGAAATATTAATTTTGTACTTATGTATTATTGTATGCTGTACTATTCGGATTTCTTATCCGTAGTGTACTAATGTTAAATAAATAAATATATTATTTCTTATTGTATTAATAGTTAAATATTTAAAATTATAGGTATATTACATATATTCTTCAGAAATACTGCCAGTCACCCACAATGAATTGGAAACATCTCGAAAAATTAGAAGAGTAGGACAAAATTTCTTCAAAGAACGAATTTAAAAATGTAAATATAAAGAATAGATATAAATAGAATTTTTGGTGTAAAATGTAGGTATACAAGAAATGTTAAATACAATAGGGCGCGAGCAGTCATGTGACAAGCAGATATGGAGACCGGGTCAGAATGATAGCTAATAATTATATACATAGATGTCAAACATCATATATTTTCATTCTAAATTTCGTGATTTTCCAATTCCATGTCGTTTATTTTCTTCGACAAGTAAATTCCACACTCCTGGTGACAAGTTAACCACGTGAACTTAGAAAATCTTGAAATTTTGAATAAACAATTCTGACATTTGACATTTACGTACATAACTACTAGTTGTCATTCTGATACGGGCCCCCATATCTACTTGTCAACGCCAACAAAGTCACATGACTGCTCGCGCCCTATACTTATGTAACCAAAACGAAAATGGCGAGAGGTATTGTGCTTGGCCACAACAGATTTTTTTTTATATTGCAATAATAGAATAATTTATGACAAAAAAACTTACTTTTTGATATTACTATCAGATTCATTTAAATAATTTTCCATATGAAGTAGTGTACCGTGATTCAAATTTGATGCTATCAATTTGCTAAAAAGAATTTTTGTTTCATTATGCGCAATCTGTATACATTTTTATTTATCATGCAGAAAATGTGGGAGATACGTCTATTTTATTGCTCTCACCTAGTTGATGATCAGAAACAAAACTAAAATACAAATTTGAAATTATGCATTCCTTTTCATAATTAATTCTGTATTTACTTATTTTTCTTATGATTTTTTTGAGCAATAGCTCTTCTATTCCTTTTACTAACTTTAGAAGGATTTGTACCTTTTCTACCAATTATTGATATAATAAGCAAGTAATAAATAGATTCAAATGGTGCTCAAGTATACTACAGAACCCATAGACAGAACCACAGCCCACAGCGCCTCTGTGTTTGAGAAGCATTTAATGTACTGCGATCTAGATCTCATTCAGTATCTAAATTTCATTTTAGTTTGTTAAATGCTTACTTACCACCTTGCGGTGTTACTTTTAAAACGCATTCTTTAAACAGGTAGTATGTAAGGGAGAGTGAGATGGTGCTATGGAGACTGTGGATACGTTCGGCATTAACATTTTTAGCTCTCAAGCGGCGGCCGCAGTGCAGGTTGGTTGATTGGAGGGCAGCGTCTAGTGCAAGCCGTAAGGTAAGTTATATACTTTTAGATAGCACTGGCCGCATAGCGCGCTTCGAGGTTCGCTATATACCTCGCGTGTCGCCAGGCGTGTACCGACCGAATGGGTTCAGTTTGATACTTGCCTGTACGCGCGATGTATCAAAACATGGAGGAACAACTGATAGCAGCTGTATTTAAACGTAAAGCTATTTTTTTAAAACTCGTCAAGTAGGCTCATGAGAGGTTGGAACTGGTAGCAAAAAAAAAATTAAATCATTTACTGATATTAAGTATTATGTTTTTGTAAACATTGTATTATTAGGAAGGTATTTCCATTGTTTTGTGTTTGTCATTTAGTTTTTTTAATGTATATTAATACTAATATATAAAAAAATTATAAAACATGCATATCTAAATTACTTACCTTATTCTGATAACCAAGCGTTGTTCGGCTGATATTGGTTCTCTGATATTCGTCGATGTTCGCTCCAATTTTTCTTTAATTTTATTCAACAAATTGTCAAACGAGTTAATACTTATCCTTGTGTAATTGAATTTTTTTTTCAGGGTACTTTCGCATCTTTTTATATACGCGTATAAATTCCCCATCATAATATCTTTCTATATTGTACTTATGTACCACTACGTATATTCATCATATTGTAACGGTTTATTTATATGGGTGAAGTGTAAAACTCAGACAAATATTATTAGTTAAAATAATACGTTTATTAAACTATAAATAATTAAGAATAAATATTAAGAAGATGATAAAAGTAACTAACTCTATGATTAAATAATTATAAACACTAATTTAAGACTACGAATATTATTAAATGCTTAAACACTAAGATTATTTATTTCAACAATATATCATTACATTTATTTATATAACTACATTTATTTATGTCAACAACTCGTAGAATGTTTATTTATATCACCGATTGTTCATTGCTCGTCGCTTCTATATATCAGACTATTTTCCCGCTGTCATTCAGACGGTATTTATACGGCTCATATCCTTCTAGAACCCTCCGGTGCCACACCGATACCGATTACAAAAGAATTAGGTCAAGGCGTAATTAAAATGTTTCAACGTGCATAGGTTATTCCTTCGTCGGGGATTGCATCATCGCTCTGGTACGTTCTTTCAGTGGCGGCGCTCGTATACTGTTAACTCAGGGGCGCACGTCACAATATTATACCTGAGATAAGGAGTATCAGTGAATAAAAACGTTTTTTTTTTTAATTTAGACATTTTAATCTCTTCGATATTTGAGAGTTTTGTTCTATGAGTATACTGGAGCCAAGGTTACTTCATAGCGCAATTTGGCCGCGCTATATCCAACCGCTACCCATAAACCTCCAGCCTCTAACCTCCACTCTACTCACTACCCACTTGCACTGCGTTCTCAGCTTCAGAGCCCTCGATTGCGTTCGGCATTGACATCAAAGCGATCCATAGCGTTCGGCATTGAACTCGCTGAGCATCTAGAGCTCGCTCTGTGTGCTCGGCGCTTGGTCATCGAGCGTGCTGAGCTCTCGATGCTGGGCCAGTTAAAAATTTCCGCGTAGATATTGGCGTACAAAAATTTAAACCGGCGAAGGATAGTTCTTAGAATTCTTGACTATATTGTCACCAGATGTGTTCCAAGGAATTTGACTACTAATTGACTCAGTTCTACGTTAGTAGCCAGTCAGGAGTAACAGTTAAAATGAACAAAGAATTGAATTTATATATGTGCCCTTTATGTTCATTTAAAGCATGTTTTATGGAAACAATGGAGAAACATGTGGAGAAAGACCATAAAGATTGCGAATTTATAGGTAAGCCAGAAAGTATGTTCTAAAAATTTCGCAAAACACATCATATAACATTTGTCAGAAAGCTCCTATTCACCATCGCCGGTATCCCCGTCAGTTAACAGAGAATTAATTGATGAAGGTAATCATAAAATATATTATTAAAATTAAACATAATTTTATTTTCCAAACTTTAACAGCAACAGCAGCAGCAGCAATGCATATGCAAATTTTATAATCATTTTGAATTCGTCTGTAGTCATGTTCATGTCTTTATTTATTTTATAATAATACCTACAAAATTAAATTTATAAATACTACGAAAACTTTTAGAAATATATGTTTTAATACAATAAAAAACACCTTTTTAAAAAGTTACTGAAAACAGTCCTACTTACACATTTGTGTATTATAATTTCCCGCCTAAACTATGAATCTGGAGCGTTCGGCATTAGTATTAACATCTGTGGAATCCGTCACGTGACCTATGAGCTCTGAGCAATCCCTAGTTGTCAATGCCGAACGTACCCTGTATAAATAGAAGATACCACGAAGTAGTGAGGACACGGAGCTCAAAGTCAACGGGAAATTGCAAGATAATGTGTTATTTTATAATTCATAAAATATTTCGATTACCATACCACCAAATATAAAAAAAAATCACCAAGTGTCTCTAATAGATCATAGCAACTTTTATAAAGAATGCTATTCTTTAATTTACGCATTAAGGTAGTTTCTGAGATAATCTCGTGTAAAAATTGATTAATTTTGGTTGATTTGTTCCATCATTCTTTTGAAGTAAATTGGATTTAAAATTTCTTAAACCCGTAAGCCACAATATGTATCGCGTATATTCGAAAAAAATAATTAAAAATAGACCGGCTACGAAACTTAACATTTTTTTAAATTTGAAAATATTCAAGTTTCATTTTACCGTTGTGCCTAACTCAAATTTTTATTCTAGTACCCTTTTGCCATGCTTTATAATTTAACAAATTCGTAACTTTGGTTTGTTGGGTCAATAATGTTCAAGTGTGAAAATTTCAGCTTGTAACACCGAATACCCCCACAAAACCTATTTTTGACGCTTTTCGTAGCGCGGACCACTCTATTATATTTAGAACCATATGTTAAGAGTTAAACGCGCTTAAGTATGTACATTGCATATGATTGGTTCTTCAAATAAGAACGGTGGAGGATGCGTAAATGCGTGTTTCGCGTAGGACATTTCTATTTGGCACGGGCTATAGGCTATAGTCGTGTGACATGTTGATATGTGTGTACTCACACTCACTGGTTCATTGATTCCCGGTCAGATGTGCTCAGCAGCACCTTGTTCTTTCGTCATCGATGTTCTCTAGCAGATGAAGGAATTGGGTGGCCTTGCACTTGGACGTAGTCGCTTCTTTTCCCGGGGATTATGGTTCTTTAGACACGAACACGAGTTTCACTTTGCAATGTGAAAATTCGCCTGAAAAATCCGTTCGTTCCGACAGCTCCAGTTATATTTCTAGGATTTGAAATAGAATCTTTAAAAAGGGTTTTTATTGTGAGTTGTACAATATATCAAAATTATAATTTGTAAAAGACATAAAAAATATTAATGTTTATTTAAAAAGAAAATATGAATGACATTTATTATATTTTAATGTTAATTATTTGAGTTCTAGACTCGGACTGAAACTGATACAGCTAGACAAAAGTGTATAAGCTGGGAACAGGAAATACAGGTGTCGGGTTCGACGCCTGGGAACTGCAATTCGTCAATTTGGACACCGGTATACAAATGTAGACTATAAGTTTGATGTAACAAATAACTTTATTTATTGGAAATATAACAAAAATATTTTTACATTTATCCCAAACGGTGATAAAGAAAATCTTGTGTGCAACATTTTTTCTTACACAATTAGCTATAGTAATTTTTTTGAAAGATATACCAATTCATGATTTAGTTATATTTAAAGAAATTCACATACAGTAATGTCCAAATGCAGCACTTTTAGTTAAATTTTGAACCACTGTTTAACAAAATAAATGCATATCGAAATTTTAACATTAAAGTTATATTTCAAATGGCATTTCATTTCGATACGACAATGTCGATGTAACAATCAGTGCAGATTTAAATGGAAACGTTGCAAATGGACATTAAATGTCAACTTCACTCAGAAATAAAGGTGAAACTATAGAAAACTGTCCTCTTCTTAGAATTGAATTAAATCTTCTGCATCCTTTCTTTTTCACATCCAATAAAGAAGATGCAGGAAGTGTGTTCAGAATAGGAACAAATAATACCTACTAGTATTTTTTAATCAATGCTTCGGGTATCAATCATCACTGTTGGCAACACATACACAGCGAAAGAAAACACACACACACCCAACTTCATGACACAACAAACAATCACAAAAAAACATGCAGTCCGCTCAACCAAACTATCGAAACGTTTAATAATTCTTTATTTATTGTTAATTACTGTGTAATTTAGTGAATAAAATGTTAATAAAAGTAATATACATTTCTTAATAAAACAAAACTTAAGAAAGTGTAATACTTAGCTTTTTAAATAATGTTGTAGTATTTTTCATTACAAGCCAGGTAAAAAGGTTTTTACTGCTGAAAGGAGGAAATGACTGGTGAACTAAGTAGGCAGTCTGTTACTTCCTTGAGGCAGTAAAATAGTTCCCTGGCGTGTATTATACAATATTTTTATTTGTTACTGTTAAATCAAAATTAAAATTATAACCAAAACGTGTCAGTTGTAGTTGACACTTATTTTTAATATGTATGATAAGTTACAACGTGGTTACTAATTTGTAAAATTTTAACAAGTTAGCAAACAATTTTAGAAGTTATTAACCAGTAGTATAGATTAATTTTCAAAAGTAGTAGGCGGTATCAATAAATGAAGTTTACAAGTACAACAAAAAAGTATAAACATGGTACATAGATTTTTATGAGGGATTTGTTAAGTACTGGATAGAGCACGCGTATACCGTACATGTATTTCTTGTGTACCCGGCCAGATTAAGAGATGACACAGGAAGAGTGAGTGAGCAAGGTATATATAATTCCAATTTAGACAAGTGAATTTGATATTTACATCATATTGACTATGAATTTGACATTCACGTCAAAAAATGCGTTCAAATATATTTAATTGTAAAATGTGAAACAAGTACGAGTACGATAACTAAATTAGAATACATAAAGAAAATATATTTGACAATAAGTAACGGAAATAACACACCAAATCGGAATTATTTATTACTATCTCTGACGATCTGGCCGGGTACATGCGAAGATGAACATCCAGTAGTTAACAAATCCCTGTTTTTTTTAATGTTAAATGCTTTAATTACATAGCTGTATGTATAAATGCAAAAGAATATATTACTATTTTATTAGTGTAATTACTGATTGTTTTCTTTTGTTTAGTGGAGGTATGGTCACGGAAAAATAAGTAGTACTGGATAGGGTTGCCAGATTTTAAAAGCGTTTATATAAGAGAACAGTACAAAAAGTATAAGAGATATAGTGAATATATAGGACACATTTCAATTTCACTTTTTATTGAAGTATTATAATTTTATAATATAATACTAAAATACTAATACTACCACACCAAGGTGTATCTACATTTTTACGATTTTGTGCTTAGGATTACTTTTCAAAATCAGAAATTTGCAGATACGCCCATAAGCCATAGCCGAGCAATACTAACAAAACCAAAAAATAAAACGAATTGCAAAAAAAGAAAAAAATATTCTCATGTGCAATAATGATATACTTTACTTTTATTTATGTTTTTATTCTTCAAAGAATAGAATAATGAAATTTATTTTATAAAAATCATTATAAGAATTATGAAGTCGTAAAACAATTTCCAACTTTTCAGTCAACTTCACCTTAGCGGTCACTTCTCTCCATTTTATAAACAGATTTTATTTCTTTTTGTAAATTTTTTGTTCTATTTCCTATGGTAATGTGATTGTTTTTTTAACCGTTAACTAAATATTTTGGATAATTAAAATTCAGTGAAATCTCTCTTATCGGACATCTCTTTTCGGCGGACAGATTTGTCAAGTCGAAAATTGCATATATTTCATTTTCTCTTGAAAGATTCACTCATGACCGCACGCGGGTATTAAAATCCGGTACCTTTTCTTCTACTAGAAGTCTCTCTTGCGCATACGTGTGCTCACAGCATTGGGGCTTCCCCTGACTACAAATTGCAAGACGAAGATAATTCGCAATTCAGTTGCTGTTACAAGAATAGTTAGTGAAGCTCCGCTTTACTTGAAACTGTTCATTGTAGTAATAGATTATATTCACAATTGTGTTTCTTGATAGAAATGCTTAACGTGGTCTAATAATGGAATACTGTTACTAATGTCAATAATAATAATAATAATAAATCGTGCGATTTTGTTAGCATAATTGTATTTACACTGACAAATTTTATTATATGAACTCACACAACAAATTACTGGAACAGTCGAAATAGTTCGTTAATGTGCGCGGATATGCCAACTGAACTGCTGTTATTGAAAAATAGACTGTTATTAAAATTACCTACAAAACAGATTTTACTACAAACTTTGTGATACATATACGTACTTAACTTACAGTTCCCAACATGGACCTATTCAGAGAAAAATATTTAATATTCATCAATGATGTATTATCTGTAGTCATTAACAAAAGAAGATGCTTACAGTGAGTATTATCATTATTTGATTTTGACTGCAATATTGAAATCAAATGTTGAATCACTTTGGTTTTCTAGAATATAATTATCGTAGGTTAGTGATATAAATATAAGAATATGTATTGAGATTATCTTGAACAAGTACATCTTAATGTCCTCTTTTATGTCCGTTTTCTCGACCCTCGCATTGGCATCTCGGTTATATGAAGAGGTACGAAATTGGTTAAATTAGGACAAAATTTCCACATTTTAAAGACGTATTTGTTTTTCTCGAAAATTATCAATCATAATTTTTGCAAAAAACTTCGAAATAAGAGTGTGCAATAATATGGAATTTGAATTTTCACTTTTTTAGGATACTTTTACTTGCGATGCTCACTTTTTTATCCCTGTCGGATTTCAAATTGTTAGACCAAAGTTATAATTTTCATTGGACGTCATAGTGGAAAATTACTCCACAGAAAGGAGATTTTTTATGTTTTCGAACTATGTAAAATCTATGTTCATACAGCAGAAATGTAATATATTATAACATTTATTTACTTGGGTGAAGTGTAAAAATCAAAGAAATAGCATTAATTAAAATAAAAGTTTATTAAACGATAGACTTAGTGGCGTCAGCTGTGCCCACGCTACAATACAAAGTATCCTAAATCAAGTGCGTTATCATTGGGATCTCGGAAACTATAAAAACTACGAGATTGATTAAATGAACAATGTAGTGCAGTTTGAAAGATATTTACAAAAACTGAAAATCGAGGTTTTAAAAAATGTTAAATAACTCTGGATTTATAAGAGATACAAAATAGTATATTATGATACAAATGTATTAAGCTAGCCTTTAAAAAGCACGCACAAGTTTAAAGCCACAAAGCGAAGCAGAGTAGTATTAATGTCGCAAGTGCTTTAAAGGCACTTATACACGTGTATCATACGTTATTTTTTTTATTATACCTGAATCTACATCATAATCTCATAATAAAATAAAGCTGGAATATCGGAATACATTAGTAAGACTATTCTCTATGACATCATATTGTTGACATGGTGACTGAACCTGATTACTTTTTGTTGTTTAGGTTGCTATATTAACTCTATTTTTGGTTATATATTTTGTAACTACTGACAATTTAGTAATATGTATAAATCGTCAACTTTAGTGTGTATATTCAATATTGCAAGCAATGTTGAAAATTACGAATGAAATATAACATCCTTTCACAATTGCATGCGTTTATGAAGAGACAACTAAGTATACGAAGCTAGAAAATCTTTGGTTTCTACAGAAGAAGAGATACCTAGGTAAACTTTATATTTAAACTCGTGATGAACCATATTTGTTTTTGAAGGTATTGAATTATGACAATTTCAGCAGAGTTGTAGTAATTATTAATCGTTTTTCAAATTGTTGCTATATGTGGCTTATTTGGTTCATGCAGAAAATATGAAATGTGTGATTTGCACATATCTGACATCAGTAGAAAGGGTTTCTACTTTATTCAGTAATATTCATCCATCAAAAACTGAAAAAGATCGAAAATTTGCTGATATTGACGATTCCGGAATACCATACGTTCATTTATTTGAAAAATATCTTCCCTTACGTCCGAGAAATGCATCAAACAAGTCTTGGTGGAATTAATGTGACTTTGTGTCGTTAGTTCATACGGTCAATGTTAAATGATTGATAATAATAACAATAATAACACAAGTAGCATGAATGCATTGGAACCGGAAGCGTAATGTCAACGCGCTTGTGTAGCAATGCAGATAAAATTAATAAATAATAAATATGGTAGGTAATATGGATAACATAAATGTAAAGACATATGTATTTCTTTTCTAATAACATCCAAACTGGTCGGAATCTTGTCAGCGAAATCTGAATCAGCAATGAAACTGCACAATGTTGCCCATTTAACCGAATTTGTTTTTTTAGTTTCCGAGATCTCAATGGTAACCCACTTAATTTGGGATGTCGTGCATAATTGTGTTTTTATTTGTGTCATTGCTACAATAATTGTTTTTACACTACAGGGTGGTGGCAGTTAGGGGTGAACATAGGAATTTAATATGGGATTTTTGTTTTATGCAATTTCCTGTTCTAAATTTTTAATTTTCCGTCGAAATCTGTTGTTCATGACACGTTTTCAGAAATTATTAATAAATGTTAATCTGACTTATGGAAAATAAATCCCGTATTCTTTGATAACATTCATTATTTAATTTATTTTTACAAAAAAAAAATCACCAAATATGAATAATTTTTTTTTCTACGTCACAAGCCATGGCTATTGCTACTAATTGACGGAACTTTTGGAATTTCTTTTTATAATTATGAAGAAACTAAAGCCATCAAAAAATGTAAGAACAGTATGATATACAAATTTTAATTCTGTACAACTTTGCACGCTACAGTTTTTGCCGTAAAATAAACAGGAGAGCAGGAAATTGTATAGAAAAAAAATCCCAGGTTAAATTACTATGTTCACCCCTGACCATCACCATGCGGTAAATCTAATAGTTGCATGTTTACTATTTGAAACAAGGTAAAAATCTCTTTTCCGTTACGTAACTTGCCCACTATATATGGCGTCTATATAAAAATTACAACATTAACATCATAACTCGAAATAGAACAGAGATAAATAAATGGAGTATCTTCGTTCGAAAGAAAATAAAAATTGTCCTGAAGAAATACAGGCAAATATTCCATATTATTTCTACATAGATTTGTATTTATTTAGTGATATGAATTTTTCGAGAAAACAAGTCGTCAAAGAGGTCTACTAACGCACCAACTTCGCCTTATTTTAATCGTCTTCGTATCTCTTAAGGATAACCGCGATACCAATTATAGAGTCGAAAAACGGACACTCCCTAATTAGATTCTAACACTTTTAGGATTTTAAAATAAATCCTATATGGTTGCATATCAATAAATCACTGTGATTATTAAAAATATGAGTATATAGTGACCTGTTTTAAATTTAAATAAACGAAAACAAGAAAAATATAAATAAATGGTCTTTTTAAATATTGGAACCCGCAGAATAGCATGCGATAAAGTAGAATTTTAGGGAATTAAATTATTGGCGACCAGTAGAACTGACAAATATGTATATATCGCTAACCATAGTTTCCTTTAACAGAAAAAAGTAGTTATAATCGTGAAATACGAGGGTTATTTTTTAACTTCCGGTAAGCTGGCTAAAACCAACACTAATAAAAAACTTTTAATACACACAAAAAATAATTACATATAGCGATTATCTTCAAATAAGCAAATTTACTACAGACAATATGAAAAATAAAAATTCGTATCAAGAAGTATCCTACTACTTTTGTTCCGGAGTATGTGATACCAACTTTAAAATTTCAAATGGAACATGTCATAATTTTTTTAACTAGGTGTTATTTAAATAAGCGTACAACGCTTAACCGATAGTAGTATATCTGGCAATAAGTTTTGTTTTACATGCTTCCTACAATTGATTTTGTGTCACTCGCATGGCTATGACTATAAATGAGCAATATTTATAAAAATTCAAATTTGGTTTTATAGGTTACTACATGAAAGTGCAAATTAATATCTTTAATCTTTATTCGTTTTTTTAGTTTGCAAGTAGTAGGTAAGTAACTACAACAAAATAAAAAAAAATCTGATTTGACGATCATATTACCGTCCATAAATTCTGTGTATTTTGTACAAATTCCATACAAAAAGATTCTTGCATGTGACACTGACATCTGTCATTTAGAATTATCTGAATATATTAGCAGCAGGGATTTGCGTCTACATACAATAATAAACAATGCGTAGACAATGTAAAGAATAATTTCGAAAGTAGACAACGTATAGATAATGTAAACAATGTAAATTTGTATATAATGCACATGCGCAATGAAAGTTTAATGAAATGATGTTAATTTTATATTTATTTTCACGGTCACTGACAATAATTAAACAAAAATGGGAGGAAGAAAAGAAAACGAGAAATTCAACAACATTAAATTATATTCTGAGGCATATAAACAACAAATATTAGTACTTTTACCTTTTTTAAGAAAAAAATAATAGTATATATAGGCGTAGACAATATACAAATTTTGACTGTTTTATGAAATTTATGCACGGTTATATAAACAAAAATTTAACCACGAGTTTCAAAATCCGGGATTATACAGGGTATTTTAATAAGTTTGCTCACTATTGGTAACTTATTTATTTGAAGAGATAAAAGTTTGGTCCGCGTGAAATATTTTTCGATGAGTCGGACGAAGAAGAGTTAGATTCAAGTATTTTAGGAAAAGTAAATAAATATGCTGAATAACAAATATGTCTAACGGACAATTTAAAACTCATTTTCGAATGTATCCCGATACATTTAAAGATTTATTATACAAAATGAATCTTGTCGTGAACTACATGAAACTTTGACATCCGAAAATGGCTATGGAAAAAAGAAGCATTGATTTTAATGTGGTGTTTAGGAAACCCAGAAAGCTTCCGAATATTATTAATGTAATAGCAAAATTTGCATACTTCACAAATATAAATTAATATTTCTTCATTTTCTGCTATTGTCACTATACTTTCGATCTTCGTACGATCAGTCTGTAACTTTGCGTTGGCGGCAATTCGAATGTTAGTGTTCTGTGGGTGCAACTGTAACGTTCATTTTTTTGGGTGAAGTGTAAAAATCAGAAAAAATATTACTAATTAAAATAAAAGTTTATTAAACGATAAATAATTAAGATAAAGATAATAAATGTAATTAACTTTAGGATTAAATAATTATAAACACTAATTTAAGACTAAGAATATTATTAAATACTTAAACACTAAGATAATTTATTTAAACAATATTTATATGACTATATTTATTTATATAACTACATTTATTTATATTCACAACACGTAGACTGTTTATTTATATCACCAACTGTTCGTTGCTTCTATATAACAGAATGTCCTGGCTGCTTTTGGCGACGGGTTTATAAAGCATGATGTCCATCTGGAACTTTCCGACGCCACAATAACATCGAATACAAAGAATCAGCCGACCGGATGTAATTATGCATGTTTAGACGGGTGTGTTTACCATGTCGAGGATTAGGTCATCGCTCGAGTACATTCTACCAGTGGCGGCGGTCGCATTCGGGCGCGTCAGTTGGGCATACGCTTTTTTGCCGCCTCCTAAAGACTGTTCCGTCCCGGAACATTTTTCGATGATGAAATCTGCACGTATTACCCTTGGTGCATTTAGAAGTCTTGAAGAAGTGACAGTCGATGGTCTGCTGGGGTTCTTCCTTCTGTCCGTTATGGTTAAAGCTGCAAACGAGAATTTCAACGCCGGTATAACGGAAAAGGATCTCTAACATGTTTCCAATAATCCTCCAATCCAAACCATCTATCCCACAGCCTAACTTCGGTACTGCTAGCTTCAAAATGTCATTCTCTAGCAGATGATCCTTCAAATCACACAGCGAGTTCCGTAGATTGCGATACGGCGGCTTCAGGTACAAGCTTGGTTTTGTAACCAGGTAGTAGATATACCGCTGATGTTCTGTATTGTTATCCCTCGGTCGTAGCATTTTCCCAACGGATGGACCTTGGTTGGCCAGTTCTTGTAGTCGTCCAAATTTCGTCTTAAAAACTGAAACTATGTCGCGTGACATCTTTAAGTTTTCTGATACGCAGTAGCCGAGGGAATAATCTGAATACACGGTGAACAGGTCTCGATGTTCTTCTGTTCTCACGCTATACCGCGTCTTGTGACTAAAGGAATACTTTTCCATGAAGTCTTCAAAAGTCGGTTCCTGGGGTATGATCCAACGAACCGTTCCTCAACGATGTTCTTCATTGTTATCACCGGCGAAAGTGGCCAGCCGATTAAAGTGTACTACTCTCGGCTTCCCGGTAGGTGCTTTCATAATTCTATATATTACGTCGTTTATCCTTTTAACGACTTCATAAGGACCTTCCCAAATTCTTAGCAGTTTTAGTGATAAACCGCGACGCCTTTGTGGACTGTAAAGCCACACTACATCCCCAGGTTGTTATCCACCATTTTTGCCTTGATGTCATACTGGTTCTTCATTCGGCCGCTGGCAACTTGAATGTTCGTGCGGACTTGTTCATGAATGTCATCCATTCTTCTCCGTAAACCCGTAACGTATTCTTCCTCGGCCACATCTTTTCCAGGTTTACTGCCGAACACTAAGTTACATGGTAAGCGCAACTGACGTCCGAATAAGATATTTGTAGGAGTTTGTCCTGTTGTTTCATGCACGATGAAGATATCGGCCCCGTCTCTTTGGTGGTGGGAGACTACCTTCGATAAGTATCGGTTGATCGTTCTGTTCATTCGTTTAACCGTGCCATCGGACTGCGGATGTAATGCGATTGTCCTCGTTTTATTAATTCCTAATATCTTACAGATATTTTTGAAATTTCTATATTGGTCGGAGTGAAGTTCACGTGGTACATTAAATCGACATATACATTCATTGCTAAAGCCTATCTCACACCAGAGCACAGAATAATCTAAAGAAGAAACTAGTTTCATATGATTCTGTTGTGCCGGTGTGGCACCAAATGTACATTTTTCATCGCATAAAACACGTTTCGTCGAACATCGCACAGAATCACGCTGGTGTGACATTGGCTTAAGGTTTCAGCGACCGTGGTGGCTTCCTGATTGGGTAATGGATAGGCTTCAACCCACTTGGTGAAGTAGTCCATCACAACCACGATATATTATTTCCGTCTTCACTTTCTGGAAATGATTCGGCCATGTCAATTGAAATGCGCTCAACTGGACTGCCAACGTTATATTGACACAGTGGAGTTCTTCATCATCTATGCGGATCGTTGCTTCCAGCGCAAACCACACATCTCTTGTACCAGTCTTTAACATCTTCATTGCAGTTAACCCAGTAAAATCACTGGCGCAATCTTTCTAATGTTTTGTTGAATCCAAAATGGCCTCCAGATCCGTCATGGATCTCTTTCAGTACGTCTGGTACTCTACTCCTAGGAATGACCAAATGAGTTCTATTCTCAGTTTCATCGGCATTCTCTACCACACGCTTTAACAGGCCATCCTTAATCACCATGGAGTCCCATTGCGCCCAGTACGACTTTATAGTCTATGTGGTGCAACATCTTCCCATATTTGTTTGCTTTCTTCTGCTTTCAACCCCAGTTTAATTTTCAGCATCGGGTCATTTTCTTGGTCCTTGCCTAATCCATCGGGCTGCCAATTATCGTCGACTACTGTTATTTTGGCGATGGTGGAATGCTGCTCTTCCAGTCGACAACAAAGCGTCGGCATTACGATGGCTGGTATCTGTCCTGTGCTCGATTTTGAAATCGTATTCCTGTAGTCTCTTAATCCACCTGGCCACCTAAACTTCTGGATTCTTGAACTGCAGCAGCCATTTTAAAGCAGCATAGTCAGTTCTTATCAAAAATCTTCGTCCGTATAATAAGTACTTGTAGAAATGTTCCACGGATGTCAACTGCCAAAAGTTCTTTTCTGGTGACACAATAATTCCTCTCTGGTTTTGACAAGGTCGTACTAAAGTAGGAAATAACCTTCTCATGTCCGTCTTATTTCTGGGAAAGAAGGCCACCAATTCCAATAACGTTGCTGACATCTGTGTCTAGTATAAACTCTCCTTCAGGTATAGGACCACTTAGGATAGTTGTGCTTGTCAAGGAATGTTTCAGTTCTTTAAATGCAACTTTACTGTCCATTTCCCAGATCAATCGCCTTCCTTCTTCAATAAGCTCAGTAGCTTAGCTATGTTGGGAAATCCAGGTACATATCGTCGATAATAAATACACACACCAAGGAAACTTCTAAGTTCATGTTTGTCTCTGGATACTGGCGAGTCACTCACTGCCTTTATTTTCTCCGGGTCAACTGCAATACCCTTACCAAAAACCATGTGTCCAAGGTAATGAACTTATTTTTGGAGCAGATGACATTTCTTTGGACTGAGCTTCAAGTTAGCCTGTTTCAATCTTTGGAAAACCTCTTCCAAATTCTTCATGTGATATTCGAATGTATTTCCCACCACAATAATATCGTCGAGATAAACCAAATAGGTTTTCCAAGATAGCCCAGCCAATACGGTTTCCATGAGTCGTTCAAACGTTGAAGGGGCATTGCAGAGCTCAAATGGCATTACGGTAAATTGCCAGAGTCCGTTACCGATGGTGAAGCTTGTCTTCTCCTTGTCTTTTGTGTCCAAATCTACTTGCCAATAGCCGCTCTTTAGATCCAGAGTGGAGAAAAACTTCGATCCAGCCAAAGTGTCCAGTGTATCGTCTATTCGAGGTAGCGGGTAGCTATTATTCTTCATCACGTTGTTAAGTTGACGATAATCGACGCAAAATCGTGTAGAGCCATCCTTCTTCTTCACTAACACCACTGGTTGAAGCCCATGGACTGTTTGAAGGTTCGATTACACTTTCCATCTTCATGTCCTCACGTTTTACCAATGGTAATCTTCTTGCTGGATGGCGGATGGGTCTTGCGTCTCCGGTGTATATTTTATGGTCGACTTTATTAGTTCTCCCTTTGGCTTTGTTGTCAAATTGGAACACATCTTGAAAATTTCCAATTAAATTCTTTGCCTTGGTTCTCCGGTCGGCGGTCAATTCTTGAAACGATATTGATATCTAGTTGATTAAAGTGTCCGGAACTTCTTGAAATGTTACCATTCCAGTTCGAATAACACGAATTTACTATTTTTATGATGATATCTGCATGTACTCGCGCGCGCGTTTTGTGTGTGTGTATGTGACGATCGTTCCGGATCGCATAACTCCAGTACTTCAATTCCAAAAATGTGTTGTGGCCAGCACAATACCTCTCGCCACTTCCCCAAAGTATATGGCGCGAGCAGTCATGTGGCATTGTTGACCTTGACAAGCAGATATGGAGGCCCGTGTCAGAATGACAAATAGTAATTATGTACATAGATATCAAATGTTAGAATATCTGTTGAATATGAAATATAAAATGGAATCAAATCGTAATAATATATTCTTTAAGTTATAATAATATTTAACTGAGTTTTTCAAGAAAAACTATTAAAATCTTCAAATGAGGACACTTCCGGTTGACCAATTATAACCAAAATGCATATGGTTGTAAGGAAGAGGAATACGCAAGAATTGTAATTTTTGTAATTTTAGTATTGGAGATATCGCGGCCGAAACCACGGACACACACACACACACACATACACACAAACACACAGACATCATCGTAAAAATAGTAAAATCGTATTGTACATCGGGGACCCTAAAACGTGTCAAAAAATGTCATAAGCATGGCTATTAATTAAAGAAACTTTGAAATTTCTTTTTAAATTTAAGAAGAAACCAGAACCATAAATAAAAATTTAAAAAAGCAGTTCTAAATGTAATTTCTGTACAACTTTGCACTGCACAATTTTTTCGTAAAACCCAAAACCCTGTACATATATATGTATATGTATATATATATTAGTTACGGCAAATAATACAGTTTAACATGGAAAAAAATAAATATGTTGTGGCCATCACAATACCTCTCGCGCCCTTTCCATTCTGATATATATATATATATATATATATATATATATATATATATATATATATATATATATATATATATTTATAAGTATTGTATTTAACATTTCTTGTACACACAAAAAAATCTAATTACACCTAATATTTATATTTACGTATTTTCTATAATTTTAAATTCATTCTATGAGCAAGTTTTCTCCATTTCTTCTAAATGTTCGATGTTTATCCATTTCATTAACGCGATTAGCGGTATTTCTGAAGGGTTCATGTAATATACCTATAATTTTAAATATATAATTAATAATACAATAAGAAATATTAAATATCGCCTTCAGTACTAGCTCTGAATTTTTGACACTGGCATTAGTGACGTTTATCTGTCAATTACAGACATTTTAATTTTCTCAAGTAGTTACCATGGATATGTTTGGACCGTGAGCAGGTTGTGAGATTTATATACAACAGATTATTTTATAGATTATAGATCTATATCTTTAAATCTATAGAAGGTATAATAAAAAAATTAAATGTGTCGGATAGAGAATTTTGTTTTTAAATATTTTTAATACCATAAATATTGAAAAAATAATATTTAGAAGGTTTTTGTTAAAATACTACTACTTCCGGTTGTCCAATTGTTACCAGAATCTATTCAACTCTTCCTATTACTGTTAGGTTGAGGAATCCGTAGTTATACAGGTCTTTAATCTTATAGAATTTGAGAAATCGTACCTCCAACAACCTCACACACATCCACACACACACACCCTCACACACACACACACCCTCACACACACACACCCTCACCCCCACAGTCATCATCGTAGCAATGTTATCGGATTCTAGGGACCTTAAATCGTGCTTATTCACTAAAATCTGGATATGCGATTTTTAGCATTATTCCAATACCTCTCTTAGCGAGAGGTAAAAATTCCATGTAGTGAAAACATTTATTTCAATCTATTTGTTGCATATATTAATAATATTGTTCAATATTTTGGGCTTTACTACATAAGCACATTTTTAGTCATTGTTGTAATACTTCGTATTGTAAGTAAAAATCTATTTATCCACAAGTATTATTTACTTAGTACAAGTATTAATCCGGCAATGCTAAATTTCTTATTTTTCAGTGTAATCCAAGAACGAAAATGGCAATGCAATAATATAATAGATTCTACAACAAGAAAAGACGCTTTTACCTTCCGTTATTTTAGGTAAGGAAGGTATTATCTTTGGTCAAAAAATTCGATGATGAGTTTTTAGACAATAAGCACGTTTTAGGGTCCCTAGGATACGATTTTACCATTTTTAAGATGATGTATGTGTGTGTGTGTATGTGTGTGACGATTTTTTCATAGACTATAACTTCAACACTACAATTTTAAAAATTATAATTCTTTCGTTCTCCTTTTCTTATTGGATTTTGGTTACAATTATTGGTCAACCTGAAGTACCCTCATTTGAAGATTTTAACAGTTTTGTTTTTTGGAAAAACTGTTAAAATCGTTTTCTGACATTTATTGTTATTATAATATTGAAGAATATTCTATAATCTACGATTTTTTTGCATTTTATACTGCATATAGTGAAAATGATTAGGCAGAAGATGCACGTCATCAACCTGAGAAAAACCTTATAAAATGAAATATAACTTGTAGAAATTATTAGTTATTAATTTTTTAACAAAGAAGAAAGAATATACTAGTATTAAAGAAACGTATATATTAATGACTTTATAATTATCTCTAAGTCAATCCTTTTTCCTTTTATGGAATATAAAATTGTTTGACAAAACATGGTCATTCTCAATAGAGTCAACGTATGGTACGAAAATAAACTACAATTATTTCAAATAATTTTATATTCCGTAAAAGGAATAACGATTGACTTAGAAATAATTTTAAATATCATTAATATATACATTACTTAATACTAAACTTTTTTTCTTCTTCTTTTAAAAATAAATAACACCCAACAATTTTTATATTTTTAAAGTTATATTTCATTTTATAAGGTTTTTTTCAGGTTGATGACGTGCGTCGTCTGCGTTATCATTTTCACTATGTTCGATGGATATAGAGTTAATGAAATTAAATTTCATAAATCAATCAGCCATGCTATAATCATGAAAACAACAACTATATTAAGAAAATTCTAATTGACAGATGTTAGTGTCAATGAAAAGAAAATGAATGTGACTGAGAGATGAGTATGTTGAGATTGATGTTGGGGAAGGCACCGAGAGATAGGATAAAGAATGAGAGGATAAGAGAAATGGCTCGAGTGATAGAAGTTTCTAGAAAGATACAAGAGAGACGATTATATTGGTTTGAACATGTCATGAGAAGAGATGAATAATATATTGGAAGAAGGATGAACAGCTTAGGAGTAAAAGGTAGAAGAAACAGAGGAAGATCAAAGAGAAGATGGAAGGACTGTATTGCGGAAGACTTGAGAGAAAAGGAATTGAATGAGTACGATAAGCAAAATAGAAATGACTTGATGAAGAAAATCAAGAATAACGATCCCTAACGAATGGAAAAAACTAAAGAAGAAGAAGATGTCAGGGTCAAATGCAAATTACATAGTTCGTTTATGAAATAATTTTACTGGAAATAGAATCTTTTGCAAGAAAATATATGTATGGAATTTGTACATAATACAAAGAATTAACGGAAAGTAATGTGCTGACCATATCAGATCTTTTTATTCAAATATCACTGCGATTTTGACTATGGTCTCTGGACCTTCCTTATCTGGATTATGGTATAAGTAAAAATTTTACAAACACCAAAGAGCAATAATGAAGCACCAACAAAATATACATTAATAAATTTACTATTTCATTCATATTATTAATGTGTGAAGTTTCCGCGTCACTGAATAATGTTTATTATTTCATTCAAGAATCTGAGATTTTCAAACACAAAAGAGCACTAACAATTCACTAACAAACGATCTATAAAATAATTTGATTTTTTTTAATGTTGTGCTAGGTGTGAAGTTGGCACCTCAATAAATAATGGTAATTATTTCATAAACCGCTTTATGAATATCAAAAAAATTTAATGCACAAAAGAGCACTAACGAAGCACTAACAAAAGATATAAGTAATTTGAAATTTTATTAATGACGTGCTAAGTGTGAAGTTGGCACGTCAATAAAAAATGTTAATTATTTCATAAACCGCTTTATAAATTTCAAATAAAATTTAAGCTCAAAAGAGCACTAACGATGCACTAACAAAAGATGTAATAAGTAATTTGAAACTTTATTAATGACGTGCTAAGTGTGAAGTTGGCACGTCATCAAATAATGTTAATTATTTCGTGAACCGTTCAATTAATTTTAAATTTTTTTGAAGCACAAAAGAGCACTAACGAAGCACTAATTACTAATATAAAAAAAATATTTGTGCTTCCAATGACGTGCCTAATTCACGGACCCCATATCCAGTTACCTGATTTAAACCAAAATCTAATGGCTTCTTTCCATATTAGAATCACGTAGAAATACAAGATTTCAAAATTATCTTAACGATAATATTTGAGTTAGTGCATAAAGAGGATCCACACATACACACAGACATTATCGTGAAAATGCTAAAATTGGATTCTAGGGACCTGAAAACGTGGTCATTTACCAAAATTTTGAGATGCGATTTTTAGCAAGATCCCTGTATCTCCCTTACCAAGGGTAGCGGCAGGTAAAAACATCTTAACTTTTTAAACGTCAGTTTGATTGTTACACCCATAGAACACTAACATTCAAATTTCTGCCGACACAAAGTGACAGCCTCACCCCAAACATCGATTGGCTACAGACTAAGGGTCACGTGTGACCCCGTAACCGATATACAGTACCGTATTTACTGAACGCGCTCTGTTTGACCCCTGAGTGTACAGAATTAAGTAACCGAAATTATGTAAGATTTCGACAAAAAAATTATTCCAATTCTGGCATATAAAACTGGTCGATGCATTATTCAGCCTGTTGAGATGTATACAATAACAAGTACGGCAAAATAAATTGCAGATTTTTTGGGGTTATTTACTGCAAAAGGATTTACTGGTCCTTGTTTCCGGCGCACCTACAATACAGTGTTGGCAAATTCAATAGCAGATTTCATCGACGTAGAAAGGTACTGTGGATTCCGTTGCTTCTTCTGTTTAAAATGAGAAAAAAAACGCGGTCCAGATTTTGTGGGAGAGACGGGAACAGTTGCACTTGAAAAAGCTGATGCCACTGTCTGCGTAATCAATTCCAGTTGCACAAGAACACAAGTGAAAACGGTCAGAGTTATCAAAAGTGTTCATTTATATCTGTTCAAATTGTGTAGTTAATATTTATACATAATAAATAATTATCTTGGATTTATGAATTGTCAATTTCATTACTGCAATAATGTGGCAATAATGTCATTATAGCACTTTTGGAAAACAAGATTATTACATTACTGACAGACTCGTCTATATCTCGTTTTAAATAATAAAATAGCTGATAGCGCTTTAGAGTCGACCGTTTTTGCATGCATTAAATTTAAAAAATCCGAAACCAAAGTTTGCTTGGATACATACATATTATTTGTCTGTATTTTTTGTCCTATTTGACCAACGATATTAGGTCAATCAGGTATAGGTGTCATGACAGCGCAGTCAATGGGTTATGCGGATTCCAATAAAATCACTTGACATTAAGTTTCTAGGAGGATTGTTTGAAAAGTTTTGAGCCTCAACATGTAGATGTCGTTGTGGTTTGTAAAAAACGTGATTGTACTCATTGTTACCAACCGTACCATACTTATGGTATCCGTTCCGTACCATAATTTTAGTCACTGTACCATAGTACCATATCTATACAGAATATACCATAATTTTAACACATCTAAAAATTTATACCAAGTTCATATCTATACAAAACTAAAATATTTATGATTTTTTAGGTCTATTTCTCTTTTTCATGAGACGGCAAGCTTTAGATAAAGCATTGCGCGTGCGCTGCATCGATCTTATACCAATTCAGATGAGTTGCTGCAAGGCAAATTCTATTTTCTCAGTTTGTCATCAATTACTTTGTTACTGAATTCAGACTTCCTTCTTATTATTACCAATAAACTCCCCACAGACGACAAAAATACTAATAAACTCAAAACAGAAACTTTATCCAATACATTGTTAACATCTGAACATGTTAAATATGTAGAAGGTTGCGATAAGTTCACTCCAAATGAAAAAATGTTGTCAGTGATGACAAAAAAACTGGTTCATTTTCATTGTATAATTTATTTACTTATGTTTTCTAATTTATGAAACTATGTGCAATAAAGTAAATATAGTATAATTTTTTATATTATTTGTTTCCCAAAATAACTGGTTTTAATTTTTCATGTGGTACCATAATTTAGGGTGAAATACCATAATTTTTGATTACTTGTACGAAAATTCATTTTTCAAAAGTTGGCAACACTGATTGTATTAGCCTGATTCATAAATGAGCTCACCAAATATTACTGAATTACCTTGGAATCAGCTTAAAGAGATAGCAGAGGCTATTGACATATCAAAGTCGAAGAAACTTATTTATCATAAATATTACATGAAGAATTGAGCCTTTGAAATACGACTGCGCGTTGGATATCTCGCTTGCTGTTGGAACGATTTAAATGAAACGAGTCGGATTTTTATTTTTGTGTCATTTTATAACTATTGCAACGTATCCACCACTAGACTCTTGTGAGGAAGGAGCAATAAAAACAGTGAATTGCGAAGGGTGAACCTGCTCCTAGGAAGGCTGTTTATCCGGTCGGGAAGATAAGGGCAGAAGTTCTTTTACGTGGAATTGTTTTTGTCGACTATCTACTGTTTGGACGGGTTAGAAAGGTTATAGAGCATCGTTGAAAAAAGTGCATCGACTTGACTTAAAAGGAGAGTATGTAGAAAAATTAAATATAATTTGACCGAAAAATACTGGTTTCTATATCTGGTTGCATATTTTTTCAGATGCTCACCCATTGTTTAAAAATCTTACACAAAATTACGTAAAACACAATTATCCATAGATAATACAACGACGAATACAATGAAAGATACCATATGCAGTAGATTTTATATAGCATTACATTGATCGTAAAACAATATTTCATTTACAAGAGTTATACAACTGCGTAATATTACGATTGCAACAACAAAGCCACACATTTTGCTATATAGTTTTATACCTTTTAGTAGTTTTTCATATATTTCTTTAAATGAGTTTATTAATCGGTTACATTTATATATGAAAAATAATTGTTTCTATGTCTGGCTTAAAACTTTTCATACTACCTTCGTATGCTTACCCATTGTTTAAAAATCTCAGACAAAATTACGTGAAGTACAATTATCCATAGATAATACAATAACGAATATAATGAGTAATACCACGAATCATAAATTTTATATAGAACAACATCGGCCGCGAAAAAATATAAGTCATTTACAAAAGATATACAACTGCGTAAAATTTGGATTGCAACAACAAAGCCACACATTTTTCTGTTTAGTTTAATAATTTTTAGTAGTTTTTCATATATTTCTCTAAATGAGTTCATTAATCTTTTATATTTATAAATATTTGATTTTTCTATATTTTTCAAAAGTACGTTTAGTTTTCTTAATCTGGATAATATTAATAAAGGAAAAATGACAACCCAAATTATAGACAATGCTTTATCTACATCCAATAAAAGTTCTATAAACATGGCATATGTGCTGATGGGAGCGCAATACGAGTCTACTTGAAAGCATGGAACAATTACAGAGTAAAAATACGGAGAAAGATACAACGGCACAGAGCACAGCAACAAAATTAATAGTTTTGAATTATTGACGATAATATTGTACTGTTTAAAAGTTTCATCCACATCATAAAGTAAATGCATAATTTCGGTAATCTGAAAAAAATATACCTATATATAAAATTATTAATACAAGTTGTAAATAATATAGTATTCTTTGGTCATATAAAATAAAATAAGAGTGTATTAACAAGAAATTCGTACAAACTTTATAATTTTATTATTTAATTTATAAAAGGCAAGAAGTTGAAACAACACCACTCTGCAGTTAAATAAATAACACAATGTGCATAAACCGCCGCTAATCTCATTTTTTGAAATTGTAAAACGACGGGTCATAGGGGTATAATAGTGAAACAGTTTTTTAGTTGCCAAAAGTTTTTATGTTAATTTATAGAAATATTATAAGAGAAATAAATTACCAAACCCGTTACATTTCTGTTTCATATAAAGCCACAAAATAAATTTAAAAAATTGCGAAATTAAGAAAAAAATCTCATTAACGAAGAAACTGATAGTAACAAAAAATTTTTTATTATTAATTATTATTATTAATTATTTTTTCTCTAAATTAATATAGAAACTTTTGACACCCAAAAAACTGTTTATCTGTGTTATAGCCCCTATGACCCGTTTTAAAATTTACAACCTTACAGGCTGTTCATTTTAATTGGGCCACCATTGCTATCTCGTGAACTTATAAGAGATACAAAGACGGTTAAATGGGCAAACAATTTTTATGGTGGCCCATTATATATATATATATATATATATATATATATATATATATATATATATATATATATATATATATATATAAGGAAAAAATTTATGCAATTAAATTTATTTTCCACATATGTACATATGTAGTATTTATTTAAACTTACTATTCATTTCTTCATCGGACTCCGAACTATCAGACGAAAAAAGAATATCTTATAATAAGATGTAATCAATAATATCATCATCCATAATAATTTTCGTAGTAACAAAACAATACTATTGACAGCAAGAGGTTATGTATGAAATTTTGTCAATGTCATAGCGTTCCATAATACAACAAAAATTTCAGGAACCACGGTTGAACCTAAACCGCGGTATGGTCTTTCTTTTTTTATTTACGGAACACACTATGAGTGTATATTTTTATACAAGACCCCATTCGATACTCTGCGCGTATATATATATATTTACATTTTTACCTTCCGTCACCTTTAGGTAAGGAAGGTATTGTCTTTGGTAAAAAAATTCAGTGATGAGTTTTTACTGAATAAGCATGTTTTAGGGTCCCTATAATACGATTTTACCATTTTTACGATGATGTCTGTGTGTGTGACAAATGTTCCGGATCCCATAACTTCAATACCACGATTCCAAAAATTATAATTTTTTCGTATTCCTCAAGTTTACATCCAGAAGAACAAGTGATTAGATTTTGGTTATAATTGGTGAACCGGAAGTAGCCACATTGAAGATTTAACAGTTAAATTTGATTTATTGACATTTCATATTATTATAACTTAAAGAATATATTATTCTCTATACGATTTGATTACATTTTATACTTCATATCCAACAGATACAGAGTTAAAGAATTTTAAAGAAATTAAATTTTATAATTCAGCCAGCTATGCTAAACATGGAAATTGCTAATATATTCATATAATTCAAATTGACAGATGTCAGTATGAGTAAAAAGTAAATTAATGTGGCAGAGATGAGGATGTTGAAGTAGATGTTGGGGAACACACGGAAAGATACGGTAATAAAATAACTCTAGTGTTACAATTTTCTAGAAAGATACAAGAAAGACGATTACATTGGTTTGAACATGTCATGAGGAGAAATATGAACAAGAATGAGTAGTTTAGTAATGGGAGGTTGAAGAAGCAGAGGAATACCAAAGATAAGATGGAAGACCATAATAGAGCAACAGTTCGTGGGATCATAGCTCAAGAACCGACTTTTGAAAACTTCATGGAGAACTTATTCATTTGGGCGCAAGGCGCGGTACGGCGTGACAAAAGAAGACCACCGAGATCTGTTCACCGTGACTTCAGATTATTCCCTCGACCACTGCGTATCAGAAGACTTAAAGATGTTCCGCGGCATAGCTTCAGTCTTTAAGGCGAAATATGGACGACTACAAGAACTGGCCAACCAACGTCCATCTGTTGGGAAAACGTTACGACTGAGAGATAGTAATGCAGACCATCAGCGGTACATCTTCTACCTTGTTACAAAACCACGCTCGTACCAGAATCCGTCGTATCACTGCCTATGGAAATCGCCGTGCGATTTGAGGGATCACCTACTGGAGAATGACATTTTGAAGCTAGCGGTACCGAAGTTAGGTTGTGGTCTGGACGGATTGGATTGGAGGATTGTAAGGAACATGTTAGAGATCCTCTTCCGTTTCACCGGCGTTGAAATTCTCGTCTGCAGCTTTAACCCTAACGGAAAGAAAGAAGAAGTTGAGCGGACCATCGACTGCCACTTCTTTAAGAATTCGAAATGCACCAAGGGTAGTACCTGCAGATTTCGTCATCACGAACTGTTCCGGGACGAAATAATTTTAAGGAGAGGGGAGTGTAACGTCGCCGCTCCGTAGCCCTCGCCGCCGCCGCGCCATAGCAGGCGCCGCAGTGTCCGCGCGTACCTGACAAATTCTAACTTGTTGCGATGACGTGATCTATTGTGCGCGCTGTTTTTATCTCGCATTACTCGAGTAGGTTCTAGAACTAAAGTCGCTGGGTATATAACTCGTCGCCAAAGCCAGCGAACACAGTCTCTGATATAGAAGCAACGAGTAAAGAAGTCTGATATAAATAAGCGTCGTGTTGGTGATATAAACAAATAGTCGACAAGAAGTGGACATAAATAAATGTAATTAGCGACATGAATAGTAGTGTTAATTGTTTAAATAAATAATCTTAGTGTTTAAGTGTCTTATAATATTCTTAGTCTTTAAATTAGTGTTAATATTTGTTTATCATAGTGTTAGTTAAATTTAATATCTTTTAATTATCTTTTTAATATTTACTTATCGTTTAATAAACGCATTATTTTAACTAATAATATTTGTATGATTATTTACACTTCATCCATATAAATAAAAACGTTACAATTGGTGTCATGTGTGGGGTTGTTAATAAACTGTGAAGTGTAGATAAAAATAAATAAAATGGCGACCAAACAAATAAAATTAAGTAAATTAAAAGCAAGTGATCTCAAGAGAGAACTGGAAGAACGGTATTTAGAACCAAAAGGAAAGAAGATATCGCTTCAAGAAAGACTGCAGAAAGCATTAATAGATTCTGGTGAAAATCCTGAAGATTACTTATTTGACCTATCCGAATTTGGTAAATTAGAACAAAATTCTAGAATATTAGAAAATAAATTGGAAGAAAATTCTCGAACATTAAAAGAAGAATTGACCGAAACACTAGAACAAAAATTAATAGAAAGTTCTACGAAGTCAGAAGAAAATTCTAGAATATTAGAAAATAAATTGGAAGAAAATTCTAGAAAGCAGAAGAAAATTGTATAACATTAAAAGAATAATTGACAGAAATATTAGAACAAAAATTAGATGAAAACTCTAGAGTATTAGAACAAAAATTAGAGAATAATTCTAGAAGTTTAGAAGAAAAAGTAGAGGAGAATTCTAGAAAAACCGAAGAAGACCTGAAGAATTTAGAAGGAAAGTATGACAGGAAGATAGAAGAATTACGAGAAAATTCACTAAAATTACATCGTCATCAATTCCGAGTTCTGGTGTGGCTGAGCCAAGTCTAATAGAAGGAAGAAAAGTAGTAAAACCTGATACTAATTTAAAAATGCACATAAAAACACCGGAATTTGATGGGAAGTCTTCGTGGCCGAATTATTTAAAACAATTTGAAGCGGTTGCCAAAGCAAATAACTGGACGACCACGGAGAAGGCTACAGCGTTGACTATCTCGTTACGTGGAGAAGCTATCGACATCCTACAAACGCTGAAGGAAGAAGAACAAGAATACTATGACCAACTAGTCAAGCGATTGAATATGCGATATGGCAATGCGCATCTGGAGCAGGTATACCAGACACAGCTGAGGAACCGATATCAGAGTTCAAAAGAAAGCATGCAAGAACACAATTTTGTGACGGTATTTCGTTCGGAGGCGAAATTGTAGCGTGTGGTATGATGTCCTTCTGTTGTCTTCGTGCTGTAGAACGGTTTGCTCGGGCGCCAATCGGTCGGTCGGAAACACAGCACTAGGAGAGATGGTATAACGCCAAAAGGATTTGGATAGCTCAATGGAGATAGGGTTCAGTTTTATTTTCCACAAAAAGAATTCATATTATTATTATTATTATTTCCTTCTGGAAAATAAAATACGACTCATTACTAAACTTAGATTATTGAAAAAACTCAATAGCGATAGTATTTGCAAACGACTTCATACTTCTTACTAAAGGAAAATCTGTACTAGGAAGAAAATTTGATAAATATTGAAATGGGAAAGATTATATGAATTGGACAATAACAATAAAATTCAATATAATGAAATAAATCTTCTTATGCTGGTAACTAGGAAAAGATGATTAATTCAAGAGAAAATTAACAAGTTTCTCAACTACTGCAGCAAAGGACTACAATAAAATATTTAGGTATAATTATTATTAACAACATATTCTGCTTCGACGAACACATCAAATACAGGGTGTCCCTTAACTTGGTGCACAAACTTTAAGGGCATATAATACTGATCAAAATGAGTAAAAAAAGCTCAGTCAAAATGTGTCCGATCTTTAATAGTTTCCCAGATATAACGCAGTGAAAAATGAGTTTTTACGAGATTTACCTTTGCTATCTCAAAAACTATAAGAATTACGATTTTGATTAACTGAGACTTTTTGTTTACCTTTGAGAGGTAATCTTAGATGGCCTTTTGTTATTTTATAAAAATCAAAAGTGAAATGTTGTGGCGACCTTGGTCAATATTTAATTTTCGTATAACTACGTAACTATAAGAAATTGAGAAAAATGTTTCATATAAAATTTTATTGTTTTTATAGTCTTTTTACTGACATAGACAAAATTTTATTCGATCGTTATCTTTGTCAGTTTTTCTTAGATTTTTCGCTTTTCTCGGAAACAGTTGAAGATCTTTCCTATGTTGATGAAGCTTTTTTATTCATTTTGGTCAGTACTATATGCCCTTAAAGTTTTTGCTCGAAGTTAAGGGACACCCTGTATATGACAGAAAAATTCTGCAAACTAATTCATATTTCATCAAAGCCGCCAAAAGTTTCGTGGGGTATCCAACACAATTTACAAAGGGGTCATTATACCAATTTGATCTTACGGTTTACCGGTTTGGAAAGCTGCTCTATAAATAGAAGCAAATAAAATGTAATTAAGAGTACAATAGTAATGGATAATAAATATCTTATGATGTGTCTTCCGTCCTATCAGTTAATAGTCCAATTCTAATTAAATTAAACATAGAAGACTGTATGGCAATGAAAAGAATAGTGGTTAGAGAAGAAAAAGTTGAGAGTGAAAATATGGGAATGGACGCGAATGCACCCAAAGTGTCAAAGGTAATACAACTAAAATGTTTTCTTCAATATAAACAACCGACTTAAAATAAAGTTACCGTATTCCCCAAATTTGACTATTATGCTAAGTGGACATGGAAAAATTAAAAATTATCTTTACAAGTTTAAAATAACAGACAATGCAGTGTAAATGCGGTAATAATAATCAAACAGTAAATCATTTAATCTTCGAGTGCGTGATGTTATGTAGTGAACGTGAGAATCTGAAAAACTCAATGTTAAGAAGAGGTGGAAGTTGGCCCTGCTGTAATATTCAATACACACACACCGTAAAAAATGTTAAAATCGGATTGTAGAGACTTCAAAACGTGCTTATTTATTAAAAACTCAAGTACAAAATTACTTCCCAGGTTTTGGTAGACTATCCACACATACCTCGTTTCGATATACGTATGAAGAAAGACGACAGGAGCATGTTATTATAATATCTAGTATATCTATGAATAAACATTGTATGTTCCAAAGTATTTCACTAATTTCGCCTGTATTATTTAAATAACCTACTTCGTATGTTACATATATTCTCCAACATGCTCCCACTACGTATACAATTAGAGAAAAACATCTGTGTTTCACTTCCCTAAAATTAAAGTGTTTTTTATAAATATTCTTGTAGTTACATGGCAAAAATAGTTGTCACTTTTGCTGATTTTCTCTTTTTACATGATATATGAAGACACCAGTGCAAAAGAAATTTCTCAGGTGGAGGTAAAAACTGTTGATCTTAATTTTTTTTTTTTAGATTTTGTGTAGCTACGGTGTAGAACGGAATTCTGTATTTTTGTCATTTTTATCAAAACAAGAGTAAAATATGGGTGGTAGCATGAATAGTGATTAGGAGATTACTAGCGAGGAGATGACTAACAGTGCTTTAACTTTGTTAATCGCCGCCTCAGTGGTCGTGCGTGTTGAGGCAGCGGAAAGCGCTCGAAGCGACCTTCACCGCTCGCACCCTGAGGTTGTGGGTTCGATTCCCACCAGGGGCTTGGATGTTGGTGTGTGTTCTTTCATCATCTCATATCCATCAACTTTAGGTACAAAGATATAAAAATATATGCGAAAATTAACTCACCCCTATTAACATCGATTGTAATAAGTTAATGTACTCTGTCAATCGTTTAGGTTTATTTCAGAGAAAAATAATTCAAATAAAAAATGCATACAATTAATTTTTCTATAATTGTTATTTGAAGTATTTTTCTCTAAAATAAACCATAAACGATTGACTAGATTGCTAGTCATTTCCTCTCTATTCATCTAATCCCCATTCACCCGTTGCGTTTAAGCATCTGCGAAGCTGTCCGAGAACTGGATAGACTTTATTAGAATTTAGAATCGTCATATTCTTCGTCTGTGCTCGACATTTTTCTTTAATATCAGACAGGAATGAAAATATATTATACATTGGAAACCCTAAACTTATCTGAAACTTCCCCATTCATCGGAGCTTCCTCATTCTTACATCAATCTTTTCTTAATATATCTGGCTACAAAAGTGAAATTCGTATAAGGGCGGGTACACATTTGAGTACGAACGCGAATGAGGGAAAACACGGCAGCATGAGGCAGTAAGTGTGAACCATTGACCTATATACAAAATGGACCGCCGTCCTGAATAACGTGTATTCACCAAAAATGTAACCCGCCTGACTGGTGGGATCTCTGTCTCTCTCTAACACATGTTTATAGCTGGACCTATCACTGATAGAATTTAAAAGAAATGTAAAATCGTGTTCCGATATTTTAAAAAAATTCTGAAATTTGTCATTACTTTTATCAGGTAAAAGATCATTAATAATTTACATCTCTGCAAATATAATTAATTGTAATAACCGCCATCGCTTTTTATTTCTCTTTTTCTTTTTAGTATTTTAATTATAACATGTTATTTATTAATATTCATTATTAAAGACATACTTTCGCTTTTTTTGCTAATTTCTCTTAAGGATTCTCTGATGGATTGGTAAATACATGGAAAAGTGAAGAGGCATGTGTCCTCATACGTCGCAAAAAAATGTATCGTCTGAGGCATGCAATGTAGTCTCGGACTGCTTCGTTCTCGATTGTGCTCAAATGTGTACCCACCTTAAAATTGGAGCTGAGTCCTTTTGCACCAATGTATGTCACGAAAAAAAAAAAGAATTTTTGTGGCAAAACTGCGTAACTCATGTTTTTTTTTTATTATTACACGCTTTCTAATACAATATAGCATACAGGTCTCAAAAAACAGGCCCTATGTGGAAATCTCCAGAACTGAATGAGATACGAAGTCGGTTAAATTAGACAAAAGTTGGCCCATTAGGAGACCATTTTAATGATATATCGCTATTTGAAAAAAAAAATCATAGGTAACTAGTAAAAAATAAAAAAAATATTTCATCACGGCATATTACCCATTGCTGGGTGTGCCAATCTGCTTCGTACACAGATATCGGTAATGATGGAATATTTGTACCGTGCGGGCGCTTACCAGGCGCACCTCACGGGCACTCATTGCTGGCGTGGAGAGTGGGTCCCCCAGATTCGCGACCAGACACTCAGGCACACGGTAACTAGATATAGGCAAAAATGTAAATTTTGCAGTTATTTATTTTGCGAATAACTTTCAAATGTAACAATACTGGATTTTCGTCTACACCTCTTTAGGGCACTTTTCTGTGTCCTTTAAAAAAAAATTATCATTCTTACATTTCTAGTTATGCCATATTTTTAATTTTATATGAACGCCATATTGAAAAGTTTCACCATTGAAAAAATCTGATGTGGCCAGCACATAACCTCTCGCCGTATATTTTACCTGGCTGTATGCATAAAGCAAAGATTATTTTTATAAATACAAATAATATATTCATATAAATCTATGACGTATAAACTTCTTTATTATTCAATAATAGCATGTCTCAACATAAAGATATTTACCATAAATTATGTTACAATAAATTACAAAGTAGAGTTTACCATATATAAATATTAGGCTGGTAACAGCAATTTTCAATTCGAACAACTTTGTTTACTTTCTCTTCATATTCTTCTAGTAAAAACATTAATTTTGGGCGGTCTAAAATGTATATATCTGGATTGTGCATCTATTCTTATATATCTTCTTTTACATTTTATTTTTTCATACTTGTTATATCTAAATAACCTTAATTCCCTTTAATAAAGTGACGGATAGATTGCACTCCGATTATTCTTATATCGATGTGTAATTTTGTCAATATTTACAACTTACTTGAGAAGAATTTGATAGCTTTTTCGCAATTCAAAGTTACTCTAGTCTACAGTACTGGTGTACATTGTCCCATAATGTTTGAAACAAATTTAAGTCCTTCAACCTAGACTTGTCATCTCCATAATAGTCACAGATCAAGAATTAAGGGATTCTCCAAATACATTTTTCTTTCATTACTCATTATTTCTGACACTGACATTTATCTGTCACAAATAATTTAAATTTGCAACTATTTTTCATGGCATCCTTTCGGTTGTAAAATTAATTACAACATTATTTTATATATTATATTCCTTTTATCTCTAAATCTATAAAATATGTATAAAAATATTTAAATGTATCAGAAAGAGAATTTATTTTTCTTTAATATTATCAAGAAAAATTTTCAAAAAATAATATTTAGAAGATTTTTTTTCAAGAATCTTCTACTTCCGGTTGTCCAATTGTTACCAAAACCTTTTCAGATCTTCCCGGGAATGTCCGATTGGGAAATACGTTGTTAAACAAATTTTAAGTCTTATAGTTTTTGAGTAACCGTCCTTCCAACATCCCACACACACACACACACACACACACACACATCCACACACACACACACACACACACACACACACACACAGACATCATCGTAAAAATGTTAAAATCGGATTGTAAGGACCTTAAAACGTGCTTATTCAATAAAATCTGGATATGCGATTTTTAGCATGAATGCAATACCTCTCTTAGCGAGAGGTAAAAAGATTATTTAAACTTTTGAACAATGTTTCAATGCTAATGGGTGTTTTGCTAAAGGTATTTCGTTATTTATAAACGGACCGTTAAAATTACGTGCTAGATTTTGCTATTCTAAAGACACTATCCGTTAATGATATAAACGGAGATCCGTTTAAGTTATCCGTTTAGAAATAAAATTATACGGAGAATAATTCATAGCCGTTAATTGTAAACGGATGACATTTTAATACATAAATATTTAGAAATTTCGAGAGAATGGCGTTATCACCCTTTGCTGTTTGCTCAGACTCTTGGATTCATAGAATTTAATCGAAAGGAGAATGCAAATCATTATTATTGTAATAAAATTATACTCGTACATAACTTATCAAATCAATATATTTTCAAAAAAAATATAAAAAATTGGCTGAGGAAATAGTTTAACTATAAAAAAAATAAACAATTTAAAAATGATTTCTCTATGACAATGAAACAAGCAGATATTTTACTTTACAAATCTTGAACTTTTCCCAATGTTTTAAAAATATTCGAGTATTTTCAGAGCTGCATTTAATCTTTAGGGGCCAAGACACGAATGATCTTTGGTGCCCATATTTTTAACTTTTGCTTACAATGAAGGATATTTTAATTAAGTCGAAGAATAATAATTACAACAATTAATCTAACAAAAAAAATATCTTCAATATTTTAATAGCATTTTGGGATGATTAAAAAATAATGTTTGTTTTATGATAAGTTTTGTGTCTGATCCTGTGTATGTTCATTTTCTCGATACTATAGATTAGCTTCTTGGTGGTATCTATAATTTCAAGATATAATGTTGGAGTTTGGAACCTAGTGTTGGTAAATGAAACAACAATTTTATAAAAACTAAAACTTCATTATTACTTTAGGCTTCAGGTGCAATTAATAAGTAATTAGGTATGATTTCATATTGCATTTTTGCATTATATCAAATGTTATTTACATTTATTACAACAAAGTATTACCAACATTCGAAAGATTATTTAAAAAAAAAAACATTAATGTGATTATATCCTAATAATATAAATTAATTGTTAATAATATTTCCAAATTTATATGTAACAAATATCTGTTTAGATCTTAATATATTCTGTTATCAAAATATAAATATGTTGGCATTTATAATTTGACAATACTGCTCTTCAGTAACAAACGTTGAAATGTCATATTCAACGTTTGTTGTTTTAACGGAATTCGTTTACATAATATATTTTAACGAATGTGTATCGAATACATCCATAAGAACGCCAAAAATATTAATGAAAATAAAAGATAATAATATCTGATTAATATTTCATTTGTTTCATTGTTTTTAATCTATAAATTTAATATTTTTGCATTGGTATTTGAAACAAAACAGATAAATTGTACATAGTTGGAAAACTTAAATAATCACTTCAATGGTCTAATTTTCCACAAAGGCGTTCATTTCAATTAAAACTTTGAAATAATTTCTCGAGATCAATGTGCTTAGAGCATTTTGTGAGAAACTTGTATAAGCGGTGCGTATAATAGAGAATGAGAGTTTTTCCTAGAATATTGTAACATGTAATTTTTTTCTCGAAGATGATAAAGATGGAATTATGACACAATATCAATGCATTACCTGGAATTCGAACTCGGGACCCTCGGATCGTGAAGTGATAACGTTACCGCTACTTCACCTGAGTCGGCAGAAAACTGTCCATCTACAACTATACAATTGTACAATTTATGTACTATTACAATGTCCAACCAAAATCACTTTAGTATAGGTAAAGTTAATTGACCATTTTCTTAATTACAAATTTTAGATCTATAGTTTAAATTTAAATGTGAGGAGTATATTTAAGTGCCACATTCTAGTGTGGAAAGGTATTGAGTTCTACTACTCCTGGAATCGATATCTTCATTCTTGCTGTGTGAAATAATATAACGTAGATAAGTTATATATCGTTGGAAAACTAAAATCCACTTTTCATTCGTGGAACTTTCCACTATGGCATCCGTAAAAAAAATGCCGTCATAGCTAGAAACTAAAAAAGAACTGAGAAAAAAATTAGCATCGCTATGAGAAAGCGTTTTAGTAATTATTCCATTTTGTTTAATATTGCAGTGGAGGCCGGTTACGGGTACAAAATTTAAGGGCATGTAATACTGACAAAAATGAGTAAACAAAGCTTAATCAACATAGGTCTGATCATCAACTGTTTCCGTTAAAGACGCAATTTTCTAATAGAATCGAAGAAAAACTGACAAAGATACCAAATTTTGTCGATACCAGTAAATAGACTATAAAAGTACAATAAAATTTTATATGAAACATATTTCTGAATTTCTAACAGTTAAGGAGTTATTTGAAAATTAAATATAGGTCAAAATCGCTACATTTTACTTGTTACAATTATTTCATTCTTTTTGAAAAACAAAAGCAATAGTAAAATGACCTCTCAAAGATAAACAAAAAGTCTCCTTTAATCAAAGTGTAACTCTTATAGTTTTCGAGATAGCAGAAGTAAACCCCGTAAAAACTTTTTTTTACTGTGTTATATCTCGGTAACTATTCTTATGTTGTTCAGTACTATCTGCCCTTAAAGTTTATACCTAATGTTAGAAACACCGTTATACTGGTAGGTATTAACTTTGAATATAATAATAATAATAATTGTACGTATTATATATTCTAAGGTATTAATTAATTTACCTAACCCCGGTGGCGTAGTGGAAACACTATCGCTTCACGGGCCCAAGGATACCGGATTCGAATCCCACCTATTGCATAGCATTTATGTTGTGTGTACGCATCTTTTTCATAATTTCATCCTCAGTTTAAAATATGTAGGTACAAAAACTACATTTAAAAACGCTCTCACCCCCCCATAAAAATCACTACTTATATACTGAATATATAACAAAGCGTGTATAAATAAAAAATATATATTTATTTTCAATCGTAAAAAGTGACACCTTACCTATTTGAGATAATACTGTATCGAAGTAGAATACTCCAATACGAGTTTAAAAACTTACATTACGCCCTCTTTATTTTTATGAATTTTTGTGGAACCCCAACCGTATAATCCAAAAATGGGAAATATTAGCTTTAAATTATCAAATATATTCGTAGAATGAGCCATTAGTAACTTTTTTTTATTATTATTCAAAATGAAAATAATATCATCTGCTATCATTCAAAGTAGTAATGGTAATATATGAAGGCAAATTCCAGAAACGTAATACTTCATTAACTACCACTCTTTTTATGTTATAAAAATGAATATTAAAAAGAAACACAGAAAGTGAACAATAAATAACAAGAACCTTTTATCTACTTTATTATTTTACATAATGAAAATGGAATAATTTTATTACTTTTTATGAATATCAAACAAATGTATGTAAATTATACTTTATATAAATTACAAGTTTTATTGTTAATGGTATTATTAAAAAAATAATAAATACTTTTTATCAGTCAATAATGATTCGTTATTTTTTAAAAAACATGCGTGATGTAAATGTGCTCAAACTCAAAATAAATGGGAGAATAGTCAATTCGCGCACTAGTAGATGGTGTTCTCCATGATTACAGCAAAATAGAATATGGATCATATATATTAAACGTATATCGAAAAACTATATAATAACAACTATTACTTTAAAAAAGTTATATATTAGTTTTTAAAATATTCGAGTTTTAATACCATTTACCCCACTTTTATATATGCATCACAAATCTATTCTACTCGTAATCCAAATTCTCCCAACTTCAGTAATATATATATATATATATATATATATATATATATATATATATATATATATATATATATATATATATATATATATATATATATATATATATATATATATATATATATATATACGCGCAGAGTATCGAATGGGGTCTTGTATAAAAATATACACTCATAGTGTGTTCCGTAAATAAAAAAGAAAGACCATACCGCGGTTTAGGTTCAACCGTGGTTCCTGAAATTTTTGTTGTATTATGGAACGCTATGACATTGACAAAATTTCATACATAACCTCTTGCTGTCAATAGTATTGTTTTGTTACTACGAAAATTATTATGGATGATGATATTATTGATTACATCTTATTATAAGATATTCTTTTTTCGTCTGATAGTCCGATGAAGAAATGAACAGTAAGTTTAAATAAATACTACATATGTACATATGTGGAAAATAAATTTAATTGCATAATTTTTTCCTTCCAAAACCATAGCCAGATATAAGAAGCCAAGAGTGAAAAACTTTGTAAGAGCAGTTGTTGATATGTATTCTGATAGAGAGTTCAGAGAGAATTTTCGAATGAATAGGAACACGTTCGATTATGTATTAAATTTTATTAAGATGATATTTCTTCTGCCATTGAAGACAAAGGGAGACATACAATAAATGCAGAGACGGAATTACTTTTGTCTTTATGGTATTTTGCAACACCAGATTCTTACAGGTATATATTTTTAATGTGTGTGATCAAATATATTATTTAAACTGTAGTTCATAGAATCTTAAACAGAGAAATTATTGATTTAACACATACTAATTCCAATATCCGAATCAACAATATAATTTTTACAAAAGACAATTCAACCTCAACTAAAAACAACAAAATAATATGAATCCCGACGCTTATCGGATGTCCGTAATAATTTCATTATTTTTAGATCCATATGCACTAAATTTGATGTTGGAAAAGCAACTGCTTTAAGGTCTGTAAGAAGGGTGACTAATGCTGTGTTCTCCAAAAGTTCGCAAATAATATGGCCTAGCGGTAATTATTTACAAGAAGTCAAGGCAGGATTTCAGAATATGGGATTTCCTGATATTATTGGATGTATCGATGGGTGTTACATTCCTATACCTCTGCGAAAGGAAAATGGACGCGCATATATCTGTAGGAAAAATTTCCCCTGCATTATATTACAAGTATAATATAAATGTTACGAAATTAAATTTTGGTGTTTTTTATATAAACATTTTTTTTTTGCAGGGAGTATGTGACCACAGGTTGCTGTTCACCCATTGTTACGTTGGGGAAGTTGGCTCTACTCATGATGCTACGGTTTTAAAGCACAGTGAAGTTTGGGACTACATGACCATAAACAATGTCAATAAATTTCCGGATGTAACACATTTATTAGGCGATAAAGCATATCCTTGTCTTCCACAATTAATAATTCCGTATAAGGAAAATGGACCACTTACACCAGAACAAAGAAATTTCAATTATAAATTATCATCAGCTCGTAGTTCAATAGAAAAAGCCTTTGGGCTTTTAAAAAAAAGACAGCGAACAATGAAATTTTTAGACGTTTTATGTCTGGAATGGATACCGAAATATATAATCGCCTGTTGCGTGTTACACAATATTTGTATTTTACAGAATGATTTTGAAGTTGAAATTATAGGTGAATTAATAAATGAAAATGATCCAGATAAAAATATTGAATTAGACGAAAGAGAAATAAAGCGATTAGGGCGAGAAAAAAGAGATCGTTTATGTGTTGAACTTGCTGAACATATGTAATTAAGAATTAATTTTTTATATATGTAAGTATATAAATATGCATTTTTAAATTGTTATGGGCGTTGTATATTGTTTATAAGATTTTTTTTTAATTGTGCAGATTTACTACAGATACGACACAGATTGGGTTTAAGTACATAAAAATAAATATATTTTTAAGAAAAATATGTATTGAAAAATAGATTTATAACAATTATAATTATCTTATTATTAAATACTTATATCATCCATAAATGTACTATTATTGTACCAGTCCATCAAATGCTTTGGCTTACAAAGGATTTTTAATAACAACCCTAGTCTACAAAAATAAAAATTAAATTAAAAACGAATAAATTGTCAAACAAAAACTATTCCAAAACCAAATTATTCTTTCAAATGATTATTTTTTTACTTTTTCTAACAAGTAATCCTGGAACCAGCTGAACATTTCTTTTCGCTGTTCCATTTTTTCTTTATGACGGCGTTCTTTAGCTTCTTCGGCTGTCTCTTTGGTAATCGTTTTCTTTTTTTGTGGTGTTTCACAATCTGTAATGAACGAGAACGAGTAATTAACATTAATATATACTGTGTATAGCTTGTTCAGAGATATTTCGTTATGGCCCTCTCAGCGGGTCTATTGTTAGGGATTTAAGCCTGATTCATAGGGGTGCAAGGACAGGTATGTACTCAATATTTCCTAATTTAATTTTATTTTTAAACAGAGAATTTTGTACAAATATTATTTATAATAATGACGAAAAAAAAAGTTACATAAAAGTATCATTGTATAACAATTCGTCATTTAATTCAATAATGCAATTAAACAATAGTGCCATACATAACAATAAATACATAATATTACACTGGTATACATATGTAATTATTCGACAATATCATTCTCACTATCACAATCCATTTCACTATCGTCACTTGAGTCTTGAATATTTATAATAAAGTATTTGGTAATATTATTAATATCAATATATTGATTTTCTATATCAATCACATGACGCACACTGTTAGCCCAAAGTTCTGGTGTCATATTGTTCATTTCACTTATTATTAGTTCGATAACATCGTCACTTACAGTCGGTGATGTATTCTTCCGTCTTATATTGCATTTTAATTGCCCCCAAATTAATTCAATTGGATTAAAAATACAATAATAAGGAGGCAATCGAAGTACATCATATCCAAATTGCTTTGCTAAATTGTCACACACATACTGTTTCACAGGAGGTTTAATTTGAACAACTTCTAACAATTGTTTTTTATTGTATGATTCTTCGAAGTATAGATCGTTGTTAATTAAATGTTCCTGAATCTCGGCCTTCTTCATGGAAGTAGATGGTATTTTCGCGATTTGCCGCGAATGGTAACTGGCATTATCCATAACAATAACGCTGCTTTTCGGCAAATTCGGCAGTAAATTATCACAAAACCACGTCTCAAAAATATTAGCTGTCATATTGTCATGATAATCTAAACACAAATTTTTAGCGTTATGGCCGGCTAAAAATCGCGCACCATTTATCCATCCTTGGTCACACCCGGCATGAAGTATTATAATTCTCTTGCCTCGTGCTGGTGGAACATCGATTGCACAATCATTTGTATCGTCTGTCCAACTTTTTGGTACTGTGTCGTGGGTGTCAAATGTAGTTTCGTCCAAATATATTATCGGACGATTTTCAGCACGATATTTTTTAATTTCTCTTAAGAACTTGAAGCGCCATTCGCGTATTCTTCGAGTCTCCATTATTGTTTGCCGTTTATCAATTTTTTTGAAACGAAAACCGATTTTATGGAGAACTGAATGCAGAGTACTCAAAGAACAATTTATTTCACATTTATCGTCTTTGAGTCTCTGATACAATATGCGAATAGACGGCAACATTTTTTCGGCATACATTGCATATATTTTGCGTCGAATTGTATCTTCTTGAAAAGAATTCACTATTCTCGAATTACCCGCGTCACGCCTTTTCTTTCTAGTTCTCACTCCACTTACTATATTACGAACAGTATTGTACGGCACTTTCGTCATTTCTGATGTTTTTATCAGAGCCAAATTTTCACCTTCACTATCTTTTTCTTTTAAATAGTTATACACATTTGAAACTATTTCTTTCGCGTCCGTTTAATTTTATCACAATTTTCAACTGGTAAAATATCAGTATTGTCTTCTTCAAATGGTCGCCACATATTAAATACGTAAATTGTTGACCTCTCAGTACGAAAGTTAGTATTACTACTGATTTTAAATTTTTGAAAACTCATTTATATACCTACTCACTAGGTATCTTAGTTTCCCTAATATGTATTAATACCGGTCAAGGACGATTTATTTTGCAATCCTACCCTGTGCGCCAACAGGTAGAATCTCTTGCTGTGTGAGGTTTACCACACATTTTTTATTTTTTTATAAAATGTTTCGAACATGGCAAGTAATTGCAAGATAGTTAAAATCATGTTTAAACCTATTTTTATAGTTTTTAATGGTTTTTCGGGGTATAAATACGGGCCCAAACGACAGTTTATTCAGAGAGTGTGTGCTCTCTCAAGTGAGCGTTAAGCTCTCCGTCGAGCCTAGCCTGTGTATGCCATCTACTGCGAACCTGGTGAGTGCCGGGTAAGCAAGTTGATTATGACCTTGCCTGCCTCTGACTCAGCGCTGTTGGTGTGTACCGGCAGCTCGTGAGAGAGTGCAGAAGGTGTTCCGTACCGGTATCCGTCACCGGTTGTTTCCGTACAGTGGGGTCTGCCACTGTGTGCCGTAATCGCGATTGTCGATGAGTGTTGGTGTGTGCCAACACGATCCCGTTCCGTTCCGAAATCGCGATTGTTGACCGTTACCGTTTCCGTTCCGTTATCAACTTTGGTGTGTGCCATTGTTGACCGTCCGTACCGTGTTCCCGTAACTTTGGTGTGTGCCATCGTTACCCGTTCGTGTTCCCGCAACTTTAGTGTGTGCCATTGTTGCCCGTCCGTACCGTTGCCCCGCGACCTTGGTGTGTGCCATTGTCGCCCGGTCGGACCGCGTTGCCTCATCTTATTATTCTTTTTACCATCGTGGCCAGTTTATTGTCGACCATTTGTCAGAGCGAAACCAGCTTGCAAATATTGCCTGTTCTATGGTAGGATGTAATTCATTTCTGTATTTCTATTTTCGATGTTTTGTTATCACCATCTGTTAATACGTTTCATTCTCATATTTTAATAAAAATGTTCAAAATTATTATGATTTCTTTCTGTGGAAAATAAAACCGAACCCTATCTCCATTGAGCTATCCAAATCCTTTTGGCGTTGTACCGATTGCCGCCCGAGCAAACCGTTCTACAGCACAGAGACAACAGAAGGACGTCGTTCCACGCTACAATTTCGCATCCGAGCGAAATACCGTCACAATCGATAACTATAAGTGTATTTTGCTTATACCTGGCTAATTTTGAAATAAATATTAACTGCATTATTAATTAAAATTAGAAATAAATTGATGAAAAAATATTTATTTTACGCGGGAAGTATGGATGATTTGAAATTTAATATTACTAAATGTTGGATAATAACATTCAATCAATAATTATAAGTAAGTTATACCTGGCTAATTTTGAAATAAATGTTAATTGTAGTATAACTGGAAAAGAAAAAGAAATTAATGGAAATGATATATATTTTACAAGGAAAAAATTGTTGAGTTGAAATTTAATACATATTACTAATGGATAAGAACGTCCATTTATAATTATAAGTGTATTTTGGTTATATATGACTAATTTTGAAATAAACCTTCAGTCATGTCAATTCGTATTTCTACGCGCAGATGGCGCTAAACATAAACTATCACACACATATACAGGTCCATTCCGAGTGATAGAACGAGGGAACAAATTTTTCAACATCGATATCAACAATACAAATCAAATAGTCTCCATCGACCGACTGAAGCCGGCGCACATGGCTCCGGCGAGTTACGAAAACCGACAGACGGCCAACAGAGGTCTCTGGTGGTCGACTCCATTCGACGGGGAGAGTTACTGTGCCAGCGCGGGTAATTCAATTTTAAACGTTATCACTACGTTACCCACGCCAGCACAGATACATTCATTTTCTTATTTCAAATGTTATATTTATAATTTATTATTATGTAAAGCAACCTTGTATGTTTCATTGTTATTATTTATTTATTTTGTAAAGCAACGCATGTATTTTTATGTTTTTTGGTTGTCATGTTCTTGTTTATTGATTTTCATAGTTCGAGTTTCAGCCTTTATCTGCTAATGTGCACCGATAAACTGTTGCACAATATTATGTCAAACTTCAAATTTCAGGTGTGCCAACATACTTCAAAAGTATAAAAGTTCTATTTAATTAATAAATATGTTATATTTTATTGTATTTTCCCACCAATGAATTTATATTTGTATAGTATGTAAAACTGATGATTGATTAAAGTACTTTAATAGACGTTACACTTTATTTCTTATAATTTGTCAGATATTCAAATTTAAATTATGGCGGGCGCACCTAAACATGGCTGACACTCACAGCTAATCACAACTTGCTACCTCGTGTTCAGACTCTTGTCTCTAGTTCTTGGTCGTGACGAACGCCCTTGTCACAGAGCAACAGAACCTTTTAAATCAAACACATTTTGTACATAGATACTATAAATAAATAAACTCGAAATCAACTGGTATATTGCATTCCCAAAACATCCTTCACTGATAGCAAATAAAAAATAGCCGCGTGCTGCAACCCCATAGCAGCATTCGACATTCCTATGAAAGAACAAATTTATCGCACATATTTCTGCTTTTAGCCACGCCAATTTATTTTTAAACATACTTTATTTTTGAAAAAATTATTACACCGAAAACAATAAAATGAATACATTAACATTTTTTTTTTGTTTTATATATAATGGAATAGAAATATACATAAATAAATATTTATATTTTTCGCGCGCTATTTTTGTAAAGTTTGTATTTTTACTTTGGCATCACCATTTAATTGTACTTTAGTGTTATTGTAAATTCCCTATTATTTAGCGGGAAATAAGGTAAAAAATAAAACATTCATTCGTTTGACTACGGCGACTACGGTAATATATTTTTTTTACTTCCGTACTTTGCGAATTGCGATAATGGAGCACAACGACTATTCCTACATTTTAAGAAGAAGATTGGAAAATGTATCGTAAGTACATGTATATTTGATAAATCGAAAGTAAATTTTCATATTAATAAAAATTAATAATATACTTCCTGCATTCATACTATCGAGTATAGAGAAGGGTTCTTATGGCCGTATTGTGTTAAAAACCAGGGTATCGAACCCGAACCTGAACCGAACCAAAACCGGAACCACACCATAACATTTTAGCGAACCCAAACCCAGAACCGAATCTTAGATATATTTTTCAATTGAACCCAAGTTGGAACCGAACCGGGTATTAAAATTTGGGTTCAGGGTGCACAGGTCCGGTTCAAGTTCATTTTCAAAATTACAGCCAATCATCGACGCCTTCTGCATTTGCGTTGCTGCCTGAGTTGATTGTTCGTGAAAATTGAGTTCCTGTCTTGTCTTACGCTACATTCCGGCTCGCATTTTAAATTATTTCTATATAAATATTCTTATTCAAAAAACATTAATTTAATTTTAATTAAGTCGAACTGGACCAGAAACCGGAACAAAACCGCAAATTTTATTAATGTTTCAACCAAAACCGCAAACAAACCCACTTTTCAAAAAACAAATTGTTGAGAGATGCATTCCCACCAGTTCAAATTCTCCCGCCACGCCAGACCACCTGACACTGTCACCTAGTACCGCCATCTAAATTCATTGATACAATGTGTGTTGTTTTTGTTTTTTGATTCAATATTATTGTTGTAACTGTCATTTGACGGAAATAAAGTAATTGTGTTAGCAAGTGGCCATTCCGACTTTATTTATTCAACTAGCCGAACCTCGACCTCCACAAAGGCGCACTTTGACAGGTTATGGGCCCAGATTCTTCTGCAAAGCACTCGACAACACAGTTTTCGTTGGAAAATCGAAGAATCGCCGGTTTTGGAGTTATGGCTGAGGAAACGAAGTACAAAATCCCGCTTTTCGATGGCACAAATTACGATAATTGGAAGTTTCGAATTGAAACATATCTGGACGAGGTGGAACTTCTGGAATGTGTCGAAAATCCACTTTCCGAACTCTTGGACAAATTTAATGCTTTGGGCGTGACAGCAGCCCAAAAGGAAAGAGAACAGGTGTCAATTCAAAAACGGGATAAAAAGTGCAAATCGGCGATTATTCAGCGCATTGCTGATAATCAGCTGGAATACGTGAAAGACGAAAAAACCGCGTTTGATATTTGGGTAACGTTGCGAAACACTTTTGCTCGTAAAGGAATTGCCAGTCAACTGCTAATACGAAAAACTCTTGTAACAATGCAATTTAATTCAAGCGAAGAAACACTTGAGGCTAATTTTCTGAAGTTTGACAAGCTCATTCGAGACCTCAAGTCCACCGAGGCAACGATGAAAGAAAACGACATCGTGTGTCATCTTCTCCTGACGATGCCAGCGGAGTACGACGTCGTCGTGACCGCCATCGAAAACCTCTCGGAAGATCATCTTAAATTGAGTTTCGTGAAGAATCGATTATTTGACGAGCAGGCAAAGAGGTTAGGTGCTCGACATGACGGAGAGGTCCAACCATCGACGGCCTTTTCGACTTATTCACAGCGACCTAAGCGGCCTTCGAAGACTAAACCCAACCACGTCAAAAAGTACTTCGATAAACGGAACTACCAATGTCACAACTGCGGCAGTTATGGCCATTTCCGGGCGGAGTGCAGGAACCTGCGACCAACCGAAGGGGGCAGCACCAGGAATATCACGTTGCAGTGGACGTAGATGAGGAGGAGGAGCAAGTGGTCTACAGTTTCGTCGCTGGTACCGAGAGTACTGAGACAGTGCATTGGTACCTAGATTCGGGCGCTTCCGAACATTTAGTCACATTTAGGCATTCCTCTCAAATGTCAAGAAACCTTGAGCGCAGAATCGTTGCAAAAAGCGCCAAGACAGGTTCAACAATGACCGCAAATGAGGCGACATTCACGCCTAATCTATCGTGAATGGAAAGAAAATCAGAATCACTATTCTGAACGTCCTCGTAGTCCCGGGTATGCAGTTTAACTTATTATCCGTTTCAGTTTTAAAGAGGAATAGCCATGTAATTATTCTTGAGCAAAACAGAGGAGTTATTCGGAAGGATGGAAAGACAATTGCAGTTGCAACGAGAAAGCAAAAACTCAAAGTCATCCGGGAAACAGCCACCTTGTGTGAAATGGAAACCGGTACCGAGCTCTGGCACAGACGCTTGGGGCACATAGGCTTGAGCTCACTGTCTGGTCAAGGGCGTGGACGCAACCTGCGTAGGAGACGAAAAACAAGTCTGCCAAACTTGCGTAAAAGGCAAGCAAACAAAAATTCCGTACCAACAACCTCGCGAGCGCGCCACGAGACCCTTGCAGCTTGTGCATAGCGACCTGTTCGGCCCTGTAGATCTACAGTCCTACACCGGCATGCGCTATGTACTCACGTTTATTGATGACTATACACATTTTACGGTGGCGTACCTTCAGAAGTCCAAGTCGGAAGTCTTCAAAAACTTCAAAATCTATGAGGCGATGGTCACGACTCACTTCAGGTCAAAGATTTCACGGTTCAGATGCGACAACGGTCGCGAGTATTTGTCAACAGATATGAAGGATCACTTAGATCAGCATTGGGATACAGTTCGAGTTCACCATCCGTTACACGCCTCAGCAGAACAGGCTAGCGGAAAGAATGAACCGAACCATCCTGGAAAAGGCGAGGTGTATGCTTCTTGATTCAACCCTCACGAAGTCTCTGTGACAGAAGCAGTGATGACGGCGGTGTACCTGATCAACAGATGCTCTGGAAAAGGCAGTTCCTGTCGAGTTGTGGTTCGGGCAAAAGCTCGACTTGCAGAAGTTGAGGGTGTTTGGCTGCAAGGCCTACTTGCAACTGCGCAAACCACTCCTGAAGGGTGAATTCGGCCCGCGATCGAAAGATTGTTACATGACAGGCTATCGCAACAACGGCTACAGGCTGTGGTCTCCAGAAGATTAGAAGATTCTCTATGGACGCGATGTCATTTTCGATGAGCGGCTGCCGAGAAGACACCAGGGAAGCTGTCTGGAAGACTTTTACAACGATGTCGAAGACACGGAAGGCACAGACACAAGAGGGGGCGGTGAATACCAGGATGCGGAGATCCAGGACCACCGGGAACCCAAGGCTCGAGAAAAAGTGGACAACGACTTCAAATGCGCGGAAGACTCCGCGACACTTCCCAAGAAGGAGGTTCCACCAATTCCCAGCGTGAGGAGGAGTGACAGGACCAAAGCGGCGCCCAAGCATTTGGAGGACTACGTGGTTACAGCACTAGGTGCTGAGAGCTTCGTTGAAGATCTACCTACTTCGTATACAGAGATCCAATGTCGAGAAGATGCAACGCATTGGTACCAGGCCGTTGAAGAGGTGTTGGCAGCACTCAGGGAGAACGAGACCTGGTCACTCACCTCCTTACCAAAAGGAAGGAAGGCGATCAACAACAGATGGGTCTTTAAGATCAAACGTGACGAAAACGGGGAGATCGTGCAATAGAAAGCGCGACTGGTCATCAAAGGCTGCTCCCAGCGGAAAGGCTTCGACTACGACGAATTCTATGCTCCAGTCGCCAGGCTGACAACGTTGAGGACGCTCCTGGCAGTGATTAATCACCAGGACCAGTACACCAGACAAATGGACGTCAGGAACGCGTTTCTCCACGGAAGACTCCAGGAGGAAATATATATGCAGACACCTGAAGGCTTCAACACCAACCCAGATATGGTGTGTCGACTCAACAAAACTCTATATGGGATAAAACAAGCTCCGAGAGCATGGAACGAGGAACTCAACAACTATATTCAGTCCCTTGGATTTCAACAATCTGAATACGACAAATGCCTCTACAAATCAGTTGCTAGACAAGAGATGATCTATTTACTTGTTTATGTAGACGATATTTTGATTGCGAGCAGAAGTCGACGAGTACTGGACGAGACCGGCTCCCTTGTCCAACAGAAATTTAGTATGACGGACATGGAAGAACTTCGAGTCTTCCTCGGTATCAAAATACAGCGGTCAGAACACGGGATGATGCTGAGCCAGAGAAACTACCTTCAAAACCTTCTAGCACGCTTCGGGATGGACGAATGCAAAGCCACGTCCACACCGATGGAGGTGAAACCCCCAGAGGATGTCGAAGGTGAATCCATCATCGAGTCAAAACCATATCGTCAGATGATGGGCTGTCTGATGTATGCGATATGACGACGAGACCGGACCTCAGCGCGTCGGTGAATTTCTGCAGCAGGTTCCAGAGCAACGCCACTGAAGACCAATGGAACGCGCTCAAACGAATCCTCAGATACAATCAGGGAACTAAGGATCTCGTACTCCACTACCCAAAACAGAAACCAGCTCCATTGACCGGATATGCCGATTCGGATTGGGCGGGGAACAACGATCGCAAATCTGTTTCTGGCTACCTCTTTAAAGTTCTTGGTTCTAAGGATAGCTGGACAACCAAAAAGGAGAACGCGGTGGCCCTATCCACCACCGAGGCGGAATATGTCGCGCTGGCAACGGCAGGCGCCGAGATGATTTGATTGAGAGAACTTCTGGAAGAACTGGGCATTGAATGACCACAACCGATCACAATCTACGAAGACAATCAAGCGTGCATCCACCTCCTACAGCGCTGGCAATACAGTCGCCTGAAGCACGTGGATGTGAAGTACAACTTCATTCGAGACCTTCACCCGTCACGCCAAATAGAGGTTAAGTACATCCGCACCAAAGACCAGCTCGCGGACATACTGACCAAAGGACTTCCCAGGGCAACCTTCCAAGACCTGAGGACAAGGCTGGGACTCTAAGAGCATTGAACCTGTATATTGTTTTCTCTCTGTCTACTTAATTTATTTTGTACGTTTTTCTTTTTTTTGATATTTAAAGTTTGTTTTACGGCCAATCAAAACTGAACTGCTGAATTGAGGAGGAGTGTTGAGAAATGCAATCCCACCAGTTCAAATTCTCCCGCCACGCCAGACCACCTGACACTGTCACCTAGTACCGCCATCTAAATTCATTGTTATAATGTGTGTTGTTTTTGTTTTTTGATTCAATATTATTGTTGTAACTGTCATTTGACGGAAATAAAGTAATTGTGTTAGCAAGTGGCCATTCCGACTTTATTTATTCAACTAACCGAACCTCGACCTCCACAAAGGCGCACTTTGACACAAATTAATCTGAACTTAAAGCGAACCCAGTTTTTGAGGTTCGATGTTCTGAAAGAAACTGACAAAAGCAATCTACGTGGCAGCTTTTGTTCATTATTTACAGATTCACAGATCTGTACGACTTACAGTTTAACAGAATTATAATGTATATGTAATTATATAGATTGATTTATTTTATTAATTCAATATGGAATAAAACATTACAACTTAATACTTTCATATTTTTTATGATCATCTCTGTACGATCATACAATATATAGCCATATTCTGTAAAAAACTGATCCATTGAATAATTGAGTCGATTCTGCCATCTGTAAAGTTTACAGATCTGTAAATTTGTAAAAAAGTGACAAAAACACATCTAATCTTGTTGATTAATTTAAAATTACACATGCGTCGCAGCTTTCGTTGCGATTTTGTTCATTATTTACAAATTTACAGTTCTGTAAGAAAAAGAGATGTGAACAGAATCGACCCATAGTCCTACAGATCCGTAAATAATGAACAAAATAGCAACGAATGCCGCCACTTCTATGTATAATTTTATAATCAACAAAAATGAATGTGTTTTTATAAGTTTATTATAGAATTATGCAATATAATACGGACTATAATTGCAATCAAAATAATTTACTCTATATTACTTTTCAATGTACTTATACAATAGCTGAATAATAAAAATGTTACAGATATTATTCATGCGAATATAAACTGACGTATAATTGCCCGGGATCAATGAAGTACTCTGGTGGTCAGTGCCATACCTTACGGGAGCAAAATGGCCATATTGTCCCCCAAAATTTGGTTGGACAATTACGCCACATTTTAACATCTAGAGCAGCAGAGAGCAGGGAAACTCTGCGTAATATTTATGATGAGGAAGCGGCCAGGTATGTATTAAATTTAACTTTATTATAAAAATATATACCTTCACGGTGAATTTTGCCGTTCTGAGTGAGCCAATCTGCTTCTACTCGCAGATTTTTTTAAATATTAAATATTCTTCATTATTCGAAGGAAATAGTATTTAATAACTTCCAATTTTAATTCGTTCACTTGTAAAATCTTATTTTATAATAAAAAAATATCCCTATAGCGTAGAAATAAATGAAAAATATGTAATATATTTTTACCTTCCACCAACCTACGTACATAGGTAAGGGAGGTAATGTTTCGGTCAAAACAAATCTCTAGTGAGTTTTCAGTGAAGAAACACGAATTAGGGTCCCCACAACACGTTTTTACTATTTTTACGATGATGTCTGTGTGTGTGACGATATTTTCCTCCACGATAACTCATATAAAACCTCCAAAAAAAATCTATTTTCCGTATTTAAGCTTTCTGCATTCATATAAAGAGTTAATTAGATTTTGGGTAAAATTGGACAACCAGAAGTGGTACTTTACTTGAAACCCATAAGTTTTTAATGAAAAACTATATTAAAATATAAGCCAAAACTTTTAAAATTTGGTATTTAAGACTTTTATAATGAGAACGACATTATTAGATTTTGACTAAATATGATAAACCGAATGTGGTACTTCACTTGTAGCTCAACAGATTTTCGAAGAAAAACAATATACATAATTCAAAATTTCATATTATCCTTTCCTATTTATTGGAACAAGTTAAATTTTGTTTACAAATGATCAACCGGAAGTGATACTTTACTTAAAGCTCATTGCTATTTTAAACATCAAATTGGCGGGAGGTTAAGTGATGGGTCACATCAGATTTGAGAAAAATAAGAGCACACCTCTGATGATCATGCGTAATTACATTCATGCAAATAGAGATAGAAAAAACCTGCGAAGAAATCGAGTTAAATATAATGATGTAAACGTTCTTTGACAGAAAAAAATGTACTTTATTGTTTGTAGTACTTGCCATATAAAAAAGTCATATTTAACAATAATAATTATAATTCTTGTGTAAATATTTAATGTTTTCTAACTTATAATAGATTTAATGGGGAGTGAGACACTTTTTTGCATATAATATTGCAATCTATATTTTTTATACTTTTTAAAATCTTGTTAGAGAAAGTATAGTCTACGTTTGGAATGTCATTATAATTATAATTATGGGCCATTCCAATACTTGTAGAATATACTTTTCCAAGAAAGAAGCTGTGTAGATAAAATGGGAAATTGTATAATATACATATAAAGTAAAGATTGTTCGTATGAGACGATATAATATACCTGTATCCGTTTTCTAATAATTCTTTTAGGAATCCTGAGGCTGCTGCGTCTTACGGGTACGCTGCAGCACCCAGCGCTATGCGTGCGGCTCGTAGGCGCTGCAATCCTCCAATCCCACCCACTTTGGAGCAGAGCTGGGCATACTTCAAGTAAATTACTTCAAAAAAGTACTTCAAGTACTATTTGTACTTGAAGTATTTTACTTGAAGTACTTTTCAAAAGACTTACTTGTACTTACATGTGCAAGTAAAAATCTTAAATACTTGAACTTGGTACTTGAAAAGTGAGACAAAAGTACTTCAAGTACTTTATAAATACTTCAAGTACTATAAAAATACTTCAAGTACATGAAAGTAATTGAAGTACATTTGATGTACTTGAAATATATAATAAGTACTTCAAGTAATACACATGCGGAATACTTCAAGTAAATTGAATTTACTTGAAGTACTTTACAAGTACTTGAAGTACCTGGAAGAATTTTTGTTTTGCAAGTTTGAACATGTGTCATTAGGCTATTGGACATATTCGGCACATGCGTACAGTGATTATAATTTAATTGGTGGATTTGAATCATGAAAGGGAGACAGCAGTATAGTAAATTGTACATGTTAAAAAGATATAGACAGTTATGTTGTAATTTTTCTTGTTAAGCACAATGTATGATTTATGTTATTGTGTTACATACATACTGTGGTGTCTTGCTAACATTATTTGCTATCGTTGTTTAATATTAGTGCTGCTATTGCTGCTGCTGCTGTTATATTTATTTATTTTAATTCCAATATCAAAATTTATGGTTTAAAGTGTTTTTAAAGTATTGCAGCATCCCTGAATTTCTTATGCTGTGCACAGCACGTGACGTGCAGTGAAGAATTTTTTATTATCTAAACTACACAATACACAAATAAGGCAAGTATTTCATTTAACTTAAAACTTAACAATATTATTGTTTATTATTATTTCAAATTTTACAGGCCTGTTTAATCAGTGTTATGATTACGAGGTATGTTATTATATTTTTCATTATATTTATATTATTATTAACCGTTGCTTACTTTAACAGATGAATTAAATGTTAAAGTTACCTAAATTCTAAATTTCTGCCCTGCGATCTAATTTTTAAATCACAAATAATTTCATTGGTCGCAATTCGCAAATCTCGAAATAATTCTTCTTTCTTGTTTACATGTTATTGAAGGATTTCTTTCTGTTTTATATTTCAGTTTTCGTGACATGGAGATAGAAAGGGAAATAATACATACTGAAACTGACGAGGAATTGTTTTCTGGCTCGGATTTAGAAGATCCTGATTTTGATCCTTTAAAAGAAATACAAAAAAACAAGTCAAAAATTCGTGATTACTTTAACTTAAGAACAAAAACCACTGGAACTGAATTTAGTGAAAATAGTCCGTCTATGTTAACATCTACATCTACAGCAAATCTTCTATGCGCGGAATTAAGTAGTTCCTCTTCAAGTTCTATTGCAACAGTTTCAACTATAGCTTCAGTTTCTTCTAATCTTGAAATTAATAATAAATTTGAACATTGTCCTTACTTAGATGGTAATTTAATTTAAAATAGTAGGTGATACAAGCAATGAAAAAAAAATAAGCGCGCAGTGTCAGTTATGCATTCCAAAAATATCCATAATTAAAGGGGCTTTGGGTGTTTCGACCAATTTTGTTAAACATTTAAAAAAAGTGCATGTTGGATCTTTTGAAAACTACAATGAATATAAACTCTCTAAAAAAGGTTTAAAACGAAAATCAACGGATGATATATCACAATCACTACTACTACCAAAAAAAAACAATACTCAACAGACTTTAGCATCGTGCTTCAGAAAGTCGCTAACAGTTAGTCAAGTGGAATTTGATCAACGATTACTATCATTTCTAATAAATACTATGTCAGCTGCATCAATTGTAGAAAATGACGCATTTATTAAATTATTTGACGGATTTAATGTATCGATTATGAGCAGATCAACAGCAATGAGACGTATTCATGAGCTCAACAAAAATTCTGAAAAAGATATTAGAGATAAATTAGAAAACATAAATTACGTATGTACAACTGCAGACATTTGGTCTGCTAAAAGAAGAAGTTTTTTGGGGGTAACGTGTCATTGGATTAGTAACGATTTTTCAAGGGGCTCGCTAGCATTAGCTTGTAAGCGATTTTCGGGATCTCACAATTACGAAAAAATTGCGGATCAACTAGAGGAAATACACGCAAAATTTAATTTGGACAATAAAAAAATTATTGGTACCATAACTGACAACGGCTCTAATTTTATCAAGTGTTTTAAAGAATTTGGCATTGCATTAGAATGTTTTGAAAATGATGTAGATTCACATGAAGGTGACGAAGAATCAAAAAGCGACGATGAAGATAATGAAGTAAATCAATTTAGTTTTGCTGAAATTTGTTCTGAAATTGCTGAAGCTGAAAATGTCACGAAAAATAAAGTTTATATATCAATATCTAAACACTTACGATGTGCAGCTCACACTTTAAATTTAATAGCAACGACAGATATATTAAAAGCAATCAACAGTAACCTAACTTTGCGAAACAGACACATGAGTTCATTGAATAAATGCAATGAACTATGGAAAAAGGCATGTCGTCCAAAATCTGCAGAAATTATTCAGCAGGTTTTAGGACATACTCTTAGTTATCCCGGCATAACACGTTGGAATTCTCATTTCGATTCAATTACTCAAATTTTAAAAGAAAAAGATAAACTTAATGTGCTATTCGAAAGACTTGAATTAAAAAATCTGATGTGGCCAGCACATAACCTCTCGCCGTATATTTTACCTGGCTGTATGCATAAAGCAAAGAATATTTTTATAAATACAAATAATATATTCATATAAATCTATGACGTAAAAACTTCTTTATTATTCAATAATAGCATGTCTCAACATGAAGATATTTTACCATAAATTATGTTACAATAAATTACAAAGTAGAGTTTACCATATATAAATATTAGGCTGGTAACAGCAATTTTCAATTCGAACAACTTTGTTTACTTTCTATTCATATTCTTCTAGTAAAAACATTAATTTTGGGCGGTCTAAAATGTATATATCTGGATTGTGCATCTATTCTTATATATCTTCTTTTACATTTTACTTTTTCATACTTGTTATATCTAAATAACCTTAATTCCCTTTAATAAAGTGACGGATAGATTGCACTCCGATTTTGTCAATATTTACAACTTACTTGAGAAGAATTTGATAGCTTTTTCGCAATTCAAAGTTACTCTAGTCTACAGTACTGGTGTACATTGTCCCATAATGTTTGAAACAAATTTAAGTCCTTCAACCTAGACTTGTCATCTCCATAATAGTCACAGATCAAGAACTAAGGGATTCTCCAAGTACATTTTTAATTCATTACTCATTATTTCTGACACTGACATTTATCTGTCAGTTACAAATAATTTAAATTATCAACTATTTTTCATGGCATTCTTTCGGCTGTCAAATTTATTACAACAGATTATTTTATATATTATACTTCTTTTATCTCTAAATCTATGGAATATATAATGAAATATTTAAATGTATCAGATAGAGAATTTAATTTTCTTTAATATTACCACGAAAAATTTTCAAAAAATAATATTTAGAAGATTTTTTTTCAAGAATCTTCTACTTCCGGTTGTCCAATTATTACCAAAACCTTTTCAGATCTTCCCATGAATGTCCGATTGGGAAATACGTTGTTAAACAAATTTTAATTCTTATAGTTTTTGAGTAACCGTCCTTCCAACATCCCACACACATACACACACACACACACACACACATCCACACACACACACACACACACACACACACACACACACACACACACACACACACACAGACATCATCGTAAAAATGTTAAAATCGGATTGTAGAGACCTTAAAACGTGCTTATTCAATAAAATCTGGATATGCGATTTTTAGCATGAATGCAATACCTCTCTTAGCGAGAGGTAAAAATGGTTTTAGAGATACCGAAATTAACTATCTACAAGAGTATTGTAAAATATTACTTCCGATTGCAATGACACTAGATATACTTCAGGGACAGAAAAATACTTATTACGGGTTCTTACTTCCATGTTTAGCATCATTAAGATGTAAATTGCAAAAAATTAAGTCCGAAATATCCAAATTAACTACTCCAATTCTTGATGCTTGTCTTTCTGGTCTGTTGAAAAGATTCTCTTGGTGCTACTTATTAAATGATGAAGCCAATGAGGCAATTCTTGCTACATTTACGCATCCAAAGTTTAAACTAAGATGGATAAATGGAATGCGTGATACCACTACGCGAGATTTTAAAACTATCCCAAATTTGGCAATTTTAACTGCACAACAACAACAATTATTGGATGAGCCCCAAAATGAGAGAGACCATTATCAGAAAAAGCAACCATCTCTAGAAGATGCATTTTTTGATTTTGAAGAATATAATGGCAGTGAAGGTCAAGACCAAGATTCATTGCTATTAGGATTAGGAGGAGGAGGAAACTTCCAAATTGGAAGCAAAATTGAATTAGAAATTCTCCAATACATGAATGATAGTCGCACCGAATTAATAATGTTAAATGATTATCCCACGGTAAAAAAATTATTTATAAAATATAATACGTATCTTCCTTCTTCTGCAGCCGTAGAGAGAATGTTTTCATTTGCATCAATTATAAATTCGCCAAGAAGACATGCGCTTTCGGATACCAATTTTGAAAATTTGGTTCTTCTTAAGGCCAACGCCAAGCGCCAACCTGCCAACCATTAATGTCAGTTTGAGTTTGAATTTGTTTATAATTTATAAAATAATTTATTTTCATTTGTATTATTTAATTAAAATTAAAAAATTACATGAAAATTGTGTATTATGCCCACATTGCCGCATTCCATATCACATAAACCATAACAATGTCATTAATGAATCGATTCTAATTTTAAATATGTATGTTTCGTCATGTCATAACATAATTTATAAATATCAACTTTATAAATATGAATGTACTTGAAGTACCAGAAATTAATTCAAGTAATCATAAAAGTACTTTAATTAATATACATAAATGTACTTCAAGTAATATAAATGTACTTCAAGTACTTTATAGTACTTCAAGTACCACAAACTATACTTGAAGTAATTTACTTCGAATTTTGAAGTACTTTTTTAAAGTACTTTAAACTTCAAGTACTTTTCAAAATTTACTTGTACTTGCAACGTCAAGTACTCATAGCATTACTTAGTACTTGCTACTTGAAGTACTTTAGATGAGTACTTTGCCCAGCTCTGCTTTGGAGGAATTAGGTCGCCTCCTCGTCAGCAACGAATGGGCACCAAGATTTAGTGTGGCAGTGGACGGGAACTTGGTGCCCATTTTCAGACGCAGGGTCTTCAACGAAGCGGGACAAGCTCTTCTATTTGCAAGTCAGCCATTGATAGATGCTGCAGTCGCTGGTGTGGAGGAGATACACCTGGACGGTACATTTAAATGTGTACCAGCTGTACCTCCTGCACACTAGTTAATGACAATTCATGTCATTAAATATGAAAAAGTACGTATTCATTTCTTTTTGGTTATTACCTGTAACATAATATTGTAATATTTCAGAAAATTTGGGTCGCATTTTGCTTAATGTCCTCCAGGAGACAGCGTCTTTACGAGGCAGTCCTGGAGGCGTTCAGAAAGTTGGCACCAACTTTGGTGCCAACTCTGATAATAACGGATTATAAAAGCTCTAGCAACAGTATTTCAGTAGTTAGTCAGTAGCGTAGTTGGCTGCTACTACCCCTACGCAGCAGTAAGTAATATGGTGCTAGATTCTATTGTAGTGGTGTACAAAATTGCTTTCCATATATTTAATTTTTTTTAATATACTTGCATCATAATCCATGTTAAACAAACTGAAAAGCGTGCGAAACCGTAAAACTAAAACACGCTGTGTTTCAAACTTCTTAAGCAGCAACAAAATCATCAACTCTTCAAATCCGTCTAATAGGGTCCTCCACCATAACAAAAAATAAACACGTTATCCTTAAAGTACTACTCAATAAATAACGATTACGATAAAAAAAACCTTTTTTAAAATTATTACTTTGCGACATATTTGATTTTATTTTCAGTCACTGTGACGTCACAACTAATGGTATTTTTTTCGCGCAGCCTACCTCACTGGTGCGAGAAATATAGCTATAGGTTTCGTTAAAAATCAAATGCAGTTAAACTAAAAACAATTACAACTTTGTAATACTACGAATTGCTTTAAAATTAAACGAACTTTCATGTAAAATTATAAAAAATTAGAGAGGAGGACCCCATTTACAATAACAAATTGCAAAATAACGAATCCAAATAGTAATGTAAACAACAAATCCCCATTTAAACGTTACGTCATATTACAAACAAAAAATTATTACGACAAAATCAGCATACTACGTTCCAGTTCTGTTTTCCAAATTATGATGTAGATATAATAAAAAATAAATTAATAGCGTTTGACATACCTGTATAAGTACCTTTGTACTCTCAAACTCGTAACACATGCTTGAAATGCATACTTATACACTTGTATCATAATATACTATTTGCATGTTTCAGTTTTAATAATATATATATATATATATATATATATATATATATATATATATATATATATATATATATATATAATATAATATATATTATATGAACTAGCAATTGGAAAATGGGGTGAGGGTCAATCGGCCAATCCCAATCCGCTACTTAGCAAATGACCTTAGGATACGCGATGCCCAAAGAGCATGGGCTGAATTTGTGTACACCACGGTACGCTTCTTGGAAGTTGTAGCGCATGCCGTGGAGAACATAGCTGACGACATGTTCAATGTAAGTAAAATTAATATACTGTCTAACTAAGTGCAACGAATTTGGTATAACTATAAATGAGATAAAAGTTACCATATTAGGGAGACATTTTAGTGATGCTTTTTTTTCTTTTTAACTACTTATACGAGTATTCTAAACTATGAACTATCGATAAAATTATTTTAAATCAAAATGCATTATATTAATTATTTTAATGTGATTTTTTTACCGAAATAACCTATTTGTATAAATGGAGTACTTGAATAACCTTCTGTGGCGAGTGTTGTATAGAGTACATGCGCGTCACGTTGTGAAAATAAGCTGAGTGGAAGTTAACATCTGCTAGTAAGTAATACTATTTTCTCTGCTGCGGCTTAATAGTTAATTATTTTGTCCATTGCGTAGACATTTTGTATATTTAATGCAGTTATAACAATTACAAATAACAAAATGTCACCAAAAATTGTTTAAAAATTAAGCTACTTCTAGCATCAATATGCGTGCTAGAATGTCATCTTTATTCCGAAACAGAGAAAATTATTTCTTACCTCTCGTTGATTTTATAAGTAAGACTGACATTAACTTTGATCATAACTTCTATAGTGACATATCAGTAAACAAGTACATTTTAGGATCCCTAGAATAAGAGTTTACTATTAGATACATCATACATATAAAATATGTTCCAATACACTACCAAAACAAGACAACACGTACCTCATAATAGAGAATAATAATATAGAATATGTAAATCAGTTCCAATATTTGGGTACGTTAATAACTTACAATAATAATATGACAACAGAGATAATGAATCGAATAGCGGCTGGGAATAGATGCCTTTTCGCATTAGACTCTGTATTTAAGTCAAAACTTGCATCGCTAAAAGTCAAAGTCCAACTTTATAAAACCAATATCCGACCAACCGTGACGTACGGATGCGAGGCTTGGAGTCTAACAAGAGCAAACGAAGAAATGTTAATGCGTTTCGAACGAAGAGTTCTCAGAAAAATATATGGGCCTGTGTACGATAATACACAGAATGGATGGAGAACACGCATGAACCATGAACTACAACAAATGTATGGTGAACAGGATATAGTAGGATGGGTGAAAAAACAAAGAATTAGATGGCGGGGACACCTATACCGCTTGCCACAAAATAGAATCCCAAAAAAAGCATTCAAATTAACACCCAAGGCTATACATGGGCCATAGAGCAGAGAAGAAGAAGATTAGATACATCATATATATAAGATATGTTCCAACACACTACCAAACCAATTTGCGAACAGTCGAGTACATGCGCAGAGTGCATTTGCGAACACTCAGCAACAAACTAAATACACTCTGTGCATGTATCTGACAATTCGCAAAATGAGTTGGTAGTGTATTGGAACAAACCTATCATACGAGTATAAGTACGAGTAAATGTATAAAAAAAATAGAATAATACAACCTTTTTAGTTAAATTCTGTTTGTATTTAAAAAAAAAAATATTTATGTTGCGTTAGATTACTAAACATATTTAAATATAATTTATTTTGTCTGAAGATTAATTGATAATTATTATATGCTAATGCCCATATTCACACACTCGTAAAATTTTAAATGGTTCTTTATTCTTTTTATCCAGTAAAACAGTAGATACGGAAAGAAAAATCAATGTAATTAGTTAAGTTTGATTCTATTTATCAAAAATTATAACGAGTCTTTTTAAAAAATTACGAATGTTTATGAATATGGGCATAAGAAAATTTAAATACACAAATAATTTTAATTGCAAATATGTTGTAATGAAATTCTCTTTTATTATAGGGGCATCTACTGGGCCTGAGGGATGATGATCATGTACGTATAATGAACATAACATGCTTTAATATTTAAAGCGGATATAATCTACAGATATTTAATTTTAAATGAGCATTTAACGAACAAAAGTATAGCGAAATCATTTATATAATTTTAATCAGATTTAATATATAACAAAATTCCTATAGTTTGGTTTACAAAAGACTATTCAAGGTCATTTATAAGCCGTCTGGTATAATATTACTGGCAGATAACTTCACTGCATTTCGTATGCATAGGCGTGCAACTTTAAATAATGCCTTTCTCAAAGATATGCTCGTCACCTATGTTTTTGCAAAACACAAAAACATAGATTTGATAAATCATGGAACAATAATCTGATTTAAATGTCAACGTCACTGAGTAAATATTAGCACAGAGGGCAGTGTAGTAGATAATTAGATATCTGTAACTCTACGACATACGTCATTATTATTTGTAATGTGTTAGAAAGTAATGTCACCATTTACGTATATCTATCAGACAACATAAATTACATAGACATACGTCAAATAATCTTTCTCTTTCAAACATAAAATGTTGCTAAACTACTGCTGTATAAAGTGCCGTGCATTTCTTTCTTCGAACAACTGACCTTGAATACTCATCTTTCGTGAATTCAAGTATATGATTAAATTATTTTACAACCTGTATAGATACTGAATATTGAGGAGGCTCCACAAATTATTGTGGTTGTGGAAGAAAACATTATTGGTGCGCCGTGGGCACCTGTAGTCGGCGGGGAGCAACATCCTCCTGAGCTCCAGGCAAATGCGGAAGATCAGCTACCCGTGATGATAGAAGAAGAAGGTGAGGTATTCGGAGGAGAACATTATCCTCCTCAGCTTCAAGCAAATGAGGAAGCTCAGCCTCCTGTTGCTGAGATGGAAGTATCTATTCCTCCGGAAATACAACAGGTTAATTTTTATGCACATTTTAAATTTAATTTAAAGCACTGATTGATTTTAAAAAAGCTATACAGGGTAATTAAAAAGCGGGCCATAGGCGTTTAACATGGAAAATAAGTTTTTTCTTACTTGCGTAAAACTTCCCATTTAATTTTAGAGAAAAAAAGTTACAAATAAATGTTGCAGAGAATTATATTCTACACGTAAGTCACTAAACAAATTATATTTTGATGTCTAGTAACCTGCAAAATCAATTTTGAAATTTTATAAATATGGCTCATTTGTAATAATAGCCATGGAATTTAAACAAAATTAGAGAGAAATACATATCGTTTGAACTGTAAGAATTACAATTTTGCAGGTTACAAAATAAAATTAAATATTTGATTTATATTGTATTTCAGATAAGAATATAGTTAGGAGTAATATAAGGGTTTATGATTCCAGCTTTCTGATTGGTTTAAACGCAAACCAAGTTTACAATGGCGAATATACAGGCTGGTGACCGCGACCCCGGAGCATAGGACTTTAACATGTAAAATCAGAATTTCGTAATTTCCTACTTCTCTAATTATTTTAGGTAAAAAAGCTTCAAATAATAGTTGTAGGGCATAATTTTTTTTATCTGAATCATTATCCAAAATTAAATTTTGTATGCCTTGTAACGTCAAAAATTAGGTATGAAAATGTCGAAAATCACCGCAAAATAGCTATAACCATGAAATTGAAACAAAAAATTAACAAATTTTAACGATTTATCTGTCAAGCTAGGTTAATTTAATTTCATATTTTTTTGTAAAATCTGTTCAAGTGAACAAATATCAATTTAAATTAACAGATAATTATTAATTGAAACAGAAATTAGAAATAATATCTAATAAAAATAAATTACCCTAACGTGACAGATAAAATGTCTAAACATTTGTTATTAATTTTATTTCAATTCCTTGCCTATTCCTATTTTTGAGGTGATTGTCGACATTTTCATACCTAATTCCTGCCGTTACAAGGCACACAAAATTAATGTTGCTTATTGATTCAGATGCAGAATTTTATGCTCTACATTTTTATTGAAGCATTTTTACCTAAAACAAGCAGTAAATTAGGAATGTATGATTTTACATGTTAAAGTCCTATGTTCCAAGGTCGCGGTCACCACTCTGTATAAGCAGGTATATTATTTATTCCATTTTTACTTTATGATCTATCTAACAACTTTAAGTAACTGTTACTTACTAAAGAATAAAAAATAATCAAATTTTGTCTTTTCGAGCTGCCAAGTAAGTCTGCAGCGCCACAAACTATTTTTAATCTGAAATATAGTATAGATGTATACTCTTATTTCACCTTATTAATTCAGTAGATGGCGCTTACATCAGCGCCAGTTTTAAACAGAAGAAATTAAAACATGGCGGTATTCAACTGCTGTAATCTGACATTTTATGAAAATATTAAAAAAGTATCATAATTCCATCGAAATGAGTATGTTCCAGTCAGTAGGTTTGAAATATAAAGTATTATCTAGCTGCTTTCCAAATCGGATTAAGATGATACATGACATTTCACATAAAAACGAAAGGAGATGTCACATATCACGTACACTGACACTAGTCTGATATTACATTTCGTAAATTTGCCTCCAATTTCAGCCAATCTTAGAGTTCAAAACTGTACCGTATTCTCTATAATATTGAATTGGTAAGGTGGACAAGGTATAGATACGATTTAAAACATACTGGTTATGCCACTTGTCATGTTTTTCATTGTTTTTGAGGTTCTGATTGATACGTGTTTCCTTGAATACGATCCTATCTTAGCCTACTTTTTTTTTATAAAAAAAAGAATAAATTTTATCATTTGTCAAAATGACTTCAAATTAGAAAACATATTCGTTTTGATCAGTATTTAAAATACCTGAGACTCTATTCTCGAAATCGTTTTTGAGAAATGCCGTTTTCCCCATAAAATAAAAAAATAAAATAAAAAAATTATATATGTTTATAACGACCGCCAAGTGACGTTACCTCCTTATGTTTTGTAAAGTACTGTCTTTTGAGGCTAATATTTGGGCATTTCTCCACTAAATGGAAAATCGATGTCCCAAGCTAATTTTATGTAATAGATCTTAATATTTCTCAGTTTTTTGTGTCAATAACGATATAGTATTAGGTATTCTTGGCACGCCACAGCTTATTTTGTAATTTAATAATGTAATATTTGAATAAATGAACCTCAAACACCTCAAAACACAGTCCCTTGGTATGTCCCTTTTCCAGAATTACAAATCTTTTTACGAAAATTTATTTTTTTGCCATTGATAACTGAATAAAAAATATCCAAATACATAAAAAAAAAACAGTAAGCATCTTTATACATCCCAATTATATTTTTACAATAGAATTTTAATCAAAATATTTATGTGCGAATGCTGTCCTCAAATTATTAAAACAGTCCTCTGTTAAAATTTGAAAACCGCGCTGCAGTCAAATTTTGTTTTAGCGCGAAACATGTCGATCGTGAAACGGAACGCAATCGGTGTGAAGTTCGTTCAGTTGTGGAGCTAAGCGGGCAGCCGCCATTTTTTTTATTGCTACGACTGCGTCTACTGGTGAACCACGTTTCTCGGCCGTTAGTAAAAACAGTCCACTGGTAAGCCTTTTTTTTACTATTTTAAGAGTTTTAATAACGACAATTTGTTTAAAATAATTGATTATCTAGTATGTAGCCACATCTGTTTCGTTAATCTGAAATGTTTAAATGATTTTGTTTTATTAAGTATTCATGTAAAAATGACAGTCCCCTGTTATTTCATAGCACAGGGGACTGTTCATACCACAGGGGACTGTTTGCTTAGGTTTTGTCAAGTCGGGCATGCCAGCCAGACTGCGCATCTATGACTATTAACAGTATCGTCTCTTTCGTAGGTATTATCTCAAAATGCCACCGAAAAAGAAGCCACCCAAAACAAGAGAAGAAATACTAGAACAAAAACGTATAGCTGAACGTTTGAGATATCAACGACTTAAAAATGACCCTCAAAAAAAAGAAGAAATGAAAGAAAAAGAAAGGCGGAAATATCAAAAGAAAAAAGAAAAAGGCACAAGAAAATTAGTTAAGGATATGAGTCGTCGTGAGCATAAGGCTGTAAAAAAGGCTTGGAAAGAGCATTGTTCTAGGTATCGTGCAAAGAAAAAAGTCATGAAAGACATAACAAATACTTTTATAAGGGAAAATACACCTGATTCAGAGGATCCCGCGGAAGAACGTCCGGCACCTTTAAGATCATCAGACGCATTAGTTACAACAAGAAAGAAAAAATCTAAAAAGAAACGCGAAAAGATACTGAAAGAAAAAGACCTTAAGATTCAGGAATACAAACAGAAAATGGAAAAGTATAAAAAGAGGTTACAGCGGTTAGAAAAAAAAGCTAATAATAACAGTAAAAATGATGAGACACCTAACACGAAACTAACAAGAATGTGTGATACTCCAGCAACTCGCAAAGATGTTGTTAAAAGGGCACTTTTCGGGGAAGTATTGAATAAACAATTAAAAGAGAACTACGCAGGTTTAAAAACGCAAAAAGAGAAAGACATTTTTGGAAAAGTTGTATCTGGTGCAATAGTAAAAAAATATAAATTATGGAGGACTCAAGACAGTGCTATATCGTATAAGAGACTTCAGAAATCCAAAAATCAATCTCTATTACCAACGAAACGCACTCGTCTAGCACTCATTTCATCAGAACATATGAAGCCAGTGCAAAATTTTTATGAAAATGATGATAATAGTCGAATGGGTGCAGGAAAACGGGAATGTGTGACCAGAAACGGAGTCAAAAAACAAAAAAGATATTTATTAGATACAATGTCCAATTTATACAAGAAATTTAAGAGTAATAACTCTGGTCTAATCAGTTACCAGACTTTCTGCCGTTTTCGCCCTTTCTGGGTGGTAACACCTAAGATAAACGAACGGGATACATGCCTTTGCATCAAACATGCAAATATTGATTTGAAATTAACTGCATTGCATTGTCGAAAGATTCTGTGTTACGATAATCACAATAAATTGCTTGAAAACACTTGCTGCGATCGTTATGATGAGCAATGTTTATCTCGGGTATGCCAGCGTTGTGTCAACAAGAATCCCGATTACAAAGAGTTTGATGATAGAAAGCCTATATCGTTTAAAAAATGGATAGCTGAAAAACAAGATTACAAGGATCCTAAGTTGAATAAAGTACGATCTATAACAAAATATGTAAAAAGAAGTCTAACGGTTCGTCCGCGTGAACTGATACAAGAACTGCACGACGAATTGGATGCGTATTATAACCACGAAAGAAACATATTGCATCAGTACAAAGCCTTTAAGGAGTTAAAAGAAAATCTTAATGATAACGAAGTTGCAATACTTATGGACTTTTCAGAGAATTACTGTACCAAGTACAGTGAAGAAATACAGGCATATCATTTTGGAGGGTCTAGACTTCAGCTGAGTCTTCACACTGTTGTAGTTTACACGAAAGACTCTACAAAATCCTACTGTACTGTTTCGCAAAACACTGCACATTCACCAGCTGCTATATGGGAACACTTAAAGCCAATTTTCAAAACTTTATCGACGCATATTACCTGCATCCATTTTATGAGCGACGGACCCGTTACACAGTATCGGAACAAAACTATGTTCCATATATTGGCTTCAAGGCTTCATGTAGAGGTTCCAAATATACAAAAGCTTTCCTGGAACTTTTCAGAGAGTGGCCATGGCAAGAGTGCCGCAGATGGTATTGGCGCTACGTGCAAAAGAACTGCAGATGCCATCGTTGCTAAAGGAGGTGACATTGACAGTTTGGAATCTTTTATTGATTCTGTGCAACAAAGATGTCCTGCAATTACAATGTTTGCGATTGATGATGATGCAATTAATAATATGACTAACGATATTCAGACAGACGCCAAGAATTTTAAAAGTTTCAATGGTACCCTCAAAATCCATCAGACTAAGGGTAAAATTTCAAGATGCCATTTGGGATTACCGCAAGGTGCTGAAAAACTTATAATGAAAAGTTTAAGCTACTCTTGTGAGGAAGAGTGTCAGCATTTTAATCTAGGAGTTATGAACTACCAAGTGACGAAACTTCATGTTGAGGACGTTTACACAGACTCAGAATCCGAAGACGAAACCAGGCTAGCCCATAACTCGCCGGATAATAACATTATTACAGAAACTGAAATTTCACGACCGTGTGACAATTTCAATCCTGATTTTGAGAATATTGCAGGGCCCAGTACAATCAGCCAACAACAATACAACAGTGGTGATTACGTTTTAGTCAAGTTTAACGTCAGAAACACGGAATATCGTTATGCTGCTGATATTAATCAAGGCGAACTAAGAGTAACTTTTATGAAAATTTGTGATAATAAGGGCCACAAGTTCAGAATGGACGAAAATGATATTTCTGATGTCAGTTTTAACCAAATATTGGAGAAGTTACCAGATCCAGATTTAAGTCTAAAAGGGAGAAGATTATTTTATTATTTTCCAATATCTGTACCGGTCTTTGAGAAATAGATTGAATTTAAAGATTTTTTCCTTAAGTGCAATGTTAAGGTGTTGTACGATTAATGTTAATTACTTTAGTTACTTCAAAAGTACAAATGTTTCAATGTATTATGTCAACCTAAAATATCGGTTGTGATAATTAATTATCAGTAGTAATGTTTCTTTGTTTATATTTTTATTTCGTATTATTATAAAGACTGACTTTAGTATCATACAATTAGTCTTAAAATACTGAACTAAGAAGTTGATTTTGCAAAGTTTAACACAAATGTTATTAGCCTTAAGAAAAGTCACTATAATAAGTAAAATTTGTTTTAATATTGTTGATTTATTCTAAAAAATTACATATTTTCAGAATGACAAAGAAAAATAAAGACTTTGATTACTTTAATAAACAAAAATACTTGTTTTTGTCCATAAAAACATTCCCCTGGATGGTTACAACAGTCCCTTGTCACGATTTTGCATAAAATCGTTCATAACTCAAAAACCAAGAGGAAAATGTGTGGGCTTTTTTAAGATATATATTTAATTTACTATTGCCTTTCATTTTATTAACAAACATTCTCAACATTTAATAAAATTTCCTTAGGACAGTCTTGTATATGGACGAATTTTCAAATAGCAGAGAAACACCCATTTATTTATTTTAGGATGTCTGTTGCATATGCCGCATAGAACCGCGGACACATGCGTGCATACCCTGCGGCCACAAATGCCTGTGCGTAAGGTGCAGCACACAGTTACTGCAGCGAGAAATAGTAACGTGTCCTACGTGCAGAGCAAAGATATTAATGCACGTGCAAATTTTTAATTTTTACTTTTATAATATCAAAGGTAAATACTACACCCCTACGAATTACCCAGTAATTCTAATGTACAGGGGAGGTTAGTACGACCCTAGGAAGCTAGGGGTTCTCTTAGATACCCATTTTGCTGGCTAACCCGTAGGAGTGTTAGGAGTTACCCTTAATCGTTAGAAATATATTCTTCGCGGATAAATTAATTTATTATTGAAAATAGTTTATTTGTAACTCTCTGAAATTTGTTTATAAATGAAGCTAGGGATCCTGTTAACCACCCCAGCACAATAGAATTGCTGGCTAACCAGTAGGGGTGTTGTCAGTTACCCTTAATCGTCAGAATTATATTCTTCGCGGATAAATTAATTTATTATTAAAAATAGTTTATTTGTAACACTCTGAAATTTGTTTAGAAATGAAGCTAGGGGTCCTGTTAACCACCCCAGCACAATAGAATTGCTGGCTAACCAGTAAGGGTGTTGTCAGTTACCCTTAATCTTCAGAAATATATTCTTCGCGGATAAAATAATTTATTATTAATAATTGTTTATTTGTAACACTTTCAAATTTGTTTAGAAATAAACTAGGGGTCCTGTTCACCACCACAGCACAATAGAATTTCTGGCTAACACGTAGCGGTGTTGTCAGTTACCCTTAATCGTCAGAATTATATTCTTTGCGGATGAAATAATTTATTATTAAAAACGGTTTATTTGTAACACCCTGAAAATTATTTATAAATGAAGCTAGGGGTCCTGTTTACCGCCCTAGGACAGTAGAATTGCTCGCTAACCCGTAGGGGTGTTGTGAGTTATCCCTAATCATCAGAATTATATTCTTCGCGGATGAAATAATTCATTATTAAAAACTGTTTATTTGTAACACTTCGAAATATATTTCATAAGGAGGCTAGAGGTCCTGTTAACTACCCCAATACCATAAAATCACTGTCCAACCCGTAGGGTTGTTGTATTTCTCTATTATATTTATAAGTAAATAGAGGATATATTATTAAACTATTTAATAGTTTCTTAAAATACTTACTTAATATATGTATGCAGCTATCTAATTTGGCCCCATACATCACAAATTTGGGCACATAATCTTTTATATTGATGATTATACGCATTTTTATATTGCCGACGGTTTTACGTAACGGTAGACATACACTGCCGCGTCGCTCAGCGACGTGTCGCTAAGTTCACTCCCATGTTCTTCGACACCTTTCTTCCGTGGTTAATGAGCAGTCAACCGTGTGAAAAAAATATTTCGTGGAGTATATTTTCTACGGTAGTGAATTTTAGCATACTAAACATTTTAAACAAAATTAACAGAATTTCATTAACAGTAACAGAATTAGAAAATTCATTTATATTTCCAAAAGAACAATCAAGAAGAATATGAAGTGCGAATGTTGAAGTTCAATTACAAAACTTCCAGAAATAAGAGAAATATTATTAGAAATAGGAAGGGCTAAAAATGATGCTATTTTAAGAGCTGAAAATTTGGGTATGAATTTAAGTGAAGTAGAAGAAGGTTAATGGAATGTGTTTAATTTGGTAAAATTTACAAGTAGTGATATTTCTATACATCACGATAATTTTGATGACTTGGCTGATAATAATGTAATAATTACGAATTGCGATGAAATGATGGCTCTGCAAATAACTCCTTTGTGCCAATTAACATTTAACATGAATTACAGAACTATTCTACTGAGACTGGTATTACATATGAAGATTCGGATCAGTTCCGTCTTTACCCTAAGGGCAAGTGAGGCACGAGCCTAGAGCCCCCGAAATGCCGAAACCCATGTCCATATATTTTTCATCCAATAAAATTATTCAATTAAAGAAAAAAAAAAATACATTGGTTTCTTAGTTCAACCCATAATTAACAAAAGATGCGAAACTATGCCACCGCGCCACCTACATTAGCGCTCGATACGGTATTAACATCAATGATGAAGATGTCGACGCTGCCTATTGCATGGAGATTCCTCTGATTTTAACTCTAGTGATTCAGCTGTCGGCTGAGCAACGTATTTATCGCAACTTTCAGTAATTATACAAGAAAACTATAAGAAAGTAAAAGTACGGTACGATAAATTTTACGCCCAAACTTAAATGATTCGTTTTGTTCTAGAAAGTGTTGTGTGTAGGCAGTTGTATAGTCTCATTTAATTATGTCGAAAAAGACATATTTAAGTGGTTCAGAAAAAAAAACTTGCAGCTCTAAAAGAAAATATCAGCAAATTACCTAAACTAACTTAATTTTTTACACTTGAAGAAACTACCGGGCTGACTGATTCTTCGACCTCATCATATCAAGATGCATCTAAATTTCAAAGTTCAGAAACGGGGTTTGACATTAGTGTTTCGAGTTCATAAGTTCCAGATATAAAGACAGTTGCGCAAACATCAGAGCCTGGATCATCAACTCAGACAACTGCGACTTACCAACTACAAGTATCATATACAAAAGTGCGGAAATCGTAGAAAAGGAAAAAGGAAATACATCATATTTGTCTGCAACGATTGTCAATGAACTGAAAACAGCAAAATACTACTCAATAAGCGTGTATTCCAACCAGATTTCTCCCATCTTGACCAACTGACTTTCATCGCTCGGTACGTAAAATATGGAGAGTCAATTGAGAGATTTTTGAAATTTTTGCCTATGGAGGACATAAGGCTCAATATATAGCAGATATGGTTTTGAACTTTTTTAATAGCCTTGATATTCCAATTAAAGATTGTCGCGGGCAGAGCTATGACAACGCAGCAAATATGGTTGGTAAGTATTCTGGTCTTCAAGCAAGAACAAAAGAACAATGTAAATTTGCTATTTTTGTCCCATGTACCTCACATTCACTAAATTTGGTAGTTGTTCAGGCGGTTGGATGTGTTTCAGAAGCAGTAGCATACTTCCAGTTCGTCGAAAAGTTGTTCAATTTTTTCTCAGGTTCGAACAACCGATGGAAAATATTGCCAAATGTTTAAGTGCAAATAAAGTACTGAAGTCCCTCTCTGAAACTAGATGGTCTACACGCGCCGATGCTGTTAACGCTTTGCGTATTGGTTACAATCATATTTGTGAAGCTTTAACATCAATTGCCAGAAACACCAATCAACCAGGAGAAACAAGAAACGAGACTCAAAGCCTTGTAAAAAAAAAATAATGGAAAAACTAGAGATCATTCTCCTAACGGAGATATGGAATGACCTTCTGGGAATTATCAATAAAACAAGCATATGTTTACAGAATAATACCATAACAATGGACGCTGCAACAAAAAAAATTGCATCTCTTGCCGATTATGTCAGTCCCACGCAGTAATTTCGATCAGCACGAATCTGATGCCAAAGAAAAAATCCAAATGCTGACTATAAAGATAATTCTCAAAGAAAAAGAATTCGCAGCACACGTATCACGTCTGTGGAAGGACCATCAGATTGTGCGGTTCAAAGAAAAATTTAATATAGAAACGTTTCTTCCTATAATCGACACATTGGATGTTCATTTAAAGAAACGATCGGAGTTATACAAGGAAGTTAACAAATGCTTTAGTTTACTTTCTCAGTTAAAAATAATCGATCCTGACCAGTTGAGAAAAAAATGCAAGGAATTTGCAGAATTCTGTCACGAAGACATTAACGCTAAAGAGTTCAAATCAGAATGTTTTCATTTAAGACACTACTTGAAAAACCTTGCAAATGAATCCGCGGATTTGAGTATCGCAGCCTTACATACTCTAATAAAAGCAGACAAATTAGAAGAAACTTTTCCGAATGTGGAAATTGCTACAAGGATATTCCTTTGCCTAATGGTTACTGTAACAGCTGAACTCTAGGAATAGGTCATTATTTTTGTAAAACTATATTTATGGAGAACACAAGCGTTTCTTTTCACTTTGAAATTAGTTTCGGCAATTTAGTCACAGTGTTAGAATAGGGAACCATATCCTGTGCCCAGGGCATCTTTGAAAAACGTCATTTACTGTCGGCGGATATATTTTATTTGACGGGTAAAATATATCAGCTTTTCACTTCTAGGATTTCAGGATTTTCAAATTAGTTTTGCTGTTGTAATAATTTATCTTTCACTTGAGAAACTTTCTAAAGATTTATTAGCTTGTCCCTTGGGACGTATTTCAATCGTGACATTTTTGAAAGTAGTTTATGGTTCTGTTTTGCCTTTTTTTTTGTTTGTTCCTTTGAAACAGCAACGCATGTGTTCAGCTTCTAACGGTATCCTCTGGAGGAGGTCAAACCAAAATTTCTCGACGCGGTCGTAGCGAAATTTCGGTCTGGCAAATCGCCTTCAGAGTATGTTACCGACGTAGCACCTTCGCTGTGATGGTGTTCAGGCGCTAGGCGCTTTTAAATGAGCGGAGTCATAAGTTAAGGGTAGATTTTTTAAAATTCTAAGATTGGCTAAATCGTCTCTCTGAAGGGGCCGGGCAAACTCATGCATTCGGGAGAGAGAAAATACCAAAAACTAGATTTTGGCATAAACTTGGAGTTACTCTCTTGATTTTTGTTCAGTAAAGTTGAAGGTGCTAAGTTCGGCTCCGGCAGTGAAGTGTGTCACTGAAGTTCTTGATTTGTGAAGTATTTTAGTATTCGAGCCAGAAATTAAAGGATTATTTTTCCTGTCTTGGTCGACAGAAATGTTTTGTAAGTGTACCTACTATTATTATTTCTATGTTTTTAATTAATATATTTTATCTTTACTTGAAAATTACCTTTTATTTATGATCTACCTCGTTGAATCCCAGACTTGTTATATTTAGAGCGACTGAGTGATAAATTGTAAATTGAACCGTAAATAGAATCCTGTTACATTACCAACTGCAGCGGAGAACGTTCATTTTCACAATTAAAAAGAATAAAAATTGAATTACGAACGACTATGTTACAAGAACGACTTACTAATTTATCGATTATATGCTAAGAAAGTGATATTCTTCAAAAATAGACAATTGCAGAGCCAATTTCATTGCCTTACTGTCATTTCCCCCGCATACTTCCCACCAAAATCAATCACTAGATCGAGGAGTATATGGTCCATTCATAAATTATTTTAACAACGCTGCAGATCAGTGGATGAAAATAATCCAGGAAAACGCATGACCATATATGATTTACCCTCTATTGTAAAAGCGTCACTTCCTTTGGCTACTACACCAAGTAATATTCTTGCTGATTTCTCTTGCATTGGGAAGCCCTTTAACCGAGAGATTTTTAGTGACTGATTTTGCTCCATCTGTTGCAACCGGCAGACCGTTAGATAACAAGGATTTAACGACTAAAAATCATATATACCTCGAATTCAAAATGAGAGTCAACCAGATCCATCAACAATAAGTCATATCAGTCCCAGAAAGACAACCAGGACCATCGACTGCTAGACACACTACTCCTTCGGCACAATTACTACCGATCTGTAATAGTTCCACAAAATTAATTACATCTGAGAATCTGAAGCCATTACCTAAATAGTCCAGTACGTGGGTATCAAAAAGGGGTGTTTGAATGCAAAAGGTGGGGTAGTAGCGATTTTTTAGTATGTTGTTAGGCTTGGGGCCCTAATGAAAAATCCAAGTTTTCGACCTCGAGGCGCATGCGCTCGAGCCGCCATCTTGGATTTTAGGTACAAAAATTTGGTTTTTTGATAATAACTCAAAAACGGTGGCTTTCACGACAAAAGATGTTCTATTCAAAGTTAAAGAGGACAAAATTTCATACATTTTATGTAGAATTTTTTTTTTTGTAGCACACATATGTTTAGGAGTTACAGCTCCTTGAAGTTGCACTTTTTGAAAAAAAAAAATTTATATTTTGTTATTTGGCTGTTAATAGCTAAAATAAATAATTTAAACAAATGCAAATCATATTGAAATAATTTTTAAAGAGACTTTACTTTAATTTTATATTAATAGGTTGCCCTAAACCCTAACGGATAGGCAGGTAGCGAGAGCACAGCTGCTGTCTAGTAGGTATTGAGAGGGGGTCATAAATGACCTTCAGTGCATCGAGTCTGTATGCGTCAGTGTGCTTTGTCTAGCTTGCAGAAGGTTACGCTGTTATAATGGAAAATCCCCAAGTTGATTTGTGCTTTATTTGTGAGAAAACTTTAAGTGAAAGTGACGTTGTCGTTGAAAAGGAAAGAGGTGTAAAGACACTTTTAAAATCGAGTGAGTTACGAGGTAATCGCGCACATACGCGCATTTTGAGAACACTATTTTCTGTAACTGTGCATGGCGTATGTCAAAAAAATTATATTAATGAAAAACTGATCGCCGCGTTTTGTCGTGAAAAAGATAGTAGCGTCAACATCCCGCAGATCTAGTATACCGACTTTTAATTTTAAAGTACAGTGTTTTCTCCGTACTGAAGAAATTACACCGGACTTTTTAAATAAACAAAAAAAGAGGACATCACTCATCTCATCGAGATTTCGTTTGTATGGTGCAACAATTGGGAGTGAAAACTACAATTTTAAAAGCAGCTGAAGAACGGGATGATGACTGGGGACGGGAAATAATAAAAAGAATTCAACATGTGGCAGACTTGGTTGCAGTAGAGGCAAGATATCATATGTCATGTCAAAAGCGTCTGTATAATCGAGTGCCATCGGGAAAAAAAGAGGATATCGGCCTGCAACTAATGTTGACGAAGCGATGGAATATATTTACTCGTATCTTACCGAGAACTCTGAAGAATGTCAATTTTCGCTTGATAAGCTCATGGACCAAATTGAAGGGGAATACCGTCCAGATCAAGAACTGTAAAAGCTCGTCTTATGAATAAATATGAAGAATATATACTTATCATTGAAAAACATAAGCAATCGCCTGTCGTCTGCTTCCGGGACGCAGGTTACAAACTTCTAGCTCACCAATGGTATGCGGCAAAAAAGTTAAATCCCGATGAAGAACGGCTTCGTGTTGTTAAAGAAGCAGCTGCTATTATTTTGGCAGATATCCGTTCGCAGGACTATGATATGTCAAAATGTCCACCATCCGACAGTTTTTTAAATGAGGCCAATTCTGTAGTTCCACAAACTTTGAAAGTTTTTTTTGAAGAAGTAATTATAAAGAAAAAGCGCGGTTCGTTTGTCAAATGGAATAGAATATGCGAAACATTATCCCATGCTGTGATCTCTTTTGTCGCCGATTCTAATCGGAGTTAGTACATATTTTTATAAAAAATTCGGCTCAAGAAAACTCATCAACCTGCTATCATCGTTGGGTTTTGCGGCGAATTACGCAAAAACGATACTTTTTGAAGCATCTGCCATTATGCGTCCGGAAGGATCGATTGACGAAACTGCATTTTCTCAATTTGTTTGTGATAATGCTGACCACAACGTTAACACTATCGATGGCTTAAATACCGTTCACATTATGGGAGCAATCCAGTGTGTGACCCCTCATAATGCTGTATTACCCGATCAAGAAATTCAACGTTTAAAGCAAATTCCAATGGCACAGGTTGTTGGAGATGTTGGCACTGTTCCTCTTGTATTTTTCAATAAAAATCAAAATACAGGTTTAAAAACTATACAAATTACAGACGTAGAAGGAAATCATCCTCTTTCAAAAGACATCGTGCCTTCTTCTCACGATTTTCTTTGGCTGTATGGCAAGTGGTCAAAATTAAATCTACCTGGATGGAACGGTTTTATGGAAGAAGCAACAGCTAATGAGTCTTTTATGCGGTCCAAGATAATATTTCTTCCATTCATAAACTTTCCACCAAGCCAGTATGACACGATATATACATCTCTGCTCTTTGCCTTCGAAAAATGTAATAAAACATGCTTCGTAACCTTCGATCAGCTCCTCTATGCGAAAGCTCAAGAAATCGTGGCAAATAATCCGAAATTTTCAAATGTCATCGTGAGACTTGGAGGATTTCATTTGCTCATGTCCTTTTTGGGTGAGTAAAACTTATTTTAATTTAACTAAATGTTCTTCTTTATATGGACTATTTCTGAATATTGCTGAATGTATGCAAAAGTTGCATATATATATGCAACTTGCATGTAATCCGTTCTTTAATAATAAACATATTCTGTTCCTTTTTTAACAGGTGGCATTGGATACATAATGGGCGGAAGCGGATTGAAAGATATATGCAGTACTATTTACGCTGAGATTAGTGTAGAGAAAATGCTAGCTGGTCACGCATATGCCCGTGCAATTCGTGCTCACATGTTGTGTCATCTTGCTTTGGCACATGTAATTTTCGTGATGTTATGCAATTACTTGGCAATTTTGATAAATCGACGATTCTGAGGGCAGATGAAAACGAGGCATTTAGGATGTTGCGACAAAATTTAAAGAAGCGCTTGCAAAATTAGAAAATAATGGTCCTACAGCCAAACTATGGATTCAGTATTTTCAAATGGTCACTTTGGTAAAGCATTTCATTGAAGCGGAGCGAATGGGGAACTGGCAATTGCATCTAAATACTGTTCAAAGAATGCTGCCCCATTTTCATGCAAGCGGCCATTTCTTGTATGCAAAATGTGCTCATTTCTATTTTCAAAGTATGTTTGATTTGAAACTCAAGATGGATCCAGTTGAATACAAAAAAATCACGACAGAAGGCTTTTTCACGATTAGGCGTAGTGACAAATGTTGATCAGGCATTTGGTCCGACATGACCATCGAACAAACATTAATGCGAATGATGCATAGCTCTGGGGGCCTAACTCGTGGACGAGAAATCAGCGATAGTGTACTGGCTCATTGGACTTTGAGAATGATATCTTTGCACAATGTTTGCGAAGCTTTTGAGAATTATTGCCACGTTCATCTTGATACATCCGAGCAACATGTCGATGCAAGGGCTTCACGTATCTCACGAGACGATCAAGACCTAAAAAAATTGTTGCATTGGTTTTCTCAGCATCCTCCCTTTTCCGAAATCAATTCTCTTGTTTGCATAAGCACTGGACTTGTTGGAGATGCAACGATAAACTGTCATTTGTCCAGGGAAATGGGTTTGAAAGGTTTGAACAAAATGGTTAAGACGTACGAAAATTTTGAGGCAATTAAATTTAAACGAAAAGATAAAGTTATCCCACTAATAGCAGTTAATAGCAGCATTAAAGTCGTAGATGAAACTATTTGCCTCAACCCATTAATGCTGTTTCAAAGGATGTGCATTGCAAAAAAATCCGAAGACGAGATAATGGATTACCTTAAATACGAGCTGGCCCCCTTTCCTTTGTCGCTTTTTTCGAAAGCAGGAATGCGCAAAGGAACCAAGTCATCTTTATATTCCGTATTCACACCGCTTTCCGATGAATTTCAATTCGGAGATAACCAGATCAATGTGGTGGATGGGATGATATCTCCTACACAAAGTTGTGTGGCACCGAAATGATTTGTTTGGAGCGATTTGTGACAAATATGTTCGATATGTGCAAGATCATTTTGGTTCCCACGCAATTTTTGTTTTTGATGGATATCCAACCGATGGTGGTAATACAAATACAAAGACCGCAGAAAGACTTCGTCGATCAAAAAAGCACGTGTCTGCCGATGTCCTTTTTGATGAAACAATGGTGGTGCAAGTTTCGCAGGAGCGATTTTTAGCCAATGAAAAAAATAAAGTTCGCCTCATATCGATGCTGAAGAACAAATTTGAGCTGGCTGCATTTACAGATAAACAAGCTGAAGATGATGCCGATGTGCTAATTGTCAACACTGCAATTTCCTTATGCAGTGAATCAATATTTGATGCTGTTTTTATGGTCGGGGAAGACGTTGACCTTTTAGTACTTCTGACAGCCTTAGCACCAGCCAAAAGTTCCATCTACTTCCGTAAACCTGGAAGAGGAAAAACTGCTGAGAGGATATATTCAGCAAGTAGCCTCAAATACGAAGAAGCAACCAAGCACATTCTGTTCTTGCATGCCTTCAGTGGTTGTGACACTACGTCATCCCTATTCAATCAGGGAAAAACTAAATTTTGTACGCTGATAGAAAAGAACAGAGCGGTTCATGAAATAATTGAAATTTTCAACCAACAAGATGCCACGCCAGAGGAGATTGCCGAGGCCGGAGTACGCTTTCTTGTAGCTTTATATGGTGGCAACATGGATAAAGAGAGTTTGGAAGAGTTTCGTTTCCAACGCTTCGCCAAATCTACGCTGAAAAGCAAATCTAATCTTGCCTCTTTGCCACCTACAAAAGACGCGGCGCAATTCCACGCCTTTAGGACGTACCACCAAGTACAGAAATGGAGAGGCATAGAGAAAAATCCTGAAGACTGGGGTTGGAAACATGGCGCGTACGGGCTCACTCCCATAATAAAGGCGGAAAAACCAGCTCCCGATTCCTTATTAAAATCGGTATCTTGTAACTGCAAAAAGGGGTGTGATGGCAGCTGCCGAAAGGCTGGACTTAAATGTTCGGTTGTATGCGGCTTCTGCAACGGAGAATCTTGCGGAAATATGCCGGACGAGGATGACGACATTATTCAGGCTACGGACCAATACTACGACCAGGACACAGACAACGACCAGGACACCGACAATAACCAACCCGGACCATCGAAACGTACCAAAGTGTAGTAGAAATTAATTTTTGTAACGCTCTAAAGACATAATTTACTATTCTTAAATTTATACAAAAAATGCGATATACTTTTCGCCTTTAAATTTGTTTACGAAAAGTATAATACTGTTAAATGATAATATTCAAGTGCCTTTTAGTTTTTTTTTATAATTATGTAAAAAAATAATGATATATAATAAAAATAATAAAATAAAACTCAACCAAAATGAAGTTTCCGCATTTTTTTTTCAAATAGTGCAACTTCACGGAGCTGTTACTCCTAACATATGTGTGCTAAAAAAAAAAAAATTACAAAAAATGTAGGAAATTTTGTCCTCTTTAACTTTGTATAGAACATCTTTTGTTGTGAAAGCCACCGTTTTTGAGTTATTATCAAAAAACCAACTTTTTATACCTAAAATCCAAGATGGCGGCTCGAGCGCATGCGCCGCGAGGTCGAAAATTTGGATTTTTCATTAGGGCCCCAAGCCTAACAACATACTAAAAAATCGCTACTACCCCACCTTTTGCATTCAAAAAAACCCCCACGTACTGGACTAAAAGCCGATTTCAGTAAACCAAAAAAAAAAAGAAAAGGAATAAAACGAAAAGCTACAACACTGACGGATACGCCAGAGAAACTCTTAATTGAAGAACAAAATTTAAAGAAAATAAAGCTTAGTCTTGTCATGATAAAAATTTCAAGGAAAACCGCTGCTTTCGAAAACACAAAAGAAAAAAGTAAAGAAAAGAAAACAGTCCCGAAAGTAACAGTCGCAGATTACTCTTCAGATGACTCCGGTGGCCCATATTCTTCGAGCACAGAAGATTAGTTGCAGTGTCGAGAATGTAACAAATGGGCACATTTAAATTCTACGAACAAACACCCGTTTTATATTTGCCTAAACTGCAATTCCGACAACGACTAAAGGCATCACAAGCAGATTATATATTTTGTTTCAATTTTGTAATTATTAATAAAGAATTTTTTCTCTCAATAATTTCTTCTTTTATCTGTTATCTTATTTCATCAGTGTTAATATTTGTTACAATCAACACTAGCCCAGTTACTATTGACACCAGTTAGGTGGCAATTGTAACATTTGTAGTGTCTGCCTAAAAATCCTTATACTTTTATATTTGTAACATTTTCAAAAGTTTAAAATTCAAAATATTCACTAAGGTGGACAAGTTCTCATACAGGTAATTTCGAAACGTAATATTAACTCGTGAAAAATACAAATTTAAATTTTGTAACAATTGACACCGGTCTCCCCTACATTATTCATACTAACGTGCTACAAACTTGAGTTCATGTGCTATGTATTCGTATAATATGATATAATATGTAGAAAGCATATCGAATATTTAAATGATCCATTGTAGATATTTACAAAGCGATATTAAATCCCAGAAAACAAAATTGAAGCAGAACAATTAAGGCATTTGACATCTTTGTTGGTCGAATTGATACCACCAATTGGCACAAGAATGAATTGTTCTGAAAAATTAAATGAATATTTAATGTGTTATTGTTACTAATCGAGAGATGATATATAATACGAGTATTTCAACGACTCGATATGTAAGAATTAAATTTTAATTCATTCTTTTAATAAATTAGGAATTCAAACCATGTCAAATCAGTAATTAAAATGAGCAAAATGAAATAAGTTACTTTAAATTTTTTTTGACCAAAATAATATAATTAAATTAAGAACAGGGAAAGTCATTTACTGGTTAAGAGTTCTTGATTTTTAAAATACATATTCCTGTATTTTGCATGTGTTTGTTTGTCGATAGTTCAAGTACGAGTACTCTGTCGAATATAGATTCTGCATCATCATCTACGTCAAATGCTGTATGCCCTACTGACAGTGTTTGGGAAGAACGTCTGCTTACATTTGTAAGAAATAAAAGTTTTTACGGGGTTAAGAATTAGAAGCTATTTCCAAACCAGTAGGAACATTAAATTTAAAAGATTTGCTTCAAAAATCATATAAGGGAAAGCCTCGGGGAAAGCGTATATTACAAATATACGAAGATAAGAAAATATTAGGAAATGCCACACATATTTAGTTGACTTTATTATTACGTTTGTTATGCAGTTTTTAAATAGGCAAAATAGTAAAATGTATTTTTTTTTAATTAATACTTTATTTTTTTAGAAATATTACTAATGAGAAATTTGAAATACTTGCAAAGAAAATTACAGAGCTTTTCTGAAATGACACTCCTGTAACTTATTATATTAAACCAATAAAAAAATGTGACAGTAAATTCGGAAAACCACTAGTAGCAACGGGAAAATTGTTGACAGGTATAGAAACATACGAACTAAATTAAGAGAAGCTGGCCTTTTAACCCTTAAGTGGAGACATACGGTCATAGTGACCGTTTGAATATTTCAACTAAAACTCTGCAACCATCAATGTTGTACCCCCACCCCTCTATATATACCTTCAACTTGATGTAGTATCAGTATGCTACTAGGAGTTGTAGTATATGTAGTAGTGACCGCATGTCTCCATTAAAGTTTTGTGTTGTGTCGAGCATATTAAGGAAAACAAAATGAGTGACATGCCAGGTCCGTCTAAAAAAATTCGTTTTGATAATCCTAATTTTGAGGAAGTCGTCATGCGGTGGTTCGAGGAGGCAGATAGTAATAACAGTGATATAGATGACTGCCAGATAGATGAAATTGAAGAAAGTAATCATGATACAGACTCTGTTCTGTCTGCTGCGGAAGAAAAGAATGAATTACAAGAACCTGAAAGTGTTGAACGGCATAGCGCTGAATCTTTCCACACAACAGACACTGAACCAGAAGAACACTGTGTAAATCAAACTGTAAGTGAACCTAAAAAAAATTTCTATGGTAAAAACAGATTCAAGTGGTTAAGTGTACCATCTCGGAATTGGTGGAGAACTAGGCGACATAATATTATCGTACAGCTCCCAGGCTTACGGCCTTCTGCAAATTTGGGAACTGAAGCCAGTTCGAAAACTGCATGGAAACTAATATTTACCGACGAAATGTTGAATATAATTTTGCAATGGACCAATGTAAAAGTTAATAATATTAGAGAGAACTATAAAAATTCAAATAAATCTGATTTACAAAATATTGATATAATTGAAATGAAAGCTTTTTTGGGACTGCATTTCTATACTGCAGTTTTTAATTCAAATCATGAAAACAAAAAACGCCTGTTTGCCACAGATGGCATAGGGCGAGATATTTATCGTTGTGTAATGAACAAGAAGCGATTTGCCATTTTACTTGCCTGTCTTCGTTTTGATAACCCCAAGGATCGCATTACGAGGCGTGTAGATAATCCGGCTGCACCCATCTCTGAGCTGTTTGATTTAATAATAAGCAACTCAGAAAGTTAACACATTGGGTCCAACCTCCTGCATTGACGAGATGGTAGTTCCGTTTAGGGGAAGATGTAAATTTAAAATGTATATGCCGAATAAGCCTGCGAAGTATGGGCTGAAAATTATGTGCCTTACCGATTCCCGAAATCATTACTTGTATAATGCTTACCTGTATACAGGAAAGGATTCAGATGGTAAGGGTTTAATAGCAGATGAAAAAAAGCTCTCCAAACCAACACAATCAGTTATTCGGCTATACAAAGTAATTGAAAACAATAACAGAAATATTACTGCAGACAACTGGTTCTCGTCTATTCCGCTCGTACAAATATTAGGATCTAGTGGATTAACGTACGTCGGAACTTTGAGGAAAAATAAAAAAGAGATGCCACCCGAATTTTTGCCAGCAAGAAACGAGCTGTTGGGTCATATTTGCATAGTTTCGCAGGTGATACAACCCTTTTATCATACGTACCAAAAAATAATCGTTCCGTCATACTGCATCTATAGACGAATCTACAAAAAAAACCGTAGATCATCTCTTTCTATATGACAAAAGGGGGAGTAGACGCATTAGATGAAAAATGTGCCAAGCATACGTCAAGCAGAAGAACCCGGAGATGGCCAACGGCAATTTTTTTTTAGATTGCTTGATATTAGTGCAATAAATTCTCATGTGCTTTACCAATCATTTAGGAATAATCCCCAAATAGAAAAAGCTGATTTCATTAAACAATTGGTAGGGGATCTCGTGAGACCCCATATGGAAAGACGACTGCAGAATGTGAGAATATGCATTCGACGTGTTCTAGGATTCGTGAGGAAATACCGAATCCAGATGAAGCTCCTACCAAGTTAGAAAAACGCAAAACGTGTTCTATTTGTCCACCCAGTCTACAAAGAAAAATATTTCACGTGTGTTATATGAGTCACAAACCTATTTGTAACCTATGTGCGAAAATGATATGTGCAGACTGTAACTAAAATTCAGATGTTGCAGTTTTGTTGAAAAAACTACTTGTATATGCCTTTTTGCCTTTTTTACATCAAATGATACATTTGCTTTCTATTTTTATCAAACAAAATGTTTATTTATTTTTACAATGAAAAATTTCTGTTATATGATTATAAAGTGTAACTTTTCTCATAAATTATGAGGAGTACATTTCTATGTTACAATAATATATTTTGTTTTCTTTAGAAGAGTGTATTTTATACTTTTTTATAATAAAATATATTCAAGTACAAATATTCCATCATTACCGATATCTGTACAAAAAGCAAATTGGTACACCCAGCAATGGGTAATATGCCGAGAACAAATATTTATTTACTTTATTATTTAAGTATCTATTCACATAATTATTTTAATTTGTTATTAATTTGTGAATTCAGTGAATAAATAAAATGATGCGGTCATGATGACCGCACGTCTCCGCTAATGTTATAATTATGGCACGTCTCTCCTTGAGGGTTGTCAAAAATCGTCTCAATCAAGCAGCGAAGAATCACTCACAGAATATAAAGAAATATCAGGTAATTAAATCTTTATTATTATTATTATATTAAGTAAATTATTATTATAGTAAAAGTTGGTTGGAATCCAGATTGGATCCTTGGAAAGATGTGGTGATTCACTGAAAGAAAAAAAAAACAATTTCATTACAAATAACTTCCAAGGCTGAAAAACTCACAGATTTTTTTAAACGAATGGCCACATTTTAGGGCACCAAAAGGATATGTTCTAATAACATTAACACTAGCAGAATGCATGATATTTTATGATAAATTACTAGATTACAAAAGAGATAAATAATGGCACATATTTTGAATAATAAAACAATAATAAGAAATTACGGTTTTCTTTTACTTTTTAGATATAAAATATATTATTCAGATTCATCTTTTGTCTTACTTGATATATCCACGAGGAATATTAAACTAGGAAAAAAATATATTAAACCTTCTATACTAAACAGCTAAAAGCATCAATGTAAATGCTTCGGTAAGATAATTACTTCATTGTTACAATTTTTGTAACTAAATTAACTGAATATTAATATTTTAAATACCTGGTGACGTTGACAATTTAATTGAAGAAAGGCGAAAACTATCAAAGCAAAGTGTACAACCATATTTACTAACTGAAGGAATTCATCTTTAAACAATAAGTCAGGTTTTTATTATATAGATGACAAAATATAAATTTGATATTATATTTGAAGCATTTAAAGTTTGTTTTGAATCATTTCATGCATTAAATGCAAATTATCCAGTAGAATCTAAACATATTTGGTTATGTGGGACAAACCTATTCCTTATATTATGGACATTGTTCAGTTGTTAGGATAAACAATTATTTTAACTTTTAGTTTTTTTTTTTAATATATAATATGCTTTGTTTTCTATGCAAACAAAATGCATCTTCACCGAATCAATTAATATTACACTTAGGGCCGGTTGTTCCATCTATAGTTAAACATTCGGTTAAAATTTAAATTTATTCTATTGATAACTTCAGTTTGCGTTGTTCCACTTATGGTTAAAAGTTACCAGTAAGATATATTTTCGTTAACGGCAAGATAACTAACAGTCAGTCAAACTAACAGTTAAGATGGGAAGGTTAAATGAATTCTGAATGTTTTTATGAAACAGTTATATTTCCATAAATTGAGATTATATTATTGGCGATCGATTTCGTCTTACATCTTCAGGCCACAGCTGTAAATACATATGGTATTTGAAATTTGTACAATGTATAAATAATAAGTAATATTTTATAATTTAAAGTTTATAAAAAATAGTTTATTGCAATGAGATGACAAGAATTTTCTTTATAGTTAATGTATATTATATTGAAGAAATATTTTTGTTGGTTAAGTGAATATAATTTTCACAAATGAAAGATATAAAAAATATAAAAAGATTAAATTGAAAACAAATATTACTCACCGTCAGAAATGCTAAAAAATTGAGAGAATTGTGAATTTAAATTGAATATAAATATAAAAATTATGAAGAACGTGCTTCTCCAGCCAGCTTAAATACACTTTACAAAAGAAACACAATAACCGAGAACACATCAACTTTCTACACACTTGCAAACGACATAATACCATCCCGAAATTTCTCCGATTTAACTTACATCACAACACCAATCCCAACCATAGGGACAAGATTTATCAAAAAGTATTAAATCTCGAAATCAGACGACAAGAACAGACTAACAGTTCCATAGACACAAAGCTTAAATTCCTCCATAGACATCTACTTCAATCACTCCATACAATAGAATACGAAATTTAATACAAGCATTAGAAGAAGAAATCATATTCGACAGCATAGCAACAGACAGAAAACGCCAACAAAAATTAAATCAACTCATCGAACAATCCAACAGAAACAGACTAATCACACAACAAGAAGACCAGCTCCATCATCATCAGCCCAAAACACAGATTGCAGACAAATATTCCTTCCCACCAAGAACCACAAAACAAGAAATACTAGACTTAGGATACAAATTTCAATAGAAACCCAAATCAAACATCACCCACAGAAACAAGAACTAACAACTAACATAACAAAAACCCTACAAACCCGCAAGGTAAGTTAATATAACTATCATAAACGAAACCCAAAATTAAAAACATTCTCAAACACACTAAAATCATTAAAACAAAAAAATTCAGAAAACAATTTAATAGTCACAAAAGCAGATAAAAACGCTGGCATTGTTATACTAGATTCCACCCAATACATAGAAAAAACCGAACAATTTTTTTCAGAAAATAATATAGTTTTGGAGAGAAGTTGGTTAATTTACTGTTACAAATGATGCACTGTTTCGCTTTTGTTGTATATTATTTGATAATTCATCTACAAAAGGCTATTCTGATTGGGGAAATCTTACAAGAGCCCTCACAATGCACGGGAAGTCTACAAATCATAGAAATGCTTTTAGAGTGTGGAAAGAATTGGACATTCGTTTAAAGCAAAAAAAAAAAAAAACTATTGACGCTGAATCTTCTTATCCTGGCACTACAGACGTCCTTGGTCCTTGGCCTGATTCAACTGTCGCTTCCAATCTGTCCTATCCCCCGTGAACGTGATATTTGCAGTTTTCATATCCCTTATTACGTTATCTCTCCATCTATTTTTTGGTCGGCCTCTAGGTCTATTAACTAACGGCTTGTGTTTGTAGATACGGTATACTTGTCGCTCTTCTGTCATACGGTTTAGGTGTCCGTACCATCGAAGGCGCTGTAGTCTTATGAAAGATGACAGTTTGACATCGCCATATAGGTCGTAGAGTTCTTGGTTATATTTGATACGCCAGTTGTTGTCTTCAAATGTTGGGCCATATATTTTGCGCAGTAATTGACGCTGAATACCAACAAATTATGGATTTGGAAATTCAGCACTGGAGAGAAGTACTAAAAAGATTTAGGTGAATAATTAGACTATTGGCCTCACAATGCTTAGCTTTTCGTGGAACAACTGAACATTTGTTTCAGCCAAATAACGCAAATTTCCTAAAGTTGGTAGAATTACTTTCTGAATTTGATCCAGGTATGGAAGAATATATAAGGAGAGTTCAACGGGTCTGATAAATGGTCTGTGACTTATCTAAGCAATAATATACAAGATGAATTGATAAATTTGATGAGGAATGATATTTACGCAAAATTGTCGAAATAACAAAAAATGCTAAATATTTTTCGATAATCGCCGATTGTACCCCAGACGTAAGTTTGAAGCTAGTGATTCAACCGGAGAGGGTCTAACAGAATTTATTCTGATACATTTGGAGAAGTTAGGTTTTGAGTTAAAAAGGCTATGATAACGGAGCCAACATGAAAGTTATAAGAAAGGGTGTACCAAATAGCATACTTCAAAAATATCCAAGGGCGTTTTATATGCCCTGCGCATAAACAACATTATTTTTGTGCAGTTTTTTAATTACAATTGAAAGTAATCATACTTAGACAATGTACCGCACGGCCCTGGCACCCAGTATTGTAAAATATCAGCAGTTGAGTAATACAAGAGACAATATTTTAAATGTTGGTAATTTAAATCATTTACCATCTTTAAACGTACATAAAGTGAAAATATCCAATCGGGACATTTATGGAGACATATTAAAACAAAAGAAAAAAAGTTCGTGTATGGGAAAATAAAATTATCTCTGGATATATTCAGGACATCGGACTATCACCATTTTTTGTTAGACTGCAAATTAAAAATCTAATTAAACATATTATATCATTGAAAAAGAAACAGCTAATTTTTTTACGTTTACACTCAACAGGAAGCATAATTAATCGTCCTCCCAGGTGTCAATAAACAAATATATTACTATGCCCTCTTACTTCTAGGAATGAATTCCAAACCTCCTGCTCCAATCGCAGAGTTTACATCTTATAGTCATAATGTACCTAACATACATTACTTTCTATTATCATTCTTGTATGACGTTAACAAAGTTTATTTTGGAAAAGAGTTACTAATATCGAAGATTGAAACCGATTTTAGTAAGCCTTTAATACAGTTGGTCTTACTTGCCTTTAATAAAATGAATTTGAAAAGATATTTGGAGGATATGTGATTGTTTGTTAATAACAAACGAAATATTGATGATATTGTAATAATATGTACACGTATGTTCCACTCATAATTGCAGTGACAATATATTGGGAAAATCTAATAAAAGTTTTCACATTGCCTTTTATTTGTTCAGAGCATAATGTAGCTTTAGAATATACTCGTATAAAATCGTGATTTTAATCAACTGATTTAATTCATCTCAATCCTACCCAGAAGATAGAAAAGAATCAATGGATTGTCATCACCCCATATAGTGTTGATGCCGTTCAAAATTGTGGTAGAAACAGTAGCGTATACAAGGGGGGGGGGTATGGGGTTCAATCCCCCCCCCATTAAGAAACAATATATGTGCATAGTTGTATCTAGACATAAATAAACAAATAAACGCCGAAATTACAAAGTATTATGATGATTTTTACTTTTCGTACTGAGTGTACAACTTAAATTCCCGCTACACTTTGATAAGCGAAGTTAGCGCCAGGTGTTCGGTCTGCGTCAGAGTGTAGTACAAGCGTATAGCGCATCATAACCTATGAAGTGCAGTGCGTAAAATAAATCTACTGCTGTTTACCTCGACTGCTCACACCTCACTGGCTACAGTTCTTTTAATGTTTATATTGACATAATTTGATTAAGTAAAATAAAAATGTAAGATATTTGCAAAGTACATAATTACTTAATTTTAATTATTTGTAGACTACATTTATTTGTCGCTACATGCTCACAGGCCTGCATAATGGAGAAGAAAAGACATTCCAACACGATTACTAATTATTTCGTTAAAAAATCTAAACCTTCGACATCAGAACAGGGCGAAGACGACAAGGTTACATTAATTTCAGTAGCTGATGAAAATGTTACGGAACTACTAGCAACTAGCTCAAATAGTTCAGAATTTAAAATAAAAACTATTAGTTCTGAAAATGATAATGGTGATATAATTGTAAATAAATACGATATTGGAAATTTTATTAATCCAATACATAAACTAGATGAACAACATAAAATAGACATATTAAAAAATGTTTGGATACCAGATAGTACATTTAAATTTCCAGTTTTAAAATCTAAATCTAAATTAAAGTTTCAATATAGCTGGTTGCAAAAATATACATGGCTATCATATTCTAGACTAAAATCAGGGGCCTTTTGCAAATACTGTGTACTATTTGCTGGAAATGTTGGTGGTGTAGGACAGCAGCCATTAGGCGCACTATGCTCTTATGAGTTCTCTAATTGGAAACATGCCCATGAAAGATTTAATGCTCACTCATCAAAAGAATATCACAAAAAATATATTTTAGTATCTCAAAATTTACTACTAGTAATTGACAATAAAATAGATTCCGTAGCACTTCAGCTGGACAAAGAAAAGAAGAACAACATTTCGTTTAACCGACAATTACTTTTGCCAGTAATACAAACTATTATAGTTTGTGGTCAACAAGGATTAGCTTTAAGGGGTCATGATGATAGCGGTCCACTTATTTTGACAACACCTGTTAAAAATGACGGAAATTTTAGATCATTATTACGATTTGCTTTATCGTATAATAACACATTGGCCGATGTTCGAAAAAGAGCTGCAAAAAATGCACATTATATTAGTCCTACAACGCAAAATCAAATAATTGAGGCATGTAATGAAATTATCCTTAAATCTCTAGTTTCAAATATCAACAAAGCTGAGTTCTTCAGTATTCTGGCCGACGAAACTGCAGATATCAACGGCATAGAACAGTTTTCTTTATCTGCACGTTATGTCAGTGACAATAAAATACATGAATGTTTTCTACAATTTGTGCCTGTAGTTGGAACCACAGGAAAAAATCTGGCAGATAACATAATTGAAACTTTAAACAGAATTGGCATAAATACACAATACTTGATAGGGCAAGGTTATGACGGCGCAGCATCCAGTCAGGGAAATTTAATGGCGTACAGTCTCTCATAAGAACGAAATTTCCACAAGCGTTATATGTTCATTGCAGTGCTCACAGCTTAAATTTAGCTGTTGGAAAGGCTTGTGACATACCGTCAATTAGAAACACAATGGGCGTAATTGAAAGTACATATTGTTATTTTAATACCCCAAAAAGGATGGATACGCTAAAAAATGAAATAACAAATTTATTGCCGGAAACAAAAAGGCAGAAATTGATTCGTTTATGTCCCACGAGATGGATAGAGCGTCACGATTCAGTTATTAGATTTTTGGAATTGCTTCCAGCTGTATTATCAGCTTTAGAAATTATGTGTGATTGGGACGATCGGGATAGCGCTACAAAGGCGTATAGTTTATTAAGTAGTATTAAAAATGTTGAATTTTTAATAAGTTTATTGGTATTAGATAAAATATTCCAACTAAGTATTATTTTATGCAGAAGTTTTCAAACGGAACAAATAGATTTAAAAGAAGCAGTGCAATATGCCCAAGAAACAGAGAAAGAATTATATATATTGCGACAGAATGCTGATGTGGAATTTTCCTTAATTTTTAACAAGTTAACTCAGATTACAGATAAATATAACATTAATATAGCAATACCCAGACTGTCTAAAAGGCAAACGCAGAGATGTAATGTAACTACAAATTCACCTGAAGTTTATTTTAAAATTTCTATTTTTATTCCATTTTTGGACACATTTCTTCAAAATATAAATAGCACATTTCTACAACATAACGAAATCTTAAAAGGATTTCAATGTATATTACCAACTTATAAATTTCTTTCTGACAACAAAAATAATAGAGATTATTTATTAGATGAAGTATCTACAGAAAATTTTATTTTATTTTACGCATCGTATTTAGATAGCTCCGAAATAATAAAGGCAGAACTGAAAATGTGGTATAGGCATTTAATTGAAATTAAACATGATAATTTCCCAAAACAAACAGTAGAATATTTAAAATATTGTGGTAAAACAATTTATCCAAATATTTATAAATTGATTACAATATTAGCTACATTACCTGTAACGACCTGTACAGCAGAAAGATCATTTTCTACGCTGAGAAGATTGAAAAGTTACTTGAGATCAACAATGTCCGAAAACCGGTTAAATGGCTTAGCCTTGCTCAGTATTTATAGAAATATTGAAATTTCTAGCGAAGAAGTGTTGCAGGAACTAATCAAGAGAAAAAGAAGATTAAATTTTGATTTATAATTATTAGTAGTATTACATATTGTTATTTCATTATTGCTACTTATTGTATTTTTCTTTCGTTATTAATAACTGTTTATTTATCTCGTACTTACATTTTATTTTAAAATCCTAAATAACCCCCCCCCCCCATTAGAAATTTCTGGCTACGCTACTGGGTAGAAATACAAACAACATCCCTTTAAACGGAACTTATTTAATTTAAATTAATAATGAATGTGACGTGAAAATAAGACACTATTATAAAAACTTTCAAACTAGTAAAACAAATTTTATAAACATTAATTTGCCAAATTTATTATCAACAATAAGTCAAAACAACAAAGACATTCTAAACTACAAAAATTAGATTAAACACAATAAACTTGGGCGAAACATAAAACTTAATTTCAATGGTAGACAATGAAAATATATATTAAAATTATTGAATAAGAAAAAATTGAAAGTTGTTGGAGATGGACTATAATGCAATAGAACCATGTGAAACCGAAGACTGGGTATACAGAAAAATGAATTATGTGACAGGCTTAAGTATTAAGTTGTCCAATGATTTAAAAAAAAAAAACATTAAGACAGGTTTTCACATACAATAAACATACACTTAAAAATATTTTAGTGAACAACAAATTAGTTTGTAAGGATATAAGATACAATTCAATAATTATAAAAATAAAAATTATAATTCTAATGTATCGAAACATATGCTAGAATTCCATCACAACTGTACTCTGGAAAATTTGTCAATGATCCATACTGAGAATAAAGGATGGCGATTCACTAAAGGCGGGTTTACCCTTGATGAATAGGGTTGCCAGACGTCCGGTTTTGATGACAATGTCCGGTACGTCCGGTTTCTCCTGGACAGTCCGATTTATAAGGTAATGTCTGCCGTGACATTTTTGTAAACGAAACCAAGTAACAGTAAACGTACCCTACATAATATATCCTATATTCAACATAATGCATTAAGAGTACGCTAGAAAAACAGCGCCATGAGGTAGTACTGGATTAATTGAGAACTATTTGTTAAATAAAAAAATTATCCACAGATGGCTTTATGTATACAGGTTCGTTTCGCAGCTAATAAGAAATTTGAAATTTGCGCCATGCAAGCAAGCCAGCAAGTGTAGGTATCGGGTGCGGGTGCGCAGTGAGCTAGTGCGTACTTATACTTGCTCCTCAGTGTTAAACTAATAACTATTAAATATAGACGTGTTAACTGTTGCGATTGAGTGCATACATACATTTTATTTTTTATAAATTAAATATTATCATCATCATGGAAAAGTTTAGTCTTCGAAAGAATAGCACACAAGCCCAAAAATCAGAAGAGGCACAGCAACCTAGCCCTAGCACCAGCAAACATAAAAAGAGATAGTGCAATTTTAATAAGAAATTGTTAGAAATTTACAAATGGATAGAAAAGTTAGATGCACAAACAGCTCGCTGCACCACGTGCAATACTCAATTTACTGTAAAATACGACGGTGAAAAAGCTGTGAAAACGCATGCAAATAGTTCTAACCATAAAAAAATTGTCAAGGCAGTGAAGAAAAATGATGTTTTGAATATTTTTTTCCACAAAAACATTCTGAAGAAGAATGATTGCGGCCGCAGAAATTTCAAGTGTATACCATTCCATAATACATCAACATAACAATCTAAGTACCGACTGCGGTAATAGTCCAGTCAAATTAGACAATTTTACGGCAAAACCTTGGAATAATTAAAAGTGAACTGAACTTTTGTGTACACCTTTATTTAGTGTTTTGAAACAACGTCCAAAAAGTACCCTTGATTTGACCTTGAGCTTCACGAGTTATAGGGCGCTAATGTAGCAAAAATTTGTTTTTTCGCTTATATCTTCTTTTCTATTGACTTTAGCTATAGAACATTCTACAGAGAAATTGAAGTTTACAAAATTCTCTACAAAAAAGTATTCTGGTATTTTTGTTGTAGGACTAACCCATTCTTCAAAAACTCGCTGTGAACGTTGATTTGTAGGGTAACACGGCAGTAATACGAGTTCCACAACCAATTTGAAGTCTGAAATTATGTATAATATACCATGAGTTGAATCGAATGGTTTTCTTCGTACATTATTAAAACAGAAAGGTTCTCAAAATAGAATATTTCAAGAAATTTCAATGATATAAAATTCACGCGCGCTAGTAGAGTAAAATCAAGGTTCACGTTCGAACAGTACCCGTCGATTCATCAATATTGTTTCAAAGAATTAGTGCCATGAACAAATCCACCGAAGAACTCCGGGGATTTTTCCAATATGAATTGGCTCCATATCCTGTATCACTCTTCGATGACACTGGCATGCGTAAAAGTCATCTCTCTATGACATCTTTAACCCATTGACATCTCGACCTGATTTTGAAAATGCAACTTATATTATTGACGGTGGCTTCCTCTTACACAGAGTTGTGTGGCATCAAAATGATGCTTTTAATTCCATTTGCACAGCTTATGTACATTATGTACAGAAACATTTTGGCCCGAATACTATTATAGTCTTCGATGGATATTCCAACAGCAGCAAAAGTGTGAAAAGTATGGAACAAATCCGCAGATCTTCCAAATTGTCATCGGTAGAAATTTTGTTCGATGAAACAATGAACGCAACGGTAAGCCAAGATAAATTTCTTGCTAACAACAGCAACAAAACCAGATTGATTTCGATGTTGGCTAAGCATTTCGAGGTTCATAATATCCGTGTCAAGCTATCTGAAGATGATGCCGATGTTTTAATCATCGAAACATCACTTGAAGATTTGCGGCAAAATAAAACTGTCGTTGTCGGGGAAGATGTAGACTTCATTGATGGAGAAATTTATTTCATGAAGCCAGGCAGAGGAAAAGTTCCACAAACAATTTACTCATCCCAAAGTTCTTACCAATATGAATGCAGTAAACATCATCTTTTATTTCTCCATGCTGTCTCCAGGTGTGACACAACGTCAGCTCTTTTTAGTAAAGGTAAAACGACAGCTTTGAAGCTATTGGAAAAACGCCAAGATTTGCTGCAGCTCAAGTTTTCACGCAAGGAGATTCTTCACACAAATTGATTTCTTCCAATGGGATTAAATTTTTACTGGCATTATATGGAGCTCCAATTGAAGTAGCATCCATTGGTCAATATCGTTACACGTGTTTCACGAAATTAATAAGTAAAAGTAAGCCGGTGAAATTGGCTGTATTACCGCCAACAGATAGTGCAGCTAAAGAGGACCTTCACCGAGTTTATTTTCAAGTACAAAAGTGGCTGGGAAATGAATTAAACCCTAATGAGAGGGGATGGATATTGAGAAACGGTGTATTGGAACCGAAAAAAACAATACAAGTTACCGCTCCGGATTCTCTTTTAAATCTGATCTTCTGTAATTGCACCAAAGGTTGTGGACCATTGTGTGGATGCAGAAAATTGGGGATAAAATGCTCGTCAATTTGTGGTTATTGCAACGGACAATCGTGTTTGAATGCCGATACAATAGAAGATAACGGAGAAACCCAATTTGATGAAGGAGAGAATGAAAATCAATTAGAATCATTTTCTACGGATTATCTGGAACAACGCGACATAGAAGGAGAAGAAGACGAAGATGAAGAAGCTTAAGATAAGTCTATTTTGACTGTTTTAAGAAGTATTGGGAGGATATTTTGACCGAATGAGACTGTGGATTAGGCCTCAAGGGGATACCACATTAAAAAAAACGCGCCCCGTACTCAACCTCAAAGGTGGTATGGAATGGGGTACTTCGTATTGGATTCACACTTTTAACACCTATACTACGGTAAAACGGTTAGACTTACGAAAAAACTACTAGAATAATTTTTTGTAGAGAATTTTGTAAACTTCAATTTCTCTGTAGAATGTTCTATAGCTAAAGTCAATATAAAAGAAGATATAAGCGAAAAAACAAATTTTTGCTACATTAGCGCCCTATAACTCGTGAAGCTCAAGGTCAAATCAAGGGTACTTTTTGGATGTTACTTGAAAACACCAAATAAAGGTGTACACAAAAATTCAGCTCACTTTTAATTTTTCCGAAGTAAAAACCTTATTTGACTGGACTATAACAAATTGTATCCTTTATTATTCAATGATTCAAACATTGCAAAAAAATACACTGTTGGCGCACAAAATCTGAAGCTATTTCTGAAAATGTGCATTTGCCGTTATCAATTGAAACAGCTATACATGATATTAACCTCTTCAAAGACATAAGCATATTTGTGTATGTTTCGTGGAAAGTTAAATATTTTTTATCAAACGAGGTACTTTTATGCTCAGTGGCAATCGTTGCAGTGTTGCCACAGCTACCCCGAACGGGATACTTCTACCTCTTTTCAATATGATTTCACCCTCTCGCTCCCTTCATGCAAATCTACCCCGCTAAAAGAAGACTATAATAGTTATTTATGTTATAAGGATCATAATGTCAATAATTATGGTACTAGTCGTGAAGATTATCATACGAGGCAAAGCCGAGTTTGATAACACGGCGTGTACCATAATGTTTGACATTATGATCCGTATAACATACAAAATTTTATATGCTGGCGTAAATCAATGAGAAAATAAAATACATTATTTTTTTGACGTCCCAAAAAATTAAATCTAAAAAATCAGATATGCTGATTTTGATGTTCTCTTTATATGGAGTTATGGTAACCACATAGTAACAAATTACTTGTTTACAAATAAACAAGGTTTGACAATATGGTCTGTGATTTTCGGCAAAAAATGAGTGATTCTGAAGAAAGTTTGCCTTCTGATATAGAAAATTCAGCGCAAAATGTTGTTTCATCACTTTTACCACAAAAATCTAAAGCAACTTACGAAATGACGTTCAACCGTTACGAAGAATGGTGTATAAAGAAGAAGGTGAAAAATATTACAAATGAAAAAGTGTTACTGGCATATTTTGAAGAGTTGGCCAAAAACAGAAAATCCTCGTCCCTTTGGTCGTATTACTCCATGTTACGAAGTGTTTTGTCAATTAAGAAGAACATTGATATCAGCAAATATATACACCTGGTCGCATTTCGCTATAGAGCTAAGAAGTCCAGAATTTTTACCAAAGAAGACATCGCAAAGTTTTTGTTAGATGCAGATGATAAACAGTTTTTAATGATAAAGGTAAAAAAAATCAATCAAAATAATATTTTTTTCTATTATTTAATCAATCTTTTATATTTAGGTAGTGTTCATCATTGGATTAAGTGGAGCATGTAGAAGGGAAGAACTGAAGGATTTACTTGTAGAAAATGTAACTGATCAAGATCAAGTTTTTAGAATTGTTATTCCTAACACTAAAACTAAAATTGCTCGGGAATTTTTTGTTACATCTGGAAGTGTTGAAGGTGTGAATATGGTAGAACTTACTAGGAAATATGCCGCCTTGCGTCCAAAGCATGCCGCCCATTCTCGTTTTTTTGTGTCATATAGAAACAATAAATGTACAACGCTCCCAGTAGGAATTCCCACATTTGGAAATATGCCTAAACTCATCGCTACGTTTCTTAAGCTTCCTAACCCGGAGGAATACACTGGCCACTCCTTTAGAAGATCTTCCGCCTCCTTGTTAGCAGATTCCGGAGCAGATATTCAAACTGTTAAACGTCACGGAGGATGGAGAAGTAATACAGTTGCAGAAGGATACATAGAAAATTCCGCAGAGAATAAGAAAAAAATATCTGCAGCAATTCTGGGTAAAAAGAATATACCAATGCAGCAGAATATTCAAAACAATGTTCAAATTAGTAATCAAACAAATGAAACGCTTTCGACTTCTTTGCCTGGTGTTACGCTTACCAATTGTACAAAATGTATTATAAATATTTACAATAATTAAATTGTAATTAAATAAAACTTGTTTCTGCGAATTTCGTTGTTACATTTTTACATAATTTCATTATGATACTGAGTACCATAATGGTTTCATTATGGTACTGAGTACTATAATGAAAGCCATTAGAGTACTGAAACTGAGGTTTATAATGTTCTTATTATGATACGCCAGCATATAAAATTATTTACAAATTTGAAACTACTATTCTTAGTATCAGTAACACCTACAGGGAAAAAAACCCGAATTTATAGTTTCTAGCCTTGATGTTAGGCATCTAGCTTTGCTGTAGAGCAAGTAGAACTTCATTTACCTGCTAGATGCCTCAGCTGGTATTTCAATATTTAATGAGAATATGGGAAGTCCCGATTCCCATCTCTCTCTCTCAACAGTTGTTTTGGTGCGCATTTTATTTGTTGTAGTGTTGCTAGTCTATGGAGTGGTATGCTAATTTGTAACTGGTGACTAAAATTCATATGGAGTAATGGATAGGTATGTTATTTTGTGATAATTAAAAAGGATTTTTTAATTATGTATATTTTTCATTGTCAGATTTGTGGTTAGAACTAAGAAAATTAGTGAATCAATTAACACACCCAAAGACAATGTATTTGATCGACAAGACACGTTCGAAAATCAACAATCAGGTACGTCAAAATCTGCTGATGTATCAGTATCACTAACTTTACCTGTAGCTGTATCAGAAATAATTGCAAATACAGTAGATTACAGTTCACAAGCAGAAAATACTGAGGACATTGAGGTTAGTGAAACTCAAGTAAATGGTCCACAAAAGAAGAAAAAGAAATATATGCAAAAATTTAAGGCAATGTGGAAAACACAATATAAATGGATAAAAGAGGGAACAAAAGAAAAACCATTATGTGTGGCGTGCAACATACAAATACATTGTAATACATATAATCTTAGAAGACACGACAGCAGCATTTCTCATAAAAAAAATATGGCCAAATTAGAAAAAACTCCTAAAATAACAGAAATAATTCCAAATGAAAAACAACAAAGACACAATGCATTGGTGAAATCTGCTGAATTAAATATATGCATGTTCTTACATGAGCACAATTTGTCATTTTTGCTAGCAGACCATCTGCTAAAAATTTTACCACATATTTGTCCAGATTCTGAGATCGCTAAATCATTGTCCTGCAGTCGAACAAAAGCAACTTACATCACAACAAATACAAGAAATAGCGGAAGTTCTAAAATTAAAGCATTTTTCTTTAATAATTGATGAGACGACAGATATCGTCACTGAAAAGTCATTAGCTTTAGTTGTCAGATATTATGATGAGAAAAAAATGATAGTACAAGATAGATTTTTTGAGTTGGTCAAACTGGAAGATTGCTCTGCAGAAGGCATTTTTAATAAAATTGTGAATTACATAAAAGATCTAAATATAAATAATTTAATTGGTTTGGCCGCGGACAATGCGTCCGTCATGATGGGGAAACAGACAGGTATTCAAGCACGATTTAAACAGATACTACCGAATATATTTGTACTAGGCTGCAAATGTCACTCGTTTCATCTCTGTGCCTCTGCTGCCACAAAAAAATTATCAAAAAGTTTGGAAGATTTTATCAGGGATATTTACAATTACTTTGCAAATAGTAGTAAACTAATTGATAGGCTTAATGAATGTCAAGTGTTTGTTCATATAAAGCCACAAAAACTGCTTCATCCAGCTCGGACAAGGTGGCTTTCATCACAGGTAAATTTACACATTTTTTTTCTGTTTGGTTTAAATTTTTAATAATTTTTTTTATTTTTTAGGTAGCTGTAGATAGATTCTTGGAAAATTGGGATCCATTGGTGTTGTTTTTTACAAATAAATGTTTTGAGCAAGATTTAAACTCCTCTAACAAAATTTTGGAAAATCTAAAAAACCCTATTTACAAAATTTATTTCAAATTTTTATCATATGTTCTAGATATTGTAAATAAATAAAACCTAGAATATCAGTCTGAAAAAACCAAAATTCACTTAGTCCTAAAGAGAATAACAGATTTATACAGAACAATTCTTCGAATTTTTTTTAAAAAGGAACATATAGATAAAACTCCTATTAACTAATCCATCAAATCCTAGGTCATTTTTAGGATTAGATAAAGTTTATTATGGTGCACAGATTGAGTTGATGCTTCTTGCTAATTTTGATGTAAATGAAGTAAAAGATTTTAAGCTTAGATGTCTTGACTTTTACATTGAATTATGTACTCAAATAAAAAAAAGGTTTCATTTTGAAAACCCAGTTATGAAATATGTAGCAATCTTTGACCCAAAAACAGCTGTATTCGGACAAATAGGAAATTTAGTAAAAGATACTATCACTTTCTTTCCGAATCTAGTGACTAATATTGAAAAACTTAATTCCGAATCCACAAATAATTTCTACGGTAGGAAGAGAACCTCTATCCGTGTTCTAGAATTCATAGAAAACCCATATAATTCAGATTTAGAAGAAATTGACATAGTAGATGAAGAATTTTTGGAAGATAATGTAGATGGAACCAATAAGGCAGAAACTTATGTATCAAATGAGACTGTTAGTGATAGTGACAATGACTCAGATAGTGATTATAATTTACCCGTCAAGGAATTAGCTACTAAAATTCGAGAACGTGGCACCAGTCCACCAACTTCATCTCCACAGGAAATATGGTTTGCCGGAAGGGATAATGAATACTGTGATAATCCACCAATCTTCCAAGGTGTGCACCAAATCAATATTGAAGGCGATACTCCATATTCATTTTTCTCACAAATTTTTACTGATGATACTTTCAACCTGGTTGCAACAGAAACTATACGGTATGCTGTTCAGTCTGGCAAACATACATTCAATGTTAGTGTTGCAGAAATAAAGCAGTTTTTTTTCTATAAATATTATAATGACCTATATACGTTATCCAGCATACCGTATGTACTATGGTCTTCCATTCCTGGCTTAGGTTTCGATATTATTTCCAAAACTATGCCTCTAAAAAGATATGAAGAGATAAAAAGGTGTTTGCATTTCAAAAACAATGATGAGATACCAGATGATAATAAAGATTCATTTATAAAAGTACGGCCTTTCTTAGATATCCTGTCCAAAACTTTTTCTGATGCTGCCACATCAACAGAATTTATGGCAATCGATGAAATGATAATCCCTTTCAAAGAAAGACGTAGAGTCAAACAATATATAAAATCTAAACCAAAGAAATGGGGTTTCAAAGTCTGGGTACTAACTTCTGCAGATGGGTATGTATCTAAATTTGAGATGTATCAGACATCAGTCAACAAGAAGGTAACCCAATTGGGTGTAATTGGCGACACGGTTGTCAGATTATGTTTTACATCCATTCCAACAATCACCTATCTGAAGAATCGAGATATTCATGTGGTAGGAACGGTAAGGGCAAATAGGATTCAAGAAGCGAACGAAAAACTGATTGATGGGAAAATCCTTCAAAAACGTGGCAGAGGCTCATGTTCTGTTGCCACATCTTGAGGAGCTTCTTTTCAAAACGCAATTTCTGGAAAAATTTCGCTATTGAGTTACAGATGGCATTGTCATCGGTTGGTATAAAGCAATGTATTTACATCAAAATATATGATCAAAACGCATTTTATTAGCTCTAAAAATGCGATTGAATTTTGCATTTGTTTTCAAAACGTAATTTCTTGAAAAAAAATTATTTTCAAAACGCAATTTCTACAAATCGGTGACGAACTATTCTTAATGTCAATGTGCTTTAGTATTATTTTGCCGTTCTTTGAATAAGTGTGTATATTTTGTTACATGGAGAACAGTGTAGGTACTGTTACTGTATCTGAAAAAAATGATGACAGCAAGAAAAAACAAAAAACTATACATAAAAGACAGAGAGCTAAAGAACTACGATGAGTTATTGTGTTAGTGAGGTTTGATTTTCTATTAGTAATTTTTTGATTTTATTGATTTGGTAGATATGGAAATCATTTGCATAACATTATAGAGGACTTTGAGAGGCCCTGTAATCATGATCGCAAAGCATGGAAGTGCAGTCAAGTATCTGATAATGATGTTTTAGAAGCTAGGCGAAAATTCTTTCGTGTGCCGAACAAAATTGTTCAAGATCAAAAGTTATCGCAGTTAATATTAGTGACTAATCCGAAACATACTGTTCCAAAATATAAACCAACTGCCAGATCCCAGAAACACACAAAACAAATAAAGTATAGAATAAGAAAGACTGACAAATCATTAGTGTATGTGTGCCAGAATTTTTTTTTGCGTTGTTTCAAAATAAATGCCCGTAGAATAAACACTATTGCTGTTTTTGTTCACGAAGGGAATGAGATTAAAGAAAAAAGAGGAGGAGATCATAAATCAAAAATGTATGAAAGTCAAAATACGGCAGTAAAAAATTTTATTGGGAAATTGCAAGCCAGGGAAAGCCACTATAGCAGAGCAAAGTCTAAACGGCTTTATTTACCGTCCGAATTAAGTGTTTCGAAATTGTGGAAAATGTATAACGAAGAAAATTCTCAACTAACCGTTAATTATACAAAATTTTACAAAATATTTTGCAATAGTTTTAACATAGGTTTTGGAAATCCAGCCAGCGACACGTGTAGTCTATGTTCTCGATTGACTAACAAACTAAAACGCTATAAATTGGAAAATAAATCGACTGTAGGTGTGATAACTGATTTGCGGTGCACAAACTTAGAGCGAAACAGTTTCATATTTACATGAAACAAAATTTAGAGGATACCCTTTCGTTTTGTTTCGACATGCAACAAGTGCAGCCCTTACCTAAGCTGCCCATATCAGAGGCATATTATTTACGACAGTTGTCTTTTTATAACTTTTGCGTCACGGACTTAAATTGTAAACATCCAATTTTTTATACTTGGGCAGAAAATGAAGCCAGCAGGGGTGCGAATGAAGTATCTTCTGCAATTGGTAATTTTCTAAGTCAATTGGAAATACCAGACCACATCAAAAGCATACGATTCTTTGCCGATGGATGCGCCGGACAAAATAAGAACTGTTATCTTATACACACCATGTGCTTCTGGCTGTTTCATGATGCACCAAAAACTTTAAATAACATAACAGTTATATTCCCCGTTAAGGGACATTCATTTATGCCAGCAGATCGGGTGTTTGGACAGGTGGAAAAAAGTATCGGAAGATGACGCAAATACTTTTAAAAGAGGATTATGAACAAGTGCTAAGTGAGGTAGGGGAGGTACGAAGAATTGGAATTAATTGGAATCTCACTGACATGAAGAAAATGAGTGATAGTAACTGTAAAAAGCTATTAGGTATCAGTACAATGAAAAGAATTTTTATTAAAAAAGAAACTGCAAAAGATAAAACTGTAGTTGTTAAAGTTAAAATGGAGGAAAACTACAGATTCGAGGATGAATCAAAAATATTTGGAAGTATCATGAAGAAAGGCGTAAAAATGAATGCAGTAAATAGAGTTACACTACCACTCATAAGTTATGTCAAGAAAGAAAAGATAAATAATATAAAAACCCTACTAGCGAAATATGATGAAGATTGGGAAAACGATGATAAATTATTTTTTTACAAAAATCTACTGGCCACACCAGGTATTAACAGGTAAAAAGCAAAATATTATAATGATAAAATTGGTCATTTTTCTAGAAAACAAAAACCAAAGAAATACTGAGCTAGAAGTAGAGAAGAAGAAGATGACTGTTATTGTCAGGAAGACTGTGGTGTAAAAGTATAAGCCTTATAAAGTCGTTTTTTATTTTGTTTACTTCTAATGTTTTTATTTTATATTATTATAATATGTAGGGTCAACCGGGGTAAGTGTGGAAATGGGGTAGGTGTGGCCACGTCTTCCTATTCGGTACCAAATTCATAATTCTGTAAATTAGTACTATTTTTAATGAAATTTACGTGTTGTTTAGCTGTATCAAAATTTAGAACAGATTTATGTTATAACAGCAAATTTTATAATTAATCTAAAAAGTCACTTGGTCCAAATACAAATCAATTTCGAACATGTTACGTTTCATTTGATAATAAAAAAATTTAAACACGGGTTTTTTCAGAATGTAATATCAATTTAACACAATACAAACTTTAATAATGATGTTTGTGTATTGAAATATACAAATTTATTTATTTATAACATTTTAAACTTGGCGCCACATTTACCCCATAGTAAATTTTAGTTGGGTAAGTGTGGTATCACTGTTCGGTGTAAGTGTGGTTCGTTCGCAAAGTGACAGCTGCAACAATATTGTGTTTCAACAAGCCTGTTATATCAGATCTTAGGTAAGTGGAGCAATGTTTGGGTAATATGATATATTTTGTAACGTTCTTAAATTTAAATTATAGATCATGCCGAGGAAATATATAAGAAAAACTAAACGTGGCGTAGGTGGGCGGTGGACATTAGAAAATCTTGAAAAAGCCATACAAAATGTAACGGAAGGAAAAATGACATTACGTGTTGCTTCGGAAACGTTTGGGATACCCAAGTCTACACTAGGATTGAAAATAAAAGGATGGAAAGGAAGAAAAGTATCAACAACGAAGGGTGGTGGAGGGAGGAGCACAGACCTAGGTGAGGCAGTAGAACAGCGGTTAGTAAAATATTTAAAAGTCCTGCATAAAGCTGGTTTCGGTTTTTCGAAACGGGAAGTACAGGGAGTGGTTGAAAAGTTTGTTAAAGATTATGGTTTAGAAACTAGATTTAAGAATGGAATACCAGGACATGATTGGTTCAAATCTTTTTGTTTGCGCCATAGGCTCTCACTAAAAAAACCAGAAAAATTGGAAAGCTCTAGAGCAAGGCAGTCAAGTGATCCATATATAATTTATGATTTTTACACAAAAGTAGACAAAATAATTAAAACATATCACTTGGAGAATGCTCCCGAACGTATATTCAACTGTGATGAGACGGGATTTACATTAGATCCAAATAATACAAAAATTGTCTCACCAGTCGGGCAGTCAACTAAACGAATAACATTTGGAACTGGAAGAGATTCAACGACAGTATTATTTTGCGTGGCTGCAGATGGATCTAAATTAGCACCTCTTATCCTTCACAAAGGAAAACATAAATGGAACTCTATGATTGGTAAGAAGGCGTACCCAAATACGAGTTATCATGTATCGGACAATGGATGGATGACTGAGGAAGTTTTCAAATCATGGTTTAAAAACGTATTTGTACCGAATGTGCAATCTCCTGCATTATTGATTTACGATGGACACTTATCGCATATTAGTGTTGATCTGGTTGAAAGTGCCATTGAAAATAACATAATTATTCTTAAGTTACCGCCTCACACATCACACATATTACAACCGTTGGATGTTGCTGTATTTAAAGGCATAAAGAACAAGTGGGATGTTCTGCTTGCAGAATGGTGTAGACATAACTATGGCAAACGATTGAGTAAATCAGAATTTGCGGACTTAATTGGTCAGGTTTGGACTGATGTGAATTCTCAAACAATAAAGAACGGATTTCGGAAAACTGGTATTTACCCTCTAAATAAGGATGTTATACCAAGAACAAATTTTGACCAGGACAAACTAGATCGATATGATTCTATGAAAAAAGCACAAGATGATGAAAATGGATCTACCAATCAAAATGACATTATTTCGCAAGAACCCATAATTGCAACTCCCTCGACCAGCCAAAAAAACCTTTCATGCTCATCTGATTCACGTGTTTCTCTGTTTTCACAAAATATGGAAATTCCTCAAACTGTAATTTCACCAAGTAAAATTTTTGAAAATATTTTACTTTCTACTGTTAAACAGAGTCCAATTGCTGATAAAAAGGTGAGGAGAAGAATAGATATTGCCGAAGTCATAACAGAAAATAATTATTTTGAATACTTAAAGAACAAAAAGAAAATTAAAGAATCAGTCAAAACAAAAACCATGAGTAAGAATATGGAAAAAAACAAAAACGATAAAAGCAAAAAAATTAAAACTAATAAAAAAGAAATTAAAACGGATAGTACAGATAGTGAAGAAGAAGTGGAAGTTACATCTGGTGAAAGTTCTGCATATGAGATTGAAAGTGAAGACGGAGAACCTTCTTTAGTTTCACCTACTGTTGAAAATATAAAAAAGGGTTCTTTTATATTGGTGAAATTTAAAGGTGGTAAAAGAAATGCAAGTAATTACTTTTATGCGTGTATTGTTCAAAACATTGAAGAAGAATTCGACGATATTACAGTTATGGCGCTAAAATGTCTTGACGAAAGAAAAAAAAAATTTATTACTAACGAAAATGACATATCTTCAATTAATTTTGAACAAATTGTAAGTGTTCTGCCTACCCCAAACATTATTATGAGTGGCAATAGGCTAAAATATGTATTCAGTAAAGCCATTAATGAAATATTTGAAAAATAATGTTTAAATAACAAATTTAATAAACAATAAATATAATTTTTGTATCGAAAAATTGTGTTTTTTTTTCCTCTATTTCACCACACTTATCCCATAATCCTTACTGAATAAATAGATGAAGAAATTATAGCTAACCACACTTACCCAAACATGATCCACACTTACCCGTTTTGAGGGAAAGTGTGGCCACTTTTTCAGTACATAAGAAAGTGAAAAAAAATATGTATTTTTTTGTTTAAAAAGAGTTTCAAAAAACTGAGTGATAAAAAAATAATTAAGCTATATTTACACATTTTAATGATAAATTTATCTTCAAAATTAACTGTTTTATGTTTGTTTAAAGTTGAAACTATGAATTTTCCGGTCACACTTACCCCGGTTGACCCTAATAATAATAAATTTCATTTCAAAATGCAATATCTACAACTTATTTTTTTTCAAATCGATATTTTTTTAGTTTTTCCCTTCAAATCGCAATTTCTTTTTTTTGCAACGTAAATATCTGGTGAGCTAATAAATTTTGAACAGAGATATTTAGGTAACTGTCATTATACAGGGTGAGTCACCGAAATCGCCGTCTTCGATATCTCCCTTGTCGTTAGAAATACAGCATAAGTTTATTAACAGAATTTATTCGTCTACTCAAGGAGCATAACGTTAAATTATTTTCACATATACAGGGTGTTGCATTACAGCTCGGCGAGAATAGTTTCTCTTTTTTTAAATGGAACACCCTATATATTTTTATATATTTTGAATTTTATTTTATTCACCTATACGAACATATGAATTTTGTTTTAGTTTTCCACGGCGTTGCCAAGTTATTCCGTTTTTTCTCTAAAAAAGACCAAATACACGCATTGCTTCATAAAGGCTTACTGAAGTTATTTTAATAGTAAGAATTAAGAATTTTCTTTTCAGTATAACTGTAATTATACTCTATGTTCTGACATATTTTTTTTTAAATGTAATTATACAGGCTGTTCAATAAAGCGAATCAAAAGTGCTCAATTTCAAATGACTATAACTCGTCATTTTCAAATGGAACACCCTATATTTTATTATTCAGTTGTGTGTATTTTTATATTATCTTCAAATGTTATTAAGGGTATTCTATGCCTAAAACCAATAATTTCGGAGATTTTCACCATTTTTCTCTAAATTTATATATTTAACTAAAAATTAAATCTAGTATACCATGGATATTGTTTTTTGAATAAGAAGCAATTGCAGTAATGATAGTATTTTCATTAGCCAGGTTATTATTAATAACAGAGGGATTAAGTAAATTACTTTATTAATATGAGTCTCTCGCAAGAAGAACTTACGAATATGGTGTATGCTGGTCAGGCCAGGCGTCACCTCACGGACACTCAATGCTGGCGTGGAGAGTGCGCAAAAAGAACTTACGAATATGGTATACGCACTTGAAGCAGCGGAAACAAACCCTCTTTTGGCATCAAGAATGTATGCACAACGGTTTCCGGGAAGACGACATCCAAATCCGTGTTCTTTTGAAAAACTAAGGGAAAGGTTTGAAAGAACTGGTCATGTTCAGTACGACAAAAGAGGGTTTCTTTCCGCTTCTCCAAGTGCGTACACCATATTCGTATGTTCTTCTTGTGAGAGACTCATATTAATAAATTAATTTACTTAATCCCTCTGTTATTAATAATAACCTGGCTAATGAAAATACTATCATTACTGCAATTGTTCCTTATTCAAAAAACAATGTCCATGGTATACTAAATTTAATTTTTAGTTAAATATATAAATTTAGAGAAAAATGGTGAAAATCTCCGAAATTATTGGTTTTAGGCATGGGATATCCTTAATAACATATGAAGATAATACAAAAATACACACAACTGAATAATAAAATATAGGGTGTTCCATTTGAAAATGACGAGTTATAGTCATTTGAAATTGAGCACTTTTGATTCGCTTTATTGAACAGCCTGTATAATTACATTTAAAAAAAAATATGTCAGAACATAGAGTATAATTACAGTTATACTGAAAAGAAAATTCTTAATTCTTACTATTAAAATAACTTCAGTAAGCCTTTATGAAGCAATGCGTGTATTTGGTCTTTTTTAGAGAAAAAACGGAATAACTTGGCAACGCCGTGGAAAACTAAAACAAAATTCATATGTTCGTATAGGTGAATAAAATACAATTCAAAATATATAAAAATATATAGGGTGTTCTATTTAAAAAAAGAGAAACTATTCTCGCCGAGCCGTAATGCAACATCCTGTATATGTGAAAATAATTTTACGTTATGCTCCTTGAGTAGACGAATAAATTCTGTTAATAAACTTATGCTGTATTTCAAACGACAAGGGATATATCGAAGACGGCGATTTCGGTGACTCACCCTGTATATTACCAATACTTTAATTTCGTAGCATCACTTTTTATCTTAATTAATTAGTTTGGTCTGTGCAGAAAATGTCAATTATCTCAAAACTATCAATTTCCGAGAAATTTCGTTTTGAAAAAAAGCTCCTCAAATAATATCACAGTGTTGCGCTGGGCGGATAACAACCTTGTCCATATGAGACAAAAATGCCATTATTAGAATTCAAATCGTCAATCGCATCAACGCTTATTCAACTCAATGACAGCACACGACCATCATCTGAGCCTACACTGAGGTATTTCCTGAAGTTCGAACTGATGGGCAGGGTAACTATCCATCCGGTTAAAATGGATTATAAAAACCCACCCCGATGCCATGAGAAAAACTGTACACGCAGAACAAGATACGCATGCAGAAAATGCAATGAAAGTATGTGCCCAGAATGTATGGAGGCTTTTCATCAGTGACTCTTATGTTTGTAGGCAACATATGTGTACGGAAGTTTTTTTGAGTTTTTTTTTTTTTGTAGAAAACATATTTTTGAAATGTTTTTATGTTATGTATGTTAATGAAATTTGTCAATAAACCATATATCTTTTTTTCATTTATATTAAATTTTGAAAAATTATTTGTCCTTGAAGAGGTTAACGACAATAATTCGTTATATAAACCATCCTCGTACACGTTAGCAACTGATGCTTCAAATAAAGGAAATAAAAAAATGTTTCCAGTGGTTCTACGATATTTTCATTATAAAAACGGTTTGCAAGAAAAACTTATTGATTTTTTTGAACAATCTGATGAATCTGCTCAATCAGTATCTAAATTTCTATTAAATAGCCTGGAAAAATTAAATATTAATTTACAAAATTGCGTAACATACACAGCAGACAATGTCAATGACAATTACGGAAAATACAATTCCGTTTACACAATTTTAAAAGAAAATAAAAATTTACTAAAAGGAAAATGCCATTGCCATATAGTGCACAATGCTGCAAAATACGCTTGCAAACAACTCAAATTTGATATTGAAAATCTAATTTTGAAAATGTATAGTGAATTTTCTATTAGTGCCAAAAAAAAAACTGCAAAATTAAAAGAATGCTTTGAATTTGCTGAATTGGTGTACGCAAAAATTTTAAGGCACGTTCCTACTTGTTGGTTATCGCTCACCATCTGCTTGGAAAGAATAATTAATGTATGGCCGGCAGTAAAACAGTACTTTATTGATGGCGGAGAAAACAGCACCCACAAAGTTATATGGGACTTCATAAAATCGCAAGAACATGAAATTCTGATCGATATGAAACCTGAAATAACTTATCAAGAATGCTATTTATATTTCACTCATCATTTTATGTCCATCTTTCAGAAGGTTATACTTAAACTTGAAAATAAAAACATTTTGTGTACTGAATTGCACCCAATTATGATTAACATGAGAGACGAAATTTTACGTCGTAAAGACGACAAATTTTTCGGATACAAAGTAAATATGGCTTTAAAATATTTCTCTTTATCGAATCAAACTGCATTAAAAAAGGAATTTATTAATGTATATGAAAGGGCATTATAGTATATTAAAGAACGAATGTCATAATTGTCATTTTATTTTGTGAGAAGGAAGTTTGGGTGACGACGCGTAGCGGAGTTGCCCAAACCTTCGAACAAAATAATCGACAATTATGACATGAGTTCTTTATACTATTTTTTCTATTTTGCGCTTTTTATGATATTTTTAAATAAAAAATCGTAAATTCAAAATTTAGGGAATTTTGTGTTAGTTGGTAATAATGTGACATTTGAAAATTCAATTGTTTGAATTTAAAATTGTCTCGTGTTGTGTACAATTAAATTCATATGAAATTAAAAATGAATACAGACGATTTTTTGTGTACTCCACCTGAAATACGTGAAATTACGGAAAATACATTTTATAATTTAAAAACAAACAATGAAGTTACTTACATTTTATTGTATAAAATTAACTGAAAAGGATGTGGAAAGTGTAAAACTATATAATTATACACATCTTATATTTAAAACACTATTTTCTTATAAATAAACACTTAATTCTTGTTGACATTTCTCCTCCGCCGCCATTTTGCTTTTGCTTACACAACCTGCGTAATTTTGGCACCAAAAAGCTCGAACTAATTTATCGACAGAGTTCATAAATAAATAAAAATAAATTACATATTTTAAATATCAACAATTAATAGTGTTTTGAACTATTTATGCCCTAAATATATATAAATAAAAATAAAAACCTTAATTAGTATCGTTTATTCAGTAAGGTTTGACATTTGATATTTTTTGACATAACATTTCAGCTATGCTACCAACTTTATAAAAATAAATTGCACTAGGCTGTTACAACACTCAAACGAGCTATTAACGAACTCCTTTGGGTGCTGTTATAGCTTTGTTACAGATGCAAAATAGAAAAAAATATTTATATGATTGGTACGATTACGAAACTCCAATATTTGATGTTTTAAACCTAAATAACAAACTAGATTTTGTAATACTTAACAATGTTGCAGCGACCATGAATTTAATAGAAAAAATTAACATGGACGAATTATATAACGAAGTAGGATTAGTTAACTCCATTCTTGAAGATATGCCCTTATAAATTACCGCAATTCATGAAAAGTGGATTTATATTTTTAATAAGATAGAAATAGTAAATCTTTACAAGATTGTTCAACCAGTTTTTTCCATATGCATTAGTAATGCGGGTGTAGAAAGAACTTTCTCCTTAATGAAGGGCCTTTGGACTGACGACTGAAATAGAATGAACGAAAAACTAATCAAAGCTGAATTGTGTACCAGGATTAATTTTGGCATGAATTGCCAACAGTTTTATAAATACATTCAATCCAACAGTAGTATTTTAAGGCTGTACTGCATCAATCCCTAACCATCTACGGTTTTGCAAGTGTAAAGGGGGAGGTAAGAAGTAGGCTGGACCGTACCGTTCCCCCACTCTAGATGTTCAACAAAACTGAACATATTTTGTGCATCGTTGCAGATGAAATCCAGTGTGATAGTATTGTTAATGCAGTTGAAGTACAATGTGAAAATATTGTTAATGCAGATGAAGTCCAGTGTGAACGTATTGTTAATGCAGTTGAAGTACAATGTGAAAATATTGTTAATGCAGATGAAGTCCAGTGTGAACGTATTGTTAATGCAGATGAAGACCAGTGTGAACGTATTGTCAATACACATGAAATCCAGTGTGATCGTATTACTACAGGTGAATATTGTATGACTACTGTAGTCGATGCTGTGGAAAATGTTGCGATCCTTGATAAATTTTCATTCGAGGAGGAAAACATTAAGAATAATAGTGTAGCTAATGACATTGATCAAGAATCCATCTATGCTCCTGATTCCGACTAAAATAGCACCAAATCAAAGGAAAATAATATTAATTTAGACGTACCTATATCTCCTGCGATTCCACAAAAAAAAAGGAGCAAAATAGGTGATGTTGCGCAGTGGGTGCAAGCTAAAAACAAACGAAAAAGAGAACATGGTGAAAAATATTACGGAAGAAGAAAGCTGGACAACAAAAAATGGGTTTTTGATGTTGAGAAAAGTGAGAAACGCATAAAACCGTCATGTAATTGCAAATTTAGCGCAAGGAAAACTGCAACGTTATAATGTCGATCCTTCAATGAACAGCAAAGAGAACAACTATTTTCCGAATTTTGGAAAAAGACATGGGGCGAAAAAAGAACCATGGTGAAACTTTTAGTCCGAGTTGGAAAAACTCTAGATAAAAAAACATCAAATTAACGAAGTCTCGAGGAGAAACAGATCATTATATTTCTATCTAAGAAGTCCAGGAGATGAACTGAATAGGGTATGCAAAACCGTTTTTATACACATTATGCAGTGGCGGCTGGTGGCTAGGGGCTGCGGGACTGCAGCCCATAGTAAAAAAATGGAAATGTTCTGTTAAATGATTTATATAAATTAAATATTCAAATGAAACAAATTTAGGTAAAAATATTTAAATTATTTTAAAAATTTGCGCCTGATACTTATACTATGTGTAATACTCAGACGCATCGCTTTGTGCTGTACAACTACTGTACCCGGACCACAGTAGGAGCGGATTCCTAATCAGCGACACTGAACTTCATAGTATAGGCACAGAATACAGAACTCTAGAGTTCTGTATTCTGTGGTATAGGCGCAGAATAGAGACTTTATACAGCGACTGTCAGAGAGAAACGAAAATTAGAGAGAGATAAAGTATGCCAACAGATTTAAAAGGCTCATCGGTTAAAATCGGAATGTTTCGTCATTTCTTCGTGTCTCGAAATTCTCTGTTCTTATCATTAACGTGCCTAAAAAATTTTCAGTAAGGGGACAAAATAAAAGTACTGAAATACAGAAATCGATTTCTAACAAGCAACAAATATGTTATCTCTATAACAAAAGATAGGAAAAATACTTGTCAAATAGAAAATTATTATATTTCGCATATTCGAAGGAGAAGCAGATGTCCCAGCTTGCCACTGCTGCCGACGCCCATGTTGGCCCATGCGTTGTTCTAGCAGCAGACACGTGTTAAGGCTTCTCTTTGTCGTTTTGATATTTGACATTTGAGAGCTGTGTTTGCGATTTTTAGTTTGTTATTAATTTCATTTTTAATAAAATGACTGAAGTAAGGAAGAAGATAGTCAGGTGGTTGTGTGTGTTCCTATAAAGACTGCGGAAGTAGATTTAACAAAATGGAGAAAGGAAAGCGTACGTTTTTTTCGTTTCCGAAAGATCCTGAAATGTAAGTTATGCTAGCTAAACGGTCATTTGATCTTGTAAAATATATACTCAATTATTAAAAACAGGTGTAAAATGTGGCTGAAGGCTTCTGGCAGGCATGATTTGTGGGAGAAGGATATGGGACAAATTCACAGAGTACGACGTTTGTGTTTTAAACATTTTAATGACACCATGTATGTGGGTCCAGACAGAAAAAGACTATTGTCGTCGGCTGTTCCCAAACAGTATTTAGCTATATCAGCATCAGCAGGTATATATAAATGTTATTTATGATATTCGTACATTAAATTGGAAACAATGATGTGGCGAAAATATTAAATGTCGAAATTTATTTTCAGTTCCTTCGCAATCATTTACTTCCGAATCGCTTGTGATGTCAGAAACACAACCACCTCCAAGCAAAAAGATTTGCATATCTGAAAATTTATTGATAGGTATAACCAATATACTTTTGAAGTATACGCAATAATAATTATTATATATTATACTTTTTAGCATCTTCTCAATCACAAAGTGTTAGTCCGGTTACATCTGGTCCTCTTATGTCTTCTGTCGTAACACAAACATCATTAATTTTATCGAGTAGAAGTCCAAGAAAAAGAAAAATGCAACTTGATATTGCAGAATTACGTAAGGAAAATAAAGTGCTTCAGGAAGAAATAGAAACATTTGAAAATAAGGATGAAAATAAATCGTTTGAAGAAATTTAAAAATTTATGCGACAACTTTTTGTCTCCTCAGTTTTCAAATTTTGTAAAAATGCGAGCAGAACTGCGAAACAAACATAGTAAAGGAAGGCGATATATTGAAGAATTTAAAAAAATAGCTTTGAGTCTGCATTTTCAAAGTCCAAAGTGTTATAAAAAAATGTTATTTTATTATTTTGATCCTCCTCATTTGTTAAAAGCTGTAAGAAATATGCTTTTAATAAATCAGTTGTATTGGGGTGATAAAAAAACATCTTGGGTCTATATTGAACATTTTTACAATAGTGATAAAAAATTAGTGAATCGATTAGCACCAAAGCTGACAAATTCTCATATTTATCCCACATACTTTGAAAAAATGAGGGTCAAATATGCAAAGCAGGTGCTTAGTGCTACAGTAGCAGTAGGATTGAACACTTATTTACATTTAGGTTGCTTGCCTAAAGATGCAGAGGGAATTATAGATATAGTATCAAAATTTGATAAACTTTTTGATATATTTAATTCATCAAGTTATAATTCAAACAAGGAATTTAACAAACCTTTCGCAGGTCAGCCTGAATATATAATTTTTTTAAAAGAAATGTTAGAATTTTTAAATAAAGTAAAAATTATTAATAAAAATGATGTAGATAGAACTAAATATGTCAAATGGATAAATTGCTGGAAAATAACAATTAATTCTTTAATACAATTATACGATCACCTTAAACATGAATACAATTTTTCTTACATATTCACAAGAAGAATTAATCAGGACTGTCTGGAAAATTTTTTCGGCAGTGTAAGGCAACAAAGTGGTAGTAACGTTGTGAACCCTACACCTGTTTAGTTTTCAAGAGCATTTAAAAAAATATTTTTAATTGATTTCATGCATTCTAATACAATGAATTGTGAAGATTTTGACAAAATTTTAATAAATTTAAATAATTACACGGAAGCGGAAAGTGCGGATTTAATAAATATTAATTAAATTAAATTAATTAAAAATTAGAACTTCAAACATCCTTCTCAGTTGCTAATTGCGATTATCACAGAAAAACTTTGCCCGAACAAAATGCTTTTAAATAGATTGTGGGGTATTTGTTAAACAACTGTTTCAAAATACACAGATGTGATGTTTGTGAGAAGTTTTCTCAACAAAATTCTGAGTTAGATGACTCAAATATATTTATACATTATAAGGCTTATAATTTGGAAAATTCTAAGTTTGGTAACTTAAAAACAACTCACGAATATTTTTATAATTACATATTTTGTTTAGAAAATGTTTTTTATGAAATATTGAAAAATTTATTTCTTCCAAAGGTGTAGGAAATTGCTTATATGAGTTAAGTAAAAAAATAAGTTTTCAACATCCTTGTAAAAAATTTCCCGTGGACTATTTAATAAAATTATATGTAAGACTTAGAATATTTTATGTTATGAAATATAGTAATAAAAAATTTAAAACCAATCCAAAAGAAAGAAATAGAAAATTATGCATTTTAATGAACTTGTAAAATATATGCTTTTTGTTTAATAAAAATGTTTACAAAATATATGTATTTCTTTAACCAAATTTCCTTTTATTCCATTAATAAAATTATAATTTTAGTACTTTTACGTTCAAAAAATTATTTTACCATTTAAAGAAAATTTTAAATTTCGCGCGTAAATTTGCTGATGTTAAAATTAATTGCTAATATAACGGGTTGCACTACGTGTTATACCCTTTGCCCTTATTGACAGGAGGTATTTTTAAATAATTGCTGCAAATAAACTGTATTAAAGCATAAAGACAACAGCTGAATGCGCTGAGAGTTTAAAAAGGGATGTTATAATTAATTGCTCTAGCTCAACCTAATAAAAAGAGTTGTACTACGTGTTATACCCTTTGCCCTTATTGATAGGAGGTATTTTTAAATAATTGCTGCAAATAAACTGTATTAAAGCATAAAGACAACAGCTGAATGCGCTGAGAGTTTAAAAAGGGGTTATAATTAATTGCTCTAGCTCAACCTAATAAAAAGGGTTGCACTACATGTTATACCCTTTGCCCTAAGTGATAGGACGTATTTTTAATTAATTGCTGCATAAACTGAACTAAAAGCATTAAAACAACAGCTGAATGCGCTGAGACTATAAAAAGGGATGTTACAATAAATTTCTCTAGCTCAACCTAATAAAAAGGGTTGCACTACGTGTTATACGCTTTACCCTAAGTGAAAGGAGGTATTTTTAATTAATTGCTGCATAAACTGAACTAAAAGAATTAAAACAACAGCTGAATGCGCCGAGATTATAAAAAGGGATGTTACAATTAATTGCTCTAGCTCAATCTAATAAAAAGGGTTGCACTACGTGTTATACCCTTTGCCCTAAGTAATAGGAGGTATTTGAATTAATTGCTGCAATTAAACTGAAATAAAAGCATTAAGACAATAGCTGAATGTGCTGGGAGTATGAAAAGGGATGTTACAATTAATTGCTTTAGCTCTATCTAAAAAAAAACGGGTGCACTACGTGTTATACCCTTTGCCCTTATTGATAGGATATACTTTTAATTAATTGCAGCAATTAAACTGAACTAAAATCATTAAGACAATAGCTGAATGCGCTGGGAGTATAAAAAGGGATGTTATAATTAATTGCTCTAACTCAACCTAATAAAAAAGGGTAGAACTTGTGTTATACCCTTTGCCCTAATTTATTGATAGGATATATTTTTAATTAATTGCTGCAATTAAACTGAACTAAAAGCATCAAGACAATAGTTGAATGCGCTGGGGGTATAAAAAGGGATGTTACAATTAATTGCTCTAGCTCAACCTAATAAAAAGGGTTGCACTACGTGTTATATTTTTAATTAATTGTGCACGACTTATTGTAACGGTATACTTATGCTACTTCTTTTGACCGTTGCCGTTACTATTTTCACACAAGTAGTTTCATTTTTATTTTTTTGTTTAGACTGTGCCACTAACATAAATATTGTAAACTATTTTAAATAAAATATAAGTTGAAAGATATATTTACCGTAATGACATCCATTTCCTTCTTGTTCCTTGAACATTCACTTGCGTTTCACATTTAACATTTGCTGAGAAAGTAAAAACTTGCACTGATTGAGTTATTTATATTTTTCTGTACACCACATTATATTATTAAATTTAAGAAATAAATGATTTCTTTTTAAATGGTTTTATACACACAGAATCACAATCACATCATGTTTGTAATTTGTTGCTGGCATAAACTTGCCAGTCACCTGTGACACCTGTCATAATTTAAAGACGAAACATCACATAAACAAACTACATACACACTCATACTCAACTCATGTAGGAAAATCACCCACCAGAGACAGACCCATAGAAAATAGAGATACTGACCTATAGAAGGCGCACTCTATGAAGAAACGCAAGCAGATTAGATGTACAACTACCGCGCTTGGCGAACGCGCCGAGAACTAAAGTTTTGTGAATGAATCATGGACTTAGTATTATTATTTGATTTAAATTGAATATCAATAAGGAAAAAAAGACACAAATTGAAAACTGTTCATTTGATTTATTTATTAAACATTTTTTTCTACAATAATTGATTGCATTTTGTATAACAATATCGTTAGATGTTTCCTGACATATTTTTCCTACTAAAACACGATTAATTTGTTTAGTATAATTAAAAAATAAAAATCTTACAAAAAATTCGAGGCATTCCTCGTACAAATTATGTTCAATACATGTAAATACATTGTTTGCTATATATTTTGTTATTATTCTAATAATAATTTTGCTTAAATCTGCTTTGTGGCAAATTTTTTAATATTTTCATTAACTATTTTTTTTACATTATTAATAAAAATAGAAAATACTTTATTTGGGTGAAATAATGCATTTATATGATATGCCCTAGCTGAAATGACAGATGCATCATTTCTTTCACCACAGATATCATTCCTGTAAGTTTTACAATTTTTATTTTTTAATATTTTTTAACAAACAACAAAAAGAACTTAACAAACAACAAAAAGCACTAAACAAACAACAAAAAGCACTAAACAACAAAACTGAATCGCAAACAGGAATACACACAAAAGAATTAGAGAAACCAATGCTGACACTTCAAGAGCGAAAACATGAGTGATTTCAACTGACATTTACCACCATTTTGAAAACTTTGTTGTGCTTATCAGCGCCATTAGCGGTACGGCGCAAAACTATTCAAAGCGACAGTGGCGAAATTGCGGTCGCGCCAACAACTATTTGAAAAGTCCCGGTCGCCGTATGGAGTGCGCATAGCATGGACAGACCTCGAGTGAATAAACATGGAAGGGGAATCATTGTTACCAACTGTCGCATAGTTAATTATTGTTTCACTCATTCATCTTTCACCATCGTACTTCGCATACATTTTCTTCGTATTATTAAAATATTTAAATATAAATATTTTATAAATTTTCAATTTATTTTTCCTTTGTACCTAGGTACCAGTATATGTTATTTTTATAAAATCTTTTATGAATATTTTTTCCAGATTTCTGATAAAGAAGACCGATTTGCACTGAAGACAACGTAAATTTTAGTTCCATAATGATGCTAAATTTGAATCATACTGATATTTTGTTGTTAAGGTGGTTATTCAAGTTAGGGGGTAATTAAAAAAAATGTCATTATTTTTTTCCATCTTTCACACACACGTTAAGTTTAAATTCAGAATAGATAGCCGTGTCAAATTTTAAGACAAAATAGTTTAAAAACGTGAATTTTAACATTACTCTTACGAGAGCAACAGCTTTTTTACAGGAAGTATGCACTTATTTGCGTGAAAAGAACTTTTCCATGTATAAAAAATCTGATGTGACCAGCACTTTACCTTCCGTCAGTTCTATGTATTATACAAATTCCATACAGAAAGTTTTTTTTCAAAAGATTCTATATTTCCAATAAAATTATAACACAAACATACTATGAGCCAAAACTCATAATAGATCGGCCGGTTAACATTTTTTTCGTAATACCATACTGTTACTATGATTTAACAGAACTAAACAGTAAGTGAAAAGGTATCTATAACGAACGCCGGCCGTTAAAGGTTATAACGGCCGCAAGAACGAAAAACAAAAGAGATAAGGTGTCTATAACGGCCGCTGGCCGTTAAGGTATGTAACAAACACCTGCAATTAAGAATAAAGTATTTCCAAAAAAATCACAGTATCGTGAACAACTTTATGGTATTACGAAAAAAATTGAGCGCCACACGGCCGATATGCAAATAACGGACTCGGCTGATTATATACCTCAACTATCGCCTTGGTTTACAAACTTCAGCCGCGACCGTTATTTGCTTCATATCGGCCTAATGACGTTAATAAATATAACAAACAAATTATAAAACCTACGTAAATGATGTGAAATTTCTAAATATTTCTTTGGACTAGTTGATTAGTAATACCAGCTTTAATTATATTAGGCATTGTCCTATACAGGGTGTTTGGCGTAAGTCCGGCACCACGAATATTTCGTTTATTTTGAGAGATACAAAAAAATGTTAATAAGCAAAGTTAAACTAGACAAAGGGGCTCATAATATGATCATAGCAGAAATTTTGTATCACTTCCGGTTTTAGCGGAAATTTGTACAACTTTAAAAGTAGCATAGGGAATCGGTATTTTTATATATTTTTTCAGAATATACGTGAAATTAGCTTCACAATGATACCAAAGTTTTACTTTAACCATTTCAAAATGGCGACCATTTATTCTTAAAATATGTATTAATAAAATTCCATACAAAATAAAACATAGCAAGCTATGAAAACAATTTTATTATCTTATAACAAAAGAAAAGAATTTACCTACATTTTTATTATGTACGAGTATAAGAAAATGTATAGAAAATAACGGCGGCCATATTGAGCATTTGTAGTTTTTCACATTTACAGTTTCTGTTTTGGTACCGTTGTGAACATGCTAAAAAATAAAAAAATAATACCTCACGCCTATTTTTTTTTTAATTTCTTCTTTTCTTTTGTTATAAGATAATAAAATTGTTTTCATAGCTTGCTATGTTTTATTTTGTATGGAATTTTATTAATACATATTTTGAGAATAGATGGTTGCCATTTTGAAATGGTGAAAGTAAAACTATTATAATTTGGTATCATCGTGAAGCAAACTTTATGTACATTCTGAAAAAAAATATAAAAATACCGATTCCCTATGCTAGTTGTACCCATTTCCGCTAAAACCGGAAGTGATACAAAATTTCTGCTATGATCATCTTATGAGCCCCTTTGTCTAGTTTAACTTTGCTTATTTTGTATCTCTCAAAATAAACGAAATATTCGTGGTGCCGGACTTACGCCAAACATCCTGTATATCTTGCAAGGTAGGTTGGCCATACCCTGAGTATATACATAGGTACCCTAGGTAACGCGATATTACTCGTATATGCCACTTTCACATTTTCACATCTTTTCGTGTTGGTGATGTGTGGTGTTAGTGCGGAGTTCGGCGCGAAAATAAAAGTAGACAGTTAAATCATAGTATTATTAGTAATTTTACTCGAAGTAAATATAATGCCGAATAACAGATGTGCTCCATAATGTTCATCCACAACAAAAAATAAGAGTTTAACGTTTTGCATAATTCCAACAAATAAAAACATAAAGAAAATCTGGTTACATTATTTTCTTCAGTCACAGCTTGTCTATTTCATTTCTAAATGATAATCAGCTGAAATATTTTTTAGCGTGGTCTGGAATTTTTTAAAACTGCTAAACTAAATATTCTGTTTGTGCGTTGAAGATGAACTGGTAAACTGCTGTTATTTTATTTTAATTAAACTTCGGCACAATTTTTATTACAAAACTTTAGGTTTAATATCAGTGGCGGAATTTTATTAGGCAAAGTAGGTTGAAGCCTACGGCGGCAATTTTCCGGAGAATAATTTTCAACAAATAAAAATAATTTTCAATGAATCAAAATTGCCACGTCGACAAGGGGTTTGATATTTAAAATTTATTGGTGACAAAAAGTTTATTTAAACGTACCGACTGGTAAATAATATTTACTCAAAATTTTAGTCCCCCTAACTTACTAGTTATTATGGCTACCATTTAAAAATACGTTGGAATGATTAAAAAATAACTGAATATGATATTTTAGTCATAGCTTGTGCTTAAGAGTAAATACTACCAGTCACCTTCTTTTAAACGCAAAAAATAAGTTACGGAAAAAGAACAATAGTCGTAGCTAATAGAAGAGTAATTATGAAACAAATAAATGGGTTATGAAAAAAATATTGTTAATCAAATGCTTGTTCGTGTTCATATATGGACACTTGCAAATCAGATTGCATATTCGTCGGCTAAGAGCAGTGTAAATCTGCTAAGTCCACTTTTAAACGAAAATGACTTTTGGTACCATTTTCTTACTTGAATATGTCGTCCTAATTCGCTGTAATCATCTAATTCCTACGTAATGTGTCACGAAAACTACAGTAATTCAATGGCTGGATATGTTGCGAACACTTTCCACTTATACGAGAGATAGGGGTTCAGCGGTATATAGTTCGTAGGTATGTTACAAAAACACGCGAGCATTTATGAATAATTGCGTTTCATCTTTTAAAATAAAATATATCAAAATGAGTGAGGGTTCAAAATCGTATGATAATAATTGGAGAAATAGTATTAAAAGATAATTTAATTATAATAATCAAAATTATTACAAAATGAATACCCTACAAATCGACTTCGATAATTTGAATCGCGCGGCAATATTGTCTACTTTCTTCCAAAACGTTGCAACGTTGCCGGCTTAAAAATATCACTTTTGACGTTAAATGTCTAATATTTACACGGTTACCCATATAATTGTATGGAATCATTAAAATCTAGACACTCCAAGCTTTTTACTTTCCGTCACCTCTAGGTAAGGGAGGTACATATTGTCTTTGGTAAAAAAAAATTGAGGTGAATTTTCAATGAATAAGCACGTTTTTGCGTCCCTAGAATACATTAGTCCTGAATCAGCCTGTATATCATTTTTCACGTTTAATATTATTAATATTAAAGAATATTTTATTCTCTAGACGATTTGATTGCACTTTATGCATCATATTCAAATTTAGAGAACTAATTATAAAGAAATTAAATTTCATAAAGCAGCCAGCTATGTTATAACCATGGAAACAAGTAGATACTATACTAAGAAAATTCTGATTGACATATGTCATTGTTAAGTGCAATAGATATACGAACCCAAACCCATAATAATTCGGCTAATTTACATTTTCAACAAATTATAAAATCTACACAAATGGTTAGAAATTTATACAAAATTCTTTCGGCTTCTTTAAATATATAGACTTAAAATTTTAAAAAACTGTGGGTCAAATGACTTGTGATAATAGTTCGACCGGCATTTTAAGGGTTATATTCCAGGCCAGATTTAGCTTGTGCCGCGACCCTTTACTTTTGGCATAATGAAAAACAACTTCGTAAAAATCAAGTGCGTACAGTAAAACCAGCGTACATACATCATAAAGTAGGGACAAGCAATTAAATTTTACAATTCAAATCTGTATGCACATGCGCGATATTGGCTGTAGCTTCTGCATATATCCGTTCGGAAAGCAGCACTGTTTGTTTACAAAATAACAATTTTCTAACCACAAATTCTTTGGGATTCCACCTTCCCGCGATTTATTTGTTTTGTTTTCTAGTAAAATTGTGTGAGAAAGTTGTTAAAAAAAATCAAAAAAATTAACATCGCCTTATTCAAATAACGACTTATGCGTTTTTCGAATATTCAAATCTCGGAAAAAATTATACTGTCTTATACAATTCTCGACTTGTGCAAATCTTTACCACTATGAAGTCGGTTGCGCATTGATTTATTCATTTCTGGTTTGTTCACTACCGCTTCATTCCGGTACTGTTTAGTAATATTTGATTTTATAATTATATTTGAATTACAAACAAATGAAAATGTTAATATATTTGGGGTTACAATATTTAAAAATGATCAAATACATATTATATATATGCCAAATAAATTTATCTATTCACAAATTATGTGTGCATATTTTTGATATAAATTTAGCACATTTATTTGTTTTGTTTTCTAGTAAAATTGTGTGAGAAAGTTGTTAAAAACATGTATTCTGTGAGAACTTGTCTGCGGATATATGCTCATAAAAATACATCTTTATTTAGTTTTTCGAAGGATTTTGAACACTATGATATATTGTATGTAAGGTTGTCAACATTGTCATAAAAGTAGGTTGGCAACTATGGGAAATAAAAAGAAGAATATTATTGTTTTGATCACATGATAGTTGACATGTTGTATGGCATTGTTTTGTACGTTTTGTAATCGTAAACAGTTATTTGAAATATAAGTATAAAAATACACTAGTAGTGTTATTATTTATTAACGTAGTACGTTACATGGTGCCGAAACCGGCTGTACAAAATGCCAGAAGACAGTGTAGTTGGGTTAAAACCGCCCAAAGCGCTAGAAATTAGCAATGACAAAAACATGGCCGAAGAATGGAAAAAATGGAGCCAACAGTACCAGTGGTACGAAATTGCCGCTAATATTAAAAAGAAAGACCCACAAGTGCAGGTCGCGACATTTATGACAGTTATAGGCCAAGACGCAGCTACAGTATTTAATACCTTTAACCTAAAAGCGGCTGAGCTAGACCAAGTTGAAATAATAAAGAAGAAATTCGAAGAATATTTCGTACCAAAAATCAATGTAACATACGAGAGATATATTTTCAATAAAGTAGAACAGAAAGAATCGGAAACGTTCGATGACTTCATTACCAGACTTAAAAACAAAAGCAAAAATTGCGCGTTTGGTAGTTTAGCAGATAGTTTAATATGCGACCGCATAGTCGTAGGAATTAAAAACGATACAGTAAGAGAGCGGTTACTAGCAGAAGATAAATTAACGCTAGTCACGGCTATAAATATTTGCAAAGCCAGCGAGCTAGCAAGGAAGCAGATACAAGAAATGAGAGCTAAAGTCGAACCACAAGTTGATGTAATTAATAAATATCCAAAGAAAAGTCAAAACAAGAACGATCAAGGAAAAAAGGAAGACACCTTTAAGTGTAACAGGTGCAATACTGTGCACGCAAAGAGAAACTGTCCAGCGTATAACAAAAAATGTAACAAGTGTAAAAAATTAGGGCATTTCGCAAAATGTTGCAAACTAAAGTTAATAAACGCATGTGGAAGACACGATGAAGTAAATAGCGAATCGTTCATCAACACCTTGTACGTTTCATCAGTTGAAAGGGAAGATTCAAGCAATCCGGACTGGCAAGAAACATTGAGCTTGTCTCAAGATGTCAAAGTTAAGTTCAAGCTCGATTCCGGTGCGCAGTGCAATGTAATTTCGGAAAAAACAGCCAGAGATGCAAAGCTAACTATAAATAGGTCCAAAACAAAGAAACTGATTTCATTTTCCAATCATGAGCTGGAAGTTAAGGGTGAAAGTACGGTGCAATTAAAAATTAGAGATAAAATTGAGAAAATCACGTTCCTAGTCGTAAACAAGGACGTGCAACCTATTTTGGGGAAAGATACCTGTGTTAGGTTAGGTTTAATACAAAGAGTACAAACGATAAATAGAGAAATATTTGAAGGTATGGGTTGCTTAAAAGGTTTTGTGTATGAAATAGACTTGATAGACAATCCGAAGTTAGTAATACACCCTCCGAGAAGAATTCCGTACGCAATAAGAGATCAAGTGAAGGAAGAACTTGATAGGATGGCTAAATTAGATGTAATCGAGCCAGTGTTGGAACCGACGCCAGTTGTATCTCCGATGGTAATAGTAAGGCAGAACGGGAAAATACGTATCTGTATTGATCCATCAAGCATAAATGCAATATTAAAGAGAAGACATTACCCACTAAAAACGATAGATGAGATTGCAGCGAACATCAACGAATCAAAATGGTTCACGATACTTGATTGCAAGAAAGGGTTTTGGCAAATACAAGTGACTCAACGAACTTCCAAGTATCTAACATTTGCAACTCCCTGGGGAAGATATAAATTTAAACGCCTACCATTTGGGTTAGCATCGGCCCCAGAAATTTTTCAACAAATTATGAGTAAAATAATAGAAAACATGCCGGGAGTAGAGTGCTCTATGGATGATATATTAATTCATGCAAAAACTAAGGAAGAATTAATATTAAAAACAGAGAAGGTAATGGAAAGATTAAAAGCAGCTGGCTTAAAATTAAATGAAAACAAGTGCCAATTCGTAAAAAACGAAGTGAAGTTTTTAGGTCATATGTTGACAGATAAAGGTATCAATCCAGATCCGGAGAAAATAGAAGCGGCGTCTAAATTAAAAGCTCCAACCAGTGTGAAGGAGTTACAACGATTATTAGGTATGTCAACTTATCTTTCCAAATTCATAGAAAATTACTCAGATTTAACAGAACCACTTAGACAACTATTATCGAAAAAAGTAGAATGGCACTGGGACGAACCTCAACAAAAAGCTTTTAGTAGGCTTATAGAAGAAATCAAAAAATTACCAACATTAACTTATTATAATCCAAAAGAAAAAGTTGTACTGTCCGTTGATGCCAGTAGCAAGGCTGTGGGAGCGGTTCTGTTGCAAAAGGATAGACCGATCGCATACAGTGCGAAAGCGCTTACTCCAACTCAACAAAATTACAGCCAGATCGAGAAAGAAATGCTAGCCATAGTAATTGCATGCAAGAAATTTCATGAGTACGTCTGGGGTAACAAAGAATTAGAAGTCGAATCGGATCACAAGCCATTGGAAATAATTTTCAAGAAAAATATTCATGAAATTCCAGCAAGATTACAAAGGATGAGGTTGGAAGTTATGACATATAATCCAAAAGTAAAGTATAAAAAAGGAACTGAGTTGTACGTAGCTGATACACTGAGTCGAGACTGTGAGTTAGAAGTTGAAGCTGAAGAAGAAAACAAGATTGAAGTACATGTAATAGTACCCTTCTCACCACAGAAAACAAAGCAACTCAAAGAAGAAACAGAAAATAGTATAGACTTAAAGTTACTGAAGGAACAAATAAAGAAGGGATGGCCAAATCAAATCGAGGACGTTCCGACAAATTTACAAAAATATTGGTCGTATAGGGAGCAACTCTCATGCTACGATGGTATAATATTTAAAAACAATAGATCATTTATACCGAAGTCGATGACAGCTGAAGTAATCAAAAATTGTCATCTTAGTCATAAAGGTCTTAATGGAACACTGAGTTTAGCAAGAGATCATGTTTTTTGGCCCACTATGCGTGAAGATATATTTGAATATGTAAAGGCTTGTAAAACTTGTCAAAAATTCCAAAAAGATAAACCTATGGAAGTAATTTACAAACAAGAAGCCCCAGATAGACCGTGGTCGACGGTAGCATCAGATTTATTCCAAATCAATGACGAACACTACATCATAATTGCTGATGCGTATTCAGGTTATTTTGATTTTATAAAACTAAAAAATATAACCAGTTTAGAAGTCATAAAAGTGATAAAATATTGGTTTGCAATTCATGGCATACCCGACGTCTTTTTAACAGATAACGGACGTCAGTACACCAGCGAAGAGTTCAAGAACTTCGCTGAAGAATGGAAATTTAAGCATCGTTTATCTAGTCCAGAATTTCCTCGCTCAAACGGACTAGCAGAAAGGTACGTAAGAGAGGCTAAAACGTTACTGAAAAAATGTTTGGAAGAGAAATCAGACCCTTATTTAGCACTTCTTCACCATCGAAATACGCCAAGAGGTCTTTTAGGCTCCCCAACACAGAGATTAATGGGCAGACGCACAAAAAATTTATTAACCACAAATAAAAAATTATTAAAACCAAAATTAATAAATAAAGTTAAAGAAAATTTAGACAAATTTAAAATACAGGAGAAATATTACTCGGACAAAAATAAAATACCCGAGCAAAAATTTGAAATAAATGAAGAAGTTTTGTACAGAAAGAAAAAGGGTGAATGGTTACAAGCAACAATCGTAAAACCAACAGACGATCCAAGATCATATATTATACAAACAAAGGACGGAAACAAGTATAGAAGAAATTCGTGGTTTATTAAACATTCAGAAAGTGGAAATAAGGAAGAAGAAGTCAATCAGCATGCGAAACAAGAACCGATTGGAAATAAGGAAGAAGAAGTTAATCAGCATGCGAAACAAGAACCGATTGGAAATAAGGAAGAAGTTAATCAGCATGCGAGAGAAGAACCGATTGTTGAAAATGCAGAAACAACACGAAACACATCTCGTTACGGCAGGCAAATTAAAAAACCTGTGAAGCTAAATTTGTAATTTTGTCACGAAATCTTAATGTTTAATTGATATAATTTATATTAAAACAAAGGGGATGTAAGGTTGTCAACATTGTCATAAAAGTAGGTTGGCAACTATGGGAAATAAAAAGAAGAATATTATTGTTTTGATCACATGATAGTTGACATGTTGTATGGCATTGTTTTGTACGTTTTGTAATCGTAAACAGTTATTTGAAATATAAGTATAAAAATACACTAGTAGTGTTATTATTTATTAACGTAGTACGTTACATTGTAAATACGCTATTTCGTAAAGATATTGCGCAGATATGTTTTTATTATGAAAATAATCATAAATAAATATAATTTTATCATTATAAACATTGTTATAGCTGTAACAATGGGTTACATCTTGTCAACGGTATGATTTAATTCAAGAAATGCAAACCACTGGAATGTCATTGTATAATTCATACAACAGAGTGTATGGGGTTCATTTTCAATAAAAGAAATGGGAATTTTGTTTAAGTCTCTTGCATTTAATTTTAATCCAAAAAACTTTTTCCTCCAATTTGAATTTTGTACAATATTACTGTGTCTCCACCTCGTGGCACTTTTCGGAAATTCCTGCCAACGTTATTCAAGATTATTCGATCTAGCCATACGAACTTCAAAGGTGCCGACACACTTAATCCCTACTTTATGATGTATGTACGCTGGTATGGCCATGGCGTGGCTCGCGTTTTGTACGCCATTTGCGGACCACTGTCATATTCGTTGTTGTTGTGCAAATTATTATGTATTTCGTGGCTATTTGTTTTATTTTAATGCAAAACATTTAAATATACTTCTAATATTTATTTAAAGAGTGAGTAATACTTTTTTTGTATTTTCTTGAGATACTGACTACGATGACTGGCAATATTGAAAACACATAAAAATTACCAATATTAAGCACAGACATTTAAATTTTTAAAAGTTAAGTTTAGAATATATACTTATTATGTAAATAATAACTACAGTTATTAAATTAGATGTGATAATAACAACCTATATCCTATGCTCTACAAAACCTCTAAATCTATGTTATAATAGTAATTGTGTATTTCTTAAATGGGAGTGTCTACTGCACTGTCCAAACAGAGCCGTAAGAAAAATTAGTGCACTGTCGGACAGCGTAGCAAGGTATTTTGCAACACTGTCTACGCAGTGCAGCATAAAATATTGCTGCACTGTCCAGACAGAGCCACAAAAAAAAAATAGTGCACTGTCGTTTTTGCAATAATTCGGGTATCAAAATTTTGTCATTTGATGTTATTTTGTATTTTTCGCATGTGATTTCACTTCTAAATATTTTTAAAACGTGAAACACACAAATGTTTAAATTAATTTTTGGAAAAGTTGCACGTAAAATGTCTCTTTCTGTTAAATCTTTATCAGTCATTACGTTTATTATTTTATCTGCTGTTTCTGGTGGTAAAGAACCCTTAAATCTTTGCAAAAACCATGACAAACTCTCCTTGTCTTCATTCATCAATATAGCAATCGCAACTATGTCACTTTCGCCATTTCCATCAACATTTAGAATTATGTAGACAGGTGCTTTAATTGCTAATAATTTAAAGGTAGCGTCTAAAAAAATAATCTCTGGATATGCAATTACGGATTCAATCATTTCTTGAGAAGAGAAATATAGTCCTTTAAAAATGTTGTTCTCGTCAATTAGAACGTTACAATCAGCTCCTACAAAGTTATAATTATTAAAATCCTAAATGTAGTCACCATTGTAACATACCAAATTTGGCTCGAATTAATTCTGAAACAATTTTAATATCATTCTGAATAGATTTGGAAACTTGTTGCAAATTTGTCAAGTCTTTTAATGTAACTGTTTGACCCAATTGTTTCTCTAAATCCTCCCTCACCATGTGCTTATTAGCTTTCATCTTAAGTAATTTTTTTGCATCAGCCTTCACATCATCAGGGAGACGTCTGTTATGAGGTAATTGTTTAAAAAGTTCCTAAAATTGAATCAGAACAATCAAAAATAAAATCTAACAACAAAATATATTAAAAGCAATTTACCTGAACCACTATGTGGTTGTGATTATCATTCACACCCACAACAATGAACTCTAGTCCAGATTCAGCAATTCTAACTTGGATATAAGCGGGACATAATTCCTCTTTGCGTAATGTACTGTAAATAAATAGTAGGTTATTATTATATACTAACTATGAAAGAATATATTTACGGTGTCATCCTCATTCCTTTGCCTCGTGTTTCAAATTTCCTCCCTCCATGAATACAACACCACCGAATAGAATAGAATTTTAAACCAGGATCCATGTACCTCGTGATTTTTAGGTCCGTGAAGTTGGCGTATTCATAGTAAAAAAAATATTTTTTTTTATAGCTATAATTTTGTGCTCATTTTGTGCTAATTATTGCTGCATTGTTCTAATTTTGTGCTCATCTCCTTCAATTGTTATAAACAAAATAAAATGAATACGCCAACTTCACGCTTGCGTATTCATAGTGCAAATGTTTAATTTTTTTATATCTATAATTTTGTGCTCATTTTGTGCTATTTATTGCTGTATTGTTCCAAATTTGTGCTCATCTTCTTCAATTGTTATAAACAAAATAAAATGAATACGCCAACTTCACGCTTGCGTATTCATAGTGAAAATATTTAATTTTTTTGTATCTATAATTTTGTGCTCATTTTGTGCTATTTATTGCTGTATTGTTTCAATTTTGTGCTCATCTCCTTCAATTGTTATAAACAAAATTAAATGAATACGCCAACTTCACGCTTGCGTATTCATATTGTAAATGTTAAATTTTTTTATATCTATAATTTTGTGCTCATTTTGAGCTATTTATTGCTGTATTGTTTTAATTTTGTGCTCATCTCCTTCAATTGTTATAAACAAAATTAAATGAATACGCCAACTTCACGCTTGCGTATTCATAGTGCAAATGTTTAATTTTTTTATATCTATAATTTTGTGCTCATTTTGTGCTATTTATTGCTGTATTGTTCCAATTTTGTGCTCATCTCCTTCAATTGTTATAAACAAAATAAAACGAATACGCCTACTTCGCACGCTTGCATATTCGCATAGTGTAAATGTTTATTTTTTTTATACCTATAACTTTGTTCTCATTTTGTGCTATTTATTGCTATACTGTGATAATTTTGTGCTCATCTTTTTCAATTGTTATAGACTATAACTTGTTCCATTTAAGCCATTCAGTATTGTAGAGCATAGGGAATAGTGTTGATCTCTCTGATTGGCTGAAGTCGGAGACAAGAGACAAGTTTATCTAATATCCAATGTAATTTCTGCTACTTCAAATTTGCGCTGTTACCAGCTGTATCTACTGAATGGCTTAAATGGAACAGTGTATAAGTAAAGTGATTACGCCAACTTCACGTTTGTGTATTAATAGTGCAGCATTTAAAATTATTTATAGCTATAATTTGTAATGTAATGTAAAGTTAAAAAGGGGGCGTCTTCCCAGACATCCTGTATTTATAAAAATAGAACGATTATACACTGTTCCATTTAAGCCATTCAGTAGATAGCACAGGCAACAGCGCAAATTTGAAGTAGCCAAAATTACATTGGATAAACTTGTCTCTTGTCTCCAACTTCAGCCAATCAGAGAGAGCAAAACTATTTCCTATTCTCTGCAATACTGAGTGGCTTAAATGGAGCAAGAAATAGTGCCGCCATATAAATTTGAGGAAACCAACAGTTAATTGTTGAACGTTTCTAAATATTTTGAAACTTAATATTGTGTCAGAAAATAAAACAACATGATATTCATTAATAATAACTAGTCTCTTAACTAGTTTTATAAATTTATTTATTCATTTTACGCTCAAATTGATTTGGCAATACAGGCAAGGTACACAAGATGTACACTTGGCAACCTTGTGGAGCCATACATGCACTTGTCAAAGTCACATGTCTGACCGCGCTTCATTGCACGACGCGTCTCGGCTAGCTTCGTGACTCCTCGGTTCTCTGCGCCGAGTCGTATACTACATGCAATGCCAATCCGGTATCCGGTTTACTTGTGTGAAAATGAGGATTGAGCAACAGTACTTCCCGCCCACTAAATTAAAATGTAAAGTACACTTCGTCAGTCAGTGGGCGAAATACTGTTTTAGTGCGCAGGTTTACTGGAAATGTCATCAACTAGCGTGAAATAGCGCGAGTTATAACAATTATCTCGTAATCTAACTTCAGTAAAGTTTTACGAGTTTATCAAAAAAATAAGAAATTCTTTGTTTATAAAATGGAAAAAATACGTAGTTGTATGTGCTGTTAATTCATGTTTTTTTTAGATTTCCTAACGGCGATAGGATTATGTACCTACGAATTATTTATTTACTAATTATTTAACATTAAATTTGATGTAGTTGTTTGAAATTGCTAAAACTTTGCAGTAGAGACGAACTGTGTCCGACTTACGCCAAACACCCTGTATAGTTTTACTATAAGTTTTAGTGAATGTAATAATCATATGTAAAACGGATTGAAGGCTGTTAAAATACAAATACTTCTAAAGCTTGTAATTTCAAGGTTAAAATGTGATTTAGTTCTGTTAGAACATGTTGGTTGAGGACTAGGACTAGTAACACTATTATTTAAATTGATTCAAAAAGAATCGATTTGCGTGTAACTGTAGTGTTTTTCAAATTATTTGTATCTTTATCGGCCAGTTCGTCTCTACTGCAAAGTTTTAGCAATTTCAAACAACTACATCAAATTTAATGTTAAATAATTAGTAAATAAATAATTCGTAGGTACATAATCCTATCGCCGTTAGGAAACCTTAAAAAAAACATGAATTAACAGCACATACAACTACGTATTTTTTCCATTTTATAAACAAAGAATTTCTTTTTTTTTTTGATAAACTCGTAAAACTTTACTGAAGTTAGATTACGAGATAATTGTTATAACTCGCGCTATTTCACGCTAGTTGATGACATTTCCAGTAAACCTGCGCACTAAAACAGTATTTCGCCCACTGACTGACGAAGTGTACTTTACATTTTAATTTAGTGGGCGGGAAGTACTGTTGCTCAATCCTCATTTTCACACAAGTAAACCGGATACCGGATTGGCATTGCATGTAGTATACGACTCGGCGCAGAGAACCGAGGAGTCACGAAGCTAGCCGAGACGCGTCGTGCAATGAAGCGCGGTCAGACATGTGACTTTGACAAGTGCTTGTATGGCTCCACAAGGTTGCCTAGTGTACATCTTGTGTACCTTGCCTGTATTGCCAAATCAATTTAAGGGTAAAATTAATAAATAAATTTATAAAACTAGTTAAGAGACTAGTTATTATTAATGAATATCATGTTGTTTTATTTTCTGACACAATATTAAGTTTCAAAATATTTAGAAACGTTCAACAATTAACTGTTGGTTTCCTCAAATTTATATGGCGGCACTATTTCTTGTTCCATTTAAGCCACTCAGTATTGCAGAGAATAGGAAATAGTTTTGCTCTCTCTGATTGGATGAAGTTGGAGACAAGAGACAAGTTTATCCAATGTAATTTTGGCTACTTCAAATTTGCGCTGTTGCCTGTGCTATCTACTAAATGGCTTAAATGGAACAGTGTATAATCGTTCTATTTTTATAAATACAGGATGTCTGGGAAGACGCCCCCTTTTTAACTTTACATTACATTACAAATTATAGCTATAAATAATTTTAAATGCTGCACTATTAATACACAAGCGTGAAGTTGGCGTAATCACTTTACTTATACACTGTTCCATTTAAGCCATTCAGTAGATACAGCTGGTAACAGCGCAAATTTGAAATAGCAGAAATTACATTGGATATTGGATAAACTTGTCTCTTGTCTCCGACTTCAGCCAATCAGAGAGATCAACACTTTTCCCTATGCTCTACAATACTGAATGGCTTAAATGGAACAAGTTATAGTCTATAACAATTGAAAAAGATGAGCACAATATTATCACAGTATAGCAATAAATAGCACAAAATGAGAACAAAGTTATAGGTATAAAAAAATTAAACATTTGCACTATGCGAATATGCAAGCGTGCGAAGTAGGCGTATTCATTTTATTTTGTTTATAACAATTGAAGGAGATGAGCACAAAATTGGAACAATACAGCAATAAATAGCACAAAATGAGCACAAAATTATAGATATAAAAAAATTAAACATTTGCACTATGAATACGCAAGCGTGAAGTTGGCGTATTCATTTAATTTTGTTTATAACAATTGAAGGAGATGAGCACAAAATTGAAACAATACAGCAATAAATAGCACAAAATGAGCACAAAATTATAGATATAAAAAAATTAAATATTTTCACTATGAATACGCAAGCGTGAAGTTGGCGTATTCATTTTATTTTGTTTATAACAATTGAAGAAGATGAGCACAAATTTGGAACAATACAGCAATAAATAGCACAAAATGAGCACAAAATTATAGATATAAAAAAATTAAACATTTGCACTATGAATACGCAAGCGTGAAGTTGGCGTATTCATTTTATTTTGTTTATAACAATTGAAGGAGATGAGCACAAAATTAGAACAATACAGCAATAAATAGCACAAAATGAGCACAAAATTATAGCTAGAAAAAAAATTATTTTTTTTACTATGAATACGCCAACTTCACGGACCTGTGATTTTTTTGTTTATGGCCGATTGAATGGTTCTTGCTTCCTTTTTGTAGAACTGAACAAATTTCGATTTGCATATTTTCTTTAACTTGTTTTCAAACTCTTCCAAATTTTGAAATTTATTGCCTACATTAATACCAAGCGGAACATCGGTATTATTTACCATGTTTCGTTTCCACATTAATTACACAGTACACAAAACAGGTAAAATAAGCATGAATAAACGTTACAATTAACAAGGTTTGTATGATTTTAGCGATTTTAGGGTATACACAACTGTCATCTTGCATTTTCGCAAACACTATTTCTGCGCATGTGCGACAGTGCACTAATTTTTCTTACGGCTCTGTCTGGACAGTGCAGTAGACACTCCCTTCTTAAATAAATGAATTTTTATTACCTTTATAGATTCATAGTGTGATTATTTAATATCTATTTTTTCATGCATCAATACATTTATTTTCGTTTCATTATAGTTTCAACACGGTTTCAATTCAATTAATTTAATTTATATCATCGTTGATTTACTTGAAATATCATTGTCATTATGTCATTTTTGAAACATTTTCAACAGTCGGCTAGGTAATGAAATGCTATATAAGCGCTAAATTGTCCCCTATCAACATACTTCGAACTACAACAGTATAACAGGAACAGGCCGTCTATTCGAATTTCATAGGCCTGGCTAACATTGATACCAAACAGCGACTGCAACGCCGTCTATATGTAAACCTCCTATTGTGCAATAAAAATTCCACTTCTGTGTTTAAGGGCCGGTTTTATAAAAAAAAATGTCCACTTAAAATTTACTGCCAAAGTAAATTTAATAATAAAAAAAAATGAAACTCGTTTTTTTTTACAGTAATAATGTCATACGATTTTATTATTTTCATTAAATTTACTTGACCACTAACACATTGCGTTCTTTAAGGAATTTTCATATCCGGCTGTCATTTCACCGATTTCACATGGTCGTGCCAAGAGTTACTATCACAAGTGCCTTCTAAATTAAGTAACTTCATGCATTTCCATTTTTAAAATGTACATGAAAATTATTATATTGAATTGGAGTAGGTAGAGTTGTTTGTATTTTTTTAAAATTTATACTACGGAGTGTACTTTTTAAATTATGAGCGCGCGAAATTTATCTGCGCTAACTTCATGGCTAAGATTTGAACGTTATGAAACAGAACGAAACAAGAAATGAACAGAGCGATGTATAAACATTATAACGCTTCATACCTAGCCAAATTAATTAGTAATTAGAAATACTGAAATAAAAAAATGTTTAAATTAATAAAATACTTAAAATAAATTTTATTTCAATATATTTAATGAAATATGTTGAGAATGTCATTAGGATGACAGTAGAGTTATAGTTTTTATACTGGCCGTCAAATAAGTATGGACTAATGCTCAACTTTTTCCCTTCTCCGCACCCTGAGCCTTGCCATGCGGTGTTGCCGCTTCTTCATAACTTATCATTTTCAACATGGCCACTGAATTGGCAACAGTGTAGAAATCTCCAGTCCATATTTATTTAACGGTAACTATAATTTAAATTGAAACAAAAATATCGAATAGTAGGTCCAGTTCCTTGACCATTTCATAGTATTCCTTTTGTACTGAGAATTTCAAATTTGAATTAAAAAATTGCGTGGTGTTCGTGCTGCAAGTTTGCGCTTGCGCAGTGTGGCTGTTATCAATGTTCACTATTTCTCTCGATCCTCAAGCATAACATATTTCACTTATCTAAAATAAACGTTATTTTTTATTTATTTTTTATAACCATTTCATTCCGAAAATGTTGCGACAGGTTAAATTTTTTTTAGTAACCACAACCATTACTACGGTTATCACTGGTTCAATTTTGGTATATTCTATAAATTCAAATAAATAAGGCAGATTTAAAAATTAAAATATTTTATTCCTACGTTGGCAACATTGTGCAACTGCCCCAGCGCGGATGCGCCATGCATCACGACCACCAACCACACTACAGACGCAGACTACATTGCAGTGTTGCCAATTTAGCGATTTTCCCGTTAAATCTAGCGATTGTTATATATCCATAGCAGGATCTTTTTGCTCTTGGCGGTTTAGCGAGTTTTCTAGCGGTTTCATATCTTCAGTTTTGTTATTTAGGATAGTTCACGTTTAAAATTTTCATATATTTACTGTTTCGTTTTGATATACTTTGGTTGACGAAAGATGACAATTCAAGGTCACTTGTTCGAAGAAATTATATACAACATTTAATACAGTAGTACCTTAGCAACATTTCATGTTAGAAAGAGAAAGATTACTTGTCGTATGTCTATGTAGTTTATGTTGTGTGACAGATATACGTTCATGTTGACATTACTTTCTAACACGTTACAAATATTAATGACGTATGTCGTAGAGTAACAGATATCTAATTATCTACTACACTGCCCTCTATGCTAATATTTACCCAGTGACGTTGACATTTAAATCAAATGGGGACTTATGATTTTGACGTCATCGGCGGCGGATCGGCAGCGGACCTCCCTCCACATAATTTAGAAAGGGACAAGAAATTTTTAGAAAGAGCGAGGTGATATACCATGGCCCATGGCCACAGAAAATATGCAAGCAAGCAAGCTTGTATGTTTTCTGTGCCCATGGCCGAGTCGATCAAATGCTTTCCCTCTTCAGCACCACCCCGTTGATTCCATAATTTGTTATTTAGTCAGCAAAGTTTGGTTAAGTTATTATGTGTAATGATTGTTATTAATGAAACATTGCGGAATCTAATCTGTCTGATTCTCACGGAGGGAAAACAAATTCGATTTCATCTTTTCAATTTGAAAAAACATGAACTGAATCCATGTAAACACTACAAAATTCCACTGTTGAGACAGAAAAAAATAATGAAATTTCTTTTAGTGTATATCCACGTCTTAATCTTATTATAGCCATACATAATTTGTCTCTGGATGTTAAATTATTAAATTTAGTTTTCTTTAGCGTTTTTTGGAAATAATCTGTATTTCAACTTTGGCATAACTGTGGGATTTAACAAATCACATAGAACATTAAAATGTTCTGCTGATAAGCCGGTGAAATATATAAATTTTACAGCATCATTGCTTAATAAATTATAATTTAGTTTCCAATTATTGACAAATTTAGTTTCATTTCTCGATGTCTCTACAGCACCAAATAACTTTCTTACATAATAATTGTTGACTGTTTGGGTACTACTTTCCTTATTAATCTTTATTTCTGTGTGTGTGGAGTTGTTCTGCTTATTATCAATTTTTATATGTGTTTTTATTAATATAAAGTTGTGTCTCTTTATTAGTAGACAGCTTTATTAAAGTTGCTTGAGTTGCTGTACTTGTTTTTCCAAAATAAGTTTGATTATGTTTGTCCACTTTACAAACATAGGTTTGCGTCATTTTATTGTTATTTTGTACATAATTAAACTTCCTTTTTTATCACAGGTTCCTGTAAATACATTACTAATTCATATTCAATTTATATTACCTACTCATATTATTTCAACTTCCGTGTTTAGTCTCAGACATGTTCAGGTCTCTTTTCAAACAATGGTTGTTGTGATCACGTGGGACCAAATTTGGATCACGTGATAACTGATAAACGTCAAACTTAGAGCTAAATCTTGCTCACTACATAACTAATTATTAAATACTTTTTTACATACTAGATGGCGACCAAAATATTTGAATTGTATAAGTCCCCATTATTATTCCATGGTTTTTGTCAAGTCTAGGTTATTGTGTTTTGCAAAAACATAGGTGAAAAGCATAAATCTTTGAGAAAGGTATTATTTAAAAAGAAACATAATTTTCTAATAAATTACACTTATTTTTTTCAGTTAAAATGTATCCATAAATATTTCATGTTGCACGTCTATGTATACGAAATGCAGTGAAGTTATCTGTAAGTAATATTACACCATACGGTTAATGAATGACCTTGAATTGCCATCTTTTGTGAACCAGACTATACTAGCGCCGTCTGTTATATTTTGAGCATTTAAATTTTACTTCCACTTCACTCCAGCTATTCCATTATTTGTAAGTGCGACTTGCGCGTTACGCATACATATTCATTTACGTTTATTTTGTTAATCTATAAATATGTACATTATGTTTTCTCTTCTCTAATATATTATTTCTTCTATTTAGTGCTTTAAAATTTGCTTTCAAGAAGTTATTAAAACATAAAAATATTGAGAACTGACATGTCCGATGGCGGCAGCACCATCGGGCCGATCAGCTGCTTCTGAATTGGTACTCGCAGTGTTGTGACATGAGAACAAACAACAAAAGTAATTTTTTTCACTTAAAATGGGGTTTGGTACCACAGAACATTTTAGATTTCTGGAAGCAACAGCTACTTCTAAATGTATTATAGAAGATATGTTAAAATGTATTTATAATTTTATATATATATTTAATCAATCGAAATTGATGATCGCAGGTGAGCGAATTATAAACGCTAACCACATAATATTATGTGGAGTATTAAAAAATGACGGTATAATGTGGGTAATATTTGCACTTTGTCTGCGAACCAGTGCAATTTCTGCAAAACCACATGAAATCAAAATACATTTAGAGAAAATTTAAAAATTATTAGTGCAGAATGCACGTGTAAAGCTAGATAAAGACCACGAAATATGTAATTATCCGATTTAAAATGACGAGAACAAACTTTCATATGTTTTGTTATTTGTTTTGCACTACGAATTGCATATTCCCATGCTTTTCGTCGATCCATATCCATTTCAACACTTGCTCTTGCCGTAATTTTAACTTTATTTTGGGCATGTTTCGGAAAATTATAAAACCCAATACCTGTGTCTCGACCAGATCTTGAGAGTGACGTCAGAATATACAACAATTTGTACGACTTTTTCCCATTTTTATTCACATCAAATGATCAAACCACATGTAACTCAAGCATACAGTCACAATATAGTACCAAATCGGAAAGTTCATATTTTTCCCACCAGATGTCATGTCGCAGCTCGTCAGTTGTCAATACAGTCACAGCTATACAGCGCGATCAGTCACCAGTCACGTTAATTATGTCTATACCTAACGGACAACTGTCAAGATTTTTCATTCAAAATTTCATGATTTTCTTATTTCAAGTGGTTTATTTGTTATCAGGTGTGTGGAATACAGATGCCGAGAGAAATAAATCATACAATAGCAAAAAAATCATGAAATTTTGAATGAAGAAATATGACATTTGTCAGATATGGCTGTCATTCTGACATGGGCCCCCATTTCTGCTTGCAAAGTCACGGGACTGCTCGCGCCCTATTTGGGTAAATATTTAGCGGTTTCTGGCGGTATTTAAGGTCAACTAGTGGGAAACAGTTGAGAACTGTTGGCAAGTGGTTGGCAACACTGTTACATTGACCACAGTTGCATAGTACGCAATACGCAGAGTATCACAGTGTCTTGACTTTGACAGTATCATTATCATTCAACGTGAAAAAAGTCAATGTTGTTTTATAAAGTACTACATTATAAACCGTTGCTTGTAGTTATTCGTTTGCTACCTTGTAGAATATAATTCATTATAATGTATATTGTGTTTTCAACATTCGATATTTATGGAGTAAGTTTTCATTTCTGCCAATAATTTGTAAATAACAACACATAACCTATTAATAAACTTGTGTTTCAGGAATTTATATTGAGATTCTTTATACATCGTACATCGAAGAACTTTTGGAAATATTCATTGAGAAAAGCGATTCATTTGGTAAGAAAATTAAACGTTTTACATATATACAGGTGTGCAAAGAGACGCAGAACATAGGAGTCTAAAAATGTGCGGAAATTGACTCCCCTGTACAACAATGAATAGTTTAAAATTATTTTTTTACTTTTAAAAAGTCTTCGTAATGCAATAGAATATCCATTAGCACTAGATATTTAGAAAAAAATGACATTTTCGTCAAAAATCAGATAGCCATAGAATTAAAAAATTAAAACAAAATGTCAATTAAGATTATAATACTTGCATATTTATTGCTCAATTGTTACAATGCAGACACATATGATTACAATACTTAACATCAACAACACTGAATTGTCAGAATGAGATTTTGTTTTATATTTCCATGGCTATCTGATTTTAACGAAAATGTCATTTTATTTTCTAAATATCTAATGCTACATATGAGAGTTTTTTTTATCAGTAAACATAGAGTAGTTTCACTACCATAGTTACAAAATGACAGCAATGTATTGAAGCGTTTATTTTATGAGTAAATATAGGGAATAGTTGTCAGACTCGTCAAACTGTCACATTTAAAAATAGTTTTTTACACAATTGAAGACAAAGTGCAGATTATAACATGGTATAATTTAAATAACAATGTTTAAGATATATTTGCTGCTACATTTAATAATCGACCCAGCAACAATTCGAAAATTAATTATTATAGCTTGCACCAAATGATTTTTTTTTTCTTTGAGGACACTTAAAAATGTATACAATGGTGAGAGAATAAACATTGAACAATTAAAAACAGAATTAGTGCAGCTTCACAAAATATTACTCCCCAGCAAATAACGAATTCTATTAATTCTTTTTTATAATCGTTTATGGTATTTTTTAGAAGTTAATGGTGCCAATTTTGAGCATTTGATAAGTTAAAATAAAAATTCCTCATTAGATTAATTTAGTTCTTAAGTGTATAAACATAAATAAAAAATTTCTCATTTCTTTAATTCATAATTAAATTTTTATTTTAGTCTATGTTAATTATACCTATGTTTATTTATAAAATAAACGCTTTAATACATTGCTATCAATCATTTTATACTGTAACTATGGTATTGATATACCTTACTGATAAAATAAACTCCCTGTATTCTATTCCATTAAATGAAGACTATTTTAATAGTTATTTAACTATCAAGTGTGTTAATGAGGGCGATTAATGATCGAGACATTTTAACGCGTTCGCTACGCTCACGCGTTAAAATGTCTCGATCATTAATCGCCAATTAACACACGTGTTAGTTACAATATTTTTTCGTTGACCGTATCTTACTTAAATGGAAAATCTAATTTTACTCCATGAAAAATTTTTTTAGGTTAGTAATGGTTGACCGAACGTCAAATTTTACGTCAGAAAATCAATAAGTTTTGTCATCAATTGTTTTCAGTGGGTGCGTTCAGTTAACTTAATCCTAGATGACACAAGCGGTTTTTTATGTTATTTGAGGAATTTTATTCTTTCAAATTCATTTTAAAGGTATGCTACCTAGCTAGTAAGTGTCAAAAGCATGATTTTTAATTCTGTCTATCTTTTTGCTACAACTTAGCGTTAGCAATATATGCTGTGTTCCATGTGGTGAACGCACCCAATAAATCGTTTATTAATAAAAAATCATGCATTAATAGGGGCCATTAATGAATGATTTTCTATACATTAAGATAGCCTATTAATAAACGGTCGACGGAAAAGTAAATTTAATTTTACACAACTTTTCATTCTTGTACTTCTGCTCTAAATTAAATAGGAAATCCAATTTCTTCCCATTTTTAAAATTCTATGTTAAACTTCTACGTTTCGCGTTTCTGCAAACCTGTAGTGTTTTATAGCTAGTCTAACAAACTCTTTAACAATTTTTTTGTGAGGCCAGTTTGACTGAAAACTGGCTTATAAACATAGTTCCCATTATTTTTACTAAAAAACAAGAAGTCAAAATTTTTATAAACAAGGGTCCAGTTTCACATTTTGTTAATTAAGAATCCCTTGAGAAACAAAACATTAATATTATACACCCTCCTTTGCTTTTTGTTTCTTAAAGTGGAATTGTCGCATAGTAATGGGGTTAACAAATGTTTTTGTGTTGTTTTTTTTTTAAACGAAATTTCATCGAAATTGAAAAGGATTTATAGTTGTACAAAGTTTTAATTCTTATTCATTATTCCGTAATACAGAGTGCATGACGGAAAGTGAAACAGGCGGTTAACATGAGAAATCAGTTTTTCCGTGTACATTGCTCTCCTAATTATTTTAGACTAAAAGTTTCAAATGGATGTTGTAAAGCAAAAATTTCTACGTCCAAATCAATAATAATAAAAAAAAAATGTTTTGGCCAGCACAATACCTTCCGACAATCCTGTGTATTATGTATAAATTCCATACATAAATTTTCTTGCAAAAGATTAAATTTCCAGTAAAATTATTACATAAACAAACAAATTGCAATTGACACTAACATCTTCTTTAGCTTTCCCCATTCGTTAGGGGTCGCTATTTTTTATTTTCTTCCAATCATTTCTGTTTTACGTGTCGTTCTCATTCAGTTCTTATCTTATCTTTGGTCTTCCTCTGTTTCTTCAACCTTCTATTACTAAGCTAGTCCTTCTTCATCCAATATATTCTTCATTTCTCTTCATGACATTTTCAAACCAATGTTATCATCTCTCTTGTATCTTTCTAGAAACTTGTAACACTAGAGTTATTTCCTTACATATCTTTCCGTGTCTTCCCCAACATCTACTTCAACATCCTCATCTCTGCCAGATTAATTTACTTTTTATTAATACTGACATTTGTCAATTTGAATTATATGAATATATTAGTAGTTTTCATGTTTAGCATATCTGGCTGATTTATAAAATTTAATTACTTCAATTTTTTTAACTCTATATCTATTGAATATGAAGTATAAAATGCTATCAAATCGTATAGAGAATAATATATTCTTTAAGTTATAATTACGTTAAATGTCACTAAATCAAGTTTAACTGTTAAATCTTCAAATGAGTCTACTTCCAATGCACCAATTATAACCAAAATCTAACCAGTTGTTCTTCTGGATTTAAACTTGAGGAATACGAAAAAAATATAATTTTTGGAATCGTGATATTGAAGTTATGCGATCCGAAACTTTCGTCACACAGCCTAACGTTTTATTACGTCAGTTTCAGAATAATGATTGTCAAAATAAATATTTTACGTAGCAAATATAAATTTTCTAATAATAATAAAGCCAAAGGTTGAATTAGATTTATTGTTTTACGTTTAATAAAATAAAGTAACACTAACAATTAATTAATGTAACAAATTAAAATTCAAATAAACAACAACAAACTAAAAATATTCATAAATTCTTAAATTATAATAGATGTTCAAACAATCCTCAGTTTTGTGCTAAACAATAACCCAATCTATTGTAGAAACTTCGCCGAAGATACTTAATTGTCTATTATTTATTTTTTGACATTGTAGCATTTTTCAGTTCTTCTACATTTTGGTGTCTTTTTTTAAACATTAGTTTTTAAATGACCCCATTAAAAAATCGCACGGAGTTAAATTAGGCGACTGTACTGGCCAGTTAATTGGTCCACTTCGTCCTATTCAGCTTTCAGGAAATGTTTGAATCAGATATTCCACAATTTCTCTTGTGCTATGTGCAGGGCAGCCATCATGTTGGAACCACACATTTTCTTTATTTGTTTCGGCAATTTCTGGCCCAACAACATTCATTAATAAATTCAAATATGACTTCCGAATTTATTCTTTTAATGAAGATCTGGTCAATGATTTTATCTCCCAAAATTCCTGCCCATACATTTACAATTTGTCGATATTGTGTCCGAGACTATAATATTATGTGGGTTATTTTAGGATTAATATCGGTAATTATGACCGTTGGGTTCGGCATTCATGGTAAATGTGCATTCATCTGTGAATAAAATATTGCTTAAAAATAATTTGACTTCTCCATCATTATTTCACAGAATGATGCACGCAGTTCAAAATCTCATTCCTAAATATGTTGATGATTTTGAAATTTGAAAGGAATGTATTTATGTTTTTTAAGAATTCTATGAACTGTCGTAAAATGAATATTATTCAGTTCCCTGGAAATTTCTCTCACACTCATTGTTTGCTCCAGTTCTATTAAAGCAAGAATATTTTCTTCATTTTCCTTGTAGTTTTCGTTATTTTCTTCCTCTTTTTTGAAATTAAGTACCTGTCATTTCAAATTTGGCAATAAATCGATGAATACAAACAAACAACTCCGGAATATCATGATTTTGCCAAATAGCACTAATATAAACTCGAATTTGCCGTAAACTATGGCCAGAATAATGCTATTTAATTATTTGTAACTTTTCTTCATTTGAATAATTATTCATTTTTGAAAATAATTAACTCTATCGATTTATTATCACAATTTGTTAAAATAAATACTAATAATTTGACGTATAAAACGTTGCGCTTTTGTTCGTCTCTTGTTTCTATTTCCATGGCTAATACTATTAAATTATAATTCCGTGAATTTTCAAATATTATTTCTGCAATTATGAAGTAGCAAAAATGAATTTTTTTATTGATTCGGGTGTAGAAATTTTTGCTAAAATAATTAGGGGAGCAATGCGCACGGAAAAACTGGTTTCCCATGTTAAACGCCCATGTTTCACTTTCCGTGATACACCCTGTATATATTTTTTAATATTGTGTGAGATGGATGATAACCTACTTTTGTTCTGAAACAGTGGAGTTCACCACTTATGATGTCCATGATCAACATATCAGCTGGTAAAGGTACCTAACTGTGGATATGATGATGAAATTCGTAATGTTGAGAATACTAAATCCCAAGAAAAAGATGCAATAGCGATTGTCGTCCTTGCAAGTGATGCGGGATGACTGATATGGAGTAAAGGTATGATTGTTTTTTATAGCTTTGATTTAAGCTTTTGGCAAGGATGTCGTTTTTAAATGTACCTTTCATAAATATTTTAAACCGGAACTTTAATTGTATAATTAACGTTACCAGAAAGTTCTATTTTTGAAATAGAACCACAACTTATATTTATATTTTAAAATTTTGCTTAAAAGCTTAAATAATAATTTAATTTATAACGAGATTTATAAATCATTTTTCAAATTATTTTTTTAAATCTGCAATAGAAAAAAAATATCGTCTTGTATAAAAAATAACTATGAAATTTTGCTTTATTTTATCAACCTAAAAAAAATAGAAAATGAATTTCGATTTTTTTTATGGACACATGCGTATACTATGGACACAGACAAACAGCAAGCAACAGAACGGGCGCCCAATGGTAATAATTGAACTTCGCTTTCTAATTTGCCCATTTATCAATAGATGGTGGTACTAAACGCATCAATATGCATAAGAAAATAGTTTTGATCATTTTTTTTTTGGGACAATGAGATGAGGTGGGAAAGCAGTGCTCAAAACTATTTTCCGTTACTAAGGGTAGCGAGAACTGACGGAAACTATCGAAAATTAACGAATTATAATAATACTAAGGGGCGATGAAATAAGACAAGAGCAAGTAATAAGTTGTTGATCCCAAATAGAAATATGTAAATGAAATTCGAGTAAGATAGTTCAATAATTTTTGTACCACGCGCAACAATTTCAGTTACACAAATTTTGTTTATCAAAAAATAGTTTACGTGAGTTATTCCGTAAATTATTTTAGAAAAAAAATCATTAAATAAAATTTAAAGAAATCATAAAAGTCTGCACATAAATTAGGAAGCAAAATTTAGTTCTTTTGCTTCATCTTTAACATTAGAAGGCAAGCTAGTTTTTAACATTTTTCGTTTTCTATAAGTTTTTTCAGGGCTATAAACAATTAAATCCTTATTTTCTTTGATTTGACTATTCTAAAATATGTATATAAAAAAATATATATATATCTAATATCTAATCAGATATTTCCATATTAGAATAAGGTAGAAATGCATGGTTTCAAAACTTTCTGAATGATAGTATTTGAATTAGAGCGTAAACAGGATCCACGCATACATACATACACACAGATATCATCGTGAAAATGTTAAAAATGGATTCTAGGAACCTTAAAACGTGGTCATTTACCAAAATCTCGATATGCAATTTTTAGCACGATCCCTATACCTCCCTTACCAAGGGTAGCGGGAGGTAAAAATATTGCGACTGGCTGAAATATTTATGCACAATCGAAAAAGTTAAGTCGAAATTTAAAACCAAGTGCGCCCATTATATTTATTATATTTTATATTAATTTAAAAATTTAAATTACTGTTGGAATAGCGCTCTTCAGAAGTGCTTCGTTGTTTCATTTGAAAAACACTATTCATTAAAATGATGTTTGCATATATATTTATGTTTCAGAGTGGAGAATGGCAGTATTAATAAATTATTATTTCCACTGTTTATAAGCCATTGCTTCCTTCTTTCTTCATCTTTTGCCAAACTATAATATTTTAAATTGTCTTCAACAGAAGAGCAATTGAAATAGATACATTTCTTTGTGCCGACTCATTTTGCTTTATTTTTATTTTTTCTCTGTTTTTACTTAATTTAAGATGACTATTTTCACTATACACTAGCACCTTCAGATCTACAGTGACTTAACACTAAACTACAGCTGATATAATATAAAAGGCGTATGTGGAAGGGGTTGAACAATTAACAATTTTCTGAAATGTTATTAGGTGAATTATGAAGGGAGGTGTAATTTACAGTTGTTCCAAGAATCAATTTTACATATTTGAGCGCGTCTTATTTCGGCACATTTCGTCGACCGTCGGATAAAATCGCCCTTGTTGATTATTTAATTCATTATCATGTATTCTGCATATATGTTTGGGCCACTAAATATAGTTCTGTGGGCTGCACACAGAGGCCGACACTCATAAAACCCACATTTTAGTGGAGTAAATACTACCCGCAAAGCTCCCGTTCTTTTTGCTTGCTGTTTTCTGTGCTATGGACTGTCAACCAAATAAAACGGGCGTCATAATGTTCTTTGACCTTCCATACACATATTTTAGACCATAGACAATTACAGGTGTCCCAAATTAAGTGACCATTGGGATCTCGGAAACTATAAGAGCTACGAGGTCGGTTAAATGGGCAATGTTGTGCAGTTTTAAGTGTTCATTCACATTCCGATGAGAAAAATATGAAATTCCGAACAGTTTCAAAGTTATTAAAAAAATGAAAATAGCTATTTTAAAATGTTAAATAACTCCGTAATTATAAAAGGTATAAAAATGTTTCATTTAAAGTTACATGATTTGATAAGACAACTTAAAAGTGACGTGAGAATAAAATTCAATATGGCGGCTTCCAAGATATTAATAGCAACTTTCTTATTTTAAATGAGCGCCATATTGGATTTTTACTTTGAAAAAAAAAAAAACTTATTTTTTTCTCTTGAATTGTTTAAGGGTTATTGTGTTTAAATTTTGTGTTGCCCGTAAAATCTTATTTTTTTCGTTATTTCTTTATATTTCGCGTTATTTTTTTTATTTTTTATTTGATAGTATTTGTAATATTTATGTCATATTAGTTATTTTACTTAAATAAATTATTTTATCGTGATTAAAAATATTATGGTCAATAAAACTCATGTGTTTCAATCGAGGAGTGAACCACTTCGTTATAAAGCGTACAAAGACTACAACAGTAAAGATTTTACAGATTTTAAACATATTTTTATAGATTTTACAGACTTTATGAGATTTTAAACAAAATTTGCAGGATTTTAAATGATTTTAAGTAAGGTGAATAGGGGCAATTGTATCATAATTTTTCAATAGTTCCGAATTAATCTCATAGCATTTCAATATGGATGTAAACAAAATTTCAACAAATTGTTATAGTTTTTAAATTTTGTTTTCAACATAGTTGCACAATGGAAAAAGCGTTTGAATTTGAAACAAAAATATGCAGCAGTTTTTTAAAAATTTCTGTTTTGTATTACATTTTCCCGGTGAAATGGGGTTAATGTAATAAAAGCACTACACTCTGTATACGTTTCTATGGTGGAGTAGGTATGGGGTAAATGTGAAAATATGGAAAAATTTCTCCAGAACTTCGCATTTATTTTGGAAATTACAAAATTTATAAAAAAGTTATAAACTTTTTTTAAAAAAGGCAAGGCTCCGTATATTTTCCAATTACTATTAAATTAAATATTACACTAAAACATTGTACAAAACTGAAATTACTTTAAGTATTCATTACAAAAACAAGTATATTGCAAAAATAAATTATTTATTACTTTAAATTGTAACCATCAAATTTGAGATTAAATTCTAAACAACCTCTTCTGTCTGTTAAGGGTTCGGGTAAAATTCGCACAATATTTTGTTCGTTGATTTCGTCTGTGTCCATTACAACAGGCCAAATAATTTTTTTGTTCGAATATTTAACAAACTTCAATTTCCATCCTTCATCCGTTTTATTAGTTATTTGTCCTACATAATGATTTAAACTTTAAGTCGACTTTTTTGTGCAATATTTAACTAGGACCCACTTATTAACTTTAATGTCAGTATGAATAACTAAATCACTATCTTCATCTGCCTGCCTCAATTCATCTAGAATTTCTTCATCTTTATCAGACTCCTCAAGCACAGGGCTTTCGCAGAGTTCTTTATCGCTACTAGAGTTATCTTGTAATATTTTCCTTTTATAGGATGGTTTAATTATTTTAGGTTTGGGAGTTTGTTTGTGTTTAACTCGTTGTAATACTTGCTGTGTTGTTAACAATTCCGAACCCAGTCCTGCTCTGGTCTTCTTTTCTTTATCAGGCGCAGGTTTCTGACACACGGTTTTCAACAGGAGTTCCTCAAATGTTGTGGATTGGTTTGTAGATGGGCATTCAGATTCTAAAATAGTAGTAGAACTTTCGGTTACTTGCGTAATGTCATTGCTACTGCATTGGTGTGACTCATCTATCAGATTCTGATTTTTCTGTTTTTGATAATCATTCCATCTTTGAAGAGAAGCGGTCGAAAACAATTCTTTGGAAATAACTGCGTTATTGAATGGATAAATACCTGCTTTTCTAAAACCATTAATTATAACTTCGGGTTGAATCGACTTCCATGTTTCGCATAAAAATTGCGAAAACATTTTCTTGGGAAGTTTTTGACCAAAATGCTGGCGTTGCCAAGTAATTAGTTTTTCATCCCACTTGCATTTGAAAGATTTGAAAACGGATAAATCCAAGGGCTGAAGTAAATGGCTTGAATGGGGCGGTAGTTTTAAAATTGTAATATTTTCTTTAATCGCCGTTTCAATCACGGTTGGATCAATGTGCGTGCTATGGCCATCGTAAATTATTAGTGCCGGGCGTTCAGCTCCTATTGTTGGTATGATCGTATTAAGAAAGTAGTTTCTGAATATTTCCGTCTCCATCCATCCTTTTTTGCTTGCGGCGTATACTGTACCAGGAAATGTACTTTCGTCTGGGGCAACCCATTTATCATATATATGGATCCCTTTAAATATAATTAATGGTGGTGCTTTCTCACCTTTTGCGTTACACATTGCAAGGACGGTAGTGTTTTCCTTACCAGGTGTACTTATTGTTCTGGAAGATGGAGTACCGATTTGGCCTACAACTTTACTTTTACGAGGATCTATGGAAAGACTAGTTTCATCCAAGTTCCAGATTCTTTCAGGTTTGTCCAGCAAGTTAAGTTTTTGGACAGTCTCGTGAAGTAACTCAAAATATCCATAAATTAAAAATGGATCCATAGCTTTTTTCCTGGCGTATTCCACATTTTGAGGAACTTTGAGACTCAAATTATGGCGCCGTTTGAAGCCCAAAAACCATTCTTCACCAGGAACGTGATTTTTGAACTGTGTATTCAGATCATTTGCAACTACATATTTGCCAACTATTTCTATAACCTCTTTCCGAGAGAGACCAAACCCCCATTTTTCTAGAGTTTTTAATCCATTAGCTAGTTTGAGTTCCTCATCGAAAGGTATTGTTTGCGGTCGACCTTTACTTTTACATATTTTCCCTCTCAGTCCTTTAGTTCTAGTATATAAGGTGAGATATGGTATATTGTATGATTTTGATGCCCCATAAATTGTTGTTCGTCCAGATTTAATGTCTCTTAAAGCAAGCAGTAACGATTCACTACTATAAGTCGATACTTTGGTATTCTTCTTTTTGTAATTTCGAACCATTGTTTTAACCTGTAATGTAATGGGGTAAATGTAATATATTATTATACAATTACCCCCTGCCCTTATGTTACAATAACCTCATCATTCGTTTCAATGGGGCAATTGTAATATAGCATGCAGTTATGTAAAATATATGAAAAAGTCACAAAATTCAACTTAAATAATGATGCTTACCTTAAATCACTGCAAGTAACCTAATTTAATCACACATATCCTTCAAAACTTAGTCGAAAATATTTTTTTTCTTTATATGTCTAAAGTTAGGTTACAAGTTGTACAGCAAGCGTATGCGGAATGTAAAATTACTACCTTTCAACGTCGGTAAATAAGTTTTCTGTGATGAATGATGGTTAAGCAGATATAAAAGTATTCTTACACCAGATGGCACCATTAGTTTAGCATTATGAACAAAAATTATAACCGACTATTACATTTTCCCCGCTATTACATTTCCCCGTATTCACCTTAATTAGGTAATGATTCTAAGATTTTATACAAGATTTTATAAGGACTTTAAGGTTTTTAAATAAAATAACGATGATTTTTGTACATATTTTATTTTATTTTATTTTTCACAAATACTATATTTATAAGCTTATGTATAACTAAAATTTGTACAAAATTGAATACAAAATATTGTACAACAAATTATAATGATTTTTTCATTTCTTTATATTTTTTTGTAATTTGAGATATTATATGTTTGTTTATGTAAAATGGTCTATTCCCTATTAAATTTATAGGACCGTAGAAAACAAATTCTCTTGAAACTTGTTGTATGTCTTCAGAATTAGGCCAAATATAATGATGTAAATTTCTTTTTAAAAATTTAAAACTAATAGAGCTATTGTCTGAATTATTGCATATTTTCAAAACTCTACCAACGTACCAAGTATCATCATAATATACAGCGTAATATTGTTCTCTATTTATGGTTACTTTATTTTGACGTTCTGACTCACTGTCAGAGCTTATCAAATATATCACTAACAGTGTTCGAGTATAAAGAAATTGTTACTTCTGATTCTGAATCTGATTCAACTCGTGGTTCACTTATTGATGATTCTGATTCAGAGTCTGATAATTTTCTCTTTTGGTTTGAGGCTTTTTTTAGACACAATGGATTGTGTATCTGACGATTTGAACCTGTGTATTCTGTCCGTACTATTTTTTGTAACATTTTTGTTAACAACCAACAAAGTGTAGTCTTTTTAATAATTTTATCCTTTCCTTTTGCATTTACAGTCGCAAATGGACTATTTTCTAAATCTCCTTTATGATCTGCTATTTCAGAAAAATCTTGTATATTAAGTTCTGTTTCTTCAGACAATATTTTCGAAGTACTTGTCTTTTTCAAATTTAAAGAATAAAAACAGTATAATACAAAATAATTACTACCATGTATTTATATATTTAATTGTTTATTGATTATTTTTGTGTTTTTTCAGTGTTTGATTGGTTATGAAGAAAATCTTAGATATTGATACTTTTAACCAGTTTTCCGAACCTGTTTCGTTTTTAATTCGCATTCCTAGTTCTCCAGCACATTTTAATGCATCGTTTTTTGCTTGACTTATTATATATTCTATATCAGAAGCACATGGTACATTAAAAATTGTTTGAACTTCTGTATTGTCACCTCGATTTTCACCAAGACGATTGAGTTTTTCTTCTTTAGGGAACGTAAAGCCAATATCTAAAATTATAAACAACAGTCTTATATGTGTATGTAATAAAGTACAAAAATAATTAAGTTTTAAATATTAAACTATACTCTATTCTATTTTATTTTTATTTTATTTTATTTAACTTCGGCTTTCCAACAGGACTATGTCCCAATAACAGGAAAGCACATACAACATATAAATGCAAAAAAAAATACATTAACAATTAAGTTACATTGGAAACAATATAGCAGTATGTACAATGTGTGTACAATGAAAACATAACAGAAAAATTTATGAAAACAAATTTATGAAAACAAATAACTAATTAATGGAAAGTACTACATTTGTCACTTGTTTTTTATACAGTGATAAACTGAAATGAAATATGTCAATTAAATTATTATAAGACACATATTTATTGTAAACAAATGGTAGACGATTTAGTGCAGAATTGAAAGCAGCATTAGTTCTATTAAATCCTAAACAGAATAAATCCGTTGCTCTAGTCGTATAAGTTGGTACGCGAAATCCCAGACTGTTTAATAGATCAGGACAATCGACTTTATTATTTACTAATTTATATAAAAATATTAGGTCAATTACGATTCGCCGTTTTTCCAAAGGTAAAATATTAATTTCAAAATTATTAAATTTATATCTAATAAATTTGCACAATTTTTCTTGAATACGCTCTATTCTTTTAATATGAATAGCATACTGAGGTGACCAACAAATTGTTGCAAATTCTAGTTGACTTCGAACCAAAGAAAAATATAAAACTTTTAAGGTGTGGAGATTTTTAAAGTTTTTTGATGACCTGATAAGAAAACCAAGCATTTTAAATGCTTTCTTTGTTACATTGTCAACATGTACATCGAAAATAAGTTTTTTATCATAAAGAATTCCTAAATCCCTTATTTCCGAGACACGATTAATTATTTCATCGGCAAAAGTGTAAGAATAGCAAACATCAGATCTGTTTCTAGAAAATGTGATAGAATGACATTTGTTAATATTTAAATGTAGATGATTATCCTTAGTATACTGATAGAATCGATTGAGATCAGATTGAATGGATTCAAAGTTATTGATGTTATTTACCGAATGATACATCTTTAGATCGTCAGCATATAATAAAAAATTACAAAATTTGAAACATTCGGAGATATCATTGATAAAAATGTTAAATAAGAGCGGTCCTAAATGGGAACCTTGAGGAACACCAGATGGAATATAAATATCGTGAGACTGAAATCCATTAATAGTTACTCTTTGACTTCTGCCAGTTAAGTATGAAGTGAACCAGTCAAGGAGGCTTCCACATACACCGAAATCAGCAAGTTTGTTTATTAGTAATGAATGATCGATAGTGTCAAAAGCCTTACTGAAATCGGTATATATTCAATCCACCTGACTACGGTCATCCATAGCCTTTAAAATATATTCATTATAATTTAAAAGATTTGTCTCAACCGATCTACCAGAGAAAAAACCATGCTGCTGAGGAATAATGCGATTTTTAACAGAAGAAAATATTATTTTATAAACTAATTTTTCAAAAACTTTTTCTAGAGTACAGAGTTTGGAGATTGGTCTTTAGTTCTTTACTTGGTTTTTTATACCTCCTTTATGCACAGGAACAATGAACGCTTTTTTCCATATATTTGGGAAACAACCTTCGCATAATGATTTATTAAAAATAATTGTAAGTGGATAACTCAGCGACTTTGAACAATTTTTAATAAAAATACTTGGAATGTTATCTGGCCCAGCACCTTTAGTTACATCTAGGTCAAATAAGATATCTGAAATTTCAAGTTCATTAAATTTGATTGATTTAATAGAATTAACTACCTTTGGAACATAGCTATGATTTTGCTTTATCATCACATTACCATTTTTTTCAACAAATACAGATTTGAAATATTCTGAAAACAAATTACAAATGTCATTACCATTTTCAGCTGTAACATCCTCGTAGCACATCGTGTTAGGTATACTACTCGCAGATTTCATGAATTTGACGTAGGACCAAAACTTTTTATTATTGTTGGGAATGGCATTCTCAATATTTTTTATATATTCGTCATAGCACTTTTTGATCTCAATTTTTACTTGTTTACGTAACTCTGAGAATCTATTATAGTGTGATTCTGATTTAAATTGTTTATATTTAGTGTGTGCTTTGCTTTTTTCTTTGATCAGATTAATTAATACTTTAGTATACCAGGTAGGATAGGTGGTACGAGAATGTTTCTTCATAGGAACGTATTCATTAATTACAGAATATAATTTAGTGTAAAATAATGAAACCATATTTTCAGTGTCTGAATTATCAAATAATTGATCCCAGTTAGTATTTTTAAACTCCTCATTTATTTTAACATAATCGGCAGATTTATATAAATAGATTTTTCGAGAACAACTAGGCAATTTTGCATAAATGATAGTTTTCAAATAAATTTCAATTGGTGGGTGGTGTACATCAATTTTACTCAGTGGTGAATGGCAGGGTAATACATCAATATCATCCAAATTTGAGATTATTAAGTCTAAAATTCTATTGTTATGGTTTTTAATATAATTGAATTGATTCATATTACAGTATGATATACAGTCGACAAATTTGGAAGATAATAAATTATAAGTATTTGTTGGCGTCAAACCTATATTTGTTGTATCATCCATCCATTGTAAATGAGGTAAATTAAAATCACCACAAATTAAAAAATAGTCACCAGATACCGTATCAGTGATATCGGAAAGATTATTTAGGAATTCAGACATTGCTACATGATCTTCGGGAGGCAAGTATACAGAACATATATGTAAATATTGTTTTTTATTTCCGTCGTTTAAAATGACTGATATCCACACATCTTCTGCGTTACTGCTCCAATTAGGTCTTTCAATAAAATTTAGATTGCTTTGAACTGCAATTAATGCACCACCACCGTCAGTTTTGGCGGAAGAAGTGCTATATCTGTCACGTCGAATTACATGGTACTGTGGGGAGAATAATTCACTATCACTGACAGAATAATTTAAAAAAGTTTCTGTTAAACAGATAATATCATGAGTACATGTATAAGTATTAATACGAAATGTATCAGTTTTTGTTCTTAAACCCCTTACGTTTTGATAATATATTGAGGTACCCATTAATAAAAATAAAGATATATAATTGAATTAAACTAATTAAGATAGTGCAGCTATATCATTTAGACTGCTTAGATAGTAAATTTTGGAAGTTTCAGTTTTTCGAGCATATACTTTACAATTTTTTGTCCAAATGAATTTGAAGTTTTTGGGCTTAAGTTCATTTTTAGCTGTTTTAAAAATTTGTGAATTTGTATGGGTTAAGTGTTCATTTATATATATTTTGTTGTCGGGTCCTTCTAAATTGATGGTTGTAGATGTTAGGTCCGAACTTTTTTTGGCCGCAGATAGGAAGTTATCTTTGATCCTGCGCGAGACGAACTTAACAACAATGCTTTTGGGTCTACTATCCCTCGAATGCGGAGACGGTAGTCTATGGGCTGCGTCAATGTCGCTTTTGGAAACAGGAACCCCGATTTTATTTCCGATTTCACAAATTAAATTGTCAATATTTTCATTATTTTTTTCGGGTAAGTTATTCACTATGACATTATTAATTCTGGAATATTGTTCTAAGTCCTCGATTTTTTTATTTAAATTTGTAACTACACATTTTAATTTTTCGTTTTCTTTTACAAGAATATCAAATGTTTTAATTTTTTCATGAATTGATTTTAAATTTAATTCAAAATCAGTTATTTTATTGCTGCAGAAATTAACTGACTTCAATACAGTTTCAAATTTAGTGTCCATTGCGCTCAAATTTTGTTTTTCGAATGTACCGAACATTTTACGAAGGTCAGTTGTAGCTGTAGCAGTGGCGTCCGGACTTCTACTCTCCTCTGTTAAACAAACTGACTTACGGTTTTTTTGGACGGCACGTACTGCAAGACCAGGCTGACACTGATGCATTATTAAAAAGTTCGAGTTGTTCCTCATTAATACCCGCACACACAGGGTGGTAAGAACTCTCACATTGAGCACACACTATACCCGGGTACTTTTGATTCACTCTTCGTTGACAGGCACGGCACTGGTGAGCCATAGTGGGTAATTAAAATCGGCAGAACAGGTGACTTAAGATAAGTAGTAACTTGTTTTAAGAAATATTAAACTGATTTCGATTTTAAAATATAGTTTTTACTGTGTAAGATGAAAGGTACAGTTTTAAAGAAATATGTGTTATGGGAAAATTATTCTTCACGATTTTTCACACACACTGATATATTTTCACAATTTTTAAGAAAAAAAAACACTTCGTAAAACTGATTTTTTGACGAACAGTAAAATCACGTGTAACCAACTCAATTGCTGATGTATGTAATTCGCGGAATCGAGACAATTTTTAACTTACTCGCGAAAAGAAACAAGATATTGGTCGAATTCAAGTCTGAATTTGACCTATAGAATGTTTTGGTACTTTTTGCGAGTTAATTCAAAATTATCTTGTTATTGCGAATAGGGTATTGTAGAAACCTTGATATTTTAATAGTATGTAATATTAGAAGCTATTTTAACCGACAAAATAATAAAAATAAAATAACGAGTAAAATAACAAGTATCTATATTGTTTTAATTTTTTTTTCGTAACTTCATTGACGCTTAATATAGTTTATTAAAATATCAACATAAATACCATGGAATAATATTAAACAAATTACATAGCTGATTTAATGTTACCATTAGTTTTATTAGATGTATTACTAATTTCGGTCATTATTTCATTCATTAACTATAATTGAAAATGTTGTCGTCATGGATCTTGTTGCCCTGAATACTTTCTCACAGGGCTGGCTGCTCATCAACCATGGTATAAATAATTTTGAATTATTTTTCAAACTGTATTTTTCTGCTAATAAAATTAGTGCATGTGCATTTAATTCTATGCAAGTATACGTATTTAAAGTAATAAAATTCGTTGTTAAATTACATTCTTCGTTTGATTTGATCCAATATCGCCATATACGAAGAAAAAATACTACAAACCACATTGTTTATTCGTGTTGAAAAAGAAATATCTTTATTTAAAAAAGAATCGAGGATTAAGCGAGTAATTTTTAAATACATTACTGTTGCATTGCTATTATCGCAGTGTTTAGTAAGTAATTCTTGAACATTGGAACTTGATAATTTTTCAATCGCTTCAAAATTCATTTTGTCAGTTTCATTCAAATGATTTTCAACTAACAAATATTTGTCCTTCGAAACAGTATTGATTAACCTTTAAGTAGTCGCCTGCCCTGACTGACGTTAGTGCTCGCGTGGCGCCATTTGTCGCCATATCGGTGAATAGGTATTTTTTCAGTTTATTTTTGGCTGAAAAAATTTGAAAAAATTTTTCGAATCATTGTTAAACTCTTTATTGTCAATTGAACATAATTACATTCTCAAAATTTGAAAAACATAAACAGAAAAAATATATAATTAACATTAAACGCACATGGTATTATTCATAGCATTCAGAACACTGGTTTCTTTGATGTTCCTGGCAGACATGCTTATTACAGGTTATGCAAATTACTCTGCTTGCTTTGTTGTTCGATCTGGGGCAGATGTGACACCTTTTTTTGATTTTTGGCCCTGGTACTGCAGGTGGGTCGACGACCGTTTCCACGTCAAAGTGGCTTTGCAGTCGTTTCCTGATGTTTCGTGGAATTCGTGTGTCTTCCACCCGTTCTCTTTGCAAAGGCTCGGCCAGTTCCCGAGCCATTTTTTTTAAAAAATGTCTTCTGTTCAAAGGGTCGCCATTATTTGCGGAGTTATATATGACAAGGGCATTTATGGCACAAACATTAATCAGATGAAAAAAAATAGCCATTGGCCATCTTCTGGTTCTTCTCCCAACATTATACGTACTACATAGTTTATCATTAGTGTCCACACCGCCCTTCGACATATTATAAAATGTTAACTGCTCAGCCTTCTGTGCGTCTCCCGACTCTTTATCTATGGCGGCATCTTTGTGTAGGGTTGAAATCAGTATTACAGATTTTCCTTTTTTTGGGACATACGACATCATCGATATAGTTGAGGTAAAGCCAAATAGGGTGCTTTTTACAGCGCGCGCTCTGTTGGGTTGAAATTCTGGCGGAATTTCCTTCTTGTTTTTTCTCAGTGTGCCAACTAGGGTCAGTTTATGATTTTTCAATAGATTGTCTGCTAATGGAATACTGGTAAACCAGTTATCCACGGTTATATTTCTTCCTGATTTATTTATGGGTGAAATTAGTCTGGTAACCACATCCCCCGGTGAATTACTTACTTTGAATGGACCTTCTGGCTGCGTTCCCAGATATACCTCCATTTTCATATTATAAAAATTTCTGGCATCTACCAATGCAAATATTTTAATCCCATATTTGTTTGGTTTGGAGGGCATGTACTGGCGGAAATTGCAATGCCCACGGAACGCCACTAATTGTTCATCAATTGTGAGATATTCACTGGGGGTAAAAAGCTGGCCACATTTATCCACTACATAATCAAAAAGAGTGCGAATGGCTGCTAGCTTGTCAGTTTCTTGTCTTGCTGTTCGTGTTGCTTTGTCGTCAAATCTGACACAACGTAATATAAAGAGAAATCTCTGCTTATTCATAGTTGTATAAAAGAATTCGTTGCCCATATCATCGACTGAAAACAAATCGTCAAAATTCAAATGAGATGACCTCATAACTCCACCAGCTATCAAAATGGCCAAAAACGCCTTTATTTCGTTTTTGGTTACTAAACGAGCGTCCCTTTCTCGTGAAAAGTTGTCTTTCACTTCTGTTACGATGTACTTGTTTGTATTTTCCACAAGAAGTTCAATAACAAAATCGTCAAAGAACAAGAAGAAAGATTCTGCAGGACTTGTGACATTTTTTGCAGGCCCTTTACAACCGGGTAAATGAGTAATAATGTTGTGTTTTCGAGTTTTGGTTATCGGTGGTGGCACCTTATTCCACTTTGTAATTTTGTCTTTGCCATAATAGTAATTACCATGTGTTGGTGTCGGTGACGAAGCAACATCCTCTTCAGAATCTTCACTTTGCAGAGAGTCTGTGTCATGTTCACTGTAATCCACCTGGTTTTCTACCGCACTTTCTTCTTCTTCACTTTCTGTATTTAATTTAGATTGACTGTCAGTATCAGATTCACTGTTCAAGAGCAATTTTTCTAGTTCTTTGTCAAGAAGTGGACGGTTTTTTTGCCAACTGGGACCTGCTTTTGAACTTTGAGTCAAACTTGAGATCGGATTAGCACTCGACCCAGCCATTTTCATCAAACAAAACCCAAATAAGTGTAATCAACTTGGTATTCAGCTTTGAGCTAAGTTGTTTACTGACAAACACAAGTAAATGTGAGGTTAGGTTTTCACCAACGTTACTACTCGCGTGGCGACAAATGGCGCCAAGTGGCGCACCGTCGTACTAAATTGATTATAGCTTCAAAATTTATCGTTGAAAAAAATTGATAATAGGCATTTGTGCATCTTAAAACTATATTAAAAGAATAATTTTGAAGTAGAACTCCCGAAAAAAAAGTGTATGAAAACTACAAGACATTAAACCTCCGTTGGCGCCAAACGGCGCCACGCGACTACTTAAAGGTTAATGGACGAATATGCGATGAAGATACATTATATTTTCCCATAATCATAGTAATTTTAGTATTTAGTAAACGAGTTTTTAGTTTTGTGCCTATGTGAACTATATCCTGTACAAACACAGGGTTTTCAATATTACTAGGATATGCCATTTGAAACCAATTGAATTTTGTAAAAGAGTTTTCATCGGTGGGAGGGAAATTATTTCTCATTTTCATACATTTTAATAGTCTGGTGTCACCGTCTGAAGAATATCCTTCTATAAAAATATTTTGTTCTTTTGATGTTTTTTTCAATAGTTGTCCATCTATTATAAACGTCTTTTCCTGTAAATTATTAGTGCCATAAACACATAGGCAAAATGATGGGGCATTCTTTGCTAGGGGCTGTGCTACTATGACATTCACATACGTAGATTTCTCAAATTTATTAAATATGTATTCTATCTGACTAGCATTTTTCGCAATAAATAAATCTGTATCCGGTAATCCTGTGGTATTTAGTGTTTCTGACGAGACGATCGAGACGGGAAACTACATTGTCTCGTCTCGTCTCGTTTAGAAGACAAGAAATTAAGTCTCGTCTCGATTTTTTCTCGTCTCGAACAATGGAGTCTCGTCTCGGCCGAGAATCTCGACGAGATTTCTCGATGTTTTTTTGTTAATAAATCCAATGTGCAATTTATTTTGATATACTATATATAATTGCAAATACATATAAATAATACGCAGAGTGGTTAAAAAATTAGTCAAATAGCTATTACTTCGAATTTTAATGGCACAAAATTGACTCCTGTGGTGCACTCTCCACGCCAGCAATGAGCGCCCAAATATTTCATCATTACCGATATCTGTACATAGCAGATTGGCACACCTAGCAATGGGTAATATGCTGTGATGATATATTTATTTTATTTTATATATAATTTGCTATAATGAAAGAGGGTAAGCCAACTGATGTGGGACGGGTCTTATATACAAGTATTATGTTGAACTAAATTAATAATCATCTAGGTAATGATAAAACATAGTCAAATTATTTGAGTCAAATAAAGTTTGTCAAATTGATCATATATTTTTATTATCTATTCTCGGTGACACAATCTATTATTATTGACAGATTAACTAATATTAATAAGCTGTAGAATAATTATAAAATAAAATGAGATAAATGTTGGACCAACCTCGCCTACTATCAATCCAATTTGGCCAACAGAGGCATCGAAGATCTCAGTATCTCAGGAAATCATCTACCACTGCTACTAGGAACGTTTATTGGGACAAAATTTCAATTATCTCACTATTTTGTCTACTGAAAACCGACACACATTAATAATTCATATCACGAAAGTTAGTTTTACACTAAAAGAAACAAATATATACTATTTTAACTCCACCAACAAAAGTTTTTCAAGAGAATTGCACTTAATACGAGCAGAAAACATTCTCATTTGTAGGTAACAAATACACTGACAAAAGACAGCAATAATAAACAAACACCGGTCTTAATATTAGCTCGAACTTGTCTGTTAAGAGTCGATTTGTAGTTTCACTGGTCGACACGAAATTTAAATAAAAATCATAATGAATTATTCATTCACTTAACTAGTGTGGAATAACAAATAAATTATTGTTACTAAAAAATGTAAAAAAACCTGTTAATCAGTGGCACTAAAAATGTAAATTTAAGAACCAAGCCTTTAATTTTACGAATTTTAAAATAAATATCTGACTTATGATCAATATCATGTAGTGTATGTCATTTAATTTTTTCCTGAAGTATTGGAACAACATGTATGTAAAGTGTTAAATAAATTCAAGTAATACTTATTTAGTCTTACAAAACACAATGGCTGGTAGCATGAACAAATGATTAATAGTGATTAGCGAGAAATTGTTTTATCTGTAAATCGTTTTGTTTTAATGAAAAATGTAATAATAATTAGTTTTACCAACAATTCAAGAACTGGTATTACAGACAAAATAAATTAACATTTTTACATTTTACATATTTTATGGCAAATTAAACATAATTTTGTTTGTTGTTCATAATATTTGACAATATAAAAAATTCTATTTCACGTGACTTCAATTTTTTGAGTGTATCTTTTGCTTATTTAAACATTATTTATTAGAAAGAATCCCCATAAATAATAAACTATTAAAATAAAATAAACATATCATCACACTTTTTACCCATTACTGGGTGTAACGCTTTGTCGGTAAGTGAACGTGAATACATCACTGTGACGTCAAAGAAAGAAGGTAGTTTTATTTAAGAAATTTTAGCACGATCTTGTTTAAATTTATAGTTAAAAAATAGGATAATTAATATAAATTTAAAAATGTTCCAATATATTTTTAAAAAATGTATTTTTAAAAATAAAAAAAATTGTCGAGAAATCTCGAAAGAATCTCGACATATAAGTCTCGTCCCGTCTCGTAAGTTGAAATAGCTTTCTCGTCTCGCCGAGACGAGAAATTTCGAGACGAGACGAGACGAGATTCGAGAATATCTAGTCTCGTCCGAAACACTAGTGGTATTATTTAATGGTGGCACAAATCCAATTAATTTGTTTGATTTAGGATCATATTGAATAAAGTTATTAACAGCTGTCTGGTCTTCACATATCCAAATGTTTAAAGGAAGCTGTCTTTTTAGGAAAAATTGTTTTAATTCTGCCATACGTATTTCACCTTCATTAACTGAATCAAATGACTGTATATTACGTTGAATGGTTGTTAAGGAAGGTAAAGCGTTTTTCAAATTTGCTTCAATTGTTTCATAAAGCATTCTGCCGCCAATTAAATATAAATAAGTACCAAATAATTTTAGGTTTCGTGTATATCTATTGCCAGTCTCTTTTGTTGTACTATTTTTAGTGTTTGTATTTTTTAACAGTTGTAAAATATTTGTTGTCTCTTGTACTCGCTCCGGTAAGTTAACAGAGTTTTGTGACCCGTACAATAGTTCTTTAAGTTTCTCGTTTTCTTTCAATAATTTTCCTATTTTATCTAATACCTCAAAATAATCTGTTACATATGTTTGCGTCTTGTCATTTGTACACTTTGATAGTTTACTCTGTCTTCTAAAAAGGCGATTAATTTTTTTTGATTCTTCAGAGGCTATAGGTAGTGCTCTAGGTAGTGTTATGGACGAGGTTATGGATATAGGTTCACTGAGATGGTTAATATTAGAGACGTTATTATTTGAGCAAGAATTAGCCGTCTCTGCACTAATCTTGTTCAAAGAAAAATCCGAAAAAGTTTCACTCGATGTTTCGTTAAAAATACTGGCAGTGTCTATTGAATCTAGAGAGGACTGTAAATTGAAACTACTTAGGTTCTGTGACTTAAAATTACTCTCGAAATTACTATTTTGTGATGAGCTACATGAGGTATTGGCAGGATCGGCCGTTATAATCGTATCTTTATTTTAATCGGATTTTAAAAATTTTGTTAATAAAGACTGAGTTTTGTGGCTTTGCGACGTTTTCTTGATATTTAAAATGATTTTTAACATGTCGGTAAAAGTTGGATAGAATCCAATTCTTTTGGCCATTTATTAGGAGCCCCTTCTGAACTTTAATATCATTACTACATATTAAACACGTTATAAATGCTACTTCACTTTTATTGTCATTATTCGGAAATTTAATGTTAACATTTTTTACTTGAGATATCATTTTTTCTAATAAAAGCTTCATTTCATTTGATAATTTTTGAATTTCTTTTGGATTTGATATATATATATATATATATATATATATATATATATATATATATATATATATATATATATATATATAATATCCTAGATCTCCTGTGTGGAGCATAGGGCCTCTACGAAGTGTTTCCATCGGGTTCTGTTCTGTGCTATGTGTTTGACTTGGTTCCAAGATTTCCCTTCTTTGTCTAATTCTTTGCGTATTGATCTTCGCCAAGTGTTCGCAGGTCTTCCTATTCTGCGTGAGCCCTGAGGGTTCCAGTCTAACGCTTTCCGTGCAACATTTTCCGGTTCTCTTCGAAGGGTGTGGCCGACCCAATTCCATTTTCTAACCTTTATCTCCTGGTTTACATTCTTCTGTTTAGCTCTCCTCAAGATTTCTTCGTTCGTGACGCGGTCGGTCCACTGAATTCGAAAAATACGACGTAGACAGTTGTTAATGAAGACTTGAAGTTTATGACTTATTTGGGAAGTAATCTTCCAGGTTTCGCACGCGTAAAGTAGAACCGATTTTACATTGGTCGTAAAAATTCTAAGTTTTGTTTTTCTTGATATGTTGGATGAGTTCCATAACTTGCTCAGCATTCCAAAAGCTTGTCTTGCTTTTCTAATTCTGTGGTTTACATCAGCTAGTGCTCCACCATCTTTGGTTATTACGCTTCCTAGATAGCAAAATTCATTTACATCTTCAATTTTTTCATCTTGTACTTGGAAAGGAGTGCTGACGGTGGTACCAATACGCATCGCTTTAGTTTTCTTTATGTTGATTTCGAGTCCTACAAGTTTGGCTTCTTGAGAGAGTTTGGTTAGTTTTGATTGCATGTTGGTGTGTGTGTGTGACATAAGACATATGTCATCGGCATAGTCTATGTCCTCGAGTCGGCTATGTAGTGTCCACGTGATGCCCCTCGGCTCGGTGTTGACACGTCGCATAATGAAGTCTAAAACGATATTGAAAAGCAATGGCGAAAGAACGCAGCCTTGTTTTACACCGCTTTCAACTGCAATTTTATCAGACATTTTGCTTTTGTGCAATATTTGGCAGTAAGAGTTATGATAGAGATCTTTAATGATGTTAATTATTTTAGTTGGAATTCCAGTTGATGAGAGGATTTTCCACATAGCATCGTGATTTATTGTGTCGAATGCTCGTTTGAAATCAATAAAGACGAGGTAGAGTGGAGCCCGCCACTCTACTGACTGTTCTATTATTAGTCGTAATGTATTAATGTGATCGACACAAGATCTGTTAGGTCGGAAACCGGCTTGTTCTTTCCTGAATTTTGGTTCTGCTATTTTTGAGATTCTACTATATAAAATTTGAGCTATAATTTTGGTAAGTGTATTCAATAGTGTGATGCCCCTCCAGTTGGCGCACTCTGTAAGATTCCCTTTTTTGGGGAGTTTTATGATAATTCCTGTCTTCCAGCAATCTGGGATGGATTCTTTATTCCAAATCTCTTGCAAGATTGGAAGTAAGGTGGTGCTAAAGGTGTCGCAGTTTACTTTTAGAATTTCTGCTGGTAAGTTGTCCGGTCCGGCAGCCTTATTGTTCTTCAACTTGTTTATAGAATGTTTGATTTCTTCCACTGAGGGTGGACTACTGTCAATACGAAGGGTTCGATTTGGTGTACCTGTAATACTTTCAGGTAAGTCTTTCTTTTTTAGAAGTTCTGTATAATATTCTTCCCATCTATGAATCTGATGGTCCTCTGCGACTAATAGGTTTCCATTTTTGTCTTTTATAGGTTGTTCACTAAAAAAGTTTTTGTTGGAAAGTTGCTTAGTAATGCGATATAGTTCTTTTAGGTTGTAAGAGTGCGCTGCAATTTCTGCTATGTTAGCTAGTTTCTCAATGTGAACTCTCTTATCCTTTCTTGCATTGCGTTTTACTTCTGTGTTAATCTTCTTGTATTCTTCTGTAAGGCGGCTCTTTTCGTTTCTAGTTCTTGCTGAGTTTAGTTGATTTTTTAAGTTTTTTCGTTCGTTGAGTTTTTGCCACGTCTGTTTTGAGATCCAGTCTTGTTGGTTCTTCTGTTTTGTTCCGAGGCATTCTTCAGTAAGTTGTAGTGTTGTGGTCTTTATTTGTTCCCACATAAAATTAGCTTCTCCTGGTTTAACTTTTTTAAGTTTAATTCGCAAAGTGTCTTGAATCTTTTCTAACATCTCTGGGTTTTTAAGTCTTTCTAGGTTGTATTTTATTCTGTTTCCTCGTTGGAATTTTGATGTTTTAGATGTTATTCTTAATTTTATTGCGCCGATTAATAGATGGTGGTCACTGGCTGCGTCTGCACCTCGATAAGTTCTGGTGTCTATTAGTGAACTACGCCATCTTCGTTCGATGGTTATATGATCAATTTGGTTCTAGGTGTGTCCATCGGGGGATACCCAGGTTTTGTGTACTTCTCTATGAGGGAAGAGTGTGCCACCTATTATTAGTTCATTGTTTTGGCAAAAATTTATGAACAGTTCGCCGTTCTCGTTTCTGGCCCCGACTCCGTGTTTTCCCATAACATGTTCGTAATCTTTGTTGTCGGCTCCAACTTTTGCATTAAGATCGCTAAGAACCAATTTGATATCACCTTTATTTAATTTATAGAAAGCTTCTGTTAGCTTGCAATAAAATAATTGTTTTTCGTCGAGGTCAGACGGGTTGGTGGGTGCATAGCACTGTATTATTGAAATATTTCGAACTTTAGATCTGAAGCGGGCCATTATAATTCGATCTGAAATTGGTTTCCAGTCCATAAGACACTTTTTGGCGGTTTTTGAGAGGAGAAATCTAACTCCATTTGCTCTTATTTGGTTACGATCTCTTCCAGAGTACAATAGAGTCATACCGTTTGAAGAGTTATATTCTCCGTGTTCAGGCCACCTTACTTCGCTTAGTCCTAGAATATCTACCTTGTAGTTAGTTGCTTCGTTAATGACTTGGGAGAGTTTAGTGGGTTCAAGAAGGGTTTTGACGTTCCAAGTTCCTATTCTAGTCCGTTGTTTCATGCCGAAGGTCGATTCCTTTGAGTCCTTCCGGGTGATTCTTCTGTTAGAGGTTTCATTAATCAGAGAGTTTAAAGTGAGCGAGTGATTAGCCCGCCGCACTAGAGTCTGGTGCTGGGGCTGCCAGCTGTAGCATCCAGACCTACTTCGGTTTCCCGTTTAGAACAGGTTGGTAGGTTCTGTTTACGTGGTAGGTTATACCGCCTTGATTCGGTCGCCAGAGCCTCAATTAGCGTTACCCGGGGTGTACCACGTGGAGGTTTGAGGTTAACATTTGAGAGAGTTGAATCTCCCCTTCACCCCAATGTCCAATGTTTTGTATATGTTTTGATTGTTCGTAATTTGTTATTTGTTGTTTGGAACCATTTATTAGACCAGTAGTGGGATGTTTGTTCCTTTATGTGGCTTTTTAATTCGTTGTTGGTTATGGGCACATTGGTGATGTTTTCAAGTTGTAAGGCTTCGTTCGCTGCGAGATCCGCTTTTTCGTTACCCTGGATGTTCGCATGGGATGGGATCCATAGGAATATGATGGAATTGTTGTGGGATGATATGAGTTGTAATTGTTGGCGGATATTTTTGGCTATTGGATGTTTTGGGAAAGGGGGTTGTATAGTGAGTAGGGAGTTTAATGAGTCTGTGCATACGATGTGAGGAGTGTAAGGGTGGTGTTCGATGATTAATTGCAGTGCTTGGTTGATGGCGAACAGCTCAGCGGAGAGAATGTTTGTCAGGGATGGCAGTCGATATTTGTGTTATTCAAAATAATAGTGGGCTAACTCACAAAATAATGATTTTGAGATATTAACACTTTTGTAAAGTTTTATACTACTATTGAAATAAAACTCATGTATTTGTGATACGGTTATTTTATTAAAGTTAAAGTAAGAGACTCTCACAACAGACAATAAAGTTTGGTTTAAACTATTAATTAATAGATAAAAACAACTATGATAAAAAAAATAGGAGTTGATTCACTCTTACAATGAAATATTTTTAGCTTAACTTACCATTGAAATGAAATACATTAACAAAGGGTACTTATTCGTAGATATTTTCATCGTCTGATGACCTTTCTTCTGTCTATATTGCAGTGGATGCTCGAGTTATTGTTTCCGTTGGCAAATTTTTGTAGTATGGATGGAAAAGAGGAGGAATGTAGGGCAGCAAGTCTAGCATGTCCTTCTTCTTTATGGCGGTTACCGGTCTTCTAGTAGGATACAACAAATTTTGTTCAACTTTGTAAAGATTTTGCTGGCTTTTTTGATAAATCTACACAGTAAAATTCAATATCTGTGTTCAAGGATTCTTTAAATTTAAATTGGAGGGGTTGATTTTTCTCAAAACGAAGCCATCTAATATTTAGCCAGCTGAAAGAATAACCGCATACTGTTTTCTTTCTACATAATGTACTTTGATGTCAACAACTTATACGGTTGTGCGATGAGCCAGTGCCTACCATATGGAGGATTCGAATGGGTAGAAAAACGGGATTTTTATTCTATTGATTTATTGAATATTAGCAATACATCTGAAATTGGATACTGCTTTGAAATGGATTTGGAGTACCTAGCTGAGCTACATGAGCAACATAAAGACTTACCCTGACCACTTTACACCTCCAACATCAAAGTATCCAAAACTAATTGCAAACTTGTACTCAAAGTCAAAATATGTGATTCATTACCGTTTAAAACAGTGATTACAGCTAGCGCTGAAAGTAACTAAAATACAGAGTGTTGAAGTTTAAACAGAGTGATTGGCTCAAACAGTATATATACTTAAACACTGAGTTGAGGAAACAACAGGACAATGGATTTAAAAAGAACTTTTATAAATTAATGAACAATGCAGTGTTTGGAAAAACTATGAAAAATGTTCGAAAATATAAGGATATCAAGCTCGTAACGGAGTGGAGTGGACGTAATGGGGTAAAGGTATTTGATGGAGATATAGTCCTTGTAGAAATGAACAGGCTATGGGTCGATTCTGCTCATATCTGTAAGGTCTGTAACGCTTCTCGTTACGCCTGTATGCCGCTACGATCAAAACTGCGATTCTGATCACTTCTGTAGCTAACAGTTTTTCTGTAAACTCTTACAGATTCGTAAATATTTACAGGGACAGATGAACTAGCCATAAGCTTACATACTCTGACCTTATTATAATGAATCAACAACAAAATTTATTATTTATTGGAATATTATTAGAAGAAGATGATAACAAGCAAGCAATTATTCAAATTAGTAAAAATTATGTAATTATTTTGTAATAATGTACATTTAAGGAATTATGTGAGGTTAGTTCGTAGAAATTTAAGGGATACGACAAATCTTTTTGAAGAGCCAGAAAATAATTTAAAAAAAAAATGTTTAGACTAGATAAAATAAAACTGTAATCAATTTAATTGCAGTTTTGCAACCACATTTACCTCAGTTGCGAAGCGACGCAATTGCAATACATTTGAAGGTATCTAATTATTAATTGTTTTTATTAGGGTGTCATTTTTCGAGACGGCAAATTAGGTATTTTTGACGACAAATTATGTATTGACAACGGCAATTTGAGCGACAAAATATGTAGTTTCACAGCAAAAAATGTAAATGTGCAGCAATATATGTGTTCTAACGACAAAAAGTGTAAAAGAGCAGCTAATTCATCTGTTACTATCTACCAAACCTAACATACGCTGAGATTGTTAAAAGTAACTTATAGAACTCTGATGAACCGATAAATTAGGGACTCTATTTATCAGAGTTCTATAAGTTACTTTTAACAATCTCAGCGTATGTTAGGTTAGGTTAGGTTAGGTTATATATATATATATATATATATATATATATATATATATATATATATATATATATATATATATATATATATATATATATATATCTGGACCTCAAAACCAAACGGTATAAGTCCAATTTTTTCGTTTTTGAGGTTATGACTGTTCCTATAGTATTTTTTTCCGCTCTTTCCAATGGTGATGCGTATTAAGTCCAGTTTCTTCCCGTTTACGAGATAGGTGTACATTATTGATATTAAGTCCTCCATTAAATAGAACCAAACAGTATTAAAGGTTTTTGATACTGTTTGGCTCTGGAAGATATCCAATATTTCGGTATTAAGTCCATATGTGAGGTTACGTGGCTGGACTTAATACTGTTTTGTTTTAGTGTACATCAGTTGTCATAATATTAAGTCACATTATTTTGCTCGTGACGTTAACAGAAAATACTTGATAATTTCGTTGTTTTAATATTTAATAAGTTATATATATATATATATATATATATATATATATATATATATATATATATATATATATATATATATATATATATATATATATATATTACTTTAATATTGTTGTCATTGTCTAATTAATGTACTAATACATAAAAATTTGCAGTTTATTAATACTGCGTGTTAATAATAATAATAATATGTTTATTACCCAACAAGTCACCATTTACAGGGTAAAATTTAAAAAAAGAGATATGATAAAAATACATATAATATAATAAATATTAAATGATTTAAATAGATGAATAAGATATACGCAGTCTAATGAAAAATATCTTCATGTATCTTGTCAGCACAACGGTGCATCTCCTGGATTGCAGATCGCAAAAGGACATCTGTACGTGCGGTGGGAAGTTGGAAAGTCCTGTGGAATGGAATCCGTGCTAGGAGAAAAGGGCAATCTATGGAATGGTGAAGCATCATCCATAGGAACACCTAGCACAGGATGACTAACGCCTAGAGCTTAGCGATGGAATATCATGTCGCTGTAGTAGTGTATTAAACATATATAAACATTGTCCTCTCTGAAAGGAATATATTTCAAAAATCTACGATGTATTCTATCTACGTGTAAATTCTGATTCGCATAATAGAAACCAAATTAAAGCAGCGTATTCCAATTTACTGACAACGAATGAAAAATATGTTTTAATAACAGTAATATCAGCATTTTTTTTACAAATTCTAATTATAATTCCTAAGGTCTTATTAGCAGACAAACAAATATTAATAATGTGATCATTGAAATTGAATTTTGCAGAAAATGTTACTCCTAAATCTGTAACAGAGCATTTACGCAATAGAATGGTGTTATTGATAGAGTATGGATGCATGGTGGTAATATTTTTGCGGGTGTAAGTTACAGTAAAACATTTATCTGTATTAATAAGAAGTTTGTTTGCTGTACACCAGGAAACAAGAATATATATACAGGGTGTTCAATTTAAGTGTTTCACTATTGCTATCTCAAGAACCGTAAGAGATACGAAGTCGGTTAAATTAGGAAACAATTTCTATATTATAAGACCATTAAAATGTGCATTACAAAAAATATTTTCAACCAGTGGTTCTCAAAATACAGAATTCAACTTTTTAATTTTAAATGAGATATACCCTTACATAACGAGAAAAATGCAAAAGATTTTTTTTTATTTTCATATTTATTTCTACATGTAATCAGAGTGCCATGACAAAAACAATTGAATATTTTGTTTTCACCATTGTTTGGGCGATTTAGATACTTTAAAAAATATTATAAATATTGTTCAAAATTATTGCCATGCTGATTTATACATAATTCCAGCCTTCTGAACATATTACTTCTTACTTTTCTTAAATTTCGGCCGCCTATGTGGGAAATAATATTTTCGATTGCATGAAATGCTGAATATCTGGATAGATAGTTTTGTAGACTTCATCTTTAACATAATTCCATAAAAAAAGTCTAGGTGATCTTGCGGGCCACGGAATAGGACCATAAGTACCAATCCACCGATTTGGAAACCGCTCGTTTAGGTAATCCCTAACTTGACGCGAATTGTGAGCTGGTGCACCATCTTGCTGGAAATAAATGTTTCCCAACTCAGCTACTGGCATGTCTTCCAAAATAATACCCAGCATATTTTGAATTAAATTCAGGTATCTGTTACCACTTAATGTACCTTCGTACATGTGTACGTAAATATTATCACTGAAAATGGCACACCAAACATTTATATTAAATTTTCGCTGGAAACTTCTCTCTCGTACAACAACAGGATTTTCTCGGCTCCAGTAGTGTGTGTTTTTTCTATTTGACATACCATTATTAGAAAAATTGGCTTCGTCAGTCCAAATAATTGATTTTAAGATACCTGGATCCTCATTTATCAATAAATTACAAAATTCTAATCTTCGCTCACGATCACCAGAATGTAAATGGTGAATTTTAATCATTTTGATTGGTCTGTATTTATGTTTCTTTAAAATCCTATGGGTCGTGCCCACATTTAAATTACACTGAGCGGCAGCCATTCTAGCTGAAGCTGTTGGATTAGCTTCAAAATATTGCTAATATATTTATCTCAGCTTCTTGATTTTGTACGCTAACTCGCTTCGATACGAATGCGTCCGTATTAGCGCGCAGTGCTAATTCTAATTTTCTAAAATACTGACGACAAGGAACTCGCCGCTCAGGATAACGTTCCCTATTCGCAATCGTAAATAAAATTCGCCCTCTAGTGGAGCAAATCGGTACTATGGAAAGCAATCATACAGGCGCCATATTGAATAAATGACAGTTGTGTGACTAGTGCTGAAAAGTGTGGTTAAATTTTATTAAAATGCAGTTTTCACCACGAAAAGAACAATATTTTAAATGCTGTGTACCAGACTGCGTAACAAATACACGTAAATCAAGGAATGTGCGGTTTAGCATCTTTCCAAATAAAATAAGAACTACGACAGTTACTGACATTGATGGTTCAAGTAAAAATGTGTTCGTAAGAAATGAATGGAAAAGAATATTGAACATAAAATCACCAGTTCATAATAAACGGGTGTGTTCATTACATTTTAAACCAGATGACTACACTTTTCCAGGTAAAATAGAAGGTACCTTTCTTTATCTAACTATAATAACAGCATAAATTACGTTTTAGAATTGCACACTTCAAGAAGAAAATTGAAACATAGTGCTATTCCAAGTATAAATATACCTATTTCTCATTCTGTAAGTAAGCATTTTAAATATGTGCACAATATATTATTAAATTGTATAATATTTATTTGCAGCCACAAACTTCTTCGAGTGAAATAACTGCTACTGAATCTGTAGATAGGTCACCATTTGAAAGTACAGTACGCAGAAACTTATTTCCTTCCAAAGAAGATGAGGATCCAGTGACTGAAAAGGAAGAAAATACGTCGTGTGATTGTACCACTGAATCTATATCACCAAGACGATTTGGTGCTGCACAAATTCTCCTTGAATTACAACAACAATTACATGCAGTTCCAGTTACTAAAAAATTTGAAGACAAAATTGTGCAAGTTACAAGTGGAGATATTTATGTTCCTTTTATATCTGTAATACAGACTGACAAACAGTTAAAAACTTTGTGTGGGATTTTTAGTATGAAAGTATTAGATAAAATGATATTTTATATTTCGGATTTGTATCCAGATAAACGACATCATAAATTATCAGTTAAAGAACGAATAATTCTTACTACAATGAAACTAAAATTAGATTTAAGTTTTGAAGTTCTGTGTATATTATTTAAATGTGTTAGCAGTAAAACATGTAGTAATATTTTTTACGAAACATTGAAGCAGTTATCAGCTGTTTTGCAAGCAGTTCTACAATGGGTAAGCACTGAAGAAACAAAAAGGAATATTCCAGTACACTTTTCAAATTTTCCCAACACCGCAGTTATTGTAGATTGTACCGAAATTGCAATTGAAAAACCAAAGTGTTTAAAATGTCGAATTAAATTTTATTCCCACTACAAATCAAACTTTACAGTAAAATTTATGACTGGAGTGACACCTGGAGGTATTATTAATTTTGTATCGGAATCGTATGGCGGAAGATTCTCTGATAAAGCCATATTTGAACAGAGTAATATTATAAATTTGTTAAAACCAAATATGGATGCAATCATGACAGACAAAGGTTTTCTGATTGACGATCTTTGTAATAAATATGGAATTAAATTAATTAGACCTCCATTTTTGAGGAAGAAAAATAAAATGTCCGCAGAAGATGCACTTTTGAATAGAGAAATTGCTTCAGCAAGAGTTCATATAGAGCGCATGAATGAGAGAATTAAAAAATTTGCAATTTTAAGGAATAAAGTTCAATGGCATCTAGTGAAATATATAGATGATATATTTCTAGTATGTTGCGGATTAGCAAATTTAAGTTCACCAATTTTAGGTAGTAATAAGTTTATTTCTTAATAATTTTTGTAATTAATGTTGTGACAATTCACCATAAGGTTTAATAAAAACTAAAATCATGTTTTCGTTTTATTTTTTATTGCATGTGTTACACAATTTTTTTAACATTTTGTCAAAATAAACTAATTTTAATTTATAAAATAATTGCTTTATAAATTCATCATCTTTGACAATATGTAAAACAAATAAAGAGTGGTTATTACTTGAATATAAAACAAAATCGCAACTGTCTACATTTAATATTGTCATACCAAACTGTACCTGAGCATAATATTGATGTTTTTTTCTTAAAACTATCTTGTCATTTTCTAATTTTAAATATTTACATGATTTTAATAAATTATTTGTTTGAACATCAATTAAATTATACGGACACTTTATCTCTAACAATTTAGTTGGTTTATTATCTTTAATTATTACGCCGTCAGCTGAATATGCCAGCCATGGATTATCTTTATTTATTAGTAAACCACATACTTCCACGTGGTTATTTGTTTGTGCGGAATATAAGTGGCGAGCAGTGTTTTCATACCGAATACCATGTTTAGTATATTTGGACGAAAAAGGTTTAGGCCAAAAATAGTTTGCTGCCTTTGTAGCCCAATCTTCTTTCGAATATGTGTACAAACTGTAGCATCTACTTCCTGTTATTCGGTATTGCCGTTGTTTTTCCCACTCTTTGTAATATTCCTTAGTTTTAAGGAATGTTTCTAAAAGAACAAAACTTATTTAATTAAAGTAAATTCAGTCCAAAAATTATTCTAATTAATTTACCTAATATTTCGCACTCGTACACTAAATTTTGATATGTTTCGTAGCAGCAGTCTTTACATGGTACATGTAAATTTAGTATTTCTCTCAAAAAATTTGAATATTCTGCGTTTTTAACTATTACTGTGGAATAACTTTGTAGATAATCTTCCACGACCATTATTCCGGAAGACGTCTGAGTAGAAGTCCATGTGCTACCACTTGAAGAATTAATTTGCCTGAATCTAATTAGATAAAAATAAAAAAAATTAAATTCAAACACAAAATAGTTTAATCTATAAAATAACCTGTGCACTGATACTCCCAATATTTAAATCACAGGTTGCAAAATCTTCTCGAATTCGACTGAGTAACTGAGGTGGAAGACGAGGTAAACGATCCTGTTTAATGCAGCAGTATGTAGATGATGGCTGCGGAGCATATTCTTTTAAAGACTCACTCTTTTTTTTGTTCCAAAGGCAGTTTTTATCTGTTTGTGACAACAGTTCTAACGATTCTATGTCATTTCTATAAAATTTATATGAATGTATGGACATATTACATATCATATTAATGAAATTACCTGTTACAAAAGAGAAGTGTCGCTACAACATGTTTGCAACTTTGACTTTCACCAGCTTTACATGAACACTTCATACATTTTATTTGCACGTCATCTTTGTCTTCACTGATAACTAAATGGCCTGTTATTGAATGAGGCACAGAAGTAATACCACTTGTTTGTAAACAAAGTGCGTAAATTTCAACCTCATCTGAATTTGGAGGGTTACACCTCCCACATAAAATCAAATTACCGGAATTTAATATATTTTCACCTTCTATCATGTTCCGGGTGTCAGGGGAAGCTTTCGCAAATTTACATAAATTATGTAAACTTATCACCTTCATTTTAACAACTTTTAAAACTCTGACTAACACTAACACAGCGAGCAAGTTAACCACAAAGTTAACTGTCATGCCAAACCAATCATATGGCGGCCATTTTGTACAGCGCCGCCAACGGTAATTTCGATTGCGAATACATATTCTTTGCAGTAAGAGTATTTTGCAGAGATAATATGAAAACTCCGTACATATCAATTTTTTCTTCGTGCGTAAAATTCATTTTAACACAAAAGAAAATTCATAAACGAACTACTTTGACATGTGATACAAAACAAAATATTCAATTGTTTTTGTCATGGCACTCTGATTACATGTAGAAGTAAATAAGAAAATAATTTTTCTTTTGCATTTTTCTCGTTTTTCTCGTTATGTAAGGGTATAAATATTTTATATCGTTGTATTCAGAAAAAAATGCTGAATCGAATAGGAGAATAAAAAAAGTAGGTTCTCATTTAAAATTTAAAAGTTGAATTCTGTATTTTGAGAACCACTGGTTGACAATAATTTTTGTAATGCGCGTCGAACTTGAAGATTAATTTTCGCCCGCACGCTTCGCTGCAAGTATTGCAAATGCCTTTATTGTTTCTGTTGAGTTGAAACCACGGATTATGTTGTTTCCAGGTTTTCTAAATTGCGGATACCAAAGAGCTCACAGTTAGCTCTAAAAAAGAAAACATACATATGACGCATATTTCCTAAATTATTGTGTATATTTTACTTATATTTCATATCCGGATTTACATATTTTTTGTATTATATTATATTATTATTTTATAGGTTCATTTATTCATTCGAAAAAAAATGGCTCAACACGCTCATCTGTAAAGACTCTTGTAGACTGTTTTCTTGTGTACACACGTACACACAGATATGCCGCCATAGACGTATATTGTGCGCATAACTTAATGCGCATGCATGAAGCGCTGGTTTTTCCCGCCGTAAATTCAAAAGTAGGAAGAGTCAACTGAAGTAATGTGACGCTGGCATAAAAAATATAACAAACATTCTTTCATTTTGTTTAATCATTTAACAACTATTGCCAAACGATTTACCATGCAAAAGAAAGTTTTTTTTTTATATTTAAGTACTTAAAAAGATTATTATCAGAATTACCCCAGTTGTCCCTATATGCATGTCGTCAAATTCCAGTCTATAAAAAGTGAAGTTGACGTTTACGGAATTTGGCATTTCTGGAATTTGACGTTTATGGAATATTTCTCTCACCCCAAATCCTGAGTGGGTATAGCTACCCACCATACCCACATTATCCGCAGGGCCTGATTTTTTTTGTCGTCTTGTGAATCTAGATTTCCTGTAATAGATTTAATTACGTTGCCTAATCCATCAAACAATGATTTTTTTGTTCTTTTACCAAACAAATTATCTTGATAGTGAGATACTAAAATTTTTCCATTTTTTAATAGTCGGACACGTAGTTAAATATTCATTAGCTTTACCAGTAATTTTCTTTTTGTTAGTAATTAGTGTTAAAGATTTAGTTATTTCAGAGGGATTACTCTGATTTACAATTTCTAAAATTTCATCAGTAGATTTTATAAAGTGTGATAGTGTTTTCTTATCACCATTAAATTCAGGAATTAAATCAGTATTTTTAATACACTAGTGTCAAGATTGGACAAAGCGCCAGAGAACTACCTTCTCTTCTAATCATTTTGTGGTTCATTTTTAAAGTACCTATTCAAAGAATTAATTAGAGCGTCAATTTTGAGTAGGTATAATAGTTTTTTTATAATTTATACAACAATATCAGATTTCACTTACAATGCTAATAAAAATAAAATCTTCATGAGGCTAATTCTTTGCTGACCGGTTGTCGATTTTCGCTCGACGACAATGGGGCTGACCGCGATGAATACACCGTACCAGGAGTGTGAACGCACAGACCGACAGATGATCATCTTCAACGAGTTGTACTGCTGGAAGTCCTCGAATGATCGCCAATCTGCTAGTATCTACTTTGGATGTAGATTCGTAGGTCGATTCCTCGGGATTGCAGTTTTTGCACTTGCCGTTGGGTCTTTCATTTGTTAAGTTGATGGTTGAAACCAACGATTTGAAAACTTCAACGAATTATTTTCTTGATGTGATAAAATAATTGAGTTTGTAAGTATTTTTACTTGTTTATCATATATCTTTTCTTCTCGTATTAAATTTTCTTTACAAAATAATTGAATATTTTTTAGTTTTGACATTTCTTCTAAACTTTCATTTTTTCTACAATATAATGGTGATATACAAGTACCAAATATTTCATGATTATTAATTCTAATTGGAATTGATTGCATTTTGTTATTAACAACCGAACTTTGCCTTACTAATTTATAAACCTCGTTGTATAAGTTTTATAGTTTTCTTTTCATTCAAAACACTTTCCAGTAGGTGGAGATGGACCATCAATATGGGTTTTTTTGTATTGGTAAATTGTAGTGTGCCACACAACATAATTTTAATATAACATTTGGGTGCAGCTTAAATTGTAAAGGAAGTTCTTTCCACATATTTTCTATATTAATATCTTTTATATTTAATATATCAATTAAATCTTCTTCTGAAATTTGATGCCATGTATGCAATAGGTGCATATTTCTCAATTATAGGGAATTATATTTTTAAAGTCCCCTTTACTATTTTTATTAACATTTTATAAGAGTTGTAGTCTTCTTTTGGTAACTTTTTAAAATAACAAATTACGCGCAATAATTTTTTCTCCATTTTTAAAATTTAAAAACTTTTACCTTTCACGTATAAAAGTAAACTAAAATAATTGCTGCTCCGTGCTGTATGTAAAAGAACAACTTCCATTGCACTGCTGTCAAAAGATGTGTGTTAAGTTTTTCCATACATAGCCTACTGAAAAATAACTACAAAAATCAAATTTATTCAAATTTCAATTGAATTTTTCTCAATATTTTTGTTATGTAAAGATATAAAACGATTATATGGTTGAAATCAGTAGTATTTTATTGTATCTTTAATAATATAGGATTTTTTTGAGATAGCTTGTTTAGCTGTTACACCCTGTATATATATATCTCATACAATAACATACGTAATAAATTTCTAAACAAGTAATAAACGAAAATAATTCTTAAATTATATAATTAAAACCTGTCCAAATATTGTAAAAATAATAAAATACGTTTAACCAATACGTAGTTCCCATATTTTTTTTTCACAAAACAGTTTCTAATAACTTATGATAAATTACATCCATCCAAAAAAAATTGACTTATTTCAATACTGTACTAAAATATTCTTCATCAAAAGCTTACAATAGTTAATTTTTTATTAATTTCAAAACAAGAATCAGATACACATAAATATCTTTTATTTAAATTTAACATTAGTATTAGTAAATGGATCTGTGCTTTACTACTAGCATTAATTTAGCCATTTTGTAAAATATAATTTGATAGTGTTTTTCTTGATGAGAGACACTTGATTTATATTACTGCATCATGTTATACCGTCAGGAGAAGCACCAAATTCAGGATAATATTTATTTAAAACTAGTCTACATTTTTTTTAATTTAGTTTATCAGCCACTACTTTCCGCACAGTATCTTCTAATTTTAAACCGCGATTCATTTCTTTAGTTGAAGGCACTAATAACAGTTCTAACAAAAACACCATCAGTTTTGCTGCGATGAGCATCAGAATATATTTTAGAAGCAGTGATACGTCCATAACGGAGTTCAAACCATAATTTATTTGCACTTTGTTTTATTGTTTGGTTCTCAGCATCTTGACAGAAATTATTACTCATAATTGATTCACAAAATGTAATAATTTTTTCAGGCGACTTGTCTATAGCATTTGATGTAAATGTATGAAGAAGAAGGTGAATACTTAATTGTTTGAAAATTGATTTTCAGATGATTCTGTTATATCTTGTCCAAAGATATTTCGTTATGGCCCTCTCAGCGGGTCTATTGTTAGGGATTTAAGCTTGATTTATAGGGGTGCAAGGACAGGTATGTATTCAATATTATCACAATTTTCAGCTGGTAAAACATAAGTATTGTCTTCTTCAAATGGTCGCCACATATTAAATACGTATATTGTTGACCTCAGTACGATAGTTAATATTACTACTGATTTTAAATTTTTTAAACTCATTTACATACTTACTCTCACTAGGTATGCCTTTGGTATCTTAGTTTCCCCAATATGTATTAATACCGGTCAAGGACGATTTTCTCATCTTATATTTCTAGTAATAGTGAAAGACTTAATTTAATTTTACGAATTCATTATTATTTCAAGTAAATCTGAAATACTTAATGCGCACAGAGATTAGAGATTTCCGAATTTAAATATTTTGCAATCCTACCCTGAGCGCCAACAGGTAGAATCTCTTGTTGTGTGAGGTTTACCACAGGCTTAGTAAGTTAAAGTCATAACGAAATATCTTTGGACAAGGTATAATAAATTTTTCTCGTAAGAAATTACTAGCCGATTCCAAATTTCCCTCCGTAACTACTCCAAAATCTGCAGTAGTAAAAGCTGTATCAGCACAATTTGGGGTTTTTTTATCAGTAGTATTCTACTTCTGTTGGTGCTGGCTACTTACTTTTTTTATGAGCCCACATTACAAATGCTAAAACATGTTTGCAACCTCCTTCAGATGCAGCAGAATCTAAACATTTATCTTCTTTAATATATTTCTTTTCTTTGCAAACTAAAAACTCTATAATTCTTTGCTCTATTTTTGTGTTCTGGATAGATTTGCCCAAGCACTGTACATAATATACCATTTTCTTTTATATGTACGTATCCTACTGCAGATTCAACATATGAGCTTCTCATAGAGCTGAAATATTTTATTATGAGAAGTAACATATGTACCATTTAACATTTAAATTTAATCTTACAACTGACAGGTATACAGTTTTCTGTCAGTTTTCAGAGTATACTTTTACAGCCGTATTCATAGCAACTTCATTATTCCACACTTATTCCCGGTATAACTATTCCACCTAGTTTAAATTTAAAACTGGTTTAACACTTCGGTATTCATAGCAACGTTATATATTTTAAACTTATTAGTTTAACTATTCCAGATAAAACATTTGGCAACATTGATTTTTATTCTCTTTGACGTTAATGCATGAGCAAAAAAAATAATTAAATTGTTTTTGTGGAAAACAGGTACGAGTAACAGGTAAGTTTTGATCTTATAACTACAATTTGCTATCTTATATTAAATATTAAGCAACATTTTAAAAATTTAGAGGTATTATAAAATGACAGCAAAAAAAGAAGAGATCTGAAAATTGGACGGAAGAGGAATAGAATTCGTTATTTGAATTAATTAAAATACACGGCAGACACATAATATGTTGATGAAAATTCAAATAAAAATAAAAAAGATAAAGCCTGGAATCAAGTTTATCTTGGCTGTCATAATCATTCTCACTTTTTTAAGAATCTGAAAATTATAAAAAAATGTAGATTGAATCCTTTAAAATAAATTTTACTAACCTATATTTAATAATAAATATCCACAATCAATCTTGAAATTTGGTTAAGTCTGTATGCTTTGACTACGGCTAGCTGTAGCTTTACGAGCGCACTATACTAATCATGCGCAGAACAACGCGGAAAATTTAAAATTGACAGGTCTTAAACCAACTAGTTTAACGATTTATACTCAGTACCTCTTGGTTTAAATTTATCACCTGTTGGTATAAGCTAAACCTAAACATAAAAGTGTTATGAATAAGATTATTTGTTAAACCTGGTATAAAAAACAAGTTTAGAGTTATTCCGGGTATAACTATTGCCATGAATACGGCTGTGTATTATAGGGTATAACATACAGCAATTTTTTTAAAGATGTTCGATCAAGGTCATCTGTATCGAACTAATTAACAAATTGGCATACATTTATCTCTTTCATTTGCCATAAAACAAAGCATATAGCGATAAGGATGGATACAACACGCTTATCTTTCAAAAATTCATATTGTTTCGACTAAATTAGGACATTCCATTTCAAAACTATGCTCGTTGTTGACAATACGTTGGCTGTAACGTAAGTTTATTTATTAATTCATATATATATATATATATATATATATATATATATATATATATATATATATATATATATATATATATTACCTTGATTCATAGCCGTACGAATAACTTTATTTTCTGTCAGTGTCATATTTTTCATATATTTGGTGAACAACAGTACTGTATTTATCGGAATAGGCGGAGCTAAAATCTTAATTCATACAATTTGTAGATGACCTTGATCGGACATTTAAAAAAATACTGTACATTTTTTAAGAACCGATAACATATACTTGTATACATTTTATACATGTAATGTATAAAAATAGAGGAAGAAGTGACACGAAGATTTTATGAAAATCCACTACGGTTAATATTTTAGAAAGTTTAAATACACTAAATATATATTATTAATTTTTATTTGATTATTTGTTCTCTTTTTTTAAAATAAAGTGATTATCTTTGGTATTTACTTAAGTAAACCTTTACCTTTAACCAAAACATTTTATACATTATTTCTTCTTGACCCCCCCCCCCCCTAAAGAAATTCCTGCGTACACCCTTGAATGTACCATGAGCATGCAGGCGTCAATGTTGGACAAATTATCACTCTGGACCTTTACAAAATCTGTTTCTGCCATTTTAATAATAAATGAGTGCAAGAATACTAAAATTACAATGAGAAAACAAAGTTTTATGCTTGTAACAAATACACTTCAATGGACCAATGCTTCATGGCAGGGAGCCAGGCACGAAGCCATGAAGCGAGGTCACGCGCCATTCGTTTATACTCAGTAACCATTGCGCCGTGTTCGGCAATACTTCAAATTTATTAGTTTTTAATTCAATATATCTATGTATATTTAAAACAAAATCAAATTGGCAAGTAATATAAACAATATTAATGTATCCGAAAATGTTACTTTTAACAAAATATAAATTTCATGCGTAGTTGGAGGTGAGCCGCGGGGAGACATTGCTTACTGATTAGTGATTATTATCGTAGTAGTGATGGATATTTCCCTGCCCTTTTGTTATTACATAGGAAAGGTAAAGAAAAAAAAACTTATTTATTCATTCCTTCTTATGAAAAATCATCTATTATCTTCATTTAGTGTTAAGGTACAATTCCTTGAGGCAACACTGAACGACAAGAGAGATGTTACATGTTTCCTAGTGTTGCCTGTCACTAGGTGTGCTACTATGTGCCACAAATTTTATTAATATCGCATCCGGAATTTGTCTTCTCGCATCGCATGCGCTTTGTCATCTGTGTTTGGAGCATGTGTCTTAACGATTCCATGAAGGCAACTTTTGGTGCATCATGTATTTACAATCATTCGCGGCAGCTGCATATTTGGTAATAGCTTTGAATTGTAGAAAAAAAAATAGAAAGCCACGGTGGTGGAGAAGAGAATTATATATTGGTGGTTAAGAATCTCATAATGATTTTTACAAAAAATTGGTTAGTGACGATGAAGCTTTATTTCGAAATTTCACACGAATGAGCATAGAAGATTTTGGGTACCTATTATAAAGAAATCTGATACCAACTTCCGTGAGGCAATACCAACTTGTGTGAGGATGCTAGTAACATTGAGATATTTGGTTACGGGTGATAGCTATCCATCACTTATGTATCAGTTTCGGATATCTGAACCAAGCATTTCTCGAATTATTCCAGAGATGTGCAGAGCTTTGATCAACGTTCTACATGATTTCGTCAAGGTAAGTAAAAATATTATTATAGTAAACATTTTATTTATTTGTCATATAAAAATATGTTATTACAAGGTTTCAAGTCAATTCGGCAGAGAGTTACTAGTTAGGTATTCAGAAAGTACTTACCCAAAAGGTTTTCCGAGCGGTTGGATTTAGAAAACGTCGATGCAGATGCCTCAGAGGATAGAACAGTGCAAGTACTACTTTCATAGTTGTTGTGAAAAGGTGTACCAGTACGAGTAGGCACATTCTGAGCATCGTATTTGCCCATAGCTGCTTCAAATAATGTGTTATTTATTATGTGCTTAACCATTGTTCGTGCTTTAGAGCTTAAATTTCGCAGCTCATTAGCCACATAGTCTGCATATATGTTGAGCAATCATCTCTGACACGTATTTTTTAAAATACTATACGCCTTCTCTTTACGATATTTTTAGGGGCAATGATTTTTTTACGTTCCTCTTCACAGCTATATCTTTCACGTTTATATTTCATGCTGATGTCGAGGCTCATTGTCTTCTGCTTGAGTATTTTGAATGTGTTGGCTGCCTTCTTTTTCTTCTTCCTCCTGCAATTACAAAAATGCAATTAGTAGATAACTAAATTTGTTTTGAAGTTTCCCGGAATTACCCGACTTGTGTTGAAGCTTATGACGCAAAACACATAGTCATGCAAAACACAAAAAACAGTGGCATGTTTTTCAAGTACAAAGGGACTTTCGGCATTGTTTTGATGGTCATTGCTGACGCAAACTATAGTTTTATATTTATCTAATATTGGCTGTCAAGGCAGGATATCTGATGGAGGTGTTTTTCGAGAAATGTTATTTTATAAGAAATTGCCAAAGGAAACATAAGTTAACATTCTTATAAATTTTAAATTATTGTAACTAACGATAGATGTAGGTAATACATTTTCTGTTATTGTTTTAAAAATGTCACTTCGCCAGTAAAAATCATTTCCTTACGCACTAAATAATTAAACAAAATACCCTTTTCTTAGTATACTATGGTATTATAGATAAAACAAAACAATAATTCAAAATTACGGCAGTTCACTACTTAAAATCAGTCAAGTTTTTTATATTGTATGTTCCAGCGTAATAGAGATGTGTCGTTTGCGAACGATTCGTTCAATATGAGCGAATCATACGGATGAATCAAATGAATCGAATTAGTATTTTGAAAAAATACGAATCAGCTAATTAGTAGTGAATGAATGAACGAACTTCAGCTTCGGAGAACGAAATGCACTATATGAGAAAACTAATGAACGAACGACTGTCGCACGGAGTCGTCAACGCATACGTGTACAGAGACATCTGGCGCATGGCATTGTGAATTGTTTATTGTGTAGTCGTATATATTTTTATTATGTATTCATAAAATATGGCTTGTTTTATTTTTCAAAAAATACATTGATTTTTATTGCGTACAATTTTCTTATTGTTTTATTAGGATACAACAACATAGATTACATAGTATTTATATAATCACAGCATAGAAAAAACAAATTAAAATAATGAAAAATAACAAAAATATAGTCTTCTTAACCTACATAGGTGCATATATAAAAATATCTATTTCGTATTAAAATTTAAAAGCAGTAATTTTGAGACTTTATTGTCGCTCAGTCTAGATCTTTTCTCAGTAATGATTTGACCCCCTTTTGAAAATACCCTTTCACAAGGGACAGAGATTTCAACAATGCAGAGTCGTTTTTTAATTATTTGAAATAGTCTTGGATATATTGTTTTTCGCTCATTCCACCACTCTAATGGATTTTCAACAAAGGTTCTTGTATATAACGATTATATTCAATAATTCCGGCTGCTGTTGGGTTTTCATTTTGTGCTAAATGTGATGTTCTTCTATCAAACTCATCCCATATCGAATATTTCTGTAGCTCATTTCTCCTTGTCATTTATATCGCATAAAATAAATATTTTTGAAATGGTCACATTTTTTTCGGCACTCATTTCTGTTGTCACATCTTGAAAATATTTTAGAGCTGTACATGCATATTTTATTATTATCCAGTCTTTTTCAGTTAATTGATGACCAGGACGTTCGATATTCGCTATCGCAAATGTTGAAAGCAGGGGTTCTTTTATCTTTAGAAATCTTGAGAATTCCACCTGACTGGCATATCTTGTTTCAAATTTAAAACTGGATAATTCATTTGTTTCTCCATAGTTCGTAATTTTTCTGCAGCCGTTGGACTCTTTAAAATATTCGACGATAGCTTTTACTTTTACATGTACTTCATTAATTTCTTTTAAGCTGGCCTGAACAATTAAATTTAATGAATGTGCATAACACGGTAAATGTTTCCACCCACACAGACGTATTGACGCGGATATATTTGCTGCATTATCGCTAACTACAGCAACAACCTTTTCATACACAGACCACTCTTGTAGTATTGTCTTGGTTTCCGTAGCTAAGTGTTCTGCTGTGTGCCTATCGTTGTATTTAAAACAGTCCAATAAATATGACTTCAATTCACAACAGCTATCAATAATAATAATAATAATACATTTATTGCTTGAAAGCCTGAGCTTTATACAATAGTGGTTGGTTTACATATAGCATAGAAAAATTATAATAGCAAAAATATAATATATGATATACATTGATAAAATAAGATATATGATACAAAACCCTTAAATTTAATCCACAATTCAAAAATAATTACAAAATATGTAGTTACAGAAGATACAAATAACTTTATTTAATGAAACTAATATTTTATTCATCACACAAAAACTTCTCAACCTCATGGCAAATCACATAAAGAAAAATGTTTTTAACTTTAGCTGGCAAAAAATTTACCCTTAAGTTTAATACACAATTCAAAAATAATTACAAAATATTTGAGATATAGAAATATGTAATTACAGAAGATACAAATAAATTTACAAATAAATTTATTTAATGAAACTAATATTTTATTCATTCACACAGAAACTTCTCAACCTCATGGAACCGGTCACATAAAGAAAAATGTTTTTAACTTTAGCTGGCGTTAAAGAATCTAGCAATTGCATGAAATTCTCTTCATTTACATCACATAAAGACTCAGATAGATATATTTGTCTGTATGGGCGGTATATAGGGCACTCTATTAGAAAGTGATACAAATTTTCTAAGCTTTGACAATTGCAAATAGTACAATTTGACCTTGCATCAAGCTGATATTTTATACCTTTTATATAAATAGAAAGACCATATTTATGTGCTAGTCGTAGTTGAGCAATAATTCTTATATAAGTTAATGGCATTCGAAATTTTAAATAATTTTCAAGCGAAGGGTCTGATCCAATGGAAATATAATGAGGACTATATTTAGAGTTATGCTGCAATTCTGTGCATATCTGTAAGGCCTGTAAGGAAATCTATAAGACTTGTAAATCGTTACGGTTAGAATGCAATTCTATGCATAACTCGTAGCGTACGGTTTCTCGTAACGCACTTACGATTTGTAAAATATTTACAGTGACAGATTTCTTCCCTGTAAGTTCCAAAGGTTTAACCCTTTCGTCCCGGAATATCAAAAAAGAATTTTTTTTAAAAAATTAATACTTATTTATATAAACTGGCAACAAAATAAGAATTATTTAATATAAAAATAAAAAAAATCGTTTTGGGGTGGTGAAATAATTGAGATGAGGGTGTGGTACATATATGTACCACCAGATAGTTAATGTGGTACACATACGTACCACCCGGTATGACCAAAGTAGTAAGTTGTCCCCCAAGTCGCGAGACCCCTAATTGCTTTTTAATGACTTCCTGGAATTTGTGGTGACGTATGTTTGCTTTCTAATGACCTTGGAATTTGTGGTGACGTATGTTTGCTTTCTATTGACCTGTTTTAATGACTTTTTAATTGCTTTTTAATGACTTCCTGGAATTTGTGGTGACGTATGTTTGCTTTCTAATGACCTGCTTTTTAATTGCTTTTTAATGATCTTTGAATTTGTGGTGACGGATGTCAGCTCAAGGATGGAAGAGAAAACAGCCATATGCATAATATATAAATGTAGGTTTTGTTTTGTAAATTCTATTAGTATCGAGAAAGATCTGCTAAAGACATCAATATTCACTATTCAGTAGCAAGAACAAGCTAGGTAAGGTTATATTTAAATCACTTAATTATTTATTGTATTCACTTGTAAAATTTGTTCTTAGATATGGACTTTTCTAAACTAAATCTGCGAGGCCAGTTAGCAGATACGAAACCCCGTATGAAGATATCGAACTTGGAAAAAGATAAATTGTATAAACTAGTTGACATAAAGGCTGTAAATACAACATTTGGAAGAAAGATTATTGCAGAGTGTGAAGAATTCATGCTATATCTTCCCGCGCGTTTTGATGATTTATCCGACGAAGAATTATCCCAGTTGAAAAACTCCGTTACCAAATGGAGTTTAAAATATACAGGTGTAAAACAATATGGACCTGGCAAACAAGCAACATTATTAGAATTTGTAGAAATATAATTATTACGAGTTTATGTACCTACATATGTTGAATGAATAAATAATAAATTTTACTTGTATGTATTTCGATAGTAATAAATATATTAAATAAAGTTACAAATACTTTAGTTTTATTTCATACCTCATACCGACAACATGGCTTATAAATTTCAACACCCGTTTTCAGCTATAATAGCTGGCCCCTCCGGCAGTGGAAAATCTTACTTTGTTAAAAAATTTCTGGCGAATATTAAAGACATGTGTGATACTAATTTTGGAAAAATTTCTTGGCATTATGGAGCTTGGCAAAACTTATTTAGTACAATAAAAGGAGTAGAGTTTATTGAAGGTTTACCTGATATCGAAAACATAGATGGGAATGATCCTTATTTAATAATAATTGATGATTTGATGTCTGAAGCAGATCAACGAGTTGTTGATATATTTACAAAATGGTCACATCATAAAAATTTGTCTGTGTTTTTTCTTACTCAAAATTTATTTCACCAAGGAAAAGGTCAACGAGACATATCTCTTAATGCAAATTATATAATTTATTTTAAAAATCCTCGTGACAAGGCGCAAATATTACATCTGTCACGACAAATATTTCCAGAAAATGTAAAATTTATACAAGAAGCATACAATGATGCAACTTCAGAACCACACGGTTATTTGATTTTTGATCTTAAACAAAACACATCTGATTGGCTGCGTTTTCGTACGTCACATGCTGGCCATACATATGTGTATTTACCTAAAAACAGGTATAAATACAGCAGCAAACACTTGCCTACAATTATTTCATAACAATGACCAGCGCTGTGATAAACCATGCAGAATATCTGCGAGCACTGCATAAATTGAAATCAAAGGACAGACTGGTGTTATTAAAAAACGCTGACTGCAATTCTGTTAAGTGCATCTGTGAATGTGTTTATAATATTTTGCATGGTACGGTTCCCCTCAGTCGAAAACAGCAAGCTTCACTTGTAAGACATAAAAACATTTTAAGGAAACTTACAAAACGTGGTGATAGCTGGAAAGTTAAAAAACGTGTGTTAGTACAGTCGGGCGGAGCATTCCTTCCTCTTTTATTAGCACCATTGTTAACTGGTGTACTAAGTAGTTTATTTAAAAATTAAAAATGGAGCATGCTAGAAAAATGGTCTTAATATCACCAGAAAATTTAAATCGCTTACATAGTAATAATAATGAGAAAGAAACTATATCTAGTCAGCTAGATAAAGACATGAAAAATATTTTAAGTTTAAAATCATCAGAACATGAAAAATGGATAAAGTACCAAGAAATATTGCAAAGATATTTATACTTTCAGAAACAAAGTAGAGAACCTATTAAATTACCTATCGAACATGAATTTACTTCAGATTCAAAATTAGCTTTAGAGAAGAAAGACGGTGAAACAGGATCGATCAAGCAGGAAATTATTTCAGAATCAAAAATAGCTGCAGAAACGAAAGACGATATCAAAAATATAATAAATGTTATTCCTAAATCTCATCAAGACAAAGCTCAATTGATAATACAAAAATTAAAATTAGACGGGGCAGTGACGTGGAATGAAAAAGGTTTAGTATCAATACATGGAAAACAAATTCCAAATTCAAATATATCAGATTTAGTGGGGGATATTGTAAGACGTGGAAAACGTAGTAATCCTGAGGGTTGGGAACATTTTTTGAATACACTAAAAGAAATAAATATTCCATTAGAATTAATTAATAATCCACGAAGAAAAAAACTTTTTACATCTATATCAGACATTCAAACTCCTGCGAGAAATAAAAGAAGACGAGATCATATAAAAGACGATTCGTCTGAAATAGCAAAAGTTAAAAAAATTGAATGGAAGCGATTTACATTGTAAAATGGACAAAAGTTTATCGAAAATTTATTTTGATGCGGCAAATCCAGCAGGGTTTTCGGGTGTAAATAATCTTATAAATTCTATGAAAGGTAAATATAAAGCAGAAGATATACGAAAATGGATTAGCTCGCAGGATGCATATACATTACATAAACCAGCGCGAAAACATTTTGTAAGAAATAAATACAATGTTTCAAATATAAATGACCTCTTCCAAGCAGACTTGAATGATATGCGGAAGTTAAGCCGATACAACGATAATTACAAATACATTTTAACAGTAATTGATGTCTTTAGCAGGTATGCTTGGGCTATTCCATTAGAGAATAAGAAACCCTCCTCAGTCATTCAAGCATTTGAAAATATATTTAATGAGAGAAAACCAATTTACTTACAAACGGATAAAGGGTCAGAATTCATTGCGAAATCAGTGCGTTCATTTTTGAAGGAAAATGATGTTAAATTCTATGTGACACATAATTCCGATATAAAAGCTTGTTTTGTTGAAAGATTTAACAGAACTTTGAAAACAAAAATGTATCGTTATTTTACTTATAAAAATACATATAGATATATCGATGTTTTACAAGACCTGGTTTCTGCTTATAATAAAACAAAACATCGATCAATAAAAATGTCTCCTTTTGAAGTAAATGATAATAATATATTAGATATATGGAGAATTCAGAATAAAAATAAACTAAAAATAAAAGAAAATCAGCAAAAATTTAAAATTGGAGATGTTGTACGTATATCCAAATATAAAAATATGTTTGAGAAGGGATACGAATCTAATTGGAGTGAGGAATTATTTAAAATAAATGCGATTAGTAACAGAATTCCAACTGTTTATAAATTAAAAGATTTAAACAATGAAGTTATAGAGGGCACTTTCTACAAAACCGAGCTGCAGCGAGTTTATTTAGAATCTGATGCTATGTATAAAGTGGATAAAATACTAGCTACAAAAGGCACACGCAACAGAAAGAAATTACTTGTCAAGTGGAGAGGTTACAGTGATAAATTTAATTCCTGGATTCCTGCAAACTCACTTAGTATATTACAAAATGAATGAGAAAGATTTTTTTATAACTTTGCCTAGTAATAGCTCTATGCAATATTTTCCTAATAATAAAACCACAAGTTATACTACACAACTGCCTCAAAATATAAAATTAAATGGTTCTTGGGAGGTTGCACTGTCAGAAATTATATATCCCTGTTCGATCTACAATGTTAATGAAAGAGAAAATAAAGTTAAAATGATGTTAAAAACAAAGCAAGAAGAAAATGCACCAGTAAATATTGTACATGCAAAAATTCCTACAAAAAATTATGAAAGTATTGATGCAGTAATACAAGAAATGAATAAAAGTCTTTATGAGGCAGTAGAACAATTGAACGAGGATACATCAGTTAAGAAATATGTAACATTTACTTATGATAAAATAGAAAAACGAGTGTCAGCACAATTTGAAAAGACAGAGGTCCATGCCCTGAAACTATCTCCTCGGCTAGCATTGCAACTTGGTTATTCACCATTTACTGATATATTTGAGCAAGAGACTTCAATTAATCTGCCTAATTTAATGCTAGGTATTCCTCCGCAGTTATTTATTTATTGTGACATCATTGAACCTCAGTTAGTTGGTGATGTTGTTAGTCAGCTGTTAAGAATTGTACACGTTAAAACTGATAAATATGTTTTTGGATCTAATGAGATGATATCATACGCGCAACCTCATTTCGTACCTGTGCTGAGAAGAGAATTTTCAAATATAGAAATAGATATAAGGACCAATGATGGTTTTCTAACACCATTTCAATTTGGAACGTTGAGTGTTAAACTACATTTCCGACGAACATCATGAAAACTTGTCCGTATCAAGAATATTACAATTTACAGGCCGGAAATGGTGTTGGTTCTGTATATAAAGGCCGATTTCAACGCGGTCATGGGTTAGGAAGTTTTTTTAGTGGATTGTTTAGAAGTATTTTTCCGTTAATAAAGAAAGGTGTAGGGGCACTTGGTAAAGAAGCAGTTAACACAGGTATTAATTTTCTGGGTGATTTGACAGCGAAACAGTCACCAACAGAATCATTCAAGAAACGTCTCGCTGAAGCGGGGATCAATTTAAAACGTAAAGCTGAAGATAAAATTGAAAAAGTAATCAGTGGGGCTGGTTATAAAAAAAAGCGAATGACTAAGAAACCTACTCATTTTAAAACTGTACGTGCTACTGTAAAGAACAAGAAACGCTCTAGACAGACAGACATATTTGACTAAAATGGCATTTCTACACGCTCAGTCTTGTGAATGTATAAAAACAGAATTAGATTTATTTGCTATACCTCCTACACAAACTAGTATTGAAAGTGGACAATGGGTAAATTATAAACCTTTATCCTCCATCACTGAAGACGGGCCCATTGAATTTGTAATACCTGGCCAGGGAGAAGACTATCTTGATTTATCCCAAACTATGATTTATATAAACGCAAAAATTGTTAAATCTGATAATTCTGCCTTGGATGACAGCTCTAATGTAGCACCTATTAATAACTGGCTTCATTCAATTTTTAGTCAAGTGGACATATATTTAAATCAAAAACTTGTATCTCCTCCTAACAATACTTACGCCTACAGAGCATATATTGAAACTTTATTAAATTATGGAAAAGACGCTAAAAAATCTCACCTTACTTCAACTTTATGGTATACTGATGAAGCTGGAAAAATGAATTATACAGATATAGCTGCCAATCCAGGATATAATAAGCGACAAAAATTAACTGAGAAGAGTAAAAATGTTGATATGATCGGACATCTTCATGCGGATATTTTCAATCAAGAAAAATTTTTACTTAACGGCGTTGAAATGAGAGTACGACTAGTTCGATCAAGGGATAGTTTTAATTTGCTAGCAACTGACTCAAACTTCAAAGTACAAATTAACGAAGCCACATTACTTGTACGTCGTGTAAAATTAAATCCAAGTATTTATCTGGCGCATAATAGAGCTTTGGAAATGTCCACTGCCAAGTATCCCGTTACTAGAGCCGAAGTGAAAGCTGTTACCATCCCAGCGGGAATTCAAGGAAAATCTATTGATAATATATTCTTAGGTCAGCTTCCGAAAAGATGCATAATTGGATTTGTATCCAATAAAGCATTCAACGGCGATTACAAAACTAATCCTTTTAACTTTGAAAATTTTAAAATAAATTACTTGTCGCTATGCGTAAATGGGCAGCAACTACCATCGAAGCCATTACAGCCGTCTTTTGGTGATGCAAAATCATACATTCAGATGTACAATACATTATTTTCCGGAACAGGCATACACTTTGGAAACAGCGGGAACGAGATCGACAGAACCAGTTATCCAGATGGCTATTGTTTGGCGGCATTTGACTTAACTCCAGACCTTTCAGCAAATTCAATGACGCATTGGAATTTGACACGCCATGGTTCTTTAAGAATCGAAGTTGGTTTTGAGTCTTCTTTGACAGAAACTGTAAATTGTGTGTTATACGCTGAGTTTGATAACATTATTGAAATTGATAAGAATAGAAATGTAATTGTAGATTATGGTAGTTAATAAAATGTATTTGTATTTTTAAATGATAATAATATATGTATATTTAAATGTTAATATATTGACTTATTTACTATTCCCCCTATGTATATATAATCATATAACTATGAAATAAAATTTAGTTTGATGAAAGCATTTGTACTATTAAACAAAATGAATGCTGCATTTATACAAAGAATATTTAGAAAATATTTCAAAAATACATGCGACTATGGTGTTTATGCTGCCAATAATTTACCACGGCATGTTAATTTTCCATGTGCCATTATAGTTAATACAGACCCTGATACTTTACCTGGTACCCACTGGGTAGCAATTTTTATTGATCGAGAGGGGCATGGTACTTACTTCGATAGTTATGGACGACCGCCATATGTACAACAACACAGCGACTGAAGTGTCCAGAAATCTTATAATATTTTTATCATTTTGAACTATAATTTTTCGTTGTAAATTTAAATAAATATATTTTTTTAATAAACGTAATACACGTTTACTTAACTGGCGCAGTCTTGGTAGGATTCTCAGACACTCCAAAATTCGCAAAAATAGTGTTTCGTTTCAACGATTAACTGGGAACCTAGAACCTCAACGAAAGACGTCGTCGAGAACTCAACACGAGGGAACATCGTGGACCAGAGATCTCCTGTGGCCCTGCTGAACACAGAGCTGCAGAAGTCGACACCCATCCAAGGAGTTCTCCAGAGTCAAGCCCATGGACCTGATAATCCTGTAAGTGCCTATGTCATTCAGTGATATCAGTAGTAATAGTTCAGATACAGAATCGGACACATATTCAGTTGCTTCCTGTAATTCACCAATCCCCCACGTAGATAATTTAATCCTTGAAATAAATAAATTATCAATAAACAACAATATATGGCTACCCCACACACTTCGCCGGTTCAGCCAACCCCTAGAATTCAAAAAGGAATATTTAACGATGACACCAGATTTTCATGGTGAGCCAAAATTGTTAACAAGATTCACAGAAATTTGTGAAAAGTTATTAATTGTTTTTTTTTTAACAAAGCCGACCCCCATGACTTCCAAAACGAATACCTCCTATCCACAATTTTATCGATAATAATAATAATAATAATAATAATATATATATTTGAATTAAATTTTATCTATATCGTTTTGAATTATTGGTTGTTTCTGCTATGATATATCTGGTCTAAACCTATGGCATCAATTATAATTTCTCATATGCACTGATGCGACTGGGTAATTAAAAAGCAATTATCTGAAGAATAATTAATTCAGAATTTATGATAGTTTATGTAGATAATCCAAATTATATATCGACTTGTATTTGAAAGTTATTTTAGAAACTAATAAATAAATCCAAAATTTATTTATATTAAAAATTCGGTATTCCGGATTCATTATTATATTACTTTATGACGGCGAAAAAATTGTTTCAATAATAAAATATACCTGTAGTAGAATTACCTATTGCTCCGCAACTGACGAATTCCCAGGCTGGTTCGAATTGATCAATCGCTGGTTTTCATTCAATCTTGTAGAACACCAGCCTGGGAAATCGTTAGTTGCAGAGTATACTCTGAAGGAATTCCACCAAATAAAATTCAAAGGAACCAGAATTCTTGCAAGACGTAAAGTAATTTTTTTAAAGATGTTCGATAAAGGTCATGTTGGTCATCCCATCGAAATATGTATCTTTTTAAATAATTACAATTTTATATCCTATTAAATTTTAATAACGAACGTAATTAACAGCTATGAATATGCTAGTTTAGCGTCAATGCAACTACTGCTGTTATATTCATATGTTGAAACTTGGATAAGGCCAATAATCTCGTTTGCTGTATCGGAATTACCAATAAGTTGGCCTTGTATGTGTTCGAAATTGGGATATTGCGTTTAATATAAGCTAATATCTTTCCTCGCACGATTTCAGTTCGATATCTTCATTAGTTAATATTCAGTGAGCGGACTTAGAAATCTATAATTTCCTCCTAAACAATTGCAAACCTCTAGCAAAGTTATTTACTAAAATCATGCATCAGGATGAAACAGAATTTAAATTTTTATGATCATTACATGTATGCCTCTGGGTTCTAATTTAAGCCCATTACTTTTTAAAAAAATTATCTGTTGGATAATATATTTGACTATTTTCATGTTGTCATAGAAATATTGTAAATTATTATTTACATAAGTAGGCGATATTGTATTACTTGTTTTTCTGTATGTCAATCATAACCGTCAATTAAAGTGTTTCCTTAATATTTGTATTTTATAAATTGTATTCATTAAACATTTGTTCAATCTTCTACGGACTTTTTTATTTATCCAAAAATCCAATATTATCAATAATGTCTCTAACAGCAGTGTGAAATACTATTATTTGCCGATGATCTTAAAATCTTTCATCCCATTTCCTCTACACATAGGACTTCAATCTACTTCAAAATGATTTAAACATACTATTAGACTGGTGCAAAACTAATAATCTAAACCTAAATTTAAATAACTGTCCTAAATTGTCGCCTTTAACATAAAATTACTCCATTCGAGATTTTTCCACGATCACATAAAGTAAAAGATCTAGGTGTAATTTTTGCCTCAAAATTCTCTTTTTCCGATCATATACAGGACACTTACAATGGGGCTATAAGGATGCTAGGATTTGTTATTAGAAATACTCGCACTTTTCAAGATATAGTAGCTATACGTTCCCTTTACTACTCATTGGTATGGACCAAATTAGAATATTGTAATATCATTTAGACGTACATCAGGATCTCATAGAATCATTTCAAAAAAATTCTAAAGTTCATGTACTTTAAAACGTTTCACGTCTACCCCGACTACTCCGTTTCTTCCAATGACCTTCTGTCTATTTTTAATCTAAAAAGCCTTTTTGTACGTCGAGAAAATGGTCAGGTTTTACACTTGCCCAAACTTTAGAAAATTCTCAAACTTATCAACAAAAAATATTGTTAAATTTATAGTTCTTTACTACCCTTTATTTGGGCTTGGCCTGTTGGGTGGTTGTAACTACATAAATAAATTCTTATTAGTATTTTCTTTAGACAATTTTTATTTAATTTTTGCTCCTCATCGATTAGTGATCACTTCTATATATTTATAAAAATTCTCTACTTCAATGCTTAGAGGTTGCTGGTAGTAACACAAGCAGAATACCTAACCTACCTTTAGGGCTGTCGTAATGATGTGAAAGGTATGTAAAGGTTTGTTAGGTAGGGTAGATTTACGGCTGCGAAATTATTTTGGTTTCAAGTCGACCTTTTCGTATAAATTATAATTTAATAAATTAGATCTGTAGATGAGTTTGGAGTTGATTTATTATTTGCTGTATTGAGACCGTATAAATTTTATCTGATAGTTGGAAACTACGATATAATGATGTTTCGAAAGTTATAATATGCATATAAATTTTGTAGATTAATAATGGAGATATATTCTTCACATTGTAAAATATACAAAATTACTAAGATATAAATGTAATGAAAAATGCATTATAAAATTACTAATTAAAATAAAATGTAATTAAATTACATAATGTCATTACATGTAATGCATTACTGCCCAACTCGGTCGGGTTTCATAATTCCCACTGTAAAGTATCAGAGTACGGGTACCTAGAACGCCAAAGAGGCTTCGTTGTCTAGTTTGAAGTCGTAGTATACATCAACTAAGTCACATCATTAATGAAACAGCCCGTGACCTTTCTCTGTACCAGGATTTAATTATGAACGGGGTTGCAGATAAGACAGGGTCAGGGCACGGTATTACCGACGCGGCTGCTTACTTTACGATTTAGCGTGTAAGGACTTCATTGTCTTCAGTTTTCTTGACTTTGAAGAATCTTGATACTATAGGGAAGACCTTCTGCTTGATATTCGTTTAGTTTTCATCTATGCTCCCGTAGCTTGAGAATGATATTCACTTTGTTTCTCTGTTTTACTCCAAGGTGAGAAGGAAGTGTTATAATGAAGTCCTTGGCATTGCAGCAAAGTTTATTAATCATGTATTACACCTCCAAACTTTCAATTAAGTTTCAGTTATAACTGCTTATACATCGTATTAATTAAAAAGTTTGTAACGTCATGCAAATTGTCTAGATAATTTCACAAAGTATCGTAGATTGTTCATTGTTATGAATACTTCAGCATTATTAAGCGAAGACGATAGTATAATAATTACATATAAATAATAGTTTCCAATATAGTTTAATAGTTTAGCTACAATAGTGCAGAATTTAAAATTGAAGTAATTAAGTTCAAAGGGATCGACAAGCCTGAATAATATATTAAAACATAAGTTACAGAAGGCAATGGTTGCAACGCGTGTTCTGTACTATTTTCTCTGTTGAGACTTTCTTTTATATTATAACTTTATAAAAACATTTGACAAATTCCAATGAAGGAAATTTTTGGTAGAATTGGTAGAATTATTAGATTGGTGACAGTGATTTGTGCCTTTTCTTTCTGTTGCTGAGATATTTAGTGTATATATTGCCAATACCAATCTCAAATAATAAAATATCAGAGAGAATGAAACTCCTTCTAATAACAATATGCGTGCTAGAATGTGATATTCTAATTCCGAAATAGAGAAAAAAATATAATTACGTATTCGATTTTTTTTATATAGGGTGGCCAGCACATTACCTTCCGCCTATCCTGTGTATTATGTACAAATTCCATACATAAATTGCAAAAGATCCTGTATTTTCAGTAAAATTATTTCATAAACAAACTGTGCAAATTGCACTTGACATTGACATCTTCTTCTTATTTAGCTTTTCCCATTCGTTAGAGGTCGCTATTTTTTAGTTTCTTCTTCCATTCATTTCTGTTTTGCGTGTCGTCCTCATTCAGTTCCCTTTCTATAAAGTCTTCTGCAATACAGTCCTTCCATCTTAAATTTGGTCGTCCTCTTTTTCTCCTATGCTCATCTTCCAATATATTCTTCATCTCTCTTCATAATATATTCAAACCAATGTATCTTTCTAAAAACTTACACCACTCGAGCCATTTCCCTTATCATTTAATTCCTTCCCTATCTTTCCGTGTCTTCCCCAACATCTGTCTCAACATCCTCATCCCTGCAATATTCATTTACTTTTCATTGATACTGACATCTATCAATTTGAATTATTTGAATGTATTAGCAGTATCCATGGTTAGCATAGCTGGCTGATTTGTGAAATTTAATATCTTCATAATTCTTTAACTCTATATTGAATATGAAGTATAAAATGCAATCCAATCATACAGAGAATAATATTTTCTTTAAGTTATAATAACATTAAATGTCAATAAATAATATATAACTGCTTTTTTACAAACGAGGATACTTCCTGTGGACCAATTATAATCAAAATGTAATCATGTCTGCATATGGATCTAAGCTTGAGAAATTCGAAAAAAATATAATTTTTGGATATAAAACACAGTACCGTGCTTAATGTAACGATCTTGCTGAAATATTATTTAAAGTAATTCAATATTATATAGTTGTGTTACCATGAATTTTAATATTTATTACATAGATTAGGTAAATTCCAAAAACATTATAATGTAAGAAGTACATACTGTTTTAAAATTGCTTTTATATTTAATATGAATAAAAGGTCAACTTAACATCACCATAAATCAATTAATTTTATTTTTCTACAAATGTCAAAAAAACATGACATTTAAACATCGTTATGGATACGCGAAGTTTGTGATTTTTTTACGTGTAAAATATTTTTATTCAAAATTTAACTCAATTAACAAATCATTTTAACAAAATATTACTTATTATAAATGTTTAAATTAATTGTACAGTTGGTACAATTATTTCCTGCATTAATTCCCAACGAAGACAATGCAGATGGTTGGCCGTGGTAAGTATCCCCGCACAAATTTATCTCTTCCTTAGAAGTGGATGGCTGATTTATCTCATTGCATATCTTCTCTTTCGAAGTGGATGGTTGGCAGTTTAAAATTTTGTTTGATATGTCAATTTTATTGTTTAAACTGTCTTGTATATATTCCTCTGCTACGGTGGTAGATTTACATCTTCCGTGGCGGTTAATAGAAGCATGTCACCTCCTGCATTGGCCAAAAGAGTGACAGAGCTTCTTCGAAAGCAGTGGCCTGTGTACCTCTCAAACATTTCCTTTCCAAGCCATTTTGCAATCAAGCTGGGAATCTCTCCTATTTTGTTGATTCCGATATGTTGATTAACACACTTGCCATTGTTATACTTAAGGAATAATCGACGACTTGAAGCATGTGTCGGCCTTAGAACTCTGTACTTACGGTATATCGCAATATATTCTGTATTTGAAACAGTGAAAGTTCATTCAGAATGAGTTTTCGAATCCGGTATTTTCACAATTAATATAGAGCCTACATCTTCGATATCATCAATCGTCATTTTAACTAACTCTTCGCGACGACAGGCGCCACTTATAACTTATACCCAAAATTAGCACAGTCTGCAATAAAATATCAACAAGTAGGTATTTATCTACTAAAATTAAATGGAAATACTTACCTTCTTCAATAAATGCATTCCATCGTCAGCTTCTTTAATAAATTTAGTTATATCTTCTCTTGTTAAGACTTTTGATTTTTTTCCCTCTATACCCAACTAATTAATTTTTACCTTCCGTCACCTCTAGGTAAGGAAAGTATTGTCTTTGGTCAAAAAATTCGGTGGTGAGTTTTCATTGAATAAGCACGTTTTAGGGTCTTTACAATACGATTTTACTATTTTTACGATGATGTCTGTATGTGTGTGTGTGTGTGTGTTCGTATGTGCGTGTGTGTGTGTATGTGTGTATGTGTGTGTGTGTGTGTGTGTGTATGTGACCGTCTTTCATGCACGATATCTCCAATACTAGAATTCCAAAAATTACAATTTTTGCGTATTCCTCTTCCTTACAACCATATGCAGAGTTGATTAGATTTTGGTTATAATTGGTCTACCGGAAGTACGCTCATTTGAAGATTTTAACAGTTTTTCTTGAAAAACTCAGTTAAATGTTATTATAACTTAAAGAATATATTATTCTCTATACGCATTGCATTTTATATTTCATATTCAACAGATATAGAGTTAAAGAATTATAAAGATAATAAATTTTATAATTCAGCCAGCTATGCTAACTTAACCATGGAAACTGCTAATATATTCTTGTAATTCAAATTGACAGATGTCAGTATCAATAAATAGTAAATGTATGAAAGAGTAAGGGGAATTACTGTAGTGTTGAACGTTTCTAGAAAGATATAAGAGAGAAGATTACATTGGTTTGAACATGTCGTGAGGAGAGATCAAAGGTGGAAGAAACATAGAAAGACCAAATATAAGATGAAAGAAGAGAAAAGGAACTGAATGAGGACGACACGCAAAACAAGAATTAGTAGAAAAAGAAAATAAAAAATAGCGATCCCCTAATAAATTGGAAAAACTAAAGAAGAAGAAGATGTTAGTGCCAAGTGCAATTCGCATAGTTTTATTAAATAATTTAACGGGAAATATAGGATCTATTATGTGTAGGGCGCGTGCAGTGACGTGACTTTACTGACTTTGGCAAGCAGATACGAATGTGGACTCGTGTCAAAATGACAGCTAATAATTATGTCCATAACTGACAAATGTCATAATTTTTCATTCAAAATTTCATGATTTTCTTATTTCATGTGGTTTATTTATTATCAGGGATGTGGAATTCAGTTGCCGAGAAAAGGAATCATAAAATACCAAAAAATGAAATTTTGAATGAAAAATTTTGACGTGAGGATGACCCGCAAAACAGAAATGAATGGAAGAAGAAAATAAAAAATAGCAACCCCTAACGAATGGGAAAAGCTAAAGAAGAAGATGTCAGTGTCAAGTGCCATTTGCATGAAATAATATTACTGGATATTTATAATCTTTTGCAAGAAAATTTATGTATGGAATTTGTACATAATACACAGGATTGACGGAAGGTATTGTGCTGGCCACATCAGATTTTTTTATTATTGTTCATATAGTTTTGGTTCCATTTTAGGCAAACTATACCGGAGTAGAAATTCACAGGCTAATAAATATTGCAACATCAGATATAATTAAAGAAAAGGTAATGATGATGAATCATACGAGTAAATAAATGCTTTTTAAACGTTTATATAATATTTCAGCTTTATCAGTATTCTGTAGTAATATACAATAGTAGATGTCAGTTTACTGGTTTAGAATTTTTTCAAATGGATTATACACTCTGTCAAAAAGTAAGGATGTGCATAGGAGTTTTTATAATTTTAGGTAATAAGTGGGATCATTACATATTTGGTGATATTTTTACAGTTTAGGTTCCAAGCTGCATCAGAAATTAAAACAGAATTTCCTTCTCGTTTGCATAACTCATTAAATATAACTTTTACCTAGGATTACTACACTCAATAATAATTACGATGGAAGTACATGAAGCTAGTCTAGTCACGGAATGGGTCATATTGAAACACGAACGCAGCGAGGGTTTTATGACCCGTGAATGACTAAAGATGCTTTATGTATGTGTATCGTACAATATTTACGATAGAATGCATATAAAAAATACATTTATTTATGAATGAGGATTACAAAAAAATAACATCTTTTTTCTTCTAAAATTCGAAAAGTACATTCTGTAGCAGCGGTCGAAAACCATAGCTTGCGGTGTTTGTCGTGTACAACTACCCACTCAAAAACTTGTCAAAATCGATTGGTGTATTATGATTTTATTTAATAGTAATTTTGGGGTATACATTAAATAAAAAGACAAAAAGAAGTAGAACATTCTAAAATGACTACGGTTGCTAATTTTACTAATAATTTAATAGTAATACCCTACTTTCGATATTAAATAATTAAATATTTAAATTTATAGGTACATTACTTTTCAGAAATAATGTTAATCCAGACAACGACTTGCAAACATGTCGAAAAATTAGAAGAGTAGAATAAAATTTCTTCATAGAGCGCGAGCAGTCATGTGACTTTGTTGGCTTTGACAAGCAGATATGAGGGCCCGTATCAGAAAGACAGCTACATAGATGTAAAATGTTATAATTTTCCAATTCAAATTTTATAATTACCAATTCCAATGGTTTATTTTCATCGACAAATAAATTCCGTACTCCTGGTGACAAATTAACAAATTGAATATAAAATTATGAATACATAATTACTAGCTGTCTGACAAGGGCCCCATATCTGCTTATCAAGGCGAACAAAGTCACATGACTGCTCGCATTCTAAAGAATGAATTAAAAATTTAAAAAATCTAAAAATAAACAATAGGTATAAGTACAATTTTTGATGTAGAGTGTAGACATACAAGAAATGTTAAATACAATACTTATGTAACCAAAAATTAAAGTGGCGAGAGATATTATGCATTTTTGAAAATGTCAACCAATCGAAGTATTATCAATTTGGGTTCGTATATTATTGTAGTTGTTAAACTTTTATAAAGTTAAAACTTAATTTCCATTATAAGTGTAAGTATTATATAATTAGGTCAGCACGCCCAGAACGCATTTTCGTTGATTTTAAATTGTAATAAAACCTTAATTTATGTTAATTATATACCACTGAAAGAGTGTACTAATTTTATTTATCTGATATAACCATGGGAGACATGCAAAGCATTCCACAATTATGTACCATTAACATGAATCTATTATATTTAATAGTCATTTAATTAATCATATATACATTAACATTCACTAAGCACTTTTGAAATCAGTTTATGTTAAACCGTTAACGGTAATGTCAAAAAATAAAAACAATCCAAATTTAGAAAATATACGTAAAATTCTAAAACATGCTAATCCATTTTTGTGTTACTTGCGAATATTTGGTGTTTTTCCCTATAAACTGGAAGCAGAAGGGTTAAAGTATTCTTGGTGGGGCATTATCCAAACAATAAATTTGTACATGATAGTTTTCTGGGGATTTTCATATCTTTTCGAAGGGGACCCGTTTGATGAAGTTTTAAGCAAATTCGAACAAACACAATTTATATTATGTGGACTCTTAAGCTTAACTTTGTTCCTAGTTCAATACAAACGGTTCAAAAAACACATGCACACAATCTTAATAATTGGAAATGAGGTGTTGAATGAAAAAGAAGCTATATCTGGATTGATAAAACTACAGTTGTCGGAATTTTTAACATCAGCAGTGTTTATAGCATATATTCATTTTATGCCAATTATTGCGGGTTCTATTGTACTTGGAACTTGGCTAACTCTTATAAATAAAATATCTTTCTTCTTCTTTTTCTTCACGAATCTTTTCTACCTCGTGGAGTGTGTTTTCGTGAATTTTACATTTTTCATCGCTGAATGTTTTCGATGTATAAACAGAGAAGTATCTACTATGACGAGTGTATTCGTCTCAGACAATGAGAAAAAAGAAATGGTCTTGCATCATCTGAACATCACTCGAACAAAACAAGTGATTTCCAGGCTGGCACGATTATTTCGTCTCCACTCGGATTTATGTGACTTGGTTTTGGATTTGAATTCTATGTTTGCTATACAGATGGTGATATCTACTTGGACTTCATTTTTTGAAATTTTGTTCAGTGCTTATTATGGCATTTTGTTCATAGTAGATAGAGAAAGCTACAATACTGAAGAAACTATAATGGGAATTTATCTTATCATTTGGGCAATTTTCCATGCCCTTCGATTTCAATTAGTTTGCTGTGCATGCGATACTGTTAAAAAACAAGTAAGAAAATATTAATAACCAATTGTTTTTCTTTATTTCATACAAAATATTATTTTATACATTGTCCATAAGAATAATTTCCAATGTACAGTTTCGATCAAGGTCATCTACGGATAGTATAAATTAAGATTTTAGCTCCGCCCATTCTGTCACATTTAGCAGTGTCGTTTACTTGTTTTTATGAGGGTACATAAGATACTACTGTTATTTAATTATTATAAAAATATACTTTACAGTAAAACATTCAAAATTAAGTCAACTGATAAGTTTATTAACAAAAGTAAAACCAAATATGTGAAAAATAAGATATTGATACAGTTTCAATGACACTGACAGAAAATAACGTTATGAATCAAACCTGTTATATCTATCCTTATCGCACAGGCTTGTAGTTTTTCCAAATGAGAGAGATAAATGTATGCTTATTTGTTAATTCATTCATGATACAGATGACCTTGAGCGGACATCTTAAAATAAAGGTTTCGATTCTTGTGAAGAACTTCGTGACATTGACACCGGTTTGTGACAACTAGACAATTTGATAAATCACAGTTTTTGAGTAATGCCACTCGCAAATCTTTCGTATTCTTTTTCGTACACGTGTTTTGACAATATCTGTCATTTTCAGTTGACACAATTTTTATTTATAAGAAACAATATAGCAACACCAACAAATTACATAGAAACCTACATTCTTAAAATTTGCAACGCCAGTACAACGATAACGAAAATACAAATATACCTAATGAATCTTTAAATTTCAAACAAATAACTATTTTGAGACATATTAAAATTTTCATTATTATATCAAACCTCATAGTTGTGTATAGGTATCTTATTTTTAATATTCTCTTAATGTATCTAGGATAATATTTATAGATAGAAAATTATAGAATAGATACAAACGGTATTGCTCTATTATATTATTAGTCCTATTATTCAAAATACCTTAAAAATATATTGTAAATGAAACATGTTAATTTTTTAAGAGATAAAATACACGTAAGAAAAGTTCAACTGTTTATGCTGTTTATTAAAATAACCAATTATTTTACTTTACTGGCAATGAAGATACATATTTTTTTTTAAATGATTTTTTGTAAATTCTATGTTAAATAATTACTTCCAGTAGAATAATTCTAAAATATAGTGCATAACATGATTTTCATATTCTAGGCAAACAATATGGGAGTCGACATTCATAGATTGATCAATGTGACAACTTCAGATGTTTTAAGAGAAAAGGTAGACGACACAAATAAATATTGCAAATGATATACAAATTTAATATATTTCAGCTTTATCAATATTCATATGTGATATATAATTCAACATTTCAATTGACAGGATTGGGATTTTTTAAAGTAGATTACACTCTTTGTCATAATGTATTGTAAAATAATATGTAAGTCAATACAAAATTAACAAACATTGTTTTAGGTAATAAGTGGAATTGCTACATATTTGGTTATATTTCTACAATTTAAATTCCAAAGTCCAACTAATTTGAAACCAGTGCATAAATTAAACAAAACTATCTCTAGCACGAACAACACCAAAAATAGCTTCTTAACGTCCACATTATAATTTGTGTAATACAGTCAATTTGTAACAATTTACTTGAAAAATTGTAATAAAATTGCTGCATAAATTTCAGAGTAAAAGTTAAATTGTGGTTATTTTTCTGCATCCATCTTGAGATGCAAGAAATGAACTGCATGTGACCCAGATAAAGAAGAAAAATAAGATCAAAATGAAACGACAGAAAATGTCAGATACAAATGTTGGGCAATATTAGTTGTTTTTTTTTTCGGATCCAATTAAACAATTAATTAATCAATTAACTTCAGAAAAAATGATTGGACACAATTAATTTAATAAAAAATGAAATATAAGATTATATATTTTTGATAACACGATTATAATAAACATGTAGAAGTTTCTAAATAATTTTAAATTGTGCGTAATAATTTATTTTATTTATTTAATAAATCATTCCAACAGGATTAAAAAGAAAAATCCCAATTACAGGAAGATTACAAACAAAGAATACAAAAAATATATATATGCGTAAGCATTAGTAATGAAAATATAAAGAGAAATAGAATTATTCTATTCTATTACAATATACATAAGTACTTATAACACAAAGATGAATTAATAAGTATTTTGCAACGATATGGAAGTTTTGCATGTAAATAGTGAGTCTGCAAATATGTCAATGTCTGCACTGAAATTATTAAAAATCGAACATAGTTGCAGTACAGGTGATTTCAACTCATAATTGGTTTTGGCTGTTTTACAGTTAAATAATAATTTATGACGAGAAGATATTCGGGGAACATTAATTAAAATACGCTTCAAAATATTTGGATCATCAAAGATACAATTCACTAGTTTATAGAGAAATAAACATGACATCATTTTTCTTCTTTGTTCAAGAGATGTAACATGAAACTCAAGAAGAAGATTGATATAGTCGTAGTCATAACTAGGGTACTGTTTATGAACTTTGAAATAACAATATTTAATAAATTTTCTTTGAATAGATTCTATGGCCTTGACGTATTTAATATAGATAGGATTCCAAATTTGTAGACAGTACTCAAGTTTTGACCTAACAAAAGCAAAGTAGAGACATTTTAAAGTAGAAATTTTGTGAAAAGTCTGAGTATTTCTCATCACAAATCCAAGATTTTTGTATGAAGCTTTAACAGTGTTATCGATGCGAGCATTAAAAGTCAATTTATGGTCATACAATACTCCAAGGTCCTTGAACTGAAATACTCTATCAAGAACGGTATGATCTAGTTTATAAGTATGAGTGTATACAGTTTTTTTAACAAAATAACTCATTATTTTGCATTTACTATAGTTAAAGAATAGTTTAGAGGATAATGACCAGGCTAATAAGTTATTTATATCATTTTGAAAATTGAGAGCATCTTGAACAGTATTAATGGTTTTAAATATTTTCATGTCATCGGCATACAATAAAACTTCAGAATATTTAACAGATTCAACAACGTCATTAATAAACAGATTAAATAATAAAGGTCCGAGATTTGATCCTTGGGGCACACCGGAAGTGGCCAGATAGGGAGTAGATAGAAAGTTATTGAAGAAAACAAGACATTTTGCGTTCACGAAGATAAGAGGAAAGGAATTGAATGAGATCATAAGAGAAGTTAAAATTCACATCAAGTTTTAGAAGAAGGATATCGTGGTCAATAGTATCAAATGCTTTAGAAAAATCTGTGTATAAAACATCAATTTGATTGTTATCAACATAATAACAAAAGTACTCTTGTTTAGCACCAATTGTTTCCATTTTGATTAGTTTATTATCAAAAACCTTTTATGGGACGAGCTTTGGGAAGGTTATGGAAATTTTGTTTCGCGGAACTAATTTCGATGCTCTTTCCAACGATACCAAACTCGATGACATTCGGTTTCAAATGATATTACAGCGAATTTTTTTTTCGTTGAAAATAATTCTAAATACTCTTTCGAATAATGCCAAACTCAATAATATGTAAATAAATTTTGTTAGAGTAACCTTGGTGACCTTGAAAACTGTCAATGTGGCACATACGTCATGCAACGCACCCTTATTAGTATAATTGAAAAAAATTTAATGTTATGAAATTATGAAACATGTGAGCTAGAAATGTCGGGGAAAATTTTCAAATTTTCAATTTTTTTTTTCGAATTCTTCGAAAAAAATTTTTCGTTCTATACCATTTTTGATGCTCTTTCCAACGATACCAAACTCGATGACATTCGGTTTCATGTAATGCAAGTTACAGCGATGACCTTGATAAAAAAGGCTTCTAGTTCAAATTTTTTCAAATAAAAAATGTGCAAATTGACACCCTCTATATAAATTTTTTGGAGCATTTTTCTCTAAAATTTCTAATAAAGCCGGTAAGACCACATTTGCGTCAACCTCATGCTTTGTTTTAATAATATAGGATGGAGTCGGATTCCCCTGGTCCGTGCCAGTTCTGTGTTGATCAAATGACGGCCGAAAAGGACACTCCAAACGGCTGGTATGCAAGCATACCAACGTACTCGCGAGGCCTTGCAGCAAGGAAGTTCGATGGGAGGTCATGGCACGGGACCCAACAAATATAAAAATATAATTCAGTCCAGAAGACAGATTCCGTCTCTTGAAAAGAAAAAAATTCATCATCTGGAATCAATTAGTTTAGTTTTACTTGTGGCCAGTATCCACGATATACGCCCTGTTGCATAAAATCGTAGTTATCAACAGCTGGCATATCAAAGATATACCGTGATTCATGATTCATAAAATCAAATGTAGATAAATAAGTGTTTATTTCTCAAATTATGCTCTTTCAACTTACCTAACGGATAAAAACAATATTTGGTCTTCAGTTTTATCTAACAAATAAAGAATTGTATTATTTTACATTCGAAACTTCAAAAAATTCTGAATCTTCCCATTTTTTTAAATTATTACATTTTTCTCATACTGTATACTATTTTCGAAAATTAATACATATTATCAAAAATAAAACCCAATACTTCATCATCACTGTTCTACTGATTTATTATAATAATTATTAATATTAATAAATAGCTATTTCATCAAAACAACACAAACGTTCCATACTCAAAGAATATTTGACTCGTCATTGTTTTTTTTTTTCAATTGAAGATTTTTTTAACTTTGGCCACCCTTAATTTTTCATTGTATCCTTATTTTCTTTTTGTAATCATACGTTTTGACAGGCCATTGTTGTATTTATTTAACAATATTTGCATAACTGCTTTTTTTTTTGTTTATTTAACTACATTTATTTACGTTCACCACTCGTAGACTGTTTATTTATATCACCCACTGTTCATTGCTCGTTGCTTCTATATAACAGACTCTCTTTCGCTGGCTTTGGCGACGGGTTTATATAGCGTGATGTCCTTCTCGAAATTTCCGACGCCGCAATGACATTGAATACGGCATCAAGAATTTTTGCACAACGGTTTCAGGGAAGACGACATCTAAATCCGCGTTCTTTTGAAAAACTAAGGAAAGGTTTGAAAGAACTGGACATGTTCGGTACGAAAAAATAGGGTTTCTTTCCGCTTCTCCAAGTGCGTACACTATATTCGTAAATTCTTCTTGCGAAAGACTCATATTAATAAATTAATTTACTTAATCTCTATATTATAAATAATACCTGGCTAATGAAACTACTATCATTACTGCAATTGTTTCTTATTCAAAAAACAATATTCATGGTATACTAGATTTAATTTTTAATTGAATATATAAATTTAGAGAAAAATGGTGAAAATCTCCGAAATTATTGGTTTTAGGCATAGGATATATATAACATATGGGGATAATACAAAAATACACACAACTAAATAATAAAATATAGGGTGTTCCATTTGAAAATGACGAGTTATAGTCATTTGAAATTGAGCACATTTGATTCGCTTTATTGAACTCCTGTATAATTACGTTAAAAAAAATCTGTTGTGGCCAGCACAATACCTCTCGCCAATTCCTTTTTTTGGTTACATAAGTATAGGGTGCGAACAGTCATTTTACATTGTTGGCCTTAACAAGCAGATGTGGGGGCCCGTTTCAGAATGATAATTAGTAATTATGTACATAAATATCAGAATTTTTCATTAAAAATTTCAAAATTTTCTAAATTCACGTAGTTAATTTGTCACTAGGAGTGTGGAATTTACTTGTCGAGTAAAATAAACCTGGAAAATCACTAAATTTAGAATGAGACATTATGATGACAACTATATACATAATTACTACCTATCATTGTGACATGGGCCTCCATTTCTGCTTGTCAAAGCCAACAAAGTCACATGACTGCTCTCGCCCTAATATATTTAACATTTCTTGCATACCTACACTCTACACCAAAAATTCTATTTATATCTATTCCATATACTTAGATTTTTTAAATTTAAATTCATTCTATGAAGAAATTTTGTCCTACTCTTCTTATTTTTCGAGATGTTTCCAATTCATTGTCGGAAGTAACAGTATTTCTGAAGGGTATACCAACAATATTAAATATTTAACTATTAATACATTAAGAAATAATATAATGTATGTACTTCCCAGAAAAATCTTCAGTAATGTTTCCGGATTTCTGACACTGACATTTATCTGTCAGTTACAAACAATTTAAATTTTCAACTATTTTCCATGGCATTCTTTCGGCTGTAAAAGTAAATACAACAGATTATTTTATATATTATATTTCTTTTATCTCTAAATCTATAGAATATATAACAAAATATTTAAATGTATCAGATAGAGAATTTAATTTTCTTTAATATTACCAAGAAAAATCTTGAGAAAATAATATTTAGAATATTTTTTTTTTCAAGAATCTTCTACTTCCGGTTGTCCAATTGTTACCAAAACCTTTTCAGATCGTCCCATGAATGTCCGATTGGGAAATACGTAGTTAAACAAATTTAAAGTCTTATAGTTTTTGAGTATTCGTCCTTCCAACTAGACCTGTGCGCCGACGAGGGTCAAGGCGGCGGCGGCGAATTGTTAAAAAAATAGCGGCGGCGGCGGCGCGCCGGCGTATGTGCTTTATTTTTTGACGGCGGCGGCGTACTTGATATTTCGGCGGCGCGCCGGCGTTTTAATATAAAAACTGGAGTGATTTCCTCAATCAAACCTACATAAAACGTAAACTTAAAATGAAATATGTGAGAATTATGTTAATAATTTATCGCACTAATGTAAATTATATCACATACCACATTTTTTCTTTACAAATATCAATTATCGTGTATGAATATAGTTTAGTTTACGGAGAGTGGTGATAATGAACTTCGTTTCTAAACATTTTTTACAATACACTCGTTCCGTATTAATGGCAATGGGAACTTCATTATTATTTTTATTTAAATATAAATAAACAAAATGTTCTCAAATCATACTTTTATATTAACTTGAAATGTCGTTCTGATTTTGGTTTGGTAAAATAATGAAATTTTTGATATATTCCTTTACACAGTTTTCCATTTTATGAACTACTGAAGATGTTTGGCACAAATTTGTTGATCAGTTAATTAAGTTGTCATTGTATATATACAGTCAGTGTTCCCTCCCAAACTTTAAAAGTGATTTATCTGTCCAAACACTCTAACAAAATTCCAATTGCAGACAGTAAATCCATATCTAATAATATACCGGGAAATTCAAATATTTTCACTATTAATTGATTACATATAACAAATACATAAACAATAATTCTAGCAAATAAAAAAAAATAGTAATTCTTAAAAAAAACAATTTTTTAGTCTCTGTTCTTCATCTACTACTTATTTATAAGTGAATACTTACATACTTTTAGCATGTTTTTGAATGTGATCGAGGCCCACATTAAATATGCAGCAATTAAATTTTAAATTCACTACGTCGGTATAGGAGATTACTATAGTATACCAGAACGATTTTTGCATGGCGAATGTTTAAATATTTTTCAAATTTTATATATAAGAAAATTACCAGAAAATTGAAAAAAATCCCTCAATCCCTGGTAATACTTAAAAATCCTACGATTTGAGAACACTGTGTAAGTACAGATGACAGATCAGAAAAGCAGTAAGCAGTCTTGGAAATCACAAGAAAAAAGATTTCTGTACATTATTATTTACGATTAATATGAATTTATTTACTGAAAATATAATCATTTATAATATTATAATGACGAGAAAATCGACGGCGCGTCGTACAACAGATAGGCGGCGCGCCGGTAGTTGAAACGCCGGCGGCGGCGGCGTGAAAAATATGTCGGCGGCGGCGGCGTGGCGCGGCGGCGCACAGGTCTACTTCCAACATCCCACATACACACACACACACACACACACACACACACACACACATCCACACACACACACACACACACACACACACACACAGACATCGTAAAAATGGTAAAATCGGATTGTATATACCTTAAAACGTGCTTATTCAATATAATTTGGATATGCGATTTTTAGCATGAATCCAATACCTCTCTTAGCGAGAGGTAAAAATATGTCAGAACATAGAGCATAATTACAGTTATGCAGTAAAGAAAATTCTTAATTTTTACTATTAAAATAACTTCAGTAAGCCTTTATAAAGCAATGCGTGTATTGGGTCTTTTTTAGAGAAAAACGGAATAACTTGGCAACGCCATGGAAAACTAAAACAAAATTTATATGTTCGTATAGGTGAATAAAATAAAATTCAAAATATATAAAAATATATAGGCTGTTCCATTTAAAAAATGAGAAACAATTCTCGCCGAGCCGTAATACAACATTCTGTATATGTGAAAATAATTTTACGTTATGATCCTTGAGTAGACGAATAAATTCTGTTGATAAACTTATGCTGTATTTCTAACGACAAGGGAGATATCGAAGACGACGATTTCGATGACTCACCTGTATATAAGTTAGATCAACCATTCCCGTGAGAACTGCTGACCTAAACATCTCCAGTTTCCCCAGTCTTGGAATAAGCACTTTTGTACTATAAAATGTAAAACTTAGAATAAAGACTGTTAGTTACAGTAGAGAGACTGAAGTGTCTAGAAATCTTATAATATTTTTATCATTTTGAACTATAATTTTTCGTTGTAAATTTAAATAAATATATTTTTTTAATAAACGTAATCCACGTTTACTTAACTGGCGCAGTCTTGGTAGGATTCTCAGACACTTTGACGAATCCAAAATTCGCAAAAATAGTGCTTCGTTTCAACGATTAACTGGGAACCTAGAACCTCAACGAAAGACGTCGTCGAGAACTCAACACGAGGGAACATCGTGGACCAGAGATCTCCTGTGGCCCCGCTGAACACAGAGCTGCAGAAGTCGACACCCATCCAAGGAGCTCTCCAGAGACAAGCCCATGGACCTGATAATCCTGTAAGTGCCTATGTCATTCAGTGATATCAGTAGTAATAGTTCAGATACAGAATCGGACACATATTCAGTTGCTTCCTGTAATTCACCAATCCCCCACGTAGATAATTTAATCCTTGAAATAAATAAATTATCAATAAACAACAATATGGCTACCCCACACACTTCGCCGGTTCAGCCAACCCCTAGAATTCAAAAGGAATATTTAACGATGACACCAGATTTTCATGGTGAGCCAAAATTGTTAACAAGATTCACAGAAATTTGTGAAAAGTTATTAATTGTTTTTTTTTAACAAAGCCGACCCCCATGACTTCCAAAACGAATACCTCCTATCCACAATTTTATCGATAATAATAATAATAATAATAATAATAATAATATATATATATATATATATATATATATATATATATATATATATATATATATATATATATATATATATATATATATATATTGAATTGAATTTTATCTATATCGTTTTGAATTATTGGTTGTTTCTGCTATGATATATCTGGTCTAAACCTATGGCATCAATTATAATTTCTCATATGCACTGATGCGGCTGGATAATTAAAAAGCAATTATCTGAAGAATAATTAATTCAGAATTTATGATAGTTTATGTAGATAATCCAAATTATATATCGACTTATATTTGAAAGTTATTTTAGAAACTAATAAATAAATCCAAAATTTATTTATATTAAAAATTCGGTATTCCGGATTCATTATTGTATTACTTTATGACGGCGAAAAAGTTGTTTCAATAATAAAATATACCTGTAGTAGAATTACCTATTGCTCTGCAACTGACGAATTCCCAGGCTGGTTCGAACTGATCGATCGCTGGTGTTCATTCAATCTTGTAGAACACCAGCCTGGGAAATCGTTAGTTGCAGAGTATACTCTGAAGGAATTCCACCAAATAAAATTCAAAGGAACCAGAATTCTTGCAAGACGTAAAGTAATTTTTTTAAAGATGTTCGATAAAGGTCATGTTGGTCATCCCATCGAAATATGTATCTTTTTAAATAATTACAATTTTATATCCTATTAAATTTTAATAACGAACGTAATTAACAGCTATGAATATGCTAGTTTAGCGTCAATGCAACTACTGCTGTTATATTCATATGTTGAAACTTGGATAAGGCCAATAATCTCGTTTGCTGTATCGGAATTACCAATAAGTTGGCCTTGTATGTGTTCGAAATTGGGATATTGCGTTTAATATAAGCTAATATCTTTCCTCGCACGATTTCAGTTCGATATCTTCATTAGTTAATATTGAGTGAGCGGACTTAGAAATCTATAATTTCCTCCTAAACAATTGCAAACCTCTAGCAAATTTATTTACTAAAATCATGCATCAGGATGAAACAGAATTTAATTTTTTATGATCATTACATGTATGCCTCTGGGTTCTAATTTAAGCCCATTACTTTTTAAAAAAATTATCTGTTGGAGAATATAATTCCTTAGTCACGTGACATGTTTTCCGCCACTCAACATTCAGAATCTCCCTAGTTACGCGTTTATCACAGCGATGATAAAAAACAAGGAAATAAACACCGTATTTATAGTCGTTACTAAGGGATTTGTTTTCTTTATTTATGACATTGACAGTTAATTTTGAGTATAAAAATAAATAATAACAATAATTCGAACTCCGAAATATTAAATAAAACTCGTAAGTACCATGTTTTAATACAATATGAATATGTATATCAAAAGTTAGGTTAGGTTAGATTGCAAAAATTCATTATATTCTCTCATTAAATATAAGCTCGTGATATGATTAATAATCGAAGATATTGCTCGTGAAACCGAAGCAGCACATTTCAACTCGTCCTTCGGACTCGTGAAATCTGCAGCTTGGTTTCACTCGAGAATATCATCGATGATAATCATATCACTTGTTATATTACGTATGATAATATATTTGACTATTTTCATGTTGTCATAGAAATATTGTAAATTATTATTTACATAAGTAGGCGATATTGTATTACTTGTTTTTCTGTATGTCAATCATAACCGTCAATTTAAGTGTTTCCTTAATATTTGTATTTTATAAATTGTATTCATTAAACATTTGTTCAATCTTCTACGGACTTTTTTATTTATCCAAAAATCCAATATTATCAATAATGTCTCTAACAGCAGTGTGAAATACTATTATTTGCCGATGATCTTAAAATCTTTCATCCCATTTCCTCTACACATAGGACTTCAATCTACTTCAAAATGATTTAAACATACTATTAGACTGGTGCAAAACTAATAATCTAAACCTAAATTTAAATAACTGTCCTAAATTGTCGCCTTTAACATAAAATTACTCCATTCGAGATGTTTCCACGATCACATAAAGTAAAAGATCTAGGTGTAATTTTTGCCTCAAAATTCTCTTTTTCCGATCATATACAGGACACTTACAATGGGGCTATAAGGATGCTAGGATTTGTTATTAGAAATACTCGCACTTTTCAAGATATAGTAGCTATACGTTCCCTTTACTACTCATTGGTATGGACCAAATTAGAATATTGTAATATCATTTAGACGTACATCAGGATCTCATAGAATCATTTCAAAAAAATTCTAAAGTTCATGTACTTTAAAACGTTTCACGTCTACCCCGACTACTCCGTTTCTTCCAATGACCTTCTGTCTATTTTTAATCTAAAAAGCCTTTTTGTACGTCGAGAAAATGGTCAGGTTTTACACTTGCCCAAACTTTAGAAAATTCTCAAACTTATCAACAAAAAATATTGTTAAATTTATAGTTCTTTACTACCCTTTATTTGGGCTTGGCCTGTTGGGTGGTTGTAACTACATAAATAAATTCTTATTAGTATTTTCTTTAGACAATTTTTATTTAATTTTTGCTCCTCATCGATTAGTGATCACTTCTATATATTTATAAAAATTCTCTACTTCAATGCTTAGAGGTTGCTGGTAGTAACACAAGCAGAATACCTAACCTACCTTTAGGGCTGTCGTAATGATGTGAAAGGTATGTAAAGGTTTGTTAGGTAGGGTAGATTTACGGCTGCGAAATTATTTTGGTTTCAAGTCGACCTTTTCGTATAAATTATAATTTAATAAATTAGATCTGTAGATGAGTTTGGAGTTGATTTATTATTTGCTGTATTGAGACCGTATAAATTTTATCTGATAGTTGGAAACTACGATATAATGATGTTTCGAAAGTTATAATATGCATATAAATTTTGTAGATTAATAATGGAGATATATTCTTCACATTGTAAAATATACAAAATTACTAAGATATAAATGTAATGAAAAATGCATTATAAAATTACTAATTAAAATAAAATGTAATTAAATTACATAATGTCATTACATGTAATGCATTACTGCCCAACTCGGTCGGGTTTCATAATTCCCACTGTAAAGTATCAGAGTACGGGTACCTAGAACGCCAAAGAGGCTTCGTTGTCTAGTTTGAAGTCGTAGTATGCATCAACTAAGTCACATCATTAATGAAACAGCCCGTGACCTTTCTCTGTACCAGGATTTAATTATGAACGGGGTTGCAGATAAGACAGGGTCAGGGCACGGTATTACCGACGCGGCTGCTTACTTTACGATATAGCGTGTAAGGACTTCATTGTCTTCAGTTTTCTTGACTTTGAAGAATCTTGACACTATAGGGAAGACCTTCTGCTTGATATTCGTTTAGTTTTCATCTATGCTCCCGTAGCTTGAGAATGATATTCACTTTGTTTCTCTGTTTTACTCCAAGGTGAGAAGGAAGTGTTATAATGAAGGCCTTGGCATTGCAGCAAAGTTTATTAATCATGTATTACACCCCCAAACTTTCAATTAAGTTTCAGTTATAACTGCTTACACATCGTATTAATTAAAAAGTTTGTAACGTCATGCAAATTGTTTAGATAATTTCACAAAGTATCGTAGATTGTTCATTGTTATGAATACTTCAGCATTATTAAGCGAAGACGATAGTATAATAATTACATATTAATAATAGTTTGCAATATAGTTTAACAGTTCATCTACAATAGTACAGAATTTATAATTGAAGTAATTAAGTTCAAAGGGATTGACAAGCCTGAATAATATATTAAAACATAAGTTACAGAAGGCAACGGTTGCAACGCGTGTTCTATACTATTTTCTCTGTTGAGACTTTCTTTTATATTATAACTTTATAAAAATATTTGACAAATTCCAATGAAGGAAATTTTTGGTAGAATTGGTAGAATTATTAGATTGGTGACAGTGATTTGTGCTTTTTCTTTCTGTTGCTGAGATATTTAGTGTATATATTGCCAATACCAATCTCAAATAATAAAATATCAGAAAGAATGAAACTCCTTCTAATAACAATATTTTTTTTTTTTTTTTTTTTTATTTGCCATATAATATTTACAATCTGTTGAAATAACAATAAGTAAATTTTATAATCATGTAAGTTACAATAACAGGAGGAAGTTAGCATCCATTGATGCTTCCTTCAATTCGCCAACTAAGTAATTAACTTATTTGGATTATTAACTAACAATTAAATCTATAGGGTAGGTCGAGGGGGCGGTATCGCTTTAATCTGGTGGTGTCTTCGCTGTTGTCTAGTAGATTTACTGCTGTGTGATTTGGATGGTTTTCCAGGCGTTTTATGTATTTTTCGCTGTAAATTGTTATTTCTTCTTTCACTGTCTTTATGTTTGCGTCATTTTGTATTGTCGAATTTTTGACGTACCAAGGTGCGTCGAGTATTGATCTGAGCGTTTTGGATTCAAATCTTTGGATAATTTTTATGCTTGAGTTGCTCGCGCTTCCCCAAAGTTGAACACCATATGTCCATATGGGTTTTAATATTGTTTTATAGAGCAGGAGTTTATTATCAATTGAGAGCTTAGAAGTTTTACAGAGCATCCAATACATCTTTTTGTATTTTAAATTAAGTTGCTTTCTTTTTGTTTTGACGTGGATAGACCAAGTTAGTCGTCTGTCGAGGTGTAGCCCTAGGTATTTCACTACATTCACTTGCGGAAGGGGTTGATTGTTCAGTACTACTGGTGGACATGTATATTTTCGGGTCGTAAAAGTGATATGTGAGGATTTTGTTGCATTAGCTTTAATTTTCCATTTTTGTAGCCAATTCTCTATTTCTGTTAAGTGGTCTTGGAGTAAGTTTGAGGCTACTTCGGGATCATTGTGAGAAGCTAGTATTGCAGTATCATCTGCAAACGTAGCAGTCATGGTATGTAGTGATGTTGGTAGGTCGTATGTGTAAAGGAGGAATAATACTGGTCCTAGCACACTACCTTGCGGGACGCCAGATAGGATAGGAATTAGGTTTGAATGTTCTTCATTGAATTTTACTTGGAAATATCTTTCATTAAGGTAGGATTTTAAGAGATGATAGAAGTCGTTAGGTAAGGTTTTTTTTAGTTTATACAGTAGGCCTTCATGCCACACTTTATCGAAGGCTTGCGTTATGTCTAGAAACGCGGCTGAGCAGTATCTTTTTTCTTCTATGTCGCTTCTGATTTTGTTCACTATTCGGTGTGTTTGTTCTATGGTAGCGTGTTTTGCTCTGAATCCATATTGGTAGTATGGGATTAGCTTATTTTTAGTTACTATTGGTATTAGCCTATTGAGGAATAGTCTTTCGAATACCTTTGATAATATGGGAAGCAAGCTGATCGGTCGGTATGATGCTGTATCTTCTGGTGGTTTTCCAGGTTTGTTGATTAAGATGATTAGGGAAATTTTCCATTGTGATGGGTAATGTTTGAGTCTGAGAATTGCATTAAAAATTGAGTTTATTAGTTTTATAGCTCTATCTGGTAGTTCTTGGAGGATTTTACCAGTGATTAGATCGTACCCTGGTGCTTTTCTTGGATTTAAGGTTTTGATTACTTCTTTAATTTCATGTTTGAATATTTTTCCGATAGGATGGGAGGTTCGGTTCGGAATTTCTAATGATTCAAGAATTTCCTGTTCGTCTGGTGTATTATTGTTAATTGGGAAAGGTCGAAACACTTCAGTTAGATGTTCCGCGAATGTTGCGCATTTTTCTTTGTCGCTTCTTGCCCAGCTGTTGTCTTGTTTTCTTATAGGTGGTATTTTTTGTGTTGGTCGTTTTAAGTGGCCTTCCACAATGAATAATCAGTAGATTCAGTGTTTGTTAGGTTACTAAGGTATTCTTGTATGTTTTTGTTTCTCCATTCATTTAGCATAGTTTTGACTTCTCTTTCTGCTCGATTGAGCTGAGTTTTTGTTAGCGGATTACGTGTTTGTTGCCACTGTCTTCGGATGCGTCGCTTTTCATTTATGGCTTCTTTAATTTTGTTTGGCACGAAAGTTTTATTGCTTTTTTCTTCTAAAACGGGTGATGCGTTCCAGGCTGCCTGTTGTATTGTCTGGGTGAGTTGTTCAACTGCTTCATCGATGTCTTTTTCTTGTTTAAGTGTTGGGTTAGGATTAATGTTCTCATCAATCTGGTCTCGAAAATAGTTCCAGTCTGTAAATATATTGTGGAGAGTTGGTGGTTTTGTTTTTATTATTCCATTAGCATTAAGTTCGACGAAGATTGGTGTATGGTCTGATGATAGTTCAAGGCTTGCTTTAACTTGTAACTTATTTTGTGAAATATTTTTTGTTATATAGAAATCCAGTAGGTCAGGTATTTTGTTTGGATCACTGGGCCAGTAAGTCGGTTCACCTGTAGATTTAAAATCAAGGTTGTTGTTTTGGATTGTTTTTAGCAGTTCTCTCCCTCGTGTTGTTATTAGCCGCGAGCCCCACATGGTATGTTTCGCATTATAGTCTCCACCTAGAATATATTTGTTTCCAAGCGTATTTAGAAATTGTTCGAAATGCTCTTGTTTTATATTATGTTTTGGTGGGCAGTATATCGCGGATAGGGTGATCGGTCCTGCCCATTCTTCAATTAGGACGGTGGTTGCTTGTAGGTGATCCATAGTGTATTCGGGAAGTGGGTAATGTTTTAGTTTGTTTTTTATGATTATAGCAGTACCCCCGTGTGCTGTGCCATCAGGATGTTGTGTGTCATATATTGTGTAATGTGGTATTTTTAGGTGAGTCTGTCTTGTGAAGTGGGTTTCAGAAATGAGCATGATGTCTATTTTGTGTTCGAGAAGGAAGAATTTTAACTCTTGGCTATGGTTGGCCAAGCCATTAGCGTTCCATAATGCTATTTTTAATGGCTGCATTACGGAAGTTTGGAAATTAACGTTGTGAGTAGGTTAAGAATGGTGTCCATTCTTCCCATTAGTTGGACCATCATTTCTTCTAGTTTATTTTGTGTCGGGAGGGTAGTATTATCCGGGAGTTGTGTTTCGTTGATTATTTGTGAGAACGTGATGTTCGGGTTTACCTTTTGATGTATCCTTGCTTTTTCTTCAGGGGTGTGTCTTTCACGTTGTTGGGGATATTTTCTTTTGTAGATTTCTTGATATACGGTACATCCTTTGTAGTTTGCTGGGTGGTTGGCTTTACATAATACGCATTTTACTGGTGCGTTTTTATCTTTGTTGCAGTCATTGGTTGCGTGGTCGTCGCCACATTTAACACAACGTTCTTGTCTTCTGCAATAGGTTTTCGTGTGCCCGTACCTCTGGCATCTGGCACATTGGGGGATTTCCTTTTTTGGTCTGGGTGGTTCAATGATAACTTTGGTGTTCTGGAGATAATTTATATCGTAAATTGATTTGTTGTTTGTGTTCTGCTCTAGCTCAACAATGAACATTGGCAGAGGATGTTTGTCAATTCTATGTTTTATATTGTAGATATTCTTCACTTTGTGTCCTTTTGATTCAATTTCGTTTTTAAGATCATTTACTTCTGTTGTATGGTGCATATTTTTGATAAATACTCGGTATGAGCGGTTTTCTTTAATCTGGTAGGTATGGAATTGTGTATTAGTTTTTTCCAAGGAATTGACAATTTTTCTGTAGCTTTCAGTGATGTTTGGTTGAAGTTTTATTTGGTTGTTTGCTACCGTTTTTATGTAGTAGTTGTCTTTAACCTCCTTGTCTAGAATTTTTATTAGTGGCTTGATATCTTCGATGTCTGGAATGAATATGGGTGGTGGCTTCAAAACTTTTGTATTTATTTCCATTTCTTCATTTTGCGTAGCGTTGCCGAGGGCTTGGAATCGGTTTTGCGTTGGTATTGGCTGAGTTTCTTCAGTGGTGTCTGTGGATGTTCTTGGTTTTACTCTTCTTATGTCGTTTGTATCGTTGTTATCTCTTTTGGTTTTTCTAGCTTCAGGTATTTTTTGCTATTGGCTAGATGGAGTTTGAGATGATCTCATATTTGTACAGGCACTTCGGCCAGAGGCCTCAGTGCTGTAATCACTTTACACTTTATACTATTAATTATTTAATTTAATATGTTTGTATTGAATTACTGACGTAATTTTAATTTTGATAGGATGTTTGTGATTATTTAATACTTTGGAGCTCTATAGAAACACGTCCGTTCACTACGAGTGTCGGAAGTCGACTACTAATAACAATATGCGTGCTAGAATGTGACATTCTAATTCCGAAATAGAGAAAAAAATATAAGTAATTACGTATAAGATTTTTTTATATATAGAGTGGCCAGCACATTACCTTCCGTCTATCCTGTGTATTATGTATAAATTCCATACATAAATTGCAAAAGATCCTATATTTTCAGTAAAATTATTTCATAAACAAACTGTGCATATTGCACTTGACACTGACATGTTCTTCTTATTTAGCTTTTCCCATTCGTTAGAGGTCGCTATTTTTTAGTTTCTTCTTCCATTCATTTCTGTTTTGCGTATCGTCCTCATTCAGTTCCCTTTCTATAAAGTCTTCCGCAATACAGTCCTTCCATCTTATATTTGGTCGTCCTCTTTTTCTCCTTTGCTATTCATTTTCCAATATATTCTTCATCTCTCTTCATAATATATTCAAACCAATGTATCTTTCTAAAAACTTACACCACTCGAGCCATTTCCCTTATCATTTAATTCCTTCCCTATCTTTCCGTGTCTTCCCCAACATCTGGCTCAACATCCTCATCCCTGCCATATTCATTTACTTTTCATTGATACTGACATCTATCAATTTGAATTATTTGAATGTATTAGCAGTATCCATGGTTAGCATAGCTGGCTGATTTGTGAAATTTAATATCTTCATAATTCTTTAACTCTATATTGAATATGAAGTATAAAATGCAATCCAATCATACAGAGAATAATATTTTCTTTAAGTTATAATAACATTAAATGTCAATAAATAATATATAACTGCTTTTTTACAAACGAGGATACTTCCTGTGGACCAATTATAATCAAAATGTAATCATGTCTGCATATGGATCTAAGCTTGAGAAATTCGAAAAAAATATAATTTTTGGATATAAAACACAGTACCGTGCTTAATGTAACGATCTTGCTGAAATAATATTTAAAGTAATTCAATATTATATAGTTGTGTTACCATGAATTTTAATATTTATTACATAGATTAGGTAAATTCCAAAAACATTATAATGTAGGAAGTACATACTGTTTTAAAATTGCTTTTATATTTAATATGAATAAAAGGTCAACTTAACATCACCATAAATCAATTAATTTTATTTTTCTACAAATGTCAAAAAAAACATGACATTTAAACATCGTTATGGATACGCGAAGTTTGTGATTTTTTTACGTGTAAAATATTTTTATTCAAAATTTAACTCAATTAACAAATCATTTTAACAAAATATTACTTATTATAAATGTTTAAATTAATTGTACAGTTGGTACAATTATTTCCTGCATTAATTCCCAACGAAGACAATGCAGATGGTTGGCCGTGGTAAGTATCCCCGCACAAATTTATCTCTTCCTTAGAAGTGGATGGCTGATTTATCTCATTGCATATCTTCTCTTTCGAAGTGGATGGTTGGCAGTTTAAAATTTTGTTTGATATGTCAATTTTATTGTTTAAACTGTCTTGTATATATCCCTCTGCTACGGTGGTAGATTTACATCTTCCGTGGCGGTTAATAGAAGCATGTCACCTCCTGCATTGGCCAACAGAGTGACAGAGCTTCTTCGAAAGCAGTGGCCTGTGTACCTCTCAAACATTTCCTTTCCAAGCCATTTTGCAATCAAGCTGGGAATCTCTCCTATTTTGTTGATTCCGATATGTTGATTAACACACTTGCCATTGTTATACTTAAGGAATAATCGACGACTTGAAGCATGTGTCGGCCTTAGAACTCTGTACTTACGGTATATCGCAATATATTCTGTATTTGAAACAGTGAAAGTTCATTCAGAATGAGTTTTCGAATCCGGTATTTTCACAATTAATATAGAGCCTACATCTTCGATATCATCAATCGTCATTTTAACTAACTCTTCGCGACGACAGGCGTCACTTATACCCAAAATTAGCACAGTCTGCAATAAAATATCAACAAGTAGGTATTTATCTACTAAAATTAAATGGAAATACTTACCTTCTTCAATAAATGCATTTCATCGTCAGCTTCTTTAATAAATTGAGTTATATCTTCTCTTGTTAAGACTTTTGATTTTTGCCCTCTATACCCAACTGATTTATTTTTTAGATAAGGCACCAATTTTGTAAATTTTCGAAGGTCAATATTTTCCTTCACATTCAAAGTAGCTTTGAGCATGGAAACGGTTGTCCATAGTGTAGGTGGTTTTAGTCTTGTTGACTTTTCTTTTAGATAAGCCAAAACCACGTTTTCTGATATTTTTACCACATTTCTTCCTATGCACCATTTTTGAAATTCAGTATAAGTATTCTCATACTGACGTCTTGATTTGGCTGGCAATAAATTAGAAATTGCTGCATTTGCAGTTTCGTTTACCTCAGGAGGAGTATCGCTATCACTGATCTCGTCACAATCCATCGATATAAGCAAAAATTGATAAGGATAGATCGAAACACGGGATCGAAAATACAAATTCGTTGACACTTTTTTTTTTTTTTATTCAACATTTGCACGATCCCTTGGTTACAACACACCAGGCGACTTCATTTTGGTAGCAGATTAATTTTATTTTGAATATTTTCCTATAGTTTACTTAAATAAATCTATAATTATTGAATTCTTTTTTTGACAGTTGTAGAAAAAATATTGTTTGCATTTCGTGGGCGAAATTTGTGTTTTTTTTGGCGCGTTCGAATGACTTTTTTGCCTCGACCTAACGGTCTCGGCTAAAAGTGACCTTCTCACGCGCAACAAAAAAAAACACTCATTTCGCGCACTTAATACAAAAAAGAGAGCTTCTTCATTTAAAATTTAATAATTTTTAATTACCTATAAAGAGTTTAAACTTATGGAAAAAACAGTTATTAAATTTCAAAGTCTGTAGGAATACAAATATGTATAAAACAGACACTAAAAACATACGAAATATTTTAAAACATGCTAATCCATTTCTTTGGTATTTACGAATCTTTGGTGTATTTCCATTAGAAACTAAACCAAGATGGAATAAAATATTCTTGGTGGGGTATTGTTGTTTGTTTGTATGCTTTAATATTATGGGGATCTTGTCTATTTTTGGAAGGGGATCCGTTTAGTGAAAACAAAAGATTCAAGAAAATTGTGCAAATTGTGTTGTCGATAGTCAATGAAGTACTATATGAAAAGGAAGCAATTAATGGATTATTACAACTACAATTAACAGAATTTATAAAATCTGCTATATTTATCTCATATTTACATTTTATGCCTATTACTATAAGTATGACACTGCTAGGGACAGGCTTTAATCTCGACAACAAATTATATGCATTCTTCTTTCTATTTACGAACACTTTCTACTTAGTAGAATGCATTTTCGTGAATTTTACTTTCCTGGTAGCTGAGTGTTTTCGTTGTACAAACAAAGAAATCAATTCCATGACTAGAAGCGTATAAGTTTTGTTTGAGAATGAGAAAAAAGAAATTTTTGTGCAACATTTGAACAATACTGCAGACACAAAACAAGTGATTTTAAAACTGGCTCGATTTTGCCGCCACCATTCTAATTTGCATGACGTAGTTGCGGATTTGAATTCTATATTTGCCATACAAATGTTGATTTCATCGTGGATTTCATTTTTTGAGATCCTGTTTAGTTCTTATTATGGAATTGTGTTTATAGTGGATAGAAGTAGTTATTCTGGAGCGAAGAAACTATATTTGGAATGTATTTGATTATTTGGGGATTGTATCATAGTTTTCGTTTTCGATTGTTATGTGCTGCTTGCGACTATGTTAAATACAAGTAAGATTTTATTTACTCTATAAATTTAATTCGTTATTTATTTGTCATTTAAAATTAAATACCGCGTTGGGCGCTATTGATGCGAAAAAGCAACATTATACCGGGAGTTTATTTTATCTGTAAACATAAGGTATGTCATTACCATATTTACAGTATAAAATGATTGACAGTTATGTATTAAAGCGTTTATTTTATAAGTAAACATAGGGATAATTAACATAGACCAAAATAATTATTAAATTATGAATTAAAGAAACGAAAAATTATTTATGTTTATACACTTAAGAACTACATTAAACTAGAGAGGAATTTTTATTTTAACTTATCAAATACTCAAAATTGGCACCACTAACTTCCAAACAATATCCTAAACGATTATGATGCGGCGAAATAGCTGGTTAGCTACTCTAGTTAAATTTTAAGTTAGTGGACTGTATTTTGCGGGAGAGATATTCTGCCAAACCATATGCCTTATAGGAAAGAATGTAAAGGAACATACCCTGGAAGTCGACTGTTGTCTTGGCGATTGTTGTTGTCCAGCTCCTGTAGATGTTCCAGCTTTCTCCATTGGCCTGATTTGAACTGAAGTGTGGCACATGCACTATATTGTTTAATGTATAAAGCCTTTTTACCTCTCGTTAAGAGAGGTATTGGATTCATGCTAAAAATCGCATATCCAGATTTTATTGAATTAAGCACGATTTAAGGTCCATAGCATCCGATTTTAACATTTTTACAATGATGTCTGTGTGTGTGTGTGTGTGCGTGTGTGTGTATGTGTGTGTGGATGTATGTGTGTGTATGGATGTGTGTGTGTGTGTGTGTGTGTGAAGTTGTTGGAGACACGATTTCTCAAATTCTATAAGACTGAAGACCTTTTTGACTACGGATTCCTCAATCTAACATTATTGGGAAGAGTTGAATAGGTTTTGGTACCAATTGGAAAACCGGAAGTAGTAGTATCTTAAACAAAAAAAAAATTCTAAACATTGTTTTTTAATTTTTTTTATTGTTAGTATTAAAGAACGTAAAATTCTCTATTCGATACATTTTAAAATTTTATTATACCTTCTATAGGTTTGGAGATATAGTATATAATAATATAGAATAATTATTGTATTATTAATTAAATATGTACTTAAATTATAGGTATGTTAATATTACATATATCCTTAAGAAATACCGCTAATACGTCAATGAATTTGAAGAATTTTGAACATATTAGAAGAGTGGGACAAAATTCCTCATAGAACGAAAGAAGAGATACAATTTCAATTATTTGTGTGTACAAGAAATGTTAAATTCGTTACTTATAGGGCGAGAGCAGTCGTGTGACCTTGTTGACCTTGGCAAGTAGATATGAGGATTCGTGTCAGAATGACGGCTAGTAGTTATTTACATCCACATAGATTTCGAAAATCATGATGTTTTGAATAAAGAGTTATGATACTTGACACCTATGTACAGCTGTCATGAAAATGGGGACGAGGTATTGTGCTGGCCACAACAGATTTTTTCACTAGTACAAACCATGCGATAAATGTCTATTAAAGTAAAGCGTGAATTATAAACGGGAGATGCGGAATAATACAATATATGCGATGCGATAAGATGCGATAGTCGAACTCAACTTTTTTTGACAATAAAACTAATACTGACAAGCTCTTATGAGAAACTTGTTCATATTCGCAAAAGATTTAGATGCGCGGTAAATTTTTACTTCTTGGTGTAGCGACATTTTGCATGCTGTCTGACAACCAGGGTATGTTTTGGGATAGGGGAAAAAAGGACACACATGCTTTTGGCGTGAACAGATTATAAAAAGAATTAATATCATTCGTTTTTTGCTGGAGAGTAATATTTTGTGAGGCTGCACTTATTCTGTTTTTTAATTGTTCAATGTTCGTTCCTCCGCCATTGTACACATTTTTTAAGTGTCCTCAAAGAAAAATATCATTTGGTGCAAGCTATAATTATTATAGATTTTTCGAATTGGTGCTGGGCAGGATCTGGGTAGATTATTAAATGTAACAGCAGGTACATTTGAAACTTATCTTAGGCTTATATTTGAATTATACCTGCTATAATCTGCAATTTTATATATAAAAAAAAACATTTTGAAATGTGACAGTTTGACGAGTCTGACAAATATATGTTTACTCATATAATAAACGCTTCAATACATTGCTGTCATTTTGTAACTATAGTAATGAACCAATCTATGTTTACTGATAAAATGAACTCTCTGTATAAAACTATTTTTTGTTTGTTTAATAAATTTTCTGGACATTTGTTTATACATATTTTATTCAGAACGGAGAAAATATATTAATTTATATTTTTTGTTAGTTAATTAATTAAAAATAAATATTTTTTCAATGATTTCAACAATGTAACTTCTTTTTACCTTCCGTCACCTATAAGTAAAGAAGGTATTGTCTTTGGTCAAAAAATTCGGTGATGAGTTTTCATTGAATAAGCACGTTTTAGGGTCTTTACAATACGATTTTACTATTTTTACGATGATGTCTGTATGTGTGTGTGTGTGTGTGTGTGTGTGTGTGTGTGTGTGTGTGTGTTCGTGTGTGCGTGTGTGTATGTGTGTGTGTGTGTGTGTGGACCGCTGTTTCGTGCACGATATCTCCAATACTAGAATTCCAAAAATTACAATTTTTGAGTATTCCTCTTCCTTACAACCATATGCAGAGTTGATTAGATTTTGGTTATAATTGGTAAACCGGAAGTACCCTCATTTGAAGATTTTAACAGTTTTTCTTGAAAAACTCAGTTAAATGTTATTATAACTTAAAGAATATATTATTCTCTATACGATTTGATTGCATTTTATATTTCATATTCAACAGATATAGAGTTAAAGAATTATAAAGATAATAAATTTTATAATTCAGCCAGCTATGCTAACTTAACCATGGAAACTGCTAATATATTCTGGTAATTCAAATTAACAGATGTCAGTATCAATAAATAGTAAATGTATGAAAGAGTAAGGAGAATAACTGTAGTGTTGAACGTTTCTAGAAAGATATAAGAGAGAAGATTACATTGGTTTGAACATGTCGTGAGGAGAGATCAGTATATTGGAAGAATGAATAGCTTATAACAGAAGGTGGAAGAAACATAGAAAGACCAAATATAAGATGAAAGAAGAGAAAAGGAACTGAATGAGGACGACACGCAAAACAAGAATTAGTAGAAAAAGAAAATAAAAAATAGCGATCCCCTAATAAATTGGAAAAACTAAAGAAGAAGAAGATGTTAGTGCCAAGTGCAATTCGCATAGTTTTATTAAATAATTTAACGGGAAATATAGGATCTATTATGTGTAGGGCGCGTGCAGTGACGTGACTTTACTGACTTTGGCAAGCAGATACGAATGTGGACTCGTGTCAAAATGACAGCTAATAATTATGTCCATAACTGACAAATGTCATAATTTTTCATTCAAAATTTCATGATTTTCTTATTTCATGTGGTTTATTTATTATCAGGGATGTGGAATTCAGTTGCCGAGAAAAGGAATCATAAAATACCAAAAAATGAAATTTTGAATGAAAAATTTTGACGTGAGGATGACCCGCAAAACAGAAATGAATGGAAGAAGAAAATAAAAAATAGCAACCCCTAACGAATGGGAAAAGCTAAAGAAGATGTCAGTGTCAAGTGCCATTTGCATGAAATAATATTACTGGATATTTATAATCTTTTGCAAGAAAATTTATGTATGGAATTTGTACATAATACACAGGATTGACGGAAGGTATTGTGCTGGCCACATCAGATTTTTTTATTATTGTTCATATAGTTTTGGTTCCATTTTAGGCAAACTATACCGGAGTAGAAATTCACAGGCTAATAAATATTGCAACATCAGATATAATTAAAGAAAAGGTAATGAAGATGAATCATACGAGTAAATAAATGCTTTTTAAACGTTTATGTAATATTTCAGCTTTATCAGTATTCTGTAGTAATATACAATAGTAGATGTCAGTTTACTGGTTTAGAATTTTTTCAAATGGATTATACACTCTGTCAAAAAGTAAGGATCTGCATATAGTTAATAAAAATAAAAATAATTTAAATAGAAACTTAAGAGTTTTTATAATTTTAGGTAATAAGTGGGATCATTACATATTTGGTGATATTTTTACAGTTTAGGTTCCAAGCTGCATCAGAAATTAAAACAGAATTTCCTTCTCGTTTGCATAACTCATTAAATATAACTTTTACCTAGGATTACTACACTCAATAATAATTACGATGGAAGAACATGAAGCTAGTCTAGTCACGGAATAGGTCATATTGAAACACGAACGCAGCGAGGGTTTTATGACCCGTGAATGACTAAAGATGCTTTATGTATGTGTATCGTACAATATTTACGATAGAATGCATATAAAAAATACATTTATTTATGAATGAGGATTACAAAAAAATAACATCTTTTTTCTTCTAAAATTCGAAAAGTACATTCTGTAGCAGCGGTCGAAAACCATAGCTTGCGGTGTTTGTCATGTACAACTACCCACTCAAAAACTTGTCAAAAATCGATTGGTGTATTATGATTTTATTTAATAGTAATTTTGGGGTTTACATTAAATAAAAAGACAAAAAGAAGTAGAACATTCTAAAATGACTACGGTTGCTAATTTTACTAATATTTAATAGTAATACCCTATTTTCGATATTAAATAATTAAATATTTAAAATGATAGGTACATTACCATTCAGAAATAATGTCAATCCAGACAACGACTTGCAAACATGTCGAAAAATTAGAAGAGTAGAATAAAATTTCTTCATAGGGCGCGAGCAGCCATGTGACTTTTTTGGCTTTGACAAGCAGATATGATGGCCCGTATCAGAAAGACAGCTACGTAGATGTAAAATGTCATAATTTTCCATTGCAAATTTTATAATTTACCAATTCCAATGGTTTATTTTCATCGACAAATAAATTCTGTACTCCTGGTGACAAATTAACAAATTTGAATATAAAATTATGAATACATAATTACTAGCTGTCTGACAAGGGCCCCATATCTGCTTGTCAAGGCGAACAAAGTCACATGACTGCTCGCATTCTAAAGAATGAATTAAAAAATTTAAAAATCTAAAAATAAACAATAGGTATAAGTACAATTTTTGGTGTAGAGTGTAGACATACAAGAAATGTTAAATACAATACTTATGTAACCAAAAATTAAAGTGGCGAAAGATATTATGCATTTTTGAAAATGTCAACCAATCGAAGTATTATCAATTTGGGTTCGTATATTATTGTAGTTGTTAAACTTTTATAAAGTTAAAAATTAATTTCCATTATAAGTGTAATTATTATATAATTAGGTCAGCACGCCCAGAACGCATTTTCGTTGATTTTAAATTGTAATAAAACCTTAATTTATGTTAATTATATACCACTGAAATAGTGTACTAATTTTATTTATCTGATATAACCATGCGAGACATGCAAAGCATTCCACAATTATGTACCATTAACATGAATCTATTATATTTAATAGTCATTTAATTAATCATATATACATTAACATTCACTAAGCACTTTTGAAATCAGTTTATGTTAAACCGTTAACGATAATGTCAAAAAATAAAAACAATCCAAATTTAGAAAATATACGTAAAATTCTAAAACATGCTAATCCATTTTTGTGTTACTTGCGAATATTTGGTGTTTTTCCCTATAAACTGGAAGCAGAAGGGTTAAAGTATTCTTGGTGGGGCATTATCCAAACAATAAATTTGTACGTGATAGTTTTCTGGGGATTTTCATATCTTTTCGAAGGAGACCCGTTTGATGAAGTTTTAAGCAAATTCGAACAAACACAATTTATATCATGTGGACTCTTAAGCTTAACTTTGTTCCTAGTTCAATACAAACGGTTCAAAAAACACATGCACACAATCTTAATAATTGGAAATGAGGTGTTGAATGAAAAAGAAGCTATATCTGGATTGATAAAATTACAGTTGTCGGAATTTTTAACATCAGCAGTGTTTATAGCATATATTCATTTTATGCCAATTATTGCGGGTTCTATTGTACTTGGAATTTGGCTAACTCTTATAAATAAAATACTTTTCTTCTTCTTTTTCTTCACGAATTTTTTCTACCTCGTGGAGTGTGTTTTCGTGAATTTTACATTTTTCATCGCTGAATGTTTTCGATGTATAAACAGAGAAGTATCTACTATGACGAGTGTATTTGTCTCAGACAATGAGAAAAAAGAAATGGTCTTGCATCATCTGAACATCACTCGTACAAAACAAGTGATTTCCAGGCTGGCACGATTATTTCGTCTCCACTCGGATTTATGTGACTTGGTTTTGGATATGAATTCTATGTTTGCTATACAGATGGTGATATCTACTTGGATTTCATTTTTTGAAATTTTGTTCAGTGCTTATTATGGCATTTTGTTCATAGTAGATAGAGAAAGCTACAATAGTGAAGAAACTATAGTGGGAATGTATCTTATCATTTGGGCAATTTTCCATGCCGTTCGATTTCAATTAGTCTGCTGTGCATGCGATACTGTTAAAAAACAAGTAAGAAAATATTAATAACCAATTGTTTTTCTTTATTTCATACAAAATATTATTTTATACATTGTCCATAAGAATAATTTCCAATGTACAGTTTCGATCAAGGTCATCTACGGATAGTATAAATTAAGATTTTAGCTCCGCCCATTCTGTCACATTTAGCAGTGTCGTTTACTTGTTTTTATGAGGGTACATAAGATACTACTGTTATTTAATTATTATAAAAATATACGTTACAGTAAAACATTCAAAATTAAGTCAACTGATAAGTTTATTAACAAAAGTAAAACCAAATATGTGAAAAATAAGATATTGGCACAGTTTCAGTGACACTGACACTGACAGAAAATAACGTTATGAATCAAGCGTGTTATATCTATCCTTATCGCACACGCTTGTAGTTTTTGCAAATGAGAGAGATAAATGTATGCTTATTTGTTAATTCATTCATGATACAGATGACCTTGAGCGGACATCTTAAAATAACGGTTTCGATTCTTGTGAAGAACTTCATGACATTGACACCGGTTTTAGACAATTTGATAAATCACAGTTTTTGAGTAATGCCACTCGCAAATCTTTCGTATTCTTTTTCGTACACGTGTTTTGACAATATCTGTCATTTTCAGTTGACACTATTTTTTTTATAAAAAACAATATAGCAACACCAACAAATTACATAGAAACCTACATTCTTAAAATTTACAACGCCAGTACAACGATAACGAGAATACAAATATACCTAATGAATCTTTAAATTTCAAACAAATAACTATTTTGAGACAAATTAAAATTTTCATTATTATATCAAACCTCATAGTTGTGTACAGGTGTCTTATTTTTAATATTCTCTTAATGTATCTACGATAATATTTATAGATAGAAAATTATAGAATAGATACAAACGGTATTGCTCTATTATTTTATTAGTCCTATTATTCAAAATACCTTAAAAATATATTGTAAATGAAACATGTTAATTTTTTAAGCGATAAAATACACGTAAGAAAAATTCAACTGTTTATGCTGTTTATTAAAATAACCAATTATTTTACTTTACTGGCAATGAAGATACATAATTTTTTTAAATGATTTTTTGTAAATTCTATGTTAAATAATTACTTCCAGTAGAATAATTCTAAAATATAGTGCATAACATGATTTTCATATTCTAGGCAAACAATATGGGAGTCGACATTCATAGATTGATCAATGTGACAACTTCAGATGTTTTAAGAGAAAAGGTAGACGACACAAATAAATATTGTAAATGATATACAAATTTAATATATTTCAGCTTTATCAATATTCATATGTGATATATAATTCAACATTTCAATTGACAGGATTGGGATTTTTTAAAGTAGATTACACTCTTTGTCATAATGTATTGTAAAATAATATGTAAGTCAATACAAAATTAACAAACATTGTTTTAGGTAATAAGTGGAATTGCTACATATTTGGTTATATTTCTACAATTTAAATTTCAAAGTCCAACTAATTTGAAACCAGTGCATAAATTAAACAAAACTATCTCTAGCACGAACAACACCAAAAATAGCTTCTTAACGTCCACATTATAATTTGTGTAATACAGTCAATTTGTAACAATTTACTTGAAAAATTGTAATAAAATTGCTGCATAAATTTCAGAGTAAAAGTTAAATTGTGGTTATTTTTTTGCATCCATCTTGAGATGCAAGAAATGAACTGCATGTGAACCAGATAAAGAAGAAAAATAAGATCAAAATGAAACAACAGAAAATGTCAGATACAAATGTTGGGCAATATTAGTTGTTTTTTTTCGGATGCAATTAAACAATTAATTAATCAATTAATTTCAGAAAAGATGATTGGAGACAATTAATTTAATAAAAAATGAAATATAAGGTTATACATTTTTGATAACACGAATATAATAAACATGTAGAAGTTTCTAAATAATTTTAAATTGTGCGTAATAATAACAAAAGTACTCTTGTTTAGCACCAATTGTTTCCATTTTGATTAGTTTATTATTACATATAAATAACCAAATCTATCAAAAACCTTTTATGGGCCGAGCCTTGGGAAGGTTATGGAATTGTTGTTCCGCGGAACTAATTTCGATGCTCCTTCCAACGATACCAAACTCGATGACATTCGGTTTCAAATGATGTTACAGCGATTTTTTTTTTCGTTGGAAAGCATTTTAAATACTCTTTCGAATAATGCCAAACTCAATAATATGTAAATAAATTTTGTTAGAGTAACCTTGGTGACCTTGACAACTGTCAATGTGACACATACGTCATACATAACTTGCAAAGCACCCTAATTAGTATAATTGAAAAAAAAATTAATGTTATGAAATTGTGAAACATAAAAAAATTAATGTTATGAAATTGTGAAACATGTGAGCTAGAAGTGACGGGGAAATTTTTTCGTTCTATACCATTTTTGATGCTCTTTCCAACGATACCAAACTCGATGACATTCGGTTTCAAATAATGCAAGTTACAGCGAAGACCTTGATAAAAAGGCTTCAAGTTCAAATTTTTTCAAATAAAAAATGTGCAAATCCGGCACCCTCTATATAATTTTTTGAAGCATTTTTCTCTAAAATCCATAATAAAGCCGGTAGGACCACATTTACGTCAACCTCATGCTTTGTATTAATAATATAGGATGGAGTCGGATTCCCCTGGTCCGTGCCAGTTCTGAGTTGATCAAATGACGGCCGAAAAGGACACTCCGAGCGGCTGATATGCTAGCATACCAACGTACTCGCGAGGCCTTGCAGCAAGGAAGTTCGATGGGAGGTCAAGGTACGGGACCCAACTCGGATCAATACTTATTCTACCAAAGATATGTGTTTTACGACACACCAATAATACACAACAAATCACCTCGCCCAGGCCCGGCACGTTAACCGAAACCCACTTCGCAACCAAGCCCAACACGTCCCGATCCTCAGAGCTAATCCTTATCCCGAAGTTACGGATCCAATTTGCCGACTTCCCTTACCTACATTAATCTATCGACTAGAGGCTCTTCACCTGGGAGACCTACTGCGGATATAGGTACGAGCTGGCGCGACACCTTCACGTGACCTTCTCGTGAATTTTCAAGGTTTTCACGATAAAAGTTGCAATTATGCCTGATTGCAAGATACAAGTTGCAATTAGGCAATTAATTAAGATTTATAAATATTTTTCTTTCATGTCCTTTCTACGCCTTCGTAGCAACTGTCCTATAATTACTGATGGTGTGTATGATACATACATTTTACAAGTATCTTCTAAATCAAATTATGACAATAATAATACAGACGCTTTAATTTCGAATAATTATTTTAGTCTAGAAGACCTCATAATCCCGAATGTTAGTACATATTGTAATGATGTATTAGGTTACATATGCGATTTTATTGTGAAAAAATTAAAGAAACAAATTCAATGTGCAGAATGTTCGGCGAAATTAGGGCAGGAATATTCAGTGTCTCAACTAATCAATAGAAAAAATCGCGGTGACTTTACGATGCCTTCGACATATGTATTAAATATATGCAAAATCGCAGAAATTACCTTTAGAGCTACAGCAAATTTTACAGGAAATGTTATTTTAAAATTAATATTAGAAACAAAAAATAAAATCAATATTAAAACTATTTTTCCAACCCTCAATAACCACGTACTTGACCAGGGCCCATTAAATAATCATTTACTACAAATTATAAATTTAATTTTACAATTATTTTTTAAAATCAGACTACACCATGTACCGTGCCTCGCACAATGCGATTAATTACTTAACGCATCCTAGATGGTTTGGTCTGCGGCCGCTAGCTTTTATACAGTAGAGACGGGCAGGGTTGAAACCGCATAAGGGTTAAAAAGGGATGAAGGGCGCCACGTAATTTTTGTTCGAAAAATTACGAAAAGGACGGTAGCAATAAATAAAGTTAAGTTATCTACCGTAATTGTTGCCTGAAAACGATTTAGTACTGATAAATAAAAAAAAGGGAAATTTAATAAAACAGAATTTAATGAATGTAAAATAATAAACGAAGCAGGAATGTAAGTAAATACATGAAAACAAAATAAATTGTTATACCCGGAGTCCTAGAACTCAGTTTCGGGCGCAAGCATAACATCTACGCAGCGTGAAATTGATCAACTTCGTAGCGCGGGCAGGTACATGCTAGTTGGAGCGCACGTACTTTCCAGTCCCGACAATGGGCAACAATGCAACAAAATTTAAGTTCGAAAATACACTTCTACATAAAATAAATTTGTAACAATAATGCTTACAATGATCTGAAGGCTCCAATATACAAATACAAAAATTCTGTAAGCTTCAATTGACTATAAAAATGAATATAATAAAATCAACGAATTACACAAAACATACGACTTCCAACAATGAAGCGCCAAATAATATTTTACTCAACAGTCCTCCTTGTCAACAATTGAGATCTAAGTTCTTTTCTCGTAACATAAAAAAAGAGGAAGAACGATATTAAATAAAGGTACTTGTCTATACGGCGTGTTTGGGGGAATTGTAGGCGATGAAATAGGGCGATGCTGATGGCGGAAGGACAGCCACTGGGCACAATATAGAAGGTGTCCATAACAATGGTGACGCTGACGGCAGAGTCGCAAATCCTCCGAAGAGAGATGACTTCCAGGCCTCGAAAAAGATGCTCGTGACACCACACGAAGACACCAACCAAAATACACAAAACTGGAAAGCCATTCGAGCACCCCCGATGTCGCACAAATCCTCAACAATGGCGAAACCAAAAACTGGTCCTAAACAACAATCGGGTATTCCACTCGCGTCAAAACTAAATCACGCCGACCATCAACCACGTGCCAGCACACTCGTAAAATAAAATACATCTACCCCATAACAGAGCCAGTACCAGATTCCATGAGGCTGAAAACTTTTTTCCGAAACCAAGAAGCGGTAAACAAATAACCTCATAGGTAGCCAAAGAATAAACTATTGAAAAATACACTTAGAAATAGGGCGAAAATAGCCAGAAAAGGGATTTAGGTAAGTTACTAATTCGAATTGAAACATATTTTACATAAATAAACACTATAGGAACATTTGAAATATAATTACAACCAAAAGGCATCAGAGAAATGAAACAGCAGAGAGAATTTATTGGACGAAACACTATAAAAATATAAAGATACACGAAGGAGGGACCGAATAATAGTAACAAATCGACGAGGGAAACTAGATTTAGACGATAGGAAGGTACGTATACATAGGGCGATAAGATTCTGGAGCAAAATGTTCTAAAGTGAATTTTAGACCGTAACAACCACAGAAACGTTTCATTTAATGAGGCTAAAAGTAGAATAAGGCAAAAATTATTCATCAAATTATATTTAAAGGCCAGTAATTGTTTTTTTTCGTAGTTCATTTAAATGTAGTTCATTTCATGAATAGCTTTATTTATTATAGTTTTTATTTTTTACGTTGTACATAGTCTGTAATTTTTATTATTAATCATGCGCTGTGAATTTTTTTTTTTTAATTAAAGTGTTATTCTAGAAAGCTGTGAATATGTATAGAAAAGTTTTTCATCATTTATAATACATTTATTAAGAAATTCTCGTCAAAACTAAGTTCCGCGTTGCGGCGACTACCCATTTTTAAGTTTACTAGTTAATTTTTTCATTGTACGAGGAATATATTCCTTACTCGTTCAATAATATGTTTTTCTAAGTTTTTATTTGTAACTTTCGTTGTTGTTTTTCAAGGTAGAAATAAGTAATAATATTTAGTATCTAATTATAATTAGTCATGTACAAAAATTAATGTGTAAGCTTTACTTGTTTTATATATAAATTCGTTTTTCTAGTTTTTGTCTGTATTTTATTTTCTAATTGAATTAAATAAATGTATTTTTCCGTCGACCGTTTATTAATAGGCTATCTTAATGTATAGAAAATCATTCATTAATGAACCCTATTAATGCATGATTTTTTATTAATAAACGATTTATTGGTTGCGTTCACCACATGGAACACAGCATGTATTGCTAACGCTAAGTTGTAGCAAAAAGGTAGACAGAATTAAAAGTCATGCTTTTGACACTTACTAGCTAGGTATATTCACGTAGCATACCTTTAAAATGAATTTGAAAGAATAAAATTCCTCAAATAACATAAAAAACCGCTTGTGTTTTCTAGCATTAAATAAACTGAACGCACCCACTGAAAACAATTTATGACAAAACTTATTGATTTTCTGACGTAAAATTTGACGTTCGGTCAACCATTACTAACCTAAAAAAAATTGTCCTGGCATAAAATTAGATTTTCCATTTAAGTAAGATACGGTCAACGAAAAAATTTTGTAACTAACACGTGTGTTAATTGGCGATTAATGATCTCAACAAAATATCTCGATCATTAATCGCCCTCATTAACACACTTGATAGTTAAATAACTAATAAATGGTAATGTTGGAAGAGTAATGGGTTTAAAGGTATATACAAATATGAACGTAATAATTTTATAAATAATTTATTGTGTTGCTCTCAACGAATACACGACGACAACTGACTACAATAATGTGTAAACAGTTTTATATACATTGTATTACATAATTTAATATACAACCAAAATTATATATAACTGTTTATTTTGTTTTATATAACAGACACTTTCGTTATGCTATAAATCCAACAGGTAAAGCATAATTTTACTTAATATATGTTAGAAATTCAGCTTTAAATGCATAAAACCTATTAGGTACTCGCTTGAATATATGTCCCTAGGTCCGGTGACGGGAGAAATCTACCCTCGCAGTCGCGCACGCACAGTCTTATGTATTCTTCTCACTCACATGTTCATAACAGTGTTTCGAGCCGAGGTGAGTGAGTATCAGGGAGCATCTATAGTAGAGTTATGCGATCAATGGTAATATGTCGTGATGATATATTTATTTATTTATATAATTCATTATGCGCTTTTCTTAATCTTATTATCAATCTATCTGTTTCATTCCCTGCGAAATTTGATATATGTATACAGGTGAGTCTGTGAAGACGCCCCCCGCTTTAACTTTTTATTATAAGTAGTACAAAAAAATGGCTCATATAAAAGTTTTATTATTTTAAATATATTTGATGGCAGATGTAGATATTTTTTATAAAGTCAGGTTTACAACATACAACTATCAACTTTTATTTATTAAATACCAATAATTATTTTACTAAAATGTAAACCGCCATTTTTTCTCTTTTCAACGATGTATTAGTTTTATTAATGTATTTGAAAAAAATCGAGAAAAATAAGATAATTGAGATATATGGAAAATAATTTTTATTCAAATATTCTAGGTGGCTATGTGAAAATAAATAATAAATAAATAGATAAATAAGTAATTGGCAAGTACTAATAAATAAGTAACAAACAAATGTATACTTTGTTGCTATTAACATTGTTACACTTTGATTATTTTCACATAGCCAGTATGCTATTTGAATTGAAAAAATGGCTGTTTATATTTTAGTAAAAATAATAATAGGTTGCTATTTAAAAAATAAAAGTTGATAGCAGTATCTTGTAAATCTGACTATAATTAAAATAATATAACTTTTATATGAGCCAATTTTATATATTACTTATAATAAAAAATTTAAGGGGGGAGGGGCGTCTTCCCAGACGCATCCTGTATAAATGATTTAAAACTAATGCATAATTTAAAAAAATGTACGATATGTTTTTTAAATGTATGATGATTTTGTATGATACTTTCTTTAAAAATACGATAATTTTCATTGGTTGGTACCATATTTTTATTTTTTAATCTGGCAAAACTGAAGTAGGGAGAATTTGGAATACGAGTAGAATAGATGTGTGATGTAGAAATAAAGGTGGGGTAAATGGTATTAAAACTTTTAAACTTTTTTAAACTAATAGTTGCTATTATACAATTTTTCGATATACTTTTAATGACCCATATTCTAATTTGTTATAATCATGGAGGACACCATTTACTAGTGCGCGAATTGGCTATTCTCCCATTTATTTTGTTTGATAACACGTACATCCCGCATGATTTTAAAAAAATAACGACTCATTATTGAATGATTAGTTTTTCTTTTTTTAATATTACTAAGTCCATTAACAATAAAATTTGTAATTTATATAAAGTACAATTTATCTATATATTTATTTGATATTCATAAAAAATAATAAAATTATTCCATTTTCATTATGTAGAATAAAAAAGTAGATAAAAGGTTCTTGTTATTTATTGTTCACTTTTTGTGTTACTTTTTAATATTTATTTTTATAACCGAAAAAGAGTGGTAGTTGATGAAGTATTATTTTTCTGGTATTTACCTTCATATATTACCATTACTACTTTGAATGCGGATATTATTTTCATTTTGAATAATAAAAAAAAGTTACCAATGGTTCATTCTACTAATATATGGTAATTTAAAATTCATATTTCCCATTTTTCGATTATACGGTTGGGGTTCCACAAAAATCATAAAAATAAAGAGGGCGTAATGTAAGTTTTTAAACTCTTGGGCCCGGTTTTTTCATCTCTTGATAAAGTGCCAGTCAACTTATCTGCCAGATAAAAGAAAAATATCGCATCATATAATAGACGTGTGTATAATTTTGTCAATTTACGCTGTAATACCGATGCGATATTTTTTTATTATATCTGGCAGTTAAGTTAACTGACACTTTATCCAGAGATGAAAAAACCGGACCTTATTGGAGTATTCTACTTCGATACAGTATTATCTCAAATAGGTAAGGTGTCACTTTTTACGATTGGAAATAAATATTTTTTTATTTATACACGCTTTGTCATATTCATTATATAAGTGGTGATATTTATGGGAGATGAGAGAGTTTTTATTGTAGTCTTTCCAACTACACATTTTGTACTTCGTTGATGAGGGTGAAATTATGAAAGACATGCGTACACACCATATAGATGCTATGAATTAGGTGGGATTTGAATACGGTATCCTTAGGCCCGTGAAGCGATAGTGTTACCACCGGGGTTAGGTAAATTAAATTATACCTACCAGTATAATGGTGTAACATAACATTAGGTATATACTTTAAGGGCATATAGTAATGAGCAACATAAGAATAGTTTCCGAGATGTAAGACAGTAAAAATCATAGTTTTTATGGGGTTACCTCTGCTATCTCGAAAACTATAAGAATTACAACTTTGATTAAACAGATTTTTTGTTTATCTTTGAGAGGTCATCTAAGAATTGCTTTTGTTTTTCAAAAAGAATAAAATAATTGTAAAAAGTAAAATGTGGCGACTTCGACCAATATTTAATTTTCAAAAAACTCCTTAACTGTTAGAAATTGAGAAAAATGTTCCATATAAAATTTGATTGTATTTTTATAGTCTATTTATTGGTATCGACAAAATTTACAATCTTTGTCAGTTTTTCTTCGATTCTATTAGAAAATGGCCTCTTTCACGGAAACAGTTGAAGATCAGACGTATGTTGATTAAGCTTAGTTTACTCATTTTGGTCAGTATTACATGGCCTTAAATTTTGTATTCGAAGTTGTGAAACACTCTGTATAAATAAAAATATCACCGCGGCTTATTTCCATTTTTTTTGTCTTCGCACCTTCAAACAGGCGAGCAAATTAAATATAGAGATGTATTTAACCTTAAAATATTGTTGCGTAAACCGGCCTCCACTGTGAACCAAATGGAATATGAAATAATATTATATTTGAGTTTGCACTTCCTTAAGACAATTACTAAAACTCTTTCGAATAGTGATGCTGAAATTTTATCGGTTTTTTTTTAGTTTCGAGTTATGACAGCAAAATTTATTTTTAGTATGGACGCCATAGTGGAAAGTTACAGGAATGAAAAGTGGATTTTAGTTTCCCGACGATATGTTACTTATCTACGTTCCATTGTTTCAAACAGAAAATATGATCATATCACTTCCAGGAGTAGAACTCAATACCTTTCCACACCAAAATGTGGCATTTAATATACCCCTTACTTTTTAATATAGTATAGATCTAAAATTTGTAATTAAGAAAATGGTCAATTAACTTTACCTATATGTATACTAAAGTGATTTTAGTTGGACATTGTAATGCTACATAAGTTGTAATGTTATCGCTTCACGAACAGAGGGTCGAATTCCGGGTAATGCATAAATGTTGCATGTCATAATTCCATTTTTATCATCTTCGAGAAAAAAATACATTACAAATATATTCTACGAAAAACTCTCATTCTCTATTACGCACCGCTTATACAAGTGTCCCACAAAACGCGCTCTGCACGGAGATCTCGAGAAATTATTTCAAAGTTTTAATTGAAATGAACGCCTTTGTGGAAAATTAGACCATTGAAGAGATTTTTTAAGTTTTCCGACGATGTATAATTTATCTCTGTCTTGTTTCAAATACCAATGCAAAAATATTCAATTTATAGATTAAAAACAATGAAACAAATGAAATATTAGTCAGATATATTTTTTTTATTTTCAACATTTTTGGCGTTCTTATGGGTATATTCTAAACACATTCCGTTAAAATATATTATGTAAACTGATTTCGTTAAAATATTTCTTATTCACGGATTCCGCTAAAAATTCTATTCACAATATGACATTTCAATGGATCCGTTAAAATTAATATAATAAACGGATCCGTTTGTTACTGTAGAGCAATATTGTCAAATTATAAATGCCAACATATTTATATTTTGATAGCAGAATATATTGAGATCTAAACAGATATTTGTTACATAAAAATTTGGAAATATTATTTAATAACAAATTTATATTATTAGGATATAATCAGATTAATGTATATTTTTTTTAAATAATCTTTCGAATGTTGGCAATCATTTGTTGTAATAAATGTAAAAATTGTCAGTTTCATAACTTTATATATATTATTGTGTATTGTAAATTAGAAAACATAAAAAATGGACATAAAACAAAAAGCAATTTGAAATCATAATTACTTATTAATTGCACCTGAAGTCTAAAGTAATAATGAGGAACCTATAGTTTTAATAAAATTGTTCTTTCATTTACCAACATTAGGTTCCAAACTCCAACATTATTTACATGGGTGAAGTGAAAAAATCAAAGAAATATTATTGATTAAAATAAAACATTTATTAAACGATAAATAATTAGGATAAATATTAAAAAAGATAATAAAAATAACTAACACTATGGATTAAACAAATATAAACACTAATCCTAAGGCCCGGTTGTTCAAATTCATAAAGTAGCAGTTTACTATTAGATAAATTTATTCTATCGTCTTAACTAGAGAATAAGATTTTTGGGTTGTTCCATGATGTTTTATTCTCCGGATAGCTAACTGGCAGATTGCTATCAGAAAGATTGTGTTAGGGTAGAGTTAGTTTACTTTTTTGCTTGTGTGTGTTTTGGTGCAGTTGTAGTTTAAACCACAGTTTGAACGTTTAGAAAAAATGATAAATACGACTTGCGAAAATGAGTGGTGAAAATTATAAAAAGAGCAGTTATTTTACTACCAGGGAAATAACTAATTTAACTAAATTAGTCGACAAATATAAAAATATAATTGAGTCCAGGAAGACAGATTCCGTCTCTTGGAAAGAAAAAAAAAACATCATCTGGAATCAATTAGAAAATTATTTTAGTTTTAGCTGTGGCCAGTATCCACGATATACACCCTGTTGCATAAAATCGTATAGTTATCAACAGCTGGCATATCGAAGATATACCGTGATTCATGATTCATAAAATCAAATGTTGATAAATAAGTGTTTATTTCTCAAATTATGCTTTCTTTCAACTTACCTAACAGATAAAAACAATATTTGGTCTTCAGTTTTATCTAACAAATAAAGAATTGTATTATTTTACATTCGAAACCTCAAAAAATTCTGAATCTTCCCATTTTTTAAAATTATTACATCTTTCTCATACTGCATACTATTTTCGAAAATTAATATTATCAAAAATGAAACCCAATACTTCATCATCACTGTTCTACTAATTTATTATAATAATTATTAATATTAACAAACAGCTATTTCATCAAAACAACACAAACCTTCCATACTCAAAGAATATTTGACTCGTCATTGATTTTATTCAATTGAAGATTTTTTTAACTTTGGCCACCCTTAATTTTTCATTGTATTCTTATTTTCTTTTTGTAATCGTACGTTTTAACAGGCCATTGTTGTATTTATTTAACAATATTTATATCACTATGTTATTTATTTATTTTTTTTATTTAACTACATTTATTTATGTTCACCACTCGTAGACTGTTTATTTATATCACTCACTGTTAATTGCTAGTTGCTTCTATATAACAGACTCTCTTTCGCTGGCTTTGGCAACGGGTTTATATAGCGTGATGTCCTTCTCGAAATTTCCGACGCCGCAATGACATTGAATACAAAGGATCAGTCCACCGGACGTAATTAAACTAGTCTAGACGCGTAAGGGTTTTCCCCCGCCGGGGATTACGTCATCGCTAGGGAATATTTTACCAGTCGCGGCGCTCGCATACTCAAGTCAGGGGCGCATGTTACAATATCTAGAAATTATAGACACCACCAGAAGCTAATCTATGGTATCGTGAAAATGAACATACGCACGATCATACACAAAACTTATCATAAAACATACATTATAAACAAGTTTTATTTTTAATCTTCCCAAAATACTACTATTAAAATAGTGAAGATTTTTTTTTTGTTAGATTAACTGTTGTACTCAATATTCTTCGACTAAATCCAAATATCCTTTGTTGTAATCAAAATATTCTTTGTTGTAATTAAAATATCCTTCATTGTAAGCGAAAGTTAAAAATAAGGGCACCAAAGAACATTTGTATCCTGGCCCCTAAAGATTTAAATACGTAAAAAATAAATAAAATTAATATTATTAAAATATTTCCTCGAGCCGAATTTTTTTTGAAAATATATTAATTTGATAGGTTATGTACGAGTATAATTTTGTTACAATAATAATTATTTATTTGTACTCTCCTTTCGAATACATTCTATGAATCCAAGAGTCTGAGCAAACAGCAAAGGGTGATAACGCCATTCTCTCGAAATTTCTAAATATTTATGTATTAAATGTCATCCGTTTACAATTAAAGGCTATGAATTATTCTCCGTATAATTTTATTTCTAAACGGATAAGTTAAACGGATCTCCGTTTATATCGTTAACGGATAGTGTCTTTAGAATAGCAAAATCTTGTTTATGGATATCTTAATTTTAACGGTCCGTTTATAAATAACGGAAAACATCCATTAACATTGAAACATTGTTCAAAAGTTTAAATAATCTTTTTTCAATAGTGTAACTTTTCAATATGGTGTTCATATAAAATTAAAAATAATATAACGTAACTAGAAATGTAACAGTGATAATTTTTTACCTCTCGCTAAGAGAGGTATTGCATTCATGCTAAAAATCACATATCCATATTTTATTGAATAAGCACGTTTTAAGGTCCCTACAATCCGATTTTAACATTTTTACGATGATGTCTGTGTGTGTGTGTGTGTGTGTGTGTGTGTGTGTGTGTGTGTGTGTGTGTGTGTGTGTGTGTGTGTGTGTGTGTGTGTGTGTGTGTGTGTGTGTGTGTGGATGTATGTGTGTGTGTATGTATGTAGGATGTTGGAAGGACGATTACTCAAAAACTATAAGACTTAAAAATTGTTTAATTACGTATTTTCCAATCGGACATTCATGGGAAGATCTGAAAAGGTTTTGGTAACAATTGGACAACTGGAAGTAGAAGATTCTTGAAAAAAAATCTTCTAAATAATATTTTTTGAAAATTTTTCTTGGTAATATTAAAGAAAATTAAATTCTCTATCTGATACATTTAAATATTTTATTATATATTCTATGGATTTAGAGATAAAAGAAATATAATAAATAAAATAACGTTATAATAAATTTTACAGCCGAAAGGATGCCATGGAAAATAGTTGACCAGTTGAACTGTTTGTAACTGACAGATAAATGTCAGTGTCAGAAATTCATAGATATTACTAAAGAGTTTTTCTGGGAAGTACATATACATTATATTATTTCTTAATGTATTAGTAGTTAAATATTTAAGATTATAGGTCTATTACATATATCCTTCAAAAATACAGTCAATCCTGACAATGAATTGGAAACATTTCGAAAAATTAGAAGAGGAAAAAATTTCTTCATATAATGAATTTAAAATTAAACAATCTAAATATAAGGAATAGATATATGTAAGTACAATTTTTGGTGTAGAATGTAGGTATACAAGAAATGTTAAATACAATAGGGCGCCTTGACAAGCAGATATGGGGATATAATTTCTCATTCTAAATTTAGTGATTTTCCAATTCCATATGGTTTATTTTCCTCGACAAGTAAATTCCACACTTCTGGTGACAAATTAACTACGTGTATTTAGAAAATCTTGAAATTCTGTGGCGAGAGGTATTGTGCTGGCCACAACAGATTATTTTTTTTTGAAAGAACACAAAAATGTACGCTAAAGAGGTACAGACGAAATTCCAGTATTGTCACAGTTGGAAGTTATTCGCAAAATAAATAACTGGAAAATTTACATTTTTGCCTATATCTAGTTATCTATGATTTTTTTTTTCACGATATATCATTAAATTGGTCTCCTAATGGGGCAACTTTTGTCTAATTTAACTGACTTCGTACCTCATATAGTTCTGGAGATTCCCACATGGGGCACGTTTTTTGAGAGACCTGTATGCTATATTGTATTGGAAAGCATGTAATAATAAAAGACAAGAGAGACGCAGTTTTTCTTTCTTTCGCGACATACATCGGTGCAAAAGGAGGCAGCTCCAATTTTAAGGCGCGTACATATTTGAGCACGATCGAGAATGAAGCAGGCCGAGACTACATTGCATGCCTCAAATGATACATTTTTTTGCGACGTATGAGGACGCATGAAGCATGCCTCGTCACTTTTCCATGTATATACCAATCCATCAGAGAATCCTTAAGAGAAATTAGTAAAAAAAGCAAAAGTATGTGTTTAATAATAAATATTAAGAAATAAAATGTTATAATTAAAATACTAAAAAGAAAAAGAGAAATAAAAAGCGATGGTGGTTATTACGAGTACAATTAATTATATTTGCAGATGTAAATTATTAATGATCTTTTAGCCTATAAAAGTAATGACAAATTTAAGAATTTTTCTATAATGTCGGATCACGATTTTACATTTCTTTTAAATTCTATCAGTTATAGGACACCCAAAATATTTTTTCTTTCTTTTGTGTTACCTATAATTTTCCTTTAATGAAATATTTAGAATTTGATTTTTTTTAATAAAAAAACAAATACATATAAGAAATAAATTGTTATCAAGTTTGTATTATCACCATATTTTTTTCTGTTAAATTATAGTACTTCCTCAAGATAAAAGATTAATTTTAAATTAAACTATGAAACAAACTTTCAATTTACATCGAACTGTAGAAAAACGTCCAAACTGAGCAGGCACGGAATGGTACTGAACGTTTCCTCACTTTGATCAACGGATGGTTCCGAGGCTATTCGGCAAACAATATGACGCGCCTCAGACAACGTTCACACCATTGACCTCTATATACAAAATGGACCGGCGACTCCTATATTTTTACAATAGCAGGGGCTGTATCCACTTAACTGTCATTGTGGGATCGTTATCTTTTTCTAAAAGGGACAAGTACGCATGCGTCAGCTAATACCAGTTCGAAAAATTGACGATGAAGAAGAAAAAAATACATCCTGTTAAGCTTCATCATCTTGGTTTGACATTTTTGTCATTTCCATTTGTGCAAGGTGATTCAATTTTACGTCCATTCGATTTATGTTGAAATACATTTTCGCATTGGATACATGGATAAAATGTGATCAAATCTGCCTGGTTCAGCTATAAACAAATGTTAGAGAGAGACAGAGATCCCACCAGTCAGACGGGTTGCATTTTTGGTGAATACACGCATGTTATTCAAGATGGCAGTCCATTTTGTATATATAAATCAATGGTTCACACTTACTGCCTTATGCTGTCGTGTTTTTCCTCATTCGCGTTCGTGCTCAAATGTGTATCCGCCCTTATGCGAATTTCACATTTGTAGCCAGATATATTAAGAAAAGATTGATGTAAGAATGAGGTAGCTCCGATGATATGTTGGTAAGTTACATAAGATACATTCATATCCCCTTCAGCAATTCAGTGCAAAAATAGGGCAGCTTCAGATAAGTTTAGGGTTTCCACTGTATAATATATTTTCTTTCCTATTTGATATCAGTGAAAAATATCGAACACAGACGAACAATATAACGATTCTAAATTCTGATAAAGCCTATCCAGTTCTCGGACAGCTTCACAAATGCTTAAACACAACGGGTGAATATCGTTTATGCTTTATTTTAGAGCAATATACTTCAAATAACAATTATAGAAAAAGTTATTGTATCTATTTTTTATTTGAATTATTTTTCTCTGAAATAAACCATTAGCGATTGACAGAGTACATTAACTTATTACAATCAATGTTAATGGGGGGGGGGGTGAGTTAATGAGTTAATACGTTAAGTTGATGGACATAAGAAGATGAAAGAACACACACAAACATCCAAGCCACTGGTGGGAATCGAACCCACAACCTCAGGGTCCGAGCGGTGAAGGTAGCTTCGAGCGCTGTCCACTGCCTCAACACGCACGACCACTGAGGCGGCGATTGACAAAGTTAAAGCACTGCTAGTCATCTCCTCCCTAGTAATCTCCTAATCACTATTTATGCTACCACCCATGTTTTACTCTTGTTTTAATAAAAATGACAAAAATACAGAATTCCGTTTTAATTACTAAAAAGTGTGAAACTTTCATACACTACATTTTGTTTACCAAACTGTACCATAGCATTTACACAAAATTAAAAGAAAAATTAATAAGATAATCAGTTTTTACTTCCACCTGAAAATTTTATTTTGCACCGGTGTCTTCGTATATCATGTAAAAAGAGAAAATGAGCAAAAAGTGACAACTATTTTTGCCATGTAACTACAAGAATATATAAAAAAAAAACACTTTAATTTTAGGGAAGTGAAACACAGATGTTTTTCTCTACTTGTATTCTTAGTGGTAGTAAGTTGGAAAATATATTTCATGATCTATATAGGTTATTTTGTTTATCAAGACGAATTAAGTGACATACTTTGGAACATACAAAGTGTATTCGTAGATATACTAGATATTATAATAACAAGCTCCTGTCGTCTTTCTTCATACGTATTTCGAAACGAGGTATGTGTGGCTACAGTCTACTAAAACCTGGGAAGTAATTTTGTACTTGAGTACAGTATAGCAGAGTACAATTCTTAATATGTACGACTACTTCCTCTTTGCATACTCGTATTTAGTTTTTAATAAATAAGCACCTTTTGAAGACTCTACAATCCGATTTTAACATTTTTACGGTGTGTGTGTGTGTGTGTGTGTGTGTGTGTGTGTGTGTGTGTGTGTATTGAGTATTTGAGCAGGGCCAACTTCCACCTCTTCTTAAAATTGAGTTTTTCAGATTCTCACATTCACTTCATAACATCACGCCTTTGAAGATTAAATGAATTACTGTTCGATTGTTATTCCCGCACTTACACTGCATTGTCTGTTATTTTAAACTAGTAAAGATAAATTTTAATTTTATCGAAGGTATCGACACTTTGAGTCAGTAGCGTCTTCTCTATGTAAGCAAGGCAAGCGCTGCTTACCTTTATATTTTATAACTTTTAATATATTTTTACAATACATTTATTTATAATTATTTATTTAGAATTTTAATATATCAAAACTTAAAAATCAAATAGTAATACACATACGTATTTGATGTTGTCTACCGCACCGCTAATCTAATTCATTCCCTGGCGTACGAACTATATTAGCCTTACGGTGAAAACGTGCCTGCAAGCACAAACTCAACTGCATTCACCGTCTACACCTACTAGACCAAGAGCTGGCAGTAAAAACAAGTGACTCACAAGATATCAAAGGTTTGAAAGTATGTAGTACTGTCCGTTCTAAATGAAATACCACTCGTCTGCCGGCCGCAACTGATCGCCTTTACTCCCTATATTTTTCAAAAAAGATTCAAAATTGACCTCCAAGTGTCTCATTAAAACCAGATTAAATTAAACACCAAAAGTGACTAGAAATGTGTATTGTACTTAGAAAATATGCGTCTGCCGCTTCACGCGGTCGCATTTTTGAAGAAGACGGCGCTCAAAATTTCAAAAAACGCCGACAACTTACTCATGAACTACCATCTTCATTTTTGATAGAAAGTTAATTTATTATGCAGTATTATGGTCAGTATATCTTTATAGATTCAAAAAAGTATTGATGGTAAATATATAAATATGTATACAGGCTGTAACACCAAAACCGACCACCGCCATTGTTTTCTTTATTATTATAGTTACAAAAAAATATTATAGAACAAAAAAATATTATAGAACAAAGTTATAGGAGACTAAGGGGCACACCCCATGAAAGAAGAAAATATTTTTTTAAACCAGTGGTTCTCAAGTTACAACACAATTTTTTTTTTTAAATAGGATGATATATATTTTATAGGCCCATTCGATAGAGTATTTTTTTTCTGAATTCAACCATATATTAATTTTATATCTTTACATAATCAAAATATTGAGCCAAATGCGATTGGAATATAAATCAATTTAATTTTTATAGTCAATTTTCAGTAGGCTATGTATGAAAAACAAAAATTGCTATTTATCAATTTTAATTATTTAGGGTAGAAATCAAATAGAACATTATTTATAACGTTGTTAACAAATATTTGTTTCATTTTAATTTAAACTCCATTAATTCATAGCCTAATGAAAAATAACTAATTTCTAAATATTTTTCTTATGTAAGGATATAAAGTAATCACGTGGTTGAATTTAGAAAAAAATACTCTTATCGAATGGGCTTACAAAATATACATTACCCTATTTTAAAAAATATAACTTTGTGTTGTAACTTGAGAACCACTGGTTTAAAAAAATATTTTCTTCTTTCATGGGGTGTCCCCCTTGGTCTTCTAAAATTTTGTTCTATACAATTTTTTTGTAACTGTAATAATAAAGAAAATAATGGCGGTGGTCGGTTATGGTGTTACATCCTGTATACAGGGTAGTGACGACGCAGCATAGGGGTTTCAATGGTAAAATCTTAATTTGCAGTTATTTGCTCCCCTAATTATTTTAGAGCTAAATTGTATTTAAGTTTTTGCTACAGAAAAAATACTGCATCCAAATATTCTAATTTTTCAATTTCCGGAAACGTAAAAACAGCCGAAAACAATAATAACATTTTTGCAATTTCATTGATGCTGCCATGGAACAAAAATTTAAAAAAAAGCGCAAACATCTATCATAGATTCTTGACGTGCCTGAGTGTCTGGTCGTGAATCTAGGGGACCCGAGTTCGATCCCGACCGACGCCAAAAAATTACATCGCATTTTAATGGCACAAAATTGACCCCTGTGGCGCACTCTCCACGCCAGCAATGAGTGCCCGTGAGGTGACGCCTGGTAAGCGCCCGCACGGTACAAATATTCCATCATTACCGATATCTGTGTATGAAGCAGATTGGCACACCCAGCAATGGGTAATATGCCGTGATGAAATATTTATTTATTTATTTTTATTTAAATTTTGTTATTGTTAAAATGTACACAAATATCAAATGAAAAATTAGCAAATGTCAGACAAGAATTCCTCAACAGATTGAGGAATTGTTTAATGGTAAATGGTTGTTTGTTTGAACATTTGCTGTGATACGTTGTTGTTTTACCTTCCGTCGCCTCTAGGTAAGGTCTTTGGTCAAAAAATTCGGTGATGAGTTTTCATTGAATAAGCACGTTTTAGGGTCTTTACAATACGATTTTACTATTTTTACGATGATGTCTGTGTGTGTGTGTGTGTGTGTGTGTGTTTGTGTGTGCGTGTGTATGTGTGTATGTGACCGCGGTTTCGGCCATGATATCTTCCAATACTAGAATTCCAAAAATTACAATTCTTGCGTATTCCTCTTCGTTACAACCATATGCAGACTTGATTAAATTTTGGTTATAATTGGTCAACCGGAAGTATTCTCATTTGAAGATTTTAACAGTTTTTCTTGAAAAACTCAGTTAAATTTTATTATAACTTAAAGAATATATTATTCTCTATACGATTTGATTGCATTTTATATTTCATATTCAACAGATATAAATTTAAATAATTATAAAGATAATAAATTTGATAAATCAGCCAGCTATGCTAACTCAACAATGGAAACTGCTAATATATTCAGGTAAATCAAATTGACAGATGTCAGTATCAATAAAAAGTAAATGAATGAAAGAATAAGGGAAATAACTCTAGTGTTGGACGTTTCTAGAAAGATATAAGAGAGACGATTACATTGGTTTGAACATGTTATGAGGAGAGATGAGTATATTGGAAGAATGAATAGCTTATAACAGAAGGTGGAAGAAACAGAAAGACCAAATATAAGATGAAAGGAGAGAAAAGGTACTGAATGAAGATGACACGCAAAACAAAAATTAGTGCAAGGAGAAAATAAAAAATAGCGACCCCCTAACGAATGGGAAAAACTAAAGATGCTAGTGTCAAGTGTAATTCGCATAATTTGTTTATGAAATAATTTAACTGGAAATATAGGATCTTTTGCAAGAAAATTTATGTCTAGGGCGCGTGCAGTGACGTAACTTTGCTGACTTTGGCAAGCAGATATGTGGACCCGTGTCAAAATGACAGCTATTAATTACGTCCATAACTGACAAATATCATAATTTTTCATTCAAAATTTCATGTTTTTCTTATTTCATGTAGTTTATTTATTATCAGGGGTGTGGAATTCAGTTGCCTAGAAAAGGAATCATAAAATACCAAAAATTGAAATTTTGAATGAAAAATTTTGACATGAGGATGACCCGCAAAACAAATGAATGGAAGTAGAAAATAAAAAATAGCGACCCCTAACGAATGGGAAAAGCTAAAGAAGAAGATGTCAGTGTCAAGTGCCATTTGCATGAAATAATATTACTGGAAATTTAGAATCTTTTGCAAGAAAATTTATGTATGGAATGTGTACATAATACACCGGATTGACGGAAGGTATTGTGTTGGTCACATCAGATTTTTTTATTGTAATTTCATGTGTTTGTGATTTTATGTCTTTTACTTTAAATAAGTTAAGGGTCGTATTCATAGTCATTAGTTCATGAAATTTTAAATTTCGTTCTCGTCAAATGTAATCAACTATTAGATTGTTGTGATCAACTACAATAAAAGTGTTTTAATTTTTCTCGTTTTGAAAATAAGTTTAAACATCAAGAATCTATTTCAGATGTTTGTGCTTTTGTTTAAATTTTTGTTCCAAATGCCATAAATGTTTTTGTAAAAATGTTATTATTTTTTTCGACTATTTTTGCGTTTCCGGAAATTGAAAAATTGTAAACAATAGCATATTCGGGTGCAGTATTTTTTCTGTAGCAAAAACCTAAATACAATTTTGTTTTAAAATAATTAGGGAAGCAAATAACTGCACATTAAGATTTTACCATTGAAAACCCTATGGTGCGTCGTTCAAGTCACCACCCTGAATATACTTATATGTTACAAAAATAAAATTAAAAAATAAGTTGTCAAATAAAATAATCTTCCTGTTGGTATAATTTTTTAGTACAGTGTTCCAAATTACTATTGACAGTGATCTTATAAAAATCAGTGGAAAATGTTTATATAAAACAAAATACGAGTATGTAGGTAGGATAGAAATAAAATTTACAATGTTAGAAAAACGTGTTTGCATTGTACGAGGTTCATTCAATAAGTAAAGAGACAAATTCTATAATTTTAAAACTATTCAATGAATGTGTACAATCTTTTCAGGGGTGTTAGTTGCCAACCTTGGGATATGCTCTGATCAGCTGTTTCATCATTTTATGTCAACATAATCTCAAAATTTTCAGTTCACCATGGCAAGTCCACTAGAAGATTGCACCTTAGAAGAGCAGCGCTCAGTCATTAGATTTTTAGTCGCAGAAGGTGTAAAACCAAGTGAATTTTTTTCTAGAATGTTAATACAGTACGGTAAAAGTTGTATGAACCGTGCGAATTTTTACAAGTGGGTTGATCGGTTTAAAAGTGGCCGAACAAGTGTAGGTGATGAACCCCGATGTGGACGTCCAGTAGAAGTTTCTGGTCCCTCGTTGGAATCGAGGATTGACGGACTTATTCGTGATAACAGAAGAATTACTGTTGAAATGATAGCTGAGGAAGTTCAAGTAAGTGTTGGAACTGTTCAGAATGTCATTCAGAACAATTTAAAGAACAGAAAAACGTGTGCCAGATGGGTTCCCAGACAGCTTACTGACGCTCATAAAGAATCAAGGCTTTCCATTAGTCAAGACTTAAAGCAACGAAGTTTGATTGAAGGAGACGCTTTTTTAAAAAGAAAAGTGACCTGCGACGAGGTCTGGATCCATCACTACGACCCTGAGACCAAAAGGCAGAGTATGGAGTGGAAACACACTAGCTCTCCAGTTTGCAAAAAAATCAAGGTTCAACCTTCCGCCGGTAAAGTGATGCTGACCATCTTTTGGGACTCACAGGGTCCAGTCTATTGCGATTTCCTTGAAGATCAGCGAACTATCAATAGCCAATACTACTCTGAGATGCTAGAACACAAAGTTAGACCAGCTATCAGGAGCAAACGCCGTGGACTCTTGTCAAAAGGAGTCATTCTTCAGCACGATAAAGCCCGCCCTCATACAGCCCAGCTGACCCGTGATAAGCTTCAAGAATTGGGTTGGGAGGTCTTACCTCATCCTGACTACAGTTCCGACCTCGGCCCATCTGATTTTTACCTGTTTGGACCACTCAAAGACGCCCTACGTGGAAAAAGATTTGCTAATAATGAGGAAGTTAAGGAAGCGGTGCAAAAGTGGCTTCGGGGTAAATCGAAAGAATTCTTCGCCAAGGGAATTAGGAAGCTGCAAAAAAGATGGGACAAGTGCATAACTGTGGGGGGGGGGGGGTGATTATGTTGAAAAATAGCCTTAATTTTGAAAGATTGAAATAAACCGTTATTGAGCTATAGCCATTTGTCTCTTTACTTATTGAATGACCCTCGTATTTTATTTAATAAATAAAATTAATCGTCATTGCCAATGCTATTTTGAAATAAGTACATGTTGTTTCCACATTATTGGAATTATTAATTATTTTCATAATATCATATTCTATTCAACTTTTTCTTCTCTAACCACCAAATTGTGTTGGAGACCTCACGAAACTTTTGGCGACTTTGATAAAATATGAATTAGTTTGCAGCATTTTTCTGTCATATATTTGATATGTTCGTCAAAGCAGAATATGTTGTTAATAATAAATATATATATATATATATATATATATATATATATATATATATATATATATATATTTTATTGTAGTTTTTCATAGTTACCAGCATAAGATTTATTTCATTAAATTGAATTTTATTGTTTATTGTCCAATACATATTTTTGAAAATTCTAAGTTTAATAATGAGTCGTATTTTATATTCAGAATTAAAATAATATTAATAATAATAATAATAATAATTTGACCTTTCACTGAAGTAATTTTGTGTTAAACAGTAAAACTGTTTCGGGCGTTGAAACTCCTTTAACATCCAAACTAATTACGACAAACGAGTAGAATACCGCTGCACGCCCGCCGCAGTGTTAAGATTGTTATACTTCGCATTTATACAATCCAAGTTAGATTACTCAATAATTATATGGTTTCTCATTTTTGAAATTCATATATTGAAACTCAAAAAGCTACAGAGGAAAATTCTGAACTGTCTTTGGTTTTCAGACCAGTACACACGTACTGAACCCTTACTTCACATATTTAAATTTTGATTCTATTAGAACCACACATAGGAATTTTTCTATAAATTACTTTATATGCTGGCGTATCATAATAAGAACATTATAAACCTCAGTTTCAGTACTCTAATGGCTTTCATTATAGTACTCAGTACCATAATGAAACCATTATGGTACTCAGTATCATAATGAAATTATGTAAAAATGTAACAACGAAATTCGCAGAAACAAGTTTTATTTAATTACAATTTAATTATTGTAAATATTTATAATACATTTTCTACAATTGGTAAGCGTAATACCAGGCAAAGAAGTCGAAAGTGTTTCATTTGTTTGATTACTAATTTGAACATTGTTTTGAATATTCTGCTGCATTGGTATATTCTTTTTACCCAGAATTGCTGCAGATATTTTTTTCTTATTCTCTGCGGAATTTTCTATGTATCCTTCTGCAACTGTATTACTTCTCCATCCTCCGTGACGTTTAACAGTTTGAATATCTGCTCCGGAATCTGCTAACAAGGAGGCGGAAGATCTTCTAAAGGAGTGGCCAGTGTATTCCTCCGGGTTAGGAAGCTTAAGAAACGTAGCGATGAGTTTAGGCATATTTCCAAATGTGTGAATTCCTACTGGGAGCGTTGTACATTTATTGTTTCTATATGACACAAAAAAACGAGAATGGGCGGCATGCTTTGGACGCAAGGCGGCATATTTCCTAGTAAGTTCTACCATATTCACACCTTCAACACTTCCAGATGTAACAAAAAATTCCCGAGCAATTTTAGTTTTAGTGTTAGGAATAACAATTCTAAAAACTTGATCTTGATCAGTTACATTTTCTACAAGTAAATCCTTCAGTTCTTCCCTTCTACATGCTCCACTTAATCCAATGATGAACACTACCTAAATATAAAAGATTGATTAAATAATAGAAAAAATATTATTTTGATTGATTTTTTTACCTTTATCATTAAAAACTGTTCATCATCTGCATCTAACAAAAACTTTGCGATGTCTTCTTTGGTAAAAATTCTGGACTTCTTTGCTCTATAGCATTCGGATTTCCGCTTCAAAAATGCGACCAGGTGTATATATTTGCTGATATCAATGTTCTTCTTAATTGACAAAACACTTCGTAACATGGAGTAATACGACCAAAGGGACGAGGATTTTCTGTTTTTGGCCAACTCTTCAAAATATGCCAGTAACACTTTCTCATTTGTAATATTTTTCACCTTCTTCGTTATACACCATTCTTCGTAACGGTTGAACGTCATTTCGTAAGTTGCTTTAGATTTTTGTGGTAAAAGTGATGAAACAATATTTTGCGCTGAATTTTCTATATCAGAAGGCAAACTTTCTTCAGAATCACTCATTTTTTGCCGAAAATCACAGACCATATACATACACTATTGTCAAACCTTGTTTATTTGTAAACAAGTAATTTGTTACTATGTGGTTACCATAACTCCATATAAAGAGAACATCAAAATCAGCATATCTGATTTTTTAGATTTAATTTTTTGGGACGTCAAAAAAATAATGTATTTTATTTTCTCATTGATTTACGCCAGCATATAAAATTTTGTATGTTATACGGATCATAATGTCAAACATTATGGTACACGCCGTGTTATCAAACTCGGCTTTGCCTCGTATGATAATCTTCACGACTAGTACCATAATTATTGACATTATGATCCTTATAACATAAATAACTATAATCAGTACTATTTATAACAAAATTAGCTGCCCGGATTTTTAGCCAAACTTACCGAGATATTCTTCGCGATATAATCAAAGCTTTAAATTTCCTGCTCATAACTCTTACGCGCTGTACAAATCACCTATTTATGTAATGTGTAATTTTTACAGTAATAATCTTACATCTGAAATTAATATATTCTGTATATAATATTTTGTATTGTATCCGTTTTTGTATCATTTACTTATTTGTATACCTGCTGAAGTAATAAGTAATAATAATAATTATTATTATTATTCCATTCCCCGTCCATCTCGTTTCACATATACTTGAAATATTAATTCTTATTCTTTTTATTTCTTTTAATATGTATATTTTTCATTTTCCCTTTTTGGTAGATATATATATATCTTCATATCCCAAGTTTCGATTTCCATGTTTTGATATTTTTCCTTTCCTAAATGTCTTAAAATCGGATACTAGGGACCTTAAAACGTGCTTATTCGACAAAATATACTTACGCGTTTCTTTTATAATTCATATATCTCTCTCATCTACAGCATCGAGAGAAAAAAAAGCTACTTAGAATTTTTGTATTTATCTAAAAGTGACCTATGTATTTTTTCGGGAAAAACAAATGTCTTTAAAATGGTTTTGTAATGGGGCAACTTTGTTCTAAATTAATCAGGGTCCTGATGATGAGGGTCGAAAAACGGGCACACTACTACACTAGCGGTCGTTGAAAATGCAACAAAATATTTGCAATAAATAATTGAGATTCAGCATATAAGTTGATTATTAGTAGTGTAAACGATGAAAATTTGGGAACGCTGAGAACCATACAAGTTACCGCTATCCAAATTGATGAATTGCAGTTCCTAGGCGTCGAACCCGACACCTGAGCTTCCTGTTTCCAGTTCATAGACATTTGAGTAGTTTTAGTTTAGTCAGAGTTAAGGATTCAAATAATCAACATTAAAATATAATAAATGTAATAATTCATATTTTTATTAAATAAACATTAATCATTTTTATGTGTAACAAATGATAGTTTCTGATATATTATAAACTCACAATAAAAACCCTTTTTAAAAACACTATTTCGAATCCTCGAAATATAACTTACATGGTCAAACCTAAGTATCGCACAAACTTGTTTATTAATGACAAATATGAATTTTACTCATTCAAGCCGTAGCAGTTGGTCTTTACTCAGAAAACTAAGTGCAGAAAATGAACCGACAAAACCAAAATCAAATATTAGTCCAAATTCAATTGCATCCAGATTTGTTAGTATATCAGATTCCGTTAAATTAAAGAAAAATGAAATTAGAAATATGATACGTGCCCGTGAGGTGACGCTTGGTAAGCGCCCGCACGGTACAATTATTTCATCATTACCCATATCTGCATACGAAGCAGATTGGCACACCCAGCAATGGGTAATATGCCGTGATGAATTATTTATTTATACGTAAACTTCAAAAACAAAGAAAATTAGCTTCAACATCGGAAGAATTATACCAACCTTTTAGTCTGGAAGAAATGATAATGGTTATTAAATTTTTGAAGAACCGAAAAGCAGTGGGTTTTGACGGAATCTATCACGAATTTATCAAAAACCTAGGTCCTCTCGCATTAAATTGGCTAAATTGTTTTTATAATGACACTTGACACAGGTACGATGCCAGCAGAATTTAAGAAAACTAAAGTTATTATAATTATTTTCAAGCGTGGAAAACCAGCTGATGAACCATCAAGTTATAGACCGATTTCCCTTCTTAGTGTTTGTTACAAATTTCTAGAAAAACTTATTTACAACAGAATTTTACATTTAATCGAAGAGAAACTTCCAATAGAACAAGCACGTTTTAGACCAAGCAAAAATTGTTATCAAGTTTTGGCTTTCATTTCATATATTGAAACTGGCTTCCAAAAACGTTTAAAAACTAGAGTAGTTTTTGTCGACTTAACAGCAGCTTACGATACTGTTTGGAAAGATGGACTAATACATACATTATATAATGTTTTACATGTGGAAGACTGGTATCACTTTTAGAAGATACGCTGTCTAACCGAAAATTTAGGGTTTTCATTGAAAACAAGAGCAGTAAATTACGAAAATTAAACAATGGACTTCCTCAAGGCTCTGTCTTGCCACCAATTTTGTTTAATTTATATATCAGTGATTTACCTGAAACTAGTTCTCGAAAATGTATTTATGCAGATGACATTGCACTATCTATTCAACACAAAAAAAATGTAGAACTAGAAAAAAAATCTTTCAAATGATTTAGAAGCTCTTAATATGTATTTAACAAAATGGCAATTATGTCTGAACCCCAAAAGACAGAAATATGTTGCTTTCATCTTGTGAATAATATAAAATATAATAAACTTAAAGTAAATTTTAATGGTTCCATAATAAACCACAATTTTTCAATTTCACATTGAAAAACTAAGATTAAAACTGAACTCACGTAATAATATTTTAGTATAACTTGCCGACGCCAGTTGGGGAGCAAATGGTCATACACACGTCAGTGAACTTGACCCAACCCAAAAGCAAACAAACACTCTTTCATATATAAATTAGTTTATTTGGATGCGTTTTTAAATGTTTTCTATATTTAATTGTTTGTTTGCCTTTCTTTCCCTTTTTTAAAAAAAAAATGTGGGTGGGGCTATCTTCACATTAACCCACCACTTAAATAATAATGTTTGTTTAGATACGTTAATGTATTCATTCTCGTTTGTTTGTTAATGTTTTAAAATAATTTCATTTGTTTAAATTTTCTACTTCCTTTTTTGATCTTTAAATTACATGGTACGGCTAAATTCTCATTTCCTGCACCCAATTGACCCACCGTTTGTTTAACTGTAAAAATCTGTTTTGAAGTATTAGTTTAGTATTGTTGTAACCTTTTCATCAATTGTTTGCGTGTTTTAATTAACTATTTTAAAAAATAAATATGGGTGCGGTCAAGTTCTCATTTTCCGCACCCAATTGACCCATCGTTTGTTTAAATGTAAAAATCTGTTTTGAAGTATTAGTTTAGTATTGTTGTAACCTTTTCATCAATTGTTTGCGTGTTTTAATTAACTATTTTAAAAAATAAATATGGGTGCGGTTAAGTTCTCATTTTCCGCACCCAATTGACCCATCGTTTGTTTAAATGTAAAAATCTGTTTTGACGTATTAGTTTAGTATTGTTGTAAACTTTTCATTGATTGTTTGCATGTTGTAATTAATTATTTAAAAAAAAATATGGGTGTGGTTAAGTTCTAATTTTCCGTACACCATTTTCCCACAGTTTGTTTAACTTTTATAATCTGTTTTAGAATATTAGTTTAATTATGATTTTTTGAATTTTACTAGAATAGTTAAGTGAAGTTTTTGGTATATTTGAATTTTACCGCCAATAATAACATAATGTATTGCGATCTTTTGGTAGTTTCCTGCAATATTTCTTATTTTCATACTGTTGTCATCGAGCGATAAAATATCAGAATATATGGACTTGAAACAGAGTTTGGAATGGATTGGACGTTAATTCCTGTAAAAGTAAATTTCGTGTTATTTCATATAAATAATTATATAGTTGTATAATTTTTAAAATTATATTAATTTTAATATTTTTTTTATAATGGACAACTGTGGGCCTGGATTCTAATTGTTTTCGACGCGAACTCATGTCGAAAAAGATAGTGGCGCTGAGCGAACTGTAGTGGCGCATAGTGGAACTATAATCATAGCGCCAATTTTAAACTTTTCGACGATTAAATATATCTAGGGAAATTAACGCTCTCATCGCCTTCATTGTAGGGAATTTTTGTCATTTATTGTTGGTATCAATAAAATTTACTTTTCCCGGGTAAGTATTAAGTTTAAAATCAAGTTGCATTCTTCGGTTCAATAAAAAATTGCAAATTAACGGGAGAACATATATTTTGAATACCATTAAAATTCAGAAAAGAATGTAAAAATGTTTTATATGACGAAAATGAGAAACGGTTGTCTACACATTTCCTCAGAAAATCCCAATATGAACTAAAAACTGTCCTTATTCAGAAACATTTTACCTGCCTGAACAACCATCCTTAGAAATAGCCTGGATGACCCGACAGCGAGTTTTATGGTTACCCGTCACCCTTAGATGGCCATGAAATCTTAAAGATGAAATCAGTTTCTCTTGAACCTTTAGCTAGACAAGTTGTGTTGTTTGTGGTAGCGATTATCTAAATTTGTTTGTTTTTAATTTTTTTATAATGGATCGAACATAACCTCCAAATCTATATCAAAATCACGAACAAAACTAACTTGAAATGTGAAAAGTCAAACAATTCGACGTGACAAAAATAATAATCCGACGCAAAATTTGGCGTCGAAAAGAATTTGACGTGAAATTTGGCGTCGAAAAGAATTCGACGCAAAACGATTCCATGTCGGTAAGTTAGTTTTAGTACCTGACTCAATAGATGGCTGTGTGTAGCTTTTCGACGATTAAAATTATTTCACGTCGAAAAGTTAAATTAGAATCGGGCACGGTAACAAGGACCACAAAACCTCCATAATAACATTACCTATTTTCACCACACTGCACATATAGTGTGGAATCGACTATATGCATTTTTATTTATAATATCAAATTCCATTTTTCAGTAATTGTTTTTATCAGGGAAAAACAGAAAATAGAAATTTCACATTTCTTATATTTTTCAATGTTATGAATCCCGAGACTGATTTCATTTTACTAGGCCTTCTATGAAAATAGTTTTATATACAGTATTATTATTATTGTATAATGCCAGTTTGTACAACTTTTTTTACTTGTATGTGGGTCGGAATTACAAACAAATTTATGGATCGATTCTATACAAATCTATAGACGCACATTATATTTATTTCTAAATCTATAAATATTTAACAATATCAACATTACAGTGAAATTTGTAAACTTATGAACATTTTTGTATTTTTTATATTTGGCAAAAAATATTTACAGATCTGTAACATTTATATAGAATTGATTCACATATCTCTAGTTAAATTACTTTTATAGTAAATTAACATAAAGTAATTCAAATTGTGACAGCAATGTAAAATAAGTTATAAACTAATTTTTATTAAAGTACTTCGGAAGCAAATTAAACTGGGGAATTATGCTTCGATTCTGCGCATTTTTGGAATTGTTACAGATTTATATATCTATAAATATTGAACAAAATTTTATCAATTTTTATTGACATGTTTAAAATACGTCATTAGTTTAAAAAATTCACTACGATTTTGTTAATTATTCATAATGGATTTGTAAATCTATCATATTTTTTAAGTTATTAATTTAATTTATAATTAGCATATTGTAACATATTTATAAAAAATATTTTATTATTAATTTTTATTATTTTACTACCACGTAAAAAACACATATTTTGAAAAACATTATTGTACCTTACAATAGGTACTATTAATATATATATATATATATATATATATATATATATATATATATATATATACAGTGTGTTAATTAAAAACCTGGCCATAGGTGTTTAACATGGGAAATCAGTTTTTCCTTGCGCAAAAGTTCACAAATTATTTTAGACAAAAATACTTCAAATAAATGTTATTGAGAATTAAATTCTGCACCCGAATTAGCAATAATATTTTATTTTTGACATTTCGTAACCGAGAAAATCAATTTTAATTTTTTTTGGATATAGCTGACTTATAGCGGAACTCAAAATTACGAACAATTGTATGCCATCTTAACTGTCAAAAAAACTTTGTCTTTTGTGATTTTCGTTCAATAATATATTTTTTTGAAAGTATGGAACGGTTTTCTCATTAAGAAAAGCTTCAGATTATAAAATAGTGGACAAATTTTGTTCGAGTTGCATGGCTATCGCTATAAATCAGTAATCTTCAAAAAACTTTAAAATTGATTTTCTCGGTTATTAAATGTCAAAAATAAAATCTTATTACTAATTCAGGTGCAGAATTTAATTCTCTACAACATTTGTTTGAAGTATTTTTGTCTAAAATAATTTGGGAACTTTTGCGCAAGGAAAAAGTGATTTCCCGTGTTAATCGCCTATGGCCAGGTTTTTAATTAACACACTGTATATATATATATATATATATAAACCTAAGTCTCCCGTCCCTTAACTCTTGCCCAATAAAAGATTTTAGTTCATCATCATCATCAATGCATGACGCCTTCAATTAGTCACATGATTCCTGTCATGTTGGTAACAACTTCTTAATCTACGAGTGAATTTAAAAACCGGAATCCTAAATTTTTAAAATCGGAATATAAATATGTTCAATATGATTTATAATAAATGTATAAACAATATTTTAAATTACCTACATAACTACGTACTGGAGTTACGTAGGTTCATAGAAAAAATCAATTCAGTGTACTTACTTTTTTATCAGTTTATATTTAATATTTTTATTTATATTACAAATAGAAACCTTTCAATCACATGTCGGCCGCTCTACTAATTGAAATGATTGGTAAAGTTTTCGATATGCAATTGGAAGATTACGAGTTCGGCGGTCGTCTAAATTTTCTATTTAAATTTAGTTTTATAAACAGTAGTAAAGATATATAAATCTTCGTTAATATACAGTTGTCCCATTTAAGACTGCCGCCATTTGTATCTCGAGATCTATAAGAGATACAATGTCGGTTAAATGGAACTTTTTGTGCACCCATAGGGGTATATCTAAGATGTTCTTTTGTTTTTCCAAAAAATATCATGCAAAAATTTAGAAAGAAAGATTTCCGTTTATTAATAAAGATTTTTTTGGATGTTTTAACTGACCTGCATGTAAGGCTGCGTCGATTTCTGGAAAAGGATTCAAATATTTAGATTGTCTCTTTGATGTTGTATTCACTGCACTTAAATTTCTCCAATTCACCATATAATTAAGATCAGTTGGAGATTTTTCATTTTGAAATTCATTTGGCGAATAATTTTCATTCTCATTTATAGGTACTTCTTCAGTATTATTTCCCGTTGAATCTAAATTAATTTTTAATTTTGGAGATTGAATTTTATTCATAAAAGTATAGGTTTTTTTGGAAGGTATTTGTCTTATACTTGATGCAATTTTAAAAGACCCGGTAATAGAACGCAAATGTTTGTCTACAAATTTATGAATTAATAGTGGTCTTGTTTCTCCTTTCAAAATACGTGTTTTGATGTCATTAAAATCACCTTCTACTGCTGCAGAAATGGCAGTTAAATAAGGTGATTTAAATAAAGACACCATCACACCAGACCATAATGTAAAGTCTTGTGCAATTTTTACGAACTTATTCGTCACTTCCGAAGAATAATAGGGGTTCATTCTGCCATTTTCTTCTGTACATTTAGTTTGTACTTCTGTAGTAATGGTTTTAATCCATTCGATAATAGACTGAGATCTTTCATGGATATCATCTTTTATTACATTTTCTATAGCTTCATCCCTATTATCTTCGTTGTGCCAGATGACCTCACTATCACCCTTTATTTTATTAGTCAAAAATTGCAAAGATATTTCCATTGGCAGCAAATCACCATTTTCATTTTGTCCTTCAGCTTTAGATGTTGCCACTATTAAAATATGAGTTAGTATAATTCGGAATTCATTTAAAGTGTCTACTTTTATTAGTAGTGCTAGGTATCGTAGATAAAAGTCGCTTAATCTCGAATGAATTTTCCAAACTTCCCACCGTTTAGCAGCATGAATGAACTGCGCGACATCTAATCTGATAAAACAAGGTGGTAGATAATTACTTTTACTTGTCAGTCCTAAAAAACATGTTTCTTTATAATTTCCAATGTCGCAAGCTCTACCAAATGATCTGCAAAGTGCAGACTTTAAAGCTGGCGAATTGTCAATTACAACTTCTCTGGGACACGGAGCACCATTACGTTCCCACTCATTTAACCAGTATAATACTGTATTTGCGTCTTGTTTCTCGGATAACATTTGTATAACAGGTAATTTTTGGTCACCTGTACTAATGATTCCTTCGTACAAAAAAATGTGATCTGAAGGACCATGCATTCTTAAATTTTTTTTTACTAGTGATCCAGTAGCGTCGAATGATAACACTGAATATTGAGTTTTCCAATACATTCTATACATATGCATTTGAGTAGGTGTGTAATAATGGACAAAAAAATTGTCTTGGCTAATATCGTGTATGCTACCGCAATGAGGTTGTTCATGTTTCATCATTTCTAAACTTATTATTAGATCCGAACCATGAAAAACATCAAGTTGTAAATCCTTATATTCTTGTTTCGCCTTACGTAAAACAGCCGTACTATATAAATGCGGTGGCTGTATGTCATTCTGTCCACCCATTAATATTCTTGCTGCATCCCTTCTGTAAACAGCGGTAGACATATTACTGCATTCCTTTCCCACCCGTACTCTTTCATCCCTCATTAAAAATCGTTTTTTATAATGCATTTTATCTCTACTATCTTCCGCCCGCCATTCCATTACAACAATTTCATCTTCATTTGGTTCATTTAATATTTTGCCAATAGCAGAAGCATGGCATTCGTTGCATTTCGCTTCACTTTTAATAAATTGCTCTCTTCTTTCATGATCCGTTGAAACTCGTGCTCTAACGAAATGGTATGGGCATGGTATTTTATGTTGTTCCCATAAAAGTTGTGTTAAAACACTTTCCCATTTGTAAGGTGGAAGCTCACTCATACGTCTTAATTTATTTCGAACTTTTCTTTTGTAGCTGACTTGTATCGGTTTTATAATTTTCCACGTATCAGCAGGGATTGATATTAAAAAAGTTTTCCTCGGCATTATTAAAATCCCGTCACTACTACTTCCTATTGATTCTGAATCAGTATTGCTATTGCTGCTGCTACTATTGTCTTCTCTATTGTAACAAGCTTCGTTCTCTGGCGGACTATAAATTTTATGATGTTTTTTAAGCTCGTCATATAGAAAATCTCTGTTTTGTTTTACACGTTGGCAAACATAATTTGCTTTAATTTTAAAGTCTAATTGCGTAGAAATATCCTTCCAAACTTGATGAGATGGTCCAGGTCCAGGCTAGAAGAAGTGGTAGAATTTCGGAAGAATTTATTTCAGCTTTTCGAGGCATCTATAATGAAATTTAGAAGTTATTATATCACATCTTATAAAAATATTTAAATTTATTTAAAGAAAAGCAATGTAATTTGTTCTTTATTTTGTGGTCCAATAACAGGATCAGACTTGTACCGTTTTTATTTACTCATTAAAATATGAAAATGTAATTTTATATGTGTAAACTACGCATAAAAGTAATTATTATTATTTGATGTAGCACTTAATTTAGATGAATTTACAGGTGTAACAGCTAAATGGAACACCAGGATTATTTTCTATATTATTAATGCTTCAAAAAGCTCTATAGGAAATATTTCTAGTAGACAAAGGGGACATCTACCTATGTTAGCGGGAGTATTTTTCCTACTAAAGTAACCTAGCAGCCGATTCGAAAGAAAAATATTTTGGACAACCCTACCACGGAAGAAACCTAGCACAATGCAGAGTTCAAGACAGTAATATAAGAACATAACATACTGAGTATTAATCAGCAAATATTATAGAACAAAGTATATATTAAATGTTTTCAAAAAAAAATAATAGAAAATGAGAACAATATAAAATATTAAACAAAAATCAAATATAGTGAAACTCAAAGGTAAAATGCTCTTTATTATTACAAATAAAAACCGTGTCAAAACCAAATTAACCACTATTGTTATTATTACAAAACTCCTGAATATAAAAATGTGTGGCCGAGGACGATAATTTGTAAATCATTGTGGCTAACGTTATTCATGCTGTTGCTGATATTCCACCGGTTGAAGTGTTACCTGAGCAAAGGCAACCAGCTAGAAATACAGAATATTTCGAAGTGACTATTCCGCAGTACACTTTCGATGAATTTCAAGAACATTTTAGAATGGGAAGAGACAGGATGCAGGTAAATTAGAATTGTACTTAATTACCTGTGAAATAATGAAAAATATATTTTCATTTTTTTATTTTTTTTTATTTGTTTTCAGAATTTGTTGCAAGCAATAGGCAATAGAATGCAGATAATAGGGCAACCAATAATTAATTTAGAAAAAAAAATATTGTTAACAATCTGGCTCCTTGCAAAACCAGAAAGCTTTTTGGCCCGTGGAGATAGATTTGGACTATGAAAAGGATCTCCACACTATATATTTAAAGAAATAGTACATATTTTAAGCGATATGGTCAATGAATATATTACATGGCCCAATCAACGACAAATTGAAGAAAATCCGCAGGTATTTTTAGTCCAAAGTAAAAACTAAAAATTAACGAATTTTATTTAAAATTAATTTGTAATATTTCAATATATTTGTTGCAGATATTTCTTCAAAGATCTGGAATTCCTGACGTGATTGGTGCTATCGATAGGAGCCATATTTTTATAAAACAACCTTTTGGAAATGCTGTTGATTATTAATAATAGATACCAGAAAAATTCTGTAATTATACAAGCCGTGTGTGATGCGAAAAGAAGATTTACGAATGTTAGTGTTGGACATCCTGGTCGAATGCACGATGCTCGAGTTTTCCGGAGAAGCCTTTTATATCAAGCCATTACAGATGTGCAAAATCCTTTAATTAAGAACAATAATCACATTATAGGGGACTGCGCATACCCCTTACTAAGGGAGCTTTTAACTCCATTCCGAAACACGGGCCATTTGACACCAGAACAAATTAATTACAATGTACAATTTAGTTCCATTCGCTCAGTTATAGAAGCATTTGGCAGGTTAAAGGGCAAGTGGCGTAGACTAAAATATTTAAACATGTCTGATATGAATTTAATGAATGAAGTTATTACCGCTTGCTGCATTCTACACAATATGACATTAGTTGATGGCGATGAAGAAGAGGAGATTGATGAACAAGAGGAGATTAATGTAGAAGATGATGATAATGATGATCCACCATCACAAGTTCCTGATCGAATTAGACATGTCATGGGCGAAGCAAAAAGACATGCAATAGTAAATATGCTAATGTAATTAATGATTTTAAAGTAAATGGTAAATTAAAGTATAAATTAATTATATCTATTTGTGTTTATTCCATGTAAAGTCCTTATTCATAATTGTTTTAACAAAAATATTTATTTTTTAATTTATCAAAATAAAAAATAGCTTACATATTTATATAGGAACAAATGGTATAAATAAAAATTATTGCGTGGGTATACATAACTTAATTTATATCAGGTACTCAACCATAACTCAATGATATTAAAATGATTTTTGGTAACATAACTTAGACTTATAACATAGTGCAAAAAAATAAAACTACTCTCCTATTATGAAAATTAAAATAATATAAACTAAATCTAAATAAAGAAATATGAAAATGTATTAATAAATAATACTATTCCTTCCTATTACTATTCAAATAGACCTTTAATATTTGATCCCACTCCTTTTGGAGCTCCACTAGTTCTTGTAACACACTTGTTAAATTCGTAATCGAAACTATCCTATCTTTTTCAACCTGCAACTGTTGGTTTCTGTATTGTTGGAGATTTTTTCTTTTTTTACTTCCATTGACATTTTCGTTCGATTGGGACTCTAATGCAGAAATTTCTGATATCGGAGTTTCTGTCACTATCTGGACTTTTGTTGGGGTTGAAAATATTTGAGATTCAATTGGCTCTGGTATGGGCAATACATCCTTGTCCATATCGAAAATTTCCGACATCACAGAATAAAATTTCCAGGTAACAGTCGCTTGTCCCGTCCGTCTTTTTGTGTTCTGTGAATCTTTTATTCGAAAATATGTCTGCTTTAAATTACGGAACTTTTTGTCCAGCGTCATTTCGTTTACGAAATAATTTAGTTTTTTAAATTCTTTTTGTATTTCCATCCATAATTCCTTTTTTCTTGCTTTCGGATTTTTAAAAGCTTCTTTCTTTTTTTATATTCTTCAAAAAGAAGATAGGTGTTGGCATCTGTCCATTGAAACTGCAAACAAATAGTCAACAGTCAGCAGTCCTAAGTTTTTTACGACTAGTGACCAGAGTTGGGCAATAATTAATTATATTTGGTAATTAATTAGTAATTAAATTACTTTTCCCCAAATTGTAATTTATAATTAATTACATTGTAAAACAAAGTAATTATACTCAATTACTTTTGAAAATTTGAAAAATAATTACTATTTCGAACCAAAAAGTGAGGGAATCCCCGGGATACGGGCGCAGCGTAGTTTATCTGCGTTGTGGGTATAACGACAGGTTACAAGTGCAACTTGTCATGCGCGTTGTGACGTAAGACGTACTTTGGACTTTTACTTAAGTTATAATTTATTATTTTTTCTGAATCCTAATAGTAATAATATACTTTTCAACGAATTTGCAATGTCTGCAATGTACCATTTTTTCTCTTTTCAATAATGTAAAAGTTTGTACATCAAAAATATGAAAAGAATCGAGAAAAAAGGATATAAGGTTTGTTCCAACATACAATCAAATCAGTATGTCCGAAAAATGCGTAATATTAAAATGGCGTTCACATTTGAATACTGCCCATACGTCGGACAGTACCGTACTGATTTGATTGTATGTTGAAAGAAACCTATTATTGAAAAATATTAGAAATTATTTTTATTCAAATATTTTGGGTGGGTATGTGAACATTTAATTTAAATTTTGTGATTAAAAAAAACTTGGTCAACATGTTACAATTAAATGTCTTTATTTTCACATGGCCGCCTAGAATATTTGAATAAAAATAATTTATTTTTTAATTCTTATTTTTCACGATTTTTTTCATACTTTTGATATACAAACTTTTACCTCTTTTTCTTAGTAAAGTAATTGAAAAAGTAATTAAAATGTCAATTACAATGCAAAAGTAATTAGTAATTTGAGTATATTTTGGTTAATGTAATTGTAATTGTACTCAATTACTTTTTCAAAGTAATTTGCCCAGCTCTGCTAGTGACAAACAAATTACCTTCTATCGTATCTTTTGCACATTGACCTTTTTCATTTGTATAATTGGTATTTATATTTTCCATATATTTTGATGCATAGTCACTATCTACAACAAATTTTTAATTTAAGAAAGCAATTCAAAATTAACCTAATTTTCCTTTTATAAGAAATAACTTCAAATTTTATATAGTACATACCTTGCATAAATCTTTCTTTTTCATTTTTTGTCATAGACAACCCAAATAGAGTTTCATTATATTCCACACAAAAAACTTCTGTTGACATGTTTATGTTTACGCGCTTTATTAGGATTGAAAAGAGACAGATAGATACGCTGCAGCGATGTAGCGAAAAATATATACGCTTGAAACATGGCCGACCGCTTCAAGAAAGTGCTACAAATTTGATGTTCAAGCAGTTCCGTTCAGCCCATTTTTATCATAAAGCGCTGCAGCGCCACAGCCGGCTGAACGCGACCAATGGTGGACACCGCTGTAGTTTTAAGTATATAAAATTAAAATAATTAAATAAGAATGTCAGGTATGTGTGTTTTCTTGTTTAAAATGTATCTTAGAAAAATAGTAATTGTACTTATATCTAATAATTCTTTTATAAAGTCATGTAATTGATGTGTAAATATTGTGGTTATGTATCGATACCACAAGTGCCTAAATGACTATTGTTTTTTTTAGGTTATATATTTTCTGATTTGGAAAACTTACCATATGATAAGTTTGAAGAAATTTTGGTTGAGATTCCATCAGACTGTGGTAGTACTGCTTCCGATATTTCAGAAGATGATTTAGAGTGCACAGAAATTCCAAAAGGCAAGTCTAATGAATTTGATATTAGGAACATGGAAATTATTTTTATGGATAATGCGAACAGTGATTCGAGTGGGATGAAGAGGACAATGTTCCTATATCTGAAATACGCAAAGAGTTTCTAAGAAATAATTTTGAGTGGAGAGCTACAAACCACCTATTCCATTTACCTCAAACTCTGGTGTGAATGTTCCTGATTCGGCAGAAACACCTTGTGAATTATTTTTACAATTATTTCCTGAAGAATTGTTTAGTAAAATTACGTTTGAAACAAATCTTTATGCGACACAGAAACACGGAGGAAATGCACAAGCTTTCATAGCTGCTACCGTTTCCGAAATAAAAATCTTTTTTGCAATAAATCTTATGATGGGAATTAAAAACATGCCCAGTTATAAAGATGTTTGGTCGTCTCAACTTGAATTACGAGACCAATATCTTTCGTCTATGATGTCTCGTGATAGATTTCGGTGGATTTTAAGTCATTTACATTTAATGATAATTCTCTGCAACCTAAAGGGGGTGAGAAAAATTACGATAAATTGTATAAAATCAGGCCTCTGTTGGATACTTTAGAGAAGACTTTCGCGAACTGTTTTGAACCTAATGAATATCAGTCGATTGGTGAATCCATGGTGAAATTTAAGGGGCGATCATCTTTTCGGCAATATATGCCTTTAAAGCCTGTAAAACGTGGTTACAAGGTATGGATAAGAGCAGATGAGTCGGGGTACGTATGTCAATTCCAAATTTATACAGGAAAAGTAGAAGACGCAGCAGAGAAAAATTTGGCAACTAGAGTTGTTAATAATCTAACGAAAAGTCTTGAGGGTAAACACCACAAAGTATTTTTTGATAACTTTTTTAATTCTGTAAAATTACACAGGCATTTACTAGAAAAAGGTATATATTCTTGTAGTACAGCCAGAAAAAAATAGACAACATATGCCAAAAGATCTAAAAGAAGACAAATATCTAAATAGAGGAGATAATGATTGGAAAATGACGAACGATGGCATATTAGCAATAAAATGGATGGACAAAAAAGCAGTTTTATTCTTGTCTAATTTTCACGATCCCGATAGTCCAGTATTTGTCAACAGAAAGAAGAAAGATGGAAGTATAGAAGAAATCACATGCCCTAAACTAGTGGTGGATTACAACAGACATATGGGATATGTAGATAGGGTTGATATGATGAAAAGAAAATGAAATGGTACCTTAGACTTGTATGGTACTTTGTTGATATAAGTTTACTAAATGCCTTTGTTATATTCAGCAATCGATCACCTGGAAATGAAACTTCCAATATTAATTTAAAAACTTTTCGTATGAATGTAATACATGGACTCGTGGGCGCTGGATGTGATATGGTGAAGAAGAAACGTGGAAGTGAAAAAATATTCACCACTAAGCCATATGTACCACTAGAGAAAAGATATGACAAAGTGGCCCATCTTCCAGTACGTTGTACATCACGGAGATGTGCTTTTTGTAGCACTCGAAATACCCCGTCCCGATCGAAATGGTGCTGCAGCACATGTCATGTTGCCCTTTATTTATCTGATAAAAAAAATTGTTTTTTTTTTAAATTTCATAGAGATTTACAGGGCTATTCTGTAGGATCGTTATGACATAACGAATCGGTAAAACGTTATATCGTCATGGTAATAACGAAAATCGTTTAATAGGCTTATTCTGTAAACGATCGTTATGACATTTTTCATTGTTAAATCGTTATCATAACGATAATCGTTAAAGTGGTATTCTGTAAACAATAATTTAAGTCTACATAACGAAAAAAAGATACCGATATCGTTATTTCTTAACGATTGGAAAAATCATTCGTTATCTAAACGTTTTGTCAATAATTAAGTATTTTAATTCATGTCAAAATAAAATTGCTATTATGTTGAATAGTGATCTCAAAAACCAGTCATATTACAGTTTTCTGCAAGATAATATTAAAATAATTTAATAAGTTTTTATTCATAGCGCCTAGCGCAAGCTTCTCAATTTGTCTACAGATGGTAGTAGTTGCTCTAGCATAACCTACAAAAAGAAAAATAATGGTCCGACAGCTGACAGGTTGACAGCAGAATTAATCTAACCTAGAAGTTTTGTGAGTCATATTGAATTATTTTAGATATTTCAATTAAAATTATAATTTGATTTTAGGAAATAAAGTTCTTAACTTGATCCCAAGGTTATTATTTTTCAAAATGTGTTACATAATACGGATACAAAGATAACGATTATCGTTAAGTAGAGATAACGATTTTCATAATAACGATTTCGTTATGGTAACGATTCGATTTTACAGAATAGGCCTATTAGTCTGAATATATTTGTTTTATAAATTATGATTTTATACAGATATATATGTAACAGGATGTTATTTAGTTTTATGATACATTGTTTAATATGAAATATTATATTCCTTGTGGTTGCATAGAATAACCACCCCACTGTGCCTTTTTGGAAAATAAAATATTTTTTTTGTTTGCAAATTTATATTATTTAATATACGCATATAAATAATATTTATAAAAAAATACTAAAATACATATGTATAATAATGCTGTACTCAAAGGGTTAAGTAATGTTAATTGCTACATATAGCATGAAGAAGCATACAGAGGAGTAAATGATATAGGAACGCGATTAATCGAGGAAAATCGTGGGAAATGTTAAAAAAAGAATTCGGTGTAATTTTATATAGGAATAACTGCGGTGCTCAGCAGAAGAATCGTTTCATAATTTACTTGTATGTTCAAGATTCAAAACCTAAGATCAATTACACACAAATATCTAATTATTGTCCACGCACAAAATGAGGGTAATTCTGCCCACTCTCTAATCGAACAATAAGTGAAACAATTTTTAAAAGAGGGCCCCTATCTGTACCCCAGGGGGTCTATTCTAATTCATATATCAACATCAAAAGCTTGTTATCCTACTAGAGCAACCTAGCGGAGTTTTTGTGTAACTGGGTCGTGACGTACAAATGACGTGTCAATGACGTCGTATCAAGTTGATACGGTTAACGAAGCGTCAATAGGTGTTGATAACTCATCTTGATCTTTATAGATATACGAAGAAATTTGTTGAAGGAGGTAAATGTGACTCGGAAGAATCAGTTGACTCCAAAAGCGAAGAAGCTTACACGGTTGCTACCGATTTAAAACGCGTTGCAAAGCGGCTTGGTTACGAGAACGTCGACAATAAAAAAGTATGCCGAGACTTCATAGTTTTTGTCAAGTAAATTAAATAACACTGCACTAAAATTTATTCAGTGTCAGTTGAGAGAGCAACATAAGAAAAAAGGCGGCTGTAGATTTAACATGGACGAAAAAGTATACGCTTCGAGCTTGATGAAGCACAGTCCGAAACTGTACAAGATTCTACAGAAAACCTTTGCTCTGCCGTCGAGAAAAACACTGATGAATGTTTTGAATAAGGTTCCATTCTTTGCCGGATTAAATGCTCCAGTGTTCCAAAGTTTAAAAGCGGCTGTAGATAAAATAGATGCATTGAACCGATACCACAGACAAACATAAACAGATCCTCAACCTTGTACGATATAATGTGCTGCTTATTTCGCTCTCGTTCTTGCAACTGTCGTAGATGTCACTGCGTCCAGACTGCTGATTACATGCACCCAGACAAGTATAGAACAAAAACATTACACATTTCAGAATTGGTCAACTGTATGCACGCGTACGATTCTATCAGTATTGTATGTTTGTCTGTGTTGTATAACTTGTAATTGTTTATTTTGAATATTACAGAAAATTTATGTTGAAGATTTTTTCTTTTCACTGTATTCATAAATTACACATTTAGTAATGTCGAGAGTTATTAAATGTCAAGTTAAAAATTGTGCTAAATCAAGCACTTATCATTCGAATTTGCAATTCTTTTATTTCCCTAAAAATAACGAACAACGTGAAAAATGGGTAGAATACACCGGTAATTTCGAATTAGTGGGACTTCCGTATGAAAAATGTAGATATAAGGCAATTTGTGAGCAACATTTTTCAAGTGATATGTTTGTACTACAATATAATTCGGAGAAAAGAAAATTAATTCAGGATGCCATCCCTGCGGTAAAAATACCCGTAAATACATTTACTGCAACAATACCTCCAGTGTCTGAAATGAAGGTGAAAACACCTATAAAAACATATTCTGCGCAATGCAAATTTTATAGCAATTCACCAGGACCATCAACATCAACACCTCAAAATACAAGTAAGTGGAACTTAGAGATATCGCCATTCAATACTCCAAGTCAGACAGGATCTCCTTCTAAATTTCATATATCCCCCCATAGAAGTGGTACATTTTCAGCACGTAAAAAATTATTCGAAGAAACGAAAACTACAAATCAATGTAAACAAATAGCAAAACAACAAAATATTATACTTAAAAGGAAACTCCGTAATAAAACATTAATAATTAAAAGATTACGAAAAAAAATATCGTTACAGTCAAATGTAAAACATTTAATTGAGCAGTTGAATATATCAAATGATAGTAAAACATTATGTAAAATGCAACTTTTACATAAAAAAAATTCACAGTGGAGTAACGAGGAAAAAAAATTTGCTTTAGATTTACATTACCGATCACCAGGAGGATACCGTTATTTAAGAAACTTTAAACAAATAATTTTACCTGCTGAATCTACATTGCGCACATGGACTCGATTTTTAAACTTTATCCCTGGTTTCAATGACAAATTAATTCTAGCTCTTAAAGAAAAAGCTAAGTCGTTGCCAGAGAATGACAAAATATGCATACTTGTTTTCGATGAAATGTCAATTAAGAGGACCCTGCAATATTGCTCATATTTAGATCAAGTAGAAGGTTTCGAAGACTTAGGAGAACTGGACAGAATTTCAAAATACTGTACTGAATCGCTAGTATTTATGATTCGTGGTATAGTAAATAATTTCAAACTTCCATTTGCATACTTTTTATCACATAATTCAGTGAAAATTAATAATTTAATAACAATAATTAAAAAATGTATTGAAATTATTATTAATTGCGGTTTCAAAGTAATGGCAATAACATGTGACCAAGGGCCTGTAAATCAATCAGCAATGAGAAAATTAGGAGTTTCAATAGATAAACCTTATTTTTATGTTGGCCGAAATAAGATTTTTGCGATATACGACGTCATTCATATTATTAAAAATATTCGTAACCGACTTATGGTCTCAGATTTTTTAATAAATGAGAAAAGAGTATCATGGAATGATATTATACTAACATTTTATAAGGATCTAAAATGTAAAAGGGCGCGAAGTATGGGTCATTTGTCGGAAGTTCATTTAAAGCCAAATAATTTTCAAAAAATGTCTGTCTCCATAGCTACGAAAATATTCAGCCATAGAACAGCGTCCGCAATAAAATCAGCTTGCACAACTCAAGAAATAAATACACTAACTGCTATGGACACAGCAGAATTTTTAGAAGAAATGAATACGTTGCTTGATATTTTAAATAGTAAATACAAGTTCGCATCTAATCCAAATGCATGCGCTATAAGTACAGCGAATAATTTCTGTGAACGCTTACTAAATTATGTAGACTGGGTGAAATCATGGAAATATGTTCCTAGAGCAGATGGTAATAAAAGAGTCATAACTTGTCCTCCATGTTTCCAAGGATTAATTCAGAGTCTAATGTCTTTCGTGGGTGTTTGGAATCAATTGAAAGAATTAGGTGTAGAATATCTGTGCACAAATAAGTTAACTCAAGACTGCTTAGAAAATCTATTTAGTCAGATAAGAGGTGCTGGAGGCTTTAATATGTTTCCTACTGCTGAGCAGTTTCGCTGTAATTTAGAAAATATTATAGCTCACCGCATAGATGAAAACTGGACCACTGGAAACTGCCCACAAGATGACAGTGAATTTTTAAATGTAGGTGATTTTTTAAAATCAGTAACAGTATCTGAAAGTCATGATGAAAATCTTGGAGAAAATATACATATTTGTGAGGACATAATAAATGAAACAACTTTTAATAATTTTTCAAAGTATGAGGAATGTTCAATAACTTATTTCGCAGGTTATATTGTACATAAATGTTTCAAACAATTTCAGTGTGACAAGTGTATACTAACAAATATAAGTAGCAGTTGTCAGTCAAGATCTCGTGATTTATTCATTCATTACAGATCATATGAGACAGTTATAGGAAATGAAAATGGTAATTTGACTGTTCCCAGCGATCTACTTTTCAACATAGTAGAATTTCAACTGAATGTATTTTCTGCAATTTATTTTCAAAACCGACATAAGAAACATATTTATAATTTTTTATTTAATAAAATTATAACTGAAACGGACTTAAAATATCCCAACTGGTTTGAAAACTCTGTATGTAAGGAACACAAATTATATATGCTAAAAACATTAATAATTGTAAAATTATACAAAGAATGTATATGGGAGTCAAGAACAATCTGCTGTCAAAAAACAAATAAACTATCTCATAAAGTTCGAGTTTTAACACACACTTAAATAATTAAACTTAACCAGAAAATTATATTACATATAATAAAACAAATATTGTTATATTAACAAGTCTTTATTTTTTTCTGTTGTCCTCATTAAAATATTTAATTTGAAAAATATTGTATTATTTAAATCCTAATTTTTAAACGCGTTTATCGAAACAGTTAAAATCCTTATTATAGATAAAAAAAGAAAAACAAATGCATGTAGAATTCGATATGGGAAGGAATAATTATCTTTATAAACTAAAAGATAACGAGTTAAAGTTTAAAAATTCTGGACGCACATAAATCTCGTTTTTATTTTATGTAAATTATGAGTTTTTCAATGTTTACACTCATATTGGTATAATAGAGATAGCCATCATTAAATCTGTTCAAAAATTTGTTACAAGAACTTTATAATCATAAGATCAGCGTATACGTTAGTGAATGTTATGAAGGTTTGGTGCTTGACCGCTTGACGATCCTTCGGCTGTGTCATAGGAAAGTAGTTTTGATGTTCTGCACATTCATTAGTTCGAAACTATCTTCCAAAGAGAATCGGCGATGCCTACTTCATCTTTTGTATATTTAAGCAAGTATATTAGCCTAACACATATTACAGCATTAGATTGGGGATCTGTTTATGTTTGTCTGTGCCGATACTGTGCTTTATTGTTCGATGAAATGACAGTAGACGCTGCGCTGACATATATGGAAAAAGGCGACTTCATAGAAGGTTTTGAATTTTGCGGAGAAACAAAGAATGCGAAATTTGCTGATCATGCTATGGTTTTTATGGCTCGAGGCCTTAGAAAGAAATGAAAGCAACCGGTAGCATACGTTTTTTGCGAACATGGCATAAGTGCTCCTGATATAGTCTGTAATCTGAAAAATATAATTAAAGCTCTCCATGAAATTGGATTACATGTTGTAATAACGATTTGTGACCAACATCCTTCCAATATAAGAGCAATAAAATGTCTGAAGGAGGAAACGGAGAGACATTTCAGGTTAAAAAATGAAGAAAACCGAATGGTTGGATTTTCCGTCGATGGACAAGAGGTAGTTCACTGTACGATCCACCTCATTTTTTAAAGGGATGGAGAAACGGCTGGTACCACAAGCCCCGTACTAAAATCTGGTTTTTGGTAGTTTTAGTTAAAACCAGGACTATATCTTAAAACCAATCTTAGAACTATATCTACTATAAGATCGGTTTTAAGGCAGTTTTAACTAGTACCTGGGCAACGAAAAAATATATATGGCAACGTTGCAAAAAGTATATAAAAGAATTTTTCAAGTAAAATGTAAGTATTTTTTCTTAAAAAACAATAAGTAAAGTCATTTAACATTTAGTTTAACTTTCTTATATTGTTTTTCTAGAATGGCACAAAAAAATAGAACTTTGAATTGGACGAATGAGGAAAAAAAAATATTGATTGAGTGTGTGAATGAAAGGAAAAGTATAATTGAGAATAAAAGTAATGATATTAAAGTAACAAAAAATAAAAATTTAGCGTGGATGGAAATTAGGAATGTATTAGCTGCGAATGGATATGAGCGAGATGTGAAGAAAATACGGGAGCAATGGAAGAGGATGAAATGTAAAGCAAAAAAGAATGTAAGTGTGTATGAGAGAGAGAAAAAGAAAACTGGAGGAGGGTCAACACCGCAAGAACCAGAGAATACAGATTTTATAATTAAAAATATTTGCCCGGATGATTTCACCATCGACACGTCATTGTACGACACAGATGGTGCAAAAAATACGGTAGTATTTATTTAAAATTGGTACTTAAATTTGTTATTAAACTCGTAAAATACATTTTAGGAAGAAGGAAACTTACAATTGCTAGAGACAGAAAATTTATTTCTGGATTGTGAAACTGGGTAAGTATATATTATTTACTTTCAAATTGGTATAGAAATACATATCTATTTTGAAAATGATATCTAAACCATTTACAGTATGATTTAAAACATTTTAAATATGATTTCACAATTAACGAAAACCTAGCGGTACCCATCTTAAGCTTCCTATACAAAATATGTTTTCATTTTGTTGAAATATTAGGAATCACTCATGCTTTGAAAATAAAAATAGCATAAATAATAATCAAAGTAACATTGTAATTTTGATAAATTGATTTATCATATGTCATAAATAAAAGGATTTTCATTTCATGTTTTAGTGAATATAATTGTGTTAGTAAATATATACAGATATCCCATACAATTCTAATAGGTTATGGGCCCAGAAGGTATTTATTAAAAATATAATAAATATGGCTAAAAATAATACAACAAATTTTCATATCGAACCACTGAGAAAGAACAATTATGACACACCTGGAAAGTGCAGGCACAGGCAATTTTGATAAAATATGGATTATGGGGATACGTTAATGGAGAAATCCCTAATCCAGAAACAGAAAATGAAAAGATCTTTTTTCAACAACAAGATATTCTTGCAAGATTTGATTTATTATTAATATCTTCATCAGAATTACGTCTAGTAAAAAATTGTATAACTTCCAAAGAAGTATGGGATATTTTAAAAAAGACTTACGAAAGTAAAGGACCAGCGCGAAAGGCTACATTATTAAAAAAATTAATACTAAACAAAATAACCGATGAAATGGACATTAGTGATCAAGTTAATGACTTTATGGAAACTGTTAGCAAACCTAATGAAATGGACATTAATATAAATGGTGATTTATTAAGTATTATGCTACTATACAGTTTGCCCGCGTCGTTTGAAAATTTTCGCATAGCTATAGAATCTAGAGACAATTTACCAAGTCCAGAAGATTTAAAAATAAAAAATATAGAAGAACAAGAAGCAAGAAAAAATAATAATTCTAGCACAGAAGGTGCATTTTATGGAAAATATAAAAAGGAAACAAGGAATAGAAAAACAAATATAGTCCACAAAATAAACGTACGATTATAGAGTGCTACAACTGCCACAAAAAGGGACATAAGGCCAAAGATTGTCGTGCGAATGTATCAAACACAAATTTTAATATAATGCCTTTATGTTTAGCAACGGAAAGACACCCTGCAAATTTTGAAAAAAAGACCAATGGTGTCTAGATAGTGGATGTTACAATAAACAATTATTTGACAATATTGACACAAATGAATCATCTACATTAAAATTAGCTTCAAATGATTATACAAGTAAAGTCGCCGGAAAAGGAAAAGTAATGATCAACGTTAAAGAAACAAAAAATAATAATTGTGGAATACTTTATATGTACCAAATTTGTTGACAAACTTTATATCAGTATCCAAAATAACAGACAAAGACTATACTGTACTTTTTTCAAAAAATTATGCTACAATTAAAGACAAAAATGGAAATACAGGGATGCAAACAAAGAAAATCAACGGATTGTACTACGTAAATAGAAGAAAAGAGAATACTCATGAACGTACAGAAGAAATAAACGCTTTCATAGAAAACCAAATAGAAAAATGGCATAAAAAATTAAGTCACATAAATGAAAATAATCTAAAATTGGCAATGAAGAATAAGAAAATGAGAGGACTTCATTTCAATGAAAATGAAAAATTACAAGATGGCGAAGCTTGTATAAAAGGAAAAATGACAAGAAAACCATTCCTAAAAGATAATCAAGAATAGAACCACAAAAGCTTTAGAAATAATTCACTCCGACGTATGTGGACCAATGCGGAAAGTCACTCCCGGAGGATCAAGATATTTCGTAACATTTACAGATGAGTATTCAAGGTACTGTAAAGTATATTTTATAAAACATAAGAATGAAGTTTTAGAAAAGTTTAAGCAACATAAAGGAGAAGTAGAACGTTTTATGGATAGAAAAATAATATTTCTACAAACAGATAATGGAAAGGGAGAATATTGCAATAAAGAAATTAATGAATACTTAAGTCAACAGGGAATACAAAGAAGATTAACAGCACCATATACCCCGCAACAAAATGGACTTGCAGAACGTAAAAATAGAACACTACTTGACAAAGCAAGATGCATGTTATTGGATTCTAATGTACCAAATAGATTTTGGGCAGAAGCTATTTTTACTGAAAATTATTTATGAAATAGAATACCTTCTAGAATAATTGAAAATAAAACTCCTTTTGAAAAATGGATGGGTAAAATTCCATCATCTGCATATATTTGGATCGAAAGTGTTCGTATTAGACAAAAAGAAGAATGGCGGAAAATTTGCGCCAAGATCAGAAATAGGAATATTTATGGGATATTCTGAAACAATCAAAGGATACAGAATTTGGATGCCAAAACAAAATAGAATTGAAAACTGCAGAGATGTAAAAGTACTGAATAAAATGTTTTATAAGAATAAAGAAATGGAAAATTCAATAGCAACAGAAAAAGACAATGAAGAAATCGAAATAATAATGACTGAAACGGCAAAAACTAATAATAGAGAATCTGATGAAATCGTTGAAATGACTGAATCACAAACAGAAGAAATAACAGAACATGAAAAACAAACAGAAAAAATTACGAAATCCAGCGATCCAAATAAATCAAGAAGAGAAATAAGAACACCAAAACGGTTAAAGGATTATGAAACATTATATAATTGTACAAAAGAAGACGATGAAATACAAAGTGAGTGTAATGAAGCTATTAAAAGCGAAATAAAAGCACATTTAAGAAATAATACCTGGCAAATAAAAGAAAAAGATGAAAATATGAAAATAGTTGGTTGCAGGATTGTACTTAAAAACAAACTTGGACCAGACGGTAAAATAGAAAGAAAGAAAGCAAGATTAGTAGCAAAAGGATATACACAACGACCAGGAATTGATTATACTGATACGTACGCACCAGTTACAAAATTAAGTTCCATTAGAATGTGTGCCGAAAAAGATATGAAATTATATCAGATGGACGTAACTACAGCTTATTTAAATGGAAATATTGAAGAAAGAATTATCATGAAAAAACCAAAAAATTTAGAGAAATATCTCTGTGACATAATGACCGAAGAGGGAAATGCCGATGACATTTCAATATATAAAAATCTGTTGTGGCCAGCACAATACCTGTCGCCACTTCCTTTTTTTGGTTACATAAGTATAGGGCGCGAACAGTAATGTTACATTTTTGGGCTTGACAAGCAGATGTGTGGGCCCGTTTCAGAATGATAATTAGTAATTATGTACATAGATGTCAAATGTTAGAATTTTTCATTAAAAATTTCACGATTTTCTAAATTTACGTAGTTAATTTATCACCAGGAGTTTAAAGTTTACTTGTATGCCTTAGATATTTAACATTTAATTCTGCTCCACATGGAATTGGAAAATCACTAAATTTAGAATGAGAAATTATGATATTTGACATCTATATACATAATTACTAGCTATCATTCTGACATGGGCCCCCATATCTGCTTGTCAAGGCCAACAAAATCATATGACTGCTCGCTCCCTATTGTATTTAACATTTCTTGTATACCTACACTCTACACCAAAAATTCTACTTACGCATATATCTATTCCATATATATTTAGATTGTTTAATTTTAAATTCATTTTTGATGAAGAAATTTTGTCCTCTTTTAATTTTTTGAAATGTTTCCAATTCTATTAATACATTAAGAAATAATATAATGTAGGTATGTACTTCTTAGAAAAAGTCTTCAGTAATGTCTTCGGATTTCTGACACTGACATTTATCAGTTACAAACAATTTAAATTTTCAACTATTTCCCATGGCCATTTTTTCGGCTGTAAAATTTATTATAACAGATTATTTTACATATTATATTTCTTTTATCTCTAAATCTATAGAATATATTGTAAAATATTTAAATGTATCAGAAAGAGAATTTATTTTTCTTTAATATTATCAAGAAAAAATTTCAAAAAATATTATTTAAAAGATTTTTTTTCAAGAATCTCCTACTTCCGGTTGTCCAATTGTTACCAAAACATTTTCAGATCTTCCCATGAATGTCCTATTGGGAAATACGTAGTTAAAAAAATTTAAAGTCTTATAGTTTTTGAGTAACCGTCCTTCCAACATCCCACACACACACACACATACACATACACACACATCCACACACACACACATCCACACACACACACACAGACATCATCGTAAAAATGTTCAAATCGGATTGTAGAGACCTTAAAACGTGCTTATTCAATAAAATCTGGATATGCGATTTTTAGCATGAATGCAATACCTCTCTTGGCGAAAGGTAATAAAAAAGCAAAAGAAATGTTAGAAAACCAGGCAAAGAAAAAGTTTGCGAGCTTAAAAAGGCGTTATATGGACTCAAACAAGCTGGTAGACAATGGTTAAAACTTGATGAAACCTTACATGAAACGGGATTCAAACAATCAAATGCAGACCCATGTATCTACGTAATGGAAAAAGGGGGAGAATATACCGTGATTGCCATTTACGTAGACGATATTATAATAGCATACAAAAATCAAAATATGTTGGACTACGTGAAGAATATTTTAATGAAGACATATGACATGAAGGATATTGGACAACTAAATTATTGCTTGGGTATAGAATTTGAAATAAACAAAAATGAGATAAAAGCATCGCAGAAAAATTATATAGAAAAATTATTAGAGAAATTTAACATGAAGGACTGCAAACCAGTAAGTACGCCAATAGAAACAAATTTGAAATTAGAGAAAAATTCTACGATATGCGAAGAGTTACCTTACCAACAACTAATTGGAGCTTTGATGTATCTGGCAGTTTCTACAAGACCAGATATACTGTATGCAGTATCACATCTCAGCCAGTTTAACGAATGTTATGGGAAAGAGCATTGGACAGCAGTCAAAAGAATTCTACGATACTTAAAAGGTACGAAAACACTGTCTTTAACTTACTCAAAAATTAGAAAACCTTTAGTGGGGATGACCGACGCAGACTGGGCATCATGTTTCCTCGACAGAAGATCTTACACGGGATATTGTTTTATCTACGGGGGAAGCGTCGTAAGTTATGAGTCACGAAAACAACGGACAGTTGCACTTTCAACAGCGGAAGCTGAGTATATGGCGATGACTGAGGCAGCGAAAGAAGCGATTCATCTACATCAATTAATCAACGATATAGGTATAAACCAAGAGAAAATAAAAATTCATAAACTCAAAAAGTAAACATATAAATATAAAAGAACATTTTATCAAAGAAACAATAGCAAATGGTCAAGTAGAAATTGAATACAAGCCCACCGAAATAATGGAGGCAGATTTATTTACGAAAGCTGTACCAGGACCAAGACTTATGCAACTAAGAAAACTAATCGGACTTTACTAAACTTATTTTCAAAAACATTCGAAAGGAGGAGTGTTGAAATATTAGGAATCACTCATGCTTTGAAAATAAAAATAGCATAAATAATAATCAAAGTAACATTGTAATTTTGATGAATTGAATTATTATATGTCATAAATAAAAGGATTTTCATTTCATGTTTTAGTGAATATAAATTGTGTTAGTAAATATATATAGATATCCCATACAATTCTAACACATTTAGTTGAAATTGGTTTTCAAATTTGTGAATTCTGTGTTCATTACTGCAAAATCGGTATTCAGTAGTGGTAAATTAGTTTTCGTTAGTGTGAATTCAGTTTTCCTTTGTATGAAATTAGTTTTTGTGTATGTGAAATCATCCTGAAAAATTAATACTTAGTTTAAAAAAGTGAACTACTTAATTTATCTGTAATATACGGCAATTATAATAATCAATAAATATTTTGAATAATTCTGTCATGTTTTATCAGCCTGCTCCTACCTGAAACAACGCACTCGTCACCTCCAGTTCCTAACCCATCCCTATGTATTACCCCGTCCACAAGCAAATCTTCCAGTAAAAAAAGAAAATTGTCGTATGAGGAAGAACTTTTAAAAATTGAAAAAGAAAAGGCAGATCTAGAATTGAAACATAAAAAAGAGATCCATAGAAAACTTTTACATCATTTGGACATAGAAACACAAATAAAAGAAGCCACATTAGAAGCAGCAGAGGCTGAAAGAGAAGCGGCACTAATAAAAAAGAGAAAAATAGAATTAGAGTACAATAAATTATTGAATGCCTAATTAATAGTTAAATAAATTTAAGTTATAAATAATTTAATGTAATTGTAGTTTAAATTAATTTATTAAGTAGTAATAATAAATAAATTGACAAATACAAAAATTCGTTTAGCATTAATTTTTTTATTTATATTAATACAATTTGTGAAGCAAATATAAATAGAAGAAGAATGTTACTTAAAGAACAGAAGGATCCGTTTATTTTGATTTCAGCAAGTTAATTTAATGTAAATGTCATTTTTCTAAAGAAAAAATAATATATATAATAAATATAATAAAAAAATCAATAGACGCCACTTCAGGAACTAGGTAACACCAAATCTAATTAAAATGTCTGGCAACAAACTGCTGACTGAACATGTTACCACGTAATGTGAGTTGTGGCAAATTCGATGGCTCTGACGTCACATCTTCATCACTACTTGCCGTGTTTTCAGAACGCTCCAAATCGGAATCTGAAAATAAATGCAAAATATTAGCCCCATTGGTATATATATATAAAAAAAAATTAAAATACCTACCTTCTTCGTTTTGTTGCAATCTTATATTATGCAACACTGCCATTGCACTTATTGCAGCTTTGGCAGTATTTAACGAAAGAAGTATTCCGTTTTGAAGAGCTCTGAAGGTGGCTTTCCACTGCCCGAAGCATCTTTCAATAGTAGATCTTGTCCGTATATGGGATTGATTGTAGCGTACTTCAGGGCTAGTCGTGGGGTTTAAAAAAGGTGTTAATAAATAGTGAATACAAGGATACCCACTATCACCCAGTATTATGCCCTGAAGGTGTCCACCCTAAATTAGAATATGCAAAATTAAAAACTATGAAATATGTTGGATTTTAAAATATTGCCTCGAGTTTTTGCTTCATTCCACATTCATCCCATATACGTGCATCGTGAGCACTACCACGCCAGCGAGCGACAAGATCTACTATCTTATATTTAGCATCGCAGATAACTTGAACATTTAATGAATACCAGCCTTTCCTATTACAATATAACAAGGACCGTTCCTTGTCCGGATTTTTAATCTTTATGTGGGTGCAATCCACGCATCCAATTACAGAAGGAAACCCTGCTATATTGTAAAAATCTTCTTACACTTTGTTCAAATTATACAGATTTACAAACTCTTGAATATGTGACGCCAGAGCAATAGAAACTTTCTTTACAATGTTGGACACACACTGTTGCGACAGCCCATGTAAATCACCTACAAGCAATATAATGTATTTTATTATTATATACACACCAAAAATATTATTATATTCATTTTAACATAATTGAATACACTAAATAAATTATAGTTTCGTACTTCCACATCGATAACATTTCTTTTGTTTTTCTTTTCTTAACTTGTTTACTTCATTGTTTTCCACTCATCCTTCCATATTTCCTGCATGGATTTCTGAAGATTCTGATATTCTGCTTAACTCAAGTATTAAATCTAATGTCAATTCTGCTCCTTTTTCTAAAAATTTCCGTCGTAATACTGGATTTAGGCACTTTTCTACCACTTGGTCACGAATCTGCTCGTTCAAATTGTCTTTGAAATCACAATATTGTGCTTGTTGTCTTAATTTTATAACAAATTGTGTAACTGTTTCATTTTCCAATTGACACATTTTCCTAAATACATGTCTCTCGTATGGCGTATTAGCTTTAGGTGTAAAATAATCTGTTAATATTTTAACTGTTTTGTCATATTTATCTACTGCTGCTTTAGATGTTTCATTTTCTTCAGCTAATGTATAGTAAATATCTTGTACCTCCATTCCGGCAGTATGAAGTAATAGAGCGTGTTTTCTACCATCTTCAGTGATATTTCTGGCTTCCAATAACAATTTGAATGCTCTTAACCAGCGACACCATCTGATCCCTACTTCTGCTGGCGTTCCTTGAACATTAAACTTTTCTAACTCTGACCTATCCATTTCTTTTTTCTTTTCCTAAGTTTAACTTTCTCCTCGTCGCCAAAATTGTAGTATTCTTTATTAATTAAATAATAAAAATACTTCTAATTAAATATTTATTTCTAAACGTCACATCTTTACATAGACAATCTTAACAACTGAACTACTTTAAAACAACCCCCGGTATCTATGATGTTTTTTTTAGTTTAGTTTTAAATCCAAAATACACTACAGCACCGACCAAAAATTTAATACTACTACGGTAGTGTAAGAATCTATAAAAAATTTGAAATTATATTAATGTGAAAAGCCAAAAAGATAAAAAAATATAGGATTAGCTGAGAGAAATCCATTGAAATGCGTACTAGGCATGATAACAAAATTTAAAATAAATCCCTGAAAACTATTCCTTTACGAAATATTAAACCCACAATTTTATCCCACAAACCACACCAACAGCGTGGGAGAGCTACTCGAACTAGCCTTGGGCAAGCACAAAACTGAAAGCCCCACGTGGCTTACACAAAAAGTTTACCACAACAAATGAAAAAAAAAAACAAATTGAATTCGAGTAACTCACCCAATGCTGCTGTGGTTGACACCAAAAAATTTGGAAAAAAGAAGAAACAAAAAAACAGAACTTTCACTCGAATTCTCTTCGCTGCTGCATCTCGACTTCCACGCAAGTCAAGCTCACCGATTTCAATCCCTCAATCGCACGCGACACTACAGTGTGGTTAGTTTGTTGTTGATAGTTGTGTTGAATGTCGAATAGTTGTGCGGCTGCGTAATGTACTGAGTATCTGGCGCATAAATTTAAATGTAACTTACCATTGTCTTCTTGATACATTCCTTTTGCAAAGTATCGTAGAGTAACTAATACTTGCATTTCAGTAGATATGGTATTACGAGTTCTTGCATTGGTTCCAATTGATCCTTTATTATATTTATTATATACTTTACTTTTTCTTTAGAAAAACGATATCTACGTTTAAATTCACTTGCTGCCATCAAAATAAAAGGATTATTTCGTTCTTTAACTAAAATTCTTCTTCTATGTCTATTTACTTCACGAACTGCGTGAGCTGCACGGATTCTTTGTACTACGTCAGCCATGTTTGTTAAAACCAGGCTTAAAACCGCTAGAAGCAGTTTTAGACCGTGGTTCTAAACAATTGCTTTAGTACAAGCAAAAACTACCAAAAACCAGGCTTGTAGTACATACCTATATTTAGTACACCCAAAAACCGCAGTCTTAAAACTACTAAAAACCGGGCTTGTGGTACCAGCCAAATATAAAATGGAAGAATGTGGAATATTGTGACGTACAATTTAAGTGGAAAAAAGGACTTCAAACTGCTTCTTCAGAACATATAGTTCAACTTTATGAATTAGATGCGGGAGTCAGCGACTGCAGAATGTTAAATAAATTAACAGATTTACATGTCGTTGGTTTGTAAGAAGACCGTCACAAGTCAAAAATGTTAGTTTTTAAGTATTTACATTGAAACAACTCTACAAAAGCGTCACAAGTTGAACACGTTCTGTCATCGATAGATGGCATATATGACATATTGGCCCGTACTACGATCACGGTTTTAACTAAAACGCTGTTTTAAGAAGTGTCAGACTGTCAGTTATCATTATTTAATGTTGAAATTTGAATTTGACATTTTTTAAAACAACATTTTAGTTAAAACCGTGATCGTAGTACGGGCCATTGTGTTTAGGGTACCTAAATACTCAGGGTATGGCCATGACGTGGCTCGCGTTTCGTCCGCCATTAGAGGGCCACTGTCATATTCGCTGTTGTTGCACAAATTATTATGTATTTTCGTGGCTATTTGTTTTATTTTAATGCAAAGCACATTTAAATATACTTCTAATATTTATTTAAAGTGTAAGTAATACTTTTATTTTATTTATATGTGTATTATCTTGAGATACTCACTACGATGACTGGCAATATTGAAAACACATAAAAATTACCAATATTAAGCACAAACATTTAAATTTTTAAAAGGTAAGTTTAAAATATATACTTATTATGTAAATAATGACCACAGTTATTAAATTTGATGTGATAAAAACAACCTATATCCTATGCGGTACATAACCTCTAAATCTATGTCATAATAATAATTGTGTATCTCTTAAATACATGAATTTTTATTACCTTTTTAGATTCATAGTGTGATTATTTAACATTCCTGTATAATATAAAATCTCATTTCTTACAAATAAATAGGGAAATGAATTATCAGTATGTTTGACATTGGCCCGCTTATGGCGGCGATCTTGCCCCATGGCCATACCCTGTATATAAAGGTACCCTAATTGTGTTTTCCGCAGTTCAGATCATATTTAGGTGGAATACTGTCACATCTCAGTCGTATCTTGTTTGGTGCAATAGCGACATATTTTGACTTAATACAGTCTTCTCCATAAGAACAGTTCAAAGAATCGGATTGACAAGTGTTAGTAAAGTGTGTTTGAGAAATTATGGCGAAAGGTGACCGAACAGCTCGTCATCCGCGATTATCTCAAGCACAAAAATCGGTGAAAATTAAATTACATCGTGCACGCGCAAAAATATACCTATTCAAATAAGAACAGAGAATATGGAACTGGTTTCAAATTTGGTTTCTGAAGAAAATATTGAGAGAAGTTCTGTGGATAATCTTGGAGAAACATCTGGTACTACATTTTTGCTGCAAGGTATGCATATAAATTTCTGTTCTTGTGTACGATAATAATTACAGGAAAAATAACTTTTTTGATTTGCAGACTATTTAATAGCCTGCTTACAAGCCTATTCTGTAAAATATTAGCTTAACGAATCGTTATCATAACGAAATCGTTATTATGAAAATCGTTTAATCTACTTAACGACAATCGTTATTTTCGTATCCGTACTCTGTAACATAATTTAAAAAATCTGTTGTGGCCAGCACAATACCTCTCGCCATTTTCATTTTATGTATCATAGGGCGCGAGCAGTTATGTGACTTTGTTGGTCTTGGCAAGCAGATGTGGGGGCCCGTGTCAGAATGAGAGCTAGTAATATACATAGGTGTCAAGTATCATAAGTTTTAATTCGAAACATTATGATTTACCAAATCCATGTGGATTATTTTCCTTGACAAGTATATTCCATACTAATGGATGACAAATAAACATCAGAACATTTTGAAATTTTGAATGAAAAATTATGACATATGACAATTGTGACATCTATGTAAAAACTACTAGCCGTCATTCTGACACGGATCCTCATCTGCTTGCCAAGGCCAACAAAGTTACATGTCTGCTCGCGCCCTATAAGTACACACAAATAATTGAAATTGTTTCTCTTCTTTCGTTCTATGAGAAATTTTATCCTACTATTCTATTATGTTCAAAATTCTTCACATTAATTGACGGTATTAGCGGTTTTTCTTAAGGATATATATAATATTAACATATCTGTAATTTAAATATATAATTAATTAATAATACAATAATATATATTAAATGTACTCTTACCTCCCAGAAAAATCTAACACTGACATTTTGCATTTACATGTCAATTACAAAAATTTAAATATCGCAACTGTTTTTCGGGCAACGAGATTTATTACAATAGATTATTCTATATATACGAGATATAATAAAAAAATTAAGTATGTCAGATTGAGAATTTAATTATTTTTAATATTTGTAGTAACAAATTTTCAAAAAGTAATATTTAGAATTTTTTTTTAGAAACTACCACTTCCGGTTGTCCAATTGTTACCAGAACCTATTCAACTCTTCCCATTACTGTTAGATTGAGGAATCCGTAGTCAAACAGGTCTTTAGTCTTATAGAATTTGAGAAATCGTGTCTCCAACAACCTCACACACACACACATCCACACACACACACACAGACATCATTGTAAAAATGTTAAAATCGGATTCTATGGACCTTAAATCGTGCTTATTCAATAAAATCTGGATATGCGATTTTTAGCATGAATCCAATACCTCTCTTAGCGAGAGGTAAAAATTATAATCTTGGGATCAAGTTAAGAACTTTATTTCCTAAAAATTTAATTTTAAATGAAATCTCTAAAATGATTCAATATCACTCACAAAACTTCTAGGTTAGATTAGTTCTGGTGAGAGTCAGCTGTCAGACTCTTTCTTCTTGTTGTGGGATACGCTAAAGCTACTACTACCATCTGTAGACAAATTGGGAAGCTTGCGTTAGGCACTAGGAATAATAACTTATTAACCCTGGAACGCTACACTTATTTTCAGAACTTAATCTGCTACAATGGGGTACAGCTATACCCCTTAATAACAATTGGCTAATTTTTGTCAAAAAAATTGTTTATTTGAAAATAACTTACAAAACAACTTAAAATAGGGTTCTACAAATGGGTGTACCAGCACAAAACAAAAATTATTGTTCTTCAGCACAATTAGGGCAAATTTTTCTTTGATGCTGCAAACAAATGATTTTTTTGCATACATCGCAATTAACCCTTGATTTTCGATCTTCGCTTCTTTTACAAAATGAGCATCTACCCGTGGTAGTAAGTGGTCTTGTTGATTCTTCTACTATAGGGGTTATTTTTAGTACATTGAATATGCTTTTGCGGAGTTCACGTCTCAAAGTTGTATTTTCTAAACGACTTTCCATATAAGGTTTCACTAAATCAAGTGCGAGTTTTTTCAGGTAAGCTCTTCTATTGGTGACAATTTCTTTATCGAGTGCTTCAGAACCACGTAAAAGAACCAACGAATTATACCCTACGATATTTAGCAAATTATAGAACAGGCAAAATGGCCAACGGCGTGTTTTTCTTCCAGTAGAGTAAGTGTGACACAACTGGTCCAAAGTGTCTACTCCTCCCTTGGTGGAATTATAAAATTGTATGATTTCTGGTAATTTGGTACTATTTGACCCATCACCTTTTTCGTGCATTGTCGAAAGCATTATAACAGTTTTCTTTTTAGTTTTTGGCGGACAATATGATAATAGCGTAAGTTGGTCACTTTAACAAAACATGGCGGAATTTATCTGTCTATCCTTGAGATCCAAAAATGATGGAGGAATTTCTTTTTTATTCCTCCTCATTGTACCTATAACTGTAATTTTCTTTTCTAATAAGTATTTTGCCGTCTGTACAGACGTGAACCAATTGTCCATAGTCAAGTTTCTATTGGTTCCTTGAAAAGAAGTGGTAAGTTTATCGCAGTTGGGCGACAGGAATATCACGTGGTGTGGAATTTTTGCCTATATAAACTTCAGCGTCGAGTACATAAGGGTACGCACACGTAGAATGCTGGTAAATCGGCATGCTTGTTGCTTGTACTTGTCAGCGCTTGTTTACGCTGGTAGTGCATACAAAGAAAGCTGGATATTAGCGCCAGCAAAGCCGGCATATTTATTTGTCTATTCCTTCACACAAGGTACAGATCAGTTCTAGAACCAATTTACTGAAGATGTTGACGAGTGAAGAGGAACTGTTTTTACTGGAAAATATTGATTGAAAAATTAAACGTAAAAGGAATGTTGGAGTACACGAAATTAATCGACCGCGACGGTAATTTGGTGAGTACCATCACCTTTTTCCTCAACTAAAACAAGATCCAGAAAGGTTTTCAACTACATGACGATGAAATTAAATACTTTTCTTTACATTTTAAATGAAATAGAAGGAAGTATAAGAAGAAATTGGTGCAAATGGCATAAACAACCAGTTGTTCCTGAAGAAAGATTTTAATTTTCCTATATACTTTCTATTGGAATGTTCTTTTATTCGTTTATCCCAAATGACCCTCCTTTCGTACACCATGGATATAAGTTGTTCGATATCAATAACTCCACTCATATTAATAAAAAGAATATATTAAATTAAATTACTCAACGGAGCTCCCTACTTCTAGACGATTGCTAGCGTATTACGCGATGGAAAAGAATGTTTCAAACATTCTTGTTTTCTGGTCGGCGATTGTTGGCGCTGGATACAAGTACCGATAAGTTTAGATAAGCGTCCTTTGTGTGCGAACTCATTTGAAATTATGGAGATATTTATTCTGGCTTGTTACAAGCGCCGGGAAGCCAGCGATTGCAATCGGCAACAATCTTTCTACGTGTTCGTACCCTAAGAGTCGTATAGTCTTATTTTTTATAAGAATATAGCGTTGAATGAGATAGGACCAAAATTTTGACCAATCACAGCACAAAAAACTCAAGCCAAGTTAACAACAGCGAAAAATTTGGAAGCGTGTGTTTTAACTTGTTGTCAACTTGTCAACCTTGACACCGTAACGTCAGAGAAATGTGTTTTATTTCTTTATCATCTTCTTAAAAATCCTAGTTGAAAACCCATTCGAAGTGGCCAATAAGTTATTATATTTAATTTTTACGAAAATCTTATTACGACCGGCGAATATTCCAAATCGGAGTGCATAAAAATGGCTGGATCTGAATTAGGTGTTGGTGAAACAAGTGTTTGGAAGATTGTCGGCGAAAAGAAGAAAGGAGGAGTTGTGAAATCTCCGAGCATAAAAAGACGTCGCACCTCGAAATACGAAACATTGGACGAAGAAGAGAAGAAGAAAATTCGTCACATCGTTCACAGATTCTTTAAAAACCATGACATTCCAACTGTAGATAAAATATATCAGGCAATTTGTTCATTTCGGTTTCATATGTAATTCAACATTAATTTTGTATAATTAATTTTATTAATGCAGGCTGTAACAGAGGACGAAACTTTACCCACACTGAGAGGTCTATTCTGTAAAATATTCACTTAACGAATCGTTATCATAACGAAATCGATCTTATGAAAATCGTTATTTTTACTTAACAATAATCGTTATCTTCGTATCCGTATTATGTAACACATTTTGAAAAATCTGATGTGACCAACACAGTACCTCCCGCCATTTACCTATGTATATAATTTTTATATTACTTTATAAATTTATCCATACAATATATAGAAAAAGTATTAAAACAAACTTGTAAAAAATGGAATAATCTTTAATTTTTATAATAACAAATTGAGAAAAAATTACATTTAAAGGTATTTTTTGAAGAAAAACTATCTTGAGCTTCAAGTAAACTGCCATTTCCGGTTATCCGATTGCCACCAAAATCTAATCAGATATTTCCATATTAGAATAAGGTAGAAATACATGGTTTCAAAACTTTCTGAATGATAGTATTTGAGTTAGATTGTATACAGGATCCACACACACACACATATACATACACACAGGATTCTAGGGACCTTAAAACGTGGTCATTACCAAAATCTCGATATGCGATTTTTAGCACGATCCCTGTACCTCCCTTACCAAGGGTAGCGGGAGGTAAAAATAATAACCTTGGGATCAAGTTAAGAACTTCATTTCCTAAAATCAAATTATAATTTAAAATGAAAATAATTCAACTCACAAAACTTCTATGTTAGATTAGTTCTGGTGGGAGACAGATGTCAACCTGTCAGCTGTCGGTCCCTTTCTTTTTCTTGTTGTAAGCTATGCTAGATCTACTACTACCATCTGTAGACAAATTGGGAATTGCGCTAGGCGCTACGAATAAAAACTTATTAAATTATTTTAATATTACCGTGCAGAAAACTGTAATATGACTGGTTTTTGAAATCACTATTGAACATAATAGCAATTTTATTTTGACATGAATAAAAATACTGACTTATTGACAAAACGTTTATGTAACGAATGATCTTTCCAGTCGTTAAAAAATAACGATATCGTTATCCTTTTTTCGTTACGTAGAATTAAATTATTAAATATTGAAAGAAGCTTTCAGAACTCATAATAATGAAATAAAAACAGTTCTGTTTATTTTATTTAACGACGACGTTTCGACAGCGTAGTGCTGTCTTCATCAGGTAAATAGTAAATAACAAATAACAAAGTACATGTAGTCAAGACAACAAGTTTACAGAAAGAGGGTAACATAGATCAAAAGTTACATAAAAAACATACAAAGTAAAAAGACAGAAAATTATGTTTTTTATGTAACTTTTGATCTATGTTACCCTCTTTCTGTAAACTTGTTGTCTTGACTACATGTACTTTGTTATTTACTATTTACCTGATGAAGACAGCACTACGCTGTCGAAACGTCGTCGTTAAATAAAATAAACAGAATTAATCCCAAATATTGTTTTTATTTAATTAATTTTTTTGTTTACAGAATACCACTTTAACGATTATCGTTATAATTACGATATAACAATGCATAATGTCATAACGATCGTTTACAGAATAAGCCTATTAAACGATTTTCGTTATTACCATGACGATATAACGTTTTAACGATTCGTTATGTCATAATGATGCTTACAGAGTAGCCCTATAAGTAGGTCTACAGTGTGGAACATCCTGAAGAAATTGGGTTTTGTGTGGGAGAAACGAAGAAAAAATAATAAAAATGTATTTTTTTGTTCGTCTTAGAAAATCTATTAATACGTATTTAGGAAGAAACCACATGGTAATGGAAAGACCGAAAATAATACTGTGCCGCAGATGTTGCCAAAACCTTATCAGCTGTTTCCATTAATGTTAGATTGGGGAGGAAATACGTAGTTAAACATGTCTCAAGTCTTAGTATTTGAGAAACCATACTTCCAACATGCGTACACACACACTGTGACGAAGTCACATTTTTCGTCTCCCTTTTGTCCTCCACCTTTTCCTGTACCTGTCTCACGGTAAGGTCACCAGCCAGTTTTCACAACCAAGCAGTCTTCGTGTCCACGATCTTCTCAGCGAGCCACGGCCTCGCAGTCGTTCCGAGGGCCGTACAACGTGTCAAGGAGGGTCCATATACCAGGCACCAAGGGGTTGTCTAAGAAACGGGACGAAAAAATGTTTTATTTCTGTCAAATCATGTTTAGAACCAACCAGTCACATAGGGGTCGTCAACGTGCCGAGCGACGAACCAACCACAAACTACAGGCCGTAAACACCCCTCTGATGGACGCTTAGAACATCATCACCACAAATCCACCCCCAGGGGCCCGATTCTTGAAATTTTACGCATACGTAAGTGGGAGAGATGCGTATGCGAACTGCATATTGGTATTCTTGAATTGAAATCGTGTGGTCGTACGCGATAATTACGTATGTAATTACATCGCATGGGTATGAATCACTTGAAAGTATCATTCGCACACGAAACTGTGTCTGTTACATTGTCACTGTCACTTGAGTTTGATGTATTAGTACTTTAATCAGGTTATATAAATCAAATTATGATTTTAAACAATTCCAGCTACGTTTCATGATCTTATATATTGACGCCAATTATAAATCTAGGGTCTCCACGCATTTTGAGTATCATTATTATAACATCCGGCAAATGTGTGCTCCTGCATTGTTAGAACGATGTAATGGATTGTTAAAATAAAATTTTCGGTGCCTTTTAACGAGTTTTGAAATCCAAACCTGAAATAGTTTGCAAAATTGTTAATGCATGTTTAATATTACATAGCATTTGATATTAATATTGCCATATTGTGTACGTGCATACTATAATTATAGAAAAATATCCTATTTAAAATAATATATGTATAATAAATTTTGAATATTGAAATTACAATACTTATGATTTATGACAGCTTCGCTGACAGCTTTGTTGATAGTGGCAGTTAAAAAACAATTAAATGATGAAGCATTCACGTGGTATGCTGGGGACACATGGTACTGGTAAATGCGCTGGTCACTAGAGACCGGTCACTGAACGGCCACCTACCAGCTGACCGTAAAAATAGTAAGGTCAGATGTTCCTGGTCAGTTGTTTACGCGCGCTAATGCGAATCTTATTTTCTTAATATGGCTTACAAAAAAGATTATATTGTCGATAATTTTATATATACTGTCTCTGCGCACAAATGAACAATTTACAATACAATAAAAATTTAAGAATTTGATAAGTTGTACTTATTTAACTTTTCAATCAATTTACTTACCTATTAATAGCTGTTCGTACAATTGATAACAAAAATAATAAAATTAAGTTTATAACTTTTTGACATTTCAACCAAGTGAATCAGATTGAAACTAAAACTGCATTCAGCAGAAACCTCCTTGGTCGGTGACCGTTCGGTCAGGTGTTCAGCGACCACAGAAGTCTGCTGAATGCGCCTATTAACTACATTCTTAATGGACCTTTTACATCAAAAGAGATAGATAGAGAAAAAATGACATATATGTAGTGCGCAGTAGTTTGTTTGCGCATAGAGGAGGCCAGATATATTTCGAACAAAATTTGAAATGACGGAAAGTAAAAATTTAACTATATTAAATAAATTCACACAAAGCGTGTGTGATGAATATTTTAAAATAAGAGGAAGAGGAGACGGGAATCAAAAACGAGGTTTTATGTTCTACAAGGAAAGTTATATTCACAATATAGAGATTACTAATGACAGTGAATATGATTGTGTGAAATCAAAGTGCTACCGCAGCCAAAAAAATCTGTTGTGGCCAGCACAATACCTCTCGCCACTCCTTTTTTTGGTTACTTAAGTATAGGGCGCGAACAGTCATGTTACATTGTTGGTCTTGACAAGCAGATGTGGGGGCCCGTTTCAGAATGATAATTAGTCATTATGTTTCATTCAGAATTTCAAGATTTTCTAAATACACGTAGTTAATTTGTCACCAGGAGTGTGGAATTTACTTGTCGAGGAAAATAAACCATATGGAATTGGAAAATCACTAAATTTAGAATGAGAAATTATGATACTTACATCTATATACATAATTACTAGCTATCATTCTGACATGAGTCCCCATATCTGCTTGTCAAGGCGCCCTATTGTATTTAACATTTCTTGTATACCTACATTCTACACCAAAAATTCTACTTACATATATCTATTCCTTATATTTAGATTGTTTAATTTTTAATTAATTTTCTGAACAAATTTTGTCCTCTTCTAATTTTTCGAAATGTTTCCAATTCATTGTCAGGATTGACAGTATTTTTGAAGGATATATGTAATAGACCTAAAATTTTAAATATTTAACTATTAATACATTAAGAAATAATATAATGTGTGTACTTCCCAGAAAAACTCTTTAGTAATATCTACGAATTTCTGACACTCACATTTACCTGTCAGTTACAAAAAAAAAAAATTTCAACTATTTTCCATGGCATCCTTTCGGCTGTAAAATTTATTATAACATTATTTTATATATTATATTTCTTTTATCTCTAAATCTATAGAATATATAATAAAATATTTAAATGTATCAGATAGAGAATTTAATTTTCTTTAATATTACCAAGAAAAATTTTCAAAAAATATTATTTAGAAGATTTTTTTTCAAGAATCTTCTACTTCCGGTTGTCCAATTGTTACCAAAACCTTTTCAGATCTTCCCATGAATGTCCGATCGGAAAATACGTAGTTAAACAATTTTTAAGTCTTATAGTTTTTGAGTAATCGTCCTTCCAACATCCACACACACACACATACATCCACACACACACACACACACACACACACACACACACACACACACACACACACAGACATCATCGTAAAAATGTTAAAATCGGATTGTAGGGACCTTAAAACGTGCTTATTCAATAAAATCTGGATATGCGATTTTTAGCATGAATGCAATACCTCTCTTAGCGAGAGGTAAAAAGACTGCAAAACCACATAATTTGTTCATAATTTTTTTGATAACAGATATTGTTACTGTTAAATCTACACACTGTTCATGTGAAGTTGGAGCTTCTGAGTGTTGTCAGCATTTGGTTTGTATTTCATATATTAATAATTTCTTTCTTATATTACTATAAATAAATCATTTTCAGATTGGACTGTCATTTACATTACAACACTATTTCTGGTATTCATAAACCGTCGCTAGCGTTACGCTAGCGCCTAGTCGTCCGCTAATCAATTCATAATTGCATGCTCGGTGTACGCTGAGCGTTTCGCTGGCGTGTTACCCAAGAACGCGATTCATAAACGTTCGCCGGAGAAATCTCTGAGATTTACACATGCGCAGTATGCAAAATTTCAGTGATTCGCTGGAGAGACCAAGTACATGCTCTGGGATAGATGTAGAAGTTAATATTCCGTGTATAATATTTTGTGTATAACGTTAAATTTAAAATAATTCTATGATGGATAGAGATTTAGAGTTAATTCGACAAATAAATCAAGAAATAGAGGAAATGAGAGATATGAATTTAGTTATTCGTGTTCAAACGTTATCGTTTTTCTAAATACATTTTTAATGATATATTAATGCCGCTTTTAAATAATATTTTTGATAAACCAACTCAGAGAGGTTTACCATTGCCACCAACAATTTGTATGGCTATTCTATTACGATTTTATGCTACAGGTAGTTTTCAGGTAATGTAAATATTTTGATATATGTATTTACAAATTTAATATAATATAAATAATAAATTTTAGATTGTATGCGGTGACATGAGAGGAGTTTCTCAGCCTACAGTATCCCGAATTATTAAAATGGGATCTCGAATAATTGCGTCTCATGTAAACAACTTTATCAAATTTCCGGACAATAAAACTGCAATACATAATTGTTGCAAATTTTCCAAGAGTTACTGGTTGCATTGATTGCACACACATTAAAATAAAGCGACCCGCAGGAGATCAGGCGGAAGTGTACAGAAATAGGAAAGGTTCATTTTCATTGAATGTTCAGGTTGTGTCAGGGCCCGATTTAAAAACTTATGACATAGTAGCACGCTGGCCAGGACGAGAACACGATTCCATGATTTTTAATCACAGTAGTTTGAAAATGAGATTCGAAAACAACGAATTACCAGGATTCTTATTAGGCGATAGTGGGTATGCCTGTCTTCCTTATCTGATGACACCACTACATACACCAACAACTGATGGCGAGAGAAGATATAATCGATCTCAAATTAGAACCCGAAATGTGGTCGAACGTCTATTTGGAGTATGGAAAAGACGTTTTCCGTGTCTTCAGCGAGAAATTGGAAATAAACTAGAAAATATTCCAGCGATAATTGTGGCATGTGCAGTACTACATAATATTGGAATTGACAGGAATGGCAACTGGGAAGAAGAAAAACTCGTTAATGAAATCGAGGAAGACAATGATAATGACAATTTTCTAGTACAAGGAGCATATATTCATGGACAGGCAATAAGACAAAATTTAATTATACAACATTTTACTTAAACTTAAATGAAAAACAAAAATATCAAATAACAAATAAAAGAAAAATACAAAATGTAGGATATCGTATAGATATATACAAAACTAATTTAATAAAGATAACTTAAATGTCTCTAGTTCTTTTCTTTTTATTTCTAAATTAATTTTTGCTATATCTTTATTTATTTTAGCAGTCTCTAATATTTCTTTACTTGTTTCCAAATTATTTTTTTCTATTTCTAATTTAATATTATGAATTTCAGTCATTTGTTCATATTCTCTGGTGGCATTGAGTTTTCTCTGAATCATTAAGTTATCTATTGTTGCATCTCCAGATTTTGGTGTTTTCGGCGTTTTTTGTTCTGCTTTATTGTCTTTTTTAGTTTCTCCTACTTTTATTATTTCTTTTCTTATTAATTCTTCATTTCGTTCTTCATTTTTGGGTAAATATTGTGCGTCACTGTCAACATCATTTATAACTTCAGTCGTAAGGTGTGGAGCAACTAAATCCACATCTACAACAAAATCGTCTATTTGGGTGGTTGATGGACCTCCCCCAGTTGCCATTAAATTTCTTCTTTCGCTGGCATTCTTTTCTTTACGTTGCCGTTTAATTTTGTCCCAGCAACGTTTCAGTTGAACAACAGTTCTCTGTAGTAATAATATAAGCATTATTGCTTATCGGTATATTTTATAATAAAACGGATCACGAAATGACAAAATTTCCAAACTTTTGTGAATTATTGTAAAAATTAGGTACCATTTGCATTACCTTATTTTTTATTTTACATGTTTTTTTTATTACAGTAAAAATCTTATTACATAATGCATATTGTAAGGATCCGAAATTTGAAATAACCGGCACGCGACGTACGCGACGAGCGCAGCGCCAACGGAAGAACGACAATTATGTATATTATTAAGAATGTCAAAATGTAAAAATGATCGCATGGCAGTTTTTGTACGAAAATTTTGAATAAAGTATTACTTTTAAAGGCTATCCAACAATATGAGTAATATTTACCTTTTCACCGCACACCGAAGAATTATATTCTTTTGTTACATAATTCCATGCCTCTGCTTTTTTCGAAATTGTTGTTGCATCACTTTTTTTACTTTCTATAATTGGATGACATTTCAATACTTGCACAAAAGTTCCTTTTCTTCTGATGTGTATGGTTTTGCCATGTTGTAGCTTATTCTAGAAATATCAAACTATAACAAAAAGTAATAATACTGATAGTAATACGGTAAACGACATAACCTAACCTAAAAAATATAATGCAGAAACTCAAAAATCGTTTCCTTGCGCTCAGCACAGCACATATGTTTTCATAAAGTGTAGTACACAGAGCGCCAATCCGAAACTTCAACTAGCGTAACGCTGGTAAGTGACTATGAAATAAAACTTTCAGATACCTGCTGGCGAAGCGCTAGGTGGCGTTACGCTGGCGTGTATCTCCAGCGCATGTCTATGAATACCAGTGTATGACTAAGTGGATATAAAGAAATTTCTCATGATTTAAGCTGTACAGAAAAGCCTCAATCTGGAACAAACCTAGAGGTAAAATAATTGATCCAGAACCTGTTCATGAATTAATATTTTCAAATCCCCTCACCCACTATAAAAGGAAATACCCAATAGCCAGCCGTACATATGATCATCGTAATGTTGAACATAAAACTATTAATCTAGCCGAAATGAAATTAAAAACCACCATTCAAGATTTAGAAACAGGTATACCATTTGCATATTTACTAAATGAAAATGCAAAAACTAGGCCAGTTCTTTTGAATAAAGAAGAGAAAGAGTTTAAAGTTAGTATATACTCCACCATTTCGTATCAAAAACATAATTTCATTGAACCACCCAAGACCCAAATCAAAATTACCAGGATACTTTCACAAAATTTTGTACTTTTAAATCAATCGCAACATAAAATAATTAATACAGATGCTCATACGAAACCACAGACACACCTGTTCCATTATAAATAATATAAGAAATGTCATAGATACAAATAAATAAAATAATTAATTCTAAGAACATTTCACCTCCTAAGAAAGTAAAATTTGTAAATTTTCCATTAAAAAATTTAAGAAGAGAAGATATATTTCAAAAATTCCACTTACCTTCAAAAGATTTTGAATATATAAATATTAATGTCAACTGGGAAGGTACTAGAAATATAGAAATGAACACCAGGTTACAAAATAATAATAGTGAATGGTATAAAGAAAGAAAAAAAAAAGATTTACGTCGTCAAAATTTAAAGAAATAGCTAACAGGAAAAAAGCAATAGATAATAATATCATAAACAGAATTCTCCATAACAGAGATTTAAGCTACATTCCACACATACGTTATGGAATTAATAATGAATCCAAAGTAAAATCTTTATACCTATCATATATGCAACAAAAAGAAGAAATATATTTATATCTGATTTGATTATTAGTTCATCCACTTGCTCCGCACATAGCTATATCACCTGGTGGACATGTAGTTCATGTTAATAACAACGAACATTGGAATGGTTTAATTGAAATAAAATGCCCTTCTAGTAAAAAAATTCAAAACTTTCAAACTGCATGTGGTAGAAAAGAAATTTGATGCGAAGTTGAAGAAAATAAAGTAAAATTGAAAAGAAACTCGTCATATTATTATCAAATACAGGGACAGATGCTTATAACAGGCGCCAGTTGGTGTAATTTTGTGATTTACTTACCGTCTGGAGAAATGGTAATAGAAAGAATATTTATAAACTATGAGTTCTGCGAAACAATATACAAAAGTTTAACTGAAAAATATATTGAATATGCAGTACCATTTATTGTAAAAGAATACAGGAAAAATGATTTTTGTCCGATCTCAAATCTACTTGAAAGACTAATTACAGTATTATTTTGTGTTATAAATAATTTCTTTTTCTTTTTCTTTGCTCTATATACATATACATATTATATTTCTTTGATTTTATTATTTGTTTCAATGTTTGTACAATAGTGAAAATAAATATGTTTTATAATGCATATTATTTAATTTATAGAATATAGGATAACACAATAACACTACAGGTAAGGTATATGATAATTTATAATTATATCATCATTTCTCATCTACCAACTGTACAGTACATAAAGGGCTTTGTTCAATTTCGTTATCAGTAACGGTAGAAGCCATAAAATTCCATATCCTGCTATGCCATGATATCAGGAAGGCTGTGAAAACAGTTGAGATAATATTGTGTAATAGTTAATTGTTTGAATAGTAAGTTATTTTTGTAAGATTCTTTATTTTGTTACAAAAATTGATAAATTTGTTATCACAGCCAACCTGATATGGCTTATCATGTTAATTATTCATAATTTTCTCCTACGGTTTGTAATACATTTCTTTAATAAGAATTCTCTTCAAGCATTTAGTTGAATTCGTAATTGTACGTAGATTCCAAATATATAAAAATATATAGGATGGTTAATGTCACCGGTTAAACCAGAAGCGCTATCATCATGCCAAATACCATTATTTGTGAGCCCCTAAGCCTAGTATACAAATATAAAAGAAAATTAAAAAATAATTATAAATAAAAAAGTTATTTTGAGTGGCCCGTTTTTTAGTGTCACCTGTATAAGTCAGGGTTAATGAATCTTACAATTTAATGGTTACAAATTTATTTAAGATCTCTAGTCCAATATTACTATGCAATAATAATAATAACTGAATCATTACAATTAATACTTAAAATAGTTCATATAAGATCCAGCTTGATCACACGACGACAGCGTAATGAATATCTTTATTAATGAGAATGCGGTAGCGCATTTTCCGTTATAAAAATTCACGTTATGATTTACAACGTCCAGGTCGCATAAAATTTATACCGTATACTACATATCTGTACGTTATTTCTAAAAATAAGGGGAACCAATCAGATAATTGTCTTTTGTGAAAGTGTGTAAATTGGCATGCACGTGAACTGTCATACACATTCTGAATGTAACTGCCATTGTGAAGGATAGGTAAAACCAACATAAACAAGTAAGAAAAGATGCTTTTGTTTTTGTTCATTGTTAATAATATTTTTTTTAAAGATTTTTTGCAGTATGAAGAACTCGGAGAACTGTTCAACAATAACATTGTTTGACCCGGAGTCTCAGTAAACTTACAAAGTTTTACTCAGTGAGGAAGACGCTGTGCGATCTACAACAGATAGGTGAATTTTATATATTTAAATGTGTTCTAAGTATGACACTTTGCAGATACATCATTTGCACAGTCATTGTTATTTCACGCAAAATGTACTACAAATGTAACTGATGAAGTGCGGATGTATCAGTGTCTCGTACTAAACACTCAAATTACGAAGAAAACGAATCAACTACGGCTCATTGTACTAGGGAAGAGATATTTTAACAAACGAGAAAATGATTCAGATTCACAGAAAATGAGAGAATGAAATGCATTCAAGAATTATTTGGGCTTTTGTCGTAAGGCACTGCAAAAACAGAAGAAGATCTGTGGCATACATTACACATTTTAATGTATGACGCGCCTGACAGGTTTAGAGACTGCAGTCTACGTTTATTGAAAGAGCATATGTCAGAACAAGTCTCCAAATACCGTAAATATGATTCGGATGAGGCCACAGAGTCTTGCAAAGAAAGATTGCAGACTCAGTGGGGCGATAATATGAAACAATTAATGCTTGTGTGGGATAATTATAAAAAAATTACAGACTCGAATAAATCAGTTAAACAGAAAAATTCAGTGGGTAGGCCGTGGAAAACAACAGCACTAGACTCAAATGAAAACTTATTATTAGCGAAACAAATTAGGGATGCAGCTATGAAAACAATTGAACAAGATGCCTCATATGATATGGAAGGACGAAGTGAAAATTCAGAAATCATTGACAAGATCTCGCAGCTTGATGAATCATCAGAAAACAGTACAGCTTCCACAGCAACTACAAAACGTATAACATCCAGTGCTTCTAAGAAAATAATTTTAAAAGAAAATGGTGTTTTTTCAATATTTAGCAGAAAAAATGAGATCAGAAAATGAGCTCAGAAAAGAAGAGTTAAAATTAAAAGAAAAGAAACATGCCGATGCCATAAGGTAACAAGAAGAAACTCTACAGATTAAAAAAGCTAAGCTAGAGCATTAAAAAGAAAAGTGGAAGTTGGAAACACAACAAAGAATTGCTGACACAGAAAGAAATAATTTAATGCTAAATTTTTTACAGAACATGATAAATAAAAATCAGTAAAATGTATATATGATTTAATAAGAATGTTTTTGTTTTCATTTTTTATACAGAATTTATATTTTATGTACAATATTTTTTGTATGTTTAATAAAAAGAATACAAATTAGTATATTTTCTTTAACTGGCACAAAACTGGATAGTGAAAATTAATTTATATGTGAACACCACAGTTTTAAAAAATATGTTCATTATAAACTCAATTTTACCGCCTACTTTGACACAAAATTTAAAAAAAATATTCTTTATAAGTTCTATTGGAAATATTCTAATAAACTGGGAGATTCAACATCAAAATAGGTAGAAGTTTGACTTCCATACAAGCATGTATGAGCAATAGTTAAAATAGTTGCAACCATGTAATATTTTCCTACAGGTTGTAAATAAAGTCTCTGATTTTTCTTAAAATCCACAAATGCGAACTTTCGACATTTGCTGATTAAAATTATGCTGACAATGATGTACTAGAATATGGTCTTATTAATTGATTTTTTAAGGGGTATCCTTCATCTTCATAAATGCAATACGAAGTACAGTATAAATGTAACTGATAAGAGTATCTTTTAAAATAAAAGCATCATGTCTTCGTCCTGGATATGGCTTGCTCATGTGTATAATTATACCATTCGGTAAAGTAATAGACTGAAATTTGATACAGTGAAAACGTTTGTGACCACTGTAAAGTTTTTTTTGATTTATTGTAGGTCTACATATTGCTCTAGCAGTACCATCAATGAAACCAATACAGTTGGTGAGAGAAACACCTTTTATTTGCACCATTTCAACCAATTCTTTATGATAATTCGCAGTAAACCATTTATTCTCTGAGAGATTAAGTAGAAGTTTTCCCCATTTTTTATATACGAAATCTACTATCACATTCACTCATAGAGGAATAGTGTAGCCCAAACTCATCTTTCAGTCTCTTAGGATAAATTAATCGTCGAAGTAACCAACATAATCCCCCAAGTCCTAAAAAGTATAACAGTTTATTTTTGTTCCAAAATAAAAAAAAATACATTTACGTATCATCTATAACGTGCAGGTCACTAGTCTCAAATCTATCAGGTAACTGCAGAGCTTTGCACAGATTAATGATGTCTTCTTTCTCAAAACGAAACATGAATCTGATGTTTTCTACTGGCACTTGGTGTAAATTGAATTTATTGGGTGTATACGAGTAGTCTTTTTCTTTCCTCAAGAGCTCTTTGTATTGCAGTATATATAATATACTCTTCCACATTTTCTGCCTCAAAAACAATTAGATGATATAAATTTTCTGTCATCTTTACGATCAGAATTTACAGAACCTTTCAAATAAAATTCATTTTATAACGTAACTCTACTTACGCCAACCGCAATAGGTTTTCTGCATTATGCGTCTATAATCTTATTATATGGTACAATCGTCGTCTAACGTAACGTAAAATGCGCCACCGCAAACTCACTATTCAGTTTTTGCCGAGAGGTAAACAACTGTGGATTTCGGTGTACACACATGTGGAGTTCCATGGATTTCTGTGGATGTTTATGGATATCTATGGATTTCCGTAGATGTCCACGGATTTCTATGGATGTCCGTAGATTTATGTGGATGTCCGTGGATTTCTGTGGATGTTTGTGGATTTCCATGCGGCAATGCGCACGCACTTCGAATTCGTTGTTAATGTCGTGATATTAGTGTTGTTTTGCTAAGAAAACTAATAGCAAATTTAAATCGCTCTATATATTATTATTTAGTGTAGACTTAAGTAAAAGATTGATGTTCGTTGATATATGAGTGAAAACGTGGTTAAATAGAAGATAAGCAAATATATACGATTTTTTACTATGGTTACTATGTTTTCTATTCCTTGGTGATGAATTTTGCAAATTAGCGGGTATTTTTTATACCCTACCTATAACAATGTTATTTCTTAAGTCCGTTTTATATTACACTAAATATTGCATAATATTCAAAGCATTTTCGAACAGCGTACATAAATTGCGTAGTATCATACAGAAAATTGTTTGAAATATTGAATTGTTTCAAAAATTGTCTGAAAAATTGACCGCGTCCTATTACCATACAATTTCGTAAACACTGTCAGTTTATTTGTTTGCAATTTATATGTTTCAGTTCTTAATTCATTTTTGTAATATTTTTATCTCGCGCCCCGCCGAATTAGTTAATTGGAAGTGGTACATTACTTGTAGCACATAACAGTTTTTAATGAAAAACTAAATCTTTTCAAATTTGTTATTTAAGCAGGGCTGATTTAATCAATAGGCAAACCTAAGCAATTGCATAGGGCGCTATAATTTTAGGGGCACCTATTTGTTGCAAAAAAGGATGTCATTCACTAATATGAACAATTAAAGAACTACACTACCTATATAATAAATTAAATTTTACTATATCATAGGCTATAACGTATGGTAAACATGATATAAAAGTGTATAAAAAGATTATATAATTTTACGTTGAACCCAAAATAAAGATTTTACAAAAGAGTAAGAAGATTACAAAAAGTAGACTGTGCACAGCTATTTTTACGAAAATTCAAGCCAAAGACAGATATTTAATTCCGATTTTTTAGAGAATGACCAAATTAGTATAAATTACACTGACAGTACAGACCATAGAAAATAGAGATACTGACCTATTCATACTGGTACAGACACTGAGACTGTTTCTGATAGAACGTCGAATGGAACTCATGAAAATATGGATTGTTGCAAGAAATATCACTTAAATTATCCTACTACAAAAAAGACGTCTTCTTTTCATCAAAATCTCGTAGACTCTTTTCTGCCGGAATCTGGATTTTTATTGCTCTTTATTATGAGCAACAATGGTATTTAGGTTTAGTTATCAAAATTGTTAATAATGGATACATTGTCAAAACGCAAGAGTGAAAGAGAATTCGTCTGGCCAAAGCCAGATGAAATTTGTTTCGGCAGAGTTTATTTTTTATGGACCTCTAGTGCCCGAGACAGAGACTGAAGAAATACCGTTACAAGTAACGATAAGTGATCTGCAGCAAATTAATGATAAACACAAATGAAAAAAAAAATTTTCGTGATTACTTCGTTTTTTTTTCTTTTTTTGTGCTATTTTTAATATTTTGTTTTTCTACTATATATTTAGCATGTACTCGTTTGTACAAAATAATTAAAATTAAAATATTTGAAGTACTTTCTAACTCACCTTATATATCTACAACTTGTACAGCTGTACTATAATTTTATGTCCACAGATGTCTGTAGATATCCGTGGATTTCAATAGATTTCAGTGGATTTCAGTAGATCTCTGTGGATTTCAGCAGATTTCTGTGGATCTATTTAGATTTTTATAGATTTTTATGGATGTTTTGGATTTATTTCACAAAATGGATTTTGGTGTACAAATTTTGGCCAGTTGTTTACCCCTCGGTTTTTGCATTGCTTTAGTTACTTCGCCACTTATCGCTTGGCTCTGTCAGCACACATGCTTCTACAGATGTCCTACTGACATAATATACACTTGCGTATCCGATTTTTTTTTTATATTACAGGTTCATTTGCAAGGTAAATATAAAACAATAAATGTATACTCCTCTTCAGGGTGTTGTTTGTACATGCAGTGTATATGTTCTGATAACGCTGTTTGTTGGTTGGCTATATACTCTGTGTACTTTGTTTCAGAGAACAGAATAATCTCTGCCTTTAAAGGCAAAAGGTAGCGTTGTACTAATGCCGGCATATTGAAAGTACAGTGTACCTTATGCAGGGTAATCCCCGACAAGCCCATACATATATAGGGTAATCCGCGACAGGAGACATGGCTTTGTGGCGATACGCATTCGTTCTTGTGCTCTCAGCAGTATTGGTATCTGTCTGATATATTTTCCTTGGTTGCTTTGCTTTTAATTGGCTTATCCAATTGAATTTGGCAAGTTTAGTGTTTATTTGAATATTTTTTTTATTTCAAATAATTTAACATTTTTATTTTATACAATAATCTCAAATTTTGTTCTTACTTCAGTTTCTTTATTTTCTGTATATTTATTTAGAATATTCATATGTTTTTAGTAAGTTGTTAAGGTTTAGCGGCACTTCGTTTTCAATATTGTGCTGTCAATAGAGTTGTATTGTTATCTGTACGATATTTTGGCTTTGGTTATTTCGCTTTTTTGGTACGTTATGTTTGTTATTCTTTTGTTTAATATATTTTTGTATTTTTATTTTATAGAACGAAACTTTCTAAAAATTTGTTTTTATTCATATTTTTACCTCTCGCTAAGAGAGGTATTGGATTCATGCTAAAAATCGCATATCGAGATTTTATTGAATAAGCACGTTTTAAGGTCCCTACAATCCGATGATGTCTGTGTGTGTGTGTGTGTGGATGTGTGTGTGTGTGTGTATGTGTGTGTGTGTGTATGTGTGTGTGTATGTATGTAGGATGTTAGAAGGACGATTACTCAAAAACTATAAGACTTTAAATTTGTTTAACTACGTATTTCCCAATCGGACATTCATGGGAAGATCTGAAAAGGTTTTGGTAACAATTGGACAATCGGAAGTAGAAGATTCTTGAAAAAAAAATTTCTAAATATTTTTTGAAAAATTTTCTTGGTAATATTAAAGAAAATTAAATTCTCTATCTGATACATTTAAATATTTTATTATATATTCTATAGATTTAGAGATAAAAGAAATATAATATATAAAATAATCTGTTATAATAAATTTTACAGCCGAAAGAATGCCGTGGAAAATAGTTGACAATTTAAATTGTTTGTAACTGACTGATAAATGTCAGTGTCAGAAATCCAGAGACATTAAGGCCTGGTCACCCTGGTCACATAGCTTATGTCATGTCATGTCTGTGTTGTCCTTATGTTGAGATATGTTAAATCTGATGGAACAAGTCACGTAGCTTATGTCACATATGTCATATCTTTTGACATAACACAACAGTTGATTTCAACTCAACTTTCAGCGTTATGTCTATGTCTGCGCCGGCGCAGTAGTGCCTGTTTGTGAATGTCTATCAGCTGGTTTGGTCGTCTGGTCATTATTTACGTTTTACTTGTTCTGTCCAAGTGAATTTGTTTTGTTTATTCAATAAGTAATTATGGATGAAAATTATTAATAAGTTTAGTGGAAAGTAATCCATACTTGTACGGTAAAAGTCATGCAGATTATAAAGATAATATTAAAAAAGAAAATGCCTGGGAGTTTATTGCCCAAGCATTGAAAATAAACAGTAAGTACAAATTGTTTATACTTTCTCAATTTTATTTAAGCACAAAATTTCTATTTTCTTTTAGAAGATGCATGTAAATCTAGATGGACTACAATGCGGCAGCAATATACCACGGAAAAACGAGAATACGAAGATACTGTGAAAAGTGGAGCTCCAGGAGGAAAAGAAAAGAAAGTTCATCGATAAATTGAATTTTCTGGAAAAACATGTGCAGGGAAGAAAGTATGAAATTTGAGATCATTACTTTTTAGATATTTGACTGTAATTTATGAGTTTAACCCATAATGATTTTGTAGATTAAAAAGTAACAAGTATGCGCCACTTTCTTCATGCAGCGAAACCATTGTGGAGTTGGAGGTACAAAACACTGAGATGGAAGGAGAATCATCGTTGACACAAAATTCGTATCCTCTGGAATTCACGTCCTCCAATGATTTGGACCTACCCTCTGCTTTCAGTTCTATACCTCAAGTGCAGGTGATTTCGGAGAAACCAAAGGAGAAGCAATTTCCGCCGCAATTGTATACACCACGAAGTACTCCATCGCCGACGTTTGCGAAACGATCCAAAAGAACGTCTGATAGCACAGACGTGGATGACACTATAGTGGCAGTTGGACATACAATTCAAAGATTAGCGGAACGAAAAACAAACCCAGTCAATGAAGATGCGAACGATCTATTTGCCAAGTATATTGCTTCAGAGCTGAAAATTTTTAAGAATCCTCAAAACCATTTTTAAAGGATGAGGAAAATATAATAAAAGGAGATGTACAATTTACTTTGCAATAAATATGATACATGTTTTTATTAATCAAATTAATTTTTACTTAATGTACATGTACATAATATAATAAAACTACATTCAAATATTATTTAATGTTTTAAAATTTATTACTATACCATGTTCCATGTAAGCCATTTAGTATTGCAGAGCATAGGGAATAGTTTTGGTCTCTTTGATTGGCTGAAATTGGAGACAAGTTTACCCAATGTAATTTCGCCTACTTCAAATTTGTGCTGTTGCCAGCGCTATCTACTGAATGGCTTAAATGAAACAGGTTTTCTGGAACCTACTTTTTTTGTTTGTTTGTTTATGGCTTTCTCCTCCTGATATAATCTATTTGCCAAGGTAAGAAGCCCACCGACATGAAATAATCCGTTAGCTGATTTCGAATTGTCACAGCTCTAAGTGTCCTGTTATTTGATCCTATTCTGCGAGTTTCTTCAATAGCTGAAGCATGGTTTATTTCATTTCTCCAGTCCCCAGGATAATATATTCCATTTTCTTCTCTATCAAGATAATTTAATGGACAGTACTGACTACATTTTTTGTACCTTAAATAATTATGTAGGCATACAGTAGCTTGTATAATTTTATCTGTGTTGTCAGGCATAGTAGCTATAGCAGTGTGATATACTCGCCATCGAGCTGCAAGAATTCCAAAAGTATTTTCTATTGTTCGTCTTGCTCGAGATATTCTATAATTAAATATGCGCTCACGTTCATTTAACCCCCCTGCAACCCGACCTGAATAAGGTCTCATGAGATCCGTCCTTAAGGGAAATGCCTCATCTCCGACAAAATAATATGGAAAATTCATATTACTGCCCTCCAACATTTCTTCACCCGGTATATCCAATAAATTATTTTTTAGACATTGTCCAAAATGAGACGCACTAAATATTCCGCTATCGCCTTCAGATCCGTAAGCACCAATATCAACAAAAATAAATTTATAATCGCGTCGCAAGTAGCTAATAAGACTACACTAAAATATTTCTTCTAATTGAAATATTGGCTTCCGGAATTGCTTGGAGCAACACAACGAACGTGTTTTCCATCAATAGCTCCGAGGCAATGAGGGAAATTCCATTTTTCAGCAAACCTTTCAGCTGTTGCTCTCCATTCCTCTTTTGTTGGTGGTTTTAAATAAATTGGGTGTAAAACTTCCCATGCGACATGGTGATCGATTTATGATATAGGCAGCAGTCGTCACAGTCTCTACCCAAAAAGATTTTTCCAATTTAGCGTCAAACAACATGCACCGTGTTTTCTCTATTAATGTACGATTCATGCGTTCCGCTAAACCATTTTGTTCTGGTGTGTAAGGTGCAGTAGTTTGATGTTTTATCCCAGATTTACGCAAAAATGCCTTGAACGGAGCATTACAATATTCTTTGCCATTGTCGGTGCATAGAATCTTGATAGTTTTCTTAGTAAAGTTTTCTACTTCGCTCTTGAAATGCTTGAAGGATTCTAAGGCTTCGCTTTTTGACGATAATACATATACGAAAATTTTTCGGGAATAATCGTCAACAAATGTCATTATATAACGAGCTCCACCTAATGATTTTGTCTCAATCGGTCCACATAAATCGGAGTGAATAATATCTAAAATATCTGATGCTCGTGATCCAACATTTTTGAATGAAAGCCTTGTTTGTTTTCCCATCAAACATATTGAACATCCGTCGTGATTTACCTTCACGAAGTCCACACCCTCGGCAGAACCATTTTTTAATTTCTCCAGGCTATCAAAATTGATATGTCCCATTCTACGATGCCATAAAATATTATCAAAAATTTTTGGTTAACAGCTTATGAGTACTTAACACTTGAACACTTGAACTGTGCGGACGTGTTGTGTTATCTCTCGAATACATCTTTTTTTTTTTTCTATTTTATCAATAGAAAAATTAAATTTTTGGTGTTAAAATGCCAACTGAAACACGTTTTCTATTTTATCAATAGAAAAATTAAATTTTTGGTGTTAAAATGCCAACTGAAACACGAAGTAAATCTGCGGATTCTGATGAGCTAAACTCTCTCATCAAACGTGCAATTGAAAATGCGCTTGGTGAGTTTATGAAAAAAATTGATCTTTCTAATAGCTCACTTCATAATGAAATTCAACTACTTAAAAGCGAACTTAAAGAGTGTAAAAACATAATAAAGCACCAAAGTGATTTGATTAAAAGTCTAACCACTGTTGAAAAGGTGAACGTGCCGGTTAATCCTCCAAGTGCTTCTTCTGGTGCATCCACTTCAATTTCATCAGGTGTCAAACAGCAAAATGTCAGGTTACCAGCTGTTAAGCAAGACAAACCTCCCACTGCAAATTCAAACGGCTCAGTACAACAGCAAAGCAAAGGTGCGCGCGGCGGCGCTATTCGTGTTATGGGTACAGCACAGGTCCGTACTGATAGCAATTTACACGGTGCTCCGAGACGCGCCTGGCTTCATATAAGTCGGGTTGTCAATAAAGATGTTGCAACTGACGACGTAATCAACTACCTTAAAGAAAAAGGTTTAACTGACTCTTGTGTATGCGATAAAATCGAGCATAAAGGCGACTATGCATCTTTCAAACTTGGCGTCCCGTTCGAGAAACTAGCTCCTTATTCAGATCCAACTATTTGGCCCTCAGGCATTCTGGTGCGTAAGTACTGGTTTCCGCGTAAGTCAACTGGTGGTTTTTTAGGCCCAAGCCAGCAAACTCTGTCATCCGACATGTGAACGAACTTAAGTGCTATTACCAAAACGTCCGTAGCTTAAAAAATAAATTTGAGGACTTTACCCTTTCGGTGTGCGAATCTGATTTCGATATCATAAGTATAAGCGAGACGTGGTTATCCAATGATATCTCATCCAGTGAATTTCTTCCCCCGGAGTGCTACACTGTCTTCAGGAAAGACAGAAATTTTTCGGTACTGAACGTGTCTCGTGGTGGCGGTGTGCTTCTCGCATTTAAAAACAATATAATTGTCGAAAGTTTAAATACACAAATGTCAGACGTGTTACCTGAATTTGATATAATTTGTTGCAAATGTATATTTAATTCTTTCAATGTCATTGTTGTAACTATTTACATTCCACATACCCCAACACTATCAAATCTGCAAACGTTTTTTGAATATATGGAACAATTATTATTAAATGAAGAGCATGTAATCTTATTAGGTGACTTTAATATCCCTACATTCAATTCAATTCGAAAGGATACATTGAGAGAGTGTGTAATTAATTTTATGTCTTACATGAACTATGAACAATGTAACAATGTTTGTAATAATGACAATACTTTGTTAGATCTCGTACTCACAAATATAAAATGTAAGGTATTGAGGGAATATCAATACTTTGTAAACGAGGATAAATATCACCCTGCATTAACAATCATCCTGAATATAAATAAAGACACTGATTTCAAATTTCCCACATTGAATGCCTCAAAAAATTACAACTTTAAAAAAGCTGATTTCCCTGCTCTGTATAATACTTTATTACATTGTAATTGGTCTAATATTGAGTCGACAGACAACGTGAATGAAGCTGTCAATCGTTTTTATGGCATTTTGTATAATGCACTAGACAAACACGTACCAATATATAAAAATAGAAGCAAGCAACGTTATCCACCTTGGTTTAATCATGAAATCATCCGTAATATTAAATTAAAATCAATTTTTTATAGACGTTTTAAAAAATACGACGACAAGAATATTTATCAAGACTATGTTAAATATAGAAAACTTATTAAAAGCCAAATTTCTGATGCTTACAGAGAATATTTACAGAATGCCGAAAATTCTGTCCATAACGATCCCAAAAAATTCTGGAATTTTATTCGTCATAAAAATAATAACAGTAGGCTTCCATCCACAATGAACTTAGATGATAATATTTGTAATAATCCGAATGATATTCTAAATTTATTTAAAAACTATTTCCAAAGCGTATTTTCTAACGTACCTTGTGTAAAAAACCATGTTAACAGTGCTAATGCAACGCACTGTGAAAATATAAATATACCGCACATAACGGAAATGGATATAGTCACCGCATCGAAAAAACTCAAAAACAAAAATACAACAGGTGTGGACCAAGTTCCTTGCTTCTTAGTCAAAGACTGTGTCAATGCTTTCGTCGAACCACTTTTGGTAATTTACAATTTGTCTCTCACAAGTGGAACATTTCCTGAACTGTGGAAAGAGTCTAAGGTTTGCCCTGTTCTAAAATCTGGTAACCCTTCCGACGTACGTAATTACAGGCCCATTTCAATTATTACAAACTTTTCCAAACTTTTTGAATTAGTTCTTTACGCTCAAATATATCCGAAATTACATAGTCTTATATCCCCGTACCAACATGGATTCGTTTCAAACAAAACAACCATAACTAATTTGTGTTCATTTACTCAATACGTTGCTGAAATTTTAGATTGTCAAGGTCAAGTCGATGTCATTTATACGGACTTTACAAAGGCATTTGACATTCTGGACCATAATATAATTCTTAACAAATTAAAAGATTTTGGTTTTAACAATTTATTTGTTAAATTTTTCGCAAGTTATCTCAAAAATCGTGTTCAAAGAGTCACATACAACGGCTTTACTTCCGAACAGTATCTTGCAAGTTCTGGAGTACCACAAGGCTCGAATCTCGGGCCACTTCTTTTCTTGCTCTTTATTAATGATTTACCAGATAATTTAGATTGTAATATCCTTATGTATGCAGATGATGTAAAATTATTTCTTAAAATTAATAACAATAACAACTGTTTAACATTACAAGAAAACATTGATAAATTATGGACCTGGTGTGAAACGAATGTACTTTTTCTTAACATTTCAAAATGTAAAATTATGAGTTTTTCACAAAAAAAACAGCTTGTTATTTTTAATTATAATATTAACAGAACTACACTGGAACGTTGTAATGTATTTAAAGACCTGGGTATTTTGTTTGATGGTAAATTATTATTTCATTCTCACATAGTGGAATTAATAAAGTCTTTAAATAAAACACTGGGTTTCATTATAAGAAACACAAAACAATTTTCTAATGTATCCACCATAATAGCTTTGTATTATGCCTTCGTACGGAGCAAAATGGAATATGGAATAATGATATGGTTCCCTCTATTCAACCACTATCGTAATCTTTTAATAACAATTCAAAGAAAATTCTTAAAATACATATGGTACAAACATTTTGGCTCTTATCCAGAAAGAGGAATTGATAATCTCACAATGAACATATTTAATATTCCAACAGTGCTAAACAGACACAAAATTATTTGTCTGCACTTTCTTTATAAATTGTTACATAATGAATACGATTCCCCGGATCTCCTATGTTCTCTTTACTTTCGTGTACCTAGAGTAAATAGTAGGCAACATCAACTATTCCACATTCCAAAATGTCGTACAAATGTGTTATTTAAATCACCAATTGTCACTTTATGTAACTATTACAATAAAATATGTACTCAATGTGATATATTCGACTGCACATTCAATGAAATTCATCGTGTTATTCAATAATTACTTGTATTACATTTCTTGTCATATTCATGTAACTTTTTACTTTGTAATTGGGATTTGTCCTGTAAAGTAAATAAACTATTATTATTATGAAACTGATGTCGTTTTCTGGTCGATTTAATATAAACATGCCATTTTCATGACGAGCTTGGCAATAATTTTGTTATCTTCATATATTTTACAGCCTTCTCCATCAAATAATACTTTTTTGCCATTATTGACCATTTGACTGACGGATAGAAGATTTGCACAGAGTTCTGGAACGTATAATACATTTGAGGCCACTTTCGTTTCGATTTTCTTATTTATGTCAACATCGATTTTGATTGTGCATACACCTTAAATCTTCATAGGTGAACGGTTGGCAGTCATAACACCATTTACTTCAGACGATGTTAATTCTTGAAAAACGTCTCGTTCGTGAACCATGTGGGCTGAAGCGCCTGAGTCGATATACCATTCTGAGGGATTTACTGTGCAAACAAATGATGAAAATAAAGATGATTCTCTTTTCTCACCAAACTTTGAGTTATACTTCCCTTTCGGCTTGCGCTTCTCACAATTGTTCGCAAAATGGCCATATTTATTGCATTCATAACATCGAACGGATTTAAGGTCACGTTTTTTAGAAAATTTCTTGCTTATCAAAGCAACATTGTCGACGGAAGTTTCAGACTTGACATCTTGCAGAAATTTGGATTTTATACTATCAGCCGTGATAGGAATTCCAGATACTTCAATACCCATGATCATCGGTCGAAATTCATCAGACAGACCAGCAAGCAGCAATGTTCCAATCCATTCATCTGATACTTCAAATTTTATTTCTCGCAATCGGTGCGCGGTTGTAATAATTTGATTTACGAAACTTTCAATATTTTCACAATCATTTAAACGCGTTGTAATTAGTTTTCGCAACAAACCAACCTTCCGAGTCAACCCTGAATCGTCAAACGCTTTTACTAAATTGTCCCACGCTTCTTTGGCTGTTTTGGCAGTTTGTACATGGACATAATTAACTGGATCAATCAATAAAATAATTTTTGTTCTAGCTCGCGTCACATTATTCATCGGAATCCTCACCGAGTACGGCTTTCCACAAAGACTCATGTTCAAGATATGCCTGAACTGCAAATTTCCACGAACCATAATTTTCGCGGCCCTTTAGTTTTTCGATTGTGGACAGAAAATGCGACATTTTAATTTGAGATCTTATTTTCTTTCTCTTATAATGCGGCAACTGGGCCCATAACCAGTTGTAAAATGAAAATAAAAATTATGTCAAACTCATCAAAAATTATTTATTCATGTCAATCATGTAACTATAACAATATAATATACATATAATATAAACCAAATCTTAGGAGGCAAAGTAAATTAAATTTATATTTCAACACCACAATACAGAACAAGTTTCCTTAACAACACATGAAATTGTACTTCTTCCTACACGAAAACTTAGTGCAAGGCTTTGAAAGGATTCTCCAGTTGCAAGATATCTTGAAAGATATATAAACTTGTATTAGACAATATAATTAAATACAATTTTTAACATACCGTAATGTAATTATAAGCCTTTGAGCAGGTTCTAGTGCAGGCCTAATACTTTTTTTCCTTAATTTTTCAAAAACTAAACCTGTCAACTCGAAATCTTCACATGTCATTCGGGTAAAACGAAAAAAACTCTCTGTATCGAATAATCGCATCTCCGTCAACAAATTGTGATAATGGCCCTGATATTTTCTATTTGCATTAATGGGCCTTACCCACCATCTACGTTTGCTTTTACGTTTCGATTTTTTTAATAATAAAAGAATGAACAAGTAACTTGTCAACATTAATTCCGTGTCATCATCATATGCTACTTGTATATCCTAAAATTAACATATTGCTTATTTTTGTACTCATAATTATTTTAATACCATATTAAAGTTTATAAAATTTAGGGGTTAATATTTCGTATATAACCTCTTTACGTCACAATAATTTTTGAATTTTCTCAAAATATGACTCCACAAACCGTTAAATCTATAGACATAACATAATAAAACGACATAGCACAGACATAACATAACACAAGCTATGTGACCCTAGCTTTACTGAAGACTTTTTCTGGGAAGTACATACGAGTACATTATATTATTTCTTAATGTATTAATAGTTAAATCTTTAAAATTATAGGTATATTACATATATCCTTCAAAAATACTGTCAATCCTGACAATGAATTGGAAACAATTCGAAAAATTAGAAGAGGACAAAATTTCTTCATAAAATGAATTTAAAATTAAACAAACTAAATATAAGGAATAGATATATGTAAGTAGAATTTTTGGTGTAGAGTGTAGGTATACAAGAAATGTTAAATACAATAGCGCGCGAGCAGTTATGTGATTTTGTTGGGGGCCCATGTCAGAATGATAGCTAGTAATTATGTATTCAGATGTCAAGTATCATAATTTCTCATTCTAAACTTAGTGATTTTCCAATTCCATGTGGTTTATTTTCCTCGACAAGTAAATTCCACACTCCTGGTGACAAATTAACTACGTGAATTTAGAAAATCTTGAAATTCTGAATGAAAAATTGACAATTGACATCCATATATATAATTACTAATTATAATTCTGAAAGGGGCCCCCACATCTGCTTGTCAAGGCCAACAATGTAAAATGACTGTTCGCGCCCTATATTTATGTAACCAAAAAAGGAAGTGGCGAGAGGTATTGTGTTGGCCACAACAGATTTTTTTAATATTGGGACATTTGGGATTCAATAGGCCGTATTGTTATGTGTGTGATTTAGTTTAGGTTAGTTGGTTGTTTTGCTTTTCTGAGTTGCAGAATTTGGTACGTTTTGTATTTATTTGAGTGCTTTTTTTAGTTTTAAATATTTTTCCATTTTTGTTTTATAAAACAAAACTTTTTGAAGTTTTTTTTTTGTTCTTCAAATAACTTAATGTAAATTTATATACAGTATTGACGTTTTTAAACTGAGACTTTTTTCTTGTTCGTAAAATTAGTTTTGTGGTACTTTAGGCCGTTTATTTTTTTCTGTTTTCAACAAAGTTGAACAGATTATTATTATTAAGTTGCTTTTTCATATTTTTCTAGAAATTCTGTATACTTGTATTTCTTTCCATTCTTTGGAAACTATTTTCTATTACAAGAGTTTTTCTTTGGGTTCGCTTTCTATTTATAGACTGTGTACCTGTTTTGAGGTCTATATTTTTTATAAAATATTATTGCTATACAGGGTGTCCCTTAACTTCGAGCAAAAACTTTAAGGGCATATAGTACTGACCAAAATGAATAAAAAAGCTTCATCAACATAGGAATGATCTTCAACTGTTTCCGAGAAAAGCGAAAAATCTAAGAAAAACTGACAAAGATAGCGATCGAATAAAATTTTGTCTATGTCAGTAAAAAGACTATAAAAAACAATAAAATTTTATATGAAACATTTTTCTCAATTTCTTATAGTTACGTAGTTATATGAAAATTAAATATTGACCAAGGTCGCCACAACATTTCACTTTTGATTTTTATAAAATAACAAAAGGCCATCTAAGATTACCTCTCAAAGGTAAACAAAATGTCTCAATTAATCAAAATCGTAATTCTTATAGTTTTCGAGATAGCAAAGGTAAATCTCGTAAAAACTCATTTTTCACTGCGTTATATCTGGGAAACTATTAAAGATCGGACACATTTTGACTGAGCTTTTTTTACTCATTTTGATCAGTATTATATGCCCTTAAAGTTTGTGCACCAAGTTAAGGGACACCCTGTATATTACAAAGTTCAGTTACTTTTTGTGATCGTATAAAATTCACTGCTTGAATTTGTTAAAAAATCACATTTTATGTTATTTACTTTCTTCGAGTCTTATTTGTTATGGGTTCTAACTTACTTACACTGCACAATGTTTTAAAGAAACTGCATCTAATAAATCTCAGAAATACTTTGAAAATTTGATATTTACTGATGGTATTGTTTTGTCTGCTAGTAAACATGTTTTTAAAAGTGAGGGATGTAAAGAAAAAAATCGTTTAGTTAAATTAGTAAGGCAAAATGCAAAATATATATTTCATTATATTAATGACTGCTAATTAGATATTAAACAATCATATCATAAAAGTATAAATAAATTATATTTAATAGTAGATATTATAAGGGAAAAAATATTACAATTGAAACTTTAAATAAAGCATCTTCTTCATTTTTCGATGACTTTTGTAATTATTAAAATATAAACTAATGAAAAAAATAGAAAATAATTGCATATGATGATAAAAAGAAACATGGAGAAAACTGTGAAACTTACACAATACAATTTTAACGAAGAAATGTCTTGTTTTTCATATGTTTCTAAAAAAGGTAATTTGCCTTTCATTACTTCCAGTCCAACCCTTCGTGTAGCAATAAAAGTCAGAGAATTAGTTCAGAATCTTCATTGTCTACAGTAGATTCCAATAAATTACTATATACTGCAATATCTGATTGCAATATACCTTCTACCAGCAAATTACATAATGCAAAAAGAAAATTGTTTGGAGAAGAAAGTAATTCTAATACAATAACTTCAACACAGATTTTTTCATAAAATATAAAAACAAATACATTAACTCCTTTCAAAGCACTGTCTCCATCATTTTCAACCCCCAACAAAAAATATTTTGTCACCTGGATCTTCTAAATTAAGTTACATATATTCTACAGAGAAAAGTACAAAAACATTAAATGATTCTAGTGTATCAGATATTAGTATCAAAATACCGCATCCGGTTTTAAAATGCAACAAAATTAGTAATAAATATAAAGGACAAGTTTTACCCGCTGGTTCAGAAAATGTAAGCAAGCAAGTAAATAAAATTGTTTTATTGTATTCAGCATGTACTTTAAAAGACGGTACTTTTTTAATAAATGAGGACAAGTGGAAAGAAATATATAAAGACGGTAAATTAGTAAAAGACATGTACAATTATATATTAAAGGAGAAATTTAAGAATGTTAATAATACATGTGTTTTAAATTTTAAAAGTGTTCGTAATATTGCAAAAGGTTTTTCGTACTCACTACCTAGAAACTAATGTTTCCCGCAGCCAACTCACAATCCGAAAGGCCATATTCCCGTTATTGTTTTACTTTCGCGCACTAGTGTTTCAATGGAAAGTATTTTGATCGAGTAGCTTAAAAGTGTTATTTATATTTTTAACTTTTTTACACATTACAACAAATTTAATATAAGAACAAAATAATTGAGGAAAATTAGTTGAATGAATAAAAATTATCTAAATTAAATTAGAAATTTCATTGCTAATTTTGACATTTTAATACTACTAGCGCTATCTATTAGCAATTAAAAGAATGAAACGAGAAAAAATATAGTTTATAAATTTTTCGAAAATTGACGATTTTCAAGCATTAAAAACCAATAAGAATAAATAATTTATTAATAAATAATCAATTTGCCTACCATCAGTGCAATCTGTTTGAGAACAATCTGTCATCTGTCCAATATCAAAATAGTACATAACCTAAAATTTAAATTATCAGATATTACACTTACACTGACAATTAAACTACCAGTAAAATAGAGGCATGTGCCGGACATTGTTCTTTATTTAATTATTTGAAAAGTTGGTAAGTACAACATACAATATGTGGTAGAACTTCTGCTTAATTTAGTTTATATGTTATTTACATACTGAATTACAGGTGAATTAACACATTTGCCATTATGATAAGTTAAAAAAGCGTTTATTCGTTGTCTCCAGCCTTAAATTTCGGGAGGCATACAAGAAATATCAGACATTTTGACAACTTTTAAATCTGAAAAAATATGCAAACAATTATGTTTCCGAAATCAACAATTTACTTAACAACCGTTGCTATGAAATTGCTGCTGTGCTATTTACTTGTATATTTGCGAATTTTGTACAATTATCTTGACATTTATACTCTATTAATAATGATTTTGTTCGTTACAAAAAGTATTGTACAAACTTCTTGCGGGAAGACGTCATCCACGCATTCGCGCAAATGAAGCCCTCGCTCGCAAGCTCGCTCGTGCCTCAAATAAGCGCTCATGCGGGATGAATGTCTTCCCGCACTTAGTATGTAAATAACTATTGTTTCATATGTTTATCGTAAACATAAAAATTGTATACTATTTAAGTTTCGTTTAACTATTTCATCAAAACAGAAAAAAGTTTATGTGTATAGTTCTTCCTTAGACTACTCGCACGACGCTAAAATTACAACGTGTAAAAGGTAATGAAAGAAATATATTACATAAATCTCTTAAAACAAACAAATCATCAATTATTCAGGAAAGATTAGTATTAGATTCATCACCACATTGTATACAGCGAAGAAATTTACAAAACATTAAATCAGACTCTGTTTATAGAAAAATCAGATCAGAGTCTTTAGCTATAAATGATCGCCATGATGACGATGTATTTGATTTAGTTTTAATGCGCCGAGAAAACGAAACTTATATACAAAACGTGGCAGAACCTATTAATATACACATATATAGTACAGAACAACTTGATATTTTAAAACGATGTATTTCTAAAGAAAAATGTCCTGTTATACATTTAGATGCTACAGGATCAATTGTCCGACCACCAAAACATTTTAAGAAACGTGTTTATTATTATACCGCCGTTCTTCAATTAAATCATAATGACAGAGTTTGTCCAATTTTAGAGATGATAGGTAGCAATCATGATGCTACTACAATTGGTGTATGGTTGTTAAAATTTAAAGAATTTTGTATTAAATCCGCTTAAAGTGACCAGCTTTTAGTTTTACAGTGACAGATTTCAGTTTCGCGCTCATAAATGCTGTCAAACTCTATTGGAATCATTTTCCCAGTTTAAAAATATATTTGCAATATTGTAATGACTTCTTAACAAATAATCAAGGAATAACATGGCCATCATTTATTCCAGTTTTAATATGTTGCGCTCATTTTATGAAGATTGTTACTAATGATATAAATAAAATAACAAATATCATTTCAATTAAGAGATTTAAAAAAGAAGCAATAGCGGCTGCTTTTAGCATAAAATGCATAAAACAATTTTTTAATTGGTTTAGACTGCTTTGGTATGTAATATAATGTCAGACAAAATGTTCTCATTTTATAGCAAATTATGATGAGCTATTATCCTTATGTGTATCTCATACGATTTTAGGTAATGATGACAATGAGAATATTATTTCCGATGTTAATATTGGAAGTGATATTGCAACTTATCAAGCCAGTCCGTTTTACGTAAAATGTCAAATTAGATTAGAAAGTGAAAAAGTAGAATCAAAATGTTCTAATAATACACTGGAAAATAATGAATATAATAAAAATATATTTGATTTAGTTTTGAACAAGTATGATCCTTATGCCCCATTATGGACTACATTAATGTGTACAGACATGGATATAAATAGAATGAGCAATGCTCCGGTGGAAAACTGGTTTGGTCTTCTTAAAAATTATATATTGTGTGGTGAATCTAAATTAAAATGCAGTTGCTTTATTCGTTTGGTACGTAGCAGAGTATTATCGTTAAGAAAGGAAATCGTTCAAAATATTCCAAAAGAGCGTTGTGCCAGAAATAAATTTAACGATAAAGTTCTATGCGCAGAAGAAACTTGGAAAAAGAAAAATCATGTACCACACACTTATTTTGATATTTTGTATCTTAAAAATTTAAAACAAGAATCACAGAAAAATCCTGAAACTAATATTTTTTTCCTTTAAATATGCATCTACTACTTCTAATAATGCCATAAATGAAAAAGAACAAAGTACTCCTAAATCTAAACCTAACTTAAGCATACAGGCTTTACGAACAGAATCTATTGTATCTGAAAATAATGATTTATATGAGACTTATAATATTCCATTATTAGATCTATATAATAATGGTATAGTGAAAGATATTCAACATTATGTATCCTTACCAGGAAGAAAATACACTGTTGCAATTTATAAGTCTTCATCGTGTTTTGTTAAACAAATTTTAATTTCTGATTTTACTTCACTATCTGGACACCAATGGTTGACGAATTTTACTATTGATGTCTTGATATATTAATTAGAAAAAGTTAGAAACATGATGTCACATCCCTGTCTGCTGGAATATCAACAAATATTTTGGTTAAAAATATATACAGTAGAAAAATTAACAATATGCAAAATAAACTTCGAATGCCATTACTTATAAATGGTAATCATTGGTGTTTAAGTATAATAGGTTTTAAAGAAAATACATTTAGTTTTTTAAATCCTTTAAATGATTGTAACGAACAATGTGATATATATTTCGAAAATTTTAAAAATTATTTAAGATTTCAAAAGCAAGTAATTAAAACCAAATTTTTTATTATTAAACATATTATATATATAGGCTTATTCCCAGGCCCTTTAGGCCTATTGCCTTATAATTTCCTTCCAGCTCTTCCTATTTTGTACTTTTTCCTTCCATTTCCTGATTTTCTTCTGCTTTATATCTTCCAGGACTGCATCTTTTCACTTCCTTCTCGGTCTTCCTATTTTCTTTTTACCTCCTGGTATTCTCCATGCTACTTCCTTTACCGTTCTTGTCCTTTCCATTCTCTCTAGGTGTCCTAGCCACTGCAATCTTCGTATCCTCACTACTTCACTTATTCTTGGTTCTCCAAATAATTCATATAACTCCTTATTTGTGCGCCTTTCCCACCCTTCCTTTGTTTTCCTGCCTCCGTAAATTCTTCGAAGTATTTTCCGTTCCCATATTTCTATGTTGTTTTGAGCTTTCTTGTTTAATATCCAGCCAATATATGCAGTTAAAAAATAAACACTATAAAACGGAAAACAGAAATTAAAACAAAATCAGGGAAAACACAGACATTTGATGAAACCGAAAGCTAAATGTACTTAGGAGTACTGAAAAATAATAAATGTGAAGAAGAGGGTGAAATAAACCTAAAATTAGCAAAAAGCAACCGATGCGCAGGCAGTTTAAATAAAGTACTCAGATAAGACTTTATCTTTTATTTTTTTATTCTAAGACCAACTCTACGCATTAAACATATTAATCATCCAAAACAACAAGACGGCTATAATTGTGGAATATTTGTAATTAATTTTGCACAAAACTATATCGATGGAACGGACATGATATACTATGACGCAAAATTCTATAGATTATATCTGCAGGAAATGTTACTGCAAGAATTAGACTCTGTACCTAATATTTGTTTGTACTGTGGTCGAAATAACGCAAAGAAAGAAAAATGGGTACAATGCAAAGCCTGCCACAGATGGGTGCATTATTCATGTGCCCCTTCTAACAAAAGATATAGTTTGCCTAACACAGAATTTTATTGTTTTCTTTGCAATAAATACAAATATAATGAAGCACTGGTATTACTAAAATAGTAATAGATTTTAAGTCATATGTTTTCTGTTAGCCTTTTCTAGCTAAATCAAAGGTGTTGCAATAAACCCGTTATTAATGTTCTATCTTCTCTATTACGTCTGTATGAATAAAAAATAAATAAAGAGTTACCATTGCCATTTCCAAAACAAAAACCAAAATCTAATGTTCCTTTGATGTAACATAAAATTTATTTAAAACCTTTCCAAGGTACTGTGACGCAAACGGCACCTACCTTTGCTGGCTAGCCGATCACTACTCATAGATAATTGTGCCCGGTGCTGTAATGTCGTAAGCGAGGGTCGTGGGTCGTGATTACGTAAGGGAGCAGGAGTGAAAACAAAAAGGGCGCCACTGGCGCTAATGGTAGTGGCAGAGTGAGCGGTAGACGCCAGACCACCGGTGATACTCGAATAAAAAAAAATTGAGGAAAATAAAATTGGAACAAATTTATTGCCGGCTACAATTAATACAAAAAAATACAGTTGTAGAAAAAATTCTGTCAGAAGGACACCAAAAAAAAATCTGATGTGGCCAGCACATAACCTCTCGCCGTATATTTTACCTGGCTGTATGCATAAAGCAAAGAATATTTTTATAAATACAAATAATATATTCATCTAAATCTATGACGTATAAACTTCTTTGTTATTCAATAATAGCATGTCTCAACATGAAGATATTTTACCATAAATTATGTTACAATAAATTACAAAGTAGAGTACTATATATAAATATTAGGCTGGTAACAGCAATTTTCATTTCGAACAACGTTGTTTACTTTCTCTTCATATTCTTCTAGTAAAAACATTAATTTTGGGCGGTCTAAAATGTATATATGGATTGTGCATCTATTCTTACATATCTTCTTTTACATTTTATTTTTTCATACATGTTATATCTACATACATACATACATACATAAAATCACGCGTGTCCCACTTAGTGGGTTCGCACAAACCCGATAACAATAAGAACAACATCAATCATACAACAAATCCTTACTCTTAACATATTAAAGTGACCGATTTTCGGTAGCGAAATACCGCATCCGGATCACAATAATAGTTAGGAAACAATCATCCTTCGCCACACATTCCTATCTAAGCAGACTTCTTTCGCCTCGGCCACACTCATAATCGAATTCATACATGCTCTTCTTCTCTTCACACTTGGAAACTCTCTCTCTTTAAGCACCCTACCAATCACATCCATCCACTTACACACTGGTCGGCCACGCAATCGAAAACCCTCAACTTCACCAAGATATATACGCTTAACAAGCCGTTCACTCGCCATTCTCTCCACATGCCCAAACCATCTCAACTGACTCACACCAACTCTCTTAATCACATTGTTGCTTACCATACATTCTTCATACACCAAATTATTCCTCACGCGATCCCGTCTGACATACCCACATACACCACGTAAATACCTCATTTCCACGGCAGTCACTCTTTTTATGCTTCCCTGTCCATGCCCAGCATTCACTTCCATACATCAAAGCAGGCACTAGCACTCCATTATATACACTCAACCGAGCATCCCTTGATACGTTAATATTTCGTGCAAACGTACCCAGAGCACCCATTACCTTACATCCCGCACTCACTCTCCTTTCTATCTCTCGATCAATTCGACCATCTCTCGACATCATGCTACCCAAATATACAAACTCATTTACCTGCTCCAGTTTCACTCCATCCACCAACACATTGCACTCAGTCACCAATTTACTTCTTTCAAATACTAACACTTTGGATTTATCAACATTCAACATCAGATTCATACTTCTTCCAACTTCATGTATTCTCTCTATCATTCTCCTGAGTTGCTCTTCATTTTCTCCTAAAACAACTACATCATCAGCATACGCTAACGCAGGCACTACACTTTCACCAATATGTACACCGTCCATTTCATTCAAAGCTCTCCGCAATAACACATCCATATACAAGTTGAACAACCACGGAGACATACCACAGCCCTGTTTCACACCAACATTTATACGAAACCAATCACTCAACCTACCATCTATTCTCACAGCAGCCTCACTACCCTCATACAACGCTCGAATCGCTCCCAACCAGTTTCCATTCACACCGTACTCTCTGAGTACATCCCACAAAGTATCTCGAAGAACGCTATCATACGCCTTCTTTAAATCGAGAAAGCCACAGAACACCTTCTTGTTCTTGTCAAGTGACTTCTCAACAATCATACGAAGAGCAAACAATTGATCGACACATCCCCTCTCAGGCAAAAAACCACCCTGTACGTCACTAATTTTTGTAATAGTTAAGGTTCGCACCTTATGAATTAAAACCTTACCAAAAAGTTTCCCTACTACACTCAACAAACTTATCGCGCGAAAATTCGTACATTCACTCGAACTGCCTTTGCCTTTGAATAATGGGCAAATAACAGCTTTTTTCCAATCTTCAGGAACCACACTACGTTTCAAACAAAATCTAAATAAATAAATTAACCATTCAAAAACTTTCTCTCCTCCATACTTTAACATCTCATTTGTAATCCCATCCAAACCCGCAGCCTTACCATTCCTTACACGCGCCAATGCATCACATACATCACTTTCATCTATATCATAATCATCTTCATTATCATTTTCACTGCCAGTTTTGTTACCATCATCCCTCTCAATCTCACCTCCATACAAACCTTTAAAATACTCGCACCATCTATTCCTCACATCTGATTCATTCCACAATAACTCTCCATTCGTACTTCTCACAGCTTTCACAACTCGACCACTTCCACCCCGCAGTCTCTTCACACTCAACCAAAACAGTCGTTTATTCGTAGTAAAATCATTTGTCAACCTTTCACTCAACATGTCATCAAATCGCTTTTTACTTTCTCTCACCACTTGCTTCACCCATTTATTTTTCCTTTTATACTCTAACAAACATTCTTCACGCAAACGCCCAGGCGAATCCTTAACATTTAAAAACTTCAAATATGCCCTCTTTTTCTCAGCAATCGCTTCTTTCACCTGATCATTCCACCATGCATTTCTCGGACAAGAGCCTAATCTGCTTTCACCACAAACTTCTTTTGCACATTTGAGGAGGGAATCCTTAAATTTCATCCAAACTTCATTTATATTACAATCAAAATTAGACTCACATTCGGGCAAGGATTCATTCAACCTTTCAACATATTGCATTCTTACATCTTCATTCAAAAGAGCATAGGATTTTATACGAAACATTTTCCCGGAACTTTTCACCTTCATTCTCCAAAATTTATTCAATCGCATTCGCGATACAACCAAATAATGATCATTCGTACCCAATTCTGCGCCTCGTTTCACACGCGTATCTACTACCATACTCCTCAATCGCTCATCATATATAACGAAGTCAATCACACTACGTTTATTCTGAACCACATTCTCCCAGGTGTATATGTGAGCTAACTTATGTTTAAAAATGGAATTCGAAATGAAGAGGTTCCTCTCCAAGCAAAATGAAACAATTCTCTCACCATTGCCATTCACTCGACAATCACCAAAACGTCCCAATACATTCTCAGATATACTTCGTTTAACACCCACCCATCCATTTAAATCACCACACACTATCACTCTCTCACCCGGATCACACGAATCAATTACGCTGTTCACCGTATTCCAAAACTGATCTTTTTCAAGGTCACTTTCAGACTCTGATGGACCATAAGCTGACACAATGAAGATTCTTATATAGCCTACCTTGAATCTCATCCAAGAAACTCGCGAAGAAATACAGCCATAACTTCGTATAAACGGTTTCATTCTTTCGCTTACTAGTATACCTACACCATGCTTTGCATGTTCATTCTCTCGAACTCCCGACCACAAACAAAATATGCCATCAACTTCTTCTTCACTACGTCCTTTCCTCATTGTCTCACTTACACACAAAATATCTACACTATACACTCGCATTGCATTCATCAACTCATTCTCTTTCCCATTCATACCTCTAACATTCCACGTCCCCAACTTACACTCATCATACATTCTCCATTTATTCTTCATTTATATAAAATTGAAATGTTAGAAAAGAAAGATAGAAAAACGGGTTTTTTTGGTAATAGAAGAAGTCAAAGCAGCTTACCAGGCTCGTCCTTGACTTTAAAGAAAAATAGAAAGAAAGAGCTTACGTTAGCCTTTTAATTTTACTTCACATACGTACAATTAAATACGTAAATCAATTTCGTTTAATAATTTGTATATTTTAAAAATAGGTATTATGTCAAACTGTCAATCTGTCAATCAAACACGAATTTAATTATCCCAATCTAGTTACGTTGTAAACAAAATGTAATTTGAAAAATAGTGAAAAATAAAATTTATATATCAAACCTAATTTCTAATGAAAATAAAAGATAATACTTATCTGAAAAACTCTGCAGAAACTGATTCCGAAATTACCAAAATAATCTCTTGAAAAGGCTTTGTAATTCCAAAAAGGGCCGACAAAACCAGAGCTGACAGGGAAATAACACTAATTCCCTTTAATAAAGTGACGGATAGATTGCACTCCGATTATTCTTATATCGATGTGTAATTTTGTCAATATTTACAACTTACTTGAGAAGAATTTGATAGCTTTTTCGCAATTCAAAGTTACTCTAGTCTATAGTACTGGTGTACATTGTCCCATAATGTTTGAAACAAATTTAAGTCCTTCAACCTAGACTTGTCATCTCCATAATAGTCACAGATCAAGAATTAAGGGATTCTCCAAATACATTTTTCTTTCATTACTCATTATTTCTGACACTGACATTTATCTGTCAGTTACAAATAATTTAAATTATCAACTATTTTTCATGGCATTCTTTCGGCTGTCAAATTTATTACAACAGATTATTTTATATATTATACTTCTTTTATCTCTAAATCTATGGAATATATAATAAAATATTTAAATGTATCAGATAGAGAATTTAATTTTCTTTAATATTACCACGAAAAATTTTCTTAAAATAATATTTAGAAGATTTTTTTTCAAGAATCTTCTACTTCCGGTTGTCCAATTATTACCAAAACCTTTTCAGATCTTCCCATGAATGTCCGATTGGGAAATACGTTGTTAAACAAATTTTAAGTCTTATAGTTTTTGAGTAACCGTCCTTCCAACATCCCACACATACACACACACACACACACACACACACACACACACATCCACACACACACACACACACACACACACACACACACACACACACACACACACACACACACAGACATCATCGTAAAAATGTTAAAATCGGATTGTAGGGACCTTAAAACATGCTTATTCAATAAAATCTGGATATGCGACTTTTAGCATGAATGCAATACCTCTCTTAGCGAGAGGTAAAAAGGAGTCAGTAAATGCAAGTTTTTTACAAAATACCAAAAAAATTAAAAAGAATACTCAGCTATGCAGGATGGGAGGCTTCAGCTGGGCCGGAGTAGCCTAAGCCCGCCTGGGGTGAGCAGCTGGCGGAGGCGGCGGTGGCAGACGGCAAACGTAAGGCCGGCGTAGGGCTCGGCCGTAGGAACTCGCACAGGGGCTCTAGCGGTAGCGTTGTGTAGCTGGGGCTCGAAATCACACTTGAAGACGGAGCGAGAAGTGGTCAAGGCTAGGCCCTAAATGGAGGGCCACCTTTTGGCTAGTATATCTCTTAGTTCGAGGCGAAGGTCTCTCAGGAGCCGCGCCTGGGGTTCCTGTTGTCGTTGGAAGTCCGTCTGCCAAAATCCAGGAAGACTTCCTACTCAACCACCAGGCGTTCTTAACCACTCCCAGCCGGGGCGAACAAAAATAAAAGCTGAGAAAAAAATATAGCGGCAGAAAACTGAACCTTTTTTTTAACAAAAGAAATTATATGTATTTTCTTGTGGTCAGGTCAAAAGGACAAGCTCTAAGGAAACTATTAAAAAAAAACTAAAGGTCCAAAAAAATGACCGCAAAAAAAGTATTTAAAAAAATTATATCGACTAACTGCCTTCACAAAAAAAAAACTAGTGTGGCTCGGCAAAAATGTTTCCAAGACAATACATATAAAAAATTATAGCGCCTGAAATGATGAATGAAATGGTTTACAATCTGTTGCAGTCGTCGACTGCCTATTCATACAATATTTAGCTAAAGCGAAAGTGATGAAAACGAAATGGGGTTGAAATGATTGCGACACTTTGATGAAAAGACGCAAAGCGCAACCGGCAGTGGAATGAACTGTAGAAACGCAATGCGCTGTTGCTAGCCAACAGAATCTACGCAGACCTTGCCAAAGTTATGGTCCACTACAGAAAATATATAGAAAGCAAAAGTAAAAGTTCCTGTAGTAACCAAAAAAACTAAGTTACCAAACAAATTGAGTAAAGGACTTTGGCTCGGTTTGTTGCAAAAGCAAGAATAAAATTCGCGAACGCGACCGTATATGAATTTTGAATATAAAAGTATTACACAAAAAAGGGCCACAGGCTCGGATCCGGGCTGTGGAAGCACGTGTTCGCACCACGCTGCAACGCAGTTACCGTGAACACCTTCGCAGTCCGGAGCAAAGAGAGCGGGAACTTGGCAGCCACGCCACTCCGCAGCGAAAAATTGAGACCTCTTGCAACAAAAACGCGCAACAAAAGGGCAGGGGCGTACTCAGGAAAAATTGAGTTGTGGTTGGCCGTTACAGTACTTCCAAAGGAATTTGCTGAAATTATTGACCGCAGCATTAATGTCAAGTCTTGTTCATGTCATTTTATGTATCAAACAGCAGATCAGATACGGCTTCGATTTGTATGCTTCTGTATTAAAATAGATTTAACATCCATTGGTGTTTCAATAGATTTCAAAAATAAAATAAGTAGGTTGACGGTACATTTTTTTGTTTTATTTAGATATGTTTCGGGTGTTTCGATTTCTATGATCACTAACACCCCGGTACAGTATTTTTTACATTTATATTTGTATTACATATTATATTGGTACATTAGTGTTTAATATTTTGTCTATGTCAATATCTTTTAGGTATTTGATTATGTTGGTTGTGGCGGTGTTGTTATTTGCTAGGGCTTATGAGAGTGTGTTGGGTATATTGTTAGTCTTTGTGTTGTGTATTTTGTGCATTTTATGTGTGTTCTACTGTTATGAGGGTGTAGAATTGCTCAAGTTCAGTTCGTCGGAAGAGATGTTCGTGTGTGTATCGGGTGTGGCCGATTCTGAGTCTTGTTAAGATGACTTGGTGTTTTCTTACTTATGCCGTTGACCAGTTTAGCGTATCATCTTTAATTTGTCTTAGTTTGTTATTCTTTGTTTCTTGCCATTCCTTTTCCATTCTTCTTTTATATATTTTTTTTTATTTCATTGTGCATATCATTTGGTGGTACACTGTTGGTATCTGGCGTTCGTAATTCACATGCTTCTTTTGTTGCTGTGTCTGCTTGTTCGTTTTGTTTGATACCTATATGTGATGGTATCCATATTAATTTGATGTATTTTCTTTTGTGACGATACGTACCTTATCACAATGTCATTCCCAGTTATTTTTAAAGTCAGTATAATCCGCTGACGGAGTTCATTGACCCCCGATCACATGTGTTTGTGTCCATAGCATGTTGCCGCTAATAAACTATATTAAACCTATAAAATATATTATGTTGAGCGCTATTTTGACATTTGTCGCCATTTACCTGGGCCTATAGCGAGCCATAAGCGATGTAGAGCATATTTAGATCCCCACACATTGTAAATATAACCCTCAAAGTTTGTACAAATAAACACATGTTTACCTGACCGATGAATGACGATATAACTGTGTAAATCATACCATATGTATTATATTGTTGTATTCTTTGTTTATTTGCTTTGTACAGGTTTTATTTTACTTTGTTTAACCGTGAATTGTGACGGCTGTTTGTAGATCGGAAGTTAGCAACAAAGCTTTGTCAAACGCGTACCGTTACAACAATAATATTGTAATTGTTATTATTTATTTTATAATGTTTATTGTTGAATTTTTATTGTTGTGGGCCACAAACTTGTACAATCGGGATGTATTACAACTTTTAGTTATTTTATTTATTTTATTTTTGTTGTACAAACGCCAGCAGCGCCTTTTTATACAAACTAAGTTTAAAACGTTACCCCTCCAAGAAATTTGCGAGATTCTGCCGGATTACCAAAATTTGGGTATAAAAGACGCCGAATCGCCTGGAGACATCAGTTCTTGAGTTCTCCTGAATACTTCTCTTGGGGTCTTCGGCTCGAGCTGCGAACGTTTGAGAGAAGTCCACCGCCGAAGCTGCTACCGTTTTGGTGAGTGCGAAACCGCTGTCCATGCCTCTTGTGGATAATAGAGGCTCCGACACTAAATTTGCTATCACGTCAATTGCTGCTGGTGCAAGTTATATTCAATTACCGTTTGTTTTCGAACGTATTTCATTGTTTTACTTACGTTTTGTCAGCGACTGTGCCATTGCCGTATCGCGGTTTGTTGTTTAACAATCGCTTCATTTTGTTCTACGTTATGTTTTTGCTATTTTTGGGTTGTAATTTTGTTAGGGAGAATAAATATTGTTTTATTAAGGGTAACAAAGCGTGCTTCTTCGAACAAACCTTGGCCTGCCTCCACCAGCTATCCCGGCACCACAACCTTCCTTTTCAGCCACCACCGCCGACAGCGCCCGAGCAATCCTACCGACGGTTGAAAGGGCGGTACAACGATGGCCCAAACACCACTCCAGGTGCCACCGTTACACTTTGGTTGCTAATTGCTTCATGTTGTTTTCTTGGATGTCTTGGACGTTGCTGTTGGTGGTGTATGGATGTGTGATAGTTTCCAGTGTGGTTTTTTTTTTTTTTGTTTTCTGTAACTACGCTAGCTCTCGTTTTGCTCTCTTATTTTAAGCCGTCGGTGTATATGAACATATGATCTGCATGGTGTGTTTCCGTTGCTTCTTCGGATGTTTATTCCCAGAAACATTTCTCTTTTCCTATACGAAATCTGGTCATTAAGTTAATTTTGATTTTCTATAGTTACTTTTTTTTATTACCCCCAGCAAGTAAACGTACAACAGTAGATATAATTTTACGCTGTCAAATTTCTATTGTAGGTACATACATCTGTCGAATTCCAATTAGTGTCAGTCAATTTTCTTTACGAATTTATTAAGCATCCAATTCCAGGCTTTCGGCGTGTGCTTCAAGATACATAAAGTTATAATTATTTTACCGACAAGCCCCTCCATCTATTCCATACATTTGGTTATTATCACGTAGATCTCTTCTGTAAGTTCTCCATGAAGAAACAGACGTGCCGTCTCGTAGCCTTTTACTTGTGAACATCCTTTAATATACATGTCAGACTTTAAACAGACTAATACGTTTATATCCAATGACAAAATTGAAAATGTGGTTTTCGGTTATGTGAAAACTTAGAACTGTCAAATCATATCAAGCCTGGAAATAAACAATAGGAGTTTGTCACTGCATTAATTATCTGGTTTATTACAGAACGCAACTTTTAAATGAGACATTTCCGGTACGATTGGGAGGGGGGTTTCTTGTCACCATATTCACCAGATCTTACGCCACTTGATTTATTTTCATATGGGGTTATGTAAATATATTATCTACGAACAACAACTGACGTAGATGATTAGCGAAGAATAATAACCCTTACATTACAGTCTATTATACCAGATATGTTGGAACGTACGCGTGGCATTCAATTCTATCGTGTTAACCGGGACGACCATGTAAAAAATAAGTAGAGAATAAAAACACCCATATGTTAACTTAGACAATAAGGCTTTACTGTCCGCCTAATACGCCTGTGCGTATCCACGTCACCAAAAATTTATGAAATAACTTCTATAAATGTTTCCACCATCTAAAACAGATCAATGTATTCATCAAGATATTTTGGTTTTGTGAATACTTTGGCGCCCCATATAAAAAAATTCCATATCAACCTGTATTGTTTGATCAATTTCAAGAGACTTCGTAATTTCTACTTATAATTTCCAGATACGTATATCAATGCTTATGATATCGAGGCGCTTCATATATTTAAACAAAAAAAATTGTCATAGCTTTAATTAATGTGAAAAAACTATGGACCCACATCTTTATTTAAATAATGAAATTAATTGTTGAATGTGCTGAAGTTCCCTCATTCATTTAATTTTTATGATTATTTATATTTGTGTCATCCCTACGGCTTGTCACACCCTAATTTTTATTTATTTAGTATCATTTGTCAAAAAAGAGATTCAAGTGGACTCCGGATCTAGAATGTATATTGATTGATATTTGGGAATCAAATATCGAAAATTTGAGAAAACAAAAAAGAAATTCCCACGTATATGCTGAAATGGCAATCGTTTTTAATGCATCTACCGAGATTGTCGTAAAAATCGACAAGAGCGAAATTCAGAACAAAATTAATAACCTCTCAGAGATTTAGGTATGTTATTTATAATCATTTAATATTTTTATGCCTGAAAATGCTGTTTTAGAGCTGAGAAAAAAATTGTTGGACCAAGTGGCGGTTCTCCCTCTACGTGGATATGGTACGAGAAAGTAAATGCAATAATTGGACGTTTTCCTTGCAATAATAATCATTTATTTGAGATCATTAAAGATATATAGTAAAAAATATTTCTATTCTAATCCATTTATTAATATTGTTTGAATGCAGCAGACATTATTACATACGATTGTGAATCAGCTACTCATATAGAAGAAATGCCTACTGAAATCGAAGTAAGCCGTAATAAAAAACAAAATATATATTGAATAATTTTATTTCTTTTCAATAAGTAGATACACCCGCAGGTATAGATAAAAGGGCACATGCATATTAGAGTCCTCCATTTCTGCAAGTTCGGCATCTACTAATTAATAATTCCTCAAATAAAAAGCTAGAAAAAAGAAAAGCCAAAAAAGATTTTGACGATCGATTGCTAAACGAACTGAAGGGAGCAAATGATCTTTGCGAAAAAGAAATCGCAGAAAGTGCGAATATTCGCAATTTACAAATAAGAATATGCGAAACCATAGAGAAAGTATCAAATAAAATAGAGCAAATATCAAAAGATACATGTTAATTTTTTGTTTTATTACTGTAATAGTAATCATATTTTTGTCATAATGACATTTTGTTTTTTGTTAATCAAAGCTATATATGTATATATAATATTTTTGTCGTAATGCCATTTTGTTTTAGTTTTGCAAATTTTTGTTTTTGTATATAGCACAAAAATTAAAATACTTAATAATATGTGTATATGATTCAATTTTTTCTCACCTATATATTTTGCAATTGCTTTACGTACATATGTTTCTTCCAGTGGAATTATTATTTCCTACAGTTGTAGAAACCGATGGTTGAGGATGCTGATCCATTTCTGTCAATTCTTCTGTCCAATTAGCAAGCACGTCATCATTTTCTTTCAAAACTTTATGCAATATACAGCAGGCTTTAATAATTGCTGATGTATTTTCTATATTTACTTCTAGGCCTTTTAATAATCTTCTGAAGCGTGCCTTTAGTTGTCCAAAACTATTTTCTATAACCCTTCGGCATTTCGACAATACGTAATTATATTTTTTCTCCAAAGGAATTTGCTGAGAAATATATGGAAAAGGCTTAATTATATATTTTGATAGTGCAAATGCCGAATCACCAATTAATAATAAAGGCACATCCACTCCACATATTGTTCGCATAAATGTTGTTGCCCCTTACTTCTTTATCTAATAATGAATGTTGTAAAATGTAAGAGTCATTATTACAACCTGGGGAGCCTACATTAATGTATGTAAATTTACATCTGGAATATTAGTTGGTAAATATAACGGAAGTAAATATTAACAGTAATTATTGAAATATATATTTCATAATAAATGTACCAACCTATGATCGCATACAGCTAAAATAACAACTGAATACCATCCTTTATAATTATAATAATCCACCGCTTCTTCTTCCTTTGGAGAAACCTCAATATGGCAGCCATCTGAAATTACTGAGTAAATAAATGTATTCATTTCTGTTATATATTACTTACCAATTGCTCCCATACACTGAGGAAATCCTAATACTTCGAACCCTTTTACTACATCTATAATATTTTGTTCTGTAGGAGGGCAAAATGACATGTATTCCGTCATCATCACCTCACAGACAGACGCGCAAAAATCACGCACCAATTCTCCTACTGTGGTTCTGCCTACTCCAAATAAATTTGCAACTGTTCTATATTTGGCTGATGAGCCTACAGTATATAGAACAATAGCAACTTTTTTGTCGAGTGGTATGTATTTCCTCATGTTTGTGTTGCATGTCCGTAAATGAGTCATTTTTCCCATTAATTTTGTAAAAGATTCTCTGCTCATTCTAAAATCTTGTTTAAATTTCTGATTATCATAAGTGAGTACTTCCTCCTCCCAAAATCTACTTTTCCGTTCCTGTAAGTTTAAATTATTCAGTATTCGATTTTATATAATTAAACAATAAATTACCAAAGTCCAAATGGTTCTGTTGATTTTTTTCAATTTAAATACAGCAAAATGTATTCAATAATTCTCTTATTTTTCTGAATGCGCCTATTTGAAGAAAGAGAGCATTTCCGACAAATTTCGCGACATTTCCATTACTACTCGGTGATAATTATTCACAATTTGTTGATTTAGAGAACTCATTTAAACAATTTCTAACCTCCAAGTTCCAATGCAAGCAACAACTGTCAGATTTCAATAATCTAGGCCTAGGCGATAAGACCCGAACGCTTCCGATCCTTCGTTTTAAAACTTCATCGGCACTTTTCTTCACTATGAAGTTTGAAATGACCATTACATAAATGATCACATGACACATGACAACTAAATTAAGCATGTGTCCCCGGCTGTGTCGTTTTGATTGGCTGCAACATACTACGTTCGTTTGCTTTCGAGACTCGTATACGTAGGCTTCGACCGAGTTTCGTTTGGTATGCAAGAATACCACTCACGCGTACAAATACTGTTCGTGATCGAAACAAATCAAACGAATTTTGTCGCGTGCGGAATATTCCGCATGATTTCAAGGATCGGGCCACAGGTCACGGAGAAAACCACCCAGAAAAACCCTTTGACACCCACGAGGCCAGCTGATCACCACTAGCGCAACGTTCGGCGAGAAAACGAACTACAAAAATAAAATATATTTATTCTGTTGATTTTATTATCTTGTATATTTCACCTGGTGTTTTTAGTCACAGGAAAGGTAGAAAATTAGATTTTCATAACGAGGTGAAGTCACTAGAAAATGTTTTTCAAACACTCGCCATCAGCCAATCGGAAACCGCCATGAGACTCCACCTCTAGACCAATAAAAACACTGGCACAGTTCCCACACCAAAAACGCGCGAGTTTAAACCAAACTCGGACCAACATGGGTATAAATTCTACGTTGCCGAGCTTAGAATGCATTCTATGCAGTAGCTGTTCCCAGCTCAAGGTTAGGAACTCGAGAGGGGCAGTCAGTCTACAGTTCCCTGTAGGCTCAACTCCAACCACAGCGATCATCCGTCGAATTTATGCCAAGTCCCAAACCACGGGTTGGTGAGTCTCATAGAAATTCGACTGTTCGAAAACCTGTTTATTAGTCTATCGGTAAGACAGACAGTAAAAGACGCAGAGTTAAAAATCTGTAGTTCGAGTTTAAATTTTTTCATTAAAGTATGGTACTTGAAAGTACTTGTGACTAAACGGTGGGTGACAGGAACTACGAATATGAAACATTGTAGTATCAATTACTGTTGATAGTTAATACCAAAAATTACGATTTGAAAATGTTTCTAGACAGTTTAAATTCAGTTTTCCCATCAATTAAATTTACTGTCGAAAAAGAAACCAATAAACAATTACTGTGTCTGGACATACTAGTTCTTCGAAACAAAAATAAACTAAGTTTGATATTTACAGAAAATCCACGAACACTATCAGATTTATAACTGCAGACTCCTATCATTTCTGGCAACATAAATTAGCATCGTTCAATTTTTTAATAAACAGATTAACAAAGTTTCCTTTAAACAAAAAACGATTTAATACTGAACTAAACTATATTAAAGAAATAGCTAAGTATAACGGTTTCCCGGTTAAAATTATAGATAAATTGGTTCATAAATTTAAACAACGTCAATCCGTTTCTAATTTTATAACATTAACACCATCTAATAATAATAAATACATAACACTACCGTACGATAACGTTTCTAAAAATTTAAACAAAATTTTTCAAAATCAAAATTTAACCGTGACTTACAAATTAAGTAATAAATACCATTAAATCTTTGTTAGGCAAACCTAAAGATAAAATAGATACTAACGTGCTAGAACAATACTAAGACAACTTAAAAAATGTAGGTTTTGAGTTATTTATATATTCTGAAAGCCAATTTCATATAATTGCAATACTGTAACTTTTGAAATAAGACTTACAATAAAAAAACAACATATCTTAGTCTTACATTTTGTGAAAATTCACTTAGTTATTGTGCAAAAAAAGACAATATTAAAAGTTATAGTATTGCACATGTACATCATTCTGTAAATAGAACGCAATTGCTAGTGAAATACTAAGACAACTTAAAATGTTTTTATATTACGCCAAAATTTTGATAAAATTGTTCAAGTTGTCTCTGTTTTAAAAGTTATCCTAGTATTGCCCTTGTAAATTCTATAATTCTACAACAGATGTTATACAGTAAATTTTAACATGTCTTTTCCTTCGTAAAGTCAGTTAGAAATACAGTTTTGCCATGTAAGGTTGTGATGTTTCTTGCTCTGTCGGTTTCGTTATAAATATACAGTTTATGCATTAAAGTTGTCTTCTAGAGCAAAAAGGATTGTAGAAGCAGCTATATCAATTTTAAATCCAATGGGTATTCCGTTTGCCGCCCCCTCTAGTAGTACTCAGTACTAGAGGGGGCACCACAAGTAAGACGAGTAGGAAATCTATAACGACTCGGATATGGAATGGACATGGGTAGGAAAAACCTGGCAGAAGGGATAAAATGCAAAAGTCTACAATGGATAGTGGCGATATGACAAAGATTCTCCGGGCGGGTTCTCCAGGGGAGGGAATCCCGCCACCTGCGGCCGCAGGTGCTGCCCCACTGGATACGGAGGGGGCAAATATCGCATTGACCCAAGCTATTAAACATGGACATGAGATTTCGGTAAACAAGGAACAAACGGAAACGGACGCAAGAGAAATAAGAAGCGAAGAGCAGATATACTTCAGCAGTAAACCAAGGCTGCAACGAACCCCACCCACCACCTTGAGAGCGAGTTCGCCCGAAAACGAAAAAATCATAGACGAGCTCAACAAATCAGTGCAGGAGCTCAAAGAGCTATGCATCGAAAACATGGAAACAGAAAACTAAACAGAAATCAGCCACTTCACAATACTAGATAAACAGTTCATAATAAACATACCAGAAACAGAAACAGCGGCAAAAGATACAGATAAAGATAGCAAAAAGCTACCGTATGAATCAAGCCCAATAACGGAAACACCGAAAGGAGAGCCGAAAGAAGGTGGCAGACGTAAAGTCTTCGAATCAAGTGTTGATTCAATTGCGCCAAAAAAACACGAACACCACCTTAATATCGCCGGGAATAGAACCGTCACAATCAGGTAACAAGGTTATATTGATAAACAGCACCATAGAGCAAACAGAAAGGAACAAACTAGAAGCCAAAAGGTGGAGAGAGGAAAGCTGCCAAGAAAAAATGAAAATAAAAAATCAAAACTGGACAACAGCATACAACAAATAGAAGACCTATTACTAGACCTAGACAAAATGATAGTAGAAAAATTCAAAAACACAGCCATGCCGATAAAACGTACAGTCACGCAATTATACAAGGCATACCTCGCAGTGAAAAGAAGCAAAAATACTTAATTAAAGAAATGAATATGCGACTAGACGGAATGGAAAAACTAGCCATAACCGTAGATGAAAGCAGGAGAGAACATGAAAGGTTTCAGGAAGAGGAAATGGAAACATATAAGACCCAGCTAAGGAAAGAAAAAGAGGAAGAGATGGAAGCCTTTAAGCAACAAATCAAAGAAAAACAGAGGAAAACTATAGACGAGCTTGAGAAGCAGGTAGACATCCTCACAAAAAAAAAGTGGCAGAAGAAGAAAAATATTCAACACAAGCAGGGAAAAGAGACAAAGAAGAGCAATGGCTCGTACAGTTTCGCCAAACACTAGAGACAGACGATCACGACTTTGAAAAAATATGGCAACTGACTGAAGAAACATGGCCAAATAGAGCATTCAAGCCAATTAATATAAGGCAAGGTAACCCATGCACACAAAAACAAGAAAACATAATCCATGGGGAAACCGACAAAGTACATAAAAGACAATTATATGGGTGGAAAAAAAACTACTAGGGAGAAACTGTAACTGTAACTTCTGAAATAAGACTTACAATAAAAAAAAAACATATATCTTAATCTTACATTTTGTGAAAATTCACTTAGTTATTGTGAAAAAAAGAAAAAATTAATAGTTATAGTATTGCACATGTACATCATTCTATAAATAGAATGCAATTGCTAGTGAAATACTAATACAACTTAAAATGTTTTTATATTACGCCAAAATTTTGATAAAATTGTTCAAGTTGTCTCTGTTTTAAAAGTTATCCTAGTATTGCGCTTGTAAATTCTATAATTCTACAACAAATGTTACACAGTAAATTGTAACATGTCTTTTCGTTCGTAAAGTCAGTTAGAAATACAGTTTTGCCATGTAAGGTTGTATTGTTTCTTGCTCTGTCGGTTTCACTATAAATATAAAGTTTATGCATTAAAGATGTCTTCTAGAGCAAAAAAGATTGTAGAAGCAGCTATATCAATTTTAAATCCAATGGGTATTCCGTCAAATCGCGTAAGTTTTATAATCCTAACCTCACGTGCATACCAGAAACTTTTCTTATTAACCTTCTTTTTTAAATTATAGAATAATCTTCAAGATGAAAGTTTTAGTGATGATAATGACGATAGTGATATTGATAAACATTATGTTCCAAGCAGAGTTAGTAGTTCTGATGGAGACTTAAGTTCCAGCAGCATTCAAAACGTCGAATCCGATAAAAAGTCTAGAAAAAACTAAGAAACGTTTCGAAATGGAAACGTAATATTAAAAAACGGAAAGTAAGTAAAGGAGAAGCATACGTTACTGAAGGAGGAAATATTAAACGTGAGATACGTTTGAAAAAAGGATGCGACAGTAAGTGTAGATTAAAATGTACTATAAAGATTAATGAAGTACATAGGAAAAAGATTATTGCTAGCTATTATAAAATTGCTGATAAAACTAGACAAAGATATTTCATTATGTCTTGCATGGAAAAGACTAAACCTCGGAAATACCGAAATACTAAACCGGAAAATACCCGGGCAATGAATTACGCTTATTTTTTTGTTATTAATGCAGAGAAAATTAAGGTATGCAAAAAGTTTTTTAAAGCTACTTTAGACATAAGCAATACAACGATTTCCACCGTAATTCGTAAATTAAATAATGAAAACATAATTGAACCAGACAAACGTGGAAGACATGGTCATCAAAAGAAACTTGATGAAAGTTTGGAACAGACAGTTATCAACCACATCAATTCATTCTCCAGAATTGAATCTCATTATTGCCGTGCCAATAATACGAGGGAATTTATTAATGGTGGATTGAATATATCAACAATGTATCGCATGTAGGTGGAAATGTGCAAAGACACTAATCAGACTTACGTAAAAGCATCAATGTATACACATCTATTTATTACAAAATTTAATATCGGATTTTTTAAACCAAAGAAAGACTTGTGCTCTCTCTGTGATGAGTCCAGTCACTCTACTAATAAATTGATAGTAGAAGACAAATATAACGGTCATCTAAAGGAGAAGGAACTAGCTAGAAGAGAGAAATCTGCATATGTACTTTTTGCTAAAGAAAATCAAAATACTTCAACAGTTTTATTGTTTCGATTTGCAAGCTCTTATGCCTTTACCTTGTGGTGACGTGTCTATATTTTACTACAAGAGTAAACGAAACGTTATCAACTTTACCGTATTTGACGTACCAAAAAAGGAAGGGTTGTCTTACTTATGGCACGAAGGCATAGCAAAGCGTGGAGCTAATGAAATAGCCACTTGTATTTATGATTTGCTTAGGAAAAAATGTCAGGATATGGACGTCATACGTTACAGCGATAATTGTATCGGACAAAATAAAAATCGATTTATTGTGTACATGTTTCTATATTTCTTACAAAATTTGAATATTAAATCCATTAGCCAAAAGTTTTAAAGTGTTGGACATATTCAAATGGAAGGTGACTCAATGCATTCCTGTATTGAACAAGCAAAGAAAAGAGTCTTGAAAAGTAGTCCAATATACGTACCGGAACAAATTTGGATGATAATTAAATTAGCCAAAAAAACAGGAAAGCCTTATATTGTTTATGATTTAAAAACGAAAAATGTCATAGACTGGAAAGCAGTAGCTAACAACTATGGGTCCATTTCTCACAACACAGCGGGAAAAAAAGTTGTGTGGAATAACATTAAAGTTATTCATGTAAATAAAAAAAAATATAAACACGATTTTTTTATAAAAACAGTTTTCAAGATACTGAATATAAAGAAATGAAAGTTACGTATAAAACTTCCTTGCAAGAAAACCTACCATTAGCTTATAAAGAAGAGCCAAAAATCAGTTATCAAAAAAAGTCAAGTTTGCTAAGCCTTTTGCCTCACATACCAGAACAGTATCACCAATTCTTCAAAAATTAAAAACCTTTGAAGAAAGGACAGGTATCTACCTTAAAATGAAAATTTTGTAATAATTCACCATCCCAGCAACCCGCAGGACGCTATTTCTTATAATAGGTAGCAACGTGATTATTTTATTTTAAAATTTAGAATTCAATATTATTTTTTTCTAAAAAAAAGTGTTATTGTTTGCATTGCATAAGATGTATTTCTGTTTTTTTATGTGCAATCATGTAAACTTCTTATTATTATATTAGATATAAATATTATATTTTGCTAAACTTGGTTTATTTTAAACAAACTTTTATGGAACTCAGTGCAAAAGAAAGACATATTTAAGATAAGTAGTACAATTTACAAGAATTAAACATAAAAATCAGTGCAAAAGAAAGACATATTTGACAAAAGTAGTACAATTTATAGTAATTAAACTAATTTAAGTGCAACACAAAGACAATTTAACGCTTAAAATAGAACAAATTTAATTGTGCAATACAATGGTAACTTAGAATTTTGAGTTTCTTTGTGGAGAATTTACAAAAATTTACAAAATTCAAATGCACTGTCTTTAAGTCAGTATAAAGGTTTAAAAAATTCTGGAAAATATTTTGTTTATCTTCACTAATAATGAAAATAAATTGATTTAAAACTTTAAAACGCAATTATCTCGAAACTATATTTTTTAAGTTGTCTTAGTATTGTTCTAGCACGGCGATATGTTCATTAATAATCACAAAATTAACAATTCTAATATTAAACTTTAAAACATTAATAATGATAGATATTTAGACGCATACGAGAGCTTAATAATAAATAAATTTAAAAATAATTTGATGGACGCAGATCTCGGTCACATATCAAACTCGAAACTATTCGATTTAATATAAACTTAAATTCTATTTCTTATAGTACTTTTTAAATCTTAATCATCAATGGACACTATAATCTTAGTTTATGATTGGTATTCAGTCACTTATGATTCCCATCCTATATAATCCCAATTCTCTCCCTTGTTTTTTCAGAGTTGTTAGGACTGATGATTAGAACTTAGTTCTCGAAATAAGTATATAGCTTATTTTATAATTTTAAGGTTAAGGAGTTAAATTCTCTGGAATTACAGTCTTCCAATAAGAAGCTTTGGAACTAGAAAAACGGCTAAGTCGATATATCGACACGGATACGGAAGAATTGTACGTATTTTATTTTTAATTGCAGTATTATAGTGAATATATATTTACTAAGTAAAAAATTATACTGCCTGATTATTTATGGAAATGCACAAGAAACGTGTAGATGGATTAATAGAAGATCGAAATGGTCGCTTTGTGGATACACAGACAATAAAACCTAGTCATTACCGTCGCATTCATCTAATAACAATATAATACTAGATTCATCAAGGCCAAGAATACGCAACAATAATTGTCGGAGATTATGGTACTCTAGATATAAATAATATATTAGATAAAGGTGTATATATAATAAATATCAATAAGCTTACTCTTTAATTCGACATTTCTTTCTGCATTTTAGCGACAGCAGATATATACGCAAAAATTAATGTAATAAAAACTGAAATAAATAATCTTAAAAATGAAATTGTCACTTTTAAAACCAAAGTTAAACAACAAATGAAAGAAGATTATGTGAAAATCAATTTAAACTTCAAAATTCTTTCGAGACAAGAAAAACCTTGTACGGAAGAAACAGAAGACAAAACAAATAAAGTAAATTTGCTTGAAACTATAAAATATCCCTTAACATCTAGTGAGGTCGTATATTTATTAGAAGAAACAATCGAAATAATGTTGAATTTCAAGCGCAGGTTTAAATAATTATTCTTTTTGTATTTGGTAAACGCATACTCGTTTAGGTTGAATTGTTATCACAAATTGGAAGACGCACAGGGATAGAAGGTAGTTCGAAAATAGATACAAAATAGTGGATTTTATGTTCGAATCCGAAGTTTTACTGCTATTCTCATGGACAAGTGTATCAAGGGGAACGTCCGGAGAAAAAAAAAGGAATTTCAGGCGTTTGATACAATATTAGGAGTTCTTTTGGAAGTAGTTTCACTAGCAGACAATAGACATACAAAGAAAAGAAACTGTGACTTTTTTAAAGATGGGGCGTTAAAACATGCGAAGAAAAAGACTGCCTGCAAACGGTGTTTGTTCAAATTATATTTATGAATAAAATGTAATTGGTGTTTCTTTTAAAAAAAAAAAAAAATATATTTCATCACGGCATATTACCCATTGCTGGGTGTGCCAATCTGCAAAATCAGATCATGATAATATTAGTGACAATAACGAGTTACCAGCTAACAATATAAATGAAAATGAAACAAGTAAGAATATTGATACAAATTAAGATATTGCAAGTGACAAAAATACATCGGAAGATAAAGCATAAAGCTATTGATTATGGTATCATTACATTATTTATATAATATATGTGAAATATATTGTTTTTTGTATTTTATATGAGCTTTGTTGCTGTTTTACTTAAATAGATTTTATTTTTGTTATTGTTAAGTACATAATTGTAACAGACAATGTTATAATGCAGATAACAATTAGTAATTAGCATCATAATATTATCTGTTACATTTATGTACTTTAAAGCATCCTGACGAAGAATTAACATAAATCCGAAAGCTTGATGAAATAAACCAAAACGAACTATACTTATTGCCCTTTCACTGGTTCTCCACGAAATTATTGCACAGTGAGGAACTTTTACCACATTATATATGGTCATAATAGTAACTTGATTACTTTTAATATTTATTTATCACTTGTTAGGTTGGCATTACTGTATGATGGTGTCAAATGTGTGACAGATATGCATATTTTGTTTCTTATCATTTAGAATAAATTTAGACAACTTAGTTCAATTTAAAACTTTATCAATACTTCAAGTACAAAGAAAATGGCGGGCAGCTTAAAGTAAGTACAATTTAAATATAAAATAATATTTACAATAGTTTTTTTGTTTAAATTTAATCCATAATGGAGATGGAAACACTAGTAACAATGTCACATTTACACATTTGATGTGTAAATGTTACGTTGCATAATTTTTTGTTTCATCCATTTTTATTAGATACAACCATCCTACGTTTTTTTAAAGGGGCACACCATCGAAAAAATGAACATAGGCTCATAAAATAGTATCAAAAATTAGAAGAATTTTGAAATGTGTCTTACATTTATGTGATGTTTAGTATGCGAGATAATTAATGTGTAAGTTGTGCCTCTGACGTCATCGTGGCCGGCTTCTCGCCTGGCGGCATACGGCATACTGCCATCGCAATATTATTTGTTCGTGAAACGTGCAAGTTTTTCGTTCTTGTAGGTATGTATTTCTATATATTGACACATTGTTTATATTTAACATATACGTTTTTTATTATAGTAATATACATTAATACAATCATACGTACAGATTGGTGCAGTGTGTTGTCTACGGATGTAGTAATAATTCAAGTAAATCAGGAGTTCACGTGCATCGTTTTCCTGATAGAAACAAATCACCCATACGACACAAGACATGGGTACATTTTACTCGCCGTAAAAACTTTAAAGCTAGTATAAATGCTGTTATTTATTCCAAACATTTTTTGGAAAGTGATTTGAATGAAGTAGATGTTATGAGTTATGAGACGGAAAATACTAGCGGACATACCAGCAGAAAAATTACATAACCCCAGATTAAAACCCGGGGCTGTTCGAACAATGTATTCCGATAATAATATTAACCCTTATAAGAAAAAAAGGGAGGAAAATGTGCAAAACGAAATCAGAAAAAAATAGAAAATTTGTGTTATTAAACCTAACACCTCCTTTTCAAACGAAATCAGTAATGATGAAAACACGTCTTATAACTCATTACAAAAAGAGATTGCCGTTCAGTGTGAATTGGGCAGTGAAATATATCGCTCGCACACATATCGTTCATCCCTTAGCCAAGAACATGACGAAAATAGCAGTTCTTCATATACATGTTCCGAATCAGATTCTAGTGACATTGATATTCAGGATAAAATTACTAAAAAAAATTACAGACAACAATATATACTCTATGTACATTGTGTACTGGGAAAATTTAAAATTATTATTTCGGTTCTGCCCCGCCTGTAAATCTACAGTTAATAAAATTCATATATATGAAACAGGTACAATGTTAATTGTAACTACAGTATGTGTCGAAGGTCATAAAGATACATGGTATTCACATCCTAGGAATAAAAATATTTCTTTAGGAAACGTAGGTATCACTGCCGCTATTATGCTCTCGGTTATACCATTTAATACTTTTGAACAATTTGCAAAAACCTTAAAAATGAAATTTTTACCGCGAAGTACCTTTGATTATATTGTACATCAATATGTAGAACCTGTCGTACAAAAAATATGGCTCGAGGAAAGAAATCTAAAAATAAATTTGTTGAAAGAATCGGATCATGTTTGGTTAGCAGGGGATGGACAATTTGACTCCCTTGGATTCTGTGCTAATTATGTAACGTATTCATTATTAGATATTAATTCGGGGGCAATTATTGATTTTATTGTTTTACAAAAAGGTATGGTTTCTGGCGAATTAGAAAAAGCTGCTCTAAATAAATTGCTGAATAAACTTACAATGATAAATTAAAAATTGATTTATTAGTGACTGATAGGCACAGGGCCGGCACGTGCGGTTGGTCGGACAGGTGATCGCTTTACGGCGCAATATTTTTGTAGCAGCGAATTTTTCGTGCGGTATTCTACTTTTTAAAAATGATTATATTGTTCGAGTTTTCACCGATTCTTAGTTCTACCTTCTACTACTAGATAAAAGATGTCGCCCAGCATTTTTTCATCATCTTCATATTCCATTAGACAGGAGGAAAATGAAGAAAAGAAAGAAGAAAACAAAGAAGAGGATATTAAAGAAGATAGACAAGCAAATAAAGAAGACAAAGAAAGAAAAATAGACGAAGAAAATTAAGAAGATAAAAGAGGGAAAATAAATGAAGAAATTAAACCAGAAACTTTTATTGACAACTTTTCCGATGATCCAGCAGATTAGAAAAATTTAAGTATACTGCAAAAGCAATTATTAGTAGAAAAAGGCCCCGTTCAAATTAGAGGTTCTAATTTTCCGAAAGATTTGAATAAAAGACATTTCTCGGACGTACATTATGAAAGAATTATGTCAAATGGCGAAAAATTAGAAAGGAAATGGTCAAAAAACCATTTCTGTGTACTGTTTTTCTTGCTTGTTATTTGATAATTCAGACCATATGGCTAGAAATTGGTCGATGTTTGGTTATTCTATTTGGAAGAATATTTCAAGTAGTCTTAAAATACATGAACGTTCTACAAATCGTATGGAATGTTATAAAAAGTGGATGGAATTGGATGTCAGGTTAAAAACTGGCAAAACTATTGATAGAGAACATCAGAGATTATTGAAATTGAAACAGCAATATTGGCAAGAGGTATTAAAAGCTATTATAGCAACAATTCAGTTATGCGCATCACAAATGTTAGCTCTCAGAGGAAGTTCGGATAAATTATTTGCACATAATAATGGTTTTTTTTTTTTGAAAATTATTGAATTTTTGGCAAAATTTAATCCATTTATTAGTGAGCTTTTAAACAGAGTTTCAAAAAATCCAAATTGTTCTCATTATTTGAGCAAAGAAATTCAAAATAACATAATAAATTTAATGGGAGTAAAAGTACGTGCTACTATTATTTCCAAAATTATAGAGGCTGAATATTACAGCATTATTTTGGATTGCACTCCAGATTTTAGTAGAAATGAACAAATGTCTCTTGTTATTTGCGTTCTAAATAAAGATAGTAAAGAATTTGTTCCTAAAGAATATTTCACCAAATTTTTACCTGTAGAATCATCCCTGGGGAGAGTTTAACTGATTTAATGTTGCAAGAATTAGATAAATTAGGTCTCAAAATTGAAAATATACGTGGCCAGGGATACGACAATGGTGCAAACATGAAAGGTATGCATTCTGGTGTGCAAAAACGAATTTTAGATAAAAATCCTAAGGCCTTTTTCGTACCCTGTTCGTGTCATTCTATAAACTTAGTTGTAAACGACGCAGCCAAAAAAACTGGTGAACTAAGTATTTTTTTTTTTCAATTATTCAAGAATTGTTTGTATTCTTTTCTAGTTCTACTTCTAGATGAGCTATATTAAAAAGACACATAAAATCGTTCACTGAAAAATGCGTTAGTACTACACGCTGGGAAAGCATAGTAGAAGCTATAAACCACTAAGGTATGATTTGTCTAATATTTATGATGCGCTGATAGAAATTTCTTTGGACGAAGAGAGGGATCACGAAACTAGAAACAAAAGTACATCTCTAGCAAATAAAATTTATAATTTCAAATTTATTTGCAGTATTATTGTTTGGTATGCAGTTTTATCTAAAATTAATATAGCGTCTATACTTTTACAAAGCCCAAATATGATTTTATCAGAATGTGTTAAAATATTAAATAGCGTAAATTTGTTTCAGAAGGAATTTCGTATAAATAATTTTGAGCAAATAATTTGTAAAGCTAAAGAAATAGCTAATGAAATGGAAATAAATGCAGATTTTGAAAGCAGTCTTTCAATTAGAATTAGACGTAAAAGCAAATAATTTATTTACGAAGGAACAGATAAACCAATAGAAAATTTGTTGTTGTATTCGTCTTAGGCGGCATATTTTGACGCGCCGGCCCTGGATAGGCACCGTGGAATACGGTGTTTAATGAGGACAAATTATAAGGAAATTGAACATGAATTTGATGTATGGCATTTATGTAAATCACTTATGAAAAATTTATAGAGTTTAGAAACCAAATATCTTGAAATTGGAGAATGGAAATCCAGCATAAATAATCATTTATGGTGGTCAGCTCATACTTGTAAACAAAATAGCGACGTACTAATCGAAAAGTTCACATCACTGCTATACCACATTCGAGATGTACATTCATGGGAACCTGATCCATCGAAAAATATTGTTTTGAGATGCGAACATAGAGAATTGACGATTGATCAAAGAAGACGAATCAAATGGTTGTCAGGTAATTCTGAAGAGTATAATGCTTTGAAGAAAACACTAACAAATAAACAATTTCTGGGTGATCTGGGACACATAAAACATTTTACGCATACTGGACAATTAGAAAGTTATCATAATCTTAGACTGAAATATATACCGAAAAGAATCCATTTTCCTTATAAAGGTATGGTGCTGAGGTTAATAATTGCAATTATGGATCATAATTATAATTTAGAAACAAAGAAAATTGTAGAAAAAATACAAATTTCAAAGCCAACAAAATCTTAGATTATTAAAAATAAATATGAAAAATCAAAAATCGGTTGGAGACATTTAATTCTGGAAAATATTGAAAATAACATAAATGAAACAAGTTTCCAATTAGAAACTAACGAAGAAATTCAAATACCTAAAAATATTGCACCGGAACCAAGATCATCTACATCGGAATTGAAACAAAAAAAAATTCAAGATTCATTCATAATCCAAAATAATTTTATTAATTTCAATATTATAAACAATATCTGTACAACATAATTAAATAAAAACATTTGAAATATAGTATGTGATTTTATTTTAACCACTTCGAATTTTTTTAAAACCTGTATATTCATTATCATCATTTTCTGGATAAGATGGTAACACTATTTTGCTCCGTTTACCCATGGACATCCATGAATGTATCCAATGAACAAACTGCCTGTATGCCAAATATCTGAATAATTTATTACTTGGTTCTTTTACTCGTAACAATTTTCGTTTTTCAAAATTTTTGTTTTTAATATTAATTGATGTCGAAGCATATTTACACATTCTTCATTTAATATCAACAAATTAAAGGATGGATTTTGTGTGACACACTTCCAAAGTTCAGTTTTTACTTCTATTATTTTATCGTACTCATTGCAACACACACTTTCAGTTCCGTTTTTCATAACAACGCATTTGTCACATGTGCACCAATCTTTATTTCCAATTCTCCTTGCTCCTTCGTTATTAATATTGCTATTATTGTCATCTACTAATTCAAAATTAATTTCACTATCCGAATACTCAGGTTCAAACTGATATGGCTCTAGTGATGCAGCCATGATAACAATAATTTTCAATATGTTATGTCCGAAACTAAGGTATACGGTATACGCGTGTAGCAACAAGCCGGTCACGATGACGTCACGAGCGCAACTTTGTCGCCAAATATTTAGAGAACTATAAACAATTAACAAATTCTGTAAACGGTAGATACGAGTAAATTCTAATTTTTAATACATTTTTTCTATATAGAAATTAAAAAATGAATTTTATGGCTGGTGAGCCCCTTTAATATTTGACGATTTTCACTCTGTGATCTGTAGTTTTAACTAATTATTTATTAAATGTTCGTCCTTTAAACGTCGGCATTAATAAATTTCATTATTGACTGCAAATCCGAGCATTGTTACTACCTGTTTCCATCTCCATCCCAAACAGTCCAACATCGTTTTTGAATTAATCCATAATAGTCCATAAAGTTAGTACTGAAATATTCACATTCTTATTATTTTCATGTTTTCATGGAACAAATGCATTTTATTAACTATGTTACCAAATGGTGAAACTAGTCTTATGGAAGTACCAATTTATTACAGGAGAGAATACTCAAAACATGATGATTCGTCTCTGAAATTTGCACCTGGATCTTCTCTCAAGAAAGCTTTGGATATTTGGGCAAAATGCTCCTCCCAATAAAATTGACAAAGACCCTTTAATAGATAACATTAACTCGTTTCTTCCATCAATATCTCATTATCGTAGGGAGCATGCTCCTAACCGAAAATACCTATCTAGTGATATTTATCTGATGTAACCAACATAATACCTCCGCCATTTAAGTTTTGTTAATTTAAATACATACCTATGGGGTCTCGTTGTCGCGTGCCTGTTTGCGAATCTGGGGAACCCGATTCGATCCCGATCAACGACAAAGATTTCAAATTTTAAATGGCACAAAATTGTCCCCTGTATTGCACTCTCCACGCCAGCAATGAGGCAACGTTTGGTAAACGCCAGCACGATATAAATGTTACTATCATTACCGAAATCTGTGTACAAATCAGAGTAGCACACCCAGCAATGGGTAATATGCTGTGAAAATATATTTATATATTTTTTTTATTTTACTACATACCTGCATATTTACTAACGCTAAAAATTCTGTATATTAAATTCCTTTCCAATATATCTATTGTTCTCTTTACAATTTTCGTTTTAAAACCTTATTATTAATTTGAAATTATGTATATTATGTTCATTTCCATATAACTATTCTATTTAAAATTTTATTTTTAAAACGTTACTGTTATTAATTTGAAATCATTATTTTTTAGACAGTGACATTTTTCTGTCAGTTACAAACATATGAGCTGAAATGTGTAACCATAGAGTTGTGTTTATAACATAAGTTCCGAGTCCATAAAATATATAGAAAAAGTATTAATGCAAGCCTGTAGAAAATGGAATAATCTTTAATTTTTATAATTGCGAAAAAATACACCAAAACTTAATGGGTTCTTTCCATATTAGAATAAGGTAAAAATACATGGTTTCAAAAGTTTCTGAATGATGGTATTTGAGTTAGTGCCCAGAAGACACACACATACACACACACCCGCACACACACACACACACACACACACACACACACCCGCACACACACACACACACACACACACACACACACACACACACACACACACACACACGGACATTATCGTGAAAAGGTTAAAATTGGATTGTAGGAACCTTAAAACGTGGTCATTTACCAAAATCTCGATATGCGTTTTTTATCACGATCCCTATACCTTCCTTACCAATGTTAGCGGGAGGTAAAAATGATGTATTCAGATTTTATAGAGAAGAACCGTGATCTCCAATGTTCTTACGAGTTTTATACAAAAACTAAAGGAATTGAATACATTTTTCGTAAAGCTGGGACACGAAGAATATTTCGTGTGCAATTTTTTTTTGCATGAAACCGATTCATATCACAAAAGAGAGGAATCTGATCCAAATCGTACCAACTGGCAAGAATACAATGTCCATATTAAAAGATACGAAGCAGCTCGAATATATTACCAAGAAGATGCTGACAATATAGAGGGTAAAGCTATTTATATTCTGCAGATTTGCAGAAGGTAAATAATCAATAGTTATATACCTAGTGCTAAGAATTTAATCGACTAAATTTGACATGTCTGGCTTATGCAATAAATAGAAATAAATAAATAAATAAATATTTCATCACGGCATATTACCATTGCTGGGTGTGATCTGCTTCATACACAGATTTCGGTAATGATGGAATATTTGTACTGACCTGGCGTGCCGTGTGCGTTCAGCAATTATACTACAATAATAATGAATATCTAGGTAAAATTTAATTAATGATAATATATATGTAATGCATAATTTTATAAAAAAGCCAGACATCAAATTTAATCAATTCAATTCTTTAGCACGAGGGGTATATGTCAAGATTATTTTATGAATTCATAGTACAAACTTTCAATACAAAGTTTATAATTTTATTACACATATATTATCATTAATTAAATTTTACCTAGATATACATTATTATTGTAGTATAACTGCTGAACGCACACGGCACGCCAGGTCAGTGCACGTGACCAAGTGTGTTTGTCAAATAAATTTCAAAAAATAGTAAATAAAATTTGCTTGAATTGAATAATTCGGCATGTTGAAAGATATAGAATATCAGTAAAGGTAAAAAACATGTAAGTATCTTGCTTCTGCGACTAATTATCCGGCTAAATATACCTTCAAAATATTAAAAATTTGCATATAAAAGCTAGCTTCAATTTAATCGCTGTTAAAAAGCTAGGTGCTATTTAATCACTTATTTAAAATACACAACAATGGAAAATGAGACATTCTGATTGGTCAAATTTGTAATGAATGAAATAGGTAATCATATTTTTATATGTAAATACCTACCTACGATCTTTATTGATTTTAGGTGATTATTCTTCCAAGATACGAGTCTCTTAAGAAAGTTATTTTCACTCCCAGAATAATTGCAGAATAATTGCCTTTAATGAAAAATGAAGCTGGAAAAAACAAAGGAACAAAAAACGAGTAGCAATTATTTGGCATGAAGGTGTTTAAAGACTGATATAATAAGTACATTTCACTGTTTTTTTATATACAACAGAGATGAAAGCCATAATATAGAGTTGTGGCTAGATAATTGTTCGTCTCAGAACAAAAATTGGGCACTTCTCAAATTTTTCGGTTTTGTTGTTAATTCAGACGATTTTTAAATAAACTAGAAATTAAGTACTTTGAGCCTGGGCATACCTTTATGTCGGCCGACTCATTTCATGATCAAATTGAAATGTCACTGAAGAAAAAAAAGTTGTTGGATTTTTCCGATTTTGAAGACGCCGTTCAGAAATCCAATTCTAGGAAAGTTCATGTCATTAATACGAAGTGTAATAATTTCTACAACTGGGGGGATTTTATATCTCATTATAAACTAAATAAAATTAATCCCAGACTTTATTTACAACATATTGTTTACTTAGAATTTACAAGAGGAGAGTTAACTCTCAAATACAAAACCGACTTCTCTGAAGAAGCAATAAAATCAATTTTTTTAACTGGTGCAGTAATGAAAGCAGGCTTCCCAAAACCATTTCAACGCAACGAAAACAGGAAACAAATGATTTTAGGAAAACTAAGTGCCATAATATCGAAGAATCGAAATCAATTTTGAGAAGATTTACATGTTTCTAGAAATAATACACCATTGGATGAAGATCAAGGCACTTAAACTAAAAGATGATCATATACCGGGTGCCCCATTTTATCTATTCCCGCCAGAAAATTCATGAATAGCATTGTTACATATCATAAGTGACTTGGTTTTTAAAATATTGTTTTGCTCTTATACCTACCGTGATTATTCGATTATAATACTAATATTTACCAAATGGCTTATGAAATGTATTTTGTTTCGCCTATTCTAAAAAGTGTAAAAACTATAATAACGACTTTTCTATATTGTGATAATACTTAAGATTTATAATTGATTTGTAATTCATTAATATTTAATAAGTAAGTTCAGATACTACTTTTTGATTTAGTTCTGCACATGTAATATATAAGGGAAAATAGCGTAACTGCAACTTATCGAATGTAGGATCAATAAATATCATTAGCACCTTTGAACGTGACGTAAAAAGTTAACCCTACTAGGTAAATAATAATTTATAAAAGTATTTAGTTAAAGGTTGGCACAGTATGATATAGTAAATAGTTGTTTTCTCAAAATTACAAATTTGCATGTTACGCCCATTAGCTTTTCAAGGGCAATATAGCTGTCTCTTCTCGGTCAAAACCAATACAGACATTATCATTTCGTTTCTGATTCTGAATTAATAAATTAATAAAATTATGTGAAGGACGAGTAGAATTTAAGAAAAAACTAACTCAGAGTAGACTATTGAGGTAGTACTGCAAGCACGCCTTATTAAATAATAAATGTAGCTACGAGCTGATTATAATATTTATTTGTGGGCATGTACTTACAATTATATTTTTTTGTTTAGACTTTGTGTGTGTATGCATCCCTAAACAGGTCAGAAAAGCTAGTCTACAGCCACTTGAGACAGCGACACAGGGTTAGCTGTGCATTGGGCATTCCGTATATGATAAGCGGCGATGACAAACTTATGATGTTCCAGAACTTTACATGGTCCACCCACCCACGCCGGTGGCGGGGAGAGGTAAACCTTACCCCCGAAACACCCTAGTTCGAAAGGAGGTAAGAGGGATATTTTGGTTTAAATACTGGGGCAGAAACTGTATTCTTCAGTCTTGCTTCGGCAAGACTCCTTGAGTCTTGGACCTCTGGCGTGATTGACACGCTGAGTAATGCTGAACTCATTGAAACTTTACACTTGGCTTGTCGGAGGTAAGTTCTTCTACACCCCCCCCCCCTCCATCTAGCTGCTGTGGCCATGCCAGGCAAGTTTGGGGATCCTACTTATTTTCCCCCATCCAGCTGCTGTAGTGGTGTCAGGCACGTTTGGGGATCCTACTTATTTTCCCCACACCAGGGGTTCCTTACTTCTTAAAATAATATTTCAAGATCAATTTTAACTTGACTTTTAAATTAAATCAGACGTACTTTTTTTGTTTATAGTCTACTCTGAGTTAGTATTTTCTTTTTTTTTAATATATATTATTTAGACAGGCACGATGATCGACTGCTCTAGGAGTTGATACTGGGTGAAAAATTAATCGGAACTGCAGCCAAATACGATTTATTTCGATAAAACCGACGTTTCGGTCATAGATGACCATCCTCAGGTTTCTATAATTTTATTAACATATGTATAATGTTTTTACAACAATAACTTACATCCAAAATCAGCAAATATAACTACTATTACAAAAACACAACATTTTAAAATATACACATAAAATACTAGCGTCAAATGAATAAAAGAATAAATATATAAATAAAATTACACCACAATAAACGGATACAAAATTAAAAAAAAAACAGACAGGAATAGAACGATGAACAAACTTTACATCACTAACTGATAAATACTTTTAGTGTTCCTGTAATATTGGAAATTTGTGTACGTGAATTTTTTTTTCTGAAGTGCTCTTTCATACTTTGCCAGGTTCTGTTCGAAATATAGTCGTCCTCCATCTCCTGCCAGAACGAATTTCCTCTTAATAATAATAATGAATATTTTTTTATGAATTAAATAATCTAATAATTTTTTTATTACTGTGATTCGGTCCTTCGTGCTAGTGGCATTTTTTTAATTTAACAAATATTATATTTTTTTTTACAACAATTACTTACATCCAAAATCATCAAATATAACTACTATTACAAAACACAACATTTTAAAATGTATAAATAAAATATTATCATCATATGAATAAAAGAATATATATAAATAAGATAAAACAACAATAAACGGTTACAAAATTTTAAAGAAATTAAAACAGACAAGAGTAGAACAACGATGAACCAAGTATACAACACTAACTGATAAATACTGAAAAAAAATGAAAATAAGTTAGTAAAAGTTACGTTTAGTAAGTTCCGGTGGATATGACTGATCATTCTTTTAACTTTTTCATCTTGTACTTTCTTTTCGGGGACGTTTACCGCCTTTCCATCCTATTGGCTTCCCTGTGTTCCTCTGATATTGGAAATTTGTGTACATTAAAAATATTTTTTTTCCTGAAGTTTCCTCTTAACGATGAACAATTCTTTTTATGAATTAAATAATATAATAATCTCCTGTTCTATTACTGTGTACTGGATCCCTCTTGCTAGTAGCCTTTTTTTTAACAAATATTATGTATATTTTTTTACAATTACATCCAAAATCAGCAATTATAATTACTATTACAAAACACATCATTTTAAAATATATACATAAAATATTATATATAAATAAGATAAAACAACTATAACCAGATATAAAATTAAAAAAAAAATTAAAACAAACAATAAAACAATGATGAACAAACTTTACATCACTAACTGATAAATACTTTTGTCATCCCTGTGTTCCTCTAATATTGAAAATTTGTGTAATTTTTTTTTTCTGAAGTACTGTTTCATACTCTGCCAGGTTCTGTTCGAAATACACTCGTCCTCCATCTCCTGTCAGAACGAATTTCCTCTTAACCATAATTTTTTTTATGAATTAAATAATCTAATAATTACTTACATCCAAAATCAGCAAATATAACTACTATTACAAAACACAACATTTTAAAATATGTACATAAAATACTATCGTCAAATGAATAAAAGAATAAATAAACTCCTGGACAAAATTAACGCACCACTTTATTAAATTCATATAATAACAATTTTAGAATTAATATTATAATAAAAATGAAATAAAAACTTATAAATTAGGTTTATCGAATCGTTTGCAAACGAAATCAACGAAAAATTAACTTATCTTAAATTATTATTGACTTAAAAAACTTTTTTCGTTGAAAAATTGCACAACATAAAAACAGACAAAAATTTAAAAAAATAGAATTAGTGGATTCAACGCGATATTAATACCGTGTATGTCCTCCCCTACTCCTAATTACAGCATTCATGCGCCTTGGCATGCTAGACATTAAATTTTCAATAATTGCTGGGGAGTATTCTCCCATTCTGCAATTACTCCTTCTACCAATTGATTGTGGTGGGCAGGTGGGGGTGTACGACTTCGAACCTTTTTTTTGAGAGCGTCCCATAGATGCTCTATAGGATTTAAATTGGGACTGTTCGGTGGCCATTCCATCAAAGGAATATCAACAGCATTTAAGTAGTCAATAACTTGTCTAGTCACGTGGGGACAAGCATTATCTTGCATGAATAAAAAATTGGGTCCCACAAAAGGAGCAAATGGCATTACATTTGCAACTACGATGTTTTCCAGATAATAATCCGCATTCATTGATCTTACACGTATAGGGACCAACTCTGTGCGGCCGTTGAAACAGATTCCCGCCCAAAACATAACAGAGCCACCGCCAAACGGGACTCTTGGAGAGATATTGCAACTTGCAAATCTCTCTCCTGCCCTTCGCCAGACACGTTCACGTCCATTAGGAGATTTGAGGCTAACTCTCATTTCATCTGAGAATAAAACCTTTTTCCAATCATTAACAGTCCAATGTTCATGATTTCGGGCAAAACGTCATCTTTGAATTTTGAGTAATGGTTTTTTTTGCCGGTCTTCTGCTACTTAATCGACCTTCATTTAAACGTCTTCTAACTGTTCGAGACGATATTACAAGATTGCGAGTAGCGGCAAGCTAATTTTTTAGCATATTACTAGTGATTCTCCTGTTTCGTACAGCTGACTGCCTAAGAAAACGATCATCCCTTGGATTCGTACATCGTTTTCGTCCTTGCCCTGGCATTCTATAGTAAGATCCTGTATCGTTAAATCGTCTTACCATCCAATTATGCTCGAATGATTTCTTCCTATGGCATTAGCAACATAACGCATCGAGTATCCCTCATCCAGCAAAGTTGATGCTCTAACTGCCTTCTCCACCGATATTTTTTTGGGCGATTCATTTTTCAACTTTAAAACACTTGTATCTGATACAGTCAATAACAAAAAAAACTTTGTGGCTAAAGATAATTTGTCTTAACAAGCAATATCCGAACAAATTTTAAATCAATTTTTGGTAAAAGTGGTTTTAATTAACAATTTTAATTTTAAAACAAAACATTTCTTGGTAATATTTGCTTGAAATGTCAGAGGACATCCAAATTCTACTTGCAAGATAACTAGTAAATAATAGTTATTGTTATATCGGCAATTAAAAAAGTGGTGCGTTAATTTTGTAAAGCAACAATAAACGGATACAAAATTTTTAAAAAAATGAAAACGGACAAAAATAGAATAACGATGAATAAAGTATACAACACTAACTGATAAATACTGAAAAAAATTGAAAATGACTTAGTAAGTTACGTTAAGTAAATTCCGGTGGATCTGATTGGTCATTCGTTTAACTTTTCCATCGTGTATTTTCCTCCATTGTGTTCTATTTCTCGTTTTACCTTTCCATTTTTTAATTCCTACTTTTCTTAGGTCCTCCTCTACTTCGCGTATCCATTTTGTCCTGGGTCTACCTTTTCATCTTTTCTCCATATTGCCCTAGCCATTTCGCTCTTTGTTGTTTTATTTTTCTTACTATGTTTTCTCGTTGTAATTCTTGTTCTAGTTCATAGTTAATTTTTGTTTTATAAGTACTCATTCTCTGTAACTTATTGGTTCCAACATTATTGGTCTTAATATTGTATGAAAAATAAAATAAGCGACTTGTACAACTGACGAGAAATGGAATATACAGGAATGCAGTTAATATAAATAGTAATTTTTTTATTATTTTTGGACGAACTGACTGCAAATTAGCAGGAGCACCAAGATATACATGTCTTCTTGTAAATCGTGTCGCTAACAAGGAAGTGTCATCTGATGACATAGTCAACTACCTTCAATCTCGAGATCAAACTTTGATTTTGTATGTGACAAAATCGAACATGCTGGTGACTATGGGTCTTTTAAACTTCGTGTATCTTATGATCACACATCAACACTGCAAGAATCTTTATTGTGGCCTACAGGCATTTTAGTAAAAAAAAAATGGTTCTCCCGTAAACGTAATACTCCGGATTTTCTGGAACGTATTCCGAAAGAAGTACCACGCTAAATATGTATTATCAAAGCGTGCGGAGTATTAAACATAAAGTATCTGAATTATTTTGTTCCATTTTGGTTTCAGTGAAACTTGATTAAATCCTGATATACTTGATTCTGAACTGTTTCCCCCTGATGCCTACTCTGTGTTCCGGAAAGACAGAAACTTCACGGCTCTTCATGTCACACGTGGTGGTGGTGTTTTACTTGCCTTTAAAAATTGTTTGAAAAATTAGATTTGCAAGAATTATTAATCAAGTTGCCATCGTTTGATATTATTGCCTGTAAATGTATTTTTCATAATTTTGTGTTTATCATCTTTGTAGTATTTATCCCTGAAACTCCGAATATTGCTGATTTAGACTTATTTACCTCTTATATAGAACAATTATGTATTGGTGATAATAATATAGTAGTAGTTGGCGACTTTAATATTCCAAAATATTGTACACATGCACCAAACAATGTACTACGAGACCATATGTTAAATTTCGAGGCATTTACTGATTTGCACCAATGCAATACTATAATGAATTCTAACGATCATTTACTAGACCTAGTCCTTACCAATATTCCGTGTGAAGTAACACGTGATAATTTACCTCTAGTTAAGGTTGATTAGTACCATCCTCCCTTGAATATGCTTTCTCAATTAGTAATTTCCAACAGAAAAAAATTTAAGTGTAATACACTAAAAATTATAATTTCAAAAAAGCTAATTGTTATTTTTTATATTTGATAAGTATGTATATGTATGTACCACTCTATAAAAGTAACATAAAACGTTACCTTCCTTGGGTATCGAGAGAAATTATACGTAACATAAAATTAAAATCTAAATACTATGCCAGATACAAAAGAGATAACTCCAATTATTTTTATAGCAAATACAAACATGTGAGAAGTGTTATAAAAACGCAAATAGAACATTCTTAGAAAATCTACATTGAGGATATTGAAAATTCAATTATCCCGGGATCGGTCGCCTGTTGGTCGAAAAGACCGACAAATTTTTAATTTATTACCTTATTATTTTTGATTATCATATTAATGATCAATCTCTTTATTTCGACCCTGCTTTAACCTTTACTTTACATGCAGATAAAACAATTATTTCGGCTAATAAGACGCTCGACTTTGTTACTAGAATTTGTAAAGTTTTCAGTAATGTTGAATCTTTAAAAATGCTTTATTTTACTTGTCAGAACCACATTGGAATATGCGATTCTGATATGGTATCCTTGTTATGAGAACTGTATGCTTCTGGGAAATGTTCAAAGTTTTTTTAAGTTGTTATGATTTAGAGCTTTCACACATATCCTGTTCAGGGTTTTGACAATAAGCTTTTACTTAGTACTTTTAATGTGGAATCAATAAAAATCAGACATTACAATATTTCTTTAACAAAACTTAAGTAATAGTTGTTTTAAAAGAAACAATCTCTACAAATGTTTTACCGTATTTTAATATATTCTTACATTTAAAAATGTATAGATATTATTACAAATATTTCTCGTAATATAAATACATTGTTTACAGTAATAAAGTAAATCATAATTTACATTGCACTACATGAGCAATGAAAAATATGGTAACAGATAAGCAAAATTTTAAACACGGTTTAAAGAAAATGTGTACAAAATAACATAAAGTTACAAAAAAATTGATATGAAAGAATCTATGGAACATAAATAAAATTAAATGCAAAGTAAGAGTGAGAATTTACAGTCAAATATTTTCATAAAATATAATTAAAAACAAAGCGATCACATGTTACTGAATTTACTATACTCGTACTTTATTTTTAATTTGATGAACAATTTGGCTTGCAAATAGAAAGAAGTGGTATATTTATGGACATAAATGGTGGATGTCTCGCAGCTTCTCCTGATGGTAACTTACAATATTTTTTATTTGTTTCGAATGAGATTTTATTTGTTGGGTATTGTTTTTGACGGTAATTTAACAGAAGTTAATTGTTTACTAAAATATATCAAGAAGGTTGGACAATAGAAGAAGCTGCCATATCTAAAAATCTTGTTTAGAAATATCAGGAAATGAAGTTATATTGAAGAAGAATTATGACTACGTATACATTAAAAGAATACTTTTTAAAATTTACCGTCAATTAAATATAACATTGTAATAGTAAATTACTGTTCGTGAAAAGTTCTTTTTTTCTTTCAAATTCAGGGCCAATATTATTATTTGTAAAAAAGGATATGTGCTATGTTGTAATATGTCAATGACAATACTGAACTATATGTTAATAAGTTTATCGCGATGGAAGTAGAAATGTTACCAAAGTTAAAAAAAAATATGAAGACTGTATTGTGCCAGAAATTGTTTATAGAAGAGTACCAAAAGGATTAAAATGTTTGCACCCTCCATATACGAAAAAAGATTTTGAGAGAATATAAATAAAAAATACGTATTGTATCTTTGAAGTAATCTTTATTTTAGTACTTTTGAAAAAAAAATATTGACTTGCACAATTGTATTCTATTTATTACAACCTCCTCGTAGCGATTCACATTCTCCCTGGCTTGTTTTTATTTTATTCCATGTTTATTTTCAATGTGTCTACATTAAGTAGGTATAAATCTGTCGTAAATTATTATTTTAAATTAAATTTATATTCATGTGTTGAACAATTTTTTAACACAATTTCAAATAGTTAAATAAATTTTGTTTGGGAACATTTTTTACATTGCAATTCAGGAGCTATTTGTTTATTATTTCAATATGCTGTGCGACACGTTTGCTTGTCTCATGCGCTACTTTGTGGAAAACATTAGGAACTTAGTTTTGATGTTATTGAAACCTCTACAAGTAGCGAATGTCGATGGTAGCGCCATGCTACGGAATAGTTTGTCAAGTCCAATTGGACGCCAGACTTAACGCAAATACTGCATCCAGAAAAATCATTGCTACTGCTCTGCATCAGCCGCATGGCAAATTACGCTGATTACCTTTCAAATTTCAACTACGATGTCGTATTTAAGCCAACCAAATTAAATACGAACGCTGACTATTGCTCTCGTGCAGCGTTACCTACAACAGTCGACGTCGTGAACGAACAAACGTCCGAAAAGGAAAAAAAGGTATCAGAATATGATGAATTTGATCAGTTTACTTTGTGCCAGATCAAGCAACTACCGGTTCGAGCCGAGAACATTGCCCGTGAAACACGGAAAGATCCACACTTGGGTAAAATCATCCAACTCTTGGAGACAGGTCCGGATCTTCTGAAGCACATTACACTTTGGCCTCTAATTGCATATTATTGGAATACAGAGTCGTCATTCCACCTACTCTCCAGCAACCGATCCTCAACGATCTATATGCAGCACATTTAAACATGGTAAAGATGAAAAGCATGGCACGATCTTTTATTTTTTGGCCAGGTATTGACGCAGACATTCAGCGCATCGCCAAATCATGCACTGAATGCTCCAAACACGCGCATGCTCCGCCCAAATTCCGCATTCATCACTGGGAGTACCCCAAGAGTCCCTGGGAACGCGTACATATAGATTACGCAGGTCCAGTCGCTGGAAAGATGTTACTCATTATCGTTGACGCCTATAGTAAATGGCTTGAAGTTAAAGTCACCAGTTCGATAACAACTTCAGCAACAATTGCAATCCTTGATGAACTGTTCGCAGCCTATGGTGTTCCGGTCACTATAGTCTCCGATAATGGCACTCAGTTCACTTCGGCTGAATTCAAGAACTTCCTACAAATGAGTGGAGTAAAATACCAAAAACTCATGGCGCCATACCACCCTTCAACGAATGGGCAAGCAGAACGTTACGTCCAGACGGTCAAGGAGCACTGCAAGCAATGGGGACCACGCAGGGATCACTGCAACAGAACTTAAACGAGTTCTTGCGACAATACCGTAAGGCTCCTCATGCAACCACTGCTTTGCCACCTTCACAACTCTTCTTGGGTCGAAAACTACGCATTCGTTTAGATCTTACCAGATCTGACGACATACATACGAAGATCACAGAAAAGCAACGTGCCAAATTCACTTCCTCATTTCGTAACTTTAAACCGGAGCAATCAGTCTATTTTCTTTCTGGTAACCATCGCTTGGATAAATGGATCGTCACTCGACTTGGAGATCTTCATTACGAAATAGACTATTTCGGCAAACGCTTCAAGCGGCATGTCGACTAGATCCGAGCACACCAAGACAACGAAGATCAACCTGCTGAGACTGTAAATCCACCGGTTCAACATGGCGAAGCTGAACCACGTAGAAGAATCCGATTCCACGAAGATTAGTTCAACACCTGTAGCCGTACCACCTGCAAACGTCCAAAGTCCACCGCAGCGACGACCTACAACACCGCCAGCACCAGTGCAACAGCCGCCACGGTATCGTGCAGCGACACCTAGACGCATCCCACGGCAATCGTCACGTCCTCTTCGCCCCACAAGACCATTCTCACCAAGTTAAATGTTTCGTAAATTTAAAACAGAGAGGAAATGTTTTATATGAAAGCGCCCTAATAACAATATGTTTTCTGAACTCATTCGCTCTTCAAGCAGAACAGACATGCGCAACCTCTCCTCTACGCATAAAACGGTTGAGTTCAAGTGTTGTAAACCATTCATATTCTTTTTGTTACTTTAATATTAGAAATAAACGATATTAAAATACATAGTGTTGTTTAAAAGGCCCAATAATAGCGTAGCTGGCTTCTATAAACTATTTTTAACTATAAATGTTAATCGTTTTACACGGCACACTATAAAATCATTCAAGATATTTTGCATTCATTGTATTGATGTAGTTGATACTATTAATTCGTTAACAACTTTAATATTAGGCTTACAGTCTAAAATTAATAATTTAGAAGAAAAATTATCAGCATCATCTTCAGTTAATGAAAATGCCATGCTAGACAAAGATATCAACGAAATTGAAAAAAGAAACAAAAGTAGAAATAATATTATTCTAGTTTGCCTGAAACTAAGTTAAACTCCACTGAATTGACTCAAAATGTTGGAAATATAATGCATAAAATTTAATGAAATATTACTCTACAAAACACATATATTTCACGGCTTAGTAAAATTCGCAATAACTCGTCACCTCGTATGGTGAAATTAAAGTTTACTCCGGAAGATTCTAATAAAGCTCAATTAATTTTACGTAATGCTAAAATATTGCGAAATTTCAACGATTGTGCGAACATTTATATTAATAATGATAAAACCCCTTATCAGCTCTCAAGATATTAACAATTAAAAGATGAACTAAATATACGTAAGGGTAAAGGAGAACAAAATATTTACATATTATGTAAATAGCAGGCCTATGATCCGGGAAAAAAAAAAACTAAAACCAACACTATCCTACTCATCTCAACCTTCCGAACTTCGAATCTATTATCAGAATTTCCAAGGTATGAATATGAAGTTACAAACATTAAATTATGGATTATGACATTACCGCCTCGAGTGAGACTTGGCTGAGTGAAAGTGTTTTAACCTCTGAAATAAGTGATGGTTATTTTAGTGTTCCGGTGCGATCGAAATTTTGAAGGATGTGGACTGACTAAAGGTGGAAGTATTCTTCTGTTAGCAAACGATAATACTCTACGTTCTTTCCATGTTGAGCTTAAGGACTACTGTAATATTACTCCCATAATTGTCTGAGCAAAAATTCTATTACGCAATGCTAATTATTTTATTTTTAATATATATTCCTCCCTGTATGAACATAGCTTGTTATATTGATAAAATTAATTTCTTTGAATCCTTATCATTTTTATACAATAATAAATTTATTATTCTAGGCGATTAACATCCCTGATTTTGTAATTAATAATGAAAATATTATTGTAAAATCAGTTACTGATTTCATGTCGTTCTTTGATCTTCGTCAATACAATATGTGTACTAATTGTGATAACAGATTATTAGATCTAGTTCTAAGTAATAATAATGAGGTGTTGCACGAATTTTTTTTCTTTGCTTCAATCGAAAGAATAAGAAAAAATATTTTACCCGTATTTTTTTATTTTGTTCATATTACTCTCTATTCATGAGAAAAATGTCGATGAAAATATAATGTTTAAATTTCCCGCTCTCCTTCCGCTGATGACGAAACTAAGTCACTAACCAATGAGGGTGTGGCTTACATTTGCCGCTAACGGAATTTAAACGAGTGCCAGTCGTGACAGCTGTCAACTGATTTTTGTATTTGTAAATAATCAAACATAGTTGTAAAAAAGTGTTTTGTGCCAATGAGCTCAAATAAAACTGATAATAGTGAAAATATATTTCTAGTAGGGTCTCAAAGCGAAGAAAGAAGAATGTAATGGTTGTCACAAGTAAAGATAAAAATATTTTCAAAATTTTTTTGTTATGAAAATTATTTTGATGTAAGTATAACTATTTTTATAGTTAAATAAGAACTATTGAATATTTTTTTTAATTTTTAGCTGGAAAATGATGCCGGGGGAGCTAGAAAAAGCCTTTGATCGTGTGCCTGACCAGCTGATTTGGTATTCGCTTCGTGATTATAGCGTCGCTGAACAACTAATTATCTGGGTCAGAATGTTATATAATAATACTGATTGAGAAGTTACGGGTGTGGCAACTTCGTTGGTACGGTCACGTTTGGCGTGTAACGCCAAACAGTGTCTTTAAAATCGCCTTCAGTTTTCAAGTTGATGGCTAGTGTCCACGTGGAAGATCTAAGCAACGTTGGCAAGACACCATCAGCACACAGACATCAGACTTCTGCATTTGCCTGTGGATGATGTCGTGTGAAATGGCGTGCATATATCAAAACAACGGATGCTGCACCAGAGGGACAACGCTAAGAAGATATTGAAAAATATTTTGTTTTATTTTTAATCTTATATAACTAAAAAATATTTACAAAGAGAATAGTGAAAAACTTTTATTCTTTATATATATTGTCAGGAACCCTTTTACCATAAAGTGTAGCATTGTACATGCTGCACATGTTTAATGTACAAATTTCGCCCATTGCTTCTTATTCAATGCTATCTTCCTAGCGTCTTGAATAGTCGTATTTTTCTTCTTCAAGATCTTCAGTATTACCTTATCCCAGTTGTCTTTAGGTCTTCGTCGGTCTCTTTTTTTGTACCACGTTCGTCATCCATATTTATCTCATCGGTCTCTTCGTTCATTCTGATCATGTGCCCCCACCAAGTTAGCCATCTCTCCTCGATGAAGTCCAGTACAGATTTATATTGTAGTTCTCTAATCATTTCATTTCTGATTCTATCTCGTAGTGTTACTTCCAGTACTTTTCATAAATATTTCAATTCAAGTGCTTGAATTTTACTTTTCATTGTCGCTGTCTTCTGAATTCTGACGTTTATGTTAGCCTCTTGTAATCCATTATTTTCAATTTGGACTCCTAAATATTGGAACTTGTGTATTTGCTCTATTTTTGATAGGTTTCATTCCAGACATTTATATTAAATTGCATTTTCTCTTCAGTGTTTGCAGAATTACTACGACGTCTTCGAATGCGCACATTAATATTTTTGTTATTTGTAATTTTCTGTATCCTAAATATCCTAAGTGTAATTTTCTGTATCGGATATCGCAATTCTTCATAATTTTATCCATGATTATTGTAAACAGGACTGGGCTTATCAACAGATGGTAAATTATCGGAAGAAGCCTGAACGAAAGTTTTATCCATGATATTTTCACATATTATTTAATATATTTTTCTTCAGAGTACTGCATAAAACAAACAAAACATTAATAAATATGTTAATTTATGTAAACTAAAGTTACCTTCCTTAAACTATGAAATACAATGCTATAATATAATAATAAATAACTAAGAACTACGGTAAAGAACTAAAAATCACGCAACACTTTGTCAGACCATTATGTCACACAGTTGTCATTAAAGAAATTCCTTCGGGCTGTGATTCACAATCAAAAGAATCAAAGTGATCATGATTAAGAAGAAGTATGTTTTCTCATATCTTATTCGTTATCCCCACTTTCTCATTTTGTGATCACTAGACAACCGTCCCCTTTCCCTTCTGAATCATACTTTTTGAGTGATCACACAGATTCATTTCAGAACAAATTTAAAAGTGGCTAACGACAATAGGTTTTCGGTTTTCGACCGTAAAAAAATATATCAATGTGGGGTTTGTTACATCAAAGGAAATATGATTATCCTACAAAATAATGTAATGACTCACCATATTTTTGAAAACAAAGAAAATATAATAATAACAATAACAATAACTTTATTTAGCTCAGTTGCTATACAATTATCGTAATACAAATTTTCTTATCTACTATATAAAAATTTTAGTATACAAACAATCTTTAATACTATATAGTTAAATAATACACTATGTTTTGTGTAAATAATACTCTTTAACTTTAATTTTAAACAATCTTAGATCTAAAGACTTAAAACTGTCAGGTAACTTGTTATATATTTGTACGCCTTTAAATAATAAGGTATTTTGTCCTTGATAAGTGTTTTTTTGCTTAATATAATATTTATATTTTTGACGGGTATTATGGTCATGATTTTCTTCTATTTTGATTAATTTATTTTCAAAGTATTCTGGCTGTATTCCTAATTTTATTTTATGAATAAAAATGATTATTTGAATTTCCATTAAATCTTTAATATTGCACCATTTTAGTTGAAATAACATATGATTTATACTGGTATACCTGTTACAATTTAAAATTGTACGCATTGCACGATTTTGAAGTAATTGCAACTTGTTCATATCACTTTGATTACTTAGATACATAATTGATCCCGCAAAATAGAAGTGAGGTAAAATTATAGTATTGTATACAATTTCCCGTCCTGTTTTTGATAAATACTGGCTACACCTTCTCAAGAAATAAATTTTCTTTGAAATTTTTTTGCACGTGTAGTTAACATGGTCTTCTAATTTTAGATTGCTGTTTATAATCATTCCTAAATACTTAAGACTTCGTACTATTTCAATATTAGTATTATCCATACAAATTCTGAAATTATCATTAATTAAATTCACAATTTTTTTGTTACTGCCTATAAGCATTGCTTTTGTTTTGTCAACATTTAATTTAAGATTATTTTTACTGAGATATGTATGTAAATTTTCGAGATCTGTATGTAATTTCATAGTAATTTCAGTCTTATTATTACCAGTGATATAAATTACCATGTCATCAGCGAATAAATGAAATTTGCAATATTGAAAAACATTTTGTACATCATTTATATATAATACGAATAGTAATGGTCCCAATATACTGCCTTGGGGGACTCCATATGTAGAATCCAATTCTTCAGAGTACATATTATCACATTTAACTCTTTGTTTTCTATTTACTAAATAATTGTGGAACCATTTAAGTACTATACCCGTAAAACCATACATTTTTAATTTCTTTAATAACATTTCTCTGTTTACAGTTTCAAAGGCACGTTTAAGATCCAGAAAAACACTTACCACTACCAAGCCCTCATCTACATAATCTTTCCACTCTCCAACTAGGTACTGTAATGCTGATTCACAGCTGTGATTATGTCGAAAGCCAGATTGATATTGAGATAACAATTTATTTTCTTCCACGTAATTATAAACTTGCCTATAGACAATGGTTTCTAAAATTTTTGCCACAGCTGGTAGTGTATTAATAGGTCTAAAATTTTCACATTTGACTGTTTTAACTACTTTTCTTATTGGAACTATAGTGGATATTTTCAACATATTAGGTACTATTCCTAATTCTAATGAACTATTTACTAAATTAAGCAATTTATTTTCTATTTCATTATAAACTAGTTTATATAACGTAATATCAATATCATCTGGACTACTTTTATTGGGCATTGATACCACTATTTCTTTTAACATGTCCTTGTTAAGTAATTGGAAACACTCAATTTTACACGAAAAATATGTATCATTTGGTACAAAATCTATTTTTGGAATAGCTGTTATAATTTCCTCTATACTTTGTATAAAATATTTATTAAATTCATTTGCTATTTCTAATGTATCCGAACATTTTCCACAATTAAATTCAATACTATCAAAATTTTCTATCTGATTACCCGATATAATACATTTTAATGTTTTCCACATATTTTTAGGATCATTTCTATTTTCATCTACATTAGTCATATAATATTGCTGTTTGTTTTTTCTAATATTAGATACTACTTTGTTTCTTTGATTTTTATATTCAGACCAATCTTTTTGATCTCTTGTTAATAAAAATTTCTTATATTTATCATCTCGGTTTTTAATTTGTTGTAAGATTTCTGCTGTAAACCAGGGTTTATAATTAATTTTGGGTACAAAACTAATTTTTGGCATAAAGATATCCATAATATGAAGTAAGTTATTTATAAAACTATTACATTTAATATTTATATCATTTTCTCTATAATTAAATCCTATTTCTGCAATATTCGTTTTAAATTCTTCTACATTTACAAGTTTTTTTCTGATACAAATTTGCTGCAATACTTTATTTTGGGTTTGTGATACACTGATTTTAAGTAAGGAATGATTATTGAATACCGGATTTCTTAATACTTCACATTCAAGTTTTTTGTTATTCGTAATAACTAGATCTATTAATGATTCTGTACCCAGGTATGATATATGTGTAAATTCTTCTATGCGTTGATATATACCATAAAGGTGCATACATGCACTCATTCTATTGGAGTAAGTATTTGGTTTTAACATATTTATATTGTAATCACCAGTTATAATTACATCACATTTATAATTAATCAAAGAATTTTCACACCAACCTTCAAAAAATTCTAAAAATAATGCTTCGGAACTACCTGGTGATCGATATAAACATGCTAATATTAATTTTGTTTGTTGTAAATTAATACATATTTCTAAAAACCAGTAATGCATATCTGATACAATAATATTTACAATTTCATGCTTTAAGTCGTTTCTTAAGTATATACTAACACCACCTGTTGCTCTTGTAGATGAATTAACTCTGATGTTGAAATAGTTTTCTACCCGTACCTCATGATCGCCTACTGCTTCTGTCAGATGCGTTTCTGTCAAACACATTGCAAGGGGACGTTTTTCTAGAATAAATTGGCTAATCTCATCAAAATGTGCTAAACAACTTTGTGCATTTTGAACATATATTGTCCCATTACAGTTTTTGATTGCTATATCTCACTATATTGCACTTTATTTTGCTGTAATTGAAGTTTCTTTTTAAACACTGCACAACTTTTATCGAATACTGTATGTTTAGTATCGTATTTAAGGTTAAATTTTTTATTTACAGTTTCACAGTTCACACATTTCTGTTCGTTACTTTTACATTCTTTTGTTTCATGCTTTTTGTCACTACACACTCCACATACTTTATCATTTGTACAGTCTTTTGCCTTGTGAAAATATCCACAACACTTAAAACACCGTAATATATTTACATATTCATATACTGTACATATTGACCATCCAATTTTTAGTTTTTCACACTGCATTATTAAGTTAAAAACTTTAGGTTCAGTTTCTATTATAGCTGTGGAATAATCTTTTCTTTGTAATATCACTTTTACATCTATATTTTCTTCATAATTTTCTAATAGGGGATTTTGTTTTACAATCATTTCCTTTAATTTATCTTTTCCTACGTTTTCTTTAATTCCTACTATCTTTATTTGCGGATTATGTTTTTTTGGGGTTTTTATTGTAAAATTATTTCCCATTTTCTTCTCTATTTCTTCTTTTAGCTTAGTTACATCTTCTTTCTGTTCACAGTGAAGTGCTACTACACCTTTTTTTGCTGATTTGACATTATTCACCGATACTCCTAATTCTGCAGGATTTATTTTCTTTTTAATTTCTTGTATTATATCTGCAGATTCTTTTTGGTTACTTTTAGATTGTACTATCAATATTTCATCATTTCTTCTTTTGACGTTTTTAACTGCATCTCCACCACCCGATTTAATATCTACGATTTCTAATAAATCTACTTTAAGTTGTTTTATCTGTTCATGTACGCTTTGTACTGAATCTATTATTTCTTTATTATTCTTGTTTGATATAACCTCATTTTTTACATAGCATTTATTACAAAACCATTTTATTCCTTTGCAGGTGTTTATAACCGTATATTGTTGTTCTGTAACTGGAGCACATTTCATATGAAACCACCCTCCACAAAAACCTTCACAACCTATTATTTTGTCTTGTTTAAATTCTATTTTACATTTGGCACAACTCTCATCTGACATTTCATCTTCTGCCATTATATGAAGGCAAATCTTATAAGGTAAGAATCTTACTAGATTTCATACTATTTACAATTCTGTGGCTTTATGGCAAAAGCCATTGTTACATAAAAGATTTGTTTTAAGGAAACATACTTCATATATTACCAAGAACATTTTTCTTATATTTCTATATGATCATTTTTAATATGCTGACTATAAGACACGACAGTAGATTATTTATAAAATAAAATAAATTAGTTTGGTGTGTTTATAATATTTGACGCTAGATGGTGTTTATACTATTTAAGTTGTTTTCTTGATATAATTTTTAAATCATGATTCAAAAGGATCACGATTAAACTAATCAGGATTCACAAAATCAAAATCACAGTTAGAAGGAACACGGCTATTGACGTTGATTTTTTTTTCATCTTATCAGTTCTATCATTGGTTAGCAACTTTTAAACCTCACAGGCAGAGTAATTTGGCGCCAATTCAAAAAGTCTACTTTTAATTTGCTACTGCACTTAATATATACAGAAATATGAACAGAAAATCATATTTAATAATACTGTAGAAAGTACTTATTTGAATTTCAGAAGAAAAAAGATATGTTATTTTTTTTTGCCACACCTCATTGTTTTATCGTGAACTTGATATAATTTTTGATAAAGAATGCATGCACCATCAAACTATTTTAATTTCAGTTAAAATTCATGTCATTGAGCATGTTCCTCATTTCAAACCAGTTCTATCCATTAAATATGAAATAATAAAAACGAACCTTTTCTTCACAAATTATTTATTGTTAATAGCGAAACTCTACAATAGACATAAATATAAAATGTTTTTAAAAAACAACACCACTTTGTCAACAGAAACGAAGGATACCATATACCGCAAGTTTATTTTTTCACAGAACAGTCATCATAAATTTTCCAATCTATTTAAGAAGTTCAATATTACGTTAGCCTTTCATAACAAATATACAATAAAAAGGTTATTACAAACACATTCGGAACCTAAAAATGAACTGGATTATTCAGGGATTTATTCCATTACATGCCAAAGTTGTGAACAGATATATATTGGTCAAACAAAAAGAAAAATCCGAACCAGACTCAAGGAGCATATGTACAATTTAAGAACCAAAACATTTACAGTTCCGGAATAGCCCTGTATTACCATAATAGAGGACATACATTCCGGAGCTCTGACGTAAAATTTATCAAAAAATGTAATAATAGTCGTAAATTAACAACATTAGAAGCCATAGAAATGCACAAAAATTCTAAAATCTTGTTAAACACAGGTATGTCACCGTTAGAAAATCCCCTTCTCAAGTTTGTAAAACCAATTGTCAACACCAACCCCCACCCGCCCCTATTATGATTTGTAAATTTCAAATTTCTAAACCAACTCGTTTTGTAATTGGTTACTAGAATCCCCATCTTGAATTAGGTTGTATATTTAACCTCAGGCAATGATGTATTTGTCAGTACAACTGATGATGATTGCTTGGCAATTGAAATGTACATTGTGACAATAAATAATTTGTGAAGAAAAGGTTCGTTTTTATTATTTTAATTTACAACTTCACGCAACTCCATACATTCATATTTCACTAAATATGATTTTAAAAATACAGACTATCATAAATTATATCAACGGATCAGAGAATTTGATGTGCATGAATTTGAAAATTTTACATACGTCAATATTGCATGTATCTTTTTATATAACACCCTTTACCGCATTTTTGATGAGTGTGTTCGCTCTAAAAAATATCTGAAATCATCTTATCTGCCTTGGTTTACTTCTCAAATTAAACGTAACTTAAGAATAAAAAATAATTATTTTAAATTATATAATAAACATCCTAACGTAACGCAGTACTACGAACAATATAAATGTTAGCTAATTTAATAATGAATAATTAGTTGTTCTTGTATTGTGTAATACTATAATGTTATTTAAGTGATGTATTGGTGTAAGTGGGGATCATTCATAGTTTGTTAGAGGTGTTGTGTAAAGGTGAATCGGTTGAATAAAGTGTTTGAAAAGATAACATAAATATTATTGCTCAATAATAATTAACACGTAAAGTGTCAATAGAAATTTAAGTTTTAGGTCATTCGGGCCAAAAAAAAAAACATATTTTGATTTGATTGTCATTTAAAAGTTATTTAAAAAAAATTGTACAAAATATAAATTTTTCAGCATAATTTTGATTATTTTTTATTATCGGCCAGCGTGAATCCCCTACGGCCGATGGAGGGGTAAAGTACGCCCCCTACGGCCGATGGAGGAGTAAAGTACGCTGGCGCAAATGCTTGTCAGATATACTGTTTCGACTTATTTTGCTGGTTCTGTCAGACTACATACAAATTACTGTGTAAAGTGTAATCGTATAAAAAATGAGTACCTACGAAAAAAAAAAAAAATTAATAAAACTGTGGGAAGAAGTGCTCTCTTCAGCAAAGAGAGTGCTTTTTCCAGATGATACACGTACAAATACTGCCGAGATTCCTTCAGCTTTACAGTCCGCAAACAATATTGATGACATTATTGAAAAATTAATTACACAAAACATTGTATAAAATATAACCAACGAAACTTTTTTAAATGAAGCTGAAAACGAGAAAGAGTACCCAATTTTTTCTTGGTCAGATGTTACAGGTACACATGTTTGTGGGAGAAACAAATTTATATGCTAAGCAACAGAGAACAATAGAACAAACACCGAAAGCACGCATTTTAACTTGGAAAAACACAAATCGCGAAGAAATGGAACAGTTCGTTGGGATGGGTCTAGTTCAGTTGCCTTCAGTGTCGTCTTATTGGTCAAGATCTAAAATATATCAAAATTTGATAAAATCGAACTTGCATAGAAACCGCTTCCAACTTTTACTAAAAACTTGGCACTTCGCGAACAATGAGAATGTTTCAGAAGGCGACGGGTTATATAAAATAACGCCGCTTATTTCTAAACTAGTGTCCTTCAAGTTCAAACAATATATCAGTAATAAACGTCGTAAGTTTCGAATCAAACTTTTTAAGCTCCGTCTGGAAAATGGGTATCTTTACGATCTATCAAAAATACGGGTGCCACAAAGTAACCCCAACCCCTGGAGTAACATTGTGACACTTCATTTTGTAAATATATTTTTTTTTATAATCGAAAATGAAATTTTACAACCACAACATGAAAGAGGAAGGTTAAATATTTCTATCAAGTAATAATTAGTTCATTCAGACTAATAGCCAATGAAATATAAAAACAAAACCATGAAAACTGTCACAAAGTAATTCCACTTTACGGTACTTTACTTAAAAAGGAACAATAATCGCAATTTGTTTCAAATTAACTAACCTTAGTGTAAAAGCAAGTCTAATTTCAATTGGCAAAAGTGTTCACTGACTTCTTTTTCTGTAACCGCGGTTTCAGAACATCATGCAAGTGATCAAATTGTTGTACAGACATTCTCGTAATTATGAAAAATTCTTCGTGATCATTTGACTTGAAATATGAAAATAATTTTCCGTGCGCACCAAAATTTTGCCAAACATCAACGGTTATATGAGGTTTTACCCACCATCGTCTTGTATTTTTTTTATATTCTCTTTTGCATCAGCCGTCGTAAGCACAAACATTTAAATTTTTAGAAGGTAAGTTTAGAATATATACTTATTATGTAAATAATAACTACAGTCATTAATTTAGATGTGATAATAACAACCTATATCCTATGCTCTACATAACCTATAAATCTATGTCATAATAATAATTGTGTATCTCTTAAATAAATTCATTTTTATTACCTTTATAGATTCATAGTGTGATTATTTAATATTTCTGTATAATATAAAATCACATTTCTTACAAATAAATAGGGAAATGAATTATCAATATGTTTGACATTGGCCCGCTTATGGCGGCGACCTTGTCCCATGGTATATAGGTATATAGAGGTACCCTAGGAGAATTGAACTTTTAACGCCATCTTAGAGCAAAACATCAAACCTAACTAATCAGAAAACCACGTAACTGTCAGAACATTTTTCCCGCCTAAAAATGGACGCATTCAGCAGGCATGTGGTCGATGAACATGTTCATTTTTCTGCTAAATGTGCTGATCACTAGAGACTGGTTACTGAACGGTCACCTACCAGCTGATCGTAAAAATAGTACGGTCAGATGTTCCTGGTCAGTTGTTTACGCGCGCTAATGCGAATCTTATTTTCTTAATATGGCTTACAAAAAAGATTATATTGTCGATAATTTTATATATACTGTCTCTGCGCACAAATGAAATATTTACAATATAACAAAAATTTAAGAATTTGATAAGTTGTACTTATTTAACTTTTCTATCAATTTACTTACCTATTAATAGCTGTTCGTACAATTGATAACTAAAATAATAAAATTAAGTTTATAACTTTTCGATATTTCAACCAAGTGAATCAGATTGAAACTAAAACTGCATTCAGCAGAAACCTCCTTGGTCGGTGACCGTTCGGTCAGGTGTTCAGCGACCACAGAAGTCTGCTGAATGCGCCCAGTATGCCAGTGCTTGTAGGAATTCAATCAGACAGTGAAGAAATAAACACATTTTCGAGCAAAAAAACTATATAGTGCTTAAGGTAAGATTGTTATAGTATTTTCAAAGGTTTGATTAATTAATACAAATCTATTTACTTACTTTGCGACTTTTTAACCAGCTATGGACATACGCGGTTTTCCAAATTGCATACTTTGATGTTGTGCAGTTACAAGTTCATAATATATTATAGAAAAGATGTAGCTAAATTTTTCTGTTTAATTCTAATATTATTTGGTTTTACTTGCCTTTACTTTAAAGATAATAAAAGTTAGTTTATTTTAAATTTTAGCATGCCATCCCGAACAAAACACATAATGGAAATGGTTAAGGAGCAAGCACGCATCACGCAGTTCTTGTGTGGATGCTGTCGAATATACAGTTGAAGAACATGGATTTTTGTCTCCTATTTACGCACAACTGTGTAGTATTATAAATGAATGAAGCTCCTTTAAATATTGATGCTCCACCACTGATAAATACGGGCTACACTTGTGAAATTAACGAGGAGTTAAACAATCCAAATATTACGACCAGCTTTAACCACTTGGAATTGCTGATAGTATTAAATATGAACCATGCTGATACAATTAACAATGAATTGGAAAACCCTCAGATCCCAGAAACGGAACAGGAGGTAGAAATCGTCGATAATTACATCACGAATATTTCACCTGAAAATGAAGACTCGGATGTTTCCTACGTTCCTGGGGAATATGATTCTGATAATGGTTTTTTCAATGAAGATAACAGCGAAGGAAGAAATAAACCGTCATCCGATAGCAGCCTGAATAATAAAAAACTCGAAAAAAAAAGAGAAAATGTTCTGAAGGATGAAACTATAATAGAAATAAATATAAACGTTCAAAAGGTCTGCCGTATCGAGGTAAAAAAAAATTGGAGACACTTGGAACTACAACATAAACAAACCTGGTAATTTTTTGACAAATCCGTTCAACTGCACTCTCAGTAAAAAAAAAATTCTACTATTCAGTGTCAAAAAATAACTGAAGAAAAACGTTTAAAGATTTTTCAAACATTTTGGAATAAATTTTACCAAAATGGAGTTACGCGTTTTTCTTACTAAGGCGACGACGTGTGCTGTGAGAACTTGTCTGCGCACATATTCTCATAAAAATACATCTTTATTTATATTTCCGAAAGATTTTGAACGGTCTGATATATTGTAAATACGCTATTTTGTGAAGATATTGCGTAGATTTGTGTTTATTATAAAAAAAATCATAAATAAATTTATTTTTATCATTAAAAACATTGTTATAGCTGTAAACAATGGGCTACATCTTGTCAACGGTATGATTTAATTCAAGAAATGCAAACCACTGGAATGTCATTATATAATTCATACTACAGAGTGTGTGGGTTTCATTTTCAAAAAAAAATATTTACCAATGTACAGAAAAATAGATTATATAAAGATGCAACCACTACCCTATTTGCGAACGAAGTTTGCTTATCGAAATCGGCACGCAGTTGACTATACAATCGAAAATGAAATCCCTCCTGCCAATGAAGTTTGTTTATAAACATCAGCAGCAATTTGTCCTTTAAAATCTACAGTCGTGTCGCCTGCTTTTGATAAAATGTCTGTAATGCTTGCTACTCAAATCTTTAGCGAAAAAGTATCAACATCTATCGAAACAGATGTGAAAACTGGCTTCCTCAAATCAAACCATGCACTTAATACATCAAAATTCATTCTTCAATTTAACAATTTATTTAATTCTCTTAATAGTCGTGTTATTATACATTAGAATCCACTGAAATCATCTTTATCCGACCAAAATGTGGCAGTAAAAAATTATTAAAAATTATTTTTTTAGAAAAATGTAAAATTTATAACAAAAATGAAACGAAAAAATTGAATATTTGTTGTTTCACCGGATTAAGACAAACAATTAATGGAATTCTTCAGTTGTTTTCCGATTTACAAAAGGACAATTATAAATTTTTATAGACTTCACGTCTACAGCAAGATCCCCTAGAAAACTTGTTTTCTGTTATAAGAAAAGTAAAGAGGGTACAATCCTAATCCTACTACAAAAAGTTTGAGGCAAGCATTACAACAAAATATGTTTATTCGATTGTTTGATGCGACTGGAAGTGGCAATTGCGAAGCAGATTTAGATGAACAGTTTAATTTACTTGACTCTGAAAGTAATGCGTAACTGGAATCGGAGATAGGTGAATCTTTTTGTCATACTTCTAATAGTGAAGTATATTGTGACGACGAAGATAAACAAGATAGTGACACTCAGATACAGCTATTAAGAAATTTCATTATTCGAAATGAATAATATAATATATTATTCCGGGTATTTAATATTTAAAAGTAATACAAAATTTTATATGAATTTTTTAACTTAAATTTTCAAGTTGAAAATGAAATTCTCCCTATTAAGGATTCAGAAATATTAACTTTATTACGGGATTATGGAACTACGGAGTTCTTGAATATAAAGTATTTAGTAAGACCAAAAAAAGAATTTGTAGATATAGTCATTAGTGTATTAAGAACAATTAATAAATTTTATACATTTCATAAACATATAAAACAATTTAAAACTAGTTTACGTTCCGAAGTTATAAAAAACCTAAACAAAGATTACTCTTCATGGATTTGTGAAAAAGATCAATTCTTTGAACATGAAATGTTTATTATAAATTTATTAATTAAATCTAAATTATATAAAATGTTACTAGCAGAATCTAGGACTTTAAAATATGCTAAAACTGAAAAAACTTACAGAAGAAAATGTAATATATCAAAAAATGTTTTTTATTATAAACAATGTTTTATTTATTATGAGGGTTACTACTTTATAAAATTTATTAAAACGAAACTCTTTTTCGTGATTGAGCTTCAGTTTTTTATAGCAGGACGTTTATAAAAAAATTGTTATATGGCATCTGAAATATTCAAAGTAAATAAAGGTAAGCTATTTTAATTTTTAAACAATTGTCACGTACGTACCGAACATAATAATTTATTTCATTCCCTATAATCGATTTTTATATAAATTCTTAATTATGGTTAATCTTTACTTTAATGAAAATTACACATGTAATTTTTTTTTTGTTCTCCATAACAATTCTAAATATAAAATTGTATTTCTTTTATTAAAGTTATTATTATTATTTGTTATGCGTTTGTACATGCGTATATATATGTATATATATATATATATATATATATATATATATATATATATATATATATATATATATATATATATAAATGCAAAGAACTGTAGTACCTATCAACCTGTATATCATTCTTGATATTGCATGCGCTGGTTGCGCGGTACAAAATTGAAATTATTATTCTTCCCTCCTCTCGTAATTAAAATGCAACGTCGCCTAATGTCCATCTAGCGGTCTAATTGTACAAAATTCTGAAATTAGTTCACAATTTGAGATAGGATGGCGCGCGTCAATCTCAGATTTTGAAGTTAATACATTGCGTTGCCATTCTTATTGGTATTATATATTCAAAGCTAAAACATACTTACATAAATAGTGGCATATTGGCGAATGAAAATAAGATCGCAGCGCCGTAGCGGTGATATGCGTACTAGAGGTTATGTGATAGCTAGGCGCCATTTGCCAACTTTGCAGTGCTTACAAGCTTACTGAAGTTATAAAAATCTACATTTTTTAGCATTGTAGCATTTTCCATTGCATATTAGTTGAACAAGTAAGTATCCTTTTTGTTAATCATTAAAATTAAATTACATGTTTCGTAACAGAAATATTTGGTAAACAGCAAATTAATAAATATTGTCAAAGTACTCAATAACCTAACTAACACGTGTTACTGTTTTTTTACCTTCCGTCACCTATAGTAAGGAAGGTATTGTCTTTGGTCAAAAAATTCGGTGGTGAGTTTTCATTGAATAAGCACGTTTTAGGGTCTTTACAATACGATTTTACTATTTTTACGATGATGTCTGTATGTGTGTGTGTGTGTTCGTATGTGCGTGTGTGTGTGTGTATGTGTGTGTGTGTGTGTATGTGACTGTTTTTTCCTGCACGATATCTCCAGTACTAGAATTCCAAAAATTACAATTCTTGCGTATTTCTCTTCCTTACAACCATATGCAGAGTTGATTAGATTTTGGTTATAATTGGTCAACCGGAAGTGTCCTCATTTGAAGATTTTAACAGTTTTTCTTGAAAAAATCAGTTAAATGTTATTATAACTTAAATAATATATTATTGTCTATACGATTTGATTGCATTTTATATTTGATATTCAACAGATATAGAGTTAAAGAAGAATAAAGATAATAAATTTGATATAAATTTCATAATTCAGCCAGCTATGCTAACTTAACCATGGAAACTGCTAATTCAAATTGACAGATGTCAGTATCAATAAAATGTAAATCAATGAAAGAAAAAGGGAAGTAACTCTAGTATTAGAAGTTTCTAGATATAAGAGAGACGATGATTACATTGGTTTGAACATGTTATGAGGAGAGATGAATATATTAATAGAAGGTGGAAGAAACATAGGAAGACCAAATATAAGATGAAAAGGCTGTATTGTAGAAGACTTGAGAGAAAAGAAACTGAATGAGGACGACACGCAAAGCAAAAATAAGTGGAAGAAGAAAATAAAAAATAGCGACCCCCTAACGAATGGGAAAAACTAAAGAAGAAGAAGAAGATATCAGTGTCATGTGCAATTTGCATAGTTTGTTAATGAAATAACTTTACTGGAAATATAGGATCTTTTGCAAGAAAATTTATGTATGGGGCGCGTGCAGTAACATGACTTTGACCGTGTCAAAATGACAGCAATTAATTATGTCCATAACTGGCAAGTGTTACAATTTTTCAATCAAAATTTCATAATTTTCTTATTTTATGTGGTTTGCTTGTTATCAGGAGTATGGAATTCAGTTGTCGAGAAAAGGAATCACATAATACCAAAAATTTATAATCTTTTGCAAGAAAATTTATGTATGGAATTTGTACATAATACACAGGATTGACGGAAGGTATTGTGCTGGCCACATCAGATTTTTTTTTTGTAATAAGGAATCAAAGATTACTAGTGTAATTAATTATATTATATTTTTTCAGGACGGACAATAATTTTAAGTTAAGATTACATGAATATTTTTAATTCTTGGAAGCCAATCCTAATTCACGATGCGTGTACGAAGGAGAAGAGGTTTTGGGAGCTGGCCACATTATATTATGTGGAAAACTGAATAATATCAATAAAAATGATATTTTAGTATACGTCTTATGCCGCCAGATTTCAGCAATAAATTCATATCCCCAAACATGTATCTGCAGTACTTTTGTTGTGAACAAGGTGTGAAAATGAAATTTTTAAACAAAATATACTTTTACTTATTTGACGTTTTTTAACCTATCAATTTTCTCCATTAATCCATATTTATTTTCAAATTTCATAGAAATCTCGCCTTTCTTGGGAAAATTGTGAAAACTTATATTAGGAAGTTTTTTCCGCATTGATTTGCAGTTGAAAACAGAACAATATACATTACTCATTGTAACATAAAATACATCAAACACAATTGTCTTTTCCTTTTTTAAAACCTTTTTCTTCACCATCTCGACATACAATACCAACACTTGTATCACATAACCTCTAGTTCCAGAAACGACCACCAGACTGCGTATCGCTTAGGAAGATTCGCCTATATTTAAGGATAAAGTTAAATTTTAGTTACAATTTTTTTTTTAATGTTTCATTAGTGTTACTGCTGACATGAATGCATTAAGAGATGTTTGTGTTCGTATTGAAATAATTTAGAAATAATAATTTTGTAATAAATTAGTTATTTTATAGGCAAATTAAATTATTTAGTAACTTGTCACATTTTCTGATGATCGTCAATGAAAAAACATATGTTCGTATTAAAATAATTTGGTGGCCAGAATTTTGTGTTTCTCCTATTTATTATAACGTAAGTTCTACAACTGAAAATACATGGACAACGGTAAGACTGGTGTGAACTTGTCTCTTGTAGTTAAGGCGCGTTTAGTAAATGGGTTAGTTTCTTGTACCAGTCACTTGCAAGGCAGCTACTAATCCAATGTAAACCGAACGGGTAAGTACTGGTACAAGTACTAACTGGTAGCATTTTTAGGACAAGCAAGTGAATAGCTGCCCAGCTATTTACTTACTACTATCCTTCCCCCACTACCTGTATTATGCATTGTCTCCACTACTAACGTTTCAACTCACCCAATGTAAACACTATGGTGAAGTAGTTAGTTGATTAGTTGGTGCATACGAAATAGGAGGCATTCGTACAAAAGCGTTCTTTAATAAAAAATACTTAATTGCAATGAGGTGGAACGACAGTGAAACTATAAAATTTGTGGAGCTTTACAGGGATTACGAGTGCCTGTGGGATAATACTTCGGTAAACTACAGAAATAATTCAATTCGATTAGGAGCTCTCGAAAAAATTGTGGAAGAAATGGGTATAGAGGGTTTTACCGTCGCCGAAGCTAGACAGAAAATTAAGAGTTTAAGAAATACCTTGTTTATACCACGACATTGAAATGGTTTAAAATTATGCATTCATTCATGAGAAAAACAAAGGAGAAGAGAACGACTCAGAGCAATTTGGTAAGAGTTTTTCTTTATTTCTAAGCACTACTTTTTAACATTTTTAAGCTAAAACATAAATATGTAAAACATGAGAGACTGACAGCTGACAGACTGTATTTTATAAGTTAATAAATCTTCGTTTCTTGCCACGGCACTACTACTTCATTGTTGACGTATGTTTTGATATAATTTCTGTACTCTCTAGCAAGTTTAGAGCTTTTGTAACCAGACACAGGTTTTGTAACTTTTCGTATGTTTTCTACTTCAGATCTCCATCTCCCTGGAATGATCTCACCCGTATCTATATTTTCTTCATCAATACAACCTGGTGGAAAGTAGGTTCTAGGTGTAGTTTTACGAAGCCAGTTACACAGCAAACCTTCACAATTTTGTCAACAGTTGACAATTTGCAAGCAATTTTTTTCTCAAAAATTCTAAATGCGCTAACTACAATTCCAAATGAATTTTCAACAATACGTCTTGCTCGACTTAGACCATAGTTAAAAATCTTTTCTTCCTTTGATAAAGGCACGGTATTATATGGTTTTATTAAGTATGTTTTAAGAGGGAATGCGTCGTCAGAAACTATACAGTTCCCCACAGGAAGCAAACCATTTTCTAATTTTAGGTACAAAGAACAGTTTTGAAAAACACCAACATCTGATACAATCCCGTTACAACCAACATCAATGTACGTAAAGCAGTAATTGTGGTCCACAAGTGTCATGAGAACAACGCTGTTATGGCCTTTGCAGTTGAAATACTCCGTTCCACAGTTCGTAGAAGCTTGAATCAAAATGTGTTTGCCACAGATCGCCCCACAGCACTTGGGAAAGTTTCATCTGTCTTGAAATCCTTTTGCAATTTCTTCCCACACTTGTGTAGTTAGTGGCTGGAACCTGAAATTAAAATACATATTATATATAAACGTTTATAATGTTTCTATCTTCTTTCAGGAAATCAAACACAGCCGGCGAAGATCATAGCACCATTGAAGAAACTCCTACTCAGGTTTCTGTAGCTCATACTGAAACGCCAAGAAAACATGGTCAGCAGCCTGTTCCGCAATGTTCCTCGGCGGCAAAGAAAAGACCCGCACATCTATCCAAAGCTGTCTCAGAGCTTCGGCAAGTGAGTGAAAGTCTTAAAGAGTCTTCCACTGAAGAAGATGAATTTGAAGTATTTGGAAAGTATATGGCACTTTCTTTGAAGAAATTACCGAAACGACTGGCCATACAATGTCAGAGTGAATTACAGTCAATGCTTGCGTGTTATCGATTAATAGATATCACTCCACCATGTACGTTCTCCCCGGAATTATCACCTTCATCATCAGTTTATTGTTCTTCTCCAGTAATGCCCGTTCAAACAAGAGCCTTATCTTCTACAGTAATGCCCAATGACACGACAAACTTAAATGAATATGCTAGTATCGTTAAAGAAGCCATATCAGAATATTAAAATTAATTAAGTAAAAATTGTAACATGTTTAAAAATTAAACTGAAATATTAACATTTATAAATAAAGTTGTTGTTATTTCGTACCTGTATAAATTTCCTTAACACGTCGAAGATTGCATCTCAAACTTCCGGCATGAACTTTAACATTGATGATTTTGGAACACGAAAGAGATATTGGAGAGATCCATAGCTATTCCCTGTTACTAGGAAGTTAAGTGTAACTTATAGTTTAATCCGAACTGGTATTGCCTCTCTCAAATTTGTATCAGATCGCTCGACTATAGGTGAGATCAAGTTAAGTAAACTCTCAAATTTTTCTGGTGATAAAAGCAGACACAATCTATATTCTTCAGGATCCTCTGCAGAAAGTTCTTTCAAAAGTAAAGCCGATGCTCCTCTTTCACTCCTACCAATCCATTTCTTAACCCACAATCTTTTAACATGGCCCTGTTCTTCCTCAATTATATTATTTATTTCTTCAATCAAATATTCCGAAAGTCAGAAAAGAACATTTTTAAGCCGCTTGAACTCTTAACCATGATAGCAGCACAATGGCGGACCTGGTACTAGCAAAGACAGTATAGGTTTACACAATTTTGTGTGTGTAAACCTACTTCCCTATCTCTCTGAGAAAATTGACTAGCTAGGCCAGTACTAGTGCACGTAACTGGTACAATAACTTAACCAATGTAAACGCAGCTTTAGAGTGTGTCGTAAAAGCGCAGTGCGCAAGCGCTTATTTTTACAGCACGACTCGCTAGAGATCGAGACGAGGTCCAAAAAAATGTGCGAGAACGAAAGCGAAATTATACATCCAAAAACGAGACGAAATCGATATTTATTATTTGTCGTCTCGTCTCGCGTGCATCACTATGCTCAACAAAATGTCTATTAATCGGATTCTACAAATTTATGAAGGCTTAAAGTCTTATTTTTTGTCTATTAGTAATCCTCCTGCTGTTCTAAAAAGATTTTTTCAAAATGATTTAAATGAAAGTTATTTACGGTTCACACACTCTTTAATGTATGTTTTTGATGAAAAAATCCGTTCTATTGAAAAAGAAGATAATTCTGTATTAGAAATTATGGATTGTTTGGACGAAATCAAAGAGTTTTTACAAAATCGAATATCGGAGTCATTTTTGCCTATAAAAGTGAAGGAGATTTTTAAGAAAACTAATGACGACGTTCAAGTAGAAATTTTTCGTAATTTTTTTTTGTATGTATATGAACGTTGTTACAAATATATTTGCACCTGGTCAATCCAGTTTAATGAATTTAAAATGTTAAAATGGTTCCAATTAAAAAATACGCCTATGTGGGAAGATATCCAGATTTCTATCCCATTTTTCATTAATCAAGGTGTTAATATTAACGAAGACATGTTTAAACAATTTTGTACAGAACGGACTAGGGTTCCGTTCTGCACCTATATCAGTTTTGTATAAAAATATAATCCCAACACGTTAATTGATTTTTCATTGTATATTTTTTAATAAATAATTGCTTGTTTCTTAGGATGGTACGATATGGGCCTTAAAAAAGTTGCTCTACAATTCAAAGTGCCAAAAACTACTTTACAAAGAGCCGTACGAAAAAAAAACAGCATGATGAAACGTTTACTATTGATAAATCTAGAAAGAAAATTCACAATGTATTTTCCCCTGAACAAGAATTAGAGCTTGTCCAATATTTAAAAGACACGGAGGCTAGATTATTTGGTCTAAATTCTTAAAGACTGTCGTATCCTAGCTTTTCAGCTAGCCGGAATAAAGAAAATCAAACATCCATTTAACAGAAACAACCAAATGGCTGGTGCACATTGGATAAAAAAATTCTCTCGAGGCATCCACAACTAAGATTACAAAAACCTGAAGCAACATCAGGTGCCCGAACAATGGAATTTAAGCGCCCAGTTGTCACCACATTTTTTAAACCTTCTGTGCGAAATCGTTGATAAGCATAAGCTCACAGCAGAACGTATTTACAACTGTGATGAAACTGGGATTACCGTTAACCCAAAAGGTCAGTCAAAAATCATTACTACAAAAGGAAAACGCCAGGTTGGAGCTTTGACATCAGCAGAGAGAGGGGAGACTGTAACGGCGGAAATATGTATTTCGGCAAGTGGTGCTTCCATGCCTCCAATGCTGATATTTCCTCGTACGAGGATGCGAAAAGAATTTGAAGTTGGTCTTCCTCCCTGAAGCTGGACGGAATGTCATGAAACAGAATGGATCAATTCGGACATTTTTTCAAGATAGTTTGAAAAGTTCATACAATTTTCCAAAGCAGCTAGAGAAAACGTAGTCCTGATTTTAAACGGACATTCGACGCATACCAAAAATCTTAATGTTATTGATACGGCCCGAGAAAATGGAGTTATACTGTTGTGTCTTCCACCGCAAGCGTCACACAGACTACAACCCTTAGACGTATCATTGATGAAGCCACTCACTTTATACTATGAGAATTAAACACGAAAATGGTTAAGGTCAAATCCAGGAAAAGTTATTACACTTTGGCAAGTAGAATCTCTCTTTGGGTCGGCATTTTTAAATGCGGCAAACATGAGAACTGCACTAAAAGGTTTTGAAGCAACAGGAATTTGGCCAGTTAACACAGACGTATTCACGAATGTGCCATCTTCAACAACAGATATTAACATAGCGGAAGCTACCAAACCAGATTTTAAGTTGTGACAATATTTTTGATAGAAAGTGAATTATATAATTATTATTACCTTCGGCAATTTTGACATGTAGATGTGTCACTGTTCGTGAAATAAATAATAAATATTTGATATCATATCTTGAAATACATATGTCATTATTTATGATAATATATTATGCTAAAGCAGCGGTTATTTATTTACTAATAAATTTTCTGCAAATTGTTCGTGAATTAATCCAAAAATATTTTGTTGCATTTTGAAATATGTCATTATTTATGATAATACGGTCAAGGGTCAAGTAACGGACATTTATTATTCCAAAATCAAGCTTATAGAGATTGTTTAATAATGTTGTGACAATAGTTACTTGAAAAATTACTAACCTAAATGTACTAAATATGATGAATTTTACTTTTATGTCTTAAATGGAGTACCCTCGAGCTAAGGTAATGCTGAAGTTAGCAAAAGCCGAAGATGTTCTTCCAGCAACATTAAACAAACAAGGCTATGAACAGGTGCCAGATCAACAGGAAATCCTCAATCCTGAATTGCATAATAATAGTGAAAACTTATTGCACAAATTCAAAGAGGACGAACCTTTCATGAATGAGGATATGCTAAAAAAAAAACCAAAGAAAAACAAACACCTATTGACACCAACATGTTACAAGTTACGACAGAAAATAAGGCCAACCAAAGTCATTCATATACTCAAGAAGAAAGCTCGCAAGAATATAATGACAATGATGCCTTGGATGACTATTCATCATGCGACAGTATACAGGATCCACCGTACTCCTCGTCGGGATCGCCCAATTCTTCCTCAGAATCGTCTGATCCTTTGTCAGTATCATCCGATTCTTCATTAGAAAATAATGATGGAAATCAAACCCATAACCTGTCACCAACTGAAGAATTACTACCATCAGAAAATGAGAAAAAAATCTCGTTAACGGACAGCTAATCCCTTAGGATCAATAAAAGAAAAAAGCGAAACGATTGAGAAATAAGAAAATTCAATAATAAATAAAAAACTTGATCCTGAAAAAAATGGGGCCCCCATGTATAGAAAAATGCCAGTTGCAGTGTAAAATAAGCAGTCAAAAATAACAAAAGGTCAGCGGCAGAAAATCTTTCAAGCTTATTGGAATATTGGGGATCTACAAAGACAAAGAGAATTTCTATCGTCAAATACTCATATCAAGCAGCGAACAGCAACTATGGAAACAAAAATGCATTCTATTTTACAGTCGACGAATCCAACATTCAGTGTGCAAACCATTTTTCTGATCTACTTTAGGTATAACAGATCGTCCTATAAGAACAGTACTTTCCAAAAGAAAAATTCACCAGGTAGTATTCTTTCACCAGATTTTCGTGGGATACATGGTCACCATAAGAAACTCGACAGCTCTATTAAAGATGGCATTCGCCAGCACATTAACGACATTCCAAGAATTCAAAGCCACTATTGTAGAGCAAACACAAGAGAATTTATTGATGGTGGAAAAAAATATAGCTGATTTACACAGAGACTACGTCCAGACCTGTAAATCAAAAGATATGCCTTATGGGAATTATGTTCTTTATCACCACATTTTCTATTCTGAATATAATATGGCCTTCTTCCAGCCAAAAAAGGACCAATGTGAAGATTGCACGGTTTTCTTTAATTTGACTGATAAAACCAAAATGCAGCTTCAGTCTAATTATGATGCTCATCAGTATGAGAAGAAATTTTCTCGACAAGAAAAGGAGAAAGACAAAAATGATAAAAATAACTCCTTATGATTTGCAAAGTGCATAGCCTTGTCCAAGAGGTGCGTTTCCAATTTCTATTACGATTCGAAAATTAACACTAAATTTTACCGTGTATAACTTAAAAAGTAATGAAGTTCAATGTTTTGTCTGGCATGAGGGTGAAAATGGAGAAAAACTTAATGTAATATTTTACATCCATAACTGTTGTGGGCAACAGAATAGTATATTACTAGCGAAAACTCGGCTACGCCGAGCTTCCCCTAGGTGGATAGTGTTTTTTGATTGTTTATATGCATTCCTAATTTATAATAGTTGAACATTTATAAAAAGTGCTACCGCCGCTGTCTTCCAGTGTTTTATGACTGTTTACACGCATTCTCATATTGTAAACTTGCATAAGCTATACAAAGTGCTAACGCCGCTGTCCCTACTATGACATCCCCATAATAATAATAATAATACTTACCTAATTAAAGTAATACAGTGTGTAGAACCTTTTGTTACACGTTTTGCTCTTTTTACTTTTTTTTAGTATATTAGATAGTTTATAATTATTGTGAACCCCACTAAATGTTTAAATCGTAGAAATGGGCTATAGTAGGTCGAGGAGAAATTAAATTAACGAAGTAAGAAATTGTGAAAAATTCATGGACCTCGCTGGGATATGAACCCAGAGCCTTCCTATATCTAGTATCCCAGCGAGGTCCATGAATTTTTCACAATTTCTTTCTTCGTTTATTTAATTTCTCCTCGACCTACTATAGCCCATTTCTACGATTTATATATTAGATAGTGATCACTCGACTTCGCCGAGCTCCCGCTAGGTGGACAGTGTTTTCGTCGCATATATACAAGAAAAAAAATTAATTGACAACAAACATACATACATAACATTACATTTCCATTTTCCATTTTTCATTTTCCACTTTCAATTTTCAAGTTTCAACATTAAAATTTTAAATTTCAAATTCCAACTTTCAATTTTCAACTTTCAACTCAACTTTCAACTTTAATGGAGAAGAGATAGATAGCATGTAAAGTACGTATATTTTTTTATTAATAAATGTTGTTGATGTCAGCCGCTGAATATCACTGACTGCCCTGAAAGTAATTGCTAGTCGCATTGCTACCTGTAGCTATCCAACGGAATTAAAAACCGCTGTTGGCTGGTAGCGTACTATCAATTATCAGTTTAAACACAAAATGGCGGCATGTAAATATATCTCAGTCAATAGATTATTTACACACAAAGATATAGATATGTAGGGCGCAGTAGTTTGTTTGCGTATTGGGGAGGCCAAATAAATATGAAACAAAATTTTAAATGGTAGAAATAAAAACGTGATTATATTAAATACATTAACACAAAGCGTTTATGAAGATGAATATTTTAAGACAAGAAAACGGGTAGTTCGTAATCAAAAACGAGGTTTTATATTCTAAAAATGCCAAATAAATATCACATAAAGTGACAGATAATTGCGTAGTTACCAGTTTGTTATTAAGAAAGTGACAAATAAGTATAAAACCATTGATTTTATTTTTAAATAAATTGTTTTGTCTTTATTAATTATTTCTTTATAATCAAAGCAAAAATAATTTAAGTTTTTGTGTTGTTTAATTTTTTTTTTATCGAAAATAAATGCTTGATCTTTTAATTATTTTATTTGACAACATAGTACTTTTCTATCTTTAGTTCATAAAAATTTCACTACGTGACACATTGAAAAATGATGTCACGGTGTAATAAAAACGTACAAGGAACGTTATGAATATGAAAATTTAGTGATATTTGTCTTTGATTTGGCGGAAAATCATGCCAAAATACAAGACGAACATTTGTGAGTTAAATAAAATATCTTTATTTGTCAGATATTAATTTCGCAGAGTTGTTTTTAATCACTAATTGTGACCTTGTTAGGGTTCTGACGACTTATATTTTCACAAGGATTTGCCCTTGATTGCTGGTCACCCGAATTGCCTGACTGCTGTGTGGGATGCTAACCATTTGGGGTTGTATTGGGTTGCATAAACAAAGTATAAATCAACAAATCATTAAGTAAATATATACTTACATTTTCAGTTTAGTATTCTTCATCGATGTCCACGCCTACATACATCAACATAATTTTGAATTTTTGCATTTTTAAAATCGTACTTTTCTCGTTATGCAATCTATAATGTTCATCAGTAAAAACAAAGTCTTACAGCAAGTTTTATTATTAAATAATTGCAACTTAATCTAAAGACTATAACACACACGCTTACATACTGTGCTCATAGGCACAGAGCAGATGATATGATTAAGTAACAATTTGCTTGCGAGAAACTATCACTGCAATTATGCTATGATTGTTCGTACTGCTGCTAACCTGTGAAAAATGATGACACTTAAGCAGTATAATGCTACACTTGGCAACACTGTTAAATGGCCACGCTCAGTGATACCAATTTATACTATAGATTCTCGAGCCGAGTAATATTTGTAAATAAATTGAAATAAATTGTTATAAATACGTAATTTTAGTTACATTAAAATGTAATGTAATTTATGATATATAAATAATTTTAAATTCATGTTTTTAACATATCTTGCGGTACCTCAAAAAGTCCCTAGAATTATGTTATTATTTTACATAAGTTGTTTTAAGGTGAAATTAGTATATGCAAGATCACAAAACAAAGTATTACGTACTGTTTATAAACAATAAAATTTATTGTTTCCTATTAAGAAAGTTTGAAATTGGAATTTGTACCGTGAACATAGGTAAGTGAAGGTCAGTTATGAAATTTTGACATTGAATAACTTCTGCCAGAGATGATGTAATGTTTGTTTTCTATTTTTCATTGATTGTCTACAATAATATGTGTGACTTGTAATGAGAATTAATACGTGTAATTATGTATGCGTTTATATTTTTAATTTCTAACTTTATGAATGGTGTTATGCGAGCAACAGTAAATGTTTGTGGACTCTTTTTTTTTTTTTTTTTTTTTTAAATGATTGTATTATGTATGTGTGTGTGTGACAGCGGTTATATTATAATGTATTAACTGATTGGTATTATTTGATAACAGCCGTTTACGTAGAATGTCACCCGCCCGATTGGAATCGATAGAAATGTGAAAACCTTTCTTGGCGGCATTTAAATCATTTAAAAAATCGATGAATATGAACATTAAATGTTGTGTTATTTTAATTATGATAAATATAAAAACTTTTCTGTATCAATTCTTATTATTGATTGAATTAATGATTGTATTTTTAAGAATTTCATTGTTGCAATCAACAATAATTACTTTTCATTATAGCGGTTATATATAATAATATATTAACTGATTCGTATTATATGGTAATAGACTTTTACGTAGACTGTCACCCGATTGGAATAGAAAAATCTGATGTGTAAGAAAGATCTCATGAGAATAATACATGTACCTACCTTATAAAAACAGAGTATAATAAGAAAAATGGCTATAATTTTATAACAAGGAATTATTTGGCACACACACACACTGATATTTATGAGGTTGTTTAAACTTAAATGGAGAAAATAAATATCATATGATTCAAGGCCAAGAGAATGTGTTATTGATATTTATTTAAATTTCGCGCTAATTTTATTTGTATAATGAATACAATTTCTAATATTAAAGTTTCTTTATTTGTAAATGAAATACGTTTCCTAAAAGTATTATTCTTATCCTTTTTGTCTGCTGACTCGACAAGATGACGTATATTTCATCAAGAAATTGTTGATTAATAGTGCACATTTTTATAATTTCTAGACATTTTACACACACAATATTTATCAAATAAATTAAATTATATACATTTATTAATATTACAATATATATTTCATTTTAAAACACTCTATGTATAAAAGAAATATTTCAAACTTTCTTCACATTTCAATTACCCACAATTTTTTGAGATTAATTTTATAATAATTAATTACCACTTAATTGGGGCAAATATATATAAAACACATGTAATTATTTTATAATTAGCCTGTAAGACAATTTTTCGTTCTTGTAATAAGCACAGATTATTCACATTTCATGTTCTTTTGATAACCTGAAAATTTAATTTTAGTATTACAAAAATATTTCATGTTTTAATACTTACAACTAATGTAAACTATTTTCTCATGTTTATAATTAATTAAAATTATAATAAATCGTTGTTATATTACTCTAATTTTCAATATTCATATTCATTATGTCAAATGTGTCGTGACCTTGGTTTCTCTTATTTTGTTAATTATTGCACAATTGGCAACACTGACCAAATACATATGTAACGTCAAAATTTTTATTTTTTAAATATAATGTATTACACCTTTTTTACCTGTGTGAAATAATTGTCTATTGTCATTATTTATGATGTTAAATTTATTTTATTTCAAATATTCTTCATTACATAAATATTTACATTTAAAGTTTCAAATTGACAAGTCAAAAGAGCGATGTTCTTTATAAATTTACAAGGAGGACTTTGATCCATTGTTTTATTTTCCAGAATTTCCACATTTAATAATTTTTTATTAAAAAACTATACATTCTACAGAAAAATGTCCCAAATAAGGAAATCAAGTCAAGTATGTATCTATAATCTGGTATAAATTTCATTAAAATCGGTCGTACCGTTTAGGCTGTGCAGGTGCGCAAAATTTTCCCGGTTGGCATGATGAAAGAAACTATAGATAGTGAATCTTGTCCTTTTAGTATATAGGATATTTAAATAGTAAAATCTCGTTTTATTGCGTAAATAAGTGATTAAAAAAATTAGATAATCGTTTTACGTTTATTTTTGGAAAAAATTAGCCTGATTTGATGTATAATAATGGCATATTACTAAATATTTTGAAGAATTTAATATGTATTCATAAAACCAATATGGCCGCGCACCTGGTTAATCTGAGGTTTCGGGTTCGATCCCAACAGGGAACAATATTTTTTTTTTTTTTTTTTTAAATGATTGTATTATGTATGTGTGTGTGTGACAGCGGTTATATTATAATGTATTAACTGATTGGTATTATTTGATAACAGCCGTTTACGTAGAATGTCACCCGCCCGATTGGAATCGATAGAAATGTGAAAACCTTTCTTGGCGGCATTTAAATCATTTAAAAAATCGATGAATATGAACATTAAATGTTGTGTTATTTTAATTATGATAAATATAAAAACTTTTCTGTATCAATTCTTATTATTGATTGAATTAATGATTGTATTTTTAAGAATTTCATTGTTGCAATCAACAATAATTACTTTTCATTATAGCGGTTATATATAATAATATATTAACTGATTCGTATTATATGGTAATAGACTTTTACGTAGACTGTCACCCGATTGGAATAGAAAAATCTGATGTGTAAGAAAGATCTCATGAGAATAATACATGTACCTACCTTATAAAAACAGAGTATAATAAGAAAAATGGCTATAATTTTATAACAAGGAATTATTTGGCACACACACACACTGATATTTATGAGGTTGTTTAAACTTAAATGGAGAAAATAAATATCATATGATTCAAGGCCAAGAGAATGTGTTATTGATATTTATTTAAATTTCGCGCTAATTTTATTTGTATAATGAATACAATTTCTAATATTAAAGTTTCTTTATTTGTAAATGAAATACGTTTCCTAAAAGTATTATTCTTATCCTTTTTGTCTGCTGACTCGACAAGATGACGTATATTTCATCAAGAAATTGTTGATTAATAGTGCACATTTTTATAATTTCTAGACATTTTACACACACAATATTTATCAAATAAATTAAATTATATACATTTATTAATATTACAATATATATTTCATTTTAAAACACTCTATGTATAAAAGAAATATTTCAAACTTTCTTCACATTTCAATTACCCACAATTTTTTGAGATTAATTTTATAATAATTAATTACCACTTAATTGGGGCAAATATATATAAAACACATGTAATTATTTTATAATTAGCCTGTAAGACAATTTTTCGTTCTTGTAATAAGCACAGATTATTCACATTTCATGTTCTTTTGATAACCTGAAAATTTAATTTTAGTATTACAAAAATATTTCATGTTTTAATACTTACAACTAATGTAAACTATTTTCTCATGTTTATAATTAATTAAAATTATAATAAATCGTTGTTATATTACTCTAATTTTCAATATTCATATTCATTATGTCAAATGTGTCGTGACCTTGGTTTCTCTTATTTTGTTAATTATTGCACAATTGGCAACACTGACCAAATACATATGTAACGTCAAAATTTTTATTTTTTAAATATAATGTATTACACCTTTTTTACCTGTGTGAAATAATTGTCTATTGTCATTATTTATGATGTTAAATTTATTTTATTTCAAATATTCTTCATTACATAAATATTTACATTTAAAGTTTCAAATTGACAAGTCAAAAGAGCGATGTTCTTTATAAATTTACAAGGAGGACTTTGATCCATTGTTTTATTTTCCAGAATTTCCACATTTAATAATTTTTTATTAAAAAACTATACATTCTACAGAAAAATGTCCCAAATAAGGAAATCAAGTCAAGTATGTATCTATAATCTGGTATAAATTTCATTAAAATCGGTCGTACCGTTTAGGCTGTGCAGGTGCGCAAAATTTTCCCGGTTGGCATGATGAAAGAAACTATAGATAGTGAATCTTGTCCTTTTAGTATATAGGACTAGCGAAAACTCGGCTACGCCGAGCTTCCCCTAGGTGGATAGTGTTTTATGATTGTTTATATGCATTCCTAATTTATAATAGTTGAACATTTATAAAAAGTGCTACCGCCGCTGTCTTCCAGTGTTTTATGACTGTTTACACATTCTCATATTGTAAACTTGCATAAGCTATACAAAGTGCTAACGCCGCTGGCCCTACTATGACATCCCCATAATAATAATAATAATACTTACCTAATTAAAGTAATACAGTGTGTAGAACCTTTTGTTACACGTTTTGCTCTTTTTACTTTTTTTTAGTATATTAGATAGTTTATAATTATTGTGAACCCCACTAAATGTTTAAATCGTAGAAATGGGCTATAGTAGGTCGAGGAGAAATTAAATAAACGAAGTAAGAAATTGTGAAAAATTCATGGACCTCGCTGGGATATGAACCCAGAGCCTTCCTATATCTAGTATCCCTGCGAGGTCCATGAATTTTTCACAATTTCTTTCTTCGTTTATTTAATTTCTCCTCGACCTACTATAGCCCATTTCTACGATTTATATATTAGATAGTGATCACTCGACTTCGCCGAGCTCCCGCTAGGTGGACAGTGTTTTCGTCGCATATATACAAGAAAAAAAATTAATTGACAACAAACATACATACATAACATTACATTTCCATTTTCCATTTTTCATTTTCCACTTTCAATTTTCAAGTTTCAACATTCAAATTTTAAATTTCAAATTCCAACTTTCAATTTTCAACTTTCAACTCAACTTTCAACTTTAATGGAGAAAAGATAGATAGCATGTAAAGTACGTATATTTTTTTATTAATAAATGTTGTTGATGTCAGCCGCTGAATATCACTGACTGCCCTGAAAGTAATTGCTAGTCGCATTGCTACCTGTAGCTATCCAACGGAATTAAAAACCGCTGTTGGCTGGTAGCGTACTATCAATTATCAGTTTAAACACAAAATGGCGGCATGTAACTATATCTCAGTCAATAGATTATTTACACACAAAGATATAGATATGTAGTGCGCAGTAGTTTGTTTGCGTATTGGGGAGGCCAAATAAATATGAAACAAAATTTTAAATGGTAGAAATAAAAACGTGATTATATTAAATACATTAACACAAAGCGTTTATGAAGATGAATATTTTAAGACAAGAAAACGGGTAGTTCGTAATCAAAAACGAGGTTTTATATTCTAAAAATGCCAAATAAATATCACATAAAGTGACAGATAATTGCGTAGTTACCAGTTTGTTATTAAGAAAGTGACAAATAAGTATAAAACCATTGATTTTATTTTTAAATAAATTGTTTTGTCTTAATTAATTATTTCTTTATAATCAAAGCAAAAATAATTTAAGTTTTTGTGTTGTTTAAATTTTTTTTTATCGAAAATAAATGCTTGATCTTTTAATTATTTTATTTGACAACATAGTACTTTTCTATCTTTAGTTCATAAAAATTTCACTACGTGACACATTGAAAAATGATGTCACGGTGTAATAAAAATGTACAAGGAACGTTATGAATATGAAAATTTAGTGATATTTGTCTTTGATATGGCGGAAAATCATGCCAAAATACAAGACGAACATTTGTGAGTTAAATAAAATATCTTTATTTGTCAGATATTAATTTCGCAGAGTTGTTTTTAATCACTAATTGTGACCTTGTTAGGGTTCTGACGACTTATATTTTCACACGGATTTGCCCTTGATTGCTGGTCACCCGAATTGCCTGACTGCTGTGTGGGATGCTAACCATTTGGGGTTGTATTGGGTTGCATAAACAAAGTATAAATCAACAAATCATTAAGTAAATATATACTTACATTTTCAGTTTAGTATTCTTCATCGATGTCCACGCCTACATACATCAACATAATTTTGAATTTTTGCATTTTTAAAATCGAACTTTTCTCGTTATGCAATCTATAATGTTCATCAGTAAAAACAAAGTCTTACAGCAAGTTTTATTATTAAATAATTGCAACTTAATCTAAAGACTATAACACACACGCTTACATACTGTGCTCATAGGCACAGAGCAGATGATATGATTAAGTAACAATTTGCTTGCGAGAAACTATCACTGCAATTATGCTATGATTGTTCGTACTGCTGCTAACCTGTGAAAAATGATGACACTTTAGCAGTATAATGCTACACTTGGCAACACTGTTAAATGGCCACGCTCAGTGATACCAATTTATACTATATATTCTCGAGCCGAGTAATATTTGTAAATAAATTGAAATAAATTGTTATAAATACGTAATTTTAGTTACATTAAAATGTAATGTAATTTATGATATATAAATAATTTTAAATTCATGTTTTTAACATATCTTGCGGTATCTCAAAAAGTCCCTAGAATTATGTTATTATTTTACATAAGATGTTTTAAGGTGAAATTAGTATATGCAAGATCACAAAACAAATTATTACGTACTGTTTATAAACAATAAAATTTATTGTTTCCTATTAAGAAAGTTTGAAATTGGAATTTGTACCGTGAACATAGGTAAGTGAAGGTCAGTTATGAAATTTTGACATTGAATAACTTCTGCCAGAGATGATGTAATGTTTGTTTTCTATTTTTCATTGATTGTCTACAATAATATGTGTGACTTGTAATGAGAATTAATACGTGTAATTATGTATGCGTTTATATTTTTAATTTCTAACTTTATGAATGGTGTTATGCGAGCAACAGTAAATGTTTGTGGACTCTTTTTTTTTTTTTTTTTTTTTTTAAATGATTGTATTATGTATGTGTGTGTGTGTGACAGCGGTTATATTATAATGTATTAACTGATTGGTATTATTTGATAACAGCCGTTTACGTAGAATGTCACCCGCCCGATTGGAATCGATAGAAATGTGAAAACCTTTCTTGGCGGCATTTAAATCATTTAAAAAATCGATGAATATGAACATTAAATGTTGTGTTATTTTAATTATGATAAATATAAAAACTTTTCTGTATCAATTCTTATTATTGATTGAATTAATGATTGTATTTTTAAGAATTTCATTGTTGCAATCAACAATAATTACTTTTCATTATAGCGGTTATATATAATAATATATTAACTGATTCGTATTATATGGTAATAGACTTTTACGTAGACTGTCACCCGATTGGAATAGAAAAATCTGATGTGTAAGAAAGATCTCATGAGAATAATACATGTACCTACCTTATAAAAACAGAGTATAATAAGAAAAATGGCTATAATTTTATAACAAGGAATTATTTGGCACACACACACTGTTATTTATGAGGTTGTTTAAACTTAAATGGAGAAAATAAATATCATATGATTCAAGGCCAAGAGAATGTGTTATTGATATTTATTTAAATTTGGCGCTAATTTTATTTGTATAATGAATACAATTTCTAATATTAAAGTTTCTTTATTTGTAAATGAAATACGTTTCCTAAAAGTATTATTCTTATCCTTTTTGTCTGCTGACTCGACAAGATGACGTATATTTCATCAAGAAATTGTTGATTAATAGTGCACATTTTTATAATTTCTAGACATTTTACACACACAATATTTATCAAATAAATTAAATTATATACATTTATTAATATTACAATATACATTTCATTTTAAAACACTCTATGTATAAAAGAAATATTTCAAACTTTCTTCACATTTCAATTACCCACAATTTTTTGAGATTAATTTTATAATAATTAATTACCACTTAATTGGGGCAAATATATATAAAACACATGTAATTATTTTATAATTAGCCTGTAAGACAATTTTTCGTTCTTGTAATAAGCACAGATTATTCACATTTCATGTTCTTTTGATAACCTGAAAATTTAATTTTAGTATTACAAAAATATTTCATGTTTTAATACTTACAACTAATGTAAACTATTTTCTCATGTTTATAATTAATTAAAATTATAATAAATCGTTGTTATATTACTCTATTTTTCAATATTCATATTCATTATGTCAAATGTGTCGTGACCTTGGTTTCTCTTATTTTGTTAATTATTGCACAATTGGCAACACTGACCAAATACATATGTAACGTCAAAATTTTTATTTTTTAAATATAATGTATTACACCTTTTTTACCTTTGTGAAATAATTGTCTATTGTCATTATTTATGATGTTAAATTTACTTTATTTCAAATATTCTTCATTACATAAATATTTACATTTAAAGTTTCAAATTGACAAGTCAAAAGAGCGATGTTCTTTGTAAATTTACAAGGAGGACTTTGATCCATTGTTTTAATTTCCAGAATTTGCACATTTAATAATTTTTTATTAAAAAACTATACATTCTACAGAAAAATGTCCCAAATTAGGAAATCAAGTCGCGAATGTATCTACAATCTGGTACAAATTTCATTAAAATCGGTCGTACCGTTTAGGCTGTGCAGGTGCGCAAAATTTTCCCGGTTGGCATGATGAAAGAAAATATATAACTATATAACTATAGATAGTGAATCTTTCCTTTTAGTATAGGATATTTAAATAGTAAAATCTCGTTTTATTGCGTAAATAAGTGATTAAAAAAATTAGATAATCGTTTTACGTTTATTTTTGGAAAAAATTAGCCTGATTTGATGTATAATAATGGCATATTACTAAATATTTTGAAGAATTTAATATGTATTCATAAAACCAATATGGCCGCGCACCTGGTTAATCTGAGGTTTCGGGTTCGATCCCAACAGGGAACAATATTTTTTTTTTTTTTTTTTTAAATGATTGTATTATGTATGTGTGTGTGTGACAGCGGTTATATTATAATGTATTAACTGATTGGTATTATTTGATAACAGCCGTTTACGTAGAATGTCACCCGCCCGATTGGAATCGATAGAAATGTGAAAACCTTTCTTGGCGGCATTTAAATCATTTAAAAAATCGATGAATATGAACATTAAATGTTGTGTTATTTTAATTATGATAAATATAAAAACTTTTCTGTATCAATTCTTATTATTGATTGAATTAATGATTGTATTTTTAAGAATTTCATTGTTGCAATCAACAATAATTACTTTTCATTATAGCGGTTATATATAATAATATATTAACTGATTCGTATTATATGGTAATAGACTTTTACGTAGACTGTCACCCGATTGGAATAGAAAAATCTGATGTGTAAGAAAGATCTCATGAGAATAATACATGTACCTACCTTATAAAAACAGAGTATAATAAGAAAAATGGCTATAATTTTATAACAAGGAATTATTTGGCACACACACACACTGATATTTATGAGGTTGTTTAAACTTAAATGGAGAAAATAAATATCATATGATTCAAGGCCAAGAGAATGTGTTATTGATATTTATTTAAATTTCGCGCTAATTTTATTTGTATAATGAATACAATTTCTAATATTAAAGTTTCTTTATTTGTAAATGAAATACGTTTCCTAAAAGTATTATTCTTATCCTTTTTGTCTGCTGACTCGACAAGATGACGTATATTTCATCAAGAAATTGTTGATTAATAGTGCACATTTTTATAATTTCTAGACATTTTACACACACAATATTTATCAAATAAATTAAATTATATACATTTATTAATATTACAATATATATTTCATTTTAAAACACTCTATGTATAAAAGAAATATTTCAAACTTTCTTCACATTTCAATTACCCACAATTTTTTGAGATTAATTTTATAATAATTAATTACCACTTAATTGGGGCAAATATATATAAAACACATGTAATTATTTTATAATTAGCCTGTAAGACAATTTTTCGTTCTTGTAATAAGCACAGATTATTCACATTTCATGTTCTTTTGATAACCTGAAAATTTAATTTTAGTATTACAAAAATATTTCATGTTTTAATACTTACAACTAATGTAAACTATTTTCTCATGTTTATAATTAATTAAAATTATAATAAATCGTTGTTATATTACTCTAATTTTCAATATTCATATTCATTATGTCAAATGTGTCGTGACCTTGGTTTCTCTTATTTTGTTAATTATTGCACAATTGGCAACACTGACCAAATACATATGTAACGTCAAAATTTTTATTTTTTAAATATAATGTATTACACCTTTTTTACCTGTGTGAAATAATTGTCTATTGTCATTATTTATGATGTTAAATTTATTTTATTTCAAATATTCTTCATTACATAAATATTTACATTTAAAGTTTCAAATTGACAAGTCAAAAGAGCGATGTTCTTTATAAATTTACAAGGAGGACTTTGATCCATTGTTTTATTTTCCAGAATTTCCACATTTAATAATTTTTTATTAAAAAACTATACATTCTACAGAAAAATGTCCCAAATAAGGAAATCAAGTCAAGTATGTATCTATAATCTGGTATAAATTTCATTAAAATCGGTCGTACCGTTTAGGCTGTGCAGGTGCGCAAAATTTTCCCGGTTGGCATGATGAAAGAAACTATAGATAGTGAATCTTGTCCTTTTAGTATATAGGATATTTAAATAGTAAAATCTCGTTTTATTGCGTAAATAAGTGATTAAAAAAATTAGATAATCGTTTTACGTTTATTTTTGGAAAAAATTAGCCTGATTTGATGTATAATAATGGCATATTACTAAATATTTTGAAGAATTTAATATGTATTCATAAAACCAATATGGCCGCGCACCTGGTTAATCTGAGGTTTCGGGTTCGATCCCAACAGGGAACAATATTTTTTTTTTTTTTTTTTTAAATGATTGTATTATGTATGTGTGTGTGTGACAGCGGTTATATTATAATGTATTAACTGATTGGTATTATTTGATAACAGCCGTTTACGTAGAATGTCACCCGCCCGATTGGAATCGATAGAAATGTGAAAACCTTTCTTGGCGGCATTTAAATCATTTAAAAAATCGATGAATATGAACATTAAATGTTGTGTTATTTTAATTATGATAAATATAAAAACTTTTCTGTATCAATTCTTATTATTGATTGAATTAATGATTGTATTTTTAAGAATTTCATTGTTGCAATCAACAATAATTACTTTTCATTATAGCGGTTATATATAATAATATATTAACTGATTCGTATTATATGGTAATAGACTTTTACGTAGACTGTCACCCGATTGGAATAGAAAAATCTGATGTGTAAGAAAGATCTCATGAGAATAATACATGTACCTACCTTATAAAAACAGAGTATAATAAGAAAAATGGCTATAATTTTATAACAAGGAATTATTTGGCACACACACACACTGATATTTATGAGGTTGTTTAAACTTAAATGGAGAAAATAAATATCATATGATTCAAGGCCAAGAGAATGTGTTATTGATATTTATTTAAATTTCGCGCTAATTTTATTTGTATAATGAATACAATTTCTAATATTAAAGTTTCTTTATTTGTAAATGAAATACGTTTCCTAAAAGTATTATTCTTATCCTTTTTGTCTGCTGACTCGACAAGATGACGTATATTTCATCAAGAAATTGTTGATTAATAGTGCACATTTTTATAATTTCTAGACATTTTACACACACAATATTTATCAAATAAATTAAATTATATACATTTATTAATATTACAATATATATTTCATTTTAAAACACTCTATGTATAAAAGAAATATTTCAAACTTTCTTCACATTTCAATTACCCACAATTTTTTGAGATTAATTTTATAATAATTAATTACCACTTAATTGGGGCAAATATATATAAAACACATGTAATTATTTTATAATTAGCCTGTAAGACAATTTTTCGTTCTTGTAATAAGCACAGATTATTCACATTTCATGTTCTTTTGATAACCTGAAAATTTAATTTTAGTATTACAAAAATATTTCATGTTTTAATACTTACAACTAATGTAAACTATTTTCTCATGTTTATAATTAATTAAAATTATAATAAATCGTTGTTATATTACTCTAATTTTCAATATTCATATTCATTATGTCAAATGTGTCGTGACCTTGGTTTCTCTTATTTTGTTAATTATTGCACAATTGGCAACACTGACCAAATACATATGTAACGTCAAAATTTTTATTTTTTAAATATAATGTATTACACCTTTTTTACCTGTGTGAAATAATTGTCTATTGTCATTATTTATGATGTTAAATTTATTTTATTTCAAATATTCTTCATTACATAAATATTTACATTTAAAGTTTCAAATTGACAAGTCAAAAGAGCGATGTTCTTTATAAATTTACAAGGAGGACTTTGATCCATTGTTTTATTTTCCAGAATTTCCACATTTAATAATTTTTTATTAAAAAACTATACATTCTACAGAAAAATGTCCCAAATAAGGAAATCAAGTCAAGTATGTATCTATAATCTGGTATAAATTTCATTAAAATCGGTCGTACCGTTTAGGCTGTGCAGGTGCGCAAAATTTTCCCGGTTGGCATGATGAAAGAAACTATAGATAGTGAATCTTGTCCTTTTAGTATATAGGACTAGCGAAAACTCGGCTACGCCGAGCTTCCCCTAGGTGGATAGTGTTTTATGATTGTTTATATGCATTCCTAAATTATAATAATTTAACATTTATAAAAAGTGCTACCGCCGTTGTCTTTAGCATTTTATGACTGTTTACACGCATTCCTACATTGGAAACGTATATAAGCTATACAAGGTGCTAACGCCGCTGATATCCACTTAAAATCAATACATTTACAATCTTACAGACTGATCAGTTCGTATGAAATAATTTACCTTCATATACTGTTAGATAAATATATTTAGAATTATTAGGATGAGCGTTCATTATAAGGCCAACGTCTTGTCGAATATTTGCCACAGCTACTGGTTCCTCCCAGTTGCTTCGCCATGCTTCCCCTAGGGCTCCGTCGATAGTGTTTTATGATGGTCTACACGTACGTTCTATCTATCCTCTCCTGGTCACGGAACCTGGCTACCCAAACTGCCCACCCAAATTGCCCACGCAACAGGCCCACCCAAATTGCTTACGCAACCTGCCCACCCAAATTGCTTACGCAACCTGCTCACCCAAACAGCCCACCCAAACTGCCCACCCAAATTGCCCACGCAAGATGCCCACCCAAACTGCCCACGCAACCTGCCCACCCAAACTGCCCACCGAAATTACCCACGCAACATGCCCACCCAAACTGCCCACCCAAATTACCCACGCAACATGCCCACCCAACCTGCCCACCCAAACTGTCCACGCAACCTGCCCATCCAAACTGCCCACGCAATCTGCCACCCAAATTGCCCACGCAACCTGCCCACCCAAACTGCCCACCCAAACTGCCCACTCAACCTGCCAACCCAAACTGCCCACCCAAATTTCTCACGCAACATGTTAATTGTTATTCTGTACAAATACCATAGCTATCGGTATTAATGATAGAAATTAATTTAATTTACATGTATATTTTATTTTTCTATTGATACCACAACCATTGTTGTCAGTTAAAACAGTCTGTGAATAACAATTTGCCCGTATTGACGGGCTATGTTTGGGTTTCAAGTATTCACCCTGTATAAATGTTTTTAAAGTTAATGATGCATTATACTTTTATTATAAATACTGATATTTATATTTTCTATTTATTTATTGTAAAAAGTTTAATCATTATTGTTACATATCGAAGAAACATTTTTCCTATTAAGATAGTTTGAAATTGAATCATTTCTGCCAGAGATGATGTAACGTTTCTTTTCTATTTTTCATTGAATATCTACAATAATATGTGTGACTTGTAATGATAATTAATACGTATAATTAAGTTTATAATTTTAATTTCTAACTTTATGAATGGTGTTATGCGAGCAACAGTAAATCTTTGTTTTTTTTTTTTTTTTTTTTAAGATTGTATTATATATGTGTGTGACAGCGGTAATATTATAATGCATTAACTGATTGGTATTATTTGATTTAAATCTGGAAACTGTAGTACATAACTTTTACACATTTCTACGTGAGAAAACACATAAAATGAGGACTTATGATTTTGACGTCATCGGCGGCGGATCGGCAGCGGACCTCCCTCCACACAATTTAGAAAGGGACAAGAATTTTTTAGAAAGAGCGAGGTGATATACCATGGCAGAGTCGATCAAATGCTTTCCCTTTTGAACACCTCCTCGTTGATCCCATAATTTGTTATTTAGTCAGCAAAGTTTGGTTAAGTTATTATATGTAGTAATTGTTATTAATGAAACATTGCGGAATCGAATATTTCTGATTCTCACGGAGGGAAAACAAATCCGATTTCATCGATTCAATTTGAAAAAACATGAACTGAATCCATGTAAACACTACAAATTCCACTGTTGAGAGAGACACGGAAAAAATAATGAAATTTCTTTTAGTGTATATCCACGTCTTAATATTATTAAAGTCATACATAATTTGTCTCTGGATGTTAAATTATTAAATTTAGTTTTCTTTGGCGTTTTTTGGAAATACCTGTATTTCAACTTTGGCATAACTGTGGGATTTAACAAATCATATAGAACATTAAAATGTTCTACTGATAAGCCGGTGAAATATATAAATTTTACAGCATCATTTTCAAACAAGGATTGTTGTGATCACGTGGGACCAAATATGGATCACGTGATAAACGTCAAACTTCGAGCTAAATCTTGCTCACTACATAACTAATTAATAAATACTTTTTTACACACTAGATGGCGACCAAAATATTTGAATTGTATAAGTCCCCATTGAAATTACCTTTTATATTTTATTTATATATCATTTTACATAAATATCTACAGTACCTTTAGTATTTATAATTGAAACTTTAAATGTTTGATAGTTGAATCACACACTGACAATATATGTGAGGTTAAAGTTTTAATATTTATTAATTACCACTTAGATGGAATAAATATGTATAAAATCCATGTAATTATTCTAAAATTAGCCTAAAAACAACTTTTCACTGTCGTAATCAACACATATTATTGAAATTTCATGTTATGGTCTTGTTTGGAATTCCAACAGATTTCATTTCATAACTTCTTTCGAAAATTGCATTATTTATCCATTTCATTAGGTACATCTAAAATATATGCAGACATTTATAATTTATACGTACGTGTAGACTATTGAACACTTAATTTTTGTAATATTAGTATCCTTCAACGCTGTTTATGGAATAATAGTTTCCCGCGCTTTTTCCATTTTAAACTAAGTAAAATGTTTCATTTTATTAATTCTTTTTGAATACTTACTTTCTCATGACGGTAGTTCTTTAAATGCTAATAAATCCTATCTTATTTAAAAATATTGATATGTCAAATGTGTCTATATTTAGGAATATATGTGTTTTTATTTAGTTACTTAATTGTAATAACCTAAAAATTAAATTGTAGAATTACAAGAATATTTCCTGTTTAGAATACTTACAACTAATGTAATATATTTTCTCATGTTTATAATTAATTAAAATTATAATAAATCGTTCTAATTTAACTCTATTTTTCAATATTCAAATTAATTATGTCAAATGTGTCGTGACCTTGGCTTCTTATTTTGTTAATTATGTCACATTTGGTAACACTGTCTAAATACATATGTAACGTCAAAATTTTTTATTTTTTAAATACAATGTATTACACCTTCTTTACCTGTGTGAAATAATTGTCCATTCTCATTATTTATGATGTTAAATTTACTTTATTTCAAATATTCTTCATTACATAAATATTTACATTTAAAGTTTCAAATTGACATGTCAAAAGAGCGATTTTCATCTTAAAAATTTCAAAGAATACTTGAGTTTTGTCTCAGTTTTAAAAACAAAAATCCAAAAATACACATTAAATAATTTTTTCCACAAAAACTATGCATCCTACAGAAAAAACACATAAGGCTAGGGCACTCGAGCAAAGAATTTTCTACCATTTGGTAAAAGTTGTACGAAAATCGCACAAACAGTTAAAGCTGTAGCCTTGTTCAAATGATGGGCGATTGTCGTGATGAAAGAATAGTGAATCTAACCCTTTAGTATATAGGATATTTAAATAGTAAAATCTCGTTTTATAGCGTAAATGAGTGATTAAAAAAATTAGATAATCGTTTTACGTTTATTTTTGGAAAAAATTAGCCTGATTTGATGTATAATAATGGCATATTACTAAATATTTTGAAGAATTTAATATGTATTCATAAAACCAATATGGCCGCGCACCTGGTTAATCTGAGGTTTCGGGTTCGATCCCAACAGGGAACAATATTTTTTTTTTTTTTTTTTTTTTAAATGATTGTATTATGTATGTGTGTGTGTGACAGCGGTTATATTATAATGTATTAACTGATTGGTATTATTTGATAACAGCCGTTTACGTAGAATGTCACCCGCCCGATTGGAATCGATAGAAATGTGAAAACCTTTCTTGGCGGCATTTAAATCATTTAAAAAATCGATGAATATGAACATTAAATGTTGTGTTATGTTAATTATGATAAATATAAAAACTTTTCTGTATCAATTCTTATTATTGATTGAATTAATGATTGTATTTTTAAGAATTTCATTGTTGCAATCAACAATAATTCCTTTTCATTATAGCGGTTATATATAATAATATATTAACTGATTCGTATTATATGGTAATAGACTTTTACGTAGACTGTCACCCGATTGGAATAGAAAAATCTGATGTGTAAGAAAGATCTCATGAGAATAATACATGTACCTACCTTATAAAAACAGAGTATAATAAGAAAAATGGCTATAATTTTATAACAAGGAATTATTTGGCACACACACACACTGATATTTATGAGGTTGTTTAAACTTAAATGGAGAAAATAAATATCATATGATTCAAGGCCAAGAGAATGTGTTATTGATATTTATTTAAATTTCGCGCTAATTTTATTTGTATAATGAATACAATTTCTAATATTAAAGTTTCTTTATTTGTAAATGAAATACGTTTCCTAAAAGTATTATTCTTATCCTTTTTGTCTGCTGACTCGACAAGATGACGTATATTTCATCAAGAAATTGTTGATTAATAGTGCACATTTTTATAATTTCTAGACATTTTACACACACAATATTTATCAAATAAATTAAATTATATACATTTATTAATATTACAATATATATATATATATATATATATATATTTCATTTTAAAACACTCTATGTATAAAAGAAATATTTCAAACTTCAAGGCTAAACGCTGCAGTTAAATGTTTTTGCTCAAATGAATGCAAAATTTATCATATCCTTTGGAATATATTACGTAAATATTGACCAAACTATGGTATTCTATAATAATTCTTGAGTCTGTTGCGTTCTTTAAAACAAATATAACATTTACATTTGAATTGGTTTTATAACCGAACATTATGTAACGTATAATTTGAATAATTTGTTATCCTGTTCTCCATTTTGTGTAAGGGTACAAATCTGTATGCTTCCTAACATTTCAAATCAATTAAATGTTTAAATAGGTTCCTTTCTTGTTTATTATATAGCTATATTTCTATAATTTCACAAATAATTTATAAATATTGAGTATAGGGAAAAGATTTCTCCTAACCTGAAAATAAATGTAAAGTTACAAAAATATATAACATATTGTATACATTCTTTTTGCATACTTACAACTAATTCGCATGACTGTAGTTCAGTAAAATAATAATAAATCCTTCTAATATGTTTTTTTTTAAATAAAAAAATATTTCCATTGAAAAATTTATATGTCAAATATGTCGTGACATTGAAAAATTAGTAATATTTAGTTTTTTTATTTGGTTACTTGGCAAGACTGTCAAGTATTAGACTGTCATCTTAAAAAAAATCATGCCTTCTCGATTCAAAAAATAAGGTAATTTTTATTGATTTTCTACGTTTCAGTCTACTTCGATCCATTGTTTTAATGTACCAAATTTGAACTTTAATAATTTTTTACGCAAAAACTACGCATCCTACAAAAAATATACACAAGTCGAGGGCACTAAAGACAAAAGTTTCCTACAACCTTGTGCAAATTTCATTAAAATCGGCCCAACGGTTTCGTCTCTACCTGTGTCTAAATTTTTACCGCTTAGCGTGATGAAAGAAAATATATATAGAAAGATCCTGTTATCCTTTTAGTATTATAGATGTTATTACGAGTAGAAAGCGGTCTTTTTGTGTTGAACCCAGCTATTGCGGTCGAGGCGCTATCCGAGGCCAGGCAAGCTGGGTAAAACACAAAAAGGGCGTTCTGCTCCGAGTAACATATACTATTTTTCCTTCAAGTGTTTCAAAGAAAACTGGAGATTTTTTAAATATCTTTCTAGAATTGTTTTAATTATAGCGTTTGCAATTTCAGCCATAGTTGGCTGTGTACACTACAAAACACAAACGATACAACTGTCAAATAACAATTTTTCAATATGCTCTGTGTTGCTGTGACGACTGCTGCCGCCAGCGGTGAACTAAGAAGCTAACATTTTTTTACTAGTACAAAAATGAACAACATTGTTGTACTAGTAATAAAATGAATATCTTCTATAGTGTGTGTATAGTAGCATAATATGAATATTATTGTACACTTGAAGAAAAAACCCATGTATATGTACGCTGTTTCAAATTTTCATTTTTTATATTACATTATGCAAAAGTTTTTCTTAAATAAGTTAAATATTAACAAATTTATTAATAGCATAGCAGTAACTAATTTATTAATCACTAATCACAATAAAGTAAAAGTGAGGAAGGAAAAAGTTCACATAAAGAGAATTGAAAAACAAATATTTATTAATCTGAAACAATACGAGTCGACAGTATTTATTTCTAATGTAATCTTTTTTTATCTTCCGTCTCCTATAGGTGAGAAAGGAATTGTCTTTGGTCAAAAAATTCGACGGTAAGTTTTTAATGAATAAGCACGTTTTAGAGTCCCAACAATATGAATTTACTGTTTTTACGATGATGTCTTAACCATGTTTCTTGAAAAAACACTGTTAAATATCATTTTTTGACCTTTTATGTTATTATAAATAAATAATATGTTTCGATTTAATTACTTTTTTTTAAAATACAATGAATTTAGAGATAAAGAATTATAAAGATATATCTTCAACCTAATGCTTCTAAAAGCTGCACCATGGAAACAGAATATTCAAATATTACTAATTAACAAATGGCAATGTCAAATAAAATTTACATAATATCTTTGTGAAATGATTTTACTGGAAATATAAAAATGTAAAATATTTTAAGGTGGCAAAAACAAAGCACATAAGATAATATAGTCATAAGCCAATTAAGAAGATTATTATGTTATAAATATAATGCTACATATGTTTATATTTTCTACTTCTTATTTTAAGAAACATATTGTTCTCTTTAGAAGTAGTTCAGTTCAGGTCAGTACGAGGTAAGATCAGTTCATTTTTCCCCTAAAAAAGAAAATGCCCATAGAATAGTGTGCAAAAAAAAAAAAATCTCTGTGGAATTTGTACAAAATACGTAAAATTGAGTATTGTGCGGGTCACATCAGATTTCTTACACGCCAGTTCATGCTTGTTGTTTAGAACATATATGCCGTTTGTCAGAAGGCAAGTTTTGTCATATCTTCTTTACTTATATAATATTGTGTACAATGTCTGCGTGGAAAAAGTTTTTAACCGTGAGAGAACTAGAAGAAGAGTTGGAACAAGCATGTGATGAACTATATACTGAACGTGCTGACAACATCAATATCGTATGTTTGCCACCTCCAACGGTAGACGAAATCAGCGATGAAGAGTTCATAGATGACAATGAACAGCTGCTTGCCGATACAAATGAATATCCAAGAGAATTGGCGGGTGAACTGGAAATGGTTCGCGAATATAACGATGGAAACCAGCTTGCTCCACCGGCAGAACCAGAAACACAAGAGAAGAAAACTTAAGAGCACAGGCGGTTTGGGCAGCAAGAACAAACTGAAGTAGGAATTACCGATTCTTCTCAAATGGAAGAAAGTGAAAACAGAACCAGAATTTGCAAAACAGCCTACTGATATGTCTAGCAACAAAGTTGAAGACATATACGCAAAATTAGGTGTGTTGATGGGTCATTTTACATTTGGTTTTTAATGCTTTGTTATTTTACGCATAATTTTTTTGTTCTGTATTTATTTCAGGAGAAAAGTCGCCGCTGGAATTGTTCGAGCTATTTATTGACGACGAAGTTATAGAACTCATTGTGAAAAGCACAAATAAATATGCTCAAGTGAACAAGAACGAACATTTGTTCGAGACCAGTGCCGATGAAATAAATAAATTTATTGGAATTTTGTATCTGACTAGGTTCCACACATTGCCCACTTCAAGAGCATACTGGTCGACCAGCCCTTTATTGGGCTCAAATGTTGAAAAAATACAATGAACCGCAATCGTTTTGAAGCTCTGAAACGATTTATGCATGTGTGCGACAATGATAAACTGAACAAGAACGACAAATTTTCGAAGATGTCTCCATTCAATGATCTCTTGAACAAATGGTTTATGCAGTTCGGCGTTTCTCTCATAAGTTGTCAATCGACGAACAAATGATTGCTTATTTCGACAGACATTCCTGCAAAATGTTTATCAGAGGGAAGCCGATTCGTTTCGGTTACAAATATTGGAACATCTGTTCGGCGGAAAATTATTTGTATCAGTTCATTCCGTATGCAGGAGCATCCTCCAAAACTGACTTCGAATATTCGTTGGGCGAAAGAGTTGTTCTTCAACTGCTATCTGTTCTTGAGCACAAAAATCAGCACTGTGTGGCTTTTGGTAACTTCTTCACATCCCACAAGTTATTGAAGCTGCTGTCTGCAATGGGTTACTTTGCCACTGGTATAATTCGCGAAAATCGAACGAGTCATGCAAAAGTGAAAGACCTGAAAGAGATGGAAAAATGTGAACGTGGATCGCATGATAATGTTTTGATGTCGATAACGAAATATTCCTTCTTCGATGGAACGACAATGCGGTTGTTACTCTTGCCTCAAATCATGTCGGTCTTGAGCCAATGCATCATGCTAAAATATTTGACCACAAGAAGAGAAAGATGGGTCACATCCCGATGCCGCAAATTGTACGCCATTACAACTGCACAATGGGTGGAGATTTGCACGACAATGCTGTAAATAATTACCGGATTCGAGTACGTGGTAAGAAATGATATTGGCCACTTTTCACAAACGGCTTGAATTCTGCGATGGTGAACGCGTGGAAGCTGCATTGTCTGTTCCGAAAGCACATCGAGAATAAACCAATCATGTCTCAATTAGATTTCCGTATTTACGTTACCGAATGCCTCCTCACAGCGACCCATAATCCAAAAAGTACAGCTGATTCACCGAGAGAAGTACCTCCGGAAGTGCGAAATGACAAAACGGACCACATTGTCGAGCGAACCACCGAAAAGCGCAAACGATGCCGCATTTGCCATAAACATACATTTTATAAATGTGCAAAATGTAATGTTGCTGTCCATCCCAAATGTTTCACTGCATATTATATGAAATTTTACTTTAAATCTTTTATTTTAGTTAGTATAATTTTATTAAATAGTATGTAACCAGTTCGAAAATATAAAATAAATTAAATAAAATACACAAAATTTTATAGTTTTATCTTCCCAATGGTGCAAAAATGCACCAATTCACCGCGGCCATATCTTGGCAACTAAATTTTTTTTTTCTTTCGATTTTTCTAAATAAGCCCATTAGTTCATCTACCAAGCGGTATAAAAAAAAACCACCACTTCTATGCCTCGGCGTTAATGGGTTAAAGTAGAAGGATATGGCAACAAATTCTGCCACGTAATACGTACATAATTGTTTGGAAGACATGAACTGCAGCGAAAGAGCAATATATATATATATATATATATATATATATATATATATATATATATATATATATATATATATATATATATATATATATATATATATACAGGGTGATTTCTAACGTACGGACGAAACTGATAGGGCAACTAGAGGGGACCAAAATATAGTTTTTTTTACAATAAACTTTTGATCATAATCGAATAACAAGAAAGATACAACGGTTTAAAGTTCTTATAAACTGAAGCATTTTTTTATAAAATACGGTAATAACTTACGTTTTGAATTCAAATTTAGAATATTTGAGAGTTAATTAAACAAAGTTCAGTTAAAATTTTATTAAAATTTTTATAAGATGAAAGGTATAGCTATTTAAATTGTTCTTTAAAATATTCAGTCATGGGTGTTCGTTTATTGAGAACCGCTGATTTATTTAATTTAATCATGTATGTAGGTAAGTCAAAATTACTTAAACGTCAAAAATTAAATAGGTTATTTGTTAAGTCATTAATTCGACTGAAATGGTTAATTTCACTAACGAAGAATACGTAGACATGATTATGGTGTATGGAGCTGCTGAAGAAAACGCTGAACAACAGAAATGTATCAGATTGTGTGAGAATTGTTTCTAATGTAAACGCGAATACAGTAAGCTCAGCGGTACTCAATAAGTGGGCGTTAATTTATAAGAACTTTAAACCGTTGTATCTTTCTTGTTATTCGATTATGATCAAAAGTTTATTGTAAAAAAAACTATATTTTGGTCCCCTCTAGTTGCTTTATCAGTTTCGTCCGTACGTTAGAAATCACCCTGTATATATATATATTTCAAGACTTGTAACGAGGCTCATCAACTTTACACATCCCTGTCAAAATTGATCATTATCACTTTTGAGTGTGGTTCAGACTGTAATATGTAATATGAAGCACTCGTACTCTTGTTCACTGATGCTTCGTTTAATAATAGGAATAATATTCAAGCTAATAACATTTTAAATTTATTAAAAAAAACATACTTCTTAATTACACTTGCAATTTTTTGATTACATTTTGCCACTATTTGTAAATTTAAATAGGTACATAAAATCCGCAAATCAGTAATATTTATACATCAGAATTTAGACTTACCAGGTCATCGTGATATAATTGAATTTAAAAGATTGAAATCCTCCAATAAAAACTGCTGAACATTTGGGTAATGGGAACTTCAATGAGTCAGATGCGAGGCATATTGAATGGCAGAATCAAACTGATTCGAAGTGCTATTCAATATTAAATACACAAAAAAAACGTCCGGATGGCTTTAATCTACCACCAAATTTGGGTATCATTTAACAGGGTTATAACTGGACATGGTACGTGTAGATCTCCATTTTACAAAGGTTTGCGGTCAGATCCAAAATGTGATTGCGGCGCTGAAGAACAATCAACCACAATGTAAATGAATGTCCACTTCGAGCATTCCAGGGAACAATTAAAAACTTCTTTCAAGTAACTCCAGAAGAAATAAATTGGTTGAACAACATTGACTTGGACCTATAATCTTTATTTATTACAATATTTTTATTTATTTGTGTATAATAATCGGTTGAAACTATAGTCAAGACAATTTTAGACTGTTTCATTAAGGAAGAGGTAAATATTAAGAAACAATGTACTTTGCGATATTGCCTACCAAAATCCAAGAAACATTACCTTTAGAAAAAATGTATTTCGGGTTTCAATAAATTCAAGTACCTTAGAAGGGCCAGATTTATAAATGTTAAAAACAAATTACCTTTCTATATTAAAAGAGTTAAACGCATTTTGAAACGGTTTCCTTTGAAAAATAATTTTTGGAAGGTCTGGACCATTCCGCTTCGCGTCGTGTTCATTCTCACAAAATAAAATGTTACTTTTAACACGTATCGTAAATAACTTGTATAAAACCACGTATTGTTTATAGATTCAATAGAGAACAAATTATAAAAATACCTTTAAATTATATAAAACGTAATATTAGATCAATTTGATCTGTTGACCTTATTGTACAAATGAACGTATTTCCAACACTAAAACAGGAAATAGAATATGAATTTATTAGAATAATTAATAAAATTTTGCATAAATATATTACGTATTATAATTTTCAGCTTCTTAACGATTTCAACCAATTATATCCATCGAAAATAAATAATTTATTTTTAAAATGATCTACCATTTCCCAGAAAATAATTAAAACCACCAAAGAGAAAAAATAAATTAGAACCTGACGTCAGAATATAAAGTATATTTTATTTCTTTTAAGTGCTTCACGCATTTTTTTTGTAATTGGATATATTTTATAAGTAAAGAATTATATGCTGTAAAATTACTGACGCTGTTTCCAGTAGTAATCGACATAAAAGCATCTAAAAAAATTCGACCGTCTAAACTCGAAATCCAAGAAAGTTTTATTTTAATATGGACATATAAAATTTAAAATTCCATCTACATTAATAAAATTATATTATTAACACTAGACGAAGGTAATAGATGATTTTTCGTAAGAATAAATAAATAAAAGTTTTTTTTATAATATAACAACTGACTAATTAAGTTATAATTGGTTACATTTTTATACTTTGGCGGTCAAAATAAACAATATATTTTTCTAGGTTCCTCGAAGGGTCGTACTACACCCAGCGCCAGGATGCGGTAACTACAACACTATACGAAGATAATAGATGATTTGTCATAAGAATAATTAATTTTAAGGGACAGGCGAATATCCACCACTACCACGACAGTTATCCCTAATACGTAAACGACGTCTCCCCGCAGCTTGCCTCACACTCACTACAACACACAAAACGCAACAGACAATGAATTTAGATAATACAGTGTATTACGAATTGAATGAAATAAGTGGGGAACAACATGAGGGACAGACACAGAAGATTGGTAAGAATATGCGTATGCGAAAAAACTCAAGAATACTTGCGTGGTTGACTTTTAGCGCAAAAGGAAGATCACCAGCTGATATAGCCCCTTCTGTCTTTTCTATCAATATATATATATATATATATATATATATATATATATATATATATATATATATATATATATATATATATATATATATATATATATATATCCATCCGGGCTTTAGTCAACTGATAACACAAAAAAAAGGCCGGACACATTGGATGTATATACGGGCCACCGCACCCTTGTGATTTTGTCAACCGCTTAACGTGGGGGCGGTGGTTCATGGTATTCCGCTTCATATTTCAGAGACAATTTATAATTACCATTTGAAATAAAAATACACAAATGCTAGACATATATGTTTTATATTGGGGATATTAAAAGAGTTGAAAGTTACACCATTTACAGTGGTGCCTTAGTTATATTGGTATGATTTACATTGGTTCGACGGGGATGAAGTGCCACCAGAGGTTAAGGACGTCATATTACAACTGATTGAATTAAATTCTGAAGGTAATATATATATATATATATATATATATATATATATATATATATATATATATATATATATATATATATATATACAGGATGTCCCAGAACTCGACGATCAAACTAAATGGGGTGATAGAGGAGATCATTTCCAATCAAAATAACTATATATATTGTAATGCAATTGTTGATGGTTCAAAAGTTATTGCAACTTTTGTAGTTTCTCCTAAAAACGGCAAGGCGTCCAATAGAATTATTATTATTTTTATTACGAGACGTTTGTTTCTCTTTTTCTTTTTTATTGTATGCACCTGAAGGGTTCTACTTTCTAATAAAATCATTTTCTTGAACATGAGTACCTTCTATTAATAATAAAAATATTGTTTTTTTAGGACATTTTTTTCTGTCAGCGTCACTTTAAATTCAAGTAGCTTTTTTTCGGTAAAAAATTTTTTCACAAAACAATATTTTTATTATTAATAGAAGGTACTCATGTTCAAGAAAATGATTTTATTAGAAAGTAGAACCCTTCAGGTGCATACAATAAAAAAGAAAAAGAGAAACAAACGTCTCGTAATAAAAATAATAATAATTCTATTGTACGCCTTGCCGTTTTTAGGAGAAACTACAAAAGTTGCAATAACTTTTGAACCATCAACAATTGCATTACAATATATATAGTTATTTTGATTGGAAATGATCTCCTCTATCACCCCATTTAGTTTGATCGTCGACTTCTGGGACACCCTGTATATATATATATATATATATATATATATATATATATATATATATATATATATATATATATATATATATATATACCGGAAGCTCTACAATTACAGTTTATACACATTTCAATCACAAATATTGCACTGATTAAATCATGTCCTATAAGCAATATATGTATCTGTAATAATAAGCGAGAAAACAGGGTGTAACCACTTTTTCAAACACACCGTATATATATATATATATATATATATATATATATATATATATATATATATATATATATATATATATATATATATATAATCATCACGGCATATTACCCATTGGTGGGTGGCACACCAATCTGCTTTGTACACATATATCGGTAATGACGAAATATTTGTACCGTTCGGTTATTGTACATATATGTATTACTTACAGTTCATTTGTTTCTAAACAATTAAAAGTTTTACTGGGTTATATCAAGTAAACTCAGCAATAATTTTTTTTACCGGGCCACTATCCTCAGCCTTGAGTAAGGGGTGGGTCAAAAAAATAAGCAGAAAAAGTTATATTTTATGTAAGGGCGCCATATTACTCATACCGGTAATTAAATATTAAAAAAAAAAGTATTCTGCTTCAAAATTCTGAATAGCAAAAGGATTTTTACAGGACGAAGCAGCTTATAAAAAAAATATCGTTGAAAGAAATAAAAATCCTGATAAAGTTTACCTAAATACTAGATTTATCAGTTAAAATGGCGATAAATATATTACACAAATATATGTATTGTAATACTACAAACGTATTTTTTTATATATAGAACATATCGAATTTTAAATAAAATACATATGTGTCAAGAACATTACTAGCTACATCAGCCGCGTACGATAAAAAAGCTATACAAAAATACTAAATTATAGCATTAATCGAATGACAAACGAGAGAATCCAACACTTCCGCACTAAATAACTGCCCTTTTTGCCTTGAGTTAGATGTTAAATATCTGTGAAAATTTTTTTTAATGCGTTAAGCCGTTTAACGGCGATAAATACCAACTGTATTTGTTTCTTAAATAGATGGAAAATAATCAGTTTAAAACGTGCCATAATAATCAAAAGTCACTTTGCCACAATCTATACGTGTGAAAGGTAGTGGTGGTCCCATAGGGTATACTCCATATACGCCGTATACTCTCAAGGCTTTTCTGGACATACTGCGTATACTTTCAAAGAAGTTATGAAAACTTGTTAAAAAAATAATCAGAGGCACGAAATGAGAAATCAAAATAGGTGTAACATAAAGAATGCTTGATTACACGTTGAAAAGTGTTGGATAGGGAGGGGTGTGCGGGTGATCTACACAAGCGCAGCGCAGGTAGTGACTTGTAGCTTGTAGCACAGAAAACAGCAAGCTGTTTGTCTGTGCTTGTAGGTTGAAGTTGGACAGTTGAACACTGATGCTTGTTGCATGTACAGTAAAGTGCAAGATGAGTTCGAGTTCTAACAAACGCGGGACAATTTTCAGTTATTTTTTCACTAGTCAAGCAAAGAAATGTAAATTTGAGGCTAATGTCAATGCTGCTGGTCCTGGTCCATCCTTGTTGTCACCCAAGGAGGGCCAGTGTGTTGTTCCTAGTGATGAGAGAATTTTAGAAACATCTAAAAGTTGGCCTTCATTGTGGACATGTGAACAGGCGACAGAGTTTCAGATGAAAAATCCATGGTTGAATTTCAAGAATGGGAAACTAGGATGCAGTGCTTTTATCAAAGCAAAAAATTATATTCAATTTGAAAAATCCAATGCTGATGGTAAAGTTCGTATAACGTCTGAGTGGGTATACTTTGAAATCATAGCTGCTGGAAGTAATAGAAAGAATCAACTGGCTTCTTTACGAACTAAAATAAAACAGCATTCAGAAAGCAAATCTCACTGTTTTGCAGAAAATAACTTTAAAAAAGGCGAAGAAAAAGTTTTGGAAAAAATATTCGACAATGTATCTGAAAAAGTAATAAACGCCAACGAGCAACTTTTTAAAACAGTATATTGCGTAGCAAAGAATCACCGCCCATTGCTGCAATTTGAAGAGCTTGTCGAACTTCAGCAAATCAATGGATTAGATATGGGATCATCCTTACATAGCCGAAAAACTGCCACGCGAATGGTAAACGTTATAGCAAAGGAAATGCGCAAAAGACTTATTACACGTCTTGTACAGTCAGACTCAAAATTTATTATAATGGTGGACGAATCAACCACGCTGAGCACCAAGTGCACTCTAATTGTATACATTTCTTCATATTTTGATGCAGAGGCTCCCATTGTTGCATTCTTAGATTTGATTGAACTGGATGGACAAGAAGCAGAAACTATTGAGAAAGCGCTTTGCTAGCGATGGTGCGAGTGTGATGACAGGGAAGAAAGCTGGAGTTGCTGCTAAACTATGTAAGGAGATACCACATCTCTTCGTATGGCATTGTTTATGTCATCGCATCGAACTTTCCGTGAACGACGTCCCGTTTTCAAAGTTTCATGGACAAACTCTACGCGTATTATCATCAAAGCCCTAAGGACTCAAGGGGCTTGGAAGAAGCTTGTATGCAAATAGGCATTGAAATAAAGAAAATAGGTCGTATCTGAAATGTACGTTGGTCTGCATACAGTTTTCGAACTGTAAAAGCTGTATGGGATAACTATCCGGGGATACATACACAGGTTAATCAAACTCGCGCGATGCCACAGCAAATGGGCTAAAAAGAAAATTAGAGTCTTCCTCTTTCTTAGAAGAACTTGGACTCTTTTATGATGTTCTTTGTGAACTTGGAATGTTATCTTGCATACTTCAATTCAGGAAAACAACTCTCATGCGCGCTCAATCAGGGATGTATAGAACTATTAGAATTCTGGAAAGCCTGAAGGCCGAACCTGGTGAAAAAGAGAAAGAAATTGCAGAGGCCATTCAAAACGGAGTCTATATAGGTGTTAAGATTATAATAACAAAGTCAGGAAGTATCAACAGGCTGCAATTCTTGCAGAATTTAGTTGACAGAATGCGGCAACGCTTGTTTAATGACAAGGAACCTACGAATAACACAATTTTAGAAGATCTGAAAGTAAGTGACAATTAATTATAATAGATAAATATTTAAGAGAAAATTTCTTTCTTTCTATAGGTGATTGACGAAGTATTCAAAACGGTAAGTGATGACGCCAAGGGAGAAGACGAAGTTAAAAGACTGGCACGCCGATTCGGATTATGTGAATTCGAAAGTATATTGGATTTCCGTACACGAAATTCTTCATCTAATCTCTTAAAAACGCTGAACATACTTCCAACGACAACGTCTGATGGCGAACGAGGGTTTTCTGATATGAACCTCACAATAACCGATTTGAGGACTCGGCTAACTATTGAAAATGTGTCAAATTTGATGTTCATCTCCATCAATGGGCCTCCAGTTGCAGACTTTAATCCACGTCCATACATGAAGGTGTGGCTGCCAGACCATCTCGATCGGCACTTTCAGCTCATCGTGGTCATGGTAAAGAATTGCAAGAAAGAGACAAAGAAGAAGATGCCCAGCGATTTTTTTTTCTCTCAATATATTTAAATAATATATATAATAGTGAATAATACAATATATAATATAAAAAATATTTAAATAAAAATATTGTGACGTGCGCCCCTGAGAGAAAAGTATGCATGCGCCGCTACTGATAGCATGTTCGCGAACAATGACGTAATCCCTTCGAAAGAACGTACCAGAGCGATAATACAATCCCCGACGCGCTGAGACAGGTTAATTGCGCCGTGACCTCATTCCTTTGTATACGGGTCATTGTCGCTTTAGAAGAGTTCTAGACTGTTATGCGCTGTATAAATACCGTCGGGAGAACAGCGGGAGGACAGTCTCATATATACCAGCAAGCAGATATGAACTCGGTGATATAAATAAACAGTTTAACAGTTGTCAACATAAATAAATGTAGTTATATAAATAAGTGCAGTGATATAAATGTTAGTTAGATAAATAATCGTAGTGTTTAAGCATTTAATAATATTCTTAGTGTTTATAATTATTTAATCATAGTGTTAGTTGTTTTTATCATCTTTTAATATTTAATCCTTATTTAATTATCGTTTAATAAACGTATTCTTTTGTTAATAATATTTGTCTATGTTTTACACTTCACCCATATAAATAAAAACGTTACAATATTTAAGTTCATTTGTTTTCTATTTTCTTCGATATCCATGCGCCTCAAAACAAACCCATATCCAACCCTCCTCCCACGTAACCTTAGAAAAAGTAAAGAATATAGTAGCTAAAAAAAAATCATGGGACCATCACTGTGTGAAAGTAATACAAAAAGGCGTATTCCAATCTACTCTTCAAAATTCTCACTCAAAGTCAAAAATATTTCAATTAAGCTAAATAATTATTAACAGAAGTTAAAACTGAATAAAAGTAATATTGTTAGTGACATCTGTGAGATCTTCATTTATCATTCGATTACGCCTAAAATGTAGTATTTTTTTATTTGGCGTTTTAAATAACTATTAAATCGTAACAATGTGTATTATTTATAGGTAATTAAAGCAGTGAGGACGATATCATTACTTTTGAATGATGATGAATAATATAATACCTGATATAAGTACTTTTTTTTTTTTAATATAAACTAGTTTAACATTTAATAATATATATTTTTTAAAGAAATTACATCTATAATAAATTTCCCTTCCAGCCAAAACCCAAATGTGATATGCATAGTTAGTATGCTGTTCTGTAAGCAATAACATATATTTTTGCCACGTTTTCTACATAAAAATTAATTTTTTATTTCATGTTTTAAAGCTTACTTTGCACATTGCTGTTGTTCGTGTGCCTCAAAGAAGTCTTTTATGTTGTATTGTGTTTTTATTTTTTATAAAAGATATAAAAATGAAGAATCGAATGTGATTTCTAGACGGAATGCTATGATTTTATAATAATAAAAAACAAGTTTTTTCGGAATAGGGTGTAATTTTGACTTTTTTAAATGTCAATAACCAATGACATTATCTGGCATCAAATTTTCTTGTTTGATTTATGGCAATTAATAAAATAAAGCTAGTCCCAGACAGTTTGTTATCATATTCTCCCCACTGTAAGCGGCCAACGAAATTGCAAGGGTGCGGTGGCCCGTATATACATCCAATGTGTCCGGCCATATTTTTTTTGTGTTATAAATTGACTAAAGCCCGGATGGAATGGCATGGACAATTTTTGGTAGGTAAAATTCACAGCAATAAAAGGCTTTAGCGCCCTTTGTAACCATTTAAAATGTCTGGCATTTATTATCGGCTACTATTTACATATATATATATATATATATATATATATATATATATATATATATATATATATATATATATATATATATATATGTAAATAGTAGCCGATAATAAATGCCAGACATTTTAAATGGTTACAAAGGGCGCTAAAGCCTTTTATTGCTGTGAATTTTACCTACCAAAAATTGTCCATGCCATTCCATCCGGGCTTTAGTCAATTTATAACACAAAAAAAATATGGCCGGACACATTGGATGTATATACGGGCCACCGCACCCTTGCAATTTCGTTGGCCGCTTACAGTGGGGAGAATATGATAACAAACTGTCTGGGACTAGCTTTATTTTATTAATTGCCATAAATCAAACAAGAAAATTTGATGCCAGATAATGTCATTGGTTATTGACATTTAAAAAAGTCAAAATTACACCCTATTCCGAAAAAACTTGTTTTTTATTATTATAAAATCATAGCATTCCGTCTAGAAATCACATTCGATTCTTCATTTTTATATCTTTTATAAAAAATAAAAACACAATACAACATAAAAGACTTCTTTGAGGCACACGAACAACAGCAATGTGCAAAGTAAGCTTTAAAACATGAAATAAAAAATTAATTTTTATGTAGAAAACGTGGCAAAAATATATGTTATTGCTTACAGAACAGCATACTAACTATGCATATCACATTTGGGTTTTGGCTGGAAGGGAAATTTATTATAGATGTAATTTCTTTAAAAAATATATATTATTAAATGTTAAACTAGTTTATATTAAAAAAAAAAAAGTACTTATATCAGGTATTATATTATTCATCATCATTCAAAAGTAATGATATCGTCCTCACTGCTTTAATTACCTATAAATAATACACATTGTTACGATTTAATAGTTATTTAAAACGCCAAATAAAAAAATACTACATTTTAGGCGTAATCGAATGATAAATGAAGATCTCACAGATGTCACTAACAATATTACTTTTATTCAGTTTTAACTTCTGTTAATAATTATTTAGCTTAATTGAAATATTTTTGACTTTGAGTGAGAATTTTGAAGAGTAGATTGGAATACGCCTTTTTGTATTACTTTCACACAGTGATGGTCCCATGATTTTTTTTTAGCTACTATATTCTTTACTTTTTCTAAGGTTACGTGGGAGGAGGGTTGGATATGGGTTTGTTTTGAGGCGCATGGATATCGAAGAAAATAGAAAACAAATGAACTTAAATATTGTAACGTTTTTATTTATATGGGTGAAGTGTAAAACATAGACAAATATTATTAACAAAAGAATACGTTTATTAAACGATAATTAAATAAGGATTAAATATTAAAAGATGATAAAAACAACTAACACTATGATTAAATAATTATAAACACTAAGAATATTATTAAATGCTTAAACACTACGATTATTTATCTAACTAACATTTATATCACTGCACTTATTTATATAACTACATTTATTTATGTTGACAACTGTTAAACTGTTTATTTATATCACCGAGTTCATATCTGCTTGCTGGTATATATGAGACTGTCCTCCCGCTGTTCTCCCGACGGTATTTATACAGCGCATAACAGTCTAGAACTCTTCTAAAGCGACAATGACCCGTATACAAAGGAATGAGGTCACGGCGCAATTAACCTGTCTCAGCGCGTCGGGGATTGTATTATCGCTCTGGTACGTTCTTTCGAAGGGATTACGTCATTGTTCGCGAACATGCTATCAGTAGCGGCGCATGCATACTTTTCTCTCAGGGGCGCACGTCACAATATTTTTATTTAAATATTTTTTATATTATATATTGTATTATTCACTATTATATATATTATTTAAATATATTGAGAGAAAAAAAAATCGCTGGGCATCTTCTTCTTTGTCTCTTTCTTGCAATTCTTTACCATGACCACGATGAGCTGAAAGTGCCGATCGAGATGGTCTGGCAGCCACACCTTCATGTATGGACGTGGATTAAAGTCTGCAACTGGAGGCCCATTGATGGAGATGAACATCAAATTTGACACATTTTCAATAGTTAGCCGAGTCCTCAAATCGGTTATTGTGAGGTTCATATCAGAAAACCCTCGTTCGCCATCAGACGTTGTCGTTGGAAGTATGTTCAGCGTTTTTAAGAGATTAGATGAAGAATTTCGTGTACGGAAATCCAATATACTTTCGAATTCACATAATCCGAATCGGCGTGCCAGTCTTTTAACTTCGTCTTCTCCCTTGGCGTCATCACTTACCGTTTTGAATACTTCGTCAATCACCTATAGAAAGAAAGAAATTTTCTCTTAAATATTTATCTATTATAATTAATTGTCACTTACTTTCAGATCTTCTAAAATTGTGTTATTCGTAGGTTCCTTGTCATTAAACAAGCGTTGCCGCATTCTGTCAACTAAATTCTGCAAGAATTGCAGCCTGTTGATACTTCCTGACTTTGTTATTATAATCTTAACACCTATATAGACTCCGTTTTGAATGGCCTCTGCAATTTCTTTCTCTTTTTCACCAGGTTCGGCCTTCAGGCTTTCCAGAATTCTAATAGTTCTATACATCCCTGATTGAGCGCGCATGAGAGTTGTTTTCCTGAATTGAAGTATGCAAGATAACATTCCAAGTTCACAAAGAACATCATAAAAGAGTCCAAGTTCTTCTAAGAAAGAGGAAGACTCTAATTTTCTTTTTAGCCCATTTGCTGTGGCATCGCGCGAGTTTGATTAACCTGTGTATGTATCCCCGGATAGTTATCCCATACAGCTTTTACAGTTCGAAAACTGTATGCAGACCAACGTACATTTCAGATACGACCTATTTTCTTTATTTCAATGCCTATTTGCATACAAGCTTCTTCCAAGCCCCTTGAGTCCTTAGGGCTTTGATGATAATACGCGTAGAGTTTGTCCATGAAACTTTGAAAACGGGACGTCGTTCACGGAAAGTTCGATGCGATGACATAAACAATGCCATACGAAGAGATGTGGTATCTCCTTACATAGTTTAGCAGCAACTCCAGCTTTCTTCCCTGTCATCACACTCGCACCATCGCTAGCAAAGCGCTTTCTCAATAGTTTCTGCTTCTTGTCCATCCAGTTCAATCAAATCTAAGAATGCAACAATGGGAGCCTCTGCATCAAAATATGAAGAAATGTATACAATTAGAGTGCACTTGGTGCTCAGCGTGGTTGATTCGTCCACCATTATAATAAATTTTGAGTCTGACTGTACAAGACGTGTAATAAGTCTTTTGCGCATTTCCTTTGCTATAACGTTTACCATTCGCGTGGCAGTTTTTCGGCTATGTAAGGATGATCCCATATCTAATCCATTGATTTGCTGAAGTTCGACAAGCTCTTCAAATTGCAGCAATGGGCGGTGATTCTTTGCTACGCAATATACTGTTTTAAAAAGTTGCTCGTTGGCGTTTATTACTTTTTCAGATACATTGTCGAATATTTTTTCCAAAACTTTTTCTTCGCCTTTTTTAAAGTTATTTTCTGCAAAACAGTGAGATTTGCTTTCTGAATGCTGTTTTATTTTAGTTCGTAAAGAAGCCAGTTGATTCTTTCTATTACTTCCAGCAGCTATGATTTCAAAGTATACCCACTCAGACGTTATACGAACTTTACCATCAGCATTGGATTTTTCAAATTGAATATAATTTTTTGCTTTGATAAAAGCACTGCATCCTAGTTTCCCATTCTTGAAATTCAACCATGGATTTTTCATCTGAAACTCTGTCGCCTGTTCACATGTCCACAATGAAGGCCAACTTTTAGATGTTTCTAAAATTCTCTCATCACTAGGAACAACACACTGGCCCTCCTTGGGTGACAACAAGGATGGACCAGGACCAGCAGCATTGACATTAGCCTCAAATTTACATTTCTTTGCTTGACTAGTGAAAAAATAACTGAAAATTGTCCCGCGTTTGTTAGAACTCGAACTCATCTTGCACTTTACTGTACATGCAACAAGCATCAGTGTTCAACTGTCCAACTTCAACCTACAAGCACAGACAAACAGCTTGCTGTTTTCTGTGCTACAAGCTACAAGTCACTACCTGCGCTGCGCTTGTGTAGATCACCCGCACACCCCTCCCTATCCAACACTTTTCAACGTGTAATCAAGCATTCTTTATGTTACACCTATTTTGATTTCTCATTTCGTGCCTCTGATTATTTTTTTAACAAGTTTTCATAACTTCTTTGAAAGTATACGCAGTATGTCCAGAAAAGCCTTGAGAGTATACGGCGTATATGGAGTATACCCTATGGGACCACCACTACCTTTCACACGTATAGATTGTGGCAAAGTGACTTTTGATTATTATGGCACGTTTTAAACTGATTATTTTCCATCTATTTAAGAAACAAATACAGTTGGTATTTATCGCCGTTAAACGGCTTAACGCATTAAAAAAAATTTTCACAGATATTTAACATCTAACTCAAGGCAAAAAGGGCAGTTATTTAGTGCGGAAGTGTTGGATTCTCTCGTTTGTCATTCGATTAATGCTATAATTTAGTATTTTTGTATAGCTTTTTTATCGTACGCGGCTGATGTAGCTAGTAATGTTCTTATGTTCTTATATATATATATATATATATATATATATATATATATATATATATATATATATATATATATATATATATATATATATATATATATATATATATATATATATATATATATATATATATATATATATATATATATATATATATATATATATATATATATATATATATATATATATATATATATATATATATATATATATATATATATATATATATATATATATATATATATATATATATATATATATATATATATATATATATATATATATATATATATATATATATATATATATATATATATATATATATATATATATATATATATATATATATATATATATATATATATATATATATATATATACATCTCTCTATCAATTTGACTTCCGTACATAGAAACATGCATTTGGCGTCTATGGGAAATACTGGTCCTAGGCGTCTACTTCTTCGAGTATATAGAATGTTTCACCCCACCTAATAATGTGAGCATAAGGATATTTCGAAAAATTCGTATTTAAAGAAAACAATATACACGTATATTTGACTTCCGTACTTTATACGGGTTTTTGCCGTCCCGCGTATATTTTTGTACGTATTACTGACAATTTGGCGTCCAAAATTAATATACGTTTACAAAAAGCTATCAATCGGGCATCCTGCACTGTTGCCAAATATTATGTACTGTAGCACTAACATGGAATACGAACATAGTCGTCTAACATGGGATCATGATTTTTTTTAAATTATATTTTTTACTAATATTTTGAAAATTATTTGTTCAAATTTGATTTACATGCAATTCTTCAATTAAATCAAATAAAACAAAATTCGTTCTGCATGTTTAATAAAATGGGTCTGCAGATATGTATGTTTATACGCCTTATGTGCAAAATATTTTAACATTGCTACGTAAATGTCACATTTATTTGTAATTTTATTAAAATAAATAATTTTGTTCTTCCTCTCTGTGATTTTGTTTTTTTTTCTTCCGTTACCTTAGGTAAGGAAGGTATTGTCTTTGGTCAAAAATTTCGTTTTACTATTTTTACGATGATGTCTGTATATACTCGTATGTATGTGTGTGCATCTCTCACTCTGTGTGTGTGTGTGTGTTTATGTGTGTGTGTGTGTTTGATTGTGTGTGTGTGTGTGTGTGTGTGAAAAGTTCTCCGATAACTCCAACAACTACAATTCCAAAAATTATAATTCTTTCATTCTTTTGTACGTCCGTATAAAGACTTAATTAAATTTTGGCTATAATTGGTACACCGGAAGTACTCTTATTTGCAGTTCTTAACAGTTTTTTTTAATGTTAAATATCTCTTTTTGACATTTTGTTATCACAAATATATGTTATTCTCTGTACGATTTGATTATTTTTTTCTTTATATTCAAAGTATTTGGAGATGAAAAATTATAAAGAAATTAATATTCATAAATCTTGCAACCTACGTTGCTGTAAGCACAATGTAAATCAAATAGAAACAGTATATTTTAGTAATTGACAGATTTCTGTGTAAAGTATAATTTGCATAGTTTGTGAAATAATTTTACTGGAAATATATAATCTTTTGCAGGACACTACCTTATCTGTGAGTAATTTATATAAAACACATAGAAAAGACGGAAGGTCATGTGTTGGCCACATCAGATTTTATACAAATTTATGTCTGCTTCCGACATATTGAAAATTTGAATTAAAGTAACCAAATGCTTTTAGAATAGGTAAACATATTTGCACTGGGGTTTAGATGATTTAGCATATTTTTTGATTGTTTTACAGCCACAAATTAAATATTTAGTTTAGGTGTTCCTAAATATATACTAGTTACAAGGTTCCTTTTGAAACAAAGTTTAACCGTAGGTACATGAATTATTAAATAAATATTATGATATAAGGACTATTTAATATATGTATCGCAACATCTGACGCCTAAACCAAAAAAGTATGAAATTGATTTTCTAATAAATTAAAAATATTGACTGGCTCTCTGAGCACCCAACTAAGAAGACTGAAGTACTTATACATTATATTAGCATATTTTCGTAAGTAATCGCTTGTAAAATTGGATGATCGGAATAACAATCATTATTTTTATTTAATAATTACCTACTAGTTTTCTCACATCTTTCATAAACTTGTTTATATGTACCTCAGCGTATAAGATATAAAAGAAATATTTTTTTTGTTCCATATCTCAAAAACATTATTCACATAGATACATATATGTTTCATTTGCAAGTAAGAAAACTATCATCCATATTTCAAGCATTTTGATCATATTAAATATTTGTTTTGTCAAATTAAGTTTGTCTATCCTATAATAACAGTATATTTTAATGAAATGTATATGTGTATCACTTGTAATATTTAACGCTGTTTTTGCTACACCTTAACTTATATGATCGCAGTTCAAAAGACAGAAATAAATTTTCAAGTTTATTTTTGATACAAATTACAATACTGATTTTGAATTTTTAAAATACTGAACTTTTTATTTCATTATACACCAATAAAATTTAAGCAGGAATAATGTTGCGAAGTGCTATGCACATCTCTACATAGTATAAAACTAGTGATATACCTTGGCTTCACCTAGGAGCAATATTGAATTTACTTGCAAAAGTTTTATTTAACCGAGTTCTTATAACATTTTGCAGAGATAAGTCGGCCAGGGGGGCGCGCTTCCTATATCCCCGAAACTATAAATACCGTATTTTAAAATTTTATATTTAAGTAATTTTCAGTTTTTATCCGATAGTGTTCTAAAGTTGTTGACCATTTTTTTATATTCTTGTCTATTTTAAATTTATTTTAACCTAATTGTATGTCATTATTTATTTTATCTCATTTATTCTTCTATTCAATTCTGAGGAATGTTTTATCTATAATTTAATATATTGTGTTTTCTATGTAATGACATCCTAAAGAGACATTGATTAATCTAGAAGATTGTTATTGTAATGATAGAAACGTTGGTGTAATATCAATAAATTTTCTTCACTCAGGTTCATAATAATATATAAAAATAATTTAGGCGAGGTTTTTCTTTATCAGTAATAAATGCTTATGATTATTTTTTATAAATGTTTATCGAGATGTTTATAAAATCATTGTAGTATCAGGTATAGATGTATTTTAATACATAATTGTGTAATAAAAAAATAATTTTAAATTTTACAAGTCACGCATTCACAAATTACTTATAACAGTATAATAACGTGCGAATGGGAATGCACGAGCAATACGATATTACTTTCGAGCGAGATATTTTTAGACGATTATAAAAAAAAAGTATTTTCAAGAATTTTGTTTCAATTGACAATACTTACTATTTTGATTTTTTTAATTAATCTACCATAGCAACAAAGAAAGCAAAGCTACCTGGCTATGTTGATTTGGTATTTAAAGTACCAACGTGTGACGAGCTTAAAAGCACGACACGAAGCGTAGTGTTTTTTTACGTCATTTATGCTTTGTAAGTACTTATGCCCGTATATTATACGCTATTTTCTTATACCTGCATATTTATATCTGATTTGCGAATTTGGACAATAATTTAATCAGCCTAATAATTATTTTACAACCGTTAAACTGAAAAACTCGAAATTACTTTCCAGCATAATGAAAATTAATTAAAAATTGTTTAAATTATTTAGTATTTTTAAGATCCAAAAATAATTTCCTATTTCGCGTTTACAAAGTTTCATATACTGAATGAAGAAAATCCAATGTGGTCAACACATTACCTGCCGTCAATTTTATATATTTTTAAATCCTTCTTGCGAAAGATTATATTTTTAGTAAAATTATTTCACGAACATATTTTGACCCTGACATCTGTCAATTAGTATAATTTGAATATCCAAATTGTTTCCATTGTGATGCTGCATAGACTGCAAGATTTATGAAACTTAATTTCTTTATAATTATTTTTCTCTTCCAACTATACAGCAAATATAATGAAAAATTGTAACCATGTAATATAATATTCTTTAATGTTTATAATAAAAATTTGGGTACTTCCGTTCGGGTTGACCAATTATAACCAAAATCTAATCAGCTCTTTATAAGGGTATACAAATGAGAAGTATGTAAAAAATTGTAATTTTTGGAGTTTGCAGTTATCGTATAACGATTGTCACACACACATATACAGACATCATCTTAAAAGTAGTAAAATTGTAGTCTAGGGACTCTAAAATGTGCTTATTCGTTAAAAACGGACTATGAATTTTTTGACCAAAGACAATATCTTATCTAAAGGAACGTAGAAAAAATAATTCATTTAAAATTTGTCATTGTCATAAAATGTTTTTATCAAAGAAGTTATTGCATCCCTATATGACACAGTAACAAAATATCGGAACAAAAAATAAATATAAAACTATTTTTCATGTTTTAATGAATAAACTTTCGTCGTTTATATGCGGAAAAGGTTTTTTTTAATTGAGAAAATACGTTCTTAACCTTCGAGTTCTCAAAAAATAATTATATTATAAAAGTACATTATTTCTGCAAATTATCTTTATAAAATAAACAAAATAATATGGAAAATAATAGAAATCTTTATAATTTTACTCAGTGTTGACTAAATTCTTTAAAAATAATAATTTCTCAACATAATATTTGATTATGCTATCATAACCAATTCAGGTTCATACTCTTTAAAAGTGGAGAAATACTTAAAACTAAACGCACGAGTTACACATGCCATGTTGCCAAGTGTATGGACGTCAAATTGGCGGTGATTTTCGATTTTCAATATACGCCGGCGTATATTATGATGCGACGACAGCGCCACACACGGAATTTCGATGAACTAAATATACGGCTGTTAACAACAAAACAGTCATTTGACGTCCAAAATGAAAATTTGCAGGTAGACCCCATACATCACGTAGATGCTAAAAATGTGAGAAAAACTGATTTGTAATTTGACGTCCATATTCGGACGTCACTTTACGAAGGACGTCAAATTGTTGGGGATCTGGCAATGTACGGACGTTCGGTTGTTAGACTGATGAATATATATATATATATATATATATATATATATATATATATATATATATATATATATATATATATATATATATATATATATATATATATATATATATATATATATATATATATATATATATATATATATATATATATATATATATATATATATATATATATATATATATATATATATATATATATATATATATATATATATATATATATATATATATATATATATATATATATATATATATATATATATATATATATATATATATATATATATTTACTATATATATATACTATTTAATATATGTATCGCAACATCTGACGCCTAGACCAAAAAAGTAAGAAATTGATTTTCTAATAAATTAAAAATATTGACTGGCTCTCTGAGCACCCAACTGAGAAGACTGAAGTACTTATACATTATATTAGCTTATTTTCGTAAGTAATCGCTTGTAAAATTGGATGATCGGAATAACAATCATTATTTTTATTTAATAATTACCTACTAGTTTTCTCACATCTTTTATAAACTTGTTTATATGTACCTCAGCGTATAAGATATAAAAGAAATATTTTTTTTGTTCCATATCTCAAAAACATTATTCACATAGATACATATATGTTTCATTTGCAAGTAAGAAAACTACCATCCATATTTCAAGCATTTTGATCATATTAAATATTTGTTTTGTCAAATTAAGTTTGTCTATCCTATAATAACAGTATTTTTTAATGAATTGTATATGTGTATCACATGTAATATTTAACGCTGTTTTTGCTACACCTTAACTTATATGATCGCAGTTCAAAAGACAGAAATAAATTTTCAAGTTTATTTTTGATACAAATTACAATACTGATTTTAAATTTTTAAAATACTGAACTTTTTATTTCATTATACACGATGCACCAATAAAATTCAAGCAGGAATAATGTTGCGCAGTGCTATGCACATCTCTACATAGTATAAAACTAGTGATATACCTTGGCTTCACCTAGGAGCAATATTGACTTTACCTCCAAAAGTTTGATTTAACCGAGTTCTTATAATATTTTGCAGAGATAAGTCGGCCGGGGGGCCGCGCTTCCAATAATATCCCCGAAACTATAAATACCGTATTTTAAAATTTTATATTTAAGTAATTTTCAGTTTTTATCCGATAGTGTTCTAAAGTTGTTAACCATTTTTTATATTCTTGTCTATTTTAAATTTATTTTAACCTAATTGTATGTCATTATTTATTTTATCTCATTTATTCTTCTATTCAATTCTGAGGAATGTTTTATATATAATTTAATATATTGTGTTTTCTATGTAATGACATCCTAAAGAGACATTGATTAATCTTGAAGATGGTTATTGTAATGATAGAAACATTGATGTAATATCAATAATTTTTCTTCACTCAGGTTCATAATAATATATAAAAAAATTTGGGCGAGGTTTTTCTTTATCAGTAATAAATGCTTATGATTATTTTTTATAAATTTTTATCGAGATATTTATAAAATCATTGTAGTAGCAGGTATAAATGTATTTTAATACATAATATGTAATAAAAAATAATTTTAAATTTTACAAGTCACGCATTCACAAAATACTTATAACAGTATAATAACGTGCGAATGGGAATGCACGAGCAATACGATATTACTTTCGAGCGAGATATTTTTTAGACGATTATAAAAATAAAGTATTTTCAAGAATTTAGTTTCAATTGACAATACTTACATAAATAAATAAATAAATATTTCATCATGGCATATTACCCATTGCTGGGTGTGCCAATCTGCTTTGTATATAGATATCGGTAATGATGGAATATTTGTACCGTGCGGGCGCTTACCAGGCGTCACCTCACGGGCACTCATAGATGGCGTGGAGAGTGCACCACAGGGGTCAATTTTGTGCCATTAAAATTCGATGTAATTTTTGGCGTCAGTCGGGATCGAACCCGGGTCCCCAGATTCGCGACCAGACACTCAGGCACACGGCCACGAGACCCCATACTTACTATTTTCATTTTTTCAATTAATCTACCATAGCAACAAAGAAAGCAAAGCTACCTGGCTATGATGATTTGGTATTTAAAGTACCTACGTGTGACGAGCTTAAAAGCACGACACGAAGCGTAGTTTTTTACGTCATTTATGCTTTGTAAGAACTTATGGCCGTATATTATACGCTATTTTCTTATACCTGCATATTTATACCTGATTTGCGAATTCGGACAATAATTTAATCAGTCTAATAATTATTTTACATCTGTTAAACTGAAAAACTCAAAATTACTTTCCAGCATAATGAAAATTAATTAAAAATTGTTTAAATTATTTAGTATTTTTTAAGATCAAAAACTAATTTCCTATTTCGCGTTTACAAAGTTTCATGTACTGAATGAAGAAAATCTAATGTGGTCAACACATTACCTGCCTTCAATTTTATATATTTTTAAATCCTTCTTGCAAAAGATTATATTTTTAGTAAAATTATTTCACGAACATATTTTGACCCTGGCATCTGTCAATTAGTATAATTTGAATATCCAAATTGTTTCCATTGTGATGCTGCATAGACTGCAAGATTTATGAAACTTAATTTCTTTATAATTATTTTTCTCTTCCAACTATAGCAAATATAATGAAAAATTGTAATCATGTAATATAATATTCTTTAATGTTTATAATAAAAATTTGGGTACTTCCGGTCGGGTTGACCAATTATAACCAAAATCGAATCAGCTCTTCCAAAGGGTATACAAATGAGAAGTACGTAAAAAATTGTAATTTTTGGAGTTTGCAGTTATCGAATAACGATTGTCACACACACACATGTACAGACATCATCGTAAAAGTAGTAAAATTGTATTCTAGGGACTCTAAAATGTGCTTATTCGTTAAAAACGGACTATGAATTTTTTGACCAAAAACAATATCTTTCTTATCTTTCTTATTAACGGAACGTAGAAAAAATAATTCATTTAAAATTTGTCATTGTCATAAAATGTTATTATCAAAGAAGTTATTGCATGTCTATATGACACAGTAACAAAATATCGGAACAATAAATAAATATGAAACTATTTTTCATGTTTTAATGAATAAACTTTCGTCGTTTATATGTGGAAAAGATTTTTTTTAATTGAGAAAATACGAGCTCAAAAAATAATTATTTTATAAAAATACATTATTTCTGCAAATTATCTTTATAAAATAAACAAAATAATATGGAAAATAATAGACATCTTTATAATTTTACTCAGTGTTGACTAAATTCTTTAAAAATAATAATTTCTCAATATAATATTTGATTATGGTATCATAACCAAATCAGATTCATATTCTTTAAACATTTAAAGTGAAGAAATACTGAAAACTAAACGCACGAGTTACACATGCCATGTTGCCAAGTGTATGGACGTCAAATTGGCGGTGATTTTCGGTTTTCAATATACGGCGGCGTATATTATGATGCGACGAAAGCGCCACACACGGAATTTCGATGAACTAAATATACGGCTGTTAACAACAAAACAGTCATTTGGCGTCCAAAATTAAAATTTGCAGGTAGACTCCCCACATCACGTAGATGCTAAAAATGTGAGAAAAACTGATTTATAATTTGGCGTCCATATTCGGACGTCACTTTACGAAGGACGTCAAATTGTTGGGGATATATATATATATATATATATATATATATATATATATATATATATATATATATATATATATATATATATATATATATATATTTTAGTACATTGACTTTAATCAGAATAATCAGGATGATTCCGTGAAAGATTTCGATTATCAGCCAAATCCCCCAGATGTTAGTATACAATTTATAATATTACAGAACTATACCCAATTAAAACATTGTAAAAACCTATAATGTTTATTTTAGAACGTTGACTTTAGTCAGAATAATCGGAATGATTCCATGAAAGATCCCAGTCATCAACCAAGTCCGTTTGATGTTAGTATTCGACTTACAATATTACAGAACTATACCCAATAAAACCATTGTAAAAACCTATAACGTTTATTTTAGGACGTTGATTTTATTCATAATGATCAGGATGATACCGTGAAAGATCCCGATTATCACCCAATAAGTCCCTCTGATATTAATATTCAACGTACAATATTAACAACTTATTTTAATAAATATACAGGTTGTCCGTTTTTTGATACGCACCATTGGGATCACGAGAACCGTAAGAGATACGAAGTCGGTTAAATTAGGGAAAAGTTGCCTCATAACCATCTTAGATATGTTTTTGTTTTTCCATTAAAATGCACAGATACATAGAGAGAAGCGAAAATGTAAATTTTGCCAATTTCGTTTTTGGCTTATAACTTTTTTGTGCGAATTTATACAAGTTTCTAATTTGCACTTTTTTATGAAGAATTCACAACCGTCTTCAAAATTTTCATAGCTCGTACCGTTTTCGAGAAATTTATACTAACTTTCAATTTTCATGCAGAGCTCAAAGTTGTCTTTATTACTATTGATTAGAGATTTTTTTTCTGTTTCAAATGGTATAAAACATATGTACATTAACATGAAAATTAACTGAGAAATTAAAAAATTATTGATTTTGAAGAATCTTTTGTTCCAAGCAAAGTTTACAGGAGTTCAATTGTTACAAATTTTATGTGAAAAAGCAGTAATTTTTAAATAAAGATATGCGGGACGTGTTAGAAATTTGTTGTCCGTTTACAATTTGATGTATATAGTTATTCGTTATTTTTACATATAAAATATCTTAGTTTTATTCCTTGGTAACTAATTTTAGATAAAAATCGTTTTGAAATTGGTATTCAATTATATATATATATATATATATATATATATATATATATATATATATATATATATATATATATATATATATATATATATATTCTGTATGGGACCTGCATAAAATGACATATATATATATATATATATATATATATATATATATATATATATATATATATATATGTCATTTTATGCAGGTCCCATACAGAATACCTAGATTCTAAAATATCAATTTTTAGACAGTTTTGGGTCATGACCCACAGCTGGGTAGATCGTCTTTTTTCCGGGAAAGACGGCAAATCGTTCTTCAGGGTATTTAAAGTGAGCACCAAGGGTTAGTATTTGGAATACCATGATACATTTTTTTGTAGCATTAGCCCCCGGTCTAATTCCATTATGTAAAAATTGTTTCACTGCTTATCACACAATTTGCATCAATGCATCGTCGTGAGTAGACGTGTTTTTTTTTGCTGCTCGTCGTGTGATAAAGTGCTGTATTTTATTCTCATTTTACATTTATATTTAATTTTTTCAAAAATCATTTATTATGGCCAACACTCGAAATATCACTGGCGTCACTACTATCGTAAATGATACACTCAGTAAGTCATTAGATGATGGTGACTTTATTTCCAAAATAGTGAGTAAAGTATTGAGTAGTGATGAGATCAAAAATAAAATAGTGAACTCAGTGTTTGATCGTCTCGATAAAAAACTCGAGGAACAAAAGTGCTACTATCAAGCTATAATTGATGAAATCAGCACTGAAAATCATGTTCTCCGGGCAAAGGTTGACACCTTAGAGCAGTATTCCAGGCGTAACTGCATTAGAATTTTTGGAATACCCGAGGAAACACCTGAAAATGTAGAAAATAAAGTCATCGATATGTTCAAGTCAAAATTAACACTTGACATACCAATTAATGCCATTGATCGTTGCCATCGTATTGGCAAGAATACTAGGACCAACAACTCAACTTCCCCTCTATCTCGCCCGCGCCCAATCATTGTGAAGTTTACATCCTACCGCTATCGTGACTCTGTTCTAAAATCCAGGAGGAAATTGAAAAACACCCACATATCCATCAAGGAAGATCTTACCAAGACTCGCCTGGAACTCTTGAAATCTATGTCTGCTAAGTTTGGACATAAAAATGTGTGGTCTACGGATGGTAATATTTTTTATAAGTGTGGTAATATCATAAAAAAAACTTAATACATCTGATAATATTGACAATTTGTTGGACTCAGCCTAAATATTTCTTAATTTTGCATGGAGCAGTTCAAATGCTATACATTCATTCTTATATTTGTTCGTTATATTTTGTATCACCTGTCTAATTCTGTTTAAGCTCGTAGCAAAGTTTATTGAACTGTACCTTTAAATCTGTATTCAACTTAACCTTGAACTATCACTTAAGTCACCATTCGTATATACTTATCTTTATATTTTAGTTATTACAGCTCACATTTGCAAGAAATTTTCCAACTATAATAACACAAGGTCTATTTGTCTACTTCATCTGGTAATTTATTCTTTCTTAATCCTGAAAATGAAAATCTTTTATCAAAATACTAGAGGTCTGAATACCAAACTTGATGATTTTTACAATAATTCAACTTACTCCAATTTTGATGTTATTGCAGTAACGGAGTCCTGGCTTGGCTCTGGTGTACATAATTCAGAAATAATAGGTAATAATTATAATCTTTATAGAAAGGACAGAGATTTTGAAACTAGTAATAAATCTCGTGGTGGAGGTGTTTTGTGTGCAATAAATAATAAATATAATTCTACTCTTATTAACCTGGATCTGAATACTAATTCCAATAGTGACATTATCTGTGTTCGCATTAAAGTTTCACACACTAATTATTTTTATATTATTGGTGCATATATTCCTCCCCCAACCACGTTGATACAGTATGAATATTTGTACGAATGTCTGGAGTCGTGTAACTTTTTGCAGAATAATAACTTTATGCTTTTGGGTGATTTTAATATGAGTAGTTTAATTGAGGTTTATAACCATGAACATGGGCACTACAATAATATTATCACGCGGTTCGACAACTTTTGTAACTTTTTTATGGCAATTCAACATAATCGTGTTACTAACTGTGACGGTAGATTACTTGATGTCATAGTGACAAATATAAATGCAGACTGTACGGTAACTCACTATGATGACCCCCTTGTTGGTGAAGATAAATTTCATCCCTCTCTCCTGGTAACTCTCCCTCCCACTGTCCTCACTGTCAATTCTTCTGATCAAACTAACTCCTCCACAAATGATAATCCCACATATAATTTCCAACGCGCCAATTTTGATCATATTTATCAACTGCTATCTGAAACTAATTGGGATATTCTTAAAGAATACCATAATGTAAATGGAGCATTCAATAAATTTTATGAGATTTACGATAATATACTCAACATCTGTGTACCACGTATCCGACCTATAAAGTCTCATTATCCTCCATGGTTCACCAAACAAATAGTAGATGATATGAAAGCAAAAGATAAATATCATAAACTATTTAAACAGACTGGATTACATATTTACCTCACTAAATTTAAAGAACTTAGATCATCAATAAAAAATAATATTGCTATATCTCATAAACAATATCTATCCAATGTAGAACAAAATATAGCTTCAAGGCCTCAGCAATTCTGGGCATTTATTAACTCTAAAAAACGTAAAACTAGAATACCAGGTGTGATGCATTATAACAATAAGACTTACAATAGTACTCCTCAGATTATGGATGCTTTTGCTGACTATTTTTCTAGTGTTTATGAAAACAGTGATAATGAACCTTTTGTACCTGAAATCAATCATCATAATTCTTACAATAATGTATCTCTTGAGTCCATCACAAGATCTGATATTCTTAATGCAATCAGAAAACTGAAACCATCGCGCAATCCTGGCCCTGTTTACCTTCCTGCATATATTGTAAAAGGATGTGCTGATATTTTAGTTGAACCGTTGTATATATTATTCAATTTAATTGTAACTACAAATACCTTCCCTGATAAACTCAAACTTACTCGTATATGTCCCATTTTCAAATCAGGTGACAACTCTAATTTGGCAAACTATCGCCCTATTGCTATCCTGTCCAACCTATCTAAAGTTTATGAAAAAATTATCTACTCCTCAATTTACTCCTCTGTCCAAAAAAATATTTCTATTTACCAACACGGGTTCATGTCTGCCAGATCCACGACTTCAAACATAATCAATTTCACTGAATTTACTATTAACTCATTACGTAACAATACTCAAGTTGATGTTCTATACACAGACTTCGAGAAAGCATTTGATAAAGTTAGCCACAGTGTGTTGTTAGCCAAACTAAAGCATTACTTCAATTTCTCTGACGATCTCACTCAACTCATTTCTTCATACCTTACTGATCGCAAACTCTCTGTTCACTATAATAATTATACATCTAAACAATATACACCCTTATCTGGAGTACCCCAGGGGTCAAATCTCGGTCCTCTACTGTTTCTGCTTTTCATAAATGACATAGTTGATGTAGTTCAAAATGCTTATATCTTACTATATGCAGATGATATTAAAAAATTTAAAGCTGTCAACACAGTGGATGACTGCAATGCTCTCCAATCTGAAATAAACAATATCCTAGTTTGGTCTTCAAACTCTAAACTTAGATTTAATTATAACAAATGTAAAGTTATGTCTTACACTGTCAAAAAAGCTCCTATTCTTCATCAATACACTATGTATAATAATAGCCTAGAGCGTGTTACACAATTCACCGACTTAGGTATTCTCTTTGACAATAAGTGCTGTTTTGTTCCACATTATATCAATCTTATAAATAGTTCAAATAGAAATCTCGGCTTTATAATACGAAACACTCGTTCATTCCATAACCAACACACCATAAAAATACTATACTACGCATTTGTGAGATCAAAGCTTGAATATTGTACCCAAGTTTGTAGTCCAATCTACAACAAATACATTAATGCATTTGAATCATTGCAAAGGAAATTTATTAAATATTTATACTTCAAGAAATACAAAACATACCCCACAAATGAATTTAACTACAACAACTGTCTCATTGAATTTGGAATTCTATCTTTGGACGATCGTAGGAAATTGCATTCCTGTTTATATCTCCATAAAATTATGAACGGCGTGATTGATGATTCCATAGTTTTGTCCAATTTCAATTTCTATGTTCCCCGATCTAGAATGAAATTTAAACTCGTCCACTCTATGCCAAGGACAAACTATGAGTCTCAATCACCTGTCACGCAGATGAGTATAAATTTTAATAAATTTCTAGCTGTAAATGATAAAATTGATTTATTTCACAATACATTTTCAGTGTTTAAGAGAGAACTGATGAAATATTTCTTGCAAACTGCAGCTAATCTGTCATAATACCAATGTGTAAAAATAGGTTATGATCTTTGTTGTAAATATGTATGTAAATATTCTTTGTTCATGCTTGTTCACATTCAGTATAAATGTTTATCTTATAAGTATACTACTGTTCATTCATCGATGATGTGCTGTTAATCTATGTATATATTATTGCTCTATAATTGGGATTTTATCCTGTTGAGCTAATAAATCAATAAATAAATAAATAAATAATGCTATTTTCAGTTATGACATATTATATGTAATGCTAATTTTTTTTCTAAATAAGCATTTGTCATATTTCAGTTATTTTGTTTATTATACCAGTGGGACATATATAACCCACTCTTTATATCCAGTGGGACATATACAGGTGATCACGCGAGAATGAACCAGCAATTATCTTCGTTATTAAGCGAGATAGCGATTATCTTCAAATAAACAAATTTACTATAGACAATATGAGCAATAAGATGTCGTATCAAGAAGCGTTCTATTACTTCCGGTTCCGGAGTATGTAATACCAACTTTGAAATTTGAAATGGAGCATACTATATTTTTTTACATTTTTGAAAAGTACATAAAATTTGCTTTACAATGATAGTAAATAAGTAGGACGTTGTATTATTAAAAAGTAAAATGGCGGACGTTTGAAATATCTTAAGTAATAGAACGCTTCTTGATACGACATCTTATTGTCGATATTGTCTATAGTAAAGTTGTTTATTTGAAGATAATCGCTATCTCGCTTAATAACGGAGATAATTGCTGGTTCATTCTCGCGTGATCACCCAGTATATTTTCAAGATCTTCTGGAATTCAGAATTGAAGCAGGTGATAATATTTTATAAGAACATTTTGAAACTTGCAGTAAACGAACAAAATACACTTCTCATCGCATTCAAAATAATATTATTAATCTTTGTGGTTCTGTAATTCGCAAAAAAATGTGAACAAAATTAATAGTGACATTTTCAGAAAAAGAATAAGTAGGTAATGTTGTTTACTGTACTGTAATTTTTTTCCATAAATATTTATGTTGTTTTATATTTCTAAGAATATACTTATTTTTAGTATATTATATTTTTGTATTCTTGACTTTCCCCACCCCCATTTACAAAATGACAGTCGCAAATCTGAGAATGTTTACGTCTAAAAATTATTATGGTAAGTATATATTTTATTCAGATGACGTTTTATATTACTTATAACTTAATTAGACTTGTCCACTTGCTCAATTCATTTGGTTTTCTCGGAAATATAAAGAATTTGCAAGCATTTTTCTCACTGTAATGCTTACAGGTAGGAGCAAAACACAACACCATGGTAATGAATTCTAAAATAAAATTAGGGTATTGTGAATTCATATTACTCGTAAATTTAAGGTTTGATATTGTATAGATATTAAGTTAAAAAAAATTAAGTTCCAAATACACTTTGTTTTTAAGCATCAGATAAGTTAAAAAGTTACAGCCCTCACAGAACAGGCAGATCTGTTTGGATTAGAAGAAAAACAACACCAAAATACACAATTTATTTTATACGGAAAAAGTAAACGATTTTGTTATTTAATAATGTCACAAAAATTACACTACTGCCATTTGTAAAAGGATTCAAAGTTCATATGAGCGAAAGAAAGATTTTATTTTATACAATATTTCAAGTACTACGCCTTGGTCACGGAAACTTAGAAAGGAACATGCACTAAAAAGACAAAATGCAAAACGTTACTTTTTTAGTAAAGATAATGAGAAGTTGCAGGTCTGTCGACATTTTTTCCAAAAAACATTAAAGATTTCTAATCGTAATAGTACCTGATGCATTTCTCGGGAAAGATGATTCGGGCCATTTCTCTGGAATGGGCAAAAGAGAAAAATTCCAGCCAATAACAAAACCAGAAATTGCAGCCAAAGTTAGTTCTTACATAGAGAGTTTCCCATGTATGGAGAGCCATTATACTCGAAAATCAACATCTAGAAAATATATGGACAGCAATTTAACAATAAGTAAAATGTACAATCTGTATAAAAGTCAAGAAGAACAATAAGGCAGAGAAATAGTTAATCTTATGACATATCGCAGGATTTTTTGCAAGAAGTACGACTTGTCATTCTTTAAGCCGAAAAAGGATGTCTGACACATGGGGTGGTCAAAACCGCAATATGCGCATATCTGCTCTTTTTCTTTATTTAGTTCGAACTACACATCTTGAAGTTATAGAAAGCGGTCATTCTTTTATGGATGTAGACTTAATGCATAGCGCAATTGAACGCCAACAAAAATACATGTCTGTATTTTGTGTTAATGAATGGGTGAATATTTTTAAATTGGCGCGTTCTAAGAGAGGAAGAAATGAAGAGAAGCCACCTTATGAAACAAGAGAACTTAAATTTGATACAATGTTGGATTTATAAACCTTATCAGGCACTTTAATAAAAAATAAATCTCTTGATGGAAATGGGGACAAAGTTAATTGACTCAAAATAAAGTGAATTAAATATGAAAAAGGAAAACGTAATATCATTCAATATAAATAAAATTACAGACGATCAGCAACGAATTTCAATTTTCAAAATGAAATTCCAGTATTGTACACGGAACCTTTAAAAATAAGCAAACTGAAACAAAAGGACCTTCTAACCATGTGTGAGAAGCTAATTATCCCGGAAATATTTCATGATTAGATTAACACTTTACCATGCAATTTCAATATTTCAGACTTGCTGACCGAGGCAGATGCAAATGATTCTGACTTAGAAGAAACGGACTAATCTTTCTTACATTCGTTATGATAGTGAACCAAATTCAGCTATCTACATTAAATCAATGTTACATTGAAAAAAAAATCTATGTATTACCAAGTTAAGTTTATAAAGATGCTGATATCTGTATCTTTAGTGATGTATTGTGTGTTAAATATTAATATTTTTATTGAGTGTTTTGAAAAGAAATTGTTTAAACATTTTTTTTTGTAATTATTGAAATAAATAAAAAAAATCATTCTTGTTGAATTAAGTATTTATTTAATTCCAAGATACAAAATTAATTTCAAGTAAAATGCACTGTCATTTCTTTTTTACCTTCCGTCACCTATAGGTAAGGAAGGTATTGTCTTTGGTCAAAAAAATCGGTGGTGAGTTTTCATTGAATAAGCACGTTTTAGGGTCTTTACAATACGATTTTATTATTTTTACGATGATGTCTGTATGTGTGTGTTCGTGTGTGCGTGTGTGTGTGTATATATGTGTGTGTGTGTGTGTGTGTGTGTGTGTGTGTGACCGCGGTTTCGTCGACGATATCCCCAATACTAGGAATTCCAAAAATTACAATTTTGCGTATTCCTCTTCCTTACAACCATATGCAGACTTGATTAGATTTTGGTTATAATTGGTCAACCGGAAGTACCCGCATTTGAAGATTTTAACAGTTTATCTTGAAAAATTCAGTTAAATGTTATTATAACTTAAAGAATATATTATTGTCTATACGATTTGATTGCATTTTATATTTGATATTCAACAGATATAGAGTTAAAGAATAATAAAGATAATTTCTTTTATATATATTTCATAATTCAGCCAGCTATGCTAACTTAACCATGGAAACTGCTAATATATTCAGGTAATTCAAATTGACAGATGTCAGTATCAATAAAATGTAAATCAATGAAAGAATAAGGGAAGTAACTCTAGTGTTAGAAGTTTCTAGATATAAGAGAGACGATTACATTGGTTTGAACATGTCATGAGGAGAGATGAATATATTAATAGAAGGTGGAAGAAACATAGGAAGACCAAATATAAGATGAAAAGACTGTATTGCAGAAGACTTGATAGAAAAGGAACTGAATGAGGACGACACGCAAAACAAAAATGAGTGGAAGAAAATAAAAAATAGCGACCCCCTAACGAATGGGAAAAATAAAGAAAAAGATGTCAGTGTCAAGTGCAATTTGCATAGTTTATTTATGAAATAACTTTACTGGAAATATAGGATCTTCTGCAAGAAAATTTATGTATGGGGCGCGTGCAGTAACATGACATTGCTGACTTTGACAAGCAGTTATGGGGACCCGTGTCAAAATGACAGCAATTAATTATGTCCATAACTGACAAGTGTTATAATTTTTCAATCAAAATTTCATAATTTTCTTATTTCATGTGGTTTGTTTGTTATCAGGAGTATGGAATTCAGTTGCCGAGAAAGGGAATCACATAATACCAAAAATTTAGAATCTTTTGCAAGACAATTTATGTATGGAATTTGTACTTAATACACAGGATTGGCGGAAGATATAGTGCTGGCCACATCAGATTTTTTATTATTTAATGTTATTTAAAGTACTATTGTTATATTTTATTACACTTATTATGGATTAAAATTTATTCCAAGATATTTCCATTTAAAAAAAAAAACTAAAGTTCTGACACATTTATTCATATATTAAAGTGCTTTTTTTTGTAAGCCCACGCTATATTCCATTCGCTAATTATTGACAAGACAAGTAATTCTATTGGTTAATAGAGGAAAATTTACAAGTTACATATTCTCTCGTCTTAGCGAATAATATATATATATATATATATATATATATATATATATATATATATATATATATATATATATATATATATATTTACATCCCACTATCATTGCTGCGTCCTTTCATGGCTCAGACATTGTGGCAACCACCGAAAGGAATAGAGATAGGCTTCGATTTTATGAAGTATATCGACTATTTTTTTCCCCTGATTATGAATTTCGGTTCAAATTTCAATTAAGTCAATTTACAACGATATACGTTTCCGTTCATTTCACGATATTATGAACTCCTCCAAACTGAGTGAATCCGACGTCCAGAGTATATACTTCATGCATATCCCGTACTTTGTGACATCCGATTTGTATATTTTTATTCATACTACCGTTACAATGACGTCCAGCAACGTTGCCAATATTAAATACATTATTCTGATGTAGAAACCAAAGCGCAATCTTTCATAGTTATATGCACACCCATATGTTAGAGATTTTTTACAATCTCTGGTAATGATATAAATGTCTGATACTTATTTGATTTAGTTTAGTTCAATGTTTGAAGATTTAAAGCAGGATAGATACTTTATTTTATTAAAAAAAAAATTATTATCATTAAACTAACGAAAATTGATCAACGTAATCTTCCTTTCCATAAAAATTCCTAATCTAAACCTAACGATATTTTACAAAAATAATTTTGCAGTTTTTAATGTGTAATTTTTCTTGTAATTTTTGTAATATGATTTATTTGCTATAAGAAAGGATATTTAACATAATAACCTGACCCTAATACCCGGCACCCGGTGTAAGAAATCAATGGTAAAATTATCGTTTGGCTATAGATAATTCCCTATTATAATTTTTAGATCAAAAGTGTAATTACAAAAAAAATGTTCCAAATTAAAAGTGGCATCCAATGAATCCTAATTTATTGATGTGCTAGAAATCCTGTCATTAATCATATGTAAATTAAAAGTTCTATTTTCAAGCTGTTTACACAGTGCCATGAGAAATATAACAAATAATAAACTGTTGGTCTGTGTTTATGTAATTTTTACTTTGATTTTATTGTTATTAAAGATAATGGAACCTCTTAATAAAATGAAATGGTCTTTACTTGTGAAAATATTAATTTTAATTTAACTCAAGCCTTAAAGAGACATTTATTTAGGTCTATCTGCCTGTTTCATATCATCATTTCTCATGACTATCTGTATAAGCAACATAAAAAGAAACTTTTAATTTGCTACTACTTCGTAACAGGAACAGGAATGTATTAATTTCAATTAATTGCCATTTTAAATTATGAGTAACTTTATTATTTAAACTTTTGTTTTAAAACTAAAATTTTACCATTGTATGTATTTCCTATAGATAGGGTATTAATCACTAAATTCTGATCACCAAATTGTTTCAATACAAATATCTGTTAATGCATTCCTGTTATCATTGAAACCAATCAAACATTAAAAAAATCGTCTTTGTTAATAATGTTTACACTGTATTTATGTTGTATGCCCTCGGGCGTTCAATAAATCTATTATTATTAAACTAAAAATACATTTTAATATTAAATATTTTCCATCATTTAAAAGATTTAGGCCCGGTATTTTCACTTCAGAATAAAGTTTCGAATAAGTATTCGTTAAATAAATTTATTCTATATATTTATTCAACAAATAACTTCATTGAGTCTTTTCACACATTTGACAAAAACAAATAGCTATCTGTCGAATAATTTTAACATTCGTGAATTGGTAACCTTGCAGAGTGAATTTGTGTCAGTGGAGAAGGATGGAGTTTTGCGTAGCCACGTTAGGCAGACAAGGATGAAATGTGTCAAATTCTTTTGAATCCGTACTTGTCAAAATTTTGTTTGACATCCTTATTGTCATCTATATCCTCCTGCATTTTTAGCCCCGTGATAGTGTAGTTTAACAAGTAATCTATTGCAGTAATCATACACGGTAAACGAAATATATGTATATTGTAAAAAGAAATTCAGTTCGAGGTAAATGAATATTGTATAAAAGTATTCAAAATCCGAAAATATTTTACTAACATCAAATGTCAGGATCTTTATAATGATTTACCCAAGGAGGGATTTACCTATGTATGCACTGTTTGAGATCAAATACGAAACTCAATTTGTAATAATAAAATAAGAACTGTTTGTTTTCATAATCGGAATCTGTCAAAAATTTGATGCGTGTGGTTAGGTTGCTGTCTGATCGTGCGTTTTCGATTTCTCGCATTATTTATTCATTCATAGTTCAAACAATCACCAGAATCATTAAAAATATTTAATATATCCACTTTGTTAATAAATGTACACTATGTAGAAATGTAATGTACATACAAATAAACCCTTTATTCGCTACCCAACTAGCGAATAAATTATTCCGCGAATAACATGTTATTCTTTCGAATAAATTTATTTGCAAGTGAAAAGACAACAAAAATATTTATCCCAAGGTTAAATTTATCTATAGCTTTATTCGGAAGTGAAAATACCGGCCCCTACTCATGAAAATTCTCCGCTTCGCTCCCGTGTTGGCTCCCAACGACGCTTAATATACATATACATATAACTTCTCACGGACGGCAAATACACCATTAATCGTGGTTTAATTAGGATGAAGGAAGAGCTGAAATTTAATGTTAGGTAAAAACTAGTTCTGTTGAATGCAAAATCGATTTTTACATTACGACCATTCAACTCTAAACCTCAAGTAGAGTTCAATAATATATAGGATTCATATAATTTTTACGATCACGTGTTCTATGCATATATTTGCGTTGACCCATACCCCTTGCAAATCGTTCTCCGGAGCATTTTTCATTGAATTTGCGAGTTAAAGCTGTTAAATTACCAAAACTTATTATTTTTAAAGTAACTAAGTAATTTAATTGTTGCTATTATGATGGCGACTGTAACAGAAAAAAACATAGATCGTAACTAGGTGTTGAGAATATTTTCCTTAGTGACAAATCAGTAATTTTGGCGACACAATAATAATACTTGTATTAGCGCAAAAGTAGATAATTTTTACACAAAACTAATTTCGTGCCGTTATTCGAAATATCTTCAAAATTTGAATATCCTTTTAATATAATATATACAAAAAAATATATCATCACGACATATTACCTATTTCTGGGTGTGTCAATTAGCTTTGAACGCAGAAATCAGTAATGATGATGACATATGCGTATCATGCCGGCGTTTATCAGACGTCACCTCACAGGCACTTACTGCTGGTGTAGAAAGTGAAATACAGGAGTCTCTTTTGTGTCATTTAAAATTCGAAATAATTTTGATGTCAGGCGCATGGCCACTGGGTACCATATATTAAAAGAGAAAAAAATGAATTTCGCAAAAGTACAATTTTTATATAATATAATTTCAAGGAAATGGAGACTAATTTTACAAAAAAAAAACATCAATTATTAATTCAGTTCATATTACATGCCTAGTGGTTACTAAAAATAATTATCTGTATTTTGCTGTGATTTAGATAAATATATTTAATAAGTTCATTTTTCACTTATTTTGTAACAGTGACGCATTAATACAATATGCAGTTTGTTTTACTACACTGATTTTTTTATTTATTTATACATTTATAAAGAAAATGAATACAAGTAAACCGGGGTTCGTCTTTATATTTGCTATAGTAAAAAGGAATTTATCACCAAAATACTTATTAGTTACCAAACGCAAGACCCGAGATTCACTTAATCCCACACATTTATTTTTGTCTTAAATTTCATTTTAATTTAATTAATTAAACTATTTTCAAATCAACAGCAATCTATACACTCAATAAATAATTAAGTACCTATTTTGTCCCGCACGAAATCAGTTTTGTGCACAAATTATCTACTTTTGTACCAATACGAGTATTATTATTGTGTCGCTAAAATTACTGATTTGACACTAAATAAAATATTCCCAACGCCTAGTTACGATCTATGTTTCATTCTGTTACAGAAGCAAATGTCTCTTTCATAATAGCAACAATTAATTTACTTAGTTACGATAATACTAAGAAGTGTTGGTAACTTTACAGCTTTGACCCGCAAATTCAATGAAAAATGCTCCGTAGTTTTGAGTAATTAGAAAATATTTTTATACTTACTAGTAATAACGATTTTAATTATGTATACTTATTCATAAATATCTTTACCAAATGATTTAAATTCATGAAATACTATTATGGAGAACTATTCAGTTTATTTCCAGAAAGAATATTTCAAAAACCACACAAATTCGTTATTGTTGCCAATAAATTAATTTTCCGCGTTTCTTTCTAAGTAGTGTAGGTTACAATAAAATTTTAGCTTTTTAAAAGCTATTAATTTTTGAAAATTGTTCTTTTACATAATGCAAAGAAATATAATCACAATTTTCAAATTACATTATAATAAAAATAAAAAGCAAATAGCTTAACAATTTTTTTCACAAAATAATCTTATAAATTTTGTTTTAGGTACCTACACCTATATTTGTAAACAAAATTATCTAATGGGTCTATATTCTGCTCACATCTTAAAGTCATACGCATTTGTAAATCTGTAAATAATGAACAAAATCGCAACGAAAGCTGGCACTCTTATGTATAATTTTATATTAATCAACAAGAATAGATGTGTTTTTATGACGTTTTTAGAGATTTAGAGGGCTGTAAGACTTATAGATGTGAACAGAATCGACCCATAAACTTATGCTATTAGTTATAGGCACGTAAAATATTTATTAATAAGTATAAATATCGTTATTACGAGTAAGTATAAAAATATTTTCTAATTACTCGGCAACTCACTTTGGCTAAACACTTTAGTAAGTAGAGGGGAAATCGAAATAAGCATCTAAATAAGAGTAATTAAATTATCTATATGTTTTAATAAATAGTTTAGTTTATTGAGAGTTAATTTGTTTAAAACATTTTTTTCTATTTAGATTCTCCATTTTTCTACTCTATTTCAAATTTCAATCTTGATATTTTAGAATAAAAGTTTATAAAGATTTTATTTTTATATTTCACTGTAGCATACCGTCCTTATATTTATTCCATACATTTAATCATAAATTTTGTTATCCTTACAATTGGCATTTATTTACAATTTGCACAATATTTTGTAATTAATAATTCAGCTTTATGTTATTTAAATAATTTCCTTTTTAAATTGAGTACATTTCTATTTTGACATCATAGTTTATCGATTTTGTCTTTACTAAGAGGATTTTACAAGTACAAAATAAATGTTTGATTATTTAAATATTAATTTAATATATTATCAGGAGTGCACAATATAACTTTAAATACGATTAAAAGACTTGCGCGCTAATGTATTGCCCAGTGCCCACTGTTGCCAAGTATACGGAGTTCAGATTGTCGGTGGAATGAAACTTCTGTATATACAGTGTATATACACCGGACGACACTAACACCACAAGTGGAATTTTTTTGAACTACAAAAAATATACATTTTTCACTCCGCTATCATTGTGACGTCCATAACAAATTTTGCCAAACGATTCTAGGGGCCCCCCTGATGCCAGAAAAAAAATTACAAGGCATTTTAAAGTGACGTCCGTATACCGGACGTCATATGCACAAGGACGTCACTTTGAATGTAGAAAATGACACAGGGGACGCCACAATGGTAGTGGGATGTAAATATATATATATATATATATATATATATATATATATATATATATATATATATATATATATATATATATATATATATATATATATATATATATATATATATATATATATATATATATATATATATATATATATATATATATATATATATATATATATATATATATATATATATATATATATATATATATATATATATATATATATATATATATATATATATATATATATATATATATATATATATATATATATATATATATATATATATATATATATATATATATATATATATATATATATATATATATATATATATATATATATATATATATATATATATATATATATATATATATATATATATATATATATATATATATGTAAAGAAAATATATTTCTTTAATTTTGAATTTTGCCGTGCTCCGTGTCAGTAAAGTGATTACCACCTTACACTGCGAGTAAAAACAAAAGGTAAACAAAAACCGCGTAATGATTAAAGAAGGCATGTATAATATAAAAACTGATTTAGACAAATAATAATTATTGTAAAAAGGAATTGACATATTAAAGAATAAACTTTAAATGTCGTTTCTTTGTTTACAGAGCAACGCAATATAGTTTTATTTAATCTGTCAATTTAGATAAATAAAAAGGAAAATAACATTATTAACGGATTCTACCTTTGAAAAGTAAATAGAGAAACAAATAAAATACACAAAGATAAAGCAAAAAATAAAAAAGAGAAAACAAGACCACACACATCAGTCACAGAAAGAAAAGGAATGATGAACACCCTAAACTGGCCCAGAATAGGAGGAGAAAATCATTGTAGAATAGCCAGAGAAATAATGATTAATTGTTACACAAATTTAATAGAACCAATTGCAGAAGAAAACAACTCATGTAAACTTGACCTTGAATTGAATTATGATTTAACAGAACTAATCCTAAAAGCCCACCAATTAAATGAAATGAAGGTGCGAAATAAAAGGCTTTATAACAACGAATACCCGTATGACATGAGTAAAGAAATAACAATAGGAGAAGATAAATACATTTACCATTTAATTGATGTGGAAGATGAAATACACAGAGTTGCTAATCAAATAGGCGCAAACTACGAAGAGCAAGAGAATGTTCGTAGAGACTGGATGTTGATAACCACTGAATTCCTACAAGGATCTTTGATATCAAAAAGAAAGCCTGGACAACAATAGCTCAGGAATGCTTAAATAAATATAATGATACTGATCATTCAGTCACTGGCTTTGCACCAAGGTATCTTCTTTATGGTACTGATGTTACAATTTTACCAAATGAACTGAAGAAAACAAAAACAAATAGTGATTGGATTAGAGACAGAAAAATGGCATTTGAAAACACGATAAAATCGCATACATATAACAAAACACTATTTGACAGAAATCGTAAATATTATGAATTTAATGTAGGAGATATGGTGTACGTGGAAAATGGAAACAGACTAAACAGGAAGAAATTGGATGAACTGAAAATTGGACCGTATGAGATTGTTAAAAAAATGTCAGACTCAATATACAAAATAAACACAGGTCACAAAAAAACCGAATCAAATCTTTTCCACATCACAAAACTTATTCCAGTCCCTACATTAGAAGAAGAAGAAGAAATAGAAGAAAAGTTCTAGCGAAAATTTTGTTGCAAATTTTCTTCCCCAAGGGGGGGAGATGTAAAGAAAATATATTTCTTTAATTTTGAATTTTGCCGTGCTCCGTGTCAGTAAAGTGATTACCACCTTACACTGCGAGTAAAAACAAAAGGTAAACAAAAACCGCGTAATGATTAAAGAAGGCATGTATAATATAAAAACTGATTTAGACAAATAATAATTATTGTAAAAAGGAATTGACATATTAAAGAATAAACTTTAAATGTCGTTTCTTTGTTTACAGAGCAACGCAATATAGTTTTATTTAATCTGTCAATTTAGATAAATAAAAAGGAAAATAACATTATATATATATATATATATATATATATATATATATATATATATATATATATATATATATATATATATATATATATATATATATATATATAAATGTAAGATTCACTTTTCGGTGGTACGCCTTTGGGTTAGAAGCGCAGGCAAGAACACTTGACATTCCTTAAAGGCAAGACACCCCCGACCCTTGGTTGGGCAATTTAGTTGTGTGACTTTCCAATTGTTGTACAGGTATAGCGTTCTGGTGTGGATCACCTGATACTTAAAGCTTGATTGATATGTTGTACACTATTTGTGTATTTGATACGCATGGTATATGTGAGATATACAATTGTATTATTTGTTTGTGGCCGCAAACTAGTAGTTTTCTAATTATCCGAAGAGTTGTCTGGAACAACTCTGGGTCCATAGAGCCATGAGCTCTGAAGGTGTGAGAAACACCAGGTATGAGAAACACCAAACGAGAGGCTGAGATACACGGAAACGTCTGGGACGTAAAAGATAAACCTGGGGTTTATCATAATAGGTCTGGGACATATGTGTGATCGTAAACTAAGCTCTCATAATGGGTCTGGGACCCATGAACCTCTGGGAGGTCGAGCTCTTAGAGCTCAAAATGTCTGGGACTTGAGTAGGTGGCTACGGTACCGCTAGTGGCTCCGAAGTGATTAATCACAAGAGGCGTATTCCAGCAAATCGCTCCTGCACTGGGTGCATACCTTTGCGGATAGGGGTACAGGAACCCACAAGGTGTTTGGCCGAATTTAATATGCGGGGCACCTGCCCAAGTCTGGCACTTGGGAATGACCGTATTCCTGCCCCCCCCCCCCTCTTGTCTATCTTATTAGATGATAATGCACGCCTGTGATAATTGTTGTGATTGGAATGACAATGTGTACTTTATATCACTTTAGGGGAACGCGTCCTAAAGGGCCAGTCCGACGCCAACGAGTCTGTATGAGTGTGGAAGATGGACGCATTAGATTAATGCATGTATTGCCGCCCATATATTCTTGACAATAAATAGTTCTATAGTAATTAGCCCAACTTAACATGCAATAAACATTAATAGTCCTGACTATAACGAAAAGAGAAAATTATAGTATAATACAGTATTTATATCAAATCTCTATTTTATTTTCAAGTTAAATAACAATTAGAAAAAATGAATTAATGAAAAACTTATAGCCTTTTATATATATATGCGGTGAAAGTTTGTCACTGTTTAAATTATAGCAATAATTTTGTGGGAATTCAGTGAAAAGGCAATAAGACTAGTTAGTTCTTGTTTATTTCATCCTTCTTCAGGATGCTGTAAAATAAATAAATGTAACAACTAATGTAGTTAACATTTAGTATGAAAACACAATAATGTGAAGTTGAATTTTACAACAGGTTCATTCAGGAACATGAAAACATTACCACTAAACAGATTAGGAAAGCTGGAATACAAATTTTCAATAAATGCGGAGTCTTACATAATTGTTAATCTATTTTTACTTACAAAATTTACCAGTTTAATTGAATATTGATTTCACGTCATTGAAGAATAAGTGGATTTTTTTTATTAATTGTTGACGCTGCATTACTTGATTAATCAATTTAAACAAAAAAAATTGGTGTAGTGGCCCGAAAAGTTTTAACTTAAATCCTGATGCGTAGTTTTAAAAAAATTGCACCCACTATTTTTCTTCCAATGTTGAAAGTGACGAAATACATTTTAAAATTTAAGCAGAATTACGTTGATCAAAATTTATAAGAATTTTGGTGTAAAAGAGCCGAAAAGTTTGGTTTTTTTAACAAAAGAAAAAATTAGTGCAACGTTGTGGAGCACATGTTTCGTACTGCGTAATTATTTCTCTGTCCTCTGAACACGCCCGATTTTTTATAAGTTCACGGCGGTGGAGGAATGGCGCTCATATTTGAACAAAGGCGGTAATATGAAAAATAGTTGTTACAATCAGGAATTGGTTTGTGTATTATTGTTATTATGTTGTTGGTTTTGCGTTATGTTGTTATTATTTTTTTATTATCTCGAAAAGGTTTGTGTATATGGAGCTCAAATCAACTATGTCTGTTTTTTCTCGATTGTGGATGTTGTATTGAAAATGTGGCACATTTCTAAAAGTTCGTTTCTGGCAGTTAATTTTTGTATCTAAAATTTTTATATTTTGATAGTCCATTGTATGTTTTGTATTGGAGACATGTAATGAGAGTACTGATGAGTGCGGTTTAATTTTCGTGTCACTTTTATGTGATGTTATTGTAACGTTTTTATTTATATGGGCGAAGTGTACAAATAGCAGATATATTATTAGTTAAAATAATGCGTTTATTAAACGATAAATAAATATTAAAAAGATAATTAAAAGATAACAAATTTAACTAACACTATGATAAACAAATATTAACACTAATTTAAAGACTAAGAAGACACTTAAACACTAAGATTATTTATTTAAACAATTAACACCACTCTTTATGTCACTAATTACATTTATTTATGTTCACTTGTCAACTGTTGTTTATATCACCAACTATTCACGACGCTTATTTATATCAGACTTCTTTACTCGTTGCTTCTATAATACAGAATGCGTTCGCTGGCTTTGGCGACGGGTTATATACCTGGCGACTTTGGTTCTAGAACCTCCTGGAGAACTTCTAGAGGTAAACAGCATGCACAATAGATTACGTCACCGCGACAAGTTAGAACACGTCCGTGTTGGGCGCGACTCAGTGGCGCCTGCTATAGCGCGGCGGCGGCGAGGGCTACGTTACTACTGGACAATTGACGTGATGTTTGACCAATGTAAGATGAATTACAGTCTTTACACAGAATATTGTACACTACGTTGGAGGCTTGTAGTTTGGGGGTCGGAGTTTATATTTTGGTAAAAATAGTTTTAACTGTATTACAACTTTTATTAGCTGTTTTTATGGAATCATCTTTTAGTATGTTTATTAATTTTGGGGTGAGATCTGCGATGTATGGTAATGAGCAATATTTGATATGTCTATTGTTGTTTGTTTGGATATGACTGTTGGCTTCTGAAGTCTGGTGGGGTGTATTAAAAAGCAAGTTATTGAGTAGGTTTTTTGGGTACGCATTCTCTAATAACACGTCCCTCAACCGAGACAGATTTTGTTGCTGAAGTGATGGGTGTGACATTTTAATTATGCGGTGTTTTAATGCAAGAACGATATTAATTTTCACTTGTTAAGGTTGTTGTGAACAGTAATGAATATATCTTTGTGACGATATTAGTTTAATGTACCTATAGTATTTGTTATTTTAATTTATTGTATTTTATAAATTTGGTAATTTAAATTACATCGAATTTTAATGGCACAAAATTGACCCCTGTGGTGCATTCTCCACGCCAGCTATGGGTGCCCGTAAGGTGACGCCTGGTAAGCGCCCGCACGGTACAAATATTCCATCATTACCGATATCTGTACAAAGCAGATTGGCACACCCAGCAATGGGTAATATGCCGTGATGAAATATATATATATATATATATATATATATATATATATATATATATATATATATATATATTATAAATTTGGTTATTTGATATAAAAGTTGGTAATCCTGATTGAGGGGGTGAAAAAACGGGCTGTCAGACTGTAAACTTGATATGTAAACGAGCGTGCAATAAAAGCAGAATAATTGAGTTTTATTGTTAATAACAAATATTACAATTGGCGACGAGAGAAAATAGGCCGAAAAAAAAATGGAAGGAATAAGAGAAATAGAAAAATTTAATACAGAAGGAACAGGTGCTGAGATTGCAACAAGATGGCGGAAATGGCTACGTTCTTTAGAATTATTTTTTACAGCAAAAGGAATTACAACAGATGTTCGAAAAAAAGCAGTTTTATTACATTATGCAGGAAGCGAAGTACAGGAAATATATTTTACGCTGGAAAGTACATTTCTTGCGTCACAAACTGTACAAGGGGGCGAGGAGAGGACTGCAACATACGCAGAAGCAGTTAAATTGCTGAGCGAACATTTCACCCCAGAAACAAATATTCCGTATGAGATCTACCTATTTAGAAATATGGTACAAAAAACTAGAGGAATCGGTTTGCCAGTTTATTACAAGACTGAGACAACAAGCAGACGTATGTAAATTTGGCGCTGCATACGAAGAGCAGATGAGAGACCAAGTGATAGAGAAATGTAGGTCACATGGGTTACGAAAGAAATTTTTACAAGAACGAACCTCGTTAACACTAACAAAATTGATGAAAATCAGTCGAGGATTTGAATCGGTAGAAGAACAGTCAAAACAAGAGAAGAAAGTTGTCAGAAGACGAGATGTTACAGATATAATCGTGAAGAATATTTTACAAAAGACAAGAACTGCCCAGCTAAAAACGCCACCTGCAATAAATGTAAGAAAAAGGGACATTTTGAAAAGTGCTGTCGAACTAAAACATTTTATAGTACAGACCCTGAAAGACGAGAAAAGAAGTACAAGACACAGAAAGAATCAGGTGATGTATTTTCATACATTATAAATAACTTTAAATCTGGTTTAGATGATGTAGAGATCGCAATAGGAGGTGTCAAAACCTCACTCACATATACTGCCGTGCTAAGCTGAAAGGTCCTAACTGACAAAATATTAATTTTTGTCCTAAAGGTATTCTCTGGTAGAGAATAACATTTCCAACCTTTCCTGCAAAGCTAAACTGTCCTATCTATTAATGAAGTAAGTAGTTTGTGGTGCTATCTGTTGTCCTATATCACAACTAAAACCATATTACTAAGCAATGCGTCCTATCTGAGTGTTACAAAGCTGAACTGTCCTATCGGGACAGATAGGACAGATGCACTTTTTATTTGTGATAGTATATACAACTTAACATGTCCTATGTGACAGATAGGATATATTCGGCATTGTAAGTTAACCTCCAATTGATTCATAACCTCAAATTGTATCTGACAGTGTGTGCTTGCAGTGTGCAAAATAAGTATTAAAGTTTTATTACCTACGTTGAATAACTAGTATATTACATATCTGTTCGACTTTCTATGTAAGTACTCATTACTAACACAAAATTAACCTACCTACAATATATTATCAACTTAATTATGTTTTATTTTTCTAGTATAAATATGAACACGAACACTGCCGCCAGTCGTGGTCACCGAATGGTTACGCTTGCACTAAATAAACAACTAAAACAACGTATACTTGCGGTTCGAAAGGTTCCAATTACCAAAAATATTTACGATGACCCCGAATACGATCCGAAACAAGATGATTTTAACAAATCCTCGTCTACAAGTGAAGACTCCGATGATATTTCTGATTACCAACCTAATTCGACAAGAATGACTGATAACGAAGGTAAAAATGAAGAAGATGAATCTACTTATCAAATAGCAAAATCCATGGTCGAATACATAGTTAGTTCGTCCATGGATATTTCTGAAAACAATCACAAAACTATGTACACTAAAAAAGGAACTATTAGAAAGAGAAGAATATTTGACAAGGCGCCTCCAGAGAGAAAAAAACAGAGGTTATCATCTATCACCAGTGACCACAAAATAAAAACTTCTTGCAATAGGAATACCTGCATACTGAAATGTTCAGAAGTAATAGACGAAATGAGGCAAAAAGACATAAATAAGCAGTATTGGGAACTTGAGAAAGAGGCTCAAGGCTTATTTGTGTACAGCTGTGTCAAAAAGCTAAGTAAAAAAAAATATACTGTTGGTTCCGTTTCACGCCGCAGTAATACATACAACTATTTCCTAAAGAATTCTAACGGGTTGGACGTGAAAGTGTGTAAAACGTTCTTTCTTGCCACTTTAGGGTATGGAAAAAATAACGATAGGTTTTTGAAAAATATAAGACAAACTGATACTGCTATTATTCCTAAAAAAGACAGAAGGGGGCACCGTCCAGCACTGAATTTTGTTGACAAAAAACCTATTATAGAGCATATCAACTCTTTTCATCCCACCATAGCTCACTATCGACGGGAGCATGCGCCGAATCGTTTATATTTGCCATCAGATATTTCTATTGTAATGATGTATAATGATTTCAAAGCAAAAAATCCTCGCTTTAATGGAAGTTATGAGCTCTATCGCCAGGAAGTCTCAAAACTGAATATATCTTTTGCCCAACTTGGGTGCGAAGAATGTTTCCAGTGTTCATCATACGATCTTCACAAAACAGAAGCCAAACATGTTAACCCAGATGATGCGCAAGATTGTGAAGTGTGTGCAGAATACATTTCTCATAAAACTAAATATATCTCTGGGAGGAATGAGTATCAAAATGATGCAGAGTCACAAGAAAAACCATCTGAATTGATAGTTTCGGCGGATCTACAAAAAGTAATAATGCTTCCTAGAGCAGAGATGTTTAAAGAAGTAATCTTTACTAGGCGCATTATTGCTTTTAATGAAAGTTTTGTTCCTGTGGGAAAAAGAAGAACCGTCGGGCCTTTAGGAGTTTTATGGCATGAAGGAATCTCAGGGCGAAAAAAAGAGGATATTGTGTCAACTTTTTATGCATTCTTTCTAAAGAACAGGGACAAGGAATTCATTACCATTTGGCTTGACAATTGTTCCGGCCAAAATAAAAATTGGTGCCTTTTCAGCTTTTTCGTGTATATAGTTAACGCCGATGAAGTAAATCTAAGAAACCTTACCATCAAATACTTCGAGCGTGGACACTCGTTTATGTCAGCTGACCACTTTCACCATCAAGTGGAAAAATCTTTAAAACGTGTCAAAACAGTATGGGATTTTGACGACTTTGTTCAGTGTGTACGAAATTCGACCAAAAACACCAATATTGTCACTTTATGTATCAACAACTTCCACGACTGGAAGGACGATACTTCGAAGTACAAATTACTAAAGACAACACCACGTTTTTATCTAAGAGATCTTTCAATTGCAACTTTTTCGAGGGGTGAGAGAACATTGAAATATAAAAACTCTTTTGGTACGGAAGATTTTAAAGAGCTGAACTTCTTAACTGCAAGCACATTTAAAAATGGCATAAAATTATCCCCTCCCCGAGAATCAAACCGCGGAGTAAGTCAGACAAGAAAGGATGATTTATTAAAGAACTTAAGAGCAGTAATTCCAACCAACAGGCTAAAATTTTGGGAAGAGTTGCCCGTAGACAATAATAATTTTGAGGAGGTTGAAAATGAAGAATTCTAGATTTTAAAAAATAATTTTTAAGATATAATTGAAGTTTATTTAAATTCAAGTTTATTTTGCAGTTTTGTTTTGTATTTTTGTGTTTTGAAATAAAAGTTTCTCTAAGCAAACTGTGTCCTATCTGGTATTTTTAATAAGGTACTAAGCTGAAGCGTCCTATCTATCAAAAGTCAAACAAATGTTAATTGATTACTTGAGATATACAATCCCATGAATTGTACACATGTAGCAAATGCCCATGCCAAATAAGAGTTTGATACATTGATCTGCAAGGATGGCAGAGCAAACTAAAGTTAATTGCATTTTTCTCAAAATTGAATAATCGGCAGATAGGACCTTTCAGCTTAGCACGGCAGTATAGTTACTAACTTGTAAAATTGACAGCTGACTTGCTTGCAAATTTTTTACAAGTTACTAACCACGTTAGTAAAGTTGACATGTGAAAATTGTGTATTGTTACTGTCAAACATATTAAAAATTAGTGTCAAATTGATAATTTTGATTTATAGTTATAATTTTTATTTGTTTCCAGAGTTTTATCATATTTTAAAAATATATTAATTTCAAAATATTTTGATATTGATTACTAGCGACACCTATAATTCAGTTGGTAATGTAGTAATATTTTACGTATATAAGAAAGAAATAACATCGCGATGGCGAATACATTTTGTGTTATAGTTTATTTGTTAGAGTTTATTTGTTATATTTTATTATTAAAAAATCCAACATTATCTCAACTTAATCAAAGCATTTATTCAAATTAAAAATCAATACTCACGAGCTACTAAATTTTTACAGGTTAGTTGTAGAATAACAAATTTTGGTTATAATTTTAAATATGATTTACAAGCGAGTAATAAACAAAATATTGTACAATACACGTCCAGGTAACTGTTTTACTGCCTCAAGGACGTGACAGGCTCGTCTGCTCGGCTCGCCAGTCATTTCCTCCTTTCAGCAGTAAAATCTGTTTTACCTGGCTTGCAATTCGTTCATGAGCATCTGTACAGTGTAGACGTACCTGTGCGTGCGAACAAATTTGTGCTATCTACCAAGTGAACAGTCCTTTAACAAATTTTAAAATGCCGCGAAATAAAGATACTAAAGACGAGGTCCTAAATGAAGAACTTCTAAATAAGATAGTGAATGCCGTTTCGCTGCGAATTGAACAGATCCTTGAAACTAAATTTGAACTATTTACTAATGAATTAAAAAGTGTCAAAGAAGAATTAAACACTGTTAAAAAAGAACTGTGTGTTAAAGACAAATTAATAAATGAATTACGTGAAGCAAATGACAAACTAGAACAATATAGTAGACGAAACTGTCTTCGTGTATTCGGTGTGCAAGAATCACCAAATGAAGATCCTGGCAGTACCTTAGTCGACTTATTTAAGAAGAAGATGAACATCTCCATCGGGCCTGAGGACATCGATAGGTGCCATAGACTGGGAATGAAAGAAAAAGATAAGTGCAGACCCCTAATAATAAAATTTGTGTCCTACGGTACTGCCTCGAAAGTTTTTTCTAATAAAAGTAGACTTAAATATACTGGTGTACAGAGTCGCACTACTAAGGGACTGTACAAAACGCTTTGGAATTCAAAATACATGAACTGTGGATGGTGTTATCAATGTTAAAATACAAAATAAAATATATAAAAGCAGTAGTACTGATCAGCTATCCAAAGTTTCGTCTTAAAAATCTGCAAATCATACATTTTTGATGTTCAAACTTGTTACTTATCTTTTGCATTTAGAATAGCAGGTGATGGGTCAATGACTCTATCACTGTGTCAAGGTTTTTAAACCTGTATAATTTTGTATTTGTTTATTGATGTATAAAACGTATTCACTTATATTTTTTTCTTATCTTCTGTATTTATTTCGAGATGCTCATGAATTTAAATTGATAAAATAAACTGCACTTATTTGTTTACTAGGCTCTTGGATGCATATTTTGATTATTGTTATTGTACAACTTAATTACTTGTAATATATTAATTCTTTGTTACATATTTTTATTTTTAATTACTATTGTTCTTTTTATTACATTATTCTTATGATAACTTTGGCGCATTTTAACATAGGTTCTCTCTGTAGTTGTTATTCTGATTTTTTTAGAATGTAAACAATTTGATATATTTACACTTAGTGAAACATGGCTTAAAGCAGATTATTCTAATGATAAATTTTTAATTAATAATCATGAACTCTTCCGCAGTGAGAGTTAGGAGTTAGTAGAGGTGGTGGAGTCGCATTTTATATAAAAACATCCTTGGTTAAATATATTATTTCATAGAATGATCATATCAAAACCAGCGCCAATCATATTGAACAATACTGGATGATTTTTTGTATTAATAAAATTAATTTTGCTGTTGGCGTACTTTACAGTCTTCCATCTGGAAGTATTAATCAATTTAGAAACTACATTTAGCAATATCTTTCCGACAGTTAATTTTGTGTTCTGCACAGGAGATGTAAACATCAATATGCTAAATACCTTATCTAGCGCATCCATACGTCTTACTAATATGTATTCTCAATTAGGGTTTCACCAAGACAAGAATCTTGCGTTGAAACTTAAATTCTTGTCTTGTCTTGCATTACAAAGCAAGAAATTAAAAAAATCTTGTCTTGCTGATTTCTTGCTACATAATTTCTTGTCTTGTCTTGTCTTGTCTTGCGTGTCTTGCTATTTAGGGGAATCCCCGAGATATTTACTGTTAGGGATTCCAGGGTGTGTCGTGTTATGAGTTTGCGCTGTGGCGTCAGTAGGTTAGCAAGGACGTTTGTTGTTTGTTTAGTACGTAGTTTGCAATCTGTACTTGTGTCGTATTCAACAACGATCCATAATAAACATGAATAAAAATAAGTCCCTGCAAAATGACAGTGATTCTGAATATTCAGAACGATACCAAGATATCGGAAGCGAATATGATAGTTCTGCTTCGGACAATACTAGCAGCAGTAGCAGCCAAGATAAAAATAAACCAAAGGGGAGTGGTATATTACGGCAGAACGTACCAGCTCTCGACATTTCAGCTCCAAAACAATTAAAACTGAGTAATCAAGATAAAGTCAGTAATTACTACGAAATTAAAAAGACAGACATGAAAGATGATAAAATAGGGATTTGTATAGTATGCAAAAGTCACGGAAAAAACTGTACTATTAAAATGAAAAACAGAAATACAAGTGGTTTGAAACGACATCTTGAAAGAAAACATAAATCAATTTTTGACAAAATTTATTCATCAAACAGCGATGAAGTCAATAAAAGCAAAAGCCAGTCAGTAGAATTGGATGCGAAAATTGCAATTATTAATATGTTCAAAGGAAATGAAAATGACGAGGTAAGATAATTTGTCGCTTTGTTAACTAATAAATAAATTTTAGGCGGTAAATTTGAAAATATTTTTTAATTTAAAAAAACCAACGTAACCAATAACGTAACCTAATCTAACCAAACCTAACATAACATAACCTAGCCTAAACTAACCATAAATTCCTTGAAATATTCGTTAATTTGCATGACAACAACGACACATTTTACTGCAAAAACCCAAAAACTCATCAAATCCTCACAAATTCTTGCTTCCGCGCCCTAATTTTGGTTTATTTTATTAAATAGAAGGCTAATATATCGATATATAGTCAATTAAACGCATTTTAAAGCATTTGCGTAGTCTGTATCTTAACCACAAATTTTGTATATTTTGATGATTAACGGAAAATAAGTATTAGATTATTTAATTTTATTACACTTATTTTGTTGTTTTAGATAACATCGCAAGATTCAATAAATTTTGATGCAAATGTTTTTGAAAATTTGCTATTACATTTTGTTGTCAAAAAATGTTTGCCGTTTAATTTTTTTGAAGACAGTAGTGTTATAAATTTGTTTACGTACGCCAATAAAAATATCGTTTTACCCAAGAGAAATAGTTTACGTGAAACTGTTCTCAAAAAATTTCAAATAATGAAAAATATTGTGAAGAATGTATTACTAAACAATAATACAAAAGTATCCTTTACCATCGATGCTTGGACCTCACTAGCAAATTATTCGTTTTATGGAATTACTTGTCACTTTATAGACAGTCAATGGAACATACAGTCTTTAGTACTGGATTTTATTCCTTCAAATGGACAGCACTGTGGTAAAGAAATTGCAAGAATGTTTGCTGATGTTTTAAAAGATTATAATTTGCAAACTAAAATACAAGGTATAACAACGGACAATGCGTCTGCAAATTTTACATTTGCTCGTTATTTAGAAGAAATATTGGGCAGTACATATTTCAACAGTTCTAATAACCACTTTCAATGTTTTGCCCATATTTTAAATTTGGCTGCACAGGATTTCATGAAAGTTTTGAAAACTGAATATATCACTGAAATAGACGAAACCGACGAAGAGCATGATGATGATGATGATTTAGAAGGAGAAATAAATTTGATATCACCAGTCAGTAAAATAAGATGTTTATTGAAAAACATAAAGAAATCAGAACAGAAACAAATTAAGTTTAAAACTTGTTGTTCAACAGTAAATATGAAATCATCTAGCCCAGTAATTGATATAAGAACCAGGTGGAATTCAACTTACGAAATGATGGAGTGGGCACTTACTTACAAAATTCCGTTAAATATAATGTGTGATACTAATAGTGACTTCGAGAAATTTAAAGTAAATCTAGAAAATTGGGATTTGATAGATAGGATATCGAAATATCTAAAACCGTTTAAGACGTTAACTGATGTTCTTGGAGGTGAAAAGTATTGCACAATGTCAACTGTAGTCATAGGCATAAATATTCTAATTGACAAATTAGAATCATGGGCATTTGAATTGAACGATAAGGAGAACAGGACTGATAATGATGAACAACTTATTTTCGCCATAAATGCTGCAAGAGAGAAAATTCTAAAGCATTATAAAAAGTCCAATTGGATGTATTGTGTAGCACTTGTTTTAGATCCACGACACAAAAAAGAAACATTTCAAATGACTGTTTGGGGCAAGGAATTAGAAGCTTTGTCTCTGAAAAAAATCCAAGAATTACATAAAGATAATTATTATACAGAAATTAATGTAGAAGTTTGCTCACCAACACAATCTCATAATCAAAATGAATATGATTTAGATTTAAATGTACTATTTAATCGTAACACAAATACAGTGTCCTCTTCTGAAGAAGCTTGGAAGATAGAAATAAATGAATACTTTACCGCAAAAAGGGAATATGATCACACAGACATTCTTGATTGGTGGTGGAAACATGAAACAACTTACCCATGTTTGGCACGCATGGCAAGAGATGTTTTAAGTACAATGGCTACATCCGTTCCCTCTGAAAGGCTATTTTCTAAAGCCTCCCTTGTTATTACAAAGCAGAGAAATCGTTTAAATGCAGAATCTGCTAGATGTCTCTTATGTTTAAATTCATGGATGAATAATAAAACTATTGTTTTTGAGGCTGAGGCTAAGGCTACAAGATAATTGTTTGTATTTTATTATACTTGTAACGAATATTGTGTAAGCATTTGACTTTTATTTTTCTGTAATACCTAATTGTTTTTCTTAATTAAAATATTTAACAATACTACTTTTGTTTACAAATTTCATTAAAAATTACCCTACTTTTATTACTTGTATTGTAAAAAAAATATAATATTTGAAATGCAAGATTTCTTGCAAAAAACTAGCAAGAATTCTTGTTCTTGCTTAACTTACTTCTTGTCTTGTCTTGCTTATCCAAAGTCTAGTCTTGTCTTGTCTTGTCTTACTTTTTAAGCAAGACACAAGACAAGAACAAGACAAGACCAAGAAATTCGTGAAACCCTATTCTCAATTTAATTCACAACAATTAATTAATGAACCTACACGCATTACTCCCAATTCTGAAACTTTACTAGATGTTCTAATAACTTCAGATATTTCCATTTGTTCAGATGTAAATGTAATGGACATGCATAATTTTTCTGATCACAGACTAATCTCGTGTGCAATTGACCTGCAAAATGATGTTCCCGTACCCGCTACAATCACGTATAGAGACTTAAAAAATATTAATATGAACGATTTAAGATCTTATTTCAACAATGTAAATTGGGATTACACGTATCATGTGGAGAATATAAATGAAAAGTTGAATTTCTAAATAATAAAAAAATAGAGATTTTTGATATGTTAGCTCCACTAAAAACTGTAACTGTTCGGAGACCACCTAAGCCTTGGATAACTGATGTTATCAAAACTATGATTAAATTTAGGAATAATGCTTTTGCTGATTTCAGAAGAACAAAATCGATTGTCAAATGGAATTATTACAAGCAGGTAAGAAATGAAGTCACTAGTGCCATTAGACGAGAGAGAAAAGCTTATGTAGAATTTAAAATAAGATCTGGTAAATCTAACATGTGGAACACTTTCAAAGAGTTTAATACGAGTATTAATAATAAATCTATCCCGCCTTTACCTTCAGAACTATGCGATGTACATAAATTAAATTCGTTCTTTAATAACATCAATACGCTAAATTGCAACTCTGATTTACTAAATTATTATAACTCTCATAAATTTAGTGGTTATCGAATTTTTAACTGCTGAAAAAGTGACTCCTACTGAGATTCATCGTCTTTTAAAGGCTGTTTATGGTGACCATACTGTTGATAGGTCTACTGTGAATCGATGGGTAATAAAGTTTCGTGGTTGCAAGCCTGGAAAAGCCACAATTGTTGATGAAACACGCAGCGGACGTCCGATCACTTCCACAAAGACGAAAAACATCCAAACTCGTTGACGATTTGATTCAAAATGTCCGGCGAATCACTCAAAAACGTATCGCAAACCATATTGGAATATCCCAGGAACGTGTCGCTTTCATTATTAAACAAATGGGATACCGTAAAAGCTGTGCACGATGGGTACCACACCGTCTCACAGACGAGAATAAACAGCGTCGATTGGAATGCTGCAAGCAACTTTTGCAGCGCTACCGTGACGAAGCAAACGACTTTCTTTTGAATATTGTGACGGGGTACGAGTCGTGGGTGCATCACTACGACGAAGAGAAAAGATAGAGGGCTAAATATCGACATCGTCTTCTCCTCAGGCGAAAATGTTCAAAACAACAACCATCCGCAAAAAAACTTCGTTTGACTGTTTTTTGGGATGCTCACCAAGTTTGTGACCGATTTTCTGGAACGAGGGACAACGGTAAATTCTTCTCGGTACATACAGACTCTAAAACACCTGCCACGTTGTGTTTGAGGCAGCGTGGCGCCAATAATCTTGCAACATACAATGCTCGTCCACACACCTCGCGCGCAACTGAAGAGACTGCGAAACCTGAAGTTTAAACCGATTCCACACCCTCCTTATTCCCCGATCTTGCGCCTTGTGATTTTTTTTTCTCTACTCAAGAGAGACCTCAAGGGTAATCATTACACCTCGGACGATGAGGTAAAGGCAGCTCTCAAGTCCCTGGATTCGAGAAAAGTCGATATAATTTTTCAGTGACGGAATGAAAAAACTTGTTACACGTTGGGAGAAATGTTATAACATTCTTTTGCACCCTATCATAATTTCTTGCCCTCCTGAAAAGTCATTCACTAGTTTTTCATCCATATCACATTTTGTGTAGTCAAAATTCATTTTATTCCTACCTAATCCGTCCCTGATCTATTTCCCACTCATTTTCCCAAAGTGTTTGTCACATTTACAGTCCTTATTTTCCATAATATTTCCCTTGAATTTCATAAATCATTTTTCACTTAACCTCCATTAGTTGTTGACGTTTGGAGTTCGGATTTTTGCCGCGCGTAGCGCTAGTTACTTATCGTGTTTAGATTTTCGCAAGCAAATTCAGCCTTAAGCTTAGACTACTTGGGAAACGGATCTATCATACAGGTGGTGTGCACTAGTTTTTATCCTTTAAGTAAACTAATTTATTCTTGACATAAAAAATCCCTAATTAAACCGACCTAAGACAAGTCCTGTTGCATCTAAGAAGTCAGTCTTTTTCTGAAAAGTGATATTGAAGGTTGTAGACGTGGTTGTGTGATCCGCTTAAATAGTTTTTGTGATTTTAAGATATTTTAAGCACTCATTGTTGAGGATTTGATCCGCATTTAGTCTACATTTAGAGAATTGTTATTCTCAGGAGAGGTTTCCTGGATCCAGTAACCTTCACCACTTGTTCTACACATTTTAGCTGCCCTCTAACAAAGGCAAAGATTTAATAGATTCAAGTATATACAACCCTATTAGTAATGTCATTGTAGTTATTATTTTACATTTTAAAATTCACATTTGTTGAAGATTAATCATTATCTTCCACCCTCACCTTCGGTCATACAGAACCCTAAATTACCGACACTAAAAATCATTAGGGCAAATACGAAGCCAGAATTTTTTTGTACTCCGAGGTTGGCACTAAGCCAAATTCATGTACCGCGATTTCCCTCGACGAACTTCCTTTTCCTGTTATGGCCGTTGACAAGGTGACCAGATCACATTGAGTGTCATTTGCACTAATTGTAAAATCGGTCTGATTCGACGTTACATTTTTGCCATCCGGCTCTCCGAATGTGAGAAAAGTTTGTCAAGCGTCGTGCAATACCTTCCAGGTAATTATCTGTTTAGTTTAGCAAAATCAAGTGAACTTTGTTTTTACGACGCCTGATCCGATCCTTGTATTTTAGGTGTCGTTATTATCATAGCGTATCTGGTTTTACCAATACTTTGCTTCTTCGAAGCCTATTATTGTATTCTTTTTCAAATAAAAATGCTTTTGTTATAACTTTGCAAATATTTGTTTATTATTGGGCATAAATCACATCAGGTTATGGGCCCAGGCATGAAAATACTGCACATTGTCCAATAAAAAAAGCAAAGAAAAAGAAAAATAAAACCAGATACGTTTTCTCGCCGTCGTCAGTATACCAGTCAAGACGGCCAAGTCAGTCAAGAAGCCCGTCAGTCAGGACGTCGCATATCAGGCCAGTCAGTCAAGACGTGAGCGCAGCCAGTCGGCCTGCCACCACGTCACGTCAGCCAGTCCCGCCAAGGAGAACTCGACCTGTCAATTTTGGAGGTCAGGTGCTCCGGCCAACGTCTAGTCAACACGTCTGAAGTCAGCTACGACAACTCGTCACATCCGAAAAATCGCCCAGCGCCGGCGTAGTCAGATAAGAATTGAACATTATATTTTTTTTGTTGTAAGAAATGGAGGCTTTGAAATCTCAACTAGAGATACTCTCTGAGACCGCTCAGAAGGAAGTGAACTACGATTCTTGGATATTTAAAATAAATTTATTGTTGAAATCAAAGGGTTGGTACGCTGTTGCGATGGGGTTAGAAGAAAGACCGGAGGGGAAAGACAGTGATAATGTTGTCAAGGCCTGGGTCAAGAAGGACCTTGAGGCACAAGCAGTGATAGGTCTAAACGTCGATAGTCATATATCTCGAAAAATTTCAAATTGTTCAACCTCAAAAGCAATGTTAGAGAAACTTAGGCTACTGTATGGGAAGAAATCGGATCTTACGGTTGAGGGGTTACAGAGACGTTTCTTCAATTTCAAATACAACACGGATCTACCAGCTACTGAAAACTGTATGCAACTGAAACAACTAGTTGAAGATCTGGAAGCAGAAGGTGAACCAATCAAAGAAAGCTGGATATTAACCAGGATTATCGGCGTATTACCCCCAAAATTATACCACTTCAGAACAGCGTGGGATAATCTCAGCGCCAATGAGAAGAAATTCGAGAATCTAGTAGAAAAGCTGAGATTAGAAGAAGATCGACTAAATGAATGCAACAAGGAAAGCAACAACGCATTCATAGCCAAGCAGAAGAGGTCATCAACTGCCGGAGAACATCGTCAGGACACTACACCGATTGAATGCTTCAAGTGCGGTAAGAAAGGGCACCTCAAACGGGACTGCAGAAGTAAACCGTGCTCTAGGTACTTAAATTATTGTAAGGCAAAATATCCTTGCAACATTTGCAAAAAGTTGGGGCATTTCGCGAAAGACTGTCCGGAAAGAGGAAACGGCAAACAAAGTGATAAGCCAAGTCACAGTCACTCGTCTGGAAACCCGAGTCGTCGAGCACTGATCGTCGTTGGGCTCTCCGTCGTAAGTATTGAAAACATCAACAGTAAATACATCAGCTCCGATCTCTGGGTACAGGACTGCGGCGCTACGAAGCACATGACTTTTCGGAAGGACTGGTTGACAAATTTCGAGAAATTAGAGAAACCTGAGAAAGTGATAATTGGGGATGCAACCAAACTCGAAGGAACTGGAGTAGGCGACGTAGAACTTGAGGCCTTCAACGGGGATATCTGGGAGAAGGTGACACTGAAGGATGTCCTGCTGGTTCCGGACCTCACTTTCAACCTATTCTCCGTGGCACAGATGCTAAAGGCTACAAGCAAATCGCCAACGCTCAACAATCCACCTTTCTCACCATGGACGGAAAGGAGACAGTTGCTGTCGGGAAGCGGAGTGATGATCTGTTCCAAATGATGTTTCGCCGAGAAACAAACGAGAAGTGCCTGGCAGCAATCAGCCTCAAGACCTGGCACCACAGGATGGCCCACCAGAACATAAAACAGGTCAAGAGTGTACTCGACAGAGAAAAAGTGGTGTACAAGGATGACTGGGGAGAACACCTATGCGAAAGCTGTGTTTATGGTAAACACCATCGCATCTCGCACCCAAACAACCCCAAGACTGCCCAATCCGCATTGGATCTCGTTCATGTGGATCTTGGGGAAATTAATGTTACATCACTGGGTGGGGCAAATTATTTTCTACTTTTCAGAGACGACTTCACTCATTATCGGACCGTCTTCTTCCTGAAGTCGAAAGATGAAGCTGCGTCAAAAGTAGTATTTTAGGTATCGTTATTATCATAGCGTATCTGGTTTTACCAATACTTTGCTTCTTCGAAGCCTATTATTGTATTCTTTTTCAAATAAAAATGCTTTTGTTATAACTTTGCAAATATTTGTTTATTATTGGGCATAAATCACATCAAAAGTACAGAATATATTAAAGTAATCCTGGCCGCCATTTTGGCGATGTGCACATCATCACATATTGACTGATTCTCTTCTTTCAGGCTTTTTGTTTGCGTATTTGTTTACGCTTTTCGTTTTCATCATAATTTTATTACGACTGCGTGACGCTTTTACCGTTGACTCCGCTTTGCTGGATCGTCTGTTCGTGATTGTCTTTGGCATTGTTGGCCAAGTACGACAGCGGCGAGTTGACCGACGTGATTTCATCCGTTATCATCACCGTCATCTTTATCTGTATTTCATCAACGCTACTACCTGTCCTGTATCTCCTGGATTGCTGTGCGTACCGGGGAATATTTCCATTGTTGGCCGCATCCTCGGCGAAGGAAGGACCACCATCTTGTTACTGCCATCTGCCCCCACCGCCACCATTCAGATAAGAGAATACCATCTTTATTATCTTTCATTTTATGCACATTTATATTGGTATTTTACCTGTTGAAAATATTTACCGTATGTCATTGTTGTCAGGGTCACCCTCTGTGTACCCGGTTATATTTCTATATATGTATTTTATGGGCTATATTGGAATATTTAAGACAAAAGGATTTGGCTCTCGCGAGGCCGTTTTACGGATTAACATTTCTGTTAGTCGTCCACGGAATGGGAATAAGGACTCGAACTGTGAGTTTTTGAGCGAACGTACTAACATTTATCGGCGCCGCGACGACGTAATTGATCGATCAACTGCGAGTCCACCTTTCATGCGCTTTCAATTCCATCTATGCAACCTCTCAGCGACCCTTAGTCCTTCTGCGACGTGCCTCTTCAAGGCTTATGTAATAGTGGCTCTCCGTCAGTACTCGCGTGGGACTGCCTTTGAAATTAGTCAATACGCAACTAAATATGTAATATTTATCTGGCGTAATACAGTCTACATTTGTGATCGTAAAATCGTTGATTGTTGCACCCCGAACAATCTCATTCACTTCCCGCACTCCATTTCCCGAGGGCTTGTCTCTCAGCTGTTTGTAGGCTCTGAAGAGAGGCTAGCGCCCTATTCACATCTTTACAGCCAACGTCGGAACCCTCCCGTCTTCACTGCAGTGTTGTCAGATGCGACATAATTATCGAAAAGGCAACATATTTTTTAAGCTGCTACCATACAAAAAAATGGGCACCATAATTACAACATAATTTTAGAATTTTCCCATAATTATAACTACTGTCACCATTAATTTTATAAATAGAATTAAAAATGTCAAAAATCACACCAAAAATAGCGATAGCCATGGAATTGAAACAAATAAGATAAATGGTTAACGTATCATATATGGTTGGGTTAATTTATTTTTATTAAATTGTTAACATTTGTTAATTTTTTGTTTCAATTCCATGAATAACGCTATTTTTAGGGTGATTTTGCAACTTTTTTTATACCTAATTTCTGCCGTTACAAAAGCATGCAAAATCGATTTTGTTTATTAATTCGGATTCTGATACAGAATTTTATGCTCTGCAACTTTTGACACTTTTTTTACCTAAACTAATTAGGGAAGCAGGAATTATTATGTGAATTACTTATTCTTAAGACTAAAAAATGAAATTCCCACAATAACACCATATTTTTTTTCAAATTCGATAATTTTCATAACGTGTTTCAATACTTAGTGATTTTAGATATGGCAACACTGCTTCACTGAAGCTAGGCGAGTCCAAACCACGCTCGGGATTTGCATCCCTGCCTAAGTTTGGCTTTTTATAACCCCCAAACCTTTTTTGGACTCGTTATAATGTGTTAGCCTTAATGGTGACTATTTTCAAAAATAAATATATGATTTTGAAGCTTAAGAATTGTACTTTAATGTATTTTTTACCCGATCTTGCTATTTGTTTTTGTTCGCGCTCTACAAGCATGTGTGCATTACTTTTCAGTCTACCCTCGTATCTTCAGAAAAACGGTATATATTTTTAATATATACATTTATTTATTTGGTTTAATGCATTGTTTGTATTGTAGCAAATGAATCGTTAAAACTAGTTTAACTACAAAACTGTAGCAGATTTGACTGCAGCATTAGAAGACACAACTCTTTCTACTGAAACACCAGTTCCTGGACCATCGAAAGATTCTGATAATAGTCGGAGTATCAGTAGGCTGTCTAATGCCTCAATGGAAGCTGAAATGTATTTCTTAACAGGGAGAGTAGATAATTTGAGCAAAAAATTAGAAATAGCGAAAGCTCGTTTTTCATTCGATCAGGTGAAAAAAAAAATGATAAATTTGTTCTAATGTACACAAGCATTCCAACCGCTGAAATTTTTATCATTTTATCATCACTTAAATTAATAATATTCAGGGCGGAATATACTGAAAATTAGTAAAATTGACCAATTATTAGATTTAGTTATAAGGTTTGATTGTAGTATAACTACCTCTCGTATTACAAATATCTTTCAGCCTTGGTTATATGCTTTACGTGAAGTTTTATACAAACAATTAATGCATGAGATACCATCACGGCAAAAAAACATTCTTTGTGTACCGACAACTTTCACAGATCTTTTAAATTGCCGGATAATACTCGATTGTACAGAAGTAACTTCAGTGGTTCCAAAAAATATGAAGCAGAGACTCACTTATAGTAGCTATAAACACCGAAATACTTGGAAGGGATTAATTGTAGTAGCAACTAACGGTGTGATTAGATATGCCAGTAAACTATACTCAGGCCTTTTATCGGACAAGAAAATTGTTATGCATTCCGGAATTTTAAAACAAATGAAAGCAGGAGATTTGATATTGGCGGATAAAGGTTTCCTAATTAGCGATATATTATCGGAAGGTGTAAGCTTGAATATTCCACCGTTTCTAACAACACCGCAGTTTTCACCTAGTCAAGTGGCGGAAACGAAAAGAATGGCTAAAGCTAGAATCCACGTGGAAAGAGAGTTTCGACGAGTAAAATATTACTCTATATTGGATAAAATTCCAGTTTTTAATATCGCACTCATCAGTGATTTTTCAAACGTGTGCAGCACTAACAAATTTTGCAAATCCTTTAATAAAAGAGACAGAGGAACTTTTTAATTAATATATAGTTGTACATTAATTATATATCTTTATTTTCTGACAGTGCATTTATATAATTATTATAATAAAAAAATTGTAATATTTTTGTTTTCTGCCTATTCTTCGTTTCTGTTCACAGGTACAATTATAGTTTCCTTTAACCCATTAGGGTGCGTGTTGTACCAACGCGAGTTAACTCTGATTTAAATTAACCCTAGATTAATTCAAGTAAACATTGTACAAAGCTCAACTTCATTCGAGTTAGCTAACCCCACAGATGTGAATGTTGACAACATTGAATATCGTCTGCGCTAACGTCGCACGATCACAGTGAATCAACGCGCATGCGAATTTCGTGTCACCTCAACTGGTTTTTTTTTTTTTTTCATACATGTGAAATAGTTTTATCGATGTAAGTATATAAAAAATTAATTGCAAAATTAAAAATTTGTGTGAGCATAAACCAGCAGATAATCTTGATATTTATTAGATGGCTGATGTAAAAAGAAAAAAAATGCAAACTTCAACGAAAAAGAGGATTTGATATTAATGGCAGCTATTAAAAAATATGGAAAAGCGATTGAAAGTAAAAAAAAACTGATGCGGACAACAACAAAATTAAAACAGACGCATGGGAAAAAGTTTGTTTATTATATAATCAGAATAGTGGAGAAAACTACCGCGATGTCCAGGCACTACGCAACAGATACAAGAATTTAAAAAAGCATTCTTCCAAGAAGTATGCCGAACAAAAAAATACATGTACGGTACTGGTGGTAGTCTTCTACTCGGTAGATATAGGGAAGAAGATAAAGGGAAGACCTTTGTCGAATCTAAATTCGATGCAGCGGAATCCTTTATACCATAGTAGAAAACAAGTTACTCAAGCTAAGAAAAAAGATATGGCAGACTTACTACTCTACATACCTCCAATATACCATAAATACTACAAAAATTTATCAACTGATTTATCAGCAAGGACACAAACAAGACTGAGCAGTAAGCAAAATGATCCCAATACGGCTTACGAGAGTTCTGATAACGATGAATCAGTGTACATACTCTTAATTACATACCTACTTATAATAATACATTTGCTTGCTGAAACTATTTATAAACTGTCCAGACCCCAAAATAACACACGAGGATATCAAATGCTTCTTAGCTATTCTTATTGTATCGGGATATGACAAAAAAAAAAAACGTTAAAAACACTATTGGGACACAGATGATCTGCGTAATATAGCCGTTTATAATTCCATGCGTCGCCATCGATTTATATGTACAGATCATGCTGTTTATGCAGTGTGCAGATAACAGCAAACTAGGACAAAACGATAAAATGACCAAGCTTCGAGCTCTTATAAATATAATTAAAAAAAAAACTTTCTTGAATATTATTTACCAGAACAGGAAACTACATGCGACGAAAGTATGATTCAATACTTTGGGCGTCACGAATGTAAACAATATATCCGTGGTAAACCCATTCGTTTTGGCTACAAAGTCGGATGTATAAATTCAAGCAGTGGGTACCTCATCAATTTTGAGGTATATTTGGGATGCATACCTAATTTAAATCCAGAGCACCAAAAACATTTCGAAAAAGTGACAGTGCACTTTATACAGCTCATCGAAAACTTGCCAGAAGAATGTAAATCTATGCCTTTTAGGTTTTACTGTGACAACCTATTTACATCAATAAAACTGCTTTATTTCTTGAAGGAAATGGGATATGAAGCAACAGGAACGGTCAGAGAGAACCAGTAACCAAAAAATTGTCCGCTGCGATCAGTGAACCAAATGAGAAAAACAAAACGAAGTACATTTGACTATGCCTTGACTACAGATCGTCACCTGAATGCAAGAACTACGTAACTAATTTTTTTTTAAATTTTGAGATCTATTTATTATTGATGCTAAGGTCTAAGAAAATGTGATGCAATAAATGGATAACTTGGTTTACTGTTCTAGTGCCATCTATTGGACAATGTCAAAAGTAGACAACAATAATGTTGGAAGACTTATTTGAGTAAGAAGTAGAAATCTTGAGTAAGCGTATTTTTACTGAACTCGCAGTGGCAGTGCTCCACTGTTGGTTTGTCAGAAGTAGGTAACTCAAGATACCTATGTGTAACCTATGATTGTTATTTAGTTAGTTGGTGGAGTTAACACGAAAATTGCAAACAAAGGAAGATGGTAAATTAAATTTTGTATGAGAATAAGGTTATGTTAGCATAAGTGACAAGAAAACTTAAATAATAATCATTTTAATTTAGTTAGTCAATTAATTTAGAAATTGTTGCGCTGTGTTCTTTTTGTTGCATTGTTTACTATTGGATTCCTGTTCGATTTTAGAACATAATAATGACCACGATATAGAAATGGAACAAAATGTCAATAGTAAGTTGACCTAGAATATATAAGTACCAATGAGAATTGTTTCATCACAGCTTTGTGTAATTGTGCTGTTCTTTTAGGCAGGGGCGCGGCGTCCACGTGTCGAATGTGTCAGCGAACACAGGCGCCAGGAGGCCAAAGGCGCCTTAAAAATGTATATAAATTCAAAATTCGTTATAGGTTGCGATTAAAATAATTCAATATCGCCTTATTTTATTATTATTATTATTATTTTAGTAACTTATTTATGACCTCAGTAATTATTCTTGTTCTAACATGAATAGTTCGTATAGTCGTGTTATATCATGTATACAGTGGGCTCTTCATATTAAATCGCCGATGGATATATAGCCGCGGGAGCGCGCCGACGACGCGGCGGCGGAAATTTGTCCACGCGCGAATTTACAAAATGAAGCGTTTTAACTCGATTAGTCTTGTTAAAACATGCATTACTTGAAATCGTCTATGAATGAACAAATATATTATTTGCTTCATTCTCCTTCAGTAAGCAGTACTGCACTAGTGTAGAATTTATGTACCTTGTATTTTTAAAATATTTGTGAGTGAATGTGAATTTAAGAATATCAAGAACATTAAAGGTAATCTATTTTGCATTTAAAATAAACATATGGATTCATTCCAATTTTTATATTCATTAGATAATTTACAAAATAAAGAATACCTATTATCTTGTTGCAAAAAATTTCAAGCGAAATTAACTCATGAAAATCAATCCGATATTGACGCAGATGATTTATGTGAAGAAATTTTACAATGTCAAGTATTTATTACGAATTCAAAAAAAGATATATCCCAAATAATTCAGTATATTTATTCAAATGATTTAGTAGGAGTTTATCCAAATTTTACTGTAGCACTCCGTATTCTTTTATCATTACCTGTGTCAGTTGCGTCCGCGGAGGGTCTTTTTCGAAATTAAAAATCATAAAGAGTTATTTACGCTCCACAATGGCGCAAAATAGATTATCAGATCTCGCAATAATTTCAATTGAGTCTGACATACTGGATAAACTTGATATTCATATTATCCAAACTTTTTCTTTGCTAAAAGCTAGGAAAGTAAAATTTATTTAATAACTTATTTACATTGTTTGTATTAAATTTACCGTATAATATGTATTATGTTTATATTATAAATATTATATTTTTCATTTATTAGTTGTTTATCTGTTTTCTTGTGTTTGTAATTTTGTATTTTAAATAAAAAAGTTTTCACAGACTATTTAAATCTTTGTGTTTTTTATTTCAATGCGTTAAGAATATAAAAAAAACAGTCATTTAAATGTCCCTAAACATAAGCCTAAAAATTATAGTATTTCAAATTAATTATTCATGACGTATTACTTAAAAATGCTACTAGATAATTAAAAATTAAAATGTCCGAACCTATAGTTGTTGGGGCTCTTATCACCTAGGCATGCAAAATATTTATAATATTAGTTTTTGATACAAATGTTTTTAATTAATGGGGCGCCATCAAAAATTTTGACACAGGCGCCGCATGCTCCTGGCGCGCCCCTGCTTTTAGGTATACTAACCAAAGCATACTGGGCCCCGGTGATCTCAATATAACTGAAACAGGCAATGCCAATCAGAATCTGAGTCATCAAATTCGAGTGAAAAGTTGTCGGGAATGCAGGAGCGCCCGCAAATAACAGATAAGCCTCGAAGAAAAAAGAGACAATGTGGCAAATGGTTAAGAAATATTAGAAAACAAAGTAGGCTTGAGGGAAAAGAGTATGTTTAAACTACAGGGGTGACTGTACCAGCTGCCGCGTGCCGCGATAAAAAGCACCATGCAAGAAAATTTGCAGGTTGAAATGCTTTACATTCCCTGAACAACAAAGAAGAAATATTTTTAAAAGCTACTACGAGTTGGCTGACTACTCCCACCAACGAGATTTTATACAAGCTAATACGGAGAAAGTGATGAAAAAGACGACACTCGAGCGCTCGCGAAGACAGTATTGAATTAACTACTTCCAGCCTATTGATGGAGATAGAAAGAAGGTGTGCAAGTTTATGTTCCTCAACACTTTCGAAATCAGAAAAGGTTTTGTTGACATCGCTATACGAAAGACGTCTAAAGAAAATGTTTCTGCTTCTAATTGGAGAGGAAAAGGAAAAAGTTTCACTCTATATCCAGCACTAAATGATGACAAAGACACACATTATGAGTTTTCCTTGTGTGCTATCACATTATTGCAGAGCTGGCTCTGCAAGGAAATATTTGGGTTCTTCTCTAAATGTCGCTACTATGTACAGGATGTAGTCAATTTTGTACAGAAAAGGCCCAGCCAAAGGCTAAGTTGGCTGCTTATCGCAAGATTTTTAATGACAACTTTAATTTGGGGTTTCATCGGCCGAAAATGGACCAGTGTCGTTTGTGTGTTGCTTTTAACAACACCACCAATCCAAATGAAGAGATGAAGTTGGAGCACGAAATTCACTTGAAGAAAAAGGAAGAGGTAGGGGAGCCAAAGAGAAGAGACAAAGAGGACGCAGAGCAGCAACGGATGATAAAATTGTTAGTTGTATCTTTGATTTATAGCAAGTTTTGCTTTGCCCGAACGATCCAACAAATAATGCCCTATTTTATAAACGCAGACTAGCCACATACAACTTTACAGTTTACAATGTGCAACGAAACAGGGTGACTGTTTTATCTAGCATGAGGGCCAAGGAGGTAGAGGCAGTTGTGAAATAGCAAGCTTCCTTTTTCGATATTTGAAATCTCTTCCTCTGTCCAAGAAATTGAGAATATTAAAGCCATTGACTTAAAATTTATGACTCCCGGACACAGCGAAATGGAATGCGACTCGATGCACTCTGCTATAGGGACGGAATTTAAGCACGTGGGTAAGGCATTTTGGCCTGGTGACTTGAAGTCAATATCAAGGAGTGCAAGGAAAAAGAATGATAGGCCCTTCTTCATTCATGACATCCAGTCAGAGGACATCCTAGATTTGAAGGCACTGGCTGATACATACCTGACCATGAGGAAAACTGACGCCGACAAGGAACAAGTACTCTACCAGAAGATTTGTTAGTTCCGTTTTAAAAAAGAGAACCCTTACGTGTACGAATGTAAAGAAAATTTCGGAGCCAAAAACTTCAGGAGAGTGGATTGCACAAAGAGGAATTCACGCAAACTTTTGGCAGGTAATATTGACTTGCCATGCTGTTAGCATGGCCATCCAATTACCGAAGCTAAATACAATGATCTTATGTCATTGTTCAATGCAATGCCAGCAGCCCTGAGCCGCGACTATTGTGACTTCTTCAACAATCTGCCTCATGGAAGAAATGGTGAGGATGAAGATGAATAGTCTGTTTTTTGTAATGTGTTCATTAAAATTTGAACTATACATCTATTTTTGTTTTCATTTATCCCAACTTTCTACTAGGAAACACACAACCCACGCATAAATATTTGGTTTACTTTTAATTTCCATCATCATCAGAAACATGTAGTGTGCAGTTACCTATGGCGTGTTCAATTACCTGGATTGAAATGGCTAATGCAAGAAGTGGATATTTCTCATTTATTATTATTTTTTAATTACCTTATGAACGTTGGATATTGTCAAAATACTAAAAAACATCTATAGAGAAAAAAATTACAATAAACATCAAAGGAGACTTGAAGTTTATACGTTAAAATGGTCTAGGAAGAGAAGCTTGTAAATACATGGGTAAATATTATTTCGCAAATATCTTCAAACTAGAAAAATAGTTATCTAGATCTTGCATTCAGGTGACGAGATAAAAATGTAGTAGTTACGCGATAAATGGATAATTCGGTTCTGACCGTGGCATCCACTGTGCACGAAGTTCGTCCAGTATCAAACTCAAATCGCTATTAGACTGCAGAAATTTTTTTTTACTGTTTTTGGGTTTTTAATACTGTTTTATGTAATTTTTAATGCTCTAGTTACTGACAAAACGTCGTACGTATTTGAAAAATGAATTCTCGCCAAATGTTAATTTTATAAATCTCGTATGTTACATTTGCTATGAAGGAAAACTTTAAAACGTTGTATGTTCAATGATTTCGGTATCTGGTGACATACGACTTTATTCCAGTTCCATTCTGTCAGCAAGTTAGTGCGTAGTAACATAAGAATTGTGTTTATGGTGCAATATAGCTTTCTAATCAGATTTATTTTCTTCTAATAAATGTAAGTATATAATATAAAATTAATATTTTTTAAGATTAAATAAACTTTAGATTTGTTTTTCTATTTCTGCAAATATATTCTTGCTTGAAATAGGTTATGTTCATTTTAAAGAAACATAATTATTAATATAATATAGTTTTCTTGATGTTTATTCTATCACATTACTATTTTCAATTCCAACATTTCTTTTATAGTGATTATTACAAGTGGTTTATTCTTAAATATCCACATACGACGTTACAATATTATTTTCAAAAATACTTTTATTTTACATGCGACTTTTTTTCGTAATAATTATTTCAAATTTTCTATTGCATTAATCTTGACTTCATTATAATAAATATAAATAAATCTTTGCAGATGAACAGTCGAACTAATAAGATTTTGGCTAAAAGACAAATTAGGCCTACAGATTTTCAAGATAATCTTAATACGACCCTGTCAACGAATATAGAAGAACTTCAAAATACCCAATTTGAAGAACCTGGTCAAATTGAAGCAACCCAGCCAAAAGAAATATTTTTTTCTGAGTACGTTGCAATTACAGGCGAATCCGAAATAAATATTGAAGAGTTAGGGAATATAGAATATGAGAAAGCTAATCCAAATGAATCTAATAATAGCCAACATAATATAAATACAGGTGAGTCAGATAATTTGGAAGAATTTCAAAATGTTGAATCTGAAAAACCTGAGAGCCATGATACCGAAAAACCGGAGATAGATAATACACAAAATATCAATCGAAATAATGTGTTTTCAGAAGATAGCGACGATTCAGTCAAGGATCCAGACTTCATTCAGTCATCAACTGATGAAGAATCCGCAAACAACAGAAGAGAAGATGAAATAAATAGTTTTTCTGAAGAACCTAGCAATTCAAATAAAATTTTAACAAGAAAACGACAAAGGAAAGAACCAGACTGGATGAGACATAATAGAAAGACTTTGAGGAACGAAGGTAAAGCTTATAAAAATGTTAGAGGTAATACTGTACCGCGAAGATCTGTAAAGAATATGTAGCGACATCAAGCTATCATGCAACGACATCAAGCTATCATAACTAGCATAGCCCATTGTTACAATTGTTTTCCGAGGTTTCTTGGAAACAAAAAGAAAATAAATATTCATTCTTGTTATATCATTCGAACTGTCAACAACAAAATCTTTCTCGTCCCAAATAAATTTATTAATTTTATATATTATACACTTTAATTTACCCATTCTATTTTTTACAATTTGTAGTGGCAAATAATACTGCTACAACTGGTGACCCCCTTTTGAACCCAAGCGCGACCGGACGACATGACTTCGACCAGACCCACCTCCGAAGACTCCAACAGGACAAACGACACGAACCAAGAACAAACCAGTATTTCGGCAATCACCGCAAGTAACATACCAGAATTTTGGGCCGAAGACCCCGAACTATGGTTCAGACATTACTTCACTCCGACCAGAACATGCAAACGAAATCAGGGACTTAATATTAAACCGTCCTACGAGGGATCCGTACACCACAACAAAAGCAGAATTACTAAAAAGAACGACGCCTACAAATTTCCAAAACCTAAATACATTACTAAATATTACAAATTTAGACAACGACATGCCGTCACAGTTACTACGGAAAATGAAGCAACTAGCAGGAAGCACCAATCAAAACACCACACTACTAGAACATTTTTTCTTACAAAAATTACCAACGCACATTCAACAAATGTTAACATCATCAAAAAACCTGTCAATAGAAGAAAAAGCTGACTTAGCCGACAAAATGATCGAAATTGCGCGACCCACCAAAACAAACATTACAAATGTCACCCCGTACAACCAAACAGCTATACAAGCAGATATATCAGATATAAAGCAAACACTCACAACCTTAACTCAAAACCAATTTAATCCTATCTACCAACGCAAAATTTTACGAACTCCACCAACGACGCCTACGCCCCAAGCAATACCGCATGCGACGCCTCCTCTCCAACTATACGATCGCAGCCAGCCCATCTGCTGGTATCACCACAACTTTGGACCCGCCGCCAGAAGATGCAGCCCCGAATGCAAATACTTCTACAATAACAAGAAAACATTTCAAATAACTAATCCCTCCGTCAAAAGTCCGCTCATATTCGTCACAGACAGTTTATCTGGTTGTCATTTCCTTATCGATTCGGGTGCAGAGGTAAGTGTCATTCCACCTAAATATACACATCACCATAATCTACGAAAAAATACTCTCAACGCAATTAACAACACAAAAATTAACACATACGGTCACACACACTTAACTATAGACATCGGACTCGGCAGACTATTTAAGTGGGAATTTATAATCGCAAATGTAAATCATGTAATCTTGGGAGCAGATTTTTTAAAACAATTCAAAATAATAATCGATGTAAGTAACCAAAGAATTTTCACTCAACAATCAATACAAAAAAACCCTTACGTGGCCTCAATTGAGCCACATAATAATTTCCTGCAAATACTATCAGAATATCCTTCTTTAACAAACCCCTTTACGTCAAACATCAAAATTAAACATAATGTCACTCATCGCATAATTACAGACGGTTCACCTGTTTTCTGTAGACCGCGCCGCCTACCACCAAATAAATTCACCGCAGCTAAAAAGGAATTTGATGAATTACTCAAGTTAGGCATAATACGCCAATCTTCCAGCAATTGGTCATCCGCTTTACACATGGTACCAAAAAAAATACCAAACATTTGGAGACCTTGCGGAGACTACAGAGCACTCAATAAAATTACACTACCTGACCGTTACCCAATTCCACACATACAAGACTTCGCCATCAATATAGGAAACGCAAATATATTCTCCAAAATCGATCTAGTAAAAGCTTACCACCAAATACCCATGGAAAATTCATCAATTTCAAAAACAGCAATCACAACACCATTCGGCCTCTTCGAATACACCGAAATGCCATTCGGATTACGCAACAGCGCACAAACATTCCAACGCCTAATAGACGAAATAACACGCAACTTAAACTTCTGTTTTGCATACATAGACGACATTCTTATCGCCAGTTCTTCAGAAGAAGAACATATACAACATCTCAGACTACTTTTTGACAGATTACAACAATATGGCATTATCATTAATCCCGAGAAATGCCAATTCGGTTTACCCAAAATAGAATTCCTAGGTCACCAAATCACCAAAAACAGCATAATGCCTTCACCATCAAAAGTCGAGGCTATCCAAAAATTCCCAATACCAACCACACAAAAACAACTCCGCGAATTTTTAGGCCTCATTAATTTTTATCACAGATTTATCCCAAAATGCGCAACCATTCTAGAACCTCTCAATAAAGTAATAAACAATAAAACACCAAAAACTAAACACATATCACTCAATCAAGTACAAATGACAGCCGTCAAAAACATCAAAAACGCATTAATCAATTTAACTAAACTATCAACCCCAAAACCAAACACACCAACTAGCATCATGGTAGATGCCTCAGACTCAGGCGCAGGCGCGGTCCTTCAACAGCTCGAAAATGGTGAATGGAAACCACTAGCTTTCTTTTCACAAACATTCACACCAACCGAAAAGAAATACAGTACCTTTGGCAGAGAATTATATGCCATTTACCTAGCAATAAAAAAATTCCGTTACTATATCGAAGGGCAGGAATTCTTCATCTTGACAGACCACAAACCACTAATATACTCTCTCAACAAAAATTCTTCCACACATTCACCCAGAGAAATACGTCATTTAGATTTCATCGCCCAATTCACTACAGATATACGACACATAGAAGGAAAATATAACAACGCCGCAGACTATCACGCATCCAAACAACATTCATTAACAGCATACAACACATAAACTACGATAATTTGGCAAAACACCAAAATTCAGACAAAGAGATAGATTTCATAATTAAAAATAAGAATACATCCATCAAACTAAAAAAAATTAAATTCCCAAATACAAATTTACACCTTATCTGTGACACATCTTCAAACAAACTCAGACCTTTCATACCTAAACCCTTTCGGAAATCAGTCTTCCAACAATTTCACAACCTATCACACCCAGGAATTAGAGCAACACGCAAACTCATAACATCAAAATTCATTTGGCCAACTATGCACACGGATATCAAACAATGGACACAACAATGTAACAAATGCCAATCTTGTAAAATAACGAAACATACCAAATCACCAATCCAAAAATTACAATTACCTTCCGTTCGTTTCGACTTCATACACATAGACACCATCGGCCCATTACCAACTTCTCGAGGATTCCGTTACATACTCACCATCATAGACAGATTTACAAGATGGCCAGAAGCAATACCATTGCCAGATGTCAAAATCGAAACAATAGCTAAAGCATTCATAGGAGGTTGGGTATTAAGATTTGGAGTACCATCAAAAATCACAACAGATCGCGGAAAACAATTTGAATCAACATTCTTTAAAGAACTATTAACCTTAATAGACTGCAGTAGAACAAGAACTACATCTTATCACCCCGAATCAAACGGGCTAATAGAAAGATTCAACAAACAATTAAAAACATCCTTAAAAACCTGCGACTACCCAGATGAGTGGCATGACAACCTCCCAATAATAATGTTAGGATTACGCACTACCATCAAAGAAGACATTCAATGTAGTTGCGCGGAATTAGTATACGGCACACAATTGCGGTTACCAGGGGAAATAGAATACAAAATCTCCAAAAATTACATGGACAATATAAATATCCCACTATACGTACAAAAACTAAAAAAATACATGACAACTTTAAAAGCAACAACCCCGAGACTAACAAACACCCGACCCCACTTCATACATCCGGACCTTTTCCACTCAGATTACGTCTACATTCGAACAGACGCAATTAAACGACCTCTAGACCCTATATACACAGGTCCATACGAAATTACAGCAAAAACAGATAAATATTTCACGATAAAAATAGACAACACGTTACAAAACATTTCAATAGATAGACTTAAACCAGCCCAAATTCACTCCAAAATCAACAAACATAAACAGACACAAACAACCTTTGCACCCCATGAAGAATATCCGGACGACGGAGAGATTAGAGGAAACACAAGATAATATTATCCTAACTTATATTACTATCGTTTGTATTATTATTTCATATTGTTTATATTTCATCATGTTCTTGTACAACCTTTGTTAAAATGTTTATTTTCTTTTTGTCTGGGGGGGGGATAATGTAGCGACATCAAGCTATCATGCAACGACATCAAGCTATCATAACTAGCATAGCCCATTGTTACAATTGTTTTCCGAGGTTTCTTGGAAACAAAAAGAAAATAAATATTGATTCTTGTTATATCATCCGAACTGTCAACAACAAAATCTTTCCCGTCCCAAAATAAATTTATTAATTCTATATATTATACACTTTAATTTACCCATTCTATTTTTACAATTTGTAGTGGCAAATAATACTGCTACAAATATAAATTGTTTGGATAAATGTAAACTAAAATGCAACAATTTGTACAATGAAGATGAGCGTCAGCAAATTCATACGGCTTACTGGAAAATTGGTTCTTATGAAAGACAAAGAGATTTTCTCTGTAAGTTTGTTGAAAAGAAAAAAATAACGAAAAGAAGATCAACCACAGCTCAAGCATCTAGAAGAAATCAAACATACACTTACTCTTTGCCTGGAGGAAAAATAGTGTGCAAATATTTTTCCCTAAAAACCCTTGATATTGGTGAGAAAACTGTTCATACTGCAAAGTCAAAAGAAATACCTGGTATCCCAATATCTTTAACAGATAATCGTGGCAAGCATTCTCCTGGGCACAAACTTCCTACAGCAAGTATTGAATTTATTGTTGAACATATAAATGAATTCCCAACACAAGACAGCCATTACTGTAGGAAAAACTCACAAAGAAAATATCTGAATAGCGACTTAAATATAACAAAAATGTATGAGTTATATTTAGAAAAATGTGATTCTAAAAAAAATAACCCATGCAAGTTTAATATTTACAGTCAGAAATTTAACACTAAATTTAATTTATCGTTTCATAAACCCAAAAAAGATACTTGCAAAATATGTGAAAAATGTAAAAATCTAAACGAGGTTGAAAAATTAAATTTTGAAATATCATTTAACAAACATTTGGAGACTAAAGAATTGGCTAGAATTGAAAAAACCAAGCTAAGGAATTAGCAATGAGTGATTCATCTGTTAAAAGTTTCACATTTGATTTACAAGCTGTACTTTATACTACGTGTTCACAAGTGTCCAGTCTTTATTATACAAGAAAATTTTGTACATACAATTTGACGGTATTTGATCAAAGTGATAAAGAAGGATTTAATTACATGTGGAATGAATGTGATGGAAAAAGAGGTTCAGATGAAATTGGTACATGTTTGCCAAAACATTTAGAAACATTGAGCACGGACATTAAGCATGTTATTTTTTTTCTGGTAATGTGGTGGTCAGAATAGAAATAGATTCATTGTTTCTGCGTTTCTGTATGCCGCACAAAAATTTAATTTAGTAATTGATTTAAATTTTCTCGAAACCGGCCACACGCAAATGGAGGTCGACACAATGCATTCTCTCATTGAAAGAGCCAAAAAAGGAATGTCTGTTTACTCACCTTTAGAGTGGCCCCCACAATTGTAAGATTAGCACGAAGAAAAAAGCCATTTCATGTTTCGTTACTGGACTACACATCTTTCTATGATTTAAAGGCCCTAAAAAATCGAATGACAAATAGTACTATGCAATATGATACTTCTGGAACAGAAGTATCATGGATGAAGATAAAATGTTTGCGTTTTAGAAAAGACAGTCCAGAAGCCTTTTATTAAAAAACCGCATATAATGAAGAATATAAAATAATTCAAGTACTGCCACCAAGATTGAGAAAAAAAGGAAATAAAAGCGAAATTTTCATCCTTGAAAGAAAACACCAGACAAAGATTCCCATTCAAGAGGCAAAGAAAAAAGATTTGATTAATCTTTGTACTCAACGAATTATACCTGATGAGTGGCATGATTTTTACAAAAATCTTTCCAGTATTAATAAAAAATCAAAGCTAACTGAACCCGACATCAATGAATCGAGTGATGGATCATCTTCTGATTCAAACTGTCAGGAGACTGAATAGTTTAAATAGGAATTTTGTTCAGACGTAAACTATTTTGTAATTTGCTAAGAATAATTTTTTTTATGTTAAATAATCTAACTCTACTTTTTGAGATACGACCGTATGATCCTGAGGTGACGATATATTTTGTGGTCAATTGTCAAATTTGAAAGCAATAGATGAATATTTGTTTAAAAATGTATCAACATTTGTACAGAATTTTGAGATTACCACATACCAATGAATTTTATGAACAAAGTACACTACAAATATATACAATTGTACTCAAATCAGTAGATATGTGTAAACTCGCTGAAGATGGGATAAAATTGTTTCCAGAAACTTCCCATGCAATTGATAAATGTGATACCACCTGAGCATCATTTATTTAAATATTCTCCATTCCTACTCTAGAGGAATATACAGTTTCGTTCTCCAAAATCTCAGTAAATAGTTGGTAGAAGATAGCCGAAAAGGAAAATTGGAGTTTCGGCCCGCCCAGAAAAGAAGTATTGACACCTATTGGCCGTTATGTGAAGGAAAATAACGATCAGTATCAGACTCCATTAAAAAATGGAATACCAGCCAAAAGAAACCACAAATAGTAGAAGTAACAAGAAAAACTAATATAGATCCGTTCGTCCTCGATGATTACCAACTCTGTTAAAACGCGACAATCGACGACGATCAGTGTAATGCTTTAAAATATTACTTCTTATTTACTTACTCTAAGTAATTCCAGGAGGAAGTTTTGAGATTCAGGGTATATTTAACCTCATATTCGACCATCCTCAAAAAATGTATATAGGTGTAATAATACTAATCAGTATCTAGAGAAACTTGAAACATATACACGAATTACTATCAAGAAGCCAAAAGTTTGCTATCCTGAGATAGTCCACTAATAGATCTATCTATATGTAAAGACCCTAAATTTTTCATAACAGAGAGTAATGCAGTATATCGCCTTCCAAATACCCCTGTGAGGAGAGAGTTTCATTCTCTTTATTGCGTGCACAGTACAACAAGAAGCACGTACTTACATCAGTCAATATTTTAATTTTTCCTATTACACACATTTAAAATTATTTAGCTATACTTACATATACTTGTATTGCAGATCAGGGTATTGATAAAGAAGCATTTGAACTTTTAAAACACGTTAACTGCCCAAATATAATAAAAAAATATTTATTTCGGGGCCCAAATGTTTTTTTTTTTCTGATTTGTAATACTTCACATATTAATAATTTAGGATAAATTTATAGAAGTATCTTTTACAACATTTACTGCATTTTTTTTGTTTTTGAAAATGAGACTTGGCATTTGGATCTCAGAGCCTTTTCGGTAATATCGTCATGTGACTCATATATCGATTCACGCATTTTACAAGTTTGTGCTTGTTGTACCCCTACTCTACAATATTGCGTTGTTCCATTCAGTTGTCAGTAGACAGTGCTGTTATGATCAGTTGTCAGTAGACAGTACGTTTTTGCATGTGTTTGAAAAAAAAGTGATCATAATGAATGAAACTTATGAACAAGAACAAGCCCGGTAGCTAAAATATGTGAATGAAGTATTTTCTGATGCAGCACAATCAGAAGATGAACCGTTTGAAGGCAGCTCTTCAGATGAATACATTCCCGATTCCGAAGCTTCAGATGACCTGAAAATCATTTAGCGACATAAAAAAAATATATTGTAGATTACATCTTCAACATACTCAAAATACGGAAGCAAGTAATGAAGACCCAATTCCTTCAAGTTCTAGTCACATCTATGCCCAATGTAGCAACATCTTCTGTTGAGGATACTATCGAAGATGTAATCTCTAGGTCTTGTATTCTAGATGAAGACGACAGTGAAAATGAACAAGATAACACAGAAGGAAGTATCATTTGGTCGCTAGTTACAGGAAATTCCTTAAAAAAATCATTTTTTTGGTTCATTCCGTCGGTGCTACACATGATATCGCAAGATATTTAGGAAAAAGCCCCGTCGATTTTTTAAAAATATTTTTCAATGAAAACGTTATAAATCTTATAGTAAATGAAACAAACCAATACGCTCAACAACAAAAGGAAAAATCACTTTTACCTAACTCTCGTCTTCACAGATGGAAAGAAACAAATGCAGACGAAATAAGTTTTTTTCTTTGGTCTTTGTTTGTGGATGGGTTTAGCAAAATTTCCAAAAATAAGAGACTATTGGAGAAAAGTGATTTATATGCAAAACAAATTGTAAAGTTTTCAAATTATATATAATCTTTCAAATCATTAATGTATCTAGTTTCTACTTTTTCATACTGTTTTCATACTATTAATATTATTTTCATGTATATATTTTCCTTGTAAATTGGGTTAGGTGGTAGAACAGCTTTTAGCTGAACCTCGCCCTTAATGATGTGTATTTTTTAGTAATAATGTGTATTTTTTACATCCCATTAATAAAGAAATTATTATTATTATTATTGTCACAAAAGATGTCTCGAAATCGTTTTTAGCTACTTCTGCGCATGCTTCATTTTGCTAATAATGAAAAGGCCATTACAAATGATCGTTTAGCTAAATTAGGTCCATTGCTGAAACTTCTGACTGATAGTTTCAAAGCAACATATATTCCAGAATATGAAGTTTGTATTGATGAGACGATGGTTCCCTTCGGGGGCCGTCTTGCATTCAAATAATTTATGAAAAACAAAAGATTTAAATTTGAAATAAAGCTATACAAAATTTCTTGCAAAGGAGGTTATAAACTTGATTTGAGAGTTTATTGTGGAAAGGATAAAGATCCAAATAAAAGTGCTGGAACAAAAGTTGTTTTAGAACTTATGGAACTTCTTCTAGATCAAGGCAGAATTTTATATACAGATAATTTCTATACCAGTGTTGCACTTGCACATGAACTTTTGGCAAGAGAAACTCATTTAGTCGGTACTTTGAGAAAAAACAGAAAACTTAATCCTAAAGAAGTTAGGTACCTATAAAAAGTTAAAGAAAGGGCAAATAATTACAAAGGAAAGTAACACCGATATAGTAGTTCTAAAGTGGCAAAATAAGCGCAAAGATATTTGTCTTAGCACAAAACATACAATTGAAACAACAAAAATTCAAAGATGGGACGCAGAAATTGAGAAACCTATACTTATCTGCGATTATAATAATAGCAAATCATTCATTGATCTTTCAGATCAACTGAAAGCATACTCTTCCCCACTCAGAAAGGGAATAAAATGGTACATAAAACTCGCTTTCGAATTATTATTAGGGACCGCAGTTGTCAACGCATATATTCTGTACAAGAACGTTACGAAAAATAAAATGTCTCTAACAGAATTCAAGGAGCAGATTGCTGAAAGCTTACTATGGGGTACAGAAGATCCAGGGACAATCAATGAAGAAGGGCAACATATTTTGGAAGAAGTGCAATCATCAAAAGATCGTCACAGATGTATTATTTGCTATGAACAAATAAGCAATAACGAAGGTAGAAAGAGTGCTCAGAAAAAAACACCAAAATGTAGGTTTCACTGCACAAAATGTATTTTTTTATTGTTTTTCATGCTTCTTTGTTGTTCACAAGTGTGAAAAAGTTAAATAAATTGTATTTCCAATTAAATAATAAATATAAATAATACAAAATGTATCAACAAAAACTAATAAACCCTTTCATGTTGTACCCAAAAAGTTAGTACATTTTTTTAGGCGCATTAAAAATAAAAGCTTAGGCTCCAAACATTTTTGAAGCGGCCAGACCATGCTTTTCAACGTCCCATAAAGGCTGGTTTACATGAAGCCAGTAAAGAAGCAAGTCAAGTGAGCTAGTAACTTGCCACAAGTTACTTGCCCTGTGTAAACATCTACTTGCCTCGTATTTCAGGCAAGGCAAGTACGATACAACTTGCAAGGCAAGCTAATGAGACAGTCAAGCGAATAGAAACATGTTCTATTTTACTAGCCGACTTGCTTCTCCCCTCCACCAAGTTTGCGTTCAAGCAAGTAACTTGACACGTGGAGACACGTTTTTTCAGTACTGCAGTGCAAGTTACGAGTGAAGTAACTGTGTTGTTTTTTCGAATTTTCTTAAAAATGTCACCACCAAGGTGGGATCATAATACGACTTGTAAATTTGTAGAATTGTATGGTCAACATGAATGCTTGTGGAATATGAATTTGGCGGTATATAAAAATAAACAGGCTAGAGATAAAGCAATGAAACAACTTGTTCAGGAAATGGCAATAGAAGATTTTGGAGTAGAAGAAGCGAAACAAAAAATTAAAAGTATTCGTGCTACGTATCAGCAAGAGCAAAACAAAGTAATAAAATCTGAAAAATCGGGTGCTGGTGCTGAGGATATCTACAAACCAAATATGAAATGGTTTCTTGCAATGCATGATGTCATGAACAATGGACAACTTAAAAGAAACACCATTAGTAATATGGTAAGTACTTTATTTATTTCTAAATTATAATAATAATGATAATAATAACTTTAACTAATTGTTTATATTCGTCTCTGATAGATTTAGCCAGTTTTGAGGAATGATTTGTACCAAAATGACCTACACTGCGCAATCCGGTAATTTCTGATCTCCAAGTACCTGGAATTATATCACCGGTGGCGGTGTTTTCCACATCGACAGAACCACTCGGTAAATAAGTACCCGTTGAATTAAATCTTAGCCAGTTATGTAGAACACAAGTTGTACGAATTATTTTATCAATGGTATTAACATTACAAGCAATAGGTTTCTCAAAGATTCGAAATCTACTAACTAATATTCCGAACGCGTTTTCGACTATGCGTCGAGCTCGTGATAATCTGTAGTTAAAGATCTTTTCATCGTAAGCCAAATTTCTTTGAGGATAGGGTTTCATTAGGTAAGGCTTCAAAAGGAACGCATCATCGCCTACCATAAAGCCATCTTGTGGAAGTAGATTGTTTGCCCAAGCATCTGATAAAGAACAATTCCGGAAAACTCCACCGTCAGAAAGGGATCCATTTGCTCCAACATCAATATAGCGAAAACAGTACTCATAATCGACTAAAGCCATAAGAATGATGCTGTTAACATTTTTTATAATTAAAAAATGTGCTTCCGCAGTGATGAGGAGCTCGAATTGCCACGTGTTTCCCATCAATTGCTCCATAACATTTCGGAAAGTTCCACTTTTCATTAAAACCTTTTTCTATCTTCTTCCACTCTTCTGAGGAAAGCATCTAAAATAAAAACAAATATTATTATTATAATTGTAATAATGATTAATGAATAATGATAATAATAATTATTATTTTACATTTTATTTCAAAGCATATTTCAATAAAGGCTCTCTTTATTTTAGGTTTGCAAAACACCTGCTGATAATGATGATATTATTGAAGCTGATAACGAAAGTATTCCTACTGAAGAAGGCACCCACCAGTCGGATTTTCACGAACCTATGTATAGCTTATAATTCAGCAAACAACGAAGGAACCCAAAGCTCAAAACGTCGTATTGAGACCCCAACAAGTAAAAGAACCCGGAATAAAGTTGCTGACGTAAAGACAGCAATGAAAGAGCTGAGGGATCTCAATCAGACTATTAATCGCGTAGCAGTAGAAGATGAGTGTGATGTGTTTGGAAAGCATATTGCTATGCAGCTAAAAAAACTTCCTGATGAGATATACATTGTCGCCCAAGATGAAATACAACGTGTATTAACGCGTTGTAGACTTAACGTTCTTCGATCATCAGGACGTTCATCAGCATGCTCTAATCGGACTAGCTCTTCACTATATGCAGACATTTCCACCCCTTCACCTCTACAAGGAAATACTGTTTCACCAATGACCTCACCATTATCATATGACATACCATCAGCAAATGACGTCAATTATACAGACACATTTTCCAATATAACTAATTTTACGTCAAATTTGCAAGCATCAACGAGAACTACAACTGGTGATATCCTGTCTGCAGCTATTTTTTCAATGTTTTCTCAATAATAATTTACTAATAAATAAAGTTTGAATATCAATAAAAAAACATTTGATCCTTACCTTTATGTATTCTTCTAAACTGGTGTAGATTGCATCACATACTTCAGGAACTAGTTTTGATATTGCTGCCTTTGAAACACGAAAAAAGTGTTGCAAACTTCTATAGCTGTTTCCAGTAGCCAAGAACGATAATGTTATCTCCAATTTAATACGAGGTGGTATGGAATCTCTCATAAAAGTGTCTGTTTTTTTAATTTGCGGACCTATTAAATTGAGCAAGGCATCGAAACTATCTGGCGACATTCTCAGACACAACTTGAATTCAGCTGGATCTTCAATGTATAGTTCATTTAGCAGAAGGGCAGAGCCTCCACGCGACTTTCTTCTCGCTATCCATTTCCGAACCCACAATCTCTTCTTTTTATTAACTTCTTCTTCTAATATTTCCAAAAGTTCTCCTATTAATAAATTAGACATTCTTCTAATTGTCTTTTTCATATGTAGAACATCCATTTCGCCAGCGAAAAACAGAAACCTGAACTACACTCATCTGAACTTACCTCAAACACTTGCCCACATAAAAACTGGCACTTGCTTTGGCACTTGCTGTTGAAAATTCAAGTCAAGTTACTAGCTCGCTTGACTTGCTTCTCTACTGGCTTCATGTAAACCAGCCTTTAAGTGACAATGCAATGTGAGAACCACAAGTACGTTCACAGGTTCTGAAATGAAAGTAAGTATTGAAGCCCATACATCGTCTCAGGGCCCGAACGTAAGTTAATATTGAGAGACACACCTCGGTTCACATGGCAGTTAACGTGTTAATAGAATCGAATGATACAATTAAAGAACTAATCCCAAAATTTGGTCCACAGTTAAAATTCAAAAATAAATTTAAAAAGTACTTTCTACGAAGTTAGATCCATATCTTAACACCGAATTAAACGTATGCTTTTTAATTCTATATAAATATGTTTCGTTTCATTTATTGTACAATTATTGTAATTTACTTATCTTACAGAAAACCGTTAACGAACCATCTATTGAAATATCGTCTTCCAGTACATTAAGTGGCAATAGTTCTGATTATAGTACAACAAACTTTAATAATTTTGTGAGTAATTCAGTAATATTATTCTATATTTTTTTTATTAAATTCAACACCATTTTAAAAAAATTGCAGCAAATTACAGATAAATTTTTTAAATGTTTCCATGGTTTAAATTTTTTAAACAGATTTGTTACAGAATAGGCATGATTGTTATTTACTTAAAATACTTAATTAAGTATATCTACTGAATGAGGTAGATGTAAATACATAGGTATTATTATAAAATATTTAAGTTTTTTTTTGACTAATATAATTTAAAACTTATTTACTTTAGATGTCTGATAAAAGAAAAAGACTGTCAGGTGCCGAATATCGGAAAAGAAAATTGGAAAAAGAAAAAAACATAACGACTCCTCCAACGAAGACTGTAGTAACTAAAAAAAATTAGTTTTTGAGTTACATACACCAACATTTATATTTCCATGATAATTTCCCACGAAGAAAGTCGTATATCGTGAAATGAATAGGCAGCAACCAATATGACACATCTGCATTTATGGTATCTCCGAATCGCATACATGATTCCATCGAAAACTATCGTATATTGAGTTACTACTGTTTTCGTCGGCCTGGAATCAGGAAGCACCAATCGTATCTCGAGTTACTACAGTTTTCGTTGACGTTAATCTTGATTTTAAGGTTAATTTTAAAATTGAGAAGTTGTAGTCAACTAATAAAATGGGCTCCAGAATTGATTTAATATTGAAATTAGCCAAGAAATCATATAATAACGTTGAAGGGGATGTTCTACCTGGGTGTTCTTCAGGTTGTTCTAAATACTATAAAATTATAGGAATAATAAAACTTATCGTTATATTTTTTTTAGATAAACAAAATAACCAGGAAACTACTGATGATGAAGCTAATATTAACAACCCATTTGAAGACAACTCTGATATAGACCCAGATTATGTACCGTCAGAAGAAGAGAACATATCAACCGAAATTACTAAAAATAAAAGAAAAATATGTAACATGCAGAAAGTAGGTAGGAAACGAACTAGAAACGTTAGTGATTGGCTAGACGAAAAAGCAAAATATCAACTCAATCGGGGACTTGAACATGAAAATCGAAAAGGGAATATAATTAAAGGAAGACAGATGGCTGAACCCTGCAAAGATTCGTGTAGGTTAAAATGCTCTATCAAACTGAGTAAAGAAGATAGAGAGCTAATATTCAAAGAATTTTGGCAACTGAATGATCATACTAGACAATGGGATTTTATTGCTCGTCATGTGGGGCAGATAGCCAAGAAACAAGTTACTGTTATCGGTTAATCCCGAAAAAATTACTCTCGGGAATATTATTTCCACATTCGCAATGAAGAATACGCATTTGCAAAATAATGTTATTAAGAACTCTTGATATTTCAGAAACTTGGGTTACTACTGCATTAGGCAAATTAAAAGAAGGTGGTACCTTAGATGAAGATCAGCGTAGGAAACAGTACACGACCACACAGATTACAAGAAGAAATGAAAGAAAGTGTCAGAAATCACATAAAACTGTTTCCCCTGGTACCATCACACTATATTAGAAAAAAATCAGCGAAAATGTACCTCGAGGAAGGACTCAGTATTCAAAAAATATATCGGTTATACACTGAATATTGCCAAAAAAATAATATTACTAAACTTGCTACTTCTCGCCAGTATAGAGATATTTTCAATGAAGAATTTAATATCAGTTTCTTCAAACCAAAAAAAGACCAGTGTGAAGTTTGCTCTGTTTTTAACATAGCTTCAGCAGCTGAAAAAGAAAAATTGCGACAAAAATATGATTGTCATTTAAAAAATAAAACCGTGGCTAGGGAGTTGAAAAATTTCGATAAAGATCTTGCAGTAAACGATAAGAGTATGTGCGTAGCCTGCTTTGATCTGCAAAAAGTTTTAGCTACTCCACAATCAAACGTGAGCGATTTTTATTACAAGAGCAAGTACTCTACGTATAATTTCACAATTTACGACCTAAGAAACAATGAGGGTTACTGCTACGTATGGCATGAGCAGATAGCAAAAAGAGGCCCGAATGAAATCGCCAGTTGCCTTTGGAAATTTTTAGAATTGAAAACTAACAAAGGAGTGAAAAACCTAATATTCTATTCGGACAACTGCGGTGGGCAAAATAGAAACCGCTTTATATTTTCAATGTTTACTTTTGCTGCTGTACATTTTAAAATAAACATAACGCACAGATTTTTGGAAAAGGGGCACACACAAAATGAAGGCGACAGTATGCTCGCTGTTATAGAAAATGCGAAGAAACGACAGTCGATCTTGTATGTCCCTGAACAATGGGTAAGTTTAATAAGAATGGCCAAAACCACTGGAAAGGTATATGAGGTTTTAGAGATGTCCCAGGATAATTTTTTTTAATTTTAAAATTTTTGCTGACTCTCAAAACTGGAAAATCGATAATGACAAAAATACAATAAAAATCAGCCAAATTAGGGAAATTAAATTTGAGTATGAAAAACCAAATACCATACTCTTTAAATATGAATTTGAGGCAGATTTAAAAATCAGTGATGTAAAAAAATGCCGAAAATCTAAAGGACGACCCTCCAGTATCAACAAGTTTCCACCGAGATTATACAACAGTCCATTTAGACGACAAAAAATTAAAGGGGTTGTTGTGGCTATGCAATACTGGCAAAATACCAAATATGTATCATGCTTTTTATGGAAGTCTCGTCTCAAAGAGTTCCGCCACTCCTGAAGATCAAGAAACTGACATCGATGATGTGCACAGTGAAGATTCGGAATAAAAACTTTTAAATAGATTATATTCATAAGATAATTTTTATTTTTTTAACAAAATGAGATGTGGTATTAGTTTATTCAAATAAAGTTCATTAAAACTGGACTAGTGTAACTAATATACCCAAAATATCCTCCCACGAATACTGTAGTAACTCATTCAAATGTTGCTTAGGAGCAAAATTATAAAAAATTTGACATATTTTTAAAATTACATCGTTAAATGCAATATATTGATACATTGGAAATATTATGTTTGCAATATGTTGATTTTTAAAACTGATGTAAATGTTTCAGTTGGATTATCTCAGAACTGTAAATAATGAATTACTACAGTCTTCGTTCTGCATATTATGCAGAAACCTTTCCAGCATGTTGTTCGTTGTTAAACAATCTTATTAACCATTATGGCACCATTCGTGGTCATTCTTTAAAAAATTTCGCTGCCATTAAAAGAAAAGCTTCTGCAAATATGGGCTCAAAATCATGTAATAAAAAGAAAAAAAATATGTAAATTTACTTATATTTTTATAAATTTATTATATTCATAGTAATATTACATAAAAAATATAATATTTTTTTTAAATTAATGTTTGTTTCATTGCAAAAAATGTCCACATTAACACACAATTCAAAATATTTATTTTCGGCGTTTAAATACAGATCCCATGACAATTTGAATTTGGCGCCACTGTTTGGGATCTAAAATGGTCGATAGGTCTGCTCTCCTATATACAGTGCATTATTAGAAACTATAACGTCAACATGGGTGGCGTCGATAAAATGGACTCTCTGATAACCATTTATAGAACTTCTATTCGGTCACATAAATGGACCCTTCGCATGTTTACTCATGCCTTAGATTTAGCTTGTACAAATGGATGGCTTGAATATAAAGTTAAAGCTATAGCCCTTGGACTGAGAAAAAAAGATATTATGGACCTTTTGCATTTTCAGGCATATATTGCTGAGGCTCTTATCGGTACCAATAAAGATATACAAAAAAAGCAACGAGGAAGGCCTTCAACTTCATCATTATCGCCTTCGCCTTCTGTGACTGTGAAACATGGACCACCGGAAGTACAGCCTGTGGATGAGGTCCGATTAGATGGCTACAATCATTTGCCTACAATTGATGATAAAAGTTTTGCATCTCGTTGCAAATTCCCCGAATGTAAGAGCAGAACTCACAATATGTGTCAAAAATGTAATGTACATTTATGTATTGCAAGAAAACAAAATTGTTTTTTGTTATATCACACTAGAAAATAAAATCTCAATGAGTAGATACAATTTTTTTATTGCCAATATTTTAAGAAACCATAAATATTATTTTTTTATTCTTTTGCTTTGGGGGTTATGATACCGTTCAGTCCCCAGTGTACACTACAGTGTACATATCAAATGTCAAAATTGGGTAAAGATAGGATTTATCAACAAAAACTAAAAATCATTAAAAAAAATAAAGATACGATGTACCAAATTTCAAAATTTTACTTCAAATGAAAAAAAATCGGGACCGGAAGGGTTAAATTATTTACCTATACTTGAATATACTTGTATTGCAGATCAGGGTATTGATAAAGAAACATTTGAACTTTTAAAACACGTTAACTGCCCAAATATAGTAAAAAAATATTTATTTCGGGCCCAAATGTTTTTTTCCTGATTTGTAATACTTCACATATTAATAATTTAGGATAAATTTATAGAAGTATCTTTTTCAACATTTACTGCCTTTTTTGTTTTTGAAAATGAGACTCGGCATTTGGGTCCCAGAGCCTTTTCGGTAATATCGTCATGTGACTCATATGTCGGTTCACGCATTTTACAAGTTTGTGCTTGTTGTATCCCTACTCTACAATATGGCATTGTTGCAATCAGTTGAGTTGTCATTAGACAGTGCTGTTACGATCAGTTGTCAGTAGACAGTGCGTTTTTGCATCTAAGAACAAGCCCGGTTGCTAAAATATGTGAATGAAGTATTTTCTGATGAAGCTCAATCAGAAGATGAACCGTTTGAAGGCAACTCTTTAGATGAATACATTCCCGATTCTGAAGTTTCAGATTCGAGCTCCAAGTATTCACAAGAAAATATCATTCCGCCGAAAAGACCGAAAATTTAAGTTTTCTTTTTTTGCTACGGTATGCATGAAATAAATTACTCTACGTAATATGAGCTGAAAATCATTTAGCGACATAAAAAAAATATATTCTAGATTACATCTTCAACATACTCAAAATACGGAAGCAAGTAATGAAGACCCAATTCCTTCAAGTTCTAGTCACATCTATGAAATTCCCAAAGTAGCAACATCTCTGTTGAGGATACTATCGAAGATGTAATCTCTAGGTATTGTATTCTAGATGAAGACGACAGTGAAAATGAACAAGATAACACAGAAGGAAGTATCATTTGGTCGCCAGTTACAGGAAATTCCTTAAAAAAAATCAATGTTTTGGTTCATACCGTCGGTGCTACATATGATATTATCGAAAGATATTTAGGAAAAAGCCCCGTCGATTTTTTAAAAATATTTTTCAATGAAAACGTTATAAATCTTATAGTAAATGAAACAAACCGATACGCTCAGCAACAAAAGGAAAAATCACTTTTATCTAACTCTCGTCTTCACAGATGGAGAGAAACAAATGCACACGAAATAAGTTTTTTTTTTGGTCTTTGTTTGTGGATGGGTTTAGAAAAATTTCCAAAAATAAGAGACTATTGGAGAAAAAGTGATTTATATGCAAACAAATTGTCACAAAAGATGTCTCGAAATCGTTTTGAGCTACTTCTGCGCATGCTTCATTTTGCTAATATTGAAGAGGCCATTACAAATGATCGTTTAGCCAAATTAGGTCCTTTGCTGAACCTTTATATTCCAGAATGTGAAGTTTGTATTGATGAGACAATGGTTCCCTTCAGAGGCCGTCTTGCATTCAAACAATTTATGAAAAACAAAAGATTTAAATTTGAAATAAAACAGTACAAAATTTGTTGCAAAGGAGGTTATACACTTTATTTGAGAGTGTATTGTGGAAAAGATAAAGATCCAAATAAAAGTGCTGCAACAAAAGTTGTTTCAGAACTTATGGAACCTCTTCTAGATCAAGGCAGAATTTTATATACAGATAATTTCTATACCAGTGTTGCACTTGCACATAAACTTTTGGCAAGAGAAACTCATTTAGTCGGTACTTTGAGAAAAAAACAGAAAACTTAATCCTAAAGAAGTTACCTATAAAAAGTTAAAGAAACGGCAAATAATTGTAAGGGAAAGAAACACCGGTGTAGTAGTTCTAAAGTGGCAAGAAGTTATTTGTCTTAGTACAAAACATACAATTGAAACAACAAAAATTCAAAGACGGGACGAAGAAATTGAGAAACCTATTCTTATCTGCGATTATAATAATAGCAAATCATTCATTGATCTTTCAGATCAACTGAAAGCATACTCTTCCCCACTCAGAAAGGGAATAAAATGCTACAGAAAACTAGCTTTCGAATTATTATTAGGGACCGCAGTTGTCAACGCATATATTCTGTACAATAACGTTACGAAAAATAAAATGTCTCTAACAGAATTCAAGGAGCAGATTGCTGAAAGCTTACTATGGGGTACAGAAGATCCAGGGACAATCAATGAAGAAGGGCAACATATTTTGGAAGAAGTGCAATCATCAAAAGATCGTCGCAGATGTGTTCTTTGCTATGAACAAATAAGCAATAACGAAGGTAGAAAGGGTGCTCAGAAAAAACACCAAAATCTAGGTTTCACTGCACAAAATGTATTTTTTTTATTGTTTGTCATGCTTCTTTGTTGTTCACAAGTATGAAAAAGTTAAATAGATTAATAAATTGTATTTCCAATTAAATAATAAATATAAATAATACAAAATGTATCAACAAAAACTAATAAACCCTTTTCATGTTGTTCCCAAAAAGTTAGTACATTTTTTTAGGTGCATTAAAAATAAAAGCTTAGGCTGCAAACATTTTTGAAGCGGCCAGACCATGCTTTTCAACGTCCCATAAGTGACAATGCAATGTGAGAACCACAAGTACGTTCACAGGTTCTGAAATGAAAGTAGTATTGAAGCCCATACATCAAGTCTCAGGTCCCGAACGTAAGTTAATATTGAGAGACACACCTCGGTTCACATGGCAGTTAACGTGTTAATAGAATCGAATAATATAATTAAAGAACTAATCCCAAAATTTGATCCACAGTTAAAATTTAAAAAGTACCTTTCTACGAAGTTAGATCCAGATCTTAACACCGTATTAAACATATGCTTTTTAATTCTATATAAATATGTTTCGTTTCATTTATTGTACAATTATAGTAATTTACTTATCTTATAGAACAGGGCTTCTTAAACTGTGGGTCGCGACCCCCAGGGGGGTCGCGAGACTACTGAAAGGGGGTCGCAAAGATCTGATACTTTTGAATCATTATAAATAAAATTTTAAAATTAGTATACACACTACGTACAAATATAAATACAAATAAAAATCATACAAAATACTATTGTAGTTTTATTATAACTATTTTTTGAAAAAAGTGGCAATGCAAAACTGTTATGTAGGGCCTATAAATGAAAATATGGAAGTAGCATTTAGAATAATAAATACAACGCGCTCCTCGATTTTCAACTGAACGTTCGACATTGATGTCCGGCCGCCGGCGTCAGTGTTTGCGCGCCGCAAGATAACTTAGTGATTATAAGTACCCAGACGCCGCGTCGCCTTACACATACAATACGGCAGCATAATCAAGCTAGGCGAATCGGCATATTATTTTTATAAAAGAATAATAAAAAAATTAAATGAAAACTTCTTTTTCGGCGTCTTTGTCATACGGTGCCTTTGTGCGCTGCACACTTTGAACACGCCATGCGTCGGGGTTGATCTGATCGTAATTTGTTGTCATTGCACTGTTAAAAATTCGAGTGTAGTTATTTTTCTGTTTGTACTTCAGTTTGGACTCAGCTTTGTCTTCGTAGTGACATGTGTGTATTTACTGTGTAATTTTCAGTTGGTGTTTTTAATTATTACGTTAAAGTTCAACTATATTTTGTTTAATTATTTATTATTATTTAACCATCATGGATAAATGGCTAATTAAAATTCCAACTAATAAGTCTGCCACGCCGTCACAACCAAGTTGCAGTGCTTCAAATCCGACTTCTAGCAAAACAAAAAAAAAAGAAAATATGACGAATCATATTTGCAGTATGGCTTCACATGCTCTTCTCACAACAATGAAGAACAACCAGTGTGCTTAATTTGCAAAGAAGTTTTGGCTGCAGAAAGCATGAAACCGTCAAAACTGCAACGACATTTGAATACTAAACATGCAACGTTATCAAAAAAGCCAATAGAATATTTTGAGCGTCTTTTGCAAACATCAAATAAAGAAAAGAACACTTTCGAGAAGTATGTTACTTTGAATGATAAATATCTATTGGCATCGTATGAAGTTTCGTATTTGATAGCAAAAACGAAAAAGCCTTTTACTATTGGAGAGCAACTTTTACTACCTGCAGCTATAAGAATGTCTGAAATTGTTCATGGAAAACAGTATGCTGCTGAAATTAGTAAAATTCCATTATCAAATGACACTGTGTCCAAAAGAATTTCAGACATTAGCAATGATCAATTTCAACAGCTTCTTATGAGGCTTAAAGATAGCTCAAAGTTTGCAATACAACTGGACGAGTCGACAGACATTTCAAAAATGGCACAGTTGTTACTTTTTGTAAGATATATTTATGAGGGAAGCATTCATGAAGATATACTGTTTTGTCGTCCTCTGGAAGGTCATACTCGTGGAAAAGATATATATAAAAAAGTAAACGAGTTTTTTGAAAAAGAAAATTTAAATTGGAAAAATTGTGTTGGTGTGTGCACGGACGGTGCTGCAGCAATGACCGGACAAGATCTTGGTTTTACAGCATTTGTTAAAGCTGGTGGAAATGATCATATTACATTTACACATTGTATGATTCACCGAGAGGCACTTGTTGTTAAACAAATTGCACCAGAATTAAACACTGTGTTTTTTGATGCACAAAATCATTAACTTTATTAAAAGTCGAGCACTTAATAGTCGATTGTTTAAAAATTTGTGCATTGATATGGATTCTGATTATACAAGTTTATTGCTACATGCTGAAGTTAGGTGGCTATCAAGAGGTCGAAGTTTGAAACGATTATTAACTTTAAAAGATGAAGTTATTATATTTCTAACAGAGCAAAATTCTTATTTGGCCGATTATTTTCACGATAATTTATGGCTTCTCAAGCTATGCTATTTGGCAGATATTTTTGATAAAATCAATGATATGAATTTATCAATGCAGGGAGTCTGCGTTAATATGTTTATGTTAAAAAATAAACTTGAGGCCTTTGTTAAAAAAATTCTTATATGGAAGAACAGAGTGGAAAGTGGATCGCTCGAAATGTTTTCATTTACTGACGAGTATATAATTAGTAACAATATTTCAAAAAAAGATACTCCTATAACAAAAATTATAGTTAATCATTTGAAGGATATGGAAGTTTACATGCATAGGTATTTTCCCAATGATATCGATACACAACAATGGATTTGCAATCCATTTTCAATTGAAATGGAAAAAATTAATTTTTTAAACTTAAAAGCACAAGAAGAATTTGCCGAATTAACAAGTGATACTACCTTGCGACTCAGATTTTCTCAAGTGCCTGTGCATGAATTTTGGATAGAAATCAAATCAGAATATCCCCTACTATCGGAAATGGCAATGAACAAATTACTGCCATTTTGTACAACATATTTATGTGAATCAGCCTTTTCCACATTAACTTACATAAAATCAAAATACCGTTCAACTTTAATAAACGTTGAAAATTTATTACGACCTGCACTAACTCAAATTGAGCCTAGATTTAATTATTTGTGTAAAAATAAACAATCACATCCGTCCCATTAATATTGTTTGATGTTAATAATGTTTTTATTAAAAAAATTGTTACAAAAGTTTATTTTTTCTATTGAATAAATAAATATATATATATATATATATATATATATATATATATATATATATATATATATATATATATATATATATATATATATATATATATATATATATATATATATATATATATATATATATATATATATATATATATATATATATATATATATATATATATATATATATATATATATATATATATATATATATATATATATATATATATATATATATATATATATATATATATATATATATATATATATATATATATATATATATATATATATATATATATATATATATATATATATATATATATATATATATATATATATATATATATATATATATATATATATATATATATATATATATATATATATATATATATATATATATATATATATATATATATATATATATATATATATATATATATATATATATATATATATATATATATATATATATATATATATATATATATATATATATATATATATATATATATATATATATATATATATATATATATATATATATATATATATATATATATATATATAGGTATGTCAAATCAACTGTTTGGGGACCAAAACCAACATAAAAGCGACAGTTTGGGTACACTGGCGACTGTTTGGGACCAGGTCTAGTAGAGTCGTATAAAAGATCGACCATTTGAGGACACTAATTTTTGCCGCCGTTCCATGGCGCTGCTAGTAGTCGTATAACGTGGGAACTACATACGTACCGCTAGGTGACACTACTTGGTCATATTTTTGCGACATGAATGTGTGGTTGCCTACAGTGTTATGCTACACATGAACAAAAATTTAATACAAACATTAAAAAAATCCTACTTAATACATAAATATATAAAATAAATATATCATCACGGCATATATTACCCATTGCTGGGTGTGCCAATCTGCGTTGTACACAGATTTCAGTATAATGATGACATATTTGAACCATGCGGGCGTTTATCAGGCGTCACCTCACGGGCACTCATAGCTGGCGTAGAGAGTGCACTACAGGGGTCAATTATGTGCCATTTAAAATTCGAAATATTTGGCGTCGGTCCGGATTGAACCCAGTATTTAAATTTATTTTAATTTTCAGTCTTTACATGAATAAAAATGAAATAAAACGGGAGTTACATTAGATTTTTATCATTTTTACTTATAAAATATTACATACAAAAAGATAACCTTGTATCAAACAATTTTAGGTTCGAAACGGAAACGGGGTATGGAAATATCACATGATGTTTGAGCAACGATAATTGATCAAACGTATCGCTAGATACATTGTATTCTTCGTAGTCAAAAAAAATCGTCAACAACTATTCTGTCCTTAACGTGGGCGGCATTAAAAATGAAATGCAATATTTGAATCAGCCCTCATTGTGTTTTTACCCTCCGTCACCTATAGGTAAAGAAGGTATTGTCTTTGATAAAAAAAATTCGATGATGAGTTTTAAATGAATATGTACGTTTTAGAGTCATTTTTACGATGATGTCTGTATGTGTGTTCTCGTTATTACTATAAAATAGTGATAACAAACCCAATGTGACGAGCGCGGCTAACACAGTGACAAATGACATTTCGGTTCTTCTAATGTAATATTTTAATTCAAATTTAAAAGTAACAAAAGTATTTTAAAAGGGTCATGGCACGAATCGTCCCTAAATTCAGCAAGCTCAGTAAGGTTTTTCTGTATCTCGCTGGGCCCAGCCATGTATGCTATAATTTATTTATTCTTATCATGATTGAATAATATTGCATTTATGATATACCCACTAGTGCGGAACCCTAAAATGATTTTTCGTTGTCAGCATGAAAGAACTTGAAGCAAGATAGTCATTTATTAGTCCGCGCGTTCAGAGAAAAATTTGCGCAGAGACCAGAGACCAAAATTAGTTCGGACGAGTCTAACTTGTAAAAGTAGGGATGTCACGATATTGCTAATTGTATTTTTTGTAATTTTAATTTTGTTTTGTGAAATAAATGCTTTTAGTTTTATTGATTACGATATTTGTTGTTTATTATTGCGGGTGATATTGTATGTTTCAAATAATTAAATTATTAATAAATAGTATTCAATCAAATGCCTTTAATATATTATCACAAGTATACCTCCTTCTTTATGAATATTGTATATGTCAAATGATAATAATAATAAAATTAATAACATTTAAATATTATTCAGTTAAATGTTTTTTGAACGAGTAATAATACAGTTAATATTTGTAGTTTGGGTAGTACAACTTCTACGGTGCCTTACAAGGCTGATTTGTTTTTTTTTTCTCTAAACGCACGAGCTCTACCTCACCACTACATATTGCATTTTAGCGGGAAAGTTTGAACTGCCAGGAAAATTAAATTAGGATTTTTAAAAAATATATATTTGTTGATGTTCATAATGCAGTTAGAACGAAACTAGTGTGTAGAACGGGTTATGGAAATTACTAGGAGTTAAGAACGTTATAAATACTGTAATTATTACAAATGGCACATGGTATTATTCTATAAATATGTAATGCTAAATATTTCTTAAAATCATATTTCAAGTATTAGAGATTTCCAGCAATTTCTAGTTCGTTAGGTGTAAATCTTTAATTCTTATAATACGATTTTAAAAGATATAGTGTCATTTGTTTATAATTATTGTATTATTTAACCACATTTGATTTCTAGATTTTTTGTTCTAGTCCCGCACTGCACACTGGTTTTGTTTTCACTATTTTATGAAAACTAGTCGACGAATTTGTTTAATAATTCCTAATTCTGGTTAAGAAGATATGTATAAAGTGTGATTGGGCAATAACAATAACCATACGTTAATTATTTATTGTAAAATTACATTTAAAAGCCGCGCTTATCTAACCAACAATTCCACTTAATTTTATCTTTAATTTCTAGTTCGTTGATATAGCTAATAGGGATTAAATATTTATATTATGTAATAATGTATGTATACGTTCAAAAAGTAAATGTTTTTCATTAGATGTTCTTAGAGAATATATAAATAAATTGTTTCCGCTATTTAACAGTTATTCATTAAATAATTTACGTGATATTCTCTAAATTGTTTAAACATACTATGGCTAATAGTAAGGTGACCATATTTACCAAGACATTAACCCATTAAGTTCGGTGGGCATTTATCTCATAGTTAGTGTGGTTGTGTGTACAAAACCCCATTAGTTTTTTGTAACTAGTGAAATAAAAAACAAAATAAATAATAATAAATGAAGAGATACGTATACAGAACATATCTATTGCTTTAATTTGGAATTTAAACGCAAAACTCATTAACAAACCAGAAAAACTCGTTTTACATTAAAAAAATTGAACACATTTTATTCTTACATAAAAATGACAATTCTTTGAAAAACTAATATTCTCTTTAGTGTTACTCGCTTTCAGTATTTTCAGTAAACACTTATGACACAAAAAAGCACATGTCCCAACCAAACACAGCGATTTATGGCAGGCTTCACAAAGACATGGTTTTTCTATCTGGTTTTTCATCCAACTTAGTTTATCTTCCATGTAATTCTACAAAACTGTGTATATCTTTTCGTATAACTTGGCTACTTAATTATAAAGAAAAATAGAAAGCTAGGGGGTAACATAACCTGCCACACTAACGCAGGGTTAAAAAACAGCATATACGGAAATATATTCTTAATTTATATAGACGTTGCTACAAAATGAATAATTTCTTAAAAAATATTAAATTATTTACCTACATCCAAAATTGCAGATAAACAACCAAGTAATGACGCGGACAAAACTTTAATTTAAATCTCAGGGTTTAAAATTGGTTTGTTTTTGTGTGGTAACATTTACTGAAATTGCCCAAACATATATTACTTTATGAAACAAATGTTTATTTCTAATTACAAAACAGAACAAAATATCACTCTGTCCGTCGGCTTGACTAACGAAACGTTCGCAGGGTCTGATACCTGAGGATTCCCAGATCTCTTTTGTTCTCTTATCTCGACTATCATACGTCACGTCACAGAATACACACGACGAACCAGGACCGCACTCACTATTTTCTGTAACATTTTACAAAATTCTATTTAGACAATCATAAGGTTATTTTTAAACAAATGTCAAACATGTGTACGATCAGGCGTTCATTATTTATAATCCCCATTGATTAGAAAATATATTTCATTGCTAAAACGCGATGTTGATATTGATATTAACAACAAGAAAAATATGGTGTGGCTAGCACAATACCTTCCGTCAATTCCATGTATTTTGTACAATTTCAGTACAGAAAGTTCCTTGGAAAATTTCTATATTTCCAGTATAATTATAACGCGAACATACTATGTAAATTGCACCGACACTGACACCTGTCAATTTAATTTCTTTATAATCTATTTAATATGAAGGAAATAGTGTAATCAATCCGTATAGGTAACAAAATATTCTTTAGTATTTATAAAAACATAAAATGTCAAAAATGATATTTAATTGCATTTTTTCAAGAAAAATTGTAAAGAACTTCAAATGAGGGTACTTCCGGTTAACCAATTATAACCAAAATCTAATCAGCTCTTCACATCGATGTAAAGAAGAACAATACGAAAGAATTATAATTTTTGGAGATGTGGTACTGGAGTACCCTGGTACATCGTAAAAATAGTAAAATCGTATTCTAGGGACCCTAAACCGTGATGAACACCATAGAATTTTTTGACTAAAGGCAATAGTTTCCTTAGGTCACTCTAGCTAATAGGGATTAAACATTTTTATTGTGTAAAAATGTATGTATATGTCTAAAAAAGCAAATTTTTGTCATTAAGATTATAAATAAATTGTTTCCGCTATTTAACATTCATTGTTTAAACAATTTACGTGATAATTTTTAAATTGCTAAAAAATACTATGGCTTTTTGTTAGGTGTTCTTAGAGATATAAATGAATTGTTTCTGATATTTAACAGTCATTGTTTAATTAATTTCTGTGATACTTTTCAAATTGTTTAAAAATAATTTGGTTACTAGGGATTTTACATTTTTATTGTGTAAAAATATATGTATGTGTCTAAAAAACAAATGTAATATTTGCCGATGATATATCTTTATTTGTATTTGACAAATACAATGATATTTTAACAAATTCATTGAATAATTGATTTATTTATTTATTTAATTTATTTTTTTATTTATTTATTTATTTAAAGTACACTACCCAATATACCTAATAAGAAGGTAGGGAAAAAAAAATACATAGAAATAAACAACAATAATTAGTGGTTACTAGCTTATAATCATTATATAATTATTAAATAAAAAGCAAAATATAGTAAGTGTACTAAATGAATAGTACAGCATCATAATTTGGCAACGTCGCAATTTTTGTCACCGGCTACGATGCTATTGTTTCGTTTCGGCTAGCGCTTTCTCCATATCTATTTATAACACCATGGACTTGTACCTACTGGCCTACTGGTTAGAAGCAAGCAAAGCGTTTTACCGATTTATGGTGATCTTAATATAGATATAAATTAGAAATCGTCGAATGACATAATTCTTTTACTGCCTGTTTTTATCTATATTATTGAATATTAATAATAATAAGCTTCTTATTATAATTTTTGTAAACAATTGAATTTATTGCAAACATAGCCGAAATGCACACAAACAATTGCTGCTCACATATTTTCACTATTTTATTAACATGTTTAACAAATACCTATTTATTTAGAATAAACATGTTAAAATCGATATTGAATATTAATAATACTATTTTTATTATAATTTTCGTAAAAAATTTAATTTATTGCACGTATGGCCGAAATACACGGAAACAGTTTGTACTTACATATTTTCACTATTTCATTGACATGTAAAAAATAATTTGTTTAACAAATACTTATTTACTTAGAATAAACACATTAAAATCGGTATTGAATATTAATAATAAGATTTTTATTATAATTTTCGTAAAAATTTGAATTTATTGCAAATATAGCCAATATACACCCAAACAGTTTCTTCGTACATGTTTTCACTATTTTATTGACATGTAACAAATAATTTGTTTAATAAATACTTATTTACTTAGAATAAATATATATTAAAATCGATATTGACTATTAACAATAAGATTTTTACTATAATTTTCGTAAAAATTTGAATTTATTGCAAATATTGCCGATATACACGCAAACAGTTCCTTCTTACATATTTTCACTATTTTATTGACATGTAACAAATAATTTGTTTAACAAATACTTATTTAATTAGAGTAAGCATATTAAAATCGGTATTGAATATTAATAATAAGCTTCTTATTGTAATTTTCGTAAAATTTGAATTTATTGCACAAATAAACGAAATGCACGTAACAGCTGCTTCTCACTTCTCACATATATTTACTATTTTATTGACATGTAACAAATATATTTTTTAACAAATACGTACTTACGTAAAATAAACATATTAAAATGGGTATTGAATATTAATAATAAGCTTTTTATCATAATATTTGTAAAAAATTGAATTTATTGTAAATATAGCCGATATACACCCAAACAGTTTCTTCACTATTTTGTTTACATATAACAACTAATTTGTTTAACAAATACCTATTTACGTAGAATAAACATATTAAAATCGGTATTCGATATTAATAATAAGCTTCTTATTATAATTTTCGTAAAATTTGAATTTATTACATAAATAAACGAAATGCACGCAAACAGCTGCTTCTCACGTTTCTTTACTATTTTATTGACGTAACAAATAATTTGTTTAACAAATACTTATTTACTTAGAGTAAACATATTAAAATCGGTATTGAGTATGAATAATAAGATTTTTATTATAATTTTCGTAAAATTTGAATTTATTGCACAAATAAACGAAATGCACGCAAACAGCTGCTTCTCACATATGTTTACTATTTTATTGACATGTAACAAATAATTTGTTTAACAAAAACCTATTTACTTAGAGTAAACATATTAAAATCGGTGTTGAATATTAATAATAAAATGATTTTAAGAAATATTTAGCATTATTTATAGAATAATACCAAGTGCCATTTGTAATAATTACAGTAATTATAACGTTCTTAACTCGTAGTAATTTCTATAACCCGTTCTTTACACTAGTTTCATTTTAATTGCATTATGAAAGTCAACAAATATTTTTTTTGTCATTTTTTTATTCAAAATTTCAAAATATTTTGGTATAATGTTGTTTATTTGTTATCAATTGTATGGAATATACTTGTCGATGAAAATAATCCACATGGATTTGGAAAATCATGATATTTTGAATGAAAAATTATGATACTTGACACCTATATACATTATTACTAACTGTCAGTCTGACACGGGCCTCCACATCTGCTTGATAAGGTCACATGACTGCTCGCGTCCTATGTAACATAAAATAAAAATGGTGAGAGGTATTGTGCTGGCCACAACAGATTTTTAGTAAAATATTTTTAGTATTCCTAGGTTAAAAATAAATAACCGTACTCGTTCTATTCTTATTTTCTCAGTCTCTTTTCTTTATTGTTTATATTGTAAAACATTTTGAAACGAGAGAAAATATTGTATGCACAAGATATTAAAATGATAAAATGTTATACTTTTCTATGCTGTCCTATAAGCACGGAAGCTATGAGTTCCTGTAAGGTAAGGTGATGTCAGAACATTATTATTGGTAAATTTGTAGTTGTGTAAACGCCGGGATGATATTATTAATTTATTTACATTTTTTATTTCCATAAAAAAAATTAGCAAGCATACGCAGTAATGGGAAAAAGGCCTTGATGATGTATTAACATTTACACACACTTGTTTACATAAATAACACTAATAATGTAGGTATTATAAACAAAAGTTATTATTTAAAAAAAAAGCTGATGTACCATCTAAAAATTTCGAATTATAAGCTAGACATACTTATCCGTTTAATTTGTAATAAAATGTATTAAATTCCATTATGGTATCTGATAATTGTTTCCTATTTCTAAATGCAGGTATTATAAAAATATGTTAATTGTATCCTATATATTTTATTCGAATGAAGAACTTGCATATTATTAAATACAGACGGAATTGTTTACTTAATTTACATTCATAAAATGTTTTAAATTTTGATATCTCCTGTAACAAACTCCTTCGAAATATCTAATACCTGTATCATATTTATTTTAAAACTTCACATCTTGATTGCAGTATTACAGTTCCTTGCGCTTTTATGTGTAAATACATAATATCTTCTAATAGTATTTTTCGGTATGTATAATATTAAAGTAAATTATTAAGTTGTAATTGTTATTAATAATTTTAAAATTGGAAGGTCATGTTTAAAAAATACCTATGTACGAATTACTAACCTGCTGCAGGCAAGTTTACTGTAACAACGTAATATTTAAAATATAAACGAAAATATCATCTAAATTGTTAATATTATTATTAGCTAATTTTGAGTGTTAATTTTATTTGACAATTACGACGTGCCTCCGCTGCACAAAGTAGTCTCCTTTATGAGATACATATCAACAATTTTATTGACTTTTCTGACGATATTTTTAAAAATGGAACCTTAATCCACCCCTGGCGTGCCGCACGGCCAGCATTTCTTGTGATACCGGCTTGCGATGTATAGGTTGCATATAGTGCTGTTTGCCGTACTCGGAGATTTGAAATTACAGGTTCCCACTCAGCCATTTGGTGCTTCCAATAGAAGCAGATCTCGCTAATTGAAGATATCAATTCGATGTATTTTTAACCATGTGTGCGATTAACAGCTGTCAATTAACGGCCCATAAAGATATTAGTGGCGAGGGAGCCACAGAGGTAATTTTTAAATATGATGAATTTTTTTTTTATCGATTGTGGAATTCGAACCTGGGTTCTTAGCTTCACAGTCTGATAAGTTATCATTGAGCTAATATTATACCATATTATTTTTGTTCAAGTGAATATTCAGCCAATCATTACAAATTTGAAAACCACGTAAAATTTATATTATAAATATATGTATATTTTTTACTAAATTTTTATTTAATTTTTTTAAATATTTTTGATTTATTTGTAAACTAGCGTATATAAACCAAGGATCCAAGATTTTTTAGTACACAACTTATGCTAAAGATCTCAGCGTAATTGTAGATTTCAGTTAAGTAATTCGAATTTTATAAAAATAAGGCTTTGCTACTTACAAAATTATTAAATAATTCTAGAAAAATATGTAATAAAAAAAAATAACGTTTTTTATTACAGATCTCAGCGACCCAATTAAGATGTATGAGTATAATAAATCGCATTTGATAAAAATATAGTTTTGATATTTATAAAATTGTTATTAAAAAATCATAAATAATTAATTTTAAGCATTGACCTAGACTAGAACTAGACTAGATTAGACTAGACTAGAATCGTACAATAAGATTTCAGACGTATGTTAAATGTTTACACTATTTTAATCACATGAAATAGATAATTTGTTTAACAATAGCCAATTTAGTTTCAATAAACATTTGAAAATCGGTATTGAGTATTAATAATTTGCTTCTCGTTATAATATCCGGCAAATTTGAAATTAACTTAGAAAAATGCAAAATGCACAATTTCAAACGTATGTTAAATGTTTTCACTATTTTATTCATATGAAATAGATAATTTGTTTAACAATTGCCAATTTAGTTTCAATAAACATGTGAAAATCGGTATTAAATATTAATAATTTGCTGCTCATTATAATTTTCGGCAAATTTGAAATTAACTTAGAAAAACACAGTTTACACAATATATCTAATTAAATAGACATTTATTGGAAAATATAAGAACGTAGAAGCATAGTATCACTTTCCTTCTATATGCCCGTTTTGAAATTTTGTTATATCTTTAAACCTACATATGTAATTTACTAATTTCTAAACCAATTTTACGGAAGCTGAAATGAGTTGCCCTAGTCATGGCGCGGTGGAGTACGGGTAGAGAGGAATAGAAGAGGGGATGGTTTTCCAACCCTGGTCAATGCTAGTGCGGAGTATATTTTGTATTCGTAGTAAATTGTTACTATTGGCTGTATATTTCTATAACCCGATGTTCGAGATTGGCGCCGTGGCAAAAAAAAAACTAGATTACGATTATCTGCTCCCAGAAAAGAAACAAAGGACAAAATTGATTAAATTATCAAAGAAAAACGTAGTTCTTTTTTTAAATTAAAATATGTTTTTTATACATATGCTGATTCACGCCGCAATTTATATTTACAATTTATTTTAATTTAATTTATTTTCAACATACTTTTTACCTCTCGCTAAGAGAGGTATTGGATTCATGCTAAAAATCGCATATCCAGATTTTATTGAATAAGCACGTTTTAAGGTCCCTACAATCCGATTTTAACATTTTTACGATGATGTTTGTGTGTGTGTGTGTGTGTGTGTGTGTGTGTGTGTGTGTGTGGATGTGTGTGTGTGGGATGTTGGAAGGACGGTTACTCAAAAACTATAAGACTTAAAATTTGTTTAACAACGTATTTCCTAATCGGACATTCATGGGAAGATCTGAAAAGGTTTTGGTAACAATTGGACAACCGGAAGTAGAAGATTCTTGAAAAAAAATCTTCTAAATATTATTTTTTGAAAATTTTTCTTGATAATATTAAAGAAAAATAAATTCTCTTTCTGATACATTTAAATATTTTTATACATATTTTATAGATTTAGAGATAAAAGGAATATAATATATAAAATAATGTTGTAATTAATTTTACAACCGAAAGGATGCCATGAAAAATAGTTGCAAATTTAAATTATTTGTAACTGACAGATAAATGTCAGTGTCAGAAATAATGAGTAATGAAAGAAAAATGTATTTGGAGAATCCCTTAATTCTTGATCTGTGACTATTATGGAGATGACAAGTCTAGGTTGAAGGACTTAAATTTGTTTCAAACATTATGGGACAATGTACACCAGTACTGTAGACTAGAGTAACTTTGAATTGCGAAAAAGCTATCAAATTCTTCTCAAGTAAGTTGTAAATATTGACAAAATTACACATCGATATAAGAATAATCGGAGTGCAATCTATCCGTCACTTTATTAAAGGGAATTAGTGTTATTTAGATATAACAAGTATGAAAAAATAAAATGTAAAAGAAGATATATAAGAATAGATGCACAATCCAGATATATACATTTTAGACCGCCCAAAATTAATGTTTTTACTAGAAGAATATGAAGAGAAAGTAAACAAAGTTGTTCGAATTGAAAATTGCTGTTACCAGCCTAATATTTATATATGGTAAACTCTACTTTGTAATTTATTGTAACATAATTTATGGTAAATATCTTTATGTTGAGACATGCTATTATTGAATAATAAAGAAGTTTATACGTCATAGATTTATATGAATATATTATTTGTATTTATAAAAATATTCTTTGCTTTATGCATACAGCCAGGTAAAATATACGGCGAGAGGTTATGTGCTGGCCACATCAGATTTTTCTAAATGCAACCCTAATCCTATATATAAATTAAAAACACTCATGTACACTTTATCATAATCAAATGTTTGTGACTGCATTTTTTTATCGGAGTTAATAGATTAAAATAGATATCATATATGCAACAATTTAATTCTTTTTTTAGTTAATCGATGCTAAAAACTTATGACGAAAGTAAAAGTTATTACACAATAATGTACTGCAAAATCAAAACCAAGTATAGCAAACTTGACTGCTTCTAATTCCATCCAAGTATGTAAAATGCGCCGCTCTTCCTGTTGCAAAACGATTTTAGATTCAATGCTGTACAAAACATTTTTTGGAAATGCAACAACAAAAATTGGAGTAGAAAATTAACCCATTGTAAGATAAGGAATATTGTTTATAAGGGGCAAGTTCTGATAGTTTGATTTGGGAATCGTGATTAATTGAAAATAAATGTCCTTCATTAGCTCAAAATTTCTCACCTATTGAGGGACGTATTTCGATTTTTTTTTGCATAATACGTAATGATAAATTATATCTAAAATCAAATTATTCTTACTACTACCAAGTTCAGGGTCAGTTACGAATTACTGGGCGAAAGTATTGCGTGTTTGTAATATTATTTTAATTAAAAAAATCTGATGTGGCCAGCACATTACCTTATGTCAATTCTGTTTATTACGTACAAATTCCATACATAAATTTTCTTGCAAAAGATTTTATATTTCCAGTAAAATTATTTCATAAACAAACTATGTAAATTGTACTTAATATTGACATCTTTTACTTCTTTAGCTTTTCCCATACGTTAGGAGTCGCTATTCTTGATTTTATTCTTCCACTCATTTCTATTTTGTTTTTCGTTTTCATTCAGTTCCTTTTCTCTCAAGTCTTCCGCAATATAGCTCTTCCATCTTATATTAAATTTTGGTCTTCCTCTGTTTCTTATACCTTCTTCTACCAAGCTGTTTATTCTTCTGTATTCCAAATCAATGTAATCGTCTCTCTTGCATCTTTCTAGAAATTTCTATCCCTCGAGTCATTTTCTATCTTTTCGTGTCTTCCTCAACATCTATCTCAACATCCTCATTTCTGTGCCCTATTAATTTTCTTTTCATTGACACTGCCATCTGTCAATTAGAATTTTATTAAATATAGTTGGCTAATTTATGAAATTTAAATTCTTTAACTCTATATCCATTGAATATAAAATATAAAATGCAATCAAATCGTATAGATAATATAATATTATTTAATGTTTATAATAACCTTAAATGTCAAGAGCGTTTTTTCAAGAGAAATTGTTAGACGTGATAGATTTTGGTTATAATTGGTCAACCGGATGTGCCCTCATTTGTGTTTCTTGAAAAAACGCAGTTAAATATCATTTATTGGCATTTAACATTATTAACTTCAAGAATATATTATTCTCTATACGATATGATTACATTTTATACTTCATATTCAATAAATATAGAGTTAAGGAATTATAAAGATATTAAATTTCATAAATCAGCCAGCTACGCTACCATGGAAACTGCTAATATATTCAGATAATTCAAATTGACAGATGTCAGTATCAATGAAAAGTAAATGCATGTGGCAGAGATGAGGATGTTGAGATAGATGTTGGGGAAGACACTGAAAGATACGGTAAAGAATGAAAAAATAAATGAAATAACTCTAGTGTAAGAAGTTTCTAGAAAGATACTAGAGAGACGATTACATTGGTTTGAACATGTCATGAGGAGAGATAAAGAATATATTGGGAGAAGAATGAATAGCTTAGTAATAGAAGGTTGAAGAAACATAGGAGGACCAAAGATAAGATGGTAGGACTGTATTGCGGAAGACTTGAGAGAAAAGAAACCGAATGAGACCGTGGAAGAAGATAATAAAAAATATCGACCCCTAACGAATGGGAAAAGCTAAAGAAGAAGTGAATGCCACTATCAACTTCAATTTGCATAGTTTATGAAATAATTTAGAATCTTTCGCAAGAAAATTTATATATAAAATTTTTACGTAATACCATAGACTAATTAATACTAGTAAGATTAGTCTATGGTAATACACAGGATTGATGGAAGGTATTGCGTTGGTCACATGAGATTTTTTTTGTGTAAGGAAATTGTTATTCCTTTAATTTTTTGAGAAATACTAGTACATGTATGTATTCCTTATCTTCCCTTCTGTATTTTTTTGTTTATATAGAAATCTTTAATGTCAAAGATTTTGTTTCTGTCTGAATATGATTCAAATTTTTTATTACCTAGTATATTCCTTTAATTTAATTTGAATATGATTTTTTTTTTTAAATTAGTTTTCATATTTATTTTTCTATCATATACCAAAGTCTACCAACCCGAATTCCGATTATGATAGCAATCCATTTCTCTCCGTCTATTGCTATTCATTCTTAAATATCCACCCCACTACACTCCCACGTAAAGCTGTGTTGACCAATGCATTTCTTCTGTGTTTCCCATCTCAATATAAATGTTCAACTATAAGTGGGCCGTGCTAAACATCTCCGCATCGCGCCATACTTCATATACAGAAAATCAGATTCAGAGTATAGCCACACGGAGTCGAGACCCTTAATAAGTGGCAACGTCGCTTACAACTAGTAATCTAGACTTGACAACAATGAAATACGTGGAAAGAGTTGGATAGTGGGGATGAAACAAGCGAAATCAGTATGCAATGCACTATGGTCAACTGACTGCTGACTGCACGTGCAGTCGGCTACGACTGCTGTTTTAGAGCACGTTACCGATCGTATACGTGTCGCAGCCTGAAACTCGAAGTCGTAAAAAAGCTTTTGTTGCAATTTCTTTGAGTAAAATCCTAGATTTCCTGGACTATTATAAAATAAACCAGTCATTAATTTTTTCAAAATTATATTTTGTATATTATCAGTTTGCCCTGACATTTGTGCCTTCTTTGTTTGAATATATATATTTTGTTGTTGATTTAAAGTATTATTTGTTTTTTAGTGCCACCCTAAGGGTCTTGATATTAATATGCATTTAATTGCTTATATAAACAACATTTCCATAGCATTTTTTTTAAATAATTGGTAAAATGGGCCCATAAACCATAACAAAAATAATAAAATGTATACTTTATCCTTAAAATACTTCGAGATATTTGAATTTATTTCCAGGGTCTCGGATGACGTCACATTGGTATTAGTATCTTTCTCGCGCAGCCTACTACATAAACGATGTGAGAAAGATAGCTATAGGTTTCTTTAAAAATCAAATGCAGTTATAAAGAAACAAGTATGACTTTTTTGATACCATGAATTGCTTCAAAATTAAACGAACTTTCATTTAAAAAAATGGTTTATGGGCCCATTGTGAAGATGTATGTACACCGTTATAAACTACTCATGGAACAAATAATTAAACAATTTTGTTTATTCCATTATTATTAAATATTTTATCAAAATATTGTGCGACCTTGCCCGTAAACTTATATAGGATTAGAATTTAATATAAATAAGTAAATAAATAAAAAATATCATCACGTCATCATGGCTTTTACCCGTTGTCGGGTATGTCGTATCTGCAAATAAGCAGATATCGGTAATGCGATGACATATTTCATCCGGAGGTCGGTTACCAGAGGTCATCGTACTGACACCCGACTTTGGCGTGAAGAGCGCATGACAGGTGTTATTTTGTGCCATTTATAAATTATAAATATTTTTTTCGGCAGTGGTCGAGCTCGAACTTGGCACCATAAATTCGTGATCCTAATTCGTTGTACACTCAGCTATGCGACCACATAATTAGAATAAATATTGCTACATAGGTATCTGACAACATTAGTGCATTCTAATATACGATTTGAAGCTTTTTAATACAAGAGTTCATTGACATATGGGCGTATGATTTTAATAAATCGCAATTTATGAAGATATGCTTTTGATTTAAATAAAATTGTTAATTAAGTGTAATAAACTAAATATTTCAAAATAGGTATTTGATAATATTAGGGCATTATAGTAGGCAGATTCGTGAATTTTAGGTATTTTTTATTACAGAGCTTATCGACATTTTTTTTCTGTTGCAAAAATGTCCTTCAAAATGTATGCACTTGCATTTATAAGTACTTTACACTTATCTAACTTCATTTCAAATATTGCCGCATATTGTCAAGTTCGAATGTAACCGAAGGTCGACACGAGTATGTACGACAGTCTCTGTAAACCTGTAAACATAAAAAACACGGACATTGCGTTTGTGGAACAGGCTGAACAGATGTAATTAATGTAATGGGCGGAACCTATTTGCGTAGTACAGCTTGCGCAGGAACCAGCTGTACACGCTCACGCTACAAATTCGAAAACCCCGAATAATTCAAGTATTTAATTTTAATTTCAATATAACGAATATGTCAAAAATATACATACATACATACATATGGTGAAAATGATTAGGCAGAAGACTCACGTCATCAACCTGAAAAATACCTTATAAAAAGATATATAACTTGTAGAAATTATTAGATGTTATGTACCTTTAAAAAAAGAAGAAAACATATACTAGTATTAAAGAAACGCATATATTAATAGATTTACAATTATTTCTAAGTCAATCCTTATTCCTTTTACGGAATATAAAATTAATTGACATAAAATGGTCATTCTCAGTAGTGCCAACGCCAACGTATGGTACGATAATAAACTACAATTATTTCAAATAATTTTATATTCCGTAAAAGAAATAACGATTGACTTGAAATAATTGTAAATATCATTAATATATACATTACTTAATACAAGTACTTTTTTTTCTTCTTCTTGTAAGAATAAATAAAACCCAATAATTTCTACAAGTTATATTACATTTTATAAGGTTTTTTTCAGGTTGATGACGTGAGTTTTTTGCCTAATCATTTTCACTTTAAAATCACGCATGTCCAACTTAGTGGGTTAGCACAAACTCGAAAACAATAATAATAATAATAATAATAATAATAATAATAATAATAATAATAATAATAATAATAATAATAATAATAATAATAATAATAATAATAATAATAATAATAATAATAATTATAATAATAATAATAATAATAATAAGCATTTGTTATAGAAATTATTTGTTGCATGTTGACAAAATAGTGAAAATATATATAGCAATGAACTATTGTACAGCTATTTCTGTAATAAGTGCAAATTTTTACGAATATTATAACAAGTAACTTATTATTAATAATCAATACCGATTTTAATATGTTTAATCTAAATAAAGATGCATTTGTTAAACAAATTATATGCTGCATGTCGACAAAATAGTGAAAATATATAGCATGAACTGTTCTACGCAGCTCGTCTATTTCTATAGTAATTGCACATTTTTACGAATATTATAACAAGTAACTTATTATTAATAATCAGAACCGATTTTAATATGTTTAGTCTAAGTAAAGATGCATTTGTTAAACAAATTATATACTGCATGTCGACAAAATAGTGAAAATATATAGCATGAACTGTTCTACGCAGCTCGTCTATTTCTGTAGTAATTGCACATTTTTACGAATATTATAAGAAGTAACTTATTATTAATTATCAATACCGATTTTAATATGTTTAGTCTAAATAAATATGCATTTGTTAAACAAATTATTTGTTGCATGTCGACAAAATAGTGAAAATATATAGCAATGAATTATTGTACCTACGCAAGCTCGGCTATTTCGTAATAAGTGCATATTTTTACAAATATTATTCCAAGTAACTTATTATTAATAATCAATACCGATTTTAATATGTTTATTCTAAGTAAAGATGCATTTGTTAAAAAAATTATGTGTTGCATGTCGACAAAATAGTGAAAATATATAGCATGAACTATTCTACGCAGCTCGACTATATCTGTAATAATTGCATATTTTTACGAATATTACAACAAGTAACGTATTATTGATAATCAATACCGATTTTAATATATAGCAATGAACTGTTCTACGCAGCTCGTCTATTTCTGTAATAATTGCATATTTTTACAAATATTATTACAAGTAACTTATTATTAATAATCAATACCAATTTTAATAATATAGCAATGAACTGTTCTACGCAGCTCGGCCATTTCTGTAATAATTGCATATTTTTTCGAATATTATAACAAGTAACTTATTATTAATTTTCAATACCGATTTTAATATGTTTAGTCTAAGTAAAGATGCATTTGTTAAAAAAATTATTTGTTGCATGTCGACAAAATAGTATAAATATATAGCAATGAACTATTATTACAAGTAACTTATTATTAATAATTAATACCGATTTTAATATATTTATTCTAAGTAAATATGCATTTGTTAAACAAATTATGTGTTGCATGTCGGCAAAATAGTGAAAATATATAGCATGAACTATTCTACGCAGCTCGGCTATTTCTGTAATTATTGCATATTTTTACGAATATTATAACAAGTAACTTATTATTAATAATCAATACCGATTTTAATATATTTAGTCTAAGTAAAGATGCATTTGTTAAAAAAATTATTTGTTGCATGTCGACAAAATAGTGAAAATATATAGCATGAACTGTTCTACGCAGCTCGGCTATTTCTATAATTATTGCATATTTTTACGAATATTATAACAAGTAACGTATTATTAATAATCAATACCGATTTTATTATATAGCAATGAACTGTTCTACGCAGCTCGGCCATTTCTGTAATAATTGCATATTTTTACGAATATTATAACAAGTAACTTATTATTAATAATCAATACCGATTTTAATATGTTTAGTCTAAGTAAATATGCATTTGTTAAACAAATTATTTGTTGCATGTCGACAAAATAGTGAAAATATAGCATGAACTGTTCTACGCAGCTCGGCTATTTCTGTAATTGTTGCATATTTTTACGAATATTATAACAAGTAACGTATTATTAATAATCAATACTGATTTTAATATGTTTAGTCTAAGTAAATATGCATTTGTTAAACAAATTATTTGTTGCATGTCGACAAAATAGTGAAAATATATAGCATGAACTGTTCTACGCAGCTCGGCTATTTCTGTAATTGTTGCATATTTTTACGAATATTATAACAAGTAACGTATTATTAATAATCAATACCGATTTTAATATGTTTAGTCTAAGTAAATATGCATTTGTTAAATAAATTATGTGTTCTACGCAGCTCGGCTATTTCTGTAATTGTTGCATATTTTCACGAATATTATAAGAAGTAACTTATTATTAATAATCAATATCGATTTTAATATGTTTATTCTAAGTAAATATGCATTTGTTAAATAAATTATGTGTTCTACGCAGCTCGGCTATTTCTGTAATTGTTGCATATTTTTACGAATATTATAACAAGTAACGTATTATTAATAATCAACACCGATTTTAATATGTTTAGTCTAAGTAAATATGCATTTGTTAAACAATGTTGCATGTCGACAAAATAGTGAAAATATATAGCATGAACTGTTCTATACGCAGCTCGGCTATTTCTGTAATAATTGCACATTTTTACGAATATTATAAGAAGTAACTTATTATTAATAATCAATATCGATTTTAATATGTTTATTCTAAGTAAATATGCATTTGTTAAACAAATTATGTGTTCTACGCAGCTCGGCTATTTCTGTAATTGTTGCATATTTTTACGAATATTATAACAAGTAACGTATTATTAATAATCAACACCGATTTTAATATGTTTAGTCTAAGTAAATATGCATTTGTTAAACAAATTATTTGTTGCATGTTGACAACATAGTGAAAATATATAGCATGAACTGTTCTACGCAGCTCGGCTATTTCTGTAATAATTGCATATTTTTACGAATATTATAACAAGTAACTTATTATTAATAATCAATACCGATTTCAATATGTTTATTCTAAGTAAATATGCATTTGTTAAACAAATTATGTTTTCTACGCAGCTCGGCTATTTCTGTAATTGTTGCATATTTTTACGAATATTATAACAAGTAACGTATTATTAATAATCAATACCGATTTTATTATATAGCAATGAACTGTTCTACGCAGCTCGGCCATTTCTGTAATAATTGCATATTTTTACGAATATTATAACAAGTAACTTATTATTAATAATCAATACCGATTTTAATATGTTTAGTCTAAGTAAATATGCATTTGTTAAACAAATTATTTGTTGCATGTCGACAAAATAGTGAAAATATAGCATGAACTGTTCTACGCAGCTCGGCTATTTCTGTAATTGTTGCATATTTTTACGAATATTATAACAAGTAACGTATTATTAATAATCAATACTGATTTTAATATGTTTAGTCTAAGTAAATATGCATTTGTTAAACAAATTATTTGTTGCATGTCGACAAAATAGTGAAAATATATAGCATGAACTGTTCTACGCAGCTCGGCTATTTCTGTAATTGTTGCATATTTTTACGAATATTATAACAAGTAACGTATTATTAATAATCAACACCGATTTTAATATGTTTAGTCTAAGTAAATATGCATTTGTTAAACAATGTTGCATGTCGACAAAATAGTGAAAATATATAGCATGAACTGTTCTATACGCAGCTCGGCTATTTCTGTAATAATTGCACATTTTTACGAATATTATAAGAAGTAACTTATTATTAATAATCAATATCGATTTTAATATGTTTATTCTAAGTAAATATGCATTTGTTAAACAAATTATGTGTTCTACGCAGCTCGGCTATTTCTGTAATTGTTGCATATTTTTACGAATATTATAACAAGTAACGTATTATTAATAATCAACACCGATTTTAATATGTTTAGTCTAAGTAAATATGCATTTGTTAAACAAATTATTTGTTGCATGTCGACAACATAGTGAAAATATATAGCATGAACTGTTCTACGCAGCTCGGCTATTTCTGTAATAATTGCATATTTTTACGAATATTATAACAAGTAACTTATTATTAATAATCAATACCGATTTCAATATGTTTATTCTAAGTAAATATGCATTTGTTAAACAAATTATGTTTTCTACGCAGCTCGGCTATTTCTGTAATTGTTGCATATTTTTACGAATATTATAACAAGTAACGTATTATTAATAATCAATGCCGATTTTAATATGTTTAGTCTAAGTAAATATGCATTTGTTAAACAAATTATTTGTTGCATGTCGACAAAATAGTGAAAATATATAGCATGAACTGTTCTACGCAGCTCGGCTATTTCTGTAATAATTGCATATTTTTACGAATATTATAACAAGTAACGTATTATTAATAATCAACACCGATTTTAATATGTTTAGTCTAAGTAAATATGCATTTGTTAAACAATGTTGCATGTCGACAAAATAGTGAAAATATATAGCATGAACTGTTCTATACGCAGCTCGGCTATTTCTGTAATAATTGCATATTTTTACGAATATTATAAGAAGTAACTTATTATTAATAATCAATATCGATTTTAATATGTTTATTCTAAGTAAATATGCATTTGTTAAACAAATTATGTGTTCTACGCAGCTCGGCTATTTCTGTAATTGTTGCATATTTTTACGAATATTATAACAAGTAACTTATTATTAATAATCAATACCGATTTTAATATGTTTAGTCTAAGTAAATATGCATTTGTTAAACAAATTATTTGTTGCATGTCGACAAAATAGTGAAAATATATAGCATGAACTGTTCTACGCAGCTCGGCTATTTCTGTAATAATTGCATATTTTTACGAATTTTATAACAAGTAACTTATTATTAATAATCAATACCGATTTCAATATGTTTATTCTAAGTAAATATGCATTTGTTAAACAAATTATGTGTTCTACGCAGCTCGGCTATTTCTGTAATTGTTGCATATTTTTACGAATATTATAACAAGTAACGTATTATTAATAATCAATACCGTTTTTAATATATAGCAATGAACTGTTCTTCGCAGCTCGGCTATTTCTGTATGATAATTGCGTACTTTTACGAATATTATAACAAGTAACTTATTATTAATAATCAATACCGGTTTTAATATGTTAAGTCTAAGTAAATAGGCATTTGTTAAACAAATTATATGTTACGTGTCAACAAAATAGTGAAAATATAGTATTGGGATGAATGTACGCAGCTCGGCTTTTTCTTTAATAATTGCAAATTTTTATGAATATTATAACAAATAACTTGTTATTAATAATTAATAAAAGTTATTTTTAGCGGTAACATTGTATTTCCTTGTGCTAACGCAAATATGATACCTATTACAGTACTTACTGCATTTTAATGAGACTGAAATAATATTCGAAAAATGCAATAAACTATGTGTACGCAGTGCGACAAACATCAGTTTTTTTTTTATATAATATAAACTACAAAATTTGTAATAAAAATACATAAATGTATTAATATTTGTTTTGAAGCATATTTTCTTTCTTAAATATCTATTATAATAACTTAGCTTTCATATGTTTAAAACAAACTATAAAATTTTGTATGTAAATTGTTTATAGCTTAATATCACGAAAAAAATGCAATAATTTTCTTTTAAACTCAGATTAAGAATTTGAATGATTTAAATTGCAAGAAGGCCTGACATTAGCGCCACACGGCGGATGTGTCTAAAAGCAGTACACTAGATGACCGCAGTTTTCTCTGTAGTATTGGTGCGTGGTCCGGTGTCCGCTGACGACTGAACCACTAATAAATGGTCTCTACATTACCCACTGAACAAAGTCCTCAAAGTGTAGAGAATATGTGATCTGTCAGTCAAAAATGAAAAATTAAGTTTTTTCACATTTATATGTATCAAAACATTGCGAATTTGAAATTAGTTGCATAATACACTATTTACTACCTATATTTACAATAATATTGAAGTGTCCCCAAAAGGTCGCTTTTACATATATATATATATATATATATATATATATATATATATATATATATATATATATATATATATATATATATATATATATATATATATATATATATATATATATATATATATATATATATATATATATATATATATATATATATATATATGCATATATATATATATATATATATATATATATATATATATATATATATATATATAGTTTTATGTCATTCTATTATGTGCTTTATTGTGTTTTATTTTGACCGATATCCCGTCAACGTTTCCAATTATATATATATATATGTGAAATGAATGGGTATGTATTCTTTAATCCTTATTTTATTTACATTGTAAAATAGTGCGATATTACATCTACATCTACGGTTAATATATATTTCATTATATGGAGGAGGGGGTCGTTTAAAATTTCCTAAGCTTGAAGGGGGTCGCTATATAAAAAAGTTTAAGAAGCCCTGTTATAGAAATCCGTTAACGAACCGTCTAGTGCAGGGATGACGAACCAATGGTATGCGACACTATATTTTGGGCATGTCACTGATCACAAAATTCATTATGATGCACTACGAAAAAAAGTGTGAAGTAGGCATTATATGACGAGCGAACGCGAGTGATCCCTACGCTACGGAATGTTCGGGTGCGGTGCGCAGGCTGCGATACGCGGGGTATGGTGAGTGGGGTGGCGGCTTTAGGTGGGGCAAGCGCGGCACTCGCTCGTTTGTTTTCGTATCTACAATCTACATCGCGAGTTTCTATTGCTAATGACGCATAGTTTGTTTATGCATAACATACTAGTGAATTTCGTCGATATAATTGTATTTTAAAGTTTGAGTTTTATCTATGATTTTAACTGTTATTTAATATGGCTAGTTCAGCAAAAAAAAACAAAAAGTGCAAGATAATAAGAGTATCAGAGAATTTCAAACTTGGTGGACAGAGAAATATGGCATGATTAGTAAAGGTGCCAAGGCGGTGTGTGTTTTATGTTCTGGAACAGTGGTATGTAGAACATCGTCTGTGAAACGGCATTTTGAAACAAATCACAAATCCGTTAGTCAAAAAAGCGAACCAGAGCAAAAAGAATTAATTGCAAATACATTGGGGGTCTGGTTAGCATGCGCGACCTCTCTTTTTGATTATTTCGATAATAAAGATAAGATAATTCAGCGCATCAAAGATACTTCTCTGTCCAGAAACACAATAAAAGAAAGAATCTTAAAACTGGCCGAAAATGTAACAGATCAACAAAAAATTGACATTAGCTCTGCTTCTTTTATATCGCTATGTCTTGACGAAAGCACTGACACCACTAAATCTGCACGTTTAACTGTTTTTGCTCGATATTGCGTTGGAAAGTCATTAAGGAAGAATTAATTGTTGCTAACAACTACAAGGGGTACTGATATTTGTACGGCTGTTAAAAATTCGCTTGCTGAAAAAGAAATTGATTTGAAAAAAATTGTTTCCGTAACAACTGATGGTGCTCCAAGTATGCTGGGTAAAAAAAATGGTTTCATAAGTTTATTTCAAACAGACGTAGGGCATTCGATTCTTCAATTCCACTGCATCATTCACCAACAAGCCTTGTGTGCTAAGAGTGGTTTAACATCTCTTGATAATGTAATGGCGGTAGTCACAAAAATAGTCAAACTCATCTCGTCGCAGTTTTCAGGAACGATATTATCACAAGAAACTACAAGTATTTTCCAAATTTGAAAAAATATATCAACGATTTAGAAATACATGAGAAACCAGACGAACACCAAGTTACTGAATAATTTATTTCTGTGATTGATTCTTCAATCAAGGAATTTTCAGCGAGATTTTCTCAGTTCAAAGAATTATCGGAAATACTCAAGTTTATTATGTACCCTGATGTGACGTCATTTGATAAACTGAATTTGTCCCAATTCGATTGGTTGGAAATTGAAGAATTTGAAATGCTGCTGATTGATTTCCAGTCTAGTTCAATATGGATTCAAAAGTTTATTGAAACAAGGAAAGAGTTAGAATTAATTGAAACAGAAAGATTGACAAATAAGTGAAAATGCTAATAACAAAATTCTGGAAACATGGAATGCGTTACCAGACACATTTAATTGTTTGTAGAAGCTGGCTCATGCTATTTTAACAATATTTTCATCAAGCTACGCCTGCGAGTCATTATTTTCAGAGATGAATAACATTAAAGACTCGGTTAGAAACCGTTTGACAGATGACTCCAGTTCAGCATGCATTCTGTTAAAAGTAACATCTTACAACCCTAACATATGTTATTTGTCATCTAATCTGCAACAACAGAAGTCACACTAATTTTACTTTAATTTAAATTACGCGTATAATTGAAACATTGCAAAATGTTCCTATTTTTTTGTAGTAAATGAAGAGTTTTGAGTTGATAGTATTTATTATTATTATTTTCCCAATAATCACAAAGTCAAAATTATTTGATGCCACGTCTATGACCTCATTAAACATTTCTTTAGAAAAATGGCACGTTGATACGTAAAGGTTCGCCATCCATGGTCTAGTGAAACATCGTCTTTCAGTACATTAAGTGGCAATAGTTCTGATTATAGTACAACAAACTTTAATAATTTTGCGAGTAATTCAGTATTATGATTCTATAATTTTTTTTTTGTTAAATTCAACACCATTTTAAAAAAATTGCAGCAATTTACAGATAGAAATTTTAGATATTTCCATGGTTTAAATTTTTTAAACAGATTTGTTACAGAATAGGCATTATTGTTATTTACTTAAAATACTTAATTAAGTATATCTATTGAATGAGGTAGATGTAAATACATAGGTATTATTATAAAATATTTAAGTTTTTTTTTTTGACATATTAATTAATTTAATACTTTTTACCTTAGATGTCTGATGGAAGAAAAAGACTGTCAGGTGCCGAATATCGAAAAAGAAAATTGGAAAAAGAAAAAAACATAAGACAAGTCACCACCCAGATCACATTTTTTTTCACTCCGACTCCATCAACTAGTACCATGCCACCATCAGTATCTCCAAATTCACCCAAATTATCGGAAACAAGTGATGATTATAATATAGAAGAACAAGAGGTCAATTAAATTACTGAAAATCCTGAGGAATTATGTTTGAAGTCACCATCTCCACCTCCACCTCAAGAGTATTGTGGATCCGATTCATCTTTACCAGAAGATATAGAAGGTATTTCTGATAAACATTTTCGAGAAGGTATTTCACATGATCCCAACAAGAAAGCGATATTGATCTTAGTGACCCAGCCAAATGGCCTAAAATAATAACTGATTGTTACAATATCACTAATTGACATTGGCCCTATTCATTGTTCAGATGTTAATTTTCCAAAAGATACCGATCATTTTCCACTTTATATTTCAGTTAAAAAAATTAGTAATGGAGAGAAAATTTATAGAAATTGGTTAATATATTCAAAATCAATAAATTCAGTATTTTGTTTTTGCTGCGAAATTTTTGGCAACATTAAAAGTGCAAGTGCTTTTAGCAATTGGCAGCATTTGTCTCTAAATTTAGAAAGGCACGAAAAAAAGTAAGGAACATTTTAAATGTTTTAAATCTTGGTTGGCCTTAAAAAATCTTTGAAATATGAACGAACGGTTGATAAAATGAACGAAAGATTAATAAGTTTAGAAAAAAAAAAGATGGAAAGCAGTTATTGAAGGAATTGTATATGTAATTCCGTTTTTATCGTAACAAAATTTAGCTTTTAGGGGACGTAGTAATAAATTATATGAAAGCAATAACGGAAACTTTTTAGAATTAATGGAAACAATTGCTCAATTGGATATCATTATAGCTGAACATATTGGTCGTATTCAACATGAGTCCGCTAGAATGCCACACTACTTGGGTGATAAGACCCAAAATGAAATCATTTCCTTAATTGGTGAACAAATTAAAGCCAATATTATCAGTTTATTAAATTATTCGAAGTATTGGATTGCACTCCCGACATAAGTCACGTGGAACAAATAACAATAGTTGTTCGCTTTGTGTATCTAAACAATACTTCAAAAAAAGTTGAAATACAAGAACATTTTTTAGGCTTTTGTTCAATTTTATATACAACCGAGGAAGGTTTAACGACATTTCTTATTAACTTTTTGAACCGCGAAAACATTGATATCCATGATATGCGCGGTCAGGATTACGATATTGGGAGTAATATGAAGGGCAAACACAATGGACTTCTTCATTTAAATCCAAGAGCTTTTTATGTGCCTTATGCTGCACACAGTTTAAATTTAGTCATAAATGATGCGGCCAAATCTTCACTTGAAATCGAAATTTTTTTCAGTATTGTTTAGGAAATATATGTATTTTTCTGCTTCAACCTACCGTTGGCAAATTTTGAAAAAAGAGTGCCCCTCGTTGACTGTAAAACCACCTTCAGATACAAGATGGGAAAGCAGGATTGATGCCATAAAAGTTCTGCGTTATAATTTACAGATAGTGTATGACGCTCTATACAATTTATTCGATGGTACATATCGAGATGCTAACACAAGAAATTTAGCAAAGTCATTGTTAACTAAAATAAAATCGTTCAAATTTATTTGTTCAATAGTGATTTGGTACAATATTTTAACAAAAATTAATATTGTAAATAAGGTAATGCAAAAATCTGACATAGATCTTCCAAAAATAGGCGAAATGCTTCAACAAGTTAATAATTACTTGAAAGAGTGCAGATCAGACAATAGTTTTGAAACCATTTTGGCGGAAGCAGCAACAAATGAAAAAGAAATAGATTGCGAAACAACATTTCCAAAAGTTAGTACTATTAGACCGCGCAAAAAAGGCACTATTTCATTACGAAAACACTGATGAAACAATTGATGATCCGGAACGTCACTAAAAAATCAATTTTTATTTTACAATTTTAGATAAGGTACACCGGGGCAAGTGGAACCGCAAATTTCAATAGTTCCTGTTTAAAATGATTTAACCAGAAAATTTGTGAATTGATCTTGTTCCTATTTGGCAAACTCACTGAAGATACATTACTTTATGTATGTGCCAACATACTAACAGATCATGGCTATCAATTTTGTTCTGTATTTTTTTTTTTATTTGCGGTTGTTGGGTTACGCTTGCCCCAGGGGTATGGGGCAAGTGTAACTCAAGGCACGTATTTGTACTTGGAGTGCAAGAGCGTCTGCCGGGGTAAGTGTAAATAAGTAGTCTTGTTATATGCTGCCAAAATAAATTTATTTCGAAAAATAAAATCACCATTAACCCACATTATACGAGTCAAATACAATGTTAAATATTATTTTTCCTCTTTTGCCTACCGTAGGCGAGGGTAAATGCATAAAAATCTCATCTGCATTGATTATGCTTCTATCTTCTACAATAGGCCAATAAAATGTGGATGTTTTATCGACTCTTCGACAAAATTTTACTTCTAGACACGGTTCTTTCTCTGTGAGCTGGCCCACATACATTTTAACTTGTTTGTTCTGATTGAATTTAACAACAATCCAATCACCCACGTTTAATTTGGATAAGTCTAGCTGCATTTGATTGAGGAAAATGATTTCTTCGTTCAATTCTTCTACTTCATTTAAACTAGAATTGCTTGAAAGGCTCTGCATATCCAGCAAATCTTCAAGACTGCTATTATCACTGCTGTCGTCTTCAAATACAGGTTTCTTGTTCGTTGCCTTTTTCTTTCCTTTTTCTTTGCTTTTAAGTGTATCTAATCTTTCTAACTCGCCATCGTCGCTGACATTATCTTCAGTAATTTTTTTCGTAGTTTTTATTATTTTGAATTTTTTTAACTTTTGGTTTTCGATTTCTTCAAGCTTAGTACTGGCGTCTTCTGAAGTGATCACTTCTGCACCTCCACAGATTCTTTTTCTTCTAGTGATAGATTTTGGCGTTTGCTTTATTTGTTCCAAAAGTAACTCTTCGAAAGTTTTCTTCTGATGGCTTGAAGGTGTTGATACCCCACTTTCCGACACATTTGCCCCGAATGTTGATGGTACAGGTAGATTTTCTTCCACGATGGTGGTTGTTGTAAGTGCTACAGCTATAGGTGCTTCGACAGTTACTTTATCAGAACAGGTAACCGTATCTAATTGATTTTTTTTAAAAGAACACCATCGTTTATAAGCTTGTGGTTCAAAGTTATTAATAGGTATTACAGTGTTGCAAAATGGAAAAATTCCAGATTTCTCAAATCCATGTTTGATGATCACTGGATCTATGTTTTCCCAAATTTTGGATATGATAGCCGCAAAAATAGATTTCGGAAGTTTATGCCCATAGTTTTTCCTTTGCCACTTTATTAATTCTTCGTCCCATTTGATTTTTAAAGGCCGGAACACACTAAGATCCATTGGTTGAAGGACATGGCTGGTGTGTGGGGGAAGCTTCAAAATAACTACATTTTCTTCTCTTGCCATATGTATAAGTGAGATGCCAACGTGAGAACTATGCCCATCGTAAATAAGAATAACTGGTCTATGTTGGGGAATATTTTTCAGAAAATTATTTTTGAAATAATTTTGGAAAGTTTCGGCTTCCATCCAGCCATTTTTTGTGGCCGAATAAGTTATTCCCATATATTCCTCGTCCTTTTTTGCGAGCCATGAGTCCCACACATTTTTCCCTCTAAAAACGATATGTGGGGGTAATTTTTCTCCGGCAGCGTTTGCACCCAATAATACCGTGATGTTTTCTTTTCCAGACCCACTTGTTGCCCTATGAGCAGCTGTTCCCTTTTGGCCAACAACTTTTATTCTGCTTGGGTCTAGGCAAAAACTCGTTTCATCAATATTAAAAATTCTTGATGGATCAATACCTTCTGTAACATCTTTTAAAAGAATAAAGTAATCGTCGATGATGAAGGGATCTACACTCCTTTTTCTTGCTACTTCTACTATTTGTGGTTTCTTCTGGCTCAGGTTGAATGTTCTTTTAAATCTTGTGAAGTAATCGTCTCCTGGTATTCCGTCTTTGAAGGGAGTCTGAATGTTATTTTCCTTAACATAACGGCCTATTAGTGTTAACAATTCTTTTTTGGACAGGCCGAAACCCCATTTTTCCATTTGTATTATGTTTTCAGCTATTTTCTGTTCTTCTTCATAAGGAATGGCAGGGGGTCTACCCATGGTCGAGCTTTTGACACCCCTCTGGCCTTTAAAATGTTTATAAAGTGTGGCTTTTGGGATCTTATAGGTTATTGATGCCCTGTATACCGTCATTTGTTGATTTTTTATCGCTTCAAGAGCAAATTTTAGGGTTTCCTTTGAGTAATTAAGTGGTGGCTTCTTCCGAACATACGTACGTACCATATCTTCAACAAATAATGTAAATTAGCATGTAAAGATTAAAAACATTTAATATGAATTCTACCGGGGCAAGTGGAACCTAACATAGGTTACACTTTCCTCTTCTGCCATTTTTTTAGGGGCAAGTGTAACCCATGTCGTTTCTTTAATTTAAACAAATATACGTTTTCCATACGTTTAAAATATAAGAAACTATTGCTTTTTAGGTACTTACTTCAAATAGTTTCAAGAATCCTACAAGTTTCTTGGTCCTGGCATACACTGATAACAAACACGTTCTAACTCACTATACGACGTAAATCGTCAACGTTCAGAACACTACCAAGGTCAAGCCGTAAATGAATCGCTGCTGGCTTCGTATATCACAGAGTATCTAAAGGATATAGTTAGGCTACCATGCAACAAGTGGAGCCACTTTACAGTACACAATTTTTTCAGAACAAGACTGAGTTCCACTTGCCCCGAATTTCCACTTACCCCGGTGTACCTTACAGCAATTTCCGAGGCAATTTCCAAAATAGAAGAACGTTTTGAGCTTTTGAACGCACACAACGAAAGTTTTAATTTTTTAAATGATATTTATTCTTTGATGTCGGTTGATCGAAAGACCAAAATGAAATATTGTGCAGATTTACAAATTAAACTGTCTGATCCTATAAAAAATGAAAACGATATCAATGCATTAGATTTGTGCGATGAAATTGAAAATCTTGGACCATATATTACAGAAACAAAACATATGAATGCATCAACTGTTCTGGATTATTTATTTTCACATGACCTCCATAATCTTTTTCCAAATATTACGGTAGCATTAAGAATATTTTTGACCATGCCTGTAACTGTAGCCTCTGGAGAAAGATCGTTCTCCAAATTAAAAGTTATTAAAAATTATTTAAGATCAACCATGTTCCAGGAAAGACTTTCTAATTTAAGCATAATAAGTATTGAAAGTGTGTTGACGAATTAAATATTTCTGATATTGTCGATCAATTTGCAATAAAAAGATCAAGATTAAAATAAGTAAGTAGATTTTAGTTTGTACAAATGTACAGAGTATTACAGTATTATAATTATATTCAGTATTATAGTATGTAATCATATCATTTTATAATTATTATGTATTCGTGTTGTCATATTTTATATAAATGTTTACTATAGTATTGTTTAATAAAATACATTTATTTAAAATGTGTTTTATTTTTATTTTTTGCAGTCAAATAATAATTTTCAAATGGATTTAAAAATATGAGATTTAGATATATTTAAAATTTTATTATGTTTTATTGTCGACATACATAGGGGCGGCAAATAAAGTCTTGCACCCGAGCGGCAAATTTCGTTGGCGCGCCATTGCAGGTTAGTCAAAAATAACCGCAGTATTAATTATTATAATTATAGTTTAAAAAATTAATATTCTATTTATAATTTATTTCAGACACCAGGGGAGCTGCAAGGCAAAATAGAAGAAAAAAAAGAAGAAATTAAGATCTCTAAAAGAAACTTTGCAGCCATTCCTTGTGTGTATCAGTCCGCTATCAAATGTAAGTGCAATTTACATCATCCTGGATGACCAACAATACAATACAGAAAATCCGCTGAAGGCCGTTGATATTTTATTCAAATGTTTTTATGCTTATACTTCGCAATAAACTGCAAAATTCTTTCATGAGAAATGAAGGGCCCTCGCAAAAAAGGTAGCACATCTATGTAACACATATGAAACCATTTAATTCCTTCATCGCTTATAAAACATTGGTACCCCTGCTTTTATAAGTGCGGATGCAAGTTTTCATGTGCTCATTTAATACAATAATTTATCGATAAATATTGCATATTATTGTTCAGCAGTGCAGTTAAGCTAACGTATTGAAGTGTTTTTAAATAATTTAGAACTTTTTTGTGCTACGATCACTTGAAATAAAAATAAACATTAATATCCAAGTAAATTTTATCAAGGTTAATTGTTGTGAATTGTGAAGTTAGCAAAATCCGACGAGACAATAACGATCGTGCAGTAATACTTTCATACACACTGACTCGTGAAGTTTATCAGTTAGTTCTGGCCAATGATTTTGTTCTTATCTAGATACCAATATGCAATATACGCGGCATACAACGATCTGTTTCAACATGTGTAACATACTATTTTATGCCATCTCTTTCTACTGTATGTATATTAGTATCTTGTTGTCTCTCTTGCAATCACTTGTGACTCATTAATCAGAATGAAGCAAATCGTATGTCTATTTTCACATGATATTCATTGAAGTTCATGACAGTTCCCGCTTATTTTTACCTAACCTAGCTCTTTTGCAAATGCTCTTCTTAAGGTGAAATGATACCCCTGCCCGCGAAATTCAAAATTAGTGAATAGGTTTTTCATGTTTTATTTAAAATTGTGTAATGTAATATGATCTCTTCGTATACAATAATAAAAAGGAAACAATTTGTCATGAAAACAAAATAGTTTCAATAATCTTTGTATCTATTTATTCACTCAAAACAATAATTTAAATATTATTTTTAAAATATCTTCAGTTCTAAATGTTGGATTTTAATTAAATTTGCATGAAAAATTTGTAACAGGATAGGGAATAAAATATGTGAAAATAAAAAAAAATGAACTTCGAGAACAATTTTAAAAATACAAAAAACCTACTTTTTTCATACATTTTAATGTGTTTCTTCTATACTAAACGTTAAATTTTGTTTAAACTTTAATATGTTTTGAAGAATTATGTTATACAAATCATATAAAAAAAAATCGAAAATTAAACTTCGAGAACATACTTAAAAAAAATAAAATGTTTAATTTTATTTTTTTTTCTCAAGTGTCTGAAGTTCTAATGTTAAATTTTGTTTAGTGTTGGGTACTATACATATTTCTATATGTCTCAGGTAAGTATTTTAAATATTTATTTTTTAATATAGAATATATTCGTAATTTAAACAAATTCGTATGTACGTGCGTTCGGTAAGTATTTCGGAGGCAGTGTAGTTACAGAGTAGTGCATAGATGGATTACAACCACGTGATAATCGTGTTAACAGTGCACGTGAATTAACCGAACGCTACGATCATTACTACTTGACAGTTTATACATAACCAAAAATTATGAATCGTCAAGTGTTAAGTACTGTACTATATTTTGCACATGATATCTTATTTAACGATTCGTCTGATACAGAAAATGAACAAATTGAAAAAGTTTATAACTACGCAGAAAGCATAGTCCCAAATATGCCGAACAAGCAATTATAGGTTAAGTTGTTTTGAAATTGGTGCGAAAATAATCCGCACGACACAAACCACGCTCGCCGAGGTTGAGCAGATAGTGCGTAACGAAATTAACTACACGGTTATTTACCGAACGTTAGACGGTGCAATCTTTTTTCTGCACTGGAATAACCGAACGGTTATGGTGCATATCGTGAGGAAAGTGCAAATCGTTCTGAATTACCGAACGCATCTTAAGTTGTATGAGTATTATAGCGTGTTTTGACTGAATTGTTGCATTCACGTTGCAATATAATAGTTAGACACAATGGTTAGAAAATGTTTGGTGTGTAAAACTTCACAATTGAAGAATTCGCCGCTTTCATTTCACAGGTAAATTATATAATTTATTTTAAAATATGTTTAAAAATAATTATTAATACGCAATAGGTTTCCAAAAGATGAAGCACGGCGCTATGAGTGGCTAAAGGCGTGCTCTTTGGAAGGACAAAAGATTACTGAAACAGAAGTCATTTGCTCCAAACATTTTAAAGTCGAAGATTTTGACCAAGCAATTTGGCCCACAAAACGTTTATTGTCATCTGCCGTACCCTTTCCAAGTAATACTTACAAAAGAAAAAGTACTTCAATGGCTATAATTCAGGAAACACGTACAAAACAAACACTTTGTACTGTATCTTCACATGATAAACCTGCAACTTGAAGGGCCATCAACTAGCAAAAGTAAGTTAATAAGTACACATGAAAACATTATTATGATAAATTTTTCTTTATTTTACGCATGTCTTATTTTAGTGTCTTACGTAGTGGAAACTACACCTACACTCCCAAGAAACGTGCGGTATGTTGGAGACTTACAAAGTACAGATTTCGCAACGCCCAGAAAAGCAAAACGAAATTTAAACTTCGTGAAAGGAGCTGTAAATAAACAACGAAAGGCAGTGAAGACCCTTCGGATTCAGAAACAAAGATTGGAAGCTCGTATAAATTCAATGAATGACCTTTTAGATCATTTACAAGAAAAAAAATTGTTATCTGAAGAAGCCGCCAATACTATTTCGGTACATTTCAACTTAAAATCAAACAAACTTTATATATAAAGTAAATGTGCTAACAAATATAATTAATTGTAGGACATGACACCAAGTACACTGACTGAAATTATGAACAGACAACTTCTTGCCAAAAACAGAAAGTATTCTCCAGATTAACGAGCATTTGCCTTGACGCTACACTTTTACTCTGCTAAAGCTTATAATTATGTACGGGGAAAATTCAATAACCTACTGCCACATCCGGAAACCATTAGATTATGGTATATGGTCATTGATGGTGAACCTGGGTTCACAAAAGAAGCTTTTGAAGCCTTAAAAGCGAAAACTAACGGAGATTCAAGAGTTATAGTGAATTTAACCGTAGATGAAATGAGGGAAATAATACAGTAGGATGGACATAAGTATCATGGATATGTAGATTTGGGAAATGGAGAGTCTGGAGATGCTGATTTAATTCCGACGGCTAAAAATTCCCTCGTGTTTTTAGTAGTAGCAATGAATTCGTCATGGAAGATACCAGTCGCATACTTTCTAATCAATTCTTTAAATGCACATGAAAGAGCAAATTTGTTGCAAACCTGTTTACAACTTTTACATGAATCAGGAGTTGAATGTCGATCAGTGACATTCGATGGAGCTCCCGTCAATTTTGCAATGGCCAAAGATCTGAGGGCAAATTATAACTTTTTTGATTGTTTTCAAACTTGGTTTCCTCATATTAATACCCAGGACCACGTCTATACATTTTGGGATCCATGTCATATGATAAAGTTAATTAGAAACTGTATAGGTGAAAAAAAAGTTTTACGTAGCCCAGAAGATAAAAAAATAAAATGGAGATTTATTTCATTATTACCCGATTAAACTAGCTGCCCAAACATTGAGTCACAGTGTCAGTTCGGCTTTAAATTTATGTAAAGAATGTACCATTTCCGGCTTTGAAAACTGCAAAGCGACGGCTGAATTCTGTCTCAATATAAATAATATTTTTGACATACTGAATGCGAGAAATCTTTGTGCTAAAAGTAGTTTTGATAGAGGTTTATCCCCTGAAGATTTTGTAGCACGGAAGGAAGACATTAAAATACATAGATTACTTATGCAATCTTAAAGATGAAAATGGAAATCTTATTATTCAAACAAATAGGAAGGTGGGATTTTTAGGCATGATTGTTAGTTTGAAAAGTTATCTTGGCTTATATAATGATCTTGTGGTTACAAGTTATTTAAAATATATGTTCACGCCAAAATCATGTGTGTCCTTTTTTTCCTCTTTCCCAAAACATACCTTGGTTGTTAAGGTACGGTTTCCTAGACGCGACAAGCCGCGGCGGTTGGTCGCCGCGACTACTCCGATCGGTAGTCGCAGAGCTCTACTGTTTTCCTAAACGCGACAACTGCACTTCGAAATGAAGCGAATTATTTTACAAAATAATTATATTTTCCAAATGTAAATTTCAATTTATAGCAGCATTCATTTTTTTATATTATTTCATTTACATTCTCCTGATTTTCCTATTCTCTCTGCAACCTCCTTCCATATTTTGTCTTTATATATTACATCTTTATACTTATCATTGCTACTATCATATAAAACATTTTTTTCTCGAACTTCTTCAACTAATTTCTCATCATCTGCGGCTGAAAATGCTGATTTCGCCATCCGGTCGCCGGCGACTGTCGCGGAGTACTCCTCCCTATACCAGTCATTCGTTTGTCGCCGCGGCAGACGATCTGCCGCGAAGTCGCGATCGCGCCGAGGAAACCACTTCTTATAATTTGCCTATAAGCAGAGGTGTCGCGCGACTGGTCGCCGCGGCTTGTCGCATCTAGGAAACCGTACCTTTAGACAGCATGCAAGATGTCACTACGACACCAAGAAGTAAATTTTACCGCGTATCTGAATCTTTGCGACTATGAACAAGTCTCTCGCAAGAGCTCGTAGTATTAATTTTGTTGTAAAGAAGTTGAGTTTGACTCTCGCATCGCATCACATATAAATTTATTATTCCGCATCGCAATATATATATATATATATATATATATATATATATATATATATATATATATATATATATATATATATATATATATATATATATATATATATATACATCTCTCTATCAATTTGACTTCCGTACATAGAAACATGCATTTGGCGTCTATGGGAAATACTGGTCCTAGGCGTCTACTTCTTCGAGTATATAGAATGTATCACCCCACCTAATAATGTGAGCATAAGGATATTTCGAAAAATTCGTATTTAAAGAAAACAATATACACGTATATTTGACTTCCGTACTTTATACGGGTTTTTGCCGTCCCGCGTATATTTTTGTACGTATTACTGACAATTTGGCGTCCAAAATTAATATACGTTTACAAAAAGCTATCAATCGGGCATCCTGCACTGTTGCCAAATATTGTGTACTGTAGCACCAATATGGAATACGAACATAGTCGTCTAACATGGGATCATGATTTTTTTTAATTATATTTTTTACTAATGTTTTGAAAACTATTTGTTTAAATTTGATTTACATGTAATTCTTGAATTAAATCAAATAAAACAAAATTCGTTCTGCATGTTTAATAAAATGGGTCTGCACATATGTATTTATACGCCTTATGTGCAAAATATTTTAACAATGCTACGTAAGCTCTTCCTCTCTGTGTTTTTTTTTATTTTCCGTTACCTTAGGTAAGGAAGGTATTGTCTTTGGTCAAAAATTTCGTTTTACTATTTTTACGATGAGTCTGTATATACTCGTATGTATGTGTATGTGTGTGTTTACGTGTGTGTGCATCTCTCTCTCTCTCTCTTTGTGTGTGTTTATATGTGTGTGTGTTTGGTTGTGTGTGTGTGTGTGTATGAGTGTGTGTGTGTATGTGTGTGTGTGTGTGGGTATGTGTGTATGTGTGAAAAAAGTTCTCCGATAACTCCAACAACTACAATTCCAAAAATTATAATTCTTTCCTTTTGTACGTCCGTATAGACTTGATTAAATTTTGGCTATAATTGGTACACCGAAAGTATTCTTATTTGCAGTTCTTAACAGTTTTTTTTTTTAAAGCAGTTAAATATCTCTTTTTCACATTTTGTTATCACAAATATTATAGATATGTTATTCACGATTTGATTAGTTTTTTTTTTTCTTTATATTCAATGTATTTGGAGATGAAAAATTATAAAGAAATTAATATTCATAAATCTTGCAACCTATGTTGCTATAAAGCACAATGGAAATCAAATAGAAACAATATATTTTAGTAATTGACAGATGTCTGTGTCAAGTATAACTTGCATAGTTTGTGAAATAATTTTACTGGAAATATATAATCTTTTGCAGGACAATACACACCTTAACTGTGAGTAATTTATATAAAATACATAGAATAGACGGAAGGTCATGTGTTGGCCACATCAGATTTTATACAAATTTATGACTGCTTCCGACATATTGAAAATTTGAATTAAAGTAACCAAATGCTTTTAGAATAGGTAAACATACTTGCACTGGAGTTTAGAAGATTTAGCATATTTTTTGATTGTTTTACAACCACAAATTAAATATTTAGTTTAGGTGTTCCTAAATAGATAAGGTTCCTTTTGAAACAAAGTTTAACCGTAGGTACATGAATTATTAAATAAATATTATGATATAAGGACTATTTAATATATGTATCGCAACGTCTGACGCCTAGACGATACAAATATGAAATTGATTTTCTAATAAATTAAAAATATTGACTGGCACTCTGATCACCCAACTAAGAAGACTGAAGTACTTATACATTATATTAGCATATTTGCGTAAGTAATCGCTTGTAAAATTGGATGATCGGAATAACAATCATTTTTTTATTTAATAATTACCTACTAGTTTTCTCACATCTTTCATAAATTTGTTTATATGTACCTCAGCGTATAAGATATAAAAGAAATATTTTTTTTATTCCATATCTCAAAAATATTATTCACATAGATACATATATGTGTCATTTGCAAGTAAGTAAATTACCATCCATATTTCAAGCATTTTGATTATATTAAACATTTGTTTTGTCAAATTAATTTTGTCTATCCTATAATAACAGTATTTTTTAATGAAATGTATATGTGTATCACATGTAATATTTAACGCTGTTTTTGCTTCACCTTAACTTATATGATCGCAGTTCAAAAGACAGAAATAAATTTTCAAGTTTATTTTTGATACAAATTACAATACTGATTTTGAATTTTTAAAATACTGAACTTTTTATTTCATTATACACCAATAAAATTTAAGCAGGAATAATGTTGCAAAGTGCTATGCACATCTCTACATAGTATAAAACTAGTGATATATCTTGGTTTCACCTAGGAGGAGCAATATTAAATTTATCTGCAAAAGTTTTATTTCACCGAGTTCTTATAACATTTTGCAGAGATAAGTCGGCCGGGGGGACGCGCTTCCAATAATATCCCCGAAACTATAAATACCGTATTTTAAAATTTTATATTTAAGTAATTTTCAGTTTTTATCCGATAGTGTTCTAAAGTTGTTAACCATTGTTTTATATTCTTGTCTATTTTAAATTTATTTTAACCTAATTGTATGTCATTATTTATTTTATCTCATTTATTCTTCTATTCAATTCTGAGGAATGTTTTATCTATAATTTAATATATTGTGTTTTCTATGTAATGACATCCTAAAGAGACATTGATTAATCTTGAAGATGGTTATTGTAATGACAGAAACGTTGGTGTAATATCAATAAATTTTCTTCACTCAGGTTCATAATAATATATAAAAATAATTTAAGCGAGGTTTTTCTTTATCAGTAATAAATGCTTATGATTATTTTTTATAAATGTTTATCGAGATGTTTATAAAATCATAGCAGGTGTAGTTGTATTTTAATACATAATTGTGTAATAAAAAATAATTTTAAATTTTACAAATGAACGAGCAATAATACGATATTACTTTCGAGCGAGATATTTTTTAGACGATTATAAAAATAAAATATTTTCAAGAATTTTGTTTCAATTGACAATACTTACTATTTTCATTTTTTCTATTAATCTACCATAGCAACAAAGAAAGCAAAGCTACCTGGCTATGTTGATTTGGTATTTAAAGTACCTAAGTGTGACGAGCTTAAAAGCACGACACGAAGCGTAGTGTTTTTTTTACGTCATTTATGCTTTCTAAGCACTCATGCCCGTATATTATACACTATTTTCTTATACCTGCATATTTATACCTGATTTGCGAATTCGGACAATAATTTAATTAGTCTAATAATTATTTTACATCTGTTAAACTTAAAAACTCGAAAATACTTTCCAGCATAATAAAAATTAATTAAAAATTGTTTAAATTATTTAGTATTTTTTAAAATCCAAAAATAATTTCCTATTTCCGTTTACAAAGTTTCATATACTGAATGAAGAAAATCTAATGTGGTCAACACATTACCTGCCGTCAATTTTATATATTTTTAATCCTTCTTGCAAAAGATTATATTTTTAGTAAATTTATTTCACGAACATATTTTGACCCTGACATCTGTCAATTTGGATGAATATCCAAATTGTTTCTATTGTGATGCTGCATAGACTGCAAGATTTATGAAACTTAATTTCTTTATAATTTTTTTTCTCTTCCAACTATAGCAAATATAATGAAAAATTGTAACCATGTAATATAATATTCTTTAATGTTTATAATAAAAATTTGGGTACTTCCGGTCGGGTTGACCAATTATAACCAAAATCTAATCAGCTCTTCATAAGGGTATACAAATGAGAAGTACGTAAAAAATTGTAATTTTTGGAGTTTGCAGTTATCGAATAACGATTGTCACACACACACATATACAGACATCATCGTCAAAGTAGTAAAATTGTATTCTAGCGACTCTAAAATGTGCTTATTCGTTAAAAACGGACTATGAATTTTTTGACCAAAGACAATATCTTTCTTATCTAAAGGCGACGGAACGTAGAAAAAATAATTCATTTAAAATGTCATTGTCATAAAATGTTTTTATCAAAGAAGTTATTGCATTCCTATATGACACAGTAACAAAATATCGGAACAATAAATAAATATAAAACTATTTTTCATGTTTTAATGAATAAACTTTCGTCGTTTATATATAGAAAAGATTTTTTTTAATTGAGAAAATACGTTCTTAACCTTCGAGTTCTCAAAAAATAATTATTTTATAAAAGTACATTATTTCTGCAAATTATCTTTATAAAATAAACAAAATAATATGGAAAATAATGGACATCTTTATAATTTTACTCAGTGTTGACCAAATTCTTTAAAAATAATAATTTCTCAATATAATATTAGATTATGCTATCATAACCAATTCAGGTTCATATTCTTTAAACATTTAAAATGAAGAAATACTGAAAACTAAACGCACGAGTTACACATGCCATGTTGCCAAGTGTATGGACGTCAAATTGGCGGTGATTTTCGATTATCAATATACGCCGGCGTATATTATGATGCGACGACAGCGCCACATACGGAATTTCGGTGAACTAAATATACGGCTGTTAGCAACAAAACAGTCATTTGACGTCCAAAATGAAAATTTGCAGGTAGACTCCCTACATCACGTAGATGCTAAAACTGTGAGAAAAACTGATTTGTAATTTGGCGTCCATATTCGGACGTCACTTTACGAAGGACGTCAAATTGTTGGGGATCTGGCAATGTACGGACGTTCGGTTGTTAGACTGATGAATATATATATATATATATATATATATATATATATATATATATATATATATATATATATATATATATATATATATAATTCCGCATCTCCCGTGTTTGTGATTCACGCTTTAATAGACATTTTTTCGCATGGTTTTGTACTAGTGCAAAAGAGGCTTTATATAGTAAAATACAGTGCATGTGTGACGCTTCAGCTAAATCAGGCCAAGGAAGTAAGCTGGAACATCTACCGGAGCTGGACAACAATCACCAAGACAACAGTCGACTTCCTAAGGTATGTTCCTTTGCATTCTTTCCGATAAGGCATATGGTTTGGCAGAAAATCTCCCGCAAAAATACAGTCCACTAAAATAAGGTTAACTAGAGTAGCTAACCAGCTATTTCGCCGCACCAATATATTTTATCTTTCAAATTAAGCCAAGATCATCTGGACACATTTTTTGGTACAATTCGTCAAAGAGGGGGCCACAATAACAATCCATCTGCTCTTCAATTTAAAGTAGCTTAAAAGCGCTTATTGGTACGACATCAGGTTAGCGCTTCCACATCTGGAAATTATACAATTTTAGATGTAACAACCATTTTGCATGTTGGTGCTGATACAAAATGTACAAAAGACGAAATATCAGATGAGCCCGACATTATTATTTCTGAGGAAGCTCACGATTATGTTATGGCGCTGGTAAATCTTTCACCATTTGTTGAAGAAGTTGTGAATTACATAGCCGGATTTGTTGTCAAACGAATTAATAAAATTGTGACGTGCCGTATTTGCTGGGAATTATTATATTCTCAGCAAAGTTCCTCTTTATTAATAAAAGCAAAGAAGTGGGGAAATTTAACATTACCTAGTAAAAACGTTGTTAAAATTTGTGCAAATTTAGAAAAATTATTGAGAGAGTACAAACAGATTATTTTACATAAAAAAAATATTGAAGAATATCTCATAGGGAAACTTTTTTGAGAGATAATTATTTTGATACATCGGCCATGACAGATCACATTATTGGTCAGGATTTATTAGATAATCATAAAATACAGCTTATTAGATTAATTGCTACATTTCTAAAAGTGAGACTGCACCATGAGTAGGTATACTGCGTTCGTACGGGCTCAAACTTCCGGTTCCATCGAACTCGATGGCATGCACCATCGAGTTCTTGCAGCGACCCAGATTTTTCAGCAGCCTCTGGTTGTTGTTAACATTTCTTGTACACACCCCTTAACGGTTAACCCTAATGTATAATGTCCCAGTGGCGGATCCAAGGGGGGGGCGACGGGGCGATCGCCCCCCCCCCCCCCCCCCCCGAGAGATTTTTTCTTCAAAATTTTAAGATGTCTTTCTTGTAAAATTACAGATCAATAAATAAAGAATTATTATTTTGTTTTATTGTATAAAAACTCAACATGAACCAAAAAAAGTTTATAGATATTTAAATAAATTACATGTTAATAATTACTCGAAAGTTCAGTCAAACAGCAGTTATTCTTATTACCAACGTTTTGGTGCACCCTTCCACCTTCTTCACGGTTTACAACAATTATACAACAAGAATGTAATACATACAAAATAACATGGACATCACACTTACAGTAAGTTATTACAAATTTTTACAATTCATGTACACAAAATACATTCGTACAAAACATCCATCTAATCTATTAAAAATCGTACAAAAAAATTCAAAGAGCATACACAGACTCATTTGCTCGAAAAACCGACAACCGAATAATACGGAAAATAGCCGGAAATATCCTGTGTAAGGATTCTGGTGGCATCATTGAAACGGACTCCTGTTGGTCGTTTGTACACCAATAATAATGTAGCAAGTTGTAGGAATTTAAATAAAATGAAACTCAGTTTGGCCTAAAATTTGCCTTTTCCTATTTGAACTTTTCCAATATACCAAAATATACGCTGTTAAGTTCTTGAATATCAGTCCTTGCATTGATGTTATTGCAATCATTGTAGACACTGAAGAAGGTGCAAGGGTGCACCGAAACGTTGTTATAGTAAGAATAAATGCTGTGTGACTGAACTTTCGAGTAATTGTTAACACGTAATCCACATTATAGTCGAGAAATTTGCCCATAATATTTAAATAAAATACAGTTTTGGCGCCATAACAGGTGTCATTGTTGAATTTCTAGCGACTAACAATATTTGTTACGAAATTTTAAAACGTATTGTCATTCACGTGGCGTGAAATTAGTTGCATGTGGACATTGACATTAAGCCCATATATTTTTCGGTCATTTTAATGCCTTACAGGGATAACTTCCACTAACTAAAAAAAAGTAGTTCGCCCCCCCCTGAGAGATTTTCTGGATCCGCCACTGTAATGTCCAACCCGAAATTTTTGAATGGGGGATGGGGGTTTGGATTCCGGATTGGAATTCGGTTAAGGAATCCGGATTGGAATTGGAATCTGGAGTTTGGAATTTGGCGTATAGATGGTGCGGTGAATAGATGGCGTTGTTTTTGTAAAGTTGGAAGTAAAATTTAGTGACTTTTTTAAAATCTAGTGACTTTTTGCCCAACCGTTTAAAGGTTGGCAGCAGCATTGTTTTGTGTGAAATTTAATAAGTGTAGATGGCGTGGTATGATGTTTCCAAACTGCTAACGCCCTTTAAATACGAATTACATTTTGGAAAAAAATAAATAGTGCCCAATATCTCTTGAAACTATAAGGAATTTCGAAAAAATAAATCAAAAATAATCCCCGTACTCTCCCTGTCGATTTGTGACCTAAAAAACAATAATTTCAAACCGCTAACGCCCTTTGAACACAAGATAAAATTTTGAATTGACATTGCTCAGCTGAGCGTTAATGTTTGTTGAGTGATTTATATTAAAGTTGAAAAATAAATAATGCCCAATATCTTTGAAACGGTAAGGAATTTCAATAAATTAATTAACTAATTATTTTCGGAAGGGCGTCATAATTCAAGTTTGCGACATAAATATACTAAGTTAGTGTTATTTCGCAATAACCCCCCCCCCCCGAAATATTCGGAAAGTCTTAAAAATTGTTTCAATAGAAAACAGAATTTTTTGTTTTAAAAGAATTCTTTTGCATATGAACGTTTCATGAATATTTTAGTAATCCAAAACGATACCAAATAATTAAAATATAAATCGACAAATAAAACTGAATTTAATTTAAGACAAACTATTTTTGAATTTCAACACTTCGTTTAGCAAAAGGAAATAAATGAAATCTCAACCGACAAATAATAACTGAATTTGTTTAAGCAATGTATATTTGAATCGAACAGAACTGAATTGAGTTCCGCGCAATCCGTTTTTGTCTATCCATAACTCTTTCGAATCCCAAGCGTATCCCCTTCTAGTGCCCTTGACACAACACAAACACAAAAAAAAATGCCTCTCACGCGGTTAAAATGTACACACTAACACAAGTGCACTACTTCCACGGTTCGCTCACTGAGACGCCTGAAAACTTCAGGATTCGAATGAGTTAATATCGATTTATCACTTCTCCACCGAGCGCGTACATGCGATAATTCCCGCTGCCGACCGCCAGAGTGCGCGACGTCAAATATCATACTTTCGAACAATTAAATAGACTTGAGTGACCTTTGGTTACTAGAGAAAAATAAACTTGTGATAGAAACGACGTCAGCATAGTATTGCCAAAAGAGATAATCCAGCAATAATGGATAAGTGGTTAATTAGAAAGCGCAAGTTGTCTAATTCAGATAATAATAACGAATCAGCTAATAAAATAAACAAACTAAGTGTTGAGTTGGTAGGCGGTAGGTATTTTGCATGCAATCTTTTGTCAACAACATTATGTTTTTTTATCATTATTAACAATAACACCATCTTTTTGCAGATCGGAATATAGCGTAATGTAAATGTGGAAATCCATCAAGGTATATGTTTAACCTATTATTTTCGCAATTAAATTTTAGTTTAGAATTTTAATTCTTCCTGATAATTTTGATCTTGTAAGTGAGTTTAAAATATTGGCAAATGTTCAGATGTATCGTACAACAATTTATACTCATGAAATATAAGTTCAAATTTAATGGACAAACTCTTTTACTACCTAGATCGATTTGGGCAGCACTGACGATAAAGTGTTGCCAACCAATGAAATAAGAATTAATTGTTGGTTATTATTTCGTCTTTTTAAAAATGAATATATTTTTTCTAGGTGATCAAGAATACTCGACTGATCCTGTTTCTAACTCGATTTCTGCTATAGAGCTACAGAACGATTTGGGTTTGTACGTTAATAAAACATGTACAGACGAAGAAAAGTACAACTTCATAAAACATCGATGGACATGGACACCACCGGAAAATGACAAGTTTCCCGCAAGTGGATCAATAAATTTGAAATTTCAACGGCAATGGCTTTTTGAATTTTCCTGGCTAACCTATTCGAAAAATTTCGATGGTGTATTTTGTCGTTATTGTTTTTTTCTTTTGCCCTTCTGAAGTGGGGAAAGGCAGCCATACCTCAGCTAATTCCTTCGTGAAAACCCCTTTTAGCCGCTGGAAAGACGCAAAAGAGCAATTTCGTCGTCACCAGAATTTGGACTACCACAAATCAGCTTGCGTAACTGCCCAGCATTTCATCAGCGTGCATGAAAAGAAAATCGGATAGCGTGGTTGTACAACTCGATACTGCGAGAAAATTCGAAATAGAACAGAATCGGAAAATATTGTCATCGATCATTGAAACAATTATTTTTGCTGGAAGGCAAGAAATTGCACTTCGTGGACATCGCGATTCCGGACCAATTTCCTTAGAAATTCCTGTCCACAACGATGGTAATTTTCGTTCGTTGTTACGGTTTCGTGCAAATGCTGGTGATAAATCCTTACAGGAGCATTTATGAAGTGTAAACCAGCAAGTAGTTCTTCATATACGAGTCCCAAATTCAGAATGAACTTATCAACATTTGCGGAAATTTAATTTCTAAAAGGATCGTATTGAAAATTAACGAATCTGAATGTTTTACTATTTTAGCCGATGAGACAACTGATGTTAGTGGCGTCGAACAGTTTTCATTGTGTGCTCGTTACACGGAAAAGATTAACAACGAAATCGTTTTGAAGGAAGACTTTCTCACATTTGTACCTGTAACCGATGTCACTGGAAAAGGGTTGTCAGACAAGCTGTTGAAGCCTTGTGAAGATTTGGGGTTGAACTTAGCATTTTTACGAGGTCAGGGGTATGATGGAGCTGCTGCAATGAGTGGTCAATTTCAGGGATGTGCAACTAGAGTGAGGGAGAAGTATCCTGAAGCTTTAAACGTTCATTGCGCGAGCCATTCGCTAAATTTGGCTATATGCAATTCATGTTCTATTCCGAATATCAGAAACACTCTTAACACGATTAAAGAAATAATTAATTTTTTTCGAGTTTCAAGTAAGCGGCAAAACATTTTACAAAACGCGGTTAATGAACTTAATTGTGAAATAAAAAAACGGCGCTTGACAAAATTGTGCGAAACAAGATGGGTCGAGAAACTTGACGCTGTAATTACATTCGAAGAGATGTTTATGCCAATTTGTCATGCTTTAGAAAATATTGAAGAACACGGAGACAAAGAATCCTCGAAAAAAGCATATACATTTCAACAGAGTTTAAAGGCTGGGAACTTCATTGTCTGCTTAGTAGTAATCCGTGAACTATTTTCATTTGCTCATCCACTGTCCATCTATTTGCAAAGTAAAAAGTTAGATTTATCATCTGCAATGGGCATGGCTGATGATTTAGTCATCTTGTTAGAAGACCTTCGTAACAATGCTGAGTCAAAATTTCAGGCACTGTTCCGCATTGTCTCGGATCTTTCAACTGAAATAGGTGAACAGATAAAGATACCAAGAGTGACAAAGATACAGCGACATCGACCAAATTACGAAGCTCAAATACCCCAAGATTATTATCGTCAATCGGTATTCATCCCTTTTCTCGATCATTTCATATCCCAAATTAAACATAGGTTTGTAAAGCATAAAGATATTCTTTGCAATATTCAAAATCTTTTACCAAAGTCGATCGTGAGTTTATCTGAAAACAAAGTAGAAGCCACTGTAAACGTACTCTTAGAATTTTATCCAAATGATGTGATTACGAGCCATAATATTCTACTGAAAGAATGTATGTTATGGAAACAAAGATGTCACCGATTTGACGAAGAATATCCATCTTCATTCATAGACTCGCTGAATGACAGTTCTGAATCGCTATTTCCGAATGTGTATTGCTTTTTGAAAATTGGTGCTACTTTACCTGTAACTGTAGCGAGCGTACCTTTTCAACTTTGAAGCGAGTAAAGCAGTACTTGCGTAACTCAATGGAAGAAAATCGTCTGACCGGGCTTGCGTTAAGTATTCACAGAGAAATAGATGTGAATGCCACAGACGTGTTGAATGTTTTCGCGCAAATAAAAAGAAATATGTTATTATAAGTTTTGTTCACACCACGTATCGCTTTAAATACAATGTTTTGCATAGTTACGAATTTTAGTTGATGTTGAATTATTTATTGAAAATATTTATCCGAATTTTTTTTTATAAAGATGGAAATAATTCAAATTTTATATAATTGAGTGACTGTAAGAATAAATAAAATACCTCTATAAAATTAATCTGAGTTTTTTAATGGAATATAATAATAATCATGAAAAAATATTCTTAACTCGCAATGCGCATATAGTGCATGTTTGACACGCTAAATACGATGAGGCTAGGACCCCCCCCTCAAAAGTAAGGTCTAGTTATGCAACTGTGAGGAACCCCCTCCGAAAGTAAGGTCTAGCTACGCCACTGGATATCGCTACACTTCAGACAAAGACAATGCTTCAAAGGATGTCTTTGCTACGATGGCAAAACACATTTTTGTAGTGTTGGTATCTAGATAAGTACAAAATCACTGGTTCTGGCGGTCAATGACACCTGTCAACACATATAAACAATTAATTCATTTATATAAATTTATAACAACTTTATTATCAAATCTTCACATAACAACACCATGGCAGATAAAACAGACCTAATTCTGAAAAAATTAGATACCATAGAAAATAACGTTGAAAGAAACTACGAAGAAATAGCAAAATTCAATGGCGAATTTTATTCTTTTAAAAGTAAAATAACAGCACTAGAAGTAATAGTCACAAACCAGCAAAAAACAATTAATGCTATGGAAAAACAGCAAAAACAGTTAAAAACGAAAAACAGTTTTTTATGGCTTTAAAGAAGACAATAATAGTAATGAAATCCAGAAACACACTATCCTACAGTTTATAAATCTAACTTTTCAAGTAAGTCTCGTTATTCAAGATTTAAATATTGTGAGACGTATAGGCACGAAAAATGATAATTACAAAAGACCGATTATTGTTACATTTACATCTCTAGACTCCAAAACCTTGTTATTTTCAAAAAGAAATTTTTTGAAGGATACCGGCATATACATAAGCGACGACTTAACCTCTAAAGAACAAAAAAAGAAAAAAGAACTGTTGAAACTACGTAAAGACTACATTAAAGAAGGGAAAATTGTTAAAATGCGTGGTCTGAAATTGTTCGTTGATGGCGCCCAAGTCCAAGCCACACGCAACCGTCCCAGACTTGAAGAAGGGAAGAAAAAACCTCATTCATTGGCAATTACTTATTTTGTACGTACCTACGCGGTTGTCTGCTTACGTAACTATTAAAAACTTGTTTATAATTTTAGATTCCAAATAAAGAAAATAAAAATGTCCAAGTTTGGCAGTCCTTTTTTGGGAATGCTACAAAGTTTTCAAAATGTAGACTTATTCGTATTGCCAAATTGTTAAAAGATGGACAGGTTCCCTTGGAGAAAAGAGGTGGTGATAGAATTTCATATCGATCTGTTCTCAAAAAGGAGTCCGTTAGGGAATTTATTAGAAAACTTCGTGCTATTGAGAGTCACTACGGAAGAGGAAAGGAGTCCGGTTTTCTATTCATGGTCTGAGTAACTCGCTGGCAGAGGAGCAACTGAAGTAGCAAGTGCTCTTGTAAATCATTTAAGCAATTTGACATTAGAAAATATCTCGTCTGTACGACTATTTTGCGCCGGCTGCTCTGGGCAAAATAAAAATTCGTTTGTGCTTCATGTTATGCTATTTTGGCTGTGCAATAAATCCCCAGAATATGTTCAGTCAATAATAATTCATTTTCCGGTAAGAGGGCACTCTTTTCTACCTGCGGATCGTATTTTTGGTCGCATCGAGAAGCTTCTCCGTAAGAAACCGACAATAGTGCATAAAGAAGAGTACTACGAAATTTACAGAAAAGTGGGATCAGTGAAAGTATTAGGTATTGATTGGAAACTCTTGGATATAAAGTCTTTGGAGAATGTATACAAAAAGCTAAATGGGATAAGCAATTTTAAGCGGGTGTTATTAATGAAGAAAAGAACAAAATCGGGAGTTATTGGGGAAGTAGTAGGTGTGGAAGACTTCAAATTTTCGAACTTGTCAGAGAAAAATCGTGAGAGTTTATTACAGAGAGGGAAGAGTTCAAAAAGAGAACTTTAAGAGTTGCCACTTGGACGTGAAATGAAGAAAGAAAAGAAAGAAACTATTGAAAAATTGCTTAAAGCACAATTCGGGGAAAACTGGAGAGAAGATGGTAACCTGCAGTTTTATAAAGCCATTTTAGACAGAGAAGAAACAAGAAATAGGACAGAGGGAGAGGTACCAGAAGAAGTTTGCAATTGTTGTGAGGAAGAATACGCAATATGTATTTTAATTTAATTTTTTTTTCATTTACTGTTTTTTTCATAGTTTATATTGATTTTTGTATTTTTGCAGAAATAATAAATAGATATTTACTACAATAACTTAATATTTTTTCATTTAACCATTTTTTCAGGCAAAACTTGACATGTCCAAGAAAATTTCAGACAAAACTAGACAAGTCCATTTATTGCATGCAAAACTCAACATATCCGAACTAAATTTGGCAGTAAATTGGATAATAATTAAAATAAAAATTAAAAACAATTATGTGCGAATTAACAACCCCAAAGATTTTAGCACTACTAAAATAAAAAATTCTAACTATACAACTTAACCTTCTACTAGAATTTATCGCTTCATGCAAAATTATATAAAGTGGACATGTTAAGTTTTGCATGGATACTCCTCGACCAACTACACTCAGCCAAGAGAGAGAGGGGAAGTCAGTCATCAGCTGAGTCGCCATCAAAACCTGCACCAAAAAATCGAATCTGGCCCAATCCGGCACATCGTTCCCAGCAAACCCCCATCCAGGAGACGCAGAACAAGGGAGACTATACCCAGATTTATAACTTTTTACTAGTAGGGGACCTCAATGCAAAAATAGGACAACTAAATCTAGCCCCCGAAGACTCATTTTTGTGTAACCACGTTTCGGAACGTCGCAAATCTTTGCATAACGTTACCGATACCAGAGGTCGAAAATTAGTGGACTTATTTGAAAACGCGGGACTTTTCACTCTTAACGGCAGAACAACTGGGGATATTCCTGGTAATTATACCTATATCACTAGTAATGAACAAAGCACAATAGACTATGCTTGGGTAAGCGCTAGCTTTTAACCAAAAATTTAGAAATTTGAAATTATAGACTCTTTTGACTGTTGATCATAGCATGTGTTTTGTTTTTATTGAAAATAACTCAATTAACAAACTCTCAAATATTATTCCGTCCCCTTAGAGCAGAACTATCCTATGTCCAAAAAGTTCGATTTTCGGTTTTTGTATGCAATGTCCATGTTAGGCGTTGTTCTATCTACTGCAGATGTATTCTATGTCCATACCAACGGATCTTGCCGAAATCCGCCGATATAAAATAAGTCTATGTGTTCAGATAGTTTTCAGTTTGCAGCAGAACTATTTCAACTACTGCAGAGTGCACTTCGATAGTCATCGCAAATAAATTGGTGGACATAGACTAGTTCTGTCTTGTACTCGAACAGTTAGTATTGATTCATATTGGACATAGACTGATTCTGTTTTAAATCCTATTAAGTGAAAAGTGTTGTGTAAGTTTTTTAGAGAACAATGTTGCCTTCAAGAGGACTACGGATGGTAGATATGGTTAGAACAGACACAATAACTGGTAAGAAATATAGGAGTACCTTTACTATATTTTTAAATGCAACAAATAAGAAGATAGTTTTACTAACCTTACTTTTTTGTAATTATATTTTTTCACTTTATACTTTTGGTTTTGCTTTTTTTTCGTATTATTTCAGTCAAGTAATAATTAAGTAAGACAATTAACTTTAATAAAATATGGAAAGATCTTTTTTAAATAAATATTTTGTCTTTAGCTACAAATACCAGATCTAAGGAAAAAACTTCTTCAAATGAATTAAGCCCAAATGAAAATGAAGGAAACCCGAGTATTGTAAGAGATGCCTGTGATTTAATGAAGGCTTGTGCTACTTTGGAAGTACCTACATATTTAGTACCATTTGAAACATCATCAGCAAGGCACGTTTTGAGTTCAATTTCACTTAAACACATCGAGTTGTTTCAACCAAATGTCAACTTTACAAACGGTATGTAACAAATTCACAAAAATATTTGTGGGTTTTCTAATATTCTTACAAATTCAATATTAGTTATACAAACCATCGTTGTTTTTTTTTGTTACAGGTGGAGAAGGTATCCAAAATGAAAATCATTTGTCTAGTATATCAACTAACTCAAATGTACTCGTACGTGAGTGTCAGGTACGAAAGTTCCCGAATAGAGTAAATATTTTTTTAATTTTAGGATCTTTCAAAAGAGGCGTTAGCAGTTGAAAATGAAGATGTTTTGACTGGTACATCAAACACGTCAAAACTGAGAGAATCTCAGGTACAGAGGTCGCTGAGAACCTGTAAGAGTTTGCCTACAGAGGCTCATATGTCTTCTTCTAAATCAGATCCATTTGGGGGAGATGATGATCTAGACCCTGACTTTAAAGTTTCTGATCATTTCCCAAACAATAAACATAGCTTAGATTTACGAGAGTCTGTTTCTGATAGTTCAACTTCGTCCGTGAATCCAGAAGAAAAACAAAAGACGCGTAAACGAGTAAGAAATCCAGACAACTGGCAAAGAAATACCATAAAACGTTTAAAAAACAGTGGAAAAGCATATAAAGATTGGAAAGGAAAGGCCAGACCTGAAAAGACAATTAAAGTTTCTTGCGGAAAATGTAGAATGAAATGCATCGAAAAAGTTTCAAAGGAACAAAGAACTATAATCTTTGAAGCTTTCTGGGAGTTGAAAGATATTAATCGCCAAAGAGATTACATATCAAAATATGTGCAATGTAATAACAAAGCAAGAAACCGAAAACGTAAAAATGAGGATCGAGAAGAACAAGATGAAAATAGTATAAGAACTTCCACTTTTACCTACTATTTACCCAGCGGAACATCGAGAGTCCAGGTCTGCAAAACTTTTTTTTTAAATACGTTAAGTATTAGTGCCCAAACTGTCAGAACAGTATTTAATAAAATGAGCTCTGGTGGCCATATTACAGAGGACCGGAGAGGTAAAGCTTCTAAAAACTCATTGCTGGATGAAGCAATAAAACAATCTGTCCGTGATCACATCAATATGTTTGAAACAATTGATAGTCATTATTGTAGGCAGAAAACGACCCGTAAATACTTGCCTTCAACACTTAACATTTCTAAAATGTTTACATTGTATGAAGAATATTGTCTGGAAAATAACATTGAAAAGAAAGCTACAGAGAGCATGTACAGACATATTTTTACGACCGAATTTAACATCTTTTTTTTTTACCGAAGGAGGATCTTTGTGATATTTGTCATGAGTATGAGCACAGTAGCCCCGAAGACAAGTTGGCAATGAAAGAAGAATACGAACAGCATATAGAAAATAAGAATTTAGCACGAAATCTAAAAAATGCAGATAAAGAGAAAGCCAAGGGAAATACTTCCTTTTGTGCTGCAGTGTTTGATTTGCAGCAGGTATTATCAGCACCAAAAACAGAAGTTGGACTCGCCTATTACAAATTAAAAATGTCCGTCTATAACTTTACTGTTTTTAATTTGGCATCAAAGCAGGCCTTTTGCTACATGTGGCATGAATGTATAGCCAAAAGGGGGTCTTCCGAAATTGGTAGCTGCCTCCTGCTTTTTATTGAACAACAAATTCGAAATGGAATTACGGAGTTTTCTTTTTTTTCTGATAATTGTCCGGGACAGAATCGGAATAAGTTTCTGTTTTCGCTTTATAACTACGTAACACAAAAGTATACAATCAAAATTCAGCACACCTTCTTACAGAGAGGCCACACGCAAAGCGAAGGCGACTCCGTGCATAGCGTTATTGAGAAATCAGCAAGACATGTACCCGTGTATACACCAGATCAATGGTACACCCTTGTAAGAACGTCAAAGAGGAAGAATCCATATGTTGTAATTAAAATGAGTCAAGAATTAATATTTGATTTAAAGCAGTTACAAGAAACAACCTCCTTGAATTGGGAGAAAAACGAGACAAACGACAAAGTTTACTGGAGCCAAATAAAAACGGTTCAAACAAATCCGGAAGCTCCAAATATTGTCTTTTATAAAGAAGGTTACAAAAATGAAGATCCATTTAAAAAAATGCATATTTTACGCAAAGGAAGAAAGTCAATGGAAGTTGAACACAAAAACGTTCAACTACAACTTTATAAAGACTTAATACCTTTGACAAAAAAGAAGTATGAACATTTACAATTTCTTTGTGAGAAAAAAGTTATTTTAAGTCAGTATCACCCTTTTTTCCAACATTTACCCTTTCACAAACATAACCGAGAAAAACAGTATAATAATGACTCTGATGATAACGATTATTAATAATCATGTACCATGTTGTTTGGTTTCCCAGGACCTATTGTTTATTCGTTTATAGAATTTTTTATTTTGTTATTAATATTTACTACAAAATCTAAAATGTAGAATTTTGTTTATGTTTAAGTGTTTGAACTACTTTTGTAACGAGGATTTCTAAAATGCAAAATAATTTCCATAAAAAATGTTTGTGTTTTATTTTGATCGAGAGCAGACTTATTCCATGTCCCAATAAAATTAAGTGTAATATTCTATTTATGGACATGGAATAGGTAACATATCTCACAGGTATTCTATGTCCACTACTTTTTCTAAAACGTGTTTTTGCTAAATATGAAGTAGATCAGTGACAAAGTAGACAAAACAGAATATTGCATCCAGCTGTTTTGGAAAAAAATATTCATTACCATTGCTAAAAAATAAAAAAAGGCTCTCCTGTAAAATTTGTATTTTGTGACTTAGAATAGTTCTGCTCTAGGGGGACGATTCAAACGTCAAAAAATTAATTTGTTATCAAATTGCATTTAATGAACTCAATTAAGATTTTTTTCAACATAATTTAGAAATCTCTAACAGATTATATAGCAATCGTACTAATGTCGACACGCTAAATGGCAATCTAATAAATGCCATTAAAGAGGCTGCAAGCCTTTCCGGTATGCTAAAAGTCATTAAATCAAAATTACCACCTGAAAATAAACCCTGGTCCAATCTTGAATGTAAAAAATCCAAAAATGAATTAAAAGCTTTGTTATCGCTATACCATAAAGACAGATTTCAATATAAGTTGGATAACTACATAATTGCTAAAAGAAAATATAGAATACTTATTCAAAATCAGAAAAAGACTTACTTTGATAATATTAGAAATTTGCTTTCAAATACTAATAATAACAGTTCATTTTGGCAGACAATAAATAAACTAAGGAAAAAATATTTCCAAAAAAACGAAATTGATATCAACATATGGACAAATTTCTATCTCAATTTGTATAATAACACCACTTTGCAACAAAGTAATTTTTTTTACTGTGAACATCCCTTTTTGGATTCATCCATCTCATTAGATGAATTGCAATCGAGCATATCTAAATGTAAATTAAATAATGCACCTGGTATAGACGATGTTTCTTATGAGTTTTTTAAATATCTTACTCCTGCCTGGGAACACTACTTGTTAAATCTTTACAACTTAATATTCCAGACGGGAAATATCCCTAAAATATAGAGCTCTGTAAAATTACATATGCTGTTCAAAAAGGGAGTCAAAAACGACCCCCACAATTACAGACAAATTGCCCTGCTAGTATCTATTTGTAATTTTTTTACACAAATATTGTTTAACCGATTGGAGCCGTTTTTAGAGGAGAATGGGTTAATAAACGAATTTCAGTTGGGCTTTCGCAAAAAAGAGGAACTATTGATATATTATATTATGTATTTTTACATTGTACAGACGTGTATTTGTGGCTGCGTAGTAAATTCAATTTCTACCTGGTTAAAAATACTTCAACATAAATTTAAATTGTACCATTTTGTGTATTAGTGCGGCGCTGATTTGAGTGTAAAAGTGTATTTCTAATCCAGATTTGCAGTGGTGATCTACTTCGAAAAAACACTTGTAAGTCATTTCATATCTTTCTAGTTTTAAAATATCGTAAACGAACAGATTTGTGAGCGTATCAATTGAAGTTCGCTGACCCTGCTTACCCTTACAATCGTAAACACGCTACTGTCAAATCTCATCAGCACCAGGCCCGAACTAACTCACAATTCATTCGCTTGCATCAATAATAACATTCCTGATTAACAATGGTGTCATTGTGTATCATCTGTAATACAGTCGTAAAAATACTAGGTCTAAAAATTTGTTCATTGTACCTACATGTAAAACAAACCTCTTCAAAAATTCCCCTATCAGTAGAGTGATGCAGACTTATAATGACAAATTTCAACACCCTGATATTTTTCACTTGACATTGAATCAGTTGCGTAACTTGCTGATTGGTGAATTTTGTGAATAAGAGATTATTTTTTCTATTACGTCATTAATTATATGTCTCTTTAAATGTCTTTATATAATTTTTATCAAAAAAAATTGTATCTATACGTGGAACTGTCTTTGATCTTCGACTGTATTGTTCCCTCAAAATGAAATAAATAAGTAAATAAAATAAAAATATATTTTCTCTTATAGGAATAGCACATATACATTTGAGACTTAGTAGACAAAAACTTTTTGCCATTTTCATTGACTATAAACGTGCATTTGATTTTTGATTCAATCAATCACAACAAACTATGGCTCAAATTATACCAAACTGGATTTAGTTATAAAATTATACACCTGCTGCAATACTTTTACTCAAATGCCTCGTTACAAGTGAAACAGGGCCTTGTACTTTCTAACCCGGTTAAAATCACGGAAGGGGTACTGCAGGGGGAAATATTGTCACCAATCCTTTTTTCAGTTTATTTAAACGATCTTGACACATATCTAAGAAAAAGCAACTTAACAGGTATTAATATAGACGGGAGTAACGATATATTAAGCTTAGGTTACGCCGACGATTTGGTTATTTTGTCAAATTCTCCCATAGATGTAAAACGAAAACTAGTTGCCTTAGAACAATATTCGGACGAGAATGATCTATGTGTTAATACGGAAAAGACGAAAATCTTACAATTTCATAAAGGCAGAAATGTGCTGATACGGAATTCAAATTTAAAAATCAACGAATTGAATCAGTCACAATTTTTGAATACTTAGGGGTAGTTTTTTCTCCTTCAGGAAAATTTCCGGAACAGGCAAAAAATAGTTTCAAAAAATCTATTATTGCAATTCAGACCGTTAAAAAATTTTTAGCTATGGGTAAGTCAAATAACTGGCCAGAAAAACAAAAACTTTTAAATACAATTGTTAACGCAACCGCTTTATATAGTTCGGAAGTATGGGGTCTCAGATATTCCCATGATTTAGAAAGATGACAAATGAAATATGTAAAATCCATTTTTCGTCTGCCAAGGAATACCCCGAATCACATGGTTAGACTGGAAACTGGTTAGTACATATTGGAAAAAAAATTATGGAAAAGGACGCTGAGCTTATGGACGAGAATATTCAATTTACCTGAAAATAGATACCCAAAAATAATATATAATCGTTTGTTTGCTTTGGATCTATCTTTTAAAAATAATAAATATGAACTAAATTGGGTAAGCCAAGTAAAAACATTTTTATATGAAAACAACTGTTACGATATTTGGAATAATCAGTCAGCCAATGAGGGAACAGTCAATTCAGTCATAGTCAATTTTACAAACTCATTACAAAAAAATGATCTTGACAAGTCAAATATCAACATTCAATTTGTTTTATAAAAATATTAAAAACAACTCCGCCATGGAACCTCACTTAAACATGAATATCCCTTTAATAAAGCAACAGATTATATCCCAAATTCGTGTTTCTTCAAAAATGGGTCTAAAGATATTTTATAAAAACATATACTATGAATTAAAAGCGAATCAATTGTGTACCATATGTAACTGTCAAAAATTTGAAAACTGTTATCATTTTTATTGCGAATGTCCTATGTTCGCGCACATTAGAGATCATTTTCTGCGTGGGTTCAATGTAAAGAACTTAAACGACGACAACTTTTATTCTTTATTTACCGATTTAATTAAAGAAAAAATTGATTGTTTTCTATTATACTTTATCTGCTATGAAACATAGAAGTTTCTATACGAATGAGTAAAAATCTATGATACTATTCTTTTATAATTTTTATACCATATTAAGTACTTTTGTTACATTGCATTTTTATTTTATTTATGAAATACTTTTTATGTATTTGAATTAAATGTATTGTTAGGTATAAATATTTAAATTGAATTCCTATCTCAGGTATGTGTATGAATACACATATGTATGTATGTATATTATGATTATAGGTTACGTTAGGTGTAAAAAGTCTTGGGGATATGTATATATTTTGATCTGTTTGTGTATATAAATGATCACGGGTTTAAGTTATGTGTACTAATCTATTGTATGAAGCGCTGCTTAAAAACAATAAATAATTATTATTATTATAAGACAATATTACAATTTATCTTATAATGCCCGTATTACACTTCACAATAAACTGGAAAATTCTTTCAGGAGAAATAGTGGGCCCTCGGAAAAATGGTTGCCAATCTATGTAACACATATGAAACAATTTAATTTCTTCACCGATTATAAGACATTATTACAATTTATCTTATAATACCAGTATTACACTTCACAATAAACTGGAAAAGTCTTTCAGGAGAAATGGTGGGACCTTGCAAAAATGGTTGCACATCTATTTAACACATATGAAACCATTTAATGCCTTTATCGATTATAAGACATTATTACAATTTATCTTATAATGCCCGTATTACTTCACAATAAACTGGAAAATTATTTCAGGGTAAATGGTGCGACCTTGCAAAAATCGTTGCACGTCTATGTAACACATATGAATCCATTTAATTCCTTTATCGATTATAAGACATTATTACAATTTATCTTATAATGCCCGTATTACACTTCACAATAAACTGGAAAATTCTTTCAGGGTAAATGGTGGGACCTTGCAAAAATGGTTACCAATCTATTTAACACATGAAACCATTTAATTCCTTTATCGATTATAAGACATTATTACAATTTATCTTATAATGCCCGTATTACACTTCACAATAAACTGAAAAATTCTTTCAGGGTAAATGGTGGGACCTCGCAAAAATGGTTGCACATCTATGTAACACATATGAAACCATTCAATTCCTTCATCGCTTATAAGATATTATTACAATTTATATTATAATGCCCGTATTATAGTTTACAGTTCACAATAAATTCTAAAATATAAGCATATTACACTTCACGATTTACTATCAATTTACTGTTGCTGGGAGCAGGGCTACCAACCGCCAAGTTTTTTTTTTTTTTTGTATGTTGTGTTTGCGTTTCGTTTTGAGGTTAACCTTTTGTTGTACTTATGTATTTACTGTTTGTGTTTTACAATAATAGGAGGAGTCTAAGGTTAAATTATAAATAAAACTAAAACAATTACCCCTTAACCTTAAAATAATAATAATATAAGCTATGAGCTATATACGTATTTCGAGAACTAAGTTCTCATCATCAGTAGAACAAAAACAAAAGTTTAAGCAGAGAAGTTAAGATTACTCAACATGTAAACCATGTCAGAGGTCTAACAACTCTGAGCAAACAAGGGAGAGAACTGGGATTATATAGGGATAGGAGTCACAGGTGAATGAATACCAATTAAAACTAAGATTTAGCGTCCAATGAAATTTAAGATTTAAAATGTCCTATAAAATTTAAGTTTATATTAAATCGAATAATTTAGAATTTGGTATGGGACCGAGATCTGCGTTCATCAAGTTATTTTTAAATTTATTTATTATTAAGCTCTCGTATGCATCTAAATATCTATCATTATTAATATGTTTTAAAAGTTTAATGTTAGAATTGTTAATTTTGTGATTATTAATGAACATATATTGAGCCACGCTAGATTTTTCGGGATTACCGCTTTTTAGATGATAAAAATGTTCTTTAAACCGAGTGTCAATTTGTCTTTTAGTTTGCCCGATGTAAACTTTATAACAATCATTACAGCTAATTTTATATATACCGGATTTTTTGTTAGTGTCTATTTTATCTTTAGGATTACCTAATAAAGATTTAATGGTATTACTTGATTTGTAAGTCACGGTTAAATTTTGATTTTGAAAAATTTTATTTAAATTTTTAGAAGCGTTATCGTACGGTAGTGTTATGTATATATTATTATTTTTATTATTAAATGGTGTTAGTGTTGTAAAATTAGAAACGGATTGGCGATGTTTAAATTTATGAACTAATTTATCTATTGTTTTAACCGGGAAACCGTTATATTTAGCTATTTCTTTAATATAGTTTAGTTCAATATTAAATCTTTTTTTTGTTTAAAGGAAATTTTGTTAATCTGTTTATTAAAAAATTGAACGATGCTAATTTATGTTGCCAGAAATGATTGGAGTCAGCAGTTATAAATCTGTTAGTATTAGTGGATTTTCTGTAAATATCGAACTCTAGTTTATTTTTATTTCGAATAACCAGTACGTCCAGAAATGGTAGTTGTTTATTAGTTTCTTTTTCAATAGTAAATTTAATTGATGGGAAAACTGAATTTAAACTGTCTAGAAACGTTTTCAAATCGCAATTTTTGATATTAACTATGGCAAAAATATCATCTACATATCTAATCCAAACTCTAGGAAAGTATTTGTTGTTTTTCTTAAATTCAATTTCGAAATTACTCATAAATAAATTAGCCAAAAAAGGTGATAAACTATTTCCCATAACTGTACCTTCATTTTGATGATAAAATTTATTATTTACTTGAAAATAATTTCCGTACAAAATTCGTTACAATTCATCGAAAAAGTCAAAGATATTACTTTAGATAAAAATGAAATATTGGTTTCTTTTGACGTTAGTTCTTTATTTCCAAGTGTACCGATCCCGAAAACGTTAGAATATTTAAAAACTTTTTTAGAAAATAACAACTTAGATGTGACACAAATTAATGAATATTTACGACTCACTGAACTTTGTATGAATCAAAATTATTTTCAAGTAAATAATAAATTTTATCATCAAAATGAAGGTACAGTTATGGGAAATAGTTTATCACCTTTTTTGGCTAATTTATTTATGAGTAATTTCGAAATTGAATTTAAGAAAAACAACAAATACTTTCCTAGAGTTTGGATTAGATATGTAGATGATATTTCAAGTAATACCATTAAATCTTTATTAGGTAATCCTAAAGATAAAATAGACACTAACAAAAAATCCGGTATATATAAAATTAGCTGTAATGATTGTTATAAAATTTACATCGGGCAAACTAAAAGACAAATTGACACTCGGTTTAAAGAACATTTTTATCATCTAAAAAGCGGTAATCCCGAAAAATCTAGCGTGGCTCAACATATGTTCATTAATAATAACAAAATTAACAATTGTAACATTAACTTTTAAAACATATTAATAATGATAGATATTTAGATGTATACGAGAGCTTAATAATAAATAAATTTAAAAATAACTTGATGAACGCAGATCTCGGTCCCATACCAAATTCTAAATTATTCGATTTAATATAAACTTAAATTTTATAGGAAATTTTAAATCTTAAATTTCATTGGACGCTAAATCTTAGTTTTAATTCACCTGTGACTCCTATCCCTATATAATCCCAGTTCTCTCCCTTGTTTGCTCAGAGTTGTTAGACCTCTGACATGGTTTACATGTTGAGTAATCTTAACTTCTCTGCTTAAACTTTTGTTTTTGTTCTACTGATGATGAGAACTTAGTTCTCGAAATATGTATATAGCTCATAGCTTATATTATTATTATTTTAAGGTTAAGGGGTAATTGTTTTAGTTTTATTTTGTTTGTGTTTTGTTCCGTGTGTTTGCTTTTCACATCACAATAAAATGAGATATATTTAAAAAGGAAGGTATTAAAATATTAATAACACTTTTCGAATCAGTACCCGAGTTGCACAATTCACAACATCCGCGATTTAAAAATAAAACCGTACTAATGGAAACACTCAGGAAAATTACAAAAGATTTTATCGATATTATGGAGAATGCAGGGGTTGATGTAGATGATGTTAAAAAATGACAAATCTAAGAACCCAGTTTTCCTTCAGAATTAAATAAGGTGATGAAGTCTTTGTCAAATGGCGCAAGAACAGATACAGTATACACCCCTACCTGGTGGTGTTACGATCTGCTTTTATTTTTGGAGACAACCAACTCCGTTCGAAAAGAAAAATCAAATTTAGAAGTAGAAGACGATGAAGAGACAATGGAAGAGGTACACGTGTAAAAATATTTTGTACACGGTTTTTCATGTAATATTTTTGTATATTTTAGGCGAAATCGAAACGCTGTTTGAAGAAACCCTTCAACAATTAGATGGGATAATATTACCTTCTGACAGTGGTACACAACCGGCATCGGCGACATCATCTGGGTGTGTGTACGACCCAAGCTACATACTTTCCTACGCCAAAAAGCATAAAAGAAGTAGAGATGGAACAAGCGAGCTTCTGAAACAAGCTTCTTATGGCAAATAAAGCTTCTTCAATCGGCGACCATTTGGAAAACTTTGGATTGTGAGTATATAAAGTGTTAGTGTTTAACCCAATAGTTCCCATTGTACTCGACAAAATACAATATGAGTAGGAAGGTTTAAGTGACATCTAGTAGCAGGGTTAGTATTATAGGAATTTTGTTTATGGCTCAATCGGACCCGTATGAAGTGGTAAACATATATCTAATGATCTAGTGATTTTGTCATATTTTACATTTCTCGCAGGTTATGTCGCTTTTCTGTTGAATGCAATATTGTAATTGGTGCAAGTCGGTACACCATTGTCTGAAAAACGAAGCTCAGTTGAATTGAGCTCTTTCCATTCCGGTTTTTTCATGTAAGTATATCCAATTTACTATTATAGTACTACCTTATAATCATACAAAAGTAATTCATGTAATATTTCAAAATATTACCAAGGTCAAAATTTGATGTACTTGCTGAAGTACAATGGAACGAATTCCTTATATTTATTCTTTTTTTTTAGACGCTTTTTGCATTTATAATGGATTGTAACAAAACAAATTTTTCCACAATACCTACTCAGTCGTTTTACGTAAAATATATCAGAATCTAGGACCAACTGTTGATGCTATTCAGTCATCGAATACAACTAATGCGGTAGATATTATAGTAATTCCGCCAGATGTTGATGACCAGACAGACGAGGAAGATATTGATGAAGAAGATACCCAGATGATATCACAGCCTCGTGATGTTCCAGGAACTGTTGAGCTCCACTACGAACTAAGCGATGACGATGAATATTCAAGCGACGATGAATTGCCCCTTGCAACTCTGAGAAACCGCATTTCAGCAAATAGGAACACAGCCCAGCCGCTGTGGTAACTGTTATAAACATGCCCTCAACTTCTGGTTATTTAGAAAGGGAGGACATATTGAAGGCAGAATTGGAAGGGAAAAACTCAGTGGAGATTTTCGATTTTTTTTTTGATGATGTGGTCATAGAGCATATAGTGCCGCAGACTAATTTGTATGCGCATCAGAAAAATGAACACCAATTTTTTTCTTCAAAGATGATCTAAAGATCTTTCTGGGAATATTATTGCTGACAGGATACCATCATCTACCACATGAATCACTGTACTGGAGTTTGGATGAAGATCTGGGGGTAGATTTGGTAGCGACAAGCATGTCAAGAAATAGATTTCAACAAATAAAAAGGTACATACATCTTGTAGACAACACAAATTTGAACAAAGACGATAAAATGGCCAAAATTCGTCCACTAATGGATCTCGTAAATCAAAATTTTCGACAATGGGGATTTTGGCATAAAGAATTATCCATTGATGAGCCCATGGTGAAATATTACGGTCACCATTCATCGAAACAATTTATTGTTACTGTTATTCCTTTGATTAATATCAATAAAGTTTATTATTATTATTATTATTATTATTATTATTATTATTGCGGGGCTAAGAAAACTGAAACGGAGAATCAAAGAATTGAAAAAAATTACCTCTGGGATCTAATGTAGTTCTGGAACTCCTTGAAGCAGTTGCTGTGCCGTCAGATCACATACTCTTTTTTGACAATTATTTTGCGAGTCACGGTCTTATGGATACACTGCGAAGGCTTAGCTATCGAGCCACTGGTACCATACGCGATAATCGCACAAAAAAATGTCCTCTTATCCACGTCAAAGAAATGAAGAAGAAGAATCGAGGTGAATATGACTATATATTTGATAGTACGGCTTCACTTCTATTTGTACGTTGGAAGGACAACAGCGTAGTTAGTGACCATGGCGACAAACTACGATTCCATCGAACCTCTGGGAAAAGTGTAGCGCTGGTCATCAATTGCAAAGGAAAAAATAGACGTGCCTCAACCATTACTTTTCCAAAATTATAATTGTTGTATGGGTGGTGTGGATCTGATGGACCAGTCTGTCAATAATTACCGAATAAATATAAGAGGTAAAAAATAGTGGGGGGCTTTATTTACTCACATCATAAATATGACAGTTGCAAATACCTGCCGAATCTATATAGCTGTATCTAACGAGAACGTCGATATGCTTTTCATACAGAGAACAATTATCCGTCATTACTTACGATGTTACGATAAATCATCGCAAAAATCTAGACCAAGTGCCAGTGTCCCTCCCAGCATTCAAAAACACGACGGTGGACAGTTTCCCGAAAGAATTGATAAGCAATTGAGATGTAGAAACTGTCATGCAAGAGTGAAGTGGATATGTTGCAAGTGTAAAATCACGTTGTGTATAGAAAGAGACTGTTTTAATATATTCCATTCCTAGATTTTATATTGTATGTAGGTCTACTGTAATACCATTGTACTCTATAGAGTACACCTATTTTTTAAAAGATCTAAAAATAAAACAGCTATATGTTTATCTCAACTTGATTTTTAATGTTTAGAACAATGTAAGAAAATTTTAATAAGATCTGAGAAAAAGACATTTTCTGCCGAACAAGAGACAATGATGAATAAAATTTTGTTTCAGATCTGTGGCAACTGAGTTGGGGAGATTCGAGTAATTTTTTTAAAAAGAACTATCATGAACTTAATATATGATGAATTAGACAATGAAGATGAAGATTAATAATATTTTATTTTTGTTTATATGTTTTCTTAATACATTTTTTTTTTTATAATATGATAGACTCTTATAGTAAGTTTACATTATTTTGCCATGGAACTGCTCCTTCATTGATTACATATTCTTTGAATTCCTCTCTAATTCTTCCTGCTCTTAATGAAGAGCGATTTCCTCCTTGCATGGCAAGAGCATATTTAAAAACATAATTATCATTATCACCAGCGTCTTCATTATCGATTGTAAATGAAGGACATTCTTTTTTAAATAATTATGTAAAACACAACATGACAGTGTTATACATTGAACTTTTTCTGGGCTTTAAATTTATTGTTGTTAACACGCCAAACGCGTTCTCTACAACTCGCCGTGCTCTGCTTAACCTATAATTAAAAATTCTTTGTTCGGTGGTCATATTTCGGAATAGATATAGCTTCAATATTTTATCTGATAAAGGAAAAGCTGCATCTGCTATTATCACATGTGGTCCCAGGCAGTGCATTATCTTCAGGCAAATTTAAGTAGTTTGCAGTTCTAAATAAAGCTTGATGTAAACTGCTATTTATACAAACACCTCCATCTGAAACACGTCCATTTGTTCTGACGTCAATATATTTAAAATTATAATTTGCATCCACAAGTGCCAGCAAAACATGCTATTTGCATTGTATAATTAAAATAAGCCGATCCTGCCTAGCGAAGTGCAAAAATTTTACTTACGTTTAAAAATTGTATTTATACTAATTTTTTAGAACTACAAGTGTGAAAACTGGGACTATACATTAAATATGTCACCACAAAATAATAAAAAAATGTGTCGTGAAAATATTTTTGATCAACATAACCTCAACCTCTCAACGTGCTCATCACAATGGATAAAAATTAGAGGACATATTAGTCAAATTGGATGCTTTGAGCAATATAGAAAAAAAAGTAGAGAAATTTAATAATGGTTTTATATTATTTTCTAATATAATTTCTGATAATTCAGATAAAATATAATTATTGAAATCTAAAATTGATGAACATCTCCATATAAACAGCTTAGAAAAATCACTAAACAAACAAATTGGTTCTTTTGGGCTTTAAATCTAAAATTGCAAATGCAAGTAACGGAAAATGATTTGGATAACGCCTTCAGATTAGGGAAAAAGAGTGATAAATGTAGACCTGTACCCATCCAATTCTACTCCATACGAACTCGTGACCAAGTCTTCCAAAATAGATAGCTGCTGAAGGTCTCAAACTGGTTTCTTAGTTCGTATTTCCCGAAGGCCGCACAACTACTTCACAAATCTCTTCGGGAAGAGAAAAAAAACTACAAGACGAAGGATTTAAAGTTTCCATTATCCGAAACAAATTGTATACACAAAAGAGAAGCCGTGGTACCTCCGATGATTCACCTACTAATTTAATGCAAGCAGATAAAATTACCAAGCAAGACGTGGGGCAATCAACATCCAATATCTTGAATTTTTTAGGTTAATCCCGAAACCATTGTCTGATGAAAATGATATTTCATCAAACAATGGAATCGCATTGCTTTCAGGAAAGTTACAAACAAAGAATAGTCTTAAGAATGTATCACACTTATCACTGATATTTTGGAACACAAATGGTATAAACAATTTATTTCACTTAAGACACTAAAGCCAAATTACTAGCTGGAGATGTGATATACCTTTGCGAAACTAAAGCATGTCAAGACAAAAGTATTTGCCGGGCGAATGGAGGCCTCGTAATCTTAATCAGGAAAAGCGACTATTTGAAATACAATCTAATTGAAACTGACGAATATTTGCTATTAAAACTGCCTGTTTTCAAGCGTCAATTAATCTGCCAAATAACACTATCTAGCACTAAAAATTTAAAACTTTTTTACAAATGTATTAAATATGAATTACAATTCTCTGAAATGTGTTCAATCTGTAATATGCAAAAGTCAGAAGATTTATATCATTTTTATGTAAAATGTGCAATTTTCCAAAGCTTAAGACAGTCATACATAAATTTAACATGCAGAATATGACCCACCCCGACTTTTTGTACTTCTTTAAAGACATATATCGATAAAATTAATTGCATTTGTTATTTTACTATATCTCCCTTTAAATTACGTTGTTCTGTATGAACGAATAAACACAGATTGATTGTTCCATTTAAGTTTAAATTTTATACATAGTTCTTTCTGTTGTTGGTATTTCAACATAGTTCTTTAACTATATATTTTCTTAAAAATAAACATTGAAATTATAAGTTAAATGATTGTTGCTACTGGGTGCATTACTCATTTTTTGTATATTATATTACGACTTTAATCTGTTTGGATGAGTAATGTCCGATCCGATTGTTATACTTTAAAGATTTATGTATTATTAAATCAAATTGTATTCGCTATATTATTAATTCCGCCGTTAATTTTCGTAGTTTCATTAAGAATAGTTGGCACAACAGCACGTTCATGCTCAAATCATATTATTTATTATGTAGTTTACGAGTTTTCATAATATTATTTTACTTCTACATTAATGAGAATTATTTATTGATATTATTCTATATTATGCCATTACCTTATGGGGTAATTCGCCATCAGCAAACAGATTATTTGTTTTACAAAAGCGTATAATCAGATTAATTATGAATGTTAGTAGTAGGACTTCATGTAAACCTTTTTTTAATTCTTTGAATATTCTTCCACTACCATGTTTGTATATACATAAATGTCTTATTTTTGCTCGTAAAAATCAAAATTTATTTGTCAATAATTCCGATGTACATAAATATTCCACTCGTCAAGCAAACCATTTTCATGTAAACAAATGTAATTTATCTTTATCATGCAATAACCCTCTTTATATGTGTGCTATTATGTATAATAAATTACCAGCAAAGTTAAAAGATGTAACATCATTAAATATATACAAGACCAAAATTAAGTCATATCTTATTGATAATTGCTTTCACAATGTAAATGAATATCTAAAATCTTGTATTAACTGTTTCTTGTACTTCATGTTTGCCCTTCTCCGACTTACCTTGTATGTTATTTTTGTAACTTTTATACTGGTTAATAAACATTTATTTATTTATTTATTTATTTCGTATGTATTTCTGTACATCATACTATTTTTATCAATATTGAAGACATTATTCTGCATTAAGCACTTCACTTAGTACGTTATATTATTGTTGTTAGTCCTTTTGTATGGGCTATATCCCGAAGGCAAATAAATATATCTAATCTAATCTAGGTATGAATGTAAATAAAACCATACCTTTAAGTATTCTTTACTCAATACATCATATAAAGCCTTGCACACTTCAGGCACAAAGATGCTGTAGATTCAGCTACTCTGAACGAATACATGAGACTTCTATAATATAGCATGTAATTTTTTTTTCTGATTCATGTGGTGGTCAGAATAGAAATAGATTCATTGCTCCTGCGCTTTTGTATGCCGCACAAAAATTTAATTTAGTAATTGATTTAAATTTTCTCGAAACCGGCCACACGCAAATGGAGGTCGACACAATGCATTCTCTCATTGAAAGAGCCAAAAAAGGAATGTCTGTTTACTCACCTTTAGAGTGGCCCCCACAATTGTAAGATTAGCACGAAGAAAAAAGCCAGTTCATATTTCATTACTGGACTACACATCTTTCTATGATTTAAAGGCCCTAAAAAATCGAATTACAAACAGGACTATGCAATATGATACTTCTGGAACAAAAGTATCATGGATGAAAATAAAATGTTTGCGTTTTAGAAAAGACAGTCCAGAAGCCTTTTATTATAAAACCGCACATAATGAAGAATATAAAAAAATCCAAGTACTGCCACCAAGATTGAGAAAAAAAGGAAATAAAAGCGAAATTTTCATCCTTGAAAGAAAATACCAGACAAAGATTCCCATTCAAGAGGCAAAGAAAAAAGATTTGATTAATCTTTGTATTCAACGAATTATACGTGATGAGTGGCATGATTTTTACAAAAATCTTTCCAGTATTAATAAAAAATCAAAGCTACCTGAACCCGACATCAATGAATCGAGTGATGGATCATCTTCTGATTCAAACTGTCAGGAGACTGAATAGTTTAAATAGGAATTTTGTTCAGACGTAAACTATTTTGTAATTAACTAAGAATATTTTTTTATAATTATGTTAAATAATCTTATTAGAACGATTTTTATTATTTTTTGAGTCCTTATTGTTAGCCGTATGTAATTTTTTAAATTAATAAATATAATAAAATTTATAGATTCAGCTGTAGGCAGTTGATGAAACATTATACTATAATAATTAAAAAACACACTTGATGTAAGTTTCACAAATAGATTTTATTCTTAATCGATTTCGGCTTCTTAGGCCTTCTTCAGAAGATATACAAAATTAAACTAAAGTACAACAATTGTTACATGTTCTTAAATACTATGTTAGCATCTGTTAACAATAAAAGGATTAGTTGGAGAATTCGTTAATTAGGATTTTCAAGACATCGGAATGAAACAACTCTACCTGGTCATTTACGAATGATCACAATCACTACATTCTTATATAGGTCAAACAGGCAGGAAATTCAATATCAGGTTTAATGATCACATGAGATCTCATAAAAATAACAAATTAGACTCTAATTTTGCAATACATTTGAATGAAATGAACCATACCTGCGAAAAGAGTAATCTCAAAATTTTACATATAGCAGACAAAGGCCCGAAGATGGATTTTCTAGAAGCATATGAAATACAAACGGCCATTAATAAAGGTTCAAACATCGTAAATGACCAGGTAGAGTTGTTTCATTCCGATGTCATGAAAATCCTAATTAACGAATTCTCCAACTAATCCTTTTATTGTTAACAGATGCTAACATAGTATTTAAGAACATGTAACAATTGTTGTACTTTAGTTTAATTTTGTATATCTTCTGAAGAAGGCCTAAGAAGCCGAAATCGATTAAGAATAAAATCTATTTGTGAAACTTACATCAAGTGTGTTTTTTAATTATTATAATAAATATAATCAGAAAGTCGTATGTCGCAGTTTTATTAATTATACTTAAATTAATTATTATTTTGTTTTTAAACTGTGTTTCTTATATACATTATATCATAGACTTATTCAAAATATTTCTTTCAGTTTGATTCTATTTATAGATTTACGAATTTTTAATAATTCATGTTTTTTGCCTTTTTCTCAAAACTCTACTTTTTGAGATACGACCTTATGATCCTGAGGTGACGATATGTCTCCCCTGTTGCTAAATATCTTAACGTAATAGTTAATTTCTCTTTGACAGGCACTGACTCCCTCATAAATGTGTCTTTCTTTTGAAGTATTGGTGTCACTAATTTTAAAAGTTCATTAAACGCAAGCTTATACATCCTTAAAAATGTTTTGAACTGCTCCGGATCTTTATTTACGAAGTCGTTTAAAACCAAAGGTATATTGCCTTTGCTTTTATCAATCCATGGTCTCACACACCACCTCGTAGATTTTTTATTTTTCACATATTTCACAACCATCGAGGCAAATATTCTCGTTTTAAATTTTCGATTCTCCTTCTACGCATCTAACATCGAAATCGTGACATTTCACAAAAATAAAAAACTTCCGTGATACACAAAACGTCAAACAGAAATAGTTCAATATGTCAAATATTATACAGTTGGCACTGGTAAAGTACAAAATTATAACTTTGTGTTCTAACTTGAGAACCACTGGTTTAAAAAATATTTTTTCTCCAATGGGATGTCCCCCTTGGCCTCCTAAAACTTTATTCTATGGTATGTTTTTGTAACTATAATAATATAGAAAATAATGGCAGTGGTCGGTTTTCATGTTACACCCTGTACACACCAAAAACATTTAGAGTGGTAAAGTTACCAAACGGAGTGGTAATTGTAGTCAGTGTAAAAATCAACACCATAATTAGTAAATTTTTATTTTTGGTAAAATTTTGATACTAATAAAATATGAAGCGTGTAAAAATATTTTGTACTACACTTAATTTTGTGAAAGAAAGTAATTTTACACCATATTCATAATTTTCTCCAAATTTAGTGCATACTATAAAATGTACACTAAAATGATAAGATTATATTCCCAGTTTTACACATGAATTGGTAATTTTATAAAACGTAATTAATTTTACACTGTAAAGTGTATTTTTACACATTGATGTGTAAAGATATGGCTTCCATATGAACCATATTGCTTTTCACACGTGTCAGTGTTTACAAACAAGCGAGATCATTCTTGTTCGTTGCTTCGTTGTTAGTTAAGGTCGTCGTCATCAGTAAGTTTTCTCCTGTTGTGCTGTTCATATTCATGAAAAAAGGTGTAATAACACCAACAAAAATACTAATTAGTACTACATAGAGATACATGTTCATATTTGTGTGTTAACCCTTACGCTCCAGGTACTCATAATTGTGAGTATCCTATTTATATGTGAAATAAGTGCTAAAATTCAATTCAAAACCGTTTACTCCGGTACAACATGATTGCGAGTACTGCGCAGAACAACATAAAATAAACTTTGTTGTCAGGGTAGTTATAACTTGACTGTGAATAAGGTTTCATTTTGACGTTTCTCGGTCTACGATGGCTGCTAAAAGTAAGTAATTTATATAAATAATACTATTTAAAATATTATATATTAAATACTCTTTTGTTTTTAACTATCGCTTGTAGAATAATTTGGATCAAAGATTTCATATATTATTATTGCGCAAAATTTAGTAAATTACGTATTTAGAGTAGACATCGTAATTGTGAGTAGCGGGAGTAAGCAGCGTCATTAATTGGGTTTTTATTTTTTTAGGAACATTATATTTAAACAAATTGGAAGCGAATCCTGATGCAATTTTTGAACTACTGGATAGCGTTGAATCTGATTTAGATATTGAGAGCGACGAAGAATCTTATCCACCGGAAACAAGAGAAGAATTTTTTTCAACAAGTGATGAAGATATTATCAGAAGACGAAGAAATTGAACCAAATGAAATTTTATCGCCGTGGGGATATTTTAAAAAATATCTAAGTGAAGAATTTTTTGAAATGGGTGCTCTCATATTGCCCAGTACTATTTACAGCAGAATAATAAAGAACTGAAACCTGCAATTACACCCGAAGAAATTAAGAAATTTTTTGGTATTCACGCAGTAATGGGATGCGTAAAATATCCTAGAATTCATATGTACTGGAGTAAAAAATTTCGTTTTCCATTAATTGCTGATGCTATGTCTCGAGACAGATTTTATTTACTACGTGTAAATTTTCACGTAGTAGATAATTTAAGTATTTCAGAAGAAAAAAGAAAAGATAATCGTCTCTGGAAGATACAACCAATGATTGACTTAGTAAGAAATCGCTGTCGTGCCATCAATCGTAATTATAAATATTACTCAATAGACGAGCAAGTGATACCGTTCCTTGGACGATGCTCAGTGCACCAGTACGTCCGAAATAAGCCAAGACCTGTAGGACTGAAAAACTTTGTAGTGACAACTTCAAGTGGAATAGAGCTTGATTTTGAAATTTACCAGGGCACAACAGTAGTACTGCATCTTGTAGAAACACTGCCACCCAATAGCAGTGCTTTCTTTGATCGATATTTCACAACTGTAAATTTATTGGACAGATTAACTGAGCTAAAAATTTATGGAACCGGGACGATTATGAACAATCGATTTAAGCTATATAATTTTAGAAAAGACAGTAATATGGAAAGAGGCGAGTCTGAGGAAGTTGTTAGAAATGACAGTAAATTATGCGTTACAAAATGGAAGGACAATAAGTCTATTCTTATCATGTCTTCGGCATATGGTGTACAGCCCGAATGTTCTGTGAAAAGATGGAGTAAAACAGATAAAAAATTTGTTGAAATTACATGTCCCCAAGTAATTAAAAAATATAATCAAAATATGGGTGGCGTAGATATTTGTGACCAAATGATTGAATGTTACCGAACTTTCTTTAAAACACGAAAATGGACTTTTAAAGTAATCCTGCACTTATTTGACTTGGCAATTGTTAATAGTTGGCTTGAATATAAACAAGATTGTAAATTAAATAAAGTCAAATCAAGCGAAATTATGGATCTTCTAGAATTCAGATTATCTATTGGAGAATATTTATTACAAGGGACTAAGAGCAGTAATACTGAATTTGTTGATACCGACGAAGAAGAAGTTAATCAAATTAACAAAAAAGCAAAGAAACTTCCAGCCCCAATGCCATGTAAGGATAAAAGATACGATGGGTTCAATCACTGGCCTGTACACATGGACATGAAAAACCCTCTTTGTTGTCGCCTGGAAGGTTGTTCCAGTAGATCAAGAATTAAATGTAATAAATGTGACGTTTATTTGTGTTTTTCCAAAGCCCAAAATTGTTTTATAAAATTCCATTGTAAATAAAAATATAATTTACCTTAGTTTTATCTGAATTATACTGATTATTTTTGTATTATTTGCACCAAAGTAAGAAATAAATCGTTATTGTATATTACAAATTTATTCTTATAATGTATTATTTGACATAACATACTCCGTAATAACACAAACGTGACACCGTCACAATTGTGAGTATCCCGGTTATACTCCGCATATGCACAAACGTGCGTGTCGTCAAAGTCCTATTTAGAGTCGCGAAAAAAAATTACAAAAATTTATATGTGCATTTAATGTAGTCATGACGCAAGAAATATAAAAATTTATTTAAAAACGACATATTATCACTGCCAGGAGTGTAAGGGATAAGAAGTAAAACAATGTTGCCCTTCAAATTAAATAATAATAATCATGTTAAATGGGCAGTGATAAAAGAAAATGCTGACTACCAGGATATTGTAACATTGGGTAAGTAAGCGACACAATCTACGTTATTTCATTAATGGAGTATTATAAAACTTAATTAATAATTAAATAATACTATGTTTTGGATTGAATATACAACTTAAAATTTAATTAGATTGTTTAACGCATAAATATCAATAATTTTTAATGTTTTTTAAATTTTTATAATTCAACATTTTCCAATTACTGATTTCGTTTATAGCACAAAAAAAGTTTCCGAATTTAGGAGAAGAAATATATTTCTTCGATAAAGAAGGAGTCCAATTAGAAGAAGACAGTTTGTATTTCTATATTGCCGCAAATAAAAATTGTACAATTAATGTAGCAAATGTAAATGAACCAGTTTTTGAAATAGGTAACACACTAATATTTAGATTGGTATGTTGATAAGCAAATACAATGAAAATGATATTTTTTAGTAAATACACCGTCTATATCAACATTAACGGTTAATTCCAATACAACAACTGGTGTAGATATTTGCAAGTGGATAGCTTCTTCTTCCGAAGTAGTACCAAGGCCTTTAAGTTCAGGACATGAATCATTTGATAGACTATCTGAGCCCGATATTCAAAAATCAGTATTAATAAGTATTTGCAATACATTTTGTTTAAATAAACATAATTTCAGGATTTAAAGCAAACAATAATAAAAGAAGGCGGCCAAAATATTATTGATGAGTATAATAATAATGGAATGTTATCAAATAAAACACGTAGACAACTTGTTAATACAGTAGTAAATATAATGATAAATAAATATGGGCCGTCCTTACATAAGAACATAAAAATTGACTTCGCTGAATCCACAGTAAATCTATTTTCGAACTTGAGGAACCCCTATTCAAAATACGGATATGTAAGTAAAATTTAATTAATTATCTACAAAATTCAAGCAACAAAAACATAATATAAAAGTATGGTGTTTATATAGGAGACGCTATATAATCCAGATGATGCATCAGGATATTTTGCCTGGCGCTTAAGAACGGTCCTTCGAAATACGCCGGAAAAATGTAATCGCAAGAGGAAATTATCAACAATAACAAGTACTCCACAAAAACAAATTAAATATGATACCATACCAGATAATGATACGAATAAAAAGAGACAATAATAGAAAAAATGAAAGAGACTATGGAATTTAGAAAAAACCATGAATCCAAAACAAATTATTTCAATGTTTCCCAGATTTCTAGATACTGTAGGACTGGTAATAAAATTTTATAATACTCCGCATTTTCCAATTAGCTGCACTGAATGTATCGATACATCCGAGCAGCTTTGCCATACCTGCATGGAACGCGTTTAAAGTAACGTATATCTGCGCGGAACAAATTAATGGTAACGTATCTGAATGCAACAAAAGAAAAGTAGTGTATCTGCGCAATACGTTTAAAGAATGATGTGACTGATTAGACAGATACGTCATTTGTAACTGAACCATTGCAGATACGTCACTTTACCAGCACAACTTTCAGTTTATTCATTTTTAATCAACTAATAACAGATAAGTTACTTTTAATACATTCCATGCAGATAATGCAAAGCTGCACGGAGGTATCGGTGTGTTATAATTTTGTTATGATTAATATTTTAGATCGATCAGGATTTTAAATTACTTTATCCAGAAGCACAAGAATTTAAAACCAATATTCAAGCTATTGGCGAAAAATTTTTTTCGACATATTTGAACGTTATTGAAAGAAAAGATACAAGGGTAATACCAGAAAAAAATACCGACGGTATGTTGCTTACTATTTATTTACTTACAAATAATTAAGATATAAACATGCAATATTTAGGCTGGGACTACTGTACAAGATTGATATTTGCTCTTCTTCATATGTTGCCTCCTACTGCAAAGGAAAAAAAAAATCAATACGCGGAAAACAATTAACTAATATTGAAAAGTTAATTAGATTTTGTGATGTGAGTAACTATAAATTGTAATAATTTTAACATTAATAATAATTATTTTTAATTTTTTTACAGACCAATGTGCCCCTGACTGAATTTACGAAAAATCATTTAACAAACCAACCATTTTTAATAGCCAAAGGACCAAATATTTCCGCTGTAGATTATTACACTTTGATTGTGGATGGTCAGACAATTCCGGTAGGTGGAACTTCATATGAAGCATTCGACACCCTGTTTAAGGCACACTTCGTATTCAAAATAGAATACGGTGTCAGTTTATCAGCATTTTGGAATTTTATTCAATATTTTATTTATAAAATTGACACTTCTTCAATGAAACTTACCCCTAAAATGAGTGAGTTAATTACCAGATCGAGTATTTAAGACCTATCAAGTATAAGGTATTTTTTTAAGAATAATTTGTTATTTTATTGCTTCACTATTACTTATTATAGATCAAGATGAAGCTTGTTTGTTTTAAATGCAAAAATCAGTTTAATTCTCTTTATATTTTAATTAAGCACTTGCGTATTCGTCATGCTCTGTCAGATGGCATGCATCTAAAATTAAAATGTAGGAGTAATGAATGTAGTTCTACATTTACTACTTTTAGTGGTTTTCGCAAACACGTCCAGAAATGTATTGATAGAAAAAAGTATATTCGTCCGCATAGTAACGAATTGAACAGATCTCATGCTTCAAGTATAACAGAAAGCAATGTTGCAGATGTAGTAATTCTGTGGTCACAGGGTAAAAATACTTAAGTCATATTTTGGACAAATTCATATTTTGAGTTGTTTAGCTGTTAAAATGTGCCTTCTTTTGTTGGGTAAAACTGCTTAAGTCTTAAAATGAATTGCAACGCATAGTATTTTATTGGAAATAAATGACTATGTCTAAAACCAACTAACATATTTGGAGTAAAATGCCATACATGTACTTAAGCTAATTTTGGTTTTATATTTTACGTGTAAATGTCCCTTATTTGAGTTGTTATGTTTTGCACATCAACAAAAATATCATTTATGTCGTGTAAAACGACTTATGTCTACGTAAGAACTTTTGTCCCGAACATTTTACAAAACTGTTATGGAGTAAAATAATTTAAGAAGACATAAGCAGTTGTACTCCATCTATCTATCTTCATGTGTACTGGAAGAGTTAGGCTGATGCGGAGTGAAGTTATTATACCCACTTAGTTTGTGTTACATTTTTGTTTTGTGACAATTATTTTGTGTTACAAATATGTAGAAAGACATGTAATACTCTAATTTGTTTCTGTATTTATAATCATTATGACTACAAGAAGTGAGAGATTGGTTTCAATGGCTGTAACTAGTCTTAAAGATATAAAAGGTAATGAAGAATGACAATTTAGTTTTGAGGTTATGAAAATTTTCTAGTGCTAATAAATTAGTTTTTCAAATGTGTTTGTTACTCAACAATGCAGTGGTAATTCAGTGGTCAATGGTAACGACGTGGTCGAAGAAAATGCTGAAATCTTAGATATGGTTAACTATTGTGATGATAATTCACCCGCATATGAACCTCTGCAAAATCTAGATTCATTGCCATTGATTTATGGTATGTAGAAATATTTTGGTGCTAAGATATGCTTATTAGGATTAGGACTGACTTAAATATATTATTTTATTTTATAGACATAATGCAATATGACCAGCAAGACGATCCTTTTGCGGATGATGAATTCGATGATAAGGAGTATATACCATCTACCTCAGATGAGAATTCTGATGAAGAAGATGTACCAAAAAGTAACAAAAGCGCAACAGAAACCGTTGCCAATGTACAGATGACAGAAAATCTTCACTCGCAGCCTGAGGGTCAAAAACCTTCAACCGTACCATCAAAGCGATCGAGATTGATTAGAAATGAAAGAAAAAGGGACAGAAATTCAGGAAAAAGATACGTTACTGAAAGTGGTAAAGTAATATCAGCTAAGAGCTGTACAACGGAGCTTCCAAAATGCCGGATGAATTGTAGGGATCGTTTTGAATATACAATTAGAAAAGAATTATTTGATCAATTTTGGGGAATGAATAGCAGAAATAGAAGAGCAGATTATTTGAGCGGTCTTATAATATCTCAACCAAAAGCCACCCAAAGGTTACGTCACATCGGGGAAACTACTAGAATCAGGAATTTAACAAATACTTATTACCTAAAAATACAGGGACAAAATAAAGTTATATGCAAAACCTGTTTTAAAAAAACTTTTGATGTATCCGATGGGTTTATAAAAGTTTTATTAGCTTCCCGATCTGAAAATCTGGCTGGTATTCCTGAAGTTGACAAGAGGGGTACTCATTCACCGACTACCAAAACTTCAAATGAAAAAAGAGAACAAGTTGTTCAACATATTAACTCTTTTCCAAAATATGAGAGTCATTACAGCAGACGACACACCGTGAAAAAATACTTGGATGCCAATCTAAGTGTTGCTAAGATGTATCAGATGTATAAAGAGTTAAAAAATATCAATCAGGAAATAGTGTCCTATGGTATATATAGACAAATATTTAATGAAATGAAATTGTCGTTCAAAATGCCACATAATGATACATGCAATACATGTGACACTTTTAATTTGCAAATAAAACTTGCAGAACATCAAGATGAGAAGTTACGACTACAAATTGAATGGAATACCCATAAGGATAAAGCGGATAAACATTTCACAGCCAAAAGTGAAGATAAAAAAATCTGATGTGGCCAGCACATAACCTCTCGCCGTATATTTTACCTGGCTCTATTCATAAAGCAAAGAATATTTTTAGAAATACAAATAATATATTCATATAAGTCTATGACGTATAAACTTCTTTTTCTATTTTGCATCTGTAACAAAGCTATTACAGCACCCAAAGGAGTTCGTTAATAGCTCGTTTGAGTGTTGTAACAGCCTAGTACAATTTACTTTTATAAAGTTGGTAGCATAGCTGAAATGTTATGTAAAAAAAATATCAAATGTCAAACCTCACTGAATAAACGATACTAACGATTGTTAAGGTTTTTATTTTTGTTTATATATATTTAGGGCATAAATAGTTCAAAACACTATTAATTGTTGATATTTAAAATATGTAATTTATTTTTATTTATTTATGAACTCTGTCGGTAAATTAGTTCGAGCTTTTTGGCGCTGATGTCATAGCCAAAGTTACGCAGGTTGTGTAGTAGTTCAGACAAAAGCAAAATGGCGGCGGAGGAGAAATGTCAACAAGAATTAAGTGTTTATTTATAAGAAAATAGTGTTTTAAATATAAGATGTGTATAATTATATAGTTTTACACTTTCCACATCCTTTTCATTTAATTTTATACAATAAAATGTAAGTAACTTGTAAAAATTTTATATTTGGTTATGACTATGAAACCTGACTTTTTCATTGTTTGTTTTTGGAATTATAAAATGTATTTTCCGTAATTTCACGTATTTCAGGTGGAGTACACAAAAAATCGTCTGTATTCATTTTTAATTTGATATGAATTTGATTGTAAACAACACGAGACAATTTTAAATTCAAACAATTGAATTTTCAAATGTCACATTATTACCAACTAACACAAAATTCCCTAAATTTTGAATTTACGATTTTTTATTTAAAAATATCAAAGAAAGCGCAAAATAGAAAAAATAGTATAAAGAACTCATGTCATAATTGTCGATTATTTTGTTCGAAGGTTTGGGCAACTCCGCTACGCGTCGTTACCCAAACTTCCTTCTCACAAAATAAAATGACAATTATGACATTCGTTCTTTAATATACTATTATTATTCAATAAGAGCATGACTCAACATAAAACAATTTTCACATATATTTACAAAATCTATAGGATATTTTACCATAAATTATGTACAATAAATTGCAAAGTAGAGTTTACTATATATAATTTTTTTGCTGGTAACATGGATTTTCAATTCGGACAAAGTTCTTGTTTACTTTCTCTTCATATTCTTCTAGTAAAAACATTAATTTTGGGCTGCTAAAATGTATAATCTGAATTGTGCATCTATTCTTACATATCTTGTTTTACATTTTATTTTTTCATACATGTTGTATCTAAATAACACTAATTCCCATTAATAAAGTGATGGATAGATTGCACTCCGATTATTTTCTTATATCGATGTGTAATTTTGTCAATATTTACAACTTACTTGAGAAAAATTTGATAGCTTTTTTCGCAGTTCAATGTTACTCTAGCTACAGTGTTGGTGTACATTGTCCCATAATGTTTGAAACAAATTTAAGTCCAACTTAGACTTGTCACCTCCATAATAGTCACAGATCAAGAATTAAGAGATTCTCCAAGTACATTTTTCTTTCATTACTCATTATTTCGATGAGATACAATTTTTCTGTATTTTACGTTGCAGAGTGGAGACCATCTTCACTTTCATCTTGCGTTTATAACATTTCAATATCGTCTTCCTTCGAGCTGTATTCTCGCTTATATCTATTCTTTCCATTTAGTTTTTTATATTTAAATTCATTCTATGAAGAAATTTTGTTCTACTCTTCTAATTTTTCGAGATGATTCCAATTCATTGTTGGCATTAACAGTATTTCTGAAGGGTATGTGTAAATATACCTATAATTTTAAATATTTAACTATAAATACAATAAGAAATAATATAATGTAAATTATATATGCGTATTTAATATATTTCACCGTATTTTACAACTTTGAAGTAAAGAGTTCATTTTTAAAAACTCTATTCGTTCCCAACGAAATATAATTGGCGCAGTCGTACGGATAAGGTGGACACAGTGAAATTAACTTCCAAATTTCATTCTGTGGTACTTTATAAAAAGTTTTACCCCTTAAAACCGAACTCTACAAGACTTCAAAAACGGCTTCAACCTGAGCCCATCAAGGTCTAACCACGACCCATCTTTAAAGAGAGGACAACACCAGATTTGGAAACTTGCTGTTCCAACACGAGTCCACGTACTCTTCGCACGAGGAGAACTTGCTGTTCCGTTGCTGGTCCACGTCGCCTGAAGACATCTGCTGCTCTCTGAAGATCACCACATCATCAAGAAGAACTCGAGCCCGGGATGATAAAATTTATCATCAGCGTAATATTAATATCATTGTAAGTCTTTATAAATTGTTATTCAGACTCTTTTTTTAAAATTGTAACACACGAAGGGGTAGCTCTAGAAAATTCTAGTAATAAAGTTACCGAGGTCCGACACAGACCAATCACACAAATAATACACGAAGGGATAACTCTAGAAAAATTCTAGTAATAAAGTTATCGAGGTCCGGCACAGACCAATCATACAAATAAATTATATGTCTATTAGTAATAGTAATAGAATCCCTATACTCAGACCTAGTAGATTACAAATCAACGCAATGGCAACAACAACAATTACCGAAATTGAAACTTTCTTAAAAACTATTCCATGCTATAATGGTAATATAAAAGCATTACCAAATTTTATCAAACAAACGGACGCCGTAATGACAGTCCTAAATGCATTTCAATTAACAAACAACCAAAAATTATTCATATTCGGGATGATAAAATTAAAATTAATCGATCAAGCTATAGAAATAGTTAGCAATAACGATTTCGCAGATTGGGATGAACTAAAAACTCATCTAACAGAAAATTTCATGGACAAAAGTACACCCGAAACTTTAATTATAGAAATCATGGAATTAAAATTCCAGAAAAACGTAGATACAACTCTCAGAATAATGATGGAGAAATTCTCCCAGTATAAATCAAAAATTCTATTAACAAATTATAGCCAATTGCAAAAAAATGCAATTACTACAGAAAATCAAAAATTTGTAGTAAAACGTTTTATTTCACTATTACCCTCATCAGTGAGAGGTTCATTTATAATAAAAGATCCCACTACGCTAGAACAATGCGAAATAATGATAAAAAATGAATTTAGCTTCATTAATAACCCACATCAATCACCATTACTTAGAACACAAGAAAATCAAAATCCAAAGATTATTCCACCCAAAAAATTCCCTGGTCAAATGTTTCCCCAAAAACCATTTAATCCACAACAAGGAACATCTTATAGAAACTTTGCACCCAGACAAAATTTAAAAAACGCGATAGATACAAGAAGACAATTCAAACCCACACCCATGACACAACAAACAAGAATAACTACACCTATGTCAACACAAACTATAAGACAAAATAACCATTGTAATGAAGAAATTACCGAAAATACAAATGATAATGAGGAATCCGTCGAGGATATTCCTTTTGAAAACCAGAAAAATTCTTTTTTAGAATTAGAGACGTCGGAGGAGGAGGAAACTATGTAATGTCCTCCATCACAAAAAATTTACCTACTTTAAAATTAGGCTCATTTACTGTACTTTTCGATACAGGGTCTTCCATAAATTTTATCAGTCCAAATCTAGTCAAACAATATAATTTGAAAACTTATAAACAAAATCTAACATTTAAAACTGTCAATGGAAAATCAAAATGTACTAGCTATGCTTTCATAAAAATAAATAAAAAATTAATAAAATGCTATATTTTTAATTTTCACAAAACATATAATATATTATTAGGTATAGAAGCATTCAGAATATTAAATATACAATTAAATTTTGTAAACAACGAAGTTCAGCTAGGAAGTAAAAAATACAAGTTACAGGAATTAGAAAAATCAAAAATCGAAATTAATAATATACAAATTAGAGATAATCACATGAACGAAATAGAGAGGAAAAAATTAAAGGAAGTAATTGACGAAGATCAAGACGACGAAATTTTAACAACTACTAACACAATAGAACATGAAATAATTTTAACTAATGACACACCTGTTTACACTAAGAATTATAAACTACCACAAATTTATGAAAAAGAAGTTGAGGAGCATGTAAAGACACTATTAGATAAAGGTATTATACAAAAATCATTTTCCCCTTGGTCTTCCCCCATATGGATCGTACCAAAAAAATGGACGCTTCCGGAATACAAAAAACAAGAATGGTCATAGATTTCAGGAAATTAAACGCTGTAACAAAAGACGACAAATTCCCAATTCCGAATATAGATACTCTTCTCGATCATATAGGACCTTCTGTATATTTCACTACGTTAGATTTAGCTAGCGGTTTCCACCAAATTTTAATGAAAAAGGAAGATAGAGAAAAAAGTTCAGGACATTTCGAGTTTAACAGAATGCCTTTCGGTTTAAAAAATGCACCCGCCACTTTTCAAAGAATGATTAATAATGTATTAGGCGAATTAATTAATAAAATATGTCTAGTCTACATGGACGACATAATTATTTTTGGCAAAAATTTAGAAGAACATTTAAACAACATAAAATTAGTATTCGAGAAATTAAGACAAGCAAAATTGAAGATACAATTGGACAAATCTGAATTTTTACAAACAGAAACAAAATACTTAGGTTATATAATAAATCAAGAAGGATTAATGACCGATCCAAAAAAATTGGAAACTATAAAAAATTTAAATCTTACCAAAAACAAAAAAGGAAATCAAACAATTCTTAGGAACATTAGGCTGGTATAGACGCTTTATCACAAATTACGCGGAGCTTACAAAACCGTTTACACAATGTTTAAAAAAACATTCAAAGATAGACTTAGATAACGAAAATTACAGACAAGCATTTCATAAATGTAAAGATGTTTTAATAGAATCACCAATATTGCAAAACCCCGATTTCAATAAAGAATTTATTCTCACTACGGACGCAAGCGATTTTGCAGTAGGAGCGGTATTAACACAAATACATGATCACAAAGAATTACCCATTTGTTATGCCTCAAAAACCTTAAACAACGCCGAGCAAAATTACAGTTCTATAGAAAAGGAACTATTAGCCATAGTTTGGGCTGTTAGGAACTTTAGACATTATATATATGGCAGAAAATTTACTATAAAAACCGATCATAAACCACTCATCTGGCTATTCAACATGAAGAACCCCAACCAAAAACTTATAAGATGGAGAATTGAATTAAGCGAATACAATTTTGAAATAAATTATCTAAAAGGAAAAGACAATGTAATAGCAGACCTTTTATCTAGACAAAAACCAAAATATAAAATGAGTAATATAATAATAGGTGACGTAACAAATCAAAACCCTATTGCTCACTGCATATCACAAGATTGTGAAATGTCAAAAGGACTCGCAAAAGAAATAAATAATAAATATAATAGTAGAGAATTCTGTAAAAACCAAAATAATAAAAATATCATTATTCAAAATTCAAAAGAAAAATTAATATTTCACTTAATTACAAAAACATATTATTTTGATAAACCTCCATTGAAAAAATTAGACAAACCATTAAAGGAATTACGAGACTATATGATAATTAATGAAATTGAAACTATTAATATTCCAAAATTAGGTTGCGGACGGGACAAGGTAGAATGGGACAAAGTAAAACAAAAGACAGATAAAATTTTCGCTGACACTAACATCCAAATAAATGTATATTCATTGCCGCAAGTAAATAACAACGAAGTAGAAGGAGACAGTGAATGAAAACGAAGACAATCAAACAATCCATAGTTCGGACGAAAACCCAGTTTCAGGTATAAAATATTTAAACGACCGAATAAACATCGCGGATAACCAAATTATATTTTATAAAACAGAAGAAGACACGAATATAAAAATAGAGAAATATTTTAATAACAAAAAACAAAGATTTATTTGTAAATTCAACAGAGAAACTTTTCAACAAGACGTTATAAATTTCATAAAAGAATATTTAATATAATAATAATATGTAATATAATTATTATTGTGATTTATATCCCTACTACACCTACACTGGATACTCTTACACTGATTCTAACAGAACTAGAATGTTTTTGCTCGACAGATGATAAAATAATGATTATGGGAGATTTTAATATCCCCAATTATTGTAACCTTGGAATAGGCGATACAGTGTGTCAAGTATTAAATAATTTTACTGAATATAATCAGTTAACACAGTTTAATTCAGTTTATAATATTCAAAATCGTTTGCTTGATCTTATTTTTAGTAATGTTTCATGTGAAGTAACACATGATGATTCCGCGCTTGTTAAAGAAGATGTTCTTCACCCTACATTGTCTATTCTCCTGCATATTAATTGCTCATACAGTAATAGTTTTAAGCCGAACACTTGCACGAGAACGTACAATTTTAAGAAGGCGAATTTTAATGTTTTATATGATATGCTTTTAGCCTGTGACTGGTCTGCAGTCACTAACTGCAATAATATTGATGAGGCTTGTGGTAAGTTCTATGACATATTATATTCAATCTTTGATTATTGTGTCCCTAAGCACGCTAATCGTAAAACTAAATTTCCACCTTGGTTTACTAAGGATATCATTATGAAAGTTAAGCTGAAATCTAAACTTTACAAGAATTACAAAAAATATAGAACTCACCATCAACTTCTTGAATATAAAAAGATCAAATATGAAATAAAACATCTTATTAATTTGTCATATAAAAAATATGTTTCTGATGTTGAAAATAATATTTGTAAAGACGCCAAAAAGTTTTGGTCATTTGTAAATAAAAAGAAAGGCGCATCTAGAATTCCAGGTGTCATGAAGTTTGAAGGCAATAGTAGTGAGGATCCTGAAGTTATTTTGAATATGTTCAGTGTATATTTCTCGAAAAACTTTTCTATTAATCTTTCATCTACTACAGTGATGAGCAACACGCGGCCCGCGGGCCACGTGCGGCCCCCGGGCTAATGTTTTGCGGCCCGCCTAACATTTTTTTAAATAAAATAAATGTTACAATACAAATAAACTCGAAATGTTACTTTAAAAAAAAATCAGCTATTTTGTTCCATTGATTTACGTCAGTCAGATTGCCTTTCTATTCTACGTGAAAGTAGTAGTAGTAGTAGTAGTAGTAGTAGTAGTAGAAACAGAGGTCTTTCAAATTTACCGCTGGATGTATGACTGATGTGAAGTTGGTGGGATAAAACTAAAAGAATAATGTGAAATGAGTCGGACAAAACAGCTGATTTTTGTCATATGATGTTTCGTGTGCAACAAAGTGGTATTTAAATAATATTTGTAACAGATAACAAAACTTTTTTTCTTAAATATATATATATATTTTTTTCAGTATTTTTGAATTGTAACAGGGCGCTTATCACGATGACTTCAATTTTTAAAAAACGGAAAGTTACTGACGAAAATCGTAAATTTAATGAAAAATGGACATATGAATACTTATTTACTCTTGTGAAAGAAAATGCAGTTTGCTTAATATGTTCGGAAAAAGTTTCTGTGTTCAAAGAATATAATTTGAAAAGGCACTATCAAACTAAACATGCAGCAAAATATGATAATTTTCAAGGGCAACTACGAAAAGATAAAGTACAACAACTGCAGGGTAGCCTTGTACAGCAACAAAATATATTTAAATCTTCTTCCCTAACCTCAGATACTGTCGTCTGCGCAAGTTACACAGTTAGTAATATTTTGGCGAAAAGAATGAAACCCTTTTCCGACGGCGAGATAATAAAAGAATGTTTAGAAGCCGTAGCAGACGTGGCTTTCCCAGAAAAAAAAAATATAATCTCCAAAATAAGTTTATCGCGATTTACTATTGGTAGAAGAATCGATGATATTTCAAATAATATTGCGGCTACTTTGAAGGAACGAATATCTAAAATGGAATGGATATCTCTAGCTTTGGATGAAAGTTGCGATATCAGTGACACAGCACAACTTGCTATCTTTATAAGAGGAATTGACCATGTTTTTAATGTAACAGAAGAATTTGCATCCTTGGTGCCCCTAAAAGGGACTACCACTGGAGAAGATATTTATGAGCAAGTCAAATGTGTTTTAGAAAGATTCAATATTCCATTAGAAAAAATTATTGGAATATCAACCGACGGAGCACCAGCTATGTTCAGCAAGAATATTGGATTTTCGGGTTTAATATCCCAGGACATAAAAAAAATAACAGGGCGCGAAGTAATTGTTTGTCACTGCATTATACACCAAGAAAATTTATGTGCAAAAATTTTGAAAATGACGAATGTTGTACAACCCCTCGCAAAAGTTGTTAACTTTATTAGAGCTCGAGGATTAAATCATCGCCAGTTCAAAGAATTTTTAAAAGATATGGAAAATGAATACAGTGATGTTATTTTCAACACTGAAGTTCGCTGGTTAAGCCGTGGTAAAATGTTAAAGCGCGTATACGACTTGAAGGACGAAATAGACCTGTTCTTAGATATGAAGAATTATTCATTTCCAGAATTTCATAACAAAGAATGGATGTGCGATTTTGCATTTTGTGTTGATATTACCCAGCATTTAAACGACTTAAATATAAGTCTTCAGGGACAGAACAAACTTATACATGAAATGTTCGATCAAGTTACGGCCTTTAAAAATAAACTAGTACTCTGGACCCGGCAACTCGAATCAGATAATACGGCACATTTTCCAACTTTAAAAAAAGAGAATCCAGTTGAAATCAAAAAATATGCGGAAGAAATAAAAAGACTTCAAAAAGAATTTGATTCTAGGTTCCAAATGTTAAGAGACCATAAAAATTCTTTTGATATTTTTTCATCACCTTTTAATTTGGATGTTGAAAAAATATCAGAAAAATTTCAAATGGAGATTATTGATCTTCAATGCAATACAGACCTGAAGAATAAATTTCAAAATAATGAGTTATTAACTTTTTATAAAACGTGTTTTCCTGCCGAAAAGTTTCCAGTGCTAGGTACCCATGCTAAACAAATAATAAGTTTATTTGGCACCACATATATATGTGAACAACTTTTTTCAAAAATTAAAATTATTAAAAGTGACCGTCGCAACCGTCTCGATGACGAGCGCCTAGAAAATTGCGTACGAGCAGCAGTAAGTACAATACCACCCAACATTCAACAGCTAGTGACAGAGAAACGGTGTCAAACATCACATTAATATTTTTAGGTTCTTTTCTGTATGTTCTATTCATATGTGATTGTATAATAGATATTTATTTCTTTTTATGTAAAATATTTTAAATAAATATTTTTTTATTTTAGTTTATAAATAAATGCAGATTTTAAATAAAGAAAAATATTGAGTTTTATACACATTTTCCAACTTTAAAATTGATTTATTAATTTTTGTGACTTGTGGCCCGCGTAACTTTTCTAGTATTTAAATTTGGCCCGCTTTAAAAACAAGTTGCTCATCACTGATCTACTAGTTCTAACAATATAGTCGCTAATAACTCGCTTTTAAATTCACATAACATAAATGTTATAATAAACGATAATGATATACTTGTAGCTACCAAAAAGCTAAAGAACTCCATGACAGCTGGGTTAGACCAAGTTCCTAGTTTTTTAGTTAAGGATTGTATTTCTGTTTTAACAGTACCTTTATTGCATTTATATAGTATATCCATCAACACTGGTATTTTTCCTTCTATGTGGAAACGTACTAAAGTTTGTCCGGTTTTAAAATCTGGAGACCCTTCAGATATCTCGAATTACAGGCCAATATCTATCATATGTAATTTTGCGAAAGTTTTGGAGATTTTATTATATAATCAAATACTGCCTCAGGTTCGTCTGTTTATATCGCCTCAACAACACGGGTTTTTGCCGAAACGTTCCACCATTTCTAACTTATGTATTTTTACGCAGTTTGCATCTGAGGTTCTAGACATGAATGGACAACTTGATGTAGTTTATACTGATTATTCCAAGGCTTTCGACAAATTGGATCATGATATTTTATTACATAAATTGAAATTGTTTGGTTTCAGTAATGCTATTATTACTTTTTTTAAGAACTATTTAGCTGATCGGTTGTTATTTGTTTTTTATAACGGATTTAGTAGTGAGGCTTTTTCTGCTACTTCCGGGATACCTCAAGGGTCAAATCTCGGTCCGCTTCTTTTCATACTTTTTGTTAATGATGTATGCTCCTCTATAAACTGTGACATTCTTTTGTACGCGGATGATATTAAAATATTTCGAGAAATTAATTCCTTACAAGACTGCATTGACTTACAAAATAATATTAATACTTTTCACGAGTGGTGTAAAATTAACAATTTACCCTTAAATATTGATAAATGCAAAATTATGTCTTACACACGTAGAAGGAATCCATTGCATTTTTCATATTGTATTGAAGATTTACACTTATCACGTACTTTTTCCATGAGAGATTTAGGCATCGTATTCGATCCCGAATTAAAATTTCTTAAACATATCTCTGAATTAGTTTGTTCCCTTAACAGATTACTTGGTTTCATTGTCAGAAATAGCAGACAATTTTATAATGAAAACACATTTAAAATATTATATTTCACTTTTATTCGCTCCAAACTTGAGTATGGTTGTTTAATCTGGTACCCTATTCAAATCACGTATAAAAACTTACTTGAAAGTTTTCAACGTAAATTTCTTAAGTTCATGTGGTTTAAAAAAATTTACGTGTACCCTCCTCAAGGAATAGAGCACAATATTCTATTACAAGAATTTAATTTTGAATCTGTCGAAGATCGTCATAAGCTCATAGCACTTAATACCCTTCATAACATTTTAAATAATAATATTGACGCTCCAAGTTTGTTATATAAATTGCCATTTCATGTGCCATCAGCATCATCACGAAATTACCGTTTATTTTATCTACCATCCTGCAAGACGAATACTTTGCTGAAATCTCCTATTTTTGTTATGTGCAGCGCATACAATGAATATAATTAATTATGTATACTATATCGTTTATAATTTTTGTAATATTTTTTGTACATTTTCTTGTTTTGGGTTCGCCTGTTAAGAAATAAACATTATTATTATTATTATTATTATTATTATTATTATTATTATTATTATTATTATTATTATTATTATTATTATTATTATTATTATTATTATTATTATTATTATTATTATTATTATTATTACCTTGTCGTGGTGGGGGGGCTTAGTAGCCTTTGTTGCCAGCAAAGGTGAAACTAACGGGACCAGACGATTTCTTATAACCGGTCGATTAGTAGGTGATCGTCCGTGCACTGATCTTTTTCATACCTACCTGCATGTTAACCGTGTGCGGTGACCCGTGTCGGTGGAGGAGGGGATCCTGGTAGTTGAGGAAGCCCCAACACACTACTTTGGCCCTGAATTCACCTAAACGGGAGGTCGCAGGCTAACCCACCTGAGGCCAATCGGTTCCCATCCCGTTACGAGGCTGGGGGGTGAGTAGTCTTGGGGATGTGGCGGGATCACCGGGAAGCGGGCGTGCACGAGGACTTAGCGGCCCCATCGTGATCTCTCCCGTGGATTGGCCCTGCTGCTCTCCGGGATTGCTATAGTCTTTGGGAAGCCCTGGCACTATACCGGTTTGCGGTATTAGTGTCCCTTTTGAGACTCCATGGAGGGTGGGGATACCAAAGACCGAAGGTTCATTTTAAATGAACATGGAATATTCTAAGCCGCTGTCTGGTTCGCCGTCCTCCAAAAACGGTGCGCTTGGAGCCGTGTCAAAAGCTCCCGGGGAGAAAACCCCGTCAAAAAACAAAATTTCTTGTGAGGGTACGCCTAATAACCTCACTATTGATATGAACCAAGAAAAGGAGGTAGTACCCCGGTTCTTGGTCATTCAAAGGCTTAGTGGTAATTTTGACAAAGTTAGCCCTTTTCTTCTACAAAAATTACTATTTGGATTGGTAGGAGATTTAAAAACCATTAAAAAAATTAAAGATGGTCTACTTGTGGAGACAGTTTCAGCTCCTCAAGCAAAAAAATTATTAAAATTAATAAAAATGGGAGATATGGAAATAGAAGTGGTCCCTCACAGAACACTTAATGTATGTAGGGGCGTCATTTATTGCAAAGACCTTTTGAATTGTACAGTGGAGGAGATATGCTCTGAGCTACGGGAACAGGGTGTAATTGAAGTAAGGCGAATTAAGTCTAGAATTAATGGTGAATTCAAAGACACGCCGAATCACATCTTAACCTTCAATACCCCGAAACTTCCAGCTAAGTTAAAAGTAGCGTATATGTCCCTCCCTGTACGCATGTATGTCCCTGCACCGATGCGCTGCTTCCGATGTCAAAAGTTCGGACACACAGCTGCACGGTGCAATAGTCCACACATTTGTATATGTGGAAAGGTCTTGCATGAAGGAACCCCTTGCATGGAACCCATTAAATGTATCAATTGTGAAGGAGACCACTCTGCTCGTTCCAAAATTTGCCCACTTTATAGACAAGAGGTTGCCATCCAAGAGCTCAAAGTAAAAGAGAATATTACTTATTTTGAAGCAAAGAAGAAGGTTGTTATTCCTACACCGGCCGGTATGTCTTATGCTAATAAAGCATCAGCTTTAGTAACACCGGATCCTACTTCTTTTGCGCAGCAAGTAATTCCTCATCTTGTTCAAGCATTAAAAAGTGTCTTTGTTACAAAAGAAATTTTTAATGCCAAACAAAGTGCACCTCTTATCTCCTGTAATCCTATTTCGACTCCATCTAAAATTCCTACACAAGGGAAGAAAAAAGCAAATTCTACTAATTCTTCTTTTGTGCCTATTTCTTCTGGTCCTTCTTCTATCATTCCTACAAAGGAAAAGAATAGGGCAACTACTATTGTTTCTTCTTCCGACGAAGATCTTTCCCTAAGCTCTGCACCTTCGCAGCAGCAAAAGAAAAAGAAGGGTTGGCCTATAGGCAAACCAAGGAAACCTGTATAGTTCTTCAACATAACATTATAAGTCATGAACAATATTATTCAGTGGAATATTAGGGGATGCGTCTTTCATTATTGTGACTTGAAGATGCTACTATCGGAATTTAATCCGATATGTACGTGCCTTCAAGAAACACACTTTACACCAGGCCAGGCTTACTCATTGAAGAATTATAGTATAGTTAGGTTCGATTCTGCACCCAATATCCGGGTCAACGGAGGTGTGGCGATTATCATAAGACAAGATGCGAATTTCAAACAGGTTAATCTCAACACTAATCTTCAAGCGATTGCTATACGAATGTCAGCCCCATTTAATGTTACGGTCTGTAACATATATTTACCTGACGCCAACTGGGATTTGACTGACATTCAAGCTATTATTCAGCAACTTCCCACTCCCTTTATTCTTCTGGGAGATTTCAATGCCCACCATTTCATATGGGGATCTGGGCATATTGATCCAAGGGGTAGAATTGTTGAGAACCTGCTTGATGATCCAAATCTTGTTCTTGTAAATGATGGCTCACCTACATATTTTAATGCCCGTTCAGGGACCTTTTCCTGTATCGACCTAACTATACTCTCATCAACATTATCAACTCGTTACTCTTGGCGGGCACTTGATGATCTACATGGAAGTGATCACTTTCCTATAGTGATCACTACAGACACTCCTATGTGTGAACAAGTGTTTGCGCCGAGTTGGTTAATTAGTAAAGCCGATTGGTCATGTTTCAAGGCATCCCTTAAAATTCCACCCATGACTGATAACACCAATATAAATGTAGAAGAACTAACACAAAATATTTTCTTAGCAGCAGAAACTGCAATCCCTCAGAGCAAGTCCAAAGCTCAAAGAAAGTCGGTTCCCTGGTGGAACCGCGAAATTCAAGAGTTGGTCCGGGATAAAAAAATGGCTTTCAACCGCTTCAAACGGATTCCCACTCAGGAGAACCTTATTCTTTTTAAAAAAGCCAGAGCACTAGCACGACGTTGTATATTGGAAAGCAAGCGAAAATCTTGGGACGAATATGTTTCTGGCATTTCGTCCAGTACCACAACTCAAGAGTGTTGGTCAAGGGTTAAACGTATCGCTGGGCATGGTAATTCTACAGGTATAACGTACCTAAAACTGGATGATGGAACTTATACAGATGATCCATCCGCTATCGCGGAAATAATGGCCGACCAGTTCCAAAGTACTAGCAGCTCTTCAAATTATGTACCTGAGTTTCAAAACTCAAAAGCGGACAGGGAAGTACCGCTAGATTTCAGCACTACTGAAATTCTTAATTATAACGCTGCATTCGTACTTTTGGAACTGGAATATGCTCTCAGCCAATCGAAGTCGTCATCTCCAGGCTTAGATAGAATTACCAACGATATGCTCAAAAATTTAACCCTTGATTTTAAACTACACTTGCTTTCCGTATATAATATGCTCTGGCAAGAAGGTTCATATCCTGAGAAGTGGAAGGAAGCCATTGTCATCCCTATCCCTAAGGTCGGAAAAGACCTATCGATACCGTCAAATCATAGGCCGATCAGTTTAACGTCTTGCATCGGAAAGATATTCGAGAGAATGATCAACAACCGTCTTATGTGGATTCTGGAAACCAATTATTTTCTGTCAGATCACCAGGCCGGGTTTCGAAAATTCAGATCCACCGTTGACCATCTCGTATATCTAGAAGATGCAATTCTCACTGCTTTCAATAATAAAGAACACTTGGTTGCAGTGTTCTTTGATCTGGAGAAGGCCTATGATATGACGTGGCGGTATCACATTCTTAAGAAGCTACATGGCTGGGGTTTCCGTGGTAATTTGCCGCAATTTATTTCTTCTTTTCTGGCAGAACGCAAATTTAGAGTTCGGGTCGGTACTTCTCTATCATCCTCAAGGATATTAGAGAATGGAGTACCCCAAGGCTCTGTTTTGAGCGTCACACTTTTTGCCATTGCGGTAAATGAGCTTGTGTCCTTTGTCAGCTCTGTAGGTATGTGTTTGTATGTTGATGATCTCGCCATTTTCTGTTCTGGTAAGAAGATGGGAGACATCAACAGAACTTTGCAATCTGTAATTAACAGCATTACCCGGAGGGCTGACAAAATTGGATTCAGGTTCTCTCGAGAAAAAACCCAGTGCATGCACTTCTGTCGCCTAAATCGACCACACTATGGACCACTCCTTTTTATGAGGGATAATACTATTAAAATCTTCAATAGCGTCAGATTCCTGGGACTCTATTTCGATCCAAGGCTAACTTGGAAAATACATATTGAAGAGCTAAGGACTGTTTGTCTTAAAGCTCTCAACATTATAAAAATGTTAGCGGGTACTAAATGGGGAGCAGAGCCCAAAACCCTTATACGGGTGTACCAATCTCTGGTTTTATCAAAGATTGATTACGGGTGTGTCGTCTATGCCTCGGCAAAACGTACAACCCTCAACAGGCTAGACTCAATCCACAACCAGGCTCTACGGTACGCTCTTGGTGCGTTTCCCAGTACCCCCACATTAAATTTGTATTCAGAGTCAGGACTGACGCCACTTGATGTAAGACGTAAAAAGTTTCTGCTGCTTTATGTGTCTAAAATCAAGTCCTTACCGCAACACAAGAACTTCAGTACTTTCTTTCGGAGTGATAATTGGTGCAATCCACGACAAATTCAAACCAGACCCGCTGGTATCCGCGCGAAAGAGCTTCTAGACCAAATAAACTTTGATATACCATTATCGATTCCTGTAGGGGAATCTGAAGTACCGCCGTGGTTGGTTCCATTAGTTAGGACTAACTACATACTAACTATGTACGACAAGTCCAACAGTCCCCCGATAATGATACAGTCAAGGTTTCTAGAGGTTCTGCACGGATACAAAGACACTATGGTAATTTATACGGATGGTTCTAAAACCCACCATGGTACTGGTTGCGCAATTGCTGTCGATAACACACAGCACTCATGGTCAATGCCTCTTCTAACTTCTATCTACACAGCAGAGTCCTATGCTATCTGGCAAGCTCTACGCTACTGCGAGTTCGTCAGAACTTCTAGGAAGTTCCTCGTAGTAAGCGATTCTTTGAGCGTCCTACAAGCCATTTCAAACCCTTTTACTGTTGACCCAATTATTCAGCATATCTTGTCCCTCATGAAACATCTTCATGAGACAGGGAGAGATATTTATTTTCTTTGGGTGCCAAGTCACGTCGGCATTAGAGGTAACGAATTGGCTGATGAGGCAGCACGTTTTGCCGCTGATAGTAACTCTGTTGATGTCGTAATGTATAAATCTTCAGATATAAGTCTTCATCTGAAGAAAGAGGTATTGGCTTTGTGGCAGCGCACATGGGATGGGGTTCAGAACCATCTAAAAACCATTAAGCCGTTGGTTGCGCCATATTTATTGCCGAATGATCTTACCAGAAGGGATCAAGTCAAGATCCATCGTCTGAGAATGGGTCATACAAGTCTGACACATGGGTACCGTTTAAATCGGGATAATGCCCCTATGTGCAACAGATGTGATACTGCTCTGACAGTTAAACACATTCTTGTTGCTTGTCCACAGTATGATCTACTCAGGCGACTATATCATTTAGATCAAGACCTTTCCTTTATTCTAACAGACTCTGATAAGATCCGTAATGTTCTGAAGTTTTTGCGTGCGGTAAATATATATGAAAAGTTATAGACTTGTCTTTTTTTTTTTTCATCTCGTTAAAATTTTCTTTATGTAATTCTTGTATTCTTTTCTATTTTTCTCATTATACGTATACATAAGTATGCGTAAATACTTATTTTTCCTATACTTATTGTATTTTATGCATGTGGGTTTTGTTCATCTCGTATACATATGTATATTTATTTTATGTATTTATTTACATGTTACCTTTTTCAATATTATTGTTATACTTCTATTTGTAATACTTATATAATAGTATATGTCCCATATATTTATTTATATTATACTTTTTGATTAGTATATGGGCTAATAACCTCAGCAGTTGATGCCCTCATCTAGTTAAAAAAAAAATTATTATTATTATTATTATTATTATTATTATTATTATTATTATTATTATTATTATTATTATTATTATTATTATTATTATTATTATTATTATTATTATTATTATTATTATTATTATTATTATTATTATTATTATTATTATTATTATTATTATTATTATTATTATTATTATTATTATTATTATTATTATTATTATTATTATTATTATTATTATTATTATTATTATTATTATTATTATTATTATTATTATTATTATTATTATTATTATTATTATTATTATTATTATTATTATTATTATTATTATTATTATTATTATTATTATTATTATTATTATTATTATTATTATTATTATTATTATTATTATTATTATTATTATTATTATTATTATTATTATTATTATTATTATTATTATTATTATTATTATTATTATTATTATTATTATTATTATTATTATTATTATTATTATTATTATTATTATTATTATTATTATTATTATTATTATTATTATTATTATTATTATTATTATTATTATTATTATTATTATTATTATTATTATTATTATTATTATTATTATTATTATTATTATTATTATTATTATTATTATTATTATTATTATTATTATTATTATTATTATTATTATTATTATTATTATTATTATTATTATTATTATTATTATTATTATTATTATTATTATTATTATTATTATTATTATTATTATTATTATTATTATTATTATTATTATTATTATTATTATTATTATTATTATTATTATTATTATTATTATTATTATTATTATTATTATTATTATTATTATTATTATTATTATTATTATTATTATTATTATTATTATTATTATTATTATTATTATTATTATTATTATTATTATTATTATTATTATTATTATTATTATTATTATTATTATTATTATTATTATTATTATTATTATTATTATTATTATTATTATTATTATTATTATTATTATTATTATTATTATTATTATTATTATTATTATTATTATTATTATTATTATTATTATTATTATTATTATTATTATTATTATTATTATTATTATTATTATTATTATTATTATTATTATTATTATTATTATTATTATTATTATTATTATTATTATTATTATTATTATTATTATTATTATTATTATTATTATTATTATTATTATTATTATTATTATTATTATTATTATTATTATTATTATTATTATTATTATTATTATTATTATTATTATTATTATTATTATTATTATTATTATTATTATTATTATTATTATTATTATTATTATTATTATTATTATTATTATTATTATTATTATTATTATTATTATTATTATTATTATTATTATTATTATTATTATTATTATTATTATTATTATTATTATTATTATTATTATTATTATTATTATTATTATTATTATTATTATTATTATTATTATTATTATTATTATTATTATTATTATTATTATTATTATTATTATTATTATTATTATTATTATTATTATTATTATTATTATTATTATTATTATTATTATTATTATTATTATTATTATTATTATTATTATTATTATTATTATTATTATTATTATTATTATTATTATTATTATTATTATTATTATTATTATTATTATTATTATTATTATTATTATTATTATTATTATTATTATTATTATTATTATTATTATTATTATTATTATTATTATTATTATTATTATTATTATTATTATTATTATTATTATTATTATTATTATTATTATTATTATTATTATTATTATTATTATTATTATTATTATTATTATTATTATTATTATTATTATTATTATTATTATTATTATTATTATTATTATTATTATTATTATTATTATTATTATTATTATTATTATTATTATTATTATTATTATTATTTAGTACCAAAAATTAGATATCTAGCTCTTTTTCAAAATTCTTTAGATAAAGAAGTATCAAAAATAATACAAGAGAACTTTCAGCCAAATTCCATAAACATTATCGCATGTACAAAATTAGTAGATAATATAGAAAATGACGAAGAACAATTAGAAATAATTCATGACTTTCACACGGGAATAACTAATCATAGAGGAATATTAGCAACAATAAGAGAATTAAAAGAAAAATACTACTGGCCCAGAATGAGTAAAGATATCCAAGACTACATTAACAACTGCGAAGTTTGCAGATGTAACAAATACGAAAGAAAACCTTTAAAAACTACAGATAACCTTACACCTACTCCAAATTCACCATTCGAAATCATAAATATTGATTTATTGTCATTAGATAAAGAATATTATTTAACAATATTCGACCAATTTTCTAAACATGCACAAATACTAAAAATTGAAAACAAAAGCGCAAAAACAATAGTAAGCAAATTGCAAACATATTTCGAAACTTACAAAATTCCACAAGAAATAATAATGGATAACGGTACAGAATTTAACAATACCTTAATGAGAGATTTATTAAACAGAAATAAAATAAAAATTCATATAACATGTGTTAACAATCCCAAAAGCAATGCTATAGAACGATTCCACTCGACAATCATAGAACAAATTAGAATATTACATTCAAAACCGTATATAAAAGAAAAAACAATAGCGGAAAAAATACAAATGGCAATATTAGCTTATAATAACACTAAACAAAGTATAACACAACTAAGTCCAAACGAAATTCTCTTTGGTATATCAGAAAGAAACCTTTTTAATAAATCAGACACGCAAAATAAATTAGAAGAGCATAATGTAAAACAACAAGAAATTAATCAACAAATAAAGAATAAAATAGAAAAAGAAAAATTGAAAAGATATGTAGAAAACGACCACCCGTTACAACTTAAAGATAACGTATACGTCAAGCAAAACCCGAGAGTAATTCATAAAATAAAGAAACCCATATTTAGAAAATACTCTGTAAAACATTACAATCCAATATTAGGGAAAATAGGTATAATAGATAAGAAAAATAGAGACAAGAATATAAGAATTGACCATCTAAAAATTAAATAATTATTGCAGATATTACGGGCAGATGCAAGACATAACAGACAACAATGGATTTCACCTAGCCGAACTAGGAAATTGCAAAATAAAAACATCCGAACAACTAATCTACTACAATTATAACGTGACTCCTATATATGAAGAATACTTAAAAATAAAAACCACTAAAGAAATGCTAATCGAAAATCTAAATAAACATAATACGACATTTCAAACCTATATAAATATACTAAACTATAACTATTTAAATCTAAACAATCAAATTAGGAAGATATTCAATAAAAGACAAAAACGCGGTTTAATTAACGGATTAAGCTCAATCGTAAAATCCATAACTGGAAATTTAGATTCATCAGATGGAGAAAAATACGAAGAAATGTTTAATAAACTAAAACAAAATCAGGAAATATTACAAGAACAAAATAATCAAATAATAAAATTTAATAAAGAAATGACAGATAAATTTAATCTACAGCTACGCAACATTAAACACAACGAGGCAGAATTAAAATCTCAAATTGATAGTATAATCATAATTTTAAAAGGTAACCTTGACTGGAAAGTACAGATAGATATAAAAAATAAATTTCAAAAATTAATATTGATCATAATGAATTTAAACGAATTATTAAAACAGATAGAAACAAGCCTTACATTCTGTTCATTACACAAACTAGATACTAGTATTATATCATATGAGAATCTAAAACAAATAACCGAAATTCAAAATATCTGGGACTTAAACGAATTAATAGAAACACATTGTCAATTCAGTAAAGAACAAATATACTATATAATCACAATTCCCATATTTTCCCAAGAAACCTATAAATTACATCAATTCACACCTTTACCTATAATTCAAAACGAGAAACTTATAATGTTAAACGAAGTACAACAATTATATATTACAGAAAAGGAGGAGTATATTATAAACCAATGTAACCTTGTAAAAAATAACTATTTATGTACCACACAATTTCTAGAATTAAGCAATTGTATGAAAAGTATTTTAAGGAAACAAAAGGATGATGACTGTAAATATCATAATATTGAAAAGAGAAATAATTTCGAATTAATTCAAAATACCAATGAATTGATTATAATAAGCCCTAATAAACAGCAAATAAAAATATCATGCTCAGAAAATATAGTGGACCAATCAATTAAAGGAATTTTTAAGATAAAAATAAATAAGGATTGTCAAATAAACAATTATATATTTAAACAAATTACACAAAAATATAAAGAAATTGAATTCAAAAATTGTGAGAAACTATTAAATACTTTAAACATAAACAATACAAAATTAGACAATATATCTGATATAATAGTAAATGAACCCAAATTTACACAAATTAAAGAAATTCAAGTAGAAAACAACAGTCACCACTCTTATATAATATATTTGATTATATTTTTAATGATGTTATTATATTATAAGGAAGTTTGTAATACCTAGGATAAGTAAATATAAACAAGAGAAAAATAGGTTAAGGAGAGAAAACACTTTAGAATAAAAATAGAAATATAGTGAAATCTAGAAGGGGAGGAATTATATATGCGTATTTAATATATTTCACCATATTTCTCTTGAGTTAGCATTATACTTAGTAACTTTCCACTTGATAAGGAAGGGTATATAAAGGACATGTTTAGTTGATAAGATGCTCTGTTCGTTCTTCACTCTCATTGTAATTACTGTATGTAACTACACTAAATATAATAAAGTATTTTACAAGTTTGAAGTAAAGAGTTCATTTTTAAAAACTCTATTCGTTCCCAACGAAATATAATTTGTATGTACTTCCCAGAAAAAAATCTTCAGTAGTGTCTCCGGATATCTGACACTGACATTTATATGTCAGTTACAAACATTCAAATTTTCAACTATTTTCCATGGCATTCTTTCGGCTGTAAATTTTATTAAAACAGATTAAAAGCTATAAGTTTTCTTTATATTAATTCACTTTTTTCATTTGTTATTTAACTTGAATATAGAATAGAGATTTGATATAAATACTGTAATGTACCACAATCTTCTCTTTCCTTTATAGTCAGGGCTATTAATATTTATTGCATGTTAAGTTGGGCTAATTACTATAGAACTATTTATTGTCAAGAGTATATGGGCGGCAATACATGCATTAATCCAATATTACATTTCACATTCCTTTTGACCTGTTATCGGCGTCCATCTTCCACACTCATACAGATTCGTCAGCGTCGGACTGGCCCTTTAGGACGCGTTCCCCTAAGTGATATAAAGTACACATTGTCATTCCAATCACCACAGTTATCATAGGCGTGCATTATCATCTAATAAGATAGACAGGAGAGGGAGCAGGAATAAGGTCATTCCCAAGTCCCAGACTTGGGCAGGTGCCCCACATATTAAATGCGGCCTAACACCTCGTGGGTTCCGGTACCCCTATCCGCAAAGGTATGCACCCAGTGCAGGGACGATTTCCTGGAAAACGGCTCTCGTGAACAGTCACTTCGGAGCCACTAGCGGTACCGTAGCCACCTACACATGTCCCAGACATGTTGAGCTCCCAGAGCTCGATATGGGTCCAAGATCAATTATGAGAGCTTAGCTTACAATTGACAACGTACACATTTTCATCCTAACCACAACAATTGCTACAGGCGTGCAATATACGATAGACAGGAGAGGGGATAGGTATATGGTCCGTCCCAGACCTATGAGAGCTCAGCTTACGCTCGCACGTAGGTTTTCATACCTTACATGGAACTCAGCCTCTCATTTGGTGTTTCTCACACCTGGTGTTTCACTACTAGCCGTATCATAACCGCCATTACATGTCCCAGACATGTTTGGGTCCCAGACCCATTGCGAGAGCTTAGCTTACGGCCATAAGCAGGTCCCAGACCTCTTATGGACCTCAGCCTCTCACTTGGCGTTTCTCTGTTATGTACGTTAGCCACCTTTAGAGTACACGACTTTATGGACCCAGGGTTGTCCCAGACAACCCTTCGGATAATAGGAGACTACTAGTTTGCGGCCACAAACAAATAATACCAATGTATAATACATCACATATACCATGCGTATCAAATACACAAATAATGTACAACATAACAATGAAGCGTCTGGTGATCCACACCTCAACGCCATACCTGTACAACAACTGGAATAACCGTGAGCATTACCACTCACCTTTAATTATGGCAAACTGCTTGTCTGATGGACCCGATCACACACATCCACACTACACTGTAGTCACAACACAACTAGCCTGCCCTTCCGACCGGGGGTGTCATTTCATCTAGCAATGTCAAGTGTTTAGCCTGAGCCTCTAACCCAGTGGCGTGCCACCGAAAAGTGAATCTTACAAGATTATTTTATATATTATATTTCTTTTATCTCTAAATCTTTAGAATATATAATAAAATAATTAAATGTATCAGATAGAGAATTTAATTTTATATAATATTACCAAACAAAATTTTTAAAAATAATATTTAGAAGATTTTTATTTAAGAATCTTCTACTTCCGGTTGTCCAATTGTTACCAAAACACCTTTTCAGATCTTCCCATGAATGTCCGATTGGGAAATACGTAGTTAAACAAATATAAAGTCTTATAGTTTTTGAATAATCGTCCTTCCAACATCCCACACACATACACGCACACACACACATCCACACACACACACACACACACACACACACACACACACACACACACACACACACACACACACACACACACACACAGACATCATCGTAAAAATGTTAAAATCGGATTGTAGGGACCTTAAAACGTGCTTATTCATTAAAATCTGGATATGCGATTTTTAGCATGAATCCAATACCTCTCTTAGCGAGAGGTAAAAAGAAAGACTTGTTAAGTATTTTGCACTTGGTTGACTCAGTATTCCATGATTTTTATACCAATCTTCCAACTTCACAGTCGGTAGATGAACAGCAGGAATGTTTATCTGAAGACGGAAGATTACAAAAGATGGAAACTGTACCTGATTTATTTTTAAATCGTAGAAATGGGCTATAGTAGGTCGAGGAGAAATTAAATAAACGAAGAAAGAAATTGTGAAAAATTCATGGACCTCGCTGGGATTTGAACCCAGGGCCTTCCTATATCTAGTAGGACGCTCTAACCAACTGAGCCACAAGATCCCATTGAAGTCAATGAATCTTTCACAAGTCTTTTTACAAATCGTAACGAGTACACTCTTCTAAATGGAGAGATGAATACTCAGCGCGAACAATGCGCAGTATTCATCTCTCCATTTAGAAGAGTGTACTCGTTACGATTTGTAAAAAGACTTGTGAAAGATTCATTGACTTCAATGGGATCTTGTGGCTCAGTTGGTTAGAGCGTCCTACTAGATATAGGAAGGCCCTGGGTTCAAATCCCAGCGAGGTCCATGAATTTTTCACAATTTCTTTCTTCGTTTATTTAATTTCTCCTCGACCTACTATAGCCCATTTCTACGATTTAAACATTTAGTGGGGTCCACAATAATTATAATCTGATTTATTTTGTTAAGAATATATATTTTTTAATGTAAATATTCGTTTCTTACTATAGTTTGACAATAAAAATTTCAATTTATTAAATTTGTTGTTCTTCTTATTTATAATGCCGTTTTATTTTCGTTAATTTGATAATTAGGCTTAACACATGTGGTTAATACTTGCTTCAATTGATGTGGTAGAATAACATGTCTTAAAAATATTGCGGGGTAATTTTACTTAAGTCATGAAAAACATCTAGGTAATTTGCAATTTTTGTCGAGTAATTTTTTAAAATGCTAATTATTATAGTAACAATATTAATTATGTAAACCAAAAAATTCAATGTAGGGTAAACTACCCAGTTATTGGACAAACGGGAGTTATTGGACAGTTTGCGTTTCAAACCTTAAAATAAGATTTCTGTTGTATTAGTTCATTTGGTTTCTCATAGATGGCACTAAAAATCTTATAACTGAACTTTATGCAGCGCCATACTACTTAAAATCTCTGAAAAGGGCGGGAAACTCCTATTCTTCGATATACTGCACATTGTAAGGTGTTGTGTTACGTGTTGGTTAAGGTAAGTTGATTTAATTTTTTTATACAATTGGTGTTGGAAAATGAATATTGAAAAAAAACTAAATTCGCTATATAAATACAATAATAAGGGCGTTAAATTATCCTATATTTAGCAACTTAAATTGTTGAGGTTAGGTTTTGAAAGAGGTGTCCAATAATTAAACAAATTTTTTCATACTTTTTAATTTTTGGACACTATGTCCAATTACTGGTTTGAGCAAGATTTCTAACTCTCTATACAACTTTGTACATTTTTTTATGCTGATTCTTCTTATAGAACTTTTACTGATCAATTTCCAATAGAAGTAGTTATTGGACACGTCCAATAACTAAAAGATGAATTGTCCAGTTACTAACACATTTTTCTTTTAGTTGTATTAATTTACTATAAATTATGCCTAAGAAGAGAATCTATGAGCCTAAATTTATTGAACCTGCGATAAATGAAATAAAAAATGGTAAAATTTCACTGCGAGCAGCGGAAAAAAAATATGGCATACCCAAATCTACATTAGAATTTAAATTAAAAAATCCAGGACATAAAGAAACCTGTGGCCCTTCACCAATTCTTTCCATGCGAGAAGAGTTAGAGTTGGTGAAGTAAGTACTTAAGTTTTTTAAAAATAAGTCAATCTAATAATTTATAATTTAATGTTTGCACTAAAGGTGGATAGAAGAATTAGCAAATCGGAGATTTCCGAGAAAGAAAGAGGACATTTTTAATAGTGTTCAAAAATTTTTGAACGAAAATCCGCGACCTAATCCATTTAAAAATAATAGACCAGGTGACTGCTGGTTTAAGGTAAATTTAGATAGTGTATCTACGAATGGTTTTACAATTTTAAACTTTTCAGGCATTTTTGAAAAGACACCCAACTATTGTACAAAGAACAAGCGAGCCAGTTAGTGCTGCAAGTGCTTGTGTATCAGAAGCAAATATTAGAAAATGGTTCAAAGAAATTGAGAATTACCTAGCATCTAAAAATATAGATATTAAAGATCCGTCTCGAGTGTACAATGGGGACGAGACGGGTTTTCAAATTTGTCCGGGAACTGGTAAAGTGTTTGCTACAAAAGGCATGAGAAATGTTTATAGCATCGATAAAGGGTCACAGAAAGAAAATATTACTGTAATGTTTTCCTTCTCCGCTTCTGGATTGTCGTGTCCACCAATGGTAGTTTATGCTTATAAAAGAATTCCTGAAAAAATAAGTAGTACTGTGAACCCTAATTGGGGAATTGGACGATCAGACAATGGTTGGATGTCCGCTGACACATTTTACGAGTATATAAAAAACATATTTTATCCATATTTAATAGAAAATAATATAGCATTTCCTGTTATATTATTTTTGGATGGACATAAATCCCATCTGACTTACGAGTTGAGTCAACTGTGCAATGACTTGAACATTGAAATAATAGCACTCTACCCGAATGCTACTAGAATTTTGCAACCATGTGACGTAGCAGTATTTAGGCCAATAAAAATTGGTTGGAAAAAAGCAGTCAGAGAATTTAATGATGAAAATCCGGGGCTTGTGCTCAATAAAACTTCCTTTGCGCCACTTTTAGAAAAGGTTGTTACAGGAGTTGTTAAGCCTGAGACATTAATAAATGGGTTTAAGGCGTGTGGATTATTTCCATTTAATCCTGATGGAATAGATTTTTCGAAATGTTTAGGAAAAGATGATAAACCTAAAGAGGTGGTAAGTATCTTCAAATAATATTTTTAAACTTACGTATTACGCACCTATCAACATTCTTACAAATTTCTGAAATTACAGACAACACAATCACCTTCTGTGACTATGGATTATAAAACCTTTCTTAACTTTCTTGGTAATGATCTTACAAGTAAATTTAAATCGTTAGATATGATATTAAATAATCAGGAATGTAATGAAGAGTTTCTAGCCCTGTACAAAATATGGAACTTTTACAAAAAAAATCATACCTCAGATCACACAGAAACTGATATACTAAATAATGATCATCATGAAATGGAAGTGGCAGACCTTGAACAACCTGATATAATGATAACACCTGAACAGAATGTAAAAAATATGGAAATTTTAGATGATCTAGAGTTAGCAGTGTCCGAAGATAAAGTACATTCTGCAGCTGGAGAAAAAAATAAAATTAATATAATTTCAAATGTCCTAATTAAACCAGCGGACCCTTCAACAAGTTCTACACATTTGCCTCAAGTTCAAAGTCTGCCTTCAACAAGTAAATGCATTAGCACTTATCTAAATGTGCCAGATAAACCTCAACGAAAATATAAACGTAACACAGAGCGTGTTCCATTTGCCATAACATCAAGAGACTACCAAAAAATGCATGAGAAGAAACGTGCATTAAAATTAGAAGAAGAAACGAAGAAGTTAGAGAGAAAACGAAAAAGGGAGGCAGCTAAAACTAACTCTAACAAAAAATTAGCGGTTACTGCAAATAATTGCTATGTATGCAAAAAACGTTTAGTAAAGAGTAATTACTTAATTTGTGATACCTGCAATAAACATTTTCATCGCCTGTGCATACCGAACATACATAAAAGACATATTCCTGATGAAGACGATGACGATCCATTTATGTGCCATAATTGTTATAAAGAGGAAAGTGAAGGAGATGGTGACGAAATTGAGGACAGTGAAGAAGATTCAGATTCGAGTACAAATAAAGAAATGAAAAACAACGCAAAAAGTGACGAAAGAAATGAAAGCCGAGATGAAGTTGAAGTAGCTGACGAAAAAGAGGAAAATGAAGACGTACAAGAAAGCAAAAAAGCTGAGGAAATGAAAAATAAAGCGATGATAGATGACGAAAATGAGACAAAAGATTTGTACAATATGTATAAGACGGAGAGTGCTAAATACTATAACTAAATTCTATCTGTATGCTATTTTTATACAAATAAATATATCTATATAATTAAATTGTTTGGAAATTTTTCGATAATATCAGTGTTACCTTTTTCAAAAAAATGATCATTATTTCCGCTTTATATTAATTGTATGCGTATAAAATTTACTAGATTAGTTCTGTCCATTAACTAAAATTCATATGTCCCATAACTGCTAAAATTGTCCAATAACTAATTTTTTTGATTTGCTGTAATCTATTTTCAAGTTTTTCAAAAATGACAAAATAATAGATAAATATGAGTTGTACTGTAAGAAGCCGATATAAACACCTTTCTTTTAATGCTATGTTCACATTCGTATGTCCCCAAGTACAACGTTGAAATACAATGAAATCGAAAAAAAATCTTAACTGTCCAATAATTGGGTGGTTTACCCTAATCGCAAACAACGGAAATATATTATGAGTAGTTTTGCATAAAAACATTTCTGCTAATATCACAGTTTGTACAAAATTGACTTAAGCACTTTTACACTGCGACCACAGAATTAGTAGTTCTCATTGTTCCAATTCTACTCATAACATACCTAATTTTCAAGAATATATTTTTTTGTCGCATTACATTGCTTAAACTTATCTAAAAATACATTGCAAATTATTCTCGAAAATTTAATATTAATTTCTTCTTTATTTGAACAAACTCTTCAACGTATAGAAGAAAAAAAATTATATTACGTTAGCAATATTTTGAATACATATTTCAAAAATATAGAAATGCAATTAAAAAATTTCGGCACGATATATAAACGTCATAAATTTTTTAAAGATAAATACGTACAACCTGTTGAGATTAGTATTGGCGTACGAAGAGAGAAAATGTTTGATACGGCAACGAAAATTTATAAGGAAATTAACGTACCACGCACTTTCATGTATGTACCCATTTTAAATACATTGAAATATTTATTATCGAATAAAACGTTTTATACTTTCATTATGCGTGAAAAGTATAAGTACCAAAACGTAATCGCAGATATTAATGATGGTTCTTATTATCAAAATAATGAATTATTTATAAAGAATCCCCATGCATTTCAAATTCAATTATATTTTGATGAATTTGAAACAACCAACCCGTTGGGATCGAAAACAGGAGCCCATAAGATGGGCGCCTTGTATTTTGTTATTCGTAATTTACCACCACATTTAAATTCTGAATTGAAACATATACATTTATTGGCATTGTTTTATTCCATAGATTTAAAAACTGAGAGTTTCAATAAAATTCTTGAACCAATAGTACAAGATATAAAAGTTCTTGAAAATGAAGGTATAAATTTGAATGGGAAAACTTTTTATGGAACTATTTGCGGTATTTCATATGATAATTTAGGAGGAAATCAAATATTTGGTATTGTGGAATCATTTTCCGCGACATATTTTTGTCGCCACTGTATTATAGATAAAAAATATATTCAAGAAACATTTAGAGAATCTGACCCCAGAATCATTTTGAGGACGAATGAAATTATGAAATCCATTCTTTAACTTCATCAAAAGAGAATAATGTATTTGGTATAAAAGAAAGAAGTATTCTAAATGATCTTTCGTTTTTCAAACTTTGTGATGCCCCTAATTGTGACATCATGCATGATATGTTAGAGGCAGTTGTGCAGTATGAAATTAAGTTGTTTATAAAATTATTAATTACATCAAAAATTATTAAACTTGATACAATCAATGACAGAATTTTTTTTTTAATTTTGGTAAGATCAATAAGAATGAGAAACCAAGTCCTATAATTATTGATAAACCTGGAGTTCTTATTGGACAGCGAGCATGTCAGACTTGGATTTTGATTCGATACTTACCATTAATTTTACATGATTGCATATTCGACGAAAAAATTAAGAACAAATGGAAAGTTATTATTTTGTTATTAAATATTTTATCGATTATCTTTTCACCTATTATTTCTTAAAAAAAATTGACAAATTTAGAATTATTAATATGTTCACATCATTCACTTTTCGTAAAAGAATTTGATGCGAGATTAATTCCTAAACATCACATGATGTTACATTATCCGAGAATTATGAAAGAAATGGGACCACTAGTTTATACTTGGAGCATTATATTTAAAGCAAAGCATAGTTACTTTAAAAATATATGTTACAACATTCGAAATTTTAAACAAATTTGTAAAACTTTGGCACTAAGACATCAAGAACATTATGATTTGTTATTGGAGTGAAACTGACGTCGGAATATTATTTTCATACGGTCCCAACAAAGCTGTTTTCCCTTCAGGAATATGAGTTCAGAAATGTTATAACATCTAATATTGATATTCCGCTAGATATTAATATAACTTATTTCAAATGGGTTAAATACGGGTTTGAATATAAAACCAATTATTTTGTTGTAACACGTGTCGATAAAGATGTACCACATTTTGAAAAACTACACTTGACAATAAATGTTATATCATTCCAAAGAATATTTATTTAAGTTCTGTTATGTAAATGATTACATTTACATAAATTTCTTAAGTATATTACATTTGTTTATTATTAGTATCCCTACCCTATTGCGTGTATAAATATACCTAATACGGTGTAAACCATGTTGAAATTTTACACCATTGCGTGTACATTATACGGAATAATAATATATTTAATGTCCAACTAGTTATAATAATAATAATAACTCCGTTCCTATGGAAATTACATAACAAATAACGCCCTAGGGCATTATTTTTCAAAAATAACGCCCTAGGGCAATATAAATTTGATGTAATTAAAGTTCCTAGATTTTCAAATTTCGCGGTTTTTGTTGGTGGACGTTCGCGCTATAGTAATCTAGGGACTTTAGATGTTATGAAAAAGACACAAAATAGTTCACTGTTTAAGAAGAATAATCTTTATTTTCAATATAATCATACAGAAAGAATACTTATTTAAAATGAAAAACACAATTGTCAAATTTACCCGACAACACAATGCCTTCGTGTTCTTTTGTACTCAAAGTTTCTGAGGTATTTATGTTAGACATAACCTGAATCGTAGATTCTTTTACTATTGTGTTAGTGGTACTTGCTTTTATTCCAGCTACTAAGCAAGAATTTGTCTGTTTGGAACATTCGCTATTATCTACGTAGCTTCGGGCTACCGATGTACTTTTCCATCCACCTAGTCTCATTAGGCTTTCTGTATTGCCACCAGCATCAGAATGAAGAGTTGCTGATGTGCGTCTCAGGCAGTGCCGTGTGTATAATTTTGCATCTGCCAAACCTAAATATGTTGCTATTGAACATGGGATGTTTCCAAAAGTATTTTTACCGACAGGTATTGTACTCACTTCGTTTTCTGTCATCCATTTTTCAAATCGGCTGTATTCCTTTTCATAAACTTCTCGAGTTTTTTGAGGAACAAGAGTTTCAATCGCTTTTGCAGCTTTCAACAATACCTTTTCGGGTAATTCTTCGGTCATTTTGACAAAGGTGTTATGCAGTGTAGCGTCGTTTTGATAAATAAACAAACTGTATTTATTGAGAAAAAGTACATCGCGTTACTTAGTTACAGTGTTCAAAACAATTATATTGTTGTCGAACAATCTGATAAGCAACAAAAAAATGCAAAATACATTAAAAAATTGTGAAAAAACAATAAATTAGTTGGACATTAAACGTTGAAGGCACCTCTGGAGTTAAAGGAACAATAACGCCCACGGTCGACGAACAACCCTCGGGCCAGAGGCCTTCGGGAAGTTCACTGTCGACCTTAAGCGTTATTGTTCTTATAACACCCTTGGTACCTTAATAACTATATTACACTAAAACTGGTATAAATATTTTGAAAATACACGTTTCAGATTATTTTTTCCTAAAACAGTGTAAAATGATACACATCATTGTGTAACATATTTTATGCCGTCTAAAATTATACACCATATCTTGTAATATTTTACACTGTTACGAGTATATTTTGCTTATTGTGTATGGATGAAACATCAAAACTGGTAAAATTAAGTTAAATCCGGTGTACTATAAACACTATAATGTGAAATTGTACCAAAAATTATGTGTAATATATTTTACCAGACTCCGGAGTAGAGTTTTACCAAAAGCTGTAGAGGTAATTTTTTCACCAGTGGGTGTGTACTTATATAGACCAACTTTAGTGTTAAATTTTACACGAAATTTTTTGGTGTGTATATGTGTGTATTTATCATTATTTTCCAAAGCAGTTATGAACATTTTCCATTTTATTTTACTTTAACAACAATTGTTAACACCTTAGAAATAAAGATCGCATAACAAGGTACACGTAAATAAGCCCGATTATATTGCAAGTATATTCTAAATTTAAGTTGGACATTCTACTTTGGTTTTTTCATCCAATATAGATTGTTATTGCTTATTAGAAACAATTTATGACAAATTAACTATAGAACTTATTATCTCCATTATTATAATTTATGACTTGATCCACTTTGGTTCTGAACGCCTCATATTCATGAATAAGTAATTACCAAATATTTTGTAAATTATAAATCTAAAAATACATATATAAATATTAACATTTGGCAACTTATGTGAGAAATAATTTCTCACACTTTCACCCACGACTGCGGGAAATGAATAACTTTCGGGCTTTATCAAGCATGGGACTAGTGTAATTTTCTGTAGTGGTCGTAGAAAACATATGAATTTATGTGACAATTATTACCAGAGTCCACTGTTTGTGAACAAAATCATCTCTATATCTACGTCACAGAATATTTAAAAAAAATATTACAGCTTAACGAATAACAATTAAGATTTTTGAAAAACTACAAATTGCTTTCAGTTTAAATGAAGTTTAATAAAAAAAAATAGTGAAGAACCCCATTGTTTACGCTACGCAACAACCATCTACAAAACTTGACTCAAAGTTCCCGATCTCCGTCATGCATAGGAAGCTATATTATAATACCTTATCAGAAAATGAGGAAGAATGTTTTCATTGACTCCTCGACTTGATGAGATACGGGAGAGTGTGCAGATGCTTCACATGGCTTGCTCTGTATCTTGGAACTGAATTGTAGACGTGAGAGCTATGAACGATACATAATAAGATCTGAAAAGAAAGAAATAATTAAATTTGTTCTGCTTTACCAACTTGAAAACAGCGTTTTATAATGTTAATAGAAATAACTACAAGATTTTAAGATAAAAGAAAGATAAAAATGGGGTACTTATCATATGTTGAATTTAAAAAAAAAATCTTATTTGCTTGCAATAACCTACGTAAATGGTGATACATTTCTACAAATTTCTTTCGACTTGTTTACAATATACATTTTAAACTTACGAAAACTGAATATGGTATTCAAATATTCCGCCATTTAATATTGGGTTATATCACCTTTATTAGTAAAACCAACTTTAATATTATTGGGCTTTGTAAGGTGAATTTACTGTATGCATTTGATTTTTTACCTCTCGCTAAGAGAGGTATTGGATTCATGCTAAAAATCGCATATCCAGATTTTATTGAATAAGCACGATTTAAGGTCCATAGAATCCGATTTTAACATTTTTACAATGATGTCTGTGTGTGTGTGTATGGATGTGTGTGTGTGTGTGTGTGTGTGTGGATGTGTGTGTGTGTGTGTGTGTGTGTGTGTGTGTGTGTGTGTGTGTGTGGATGTGTGTGTGTGTGTGAGGTTGTTGGAGACACGATTTCTCAAATTCTATAAGACTAAAGACCTGTTTGACTACGAATTCCTCAATCTAACAGTAATGGGAAGAGTTGAATAGATTCTGGTAATAATTGGACAACCGGAAGTGGTAGTTTCTAAAAAAAAAATTCTAAATATTTTTTGAAAATTTGTTACTACAAATATTAAAGATAATTAAATTCTCAATCTGACACATTTAATTTTTTTATTATATCTCGTATAGGTTTGGAGATATAGTATATAATAATATAGAATAATCTGTTGTAATAAATCTCGTAGCCCGAAAAACAGTTGCGATATTTAAATTTTTGTAATTGACAAATAAATGCAAAATGTCAGTGTCAGATTTTTCTGGGAGGTATGAGTATATTTAATATATATTATTGTATTATTAATTAATTATGTATTTAAATTACAGGTGTGTTAATATTACATATATCCTTAAGAAATACCGCTAATACCGTCAATGAATTTGAAGAATTTTGAACATGTTAGAATAGTAGCATAAAATTTCTCATAGAACGAAAGAAGAGAAACAATTTCAATTATTTGTGTGTACTAATAGGGCGCGAGCAATCATGTGACTTTGTTGGCCTTGGCAAGCAGATATGAGGATCCGTGTCAGAATGACGGCTAGTAGTTATTTACATAGATGTCACAATTGCCATATGTCATAATTTTTCATTCAAAATTTCAAAATACTCTGATGTTTATTTGTCATCCATTAGTATGGAATATACTTGTCGAGGAAAATAATCCACATGGATTTGGCCCCCACAAAGTCACATAACTGCTCGCGCCCTATGCAACATAAAATGAAAATTGCGAGAGGTATTGTGCTGGCCACAACAGATTTTTTAATATACAGGTTGTTCATTTTAAGTGGTATACTATTGCTATGTCGAGAACTGTTAGAGCTACGAGGTCGGTTAAGTTAGCAAACAATTTCTATATTATAAGACTATTAAAATGAGCGAAACACGAATTATTTTAGATCAATGGCTCTCAAAATACGGGGTGCAACTTTCTTATTTTAAATGGTAACCTATTTTTTTATTATTTGCTTATTCGATTCAGTATTTTTTTTCTGAATTCAACGATATTCATATGTAATACCCTAATATTACAAAGTATTTGAGAAAAGTGCAAAATTAAAAATGTATCATTTTTATTTAAATATGGCCTATATCTCGGCCTATACAAAGAGTGCCATGGAAGAAAACAAATCAATAAACCAATTGTTAATATTATTTTTCTATTTCGGTGTTCTTATGTTTCTATAAACGCACTGTTTTGTACTGCAAACACGACGTTTAGAAGATCTATAAGCGTACTATTTTTGGCGCCTTTCATGTTCTAGAGTTGGTAGTCATGCTTTCATAACTGACAGATGACAGGTAACCTCAAAATGGTAAGTTGTTGATAATATTTCAACATATTACTTTTAATTATGGATTTTTATACTTTCTTTAGGTGATAGGACTAGAAAAAAATATAATATTAATTTCACAACCAGAATCAGACCTTGAATCATAAATACGATACACCTTGCAATACACTAATTAATCAATAGTTGACAAAATATGAAATTTCAATTGTTAGCGAGAAGCGTTACCAACATAAACATAACTAACAGAAAAATACCTAGTCATAATTTGACGTCGCAATTTAAATAAATTTAATCGTAAAAATACCTCAATAGAAAAAATAGTATAAAAAACACGTATCATAAGGCCTGTTGACGCACTCGTCCTTTGTAAAACTCGCCTAGCGGCTCGTTTTCAAAACTTGGACTCGTACGTTAACAGATTGCCTTATGATACTTGTGTTTTAATGTACTATTTTGTCATACTTTTGAAGTGCACTTTTGTATTTCTGTATTATAACAACAAAATTAATAAGTTTTTTCACAATGATCTCGCGGTATTTTTGAAATACGAAATGCGAAAAATGTGTAACTGAAACAATGTCATTACTTTTTTAAAAAAAAAAATAATTAGTGATAATTATATTTCTTATGAAAATAAATTTAATACAATTTGCAAATATTAAACAATAAAAGTATATATATATATATATATATATATATATATATATATATAATAATAATAATAATAATAATAATAAAATATAGGGTGTTCCATTTGAAAATGACGAGTTATAGTCATTTGAAATTGAGCACATTTGATTCGCTTTATTGAACAGCCTGTATAATTACATTTAAAAAAAAATATGTCAGAACATAGAGTATAATTACAGTTATACAGAAAAGAAATTTTTAATTCTTACTATTAAAATAACTTCAGTAAGCCTTTATAAAGCAATGCGTGTATTTGGTCTTTTTTAGAGAAAAAACGGAATAACTTGGCAACGCCGTAGAAAACTAAAACAAAATTCATATGTTCGTATAGGTGAATAAAATACAATTCAAAATATATAAAAATATATAGGGTGTTCCATTTAAAAAAAGACAAACAATTCTCGCCGAGCCGTAATGCAACACCCTGTATATGTGAAAATAATTTTACGTTATGCTCCTTGAGTAGACGAATAAATTCTGTTAACAAACTTATGCTGTATTTCTAACGACAAGGGAGATATCGAAGACGGCGATTTCGGTGACTCACCCTGTATATATATTAGACATATTAAATTACATTAATAAATAATTACTTATCTTTTCTTCACTACAATTTAAAAATCTGATGTGGCCAGCACATGACTTTCTGTGAATTTTATCTATTTTATACAAATCTCATACAAAAAGTCTCTTGTAAAAGATTATGTATTTCTAGTAAATTTATATCACGGACATGTTACAGGGGTATATTAAAAAATAAACAGATTTGTGATTTAGATCATTTTTATTATAAAAAAAAACCAGCCATCTAGTAACCTGTAAACAATGTCATTCTATTATTCCAAGTTCTAATATTTAGGGATTATCAATATTTGTTTTTGCTAAAAAATGCAACCTAACTTTAAAATATTTATTACATATAGATTTAATCAAATGAACTATATGATTTCCAGGGGCCCATGTTCAAACAATGTTCATGCAACGTAAAAAAAATGTCTGTATTTATAAAAAAAATTAAAACATTTAATATTCAATATGTTCATGCAACGTAAAAAAAAATGTCTGTATTTATAAACTTTTTTAAAACATTTAAAGACATATGAAGTATAACATTTTTTGTGTGATATATTTTCCTATCGTCTTTTTGTAAACACCTTTTTAATAAAGAAATAATAACAATAAAAATAGTCCACAATATATCACTACGCACAAAACACCAGCTAAATTAAATAACTCAAAGAAACTTTGTTGTAAACAACGATGCAAAACAGCTACCACGTGGCAGTATGACAGATGGTCCCGACTAGTAGTGGGGAGCAGTCAGCTTCACTGAAGTTCGCATAAGCTACCTCCATATTTATTCCTAGCTCCATGAGTGAGTTGTATCCTGAACGACAAGTGCCGGCTCATAATTACCTTCGGAGGTTGGAAATTTATTTACGTTCCAATTCCTCTGCATTTATAAATAAACGAAGACGCCATAATGATGAAATTAATGAAATAAATGTTTTGGCATATTTCGAAGCCAATCCAAGACATATTCAGAAGGGCCGCTGTTGAATGTGGTGTAAATGTACGCGCAGTACATGAAATTTTGAAAAAAAATAAACCTTACAAACTTAACAAAGTACAACATCTGCAACCTGGTGACTACGTATTTTGTTATTTACTGTTAAATGAAGGTGTAAATATGTTTAAAAAAAAAAAATTTGGACTGATGAGGCGAATTTTTCGAATAATGGTACATATGTATAATGTAAAGAATAAACACTATTGGAATACTGAAAATTCTATATTGATTCGTGAAACAATTTTTCAAAGAAAATTCAGTGTTAATGTTTGGTATTTTAAATGACAAAATATTTCTTCATATGTATGAAAGCACATTGACGGGAGATCGTTATTTAGAAATTTAACGAAATATTCTAGAAGATATTTTAGATGATACCACTGGACCTTCTAAGAGATATTTACTTTCAACAAGACGGAGTACCTGGACACAATTCTCGTCAGGTTACAAGTTACAGGATATCTCAACAATTTTTTTTCTGACAAATGGACTAACGGTCCTATTCCGTGACCTACCAGATCTCCCGATTTAAGCCCCTTAGATTTTTACTTATGGGAATATTTAAAGGATAAAATTTATGATACCGTTCACCGTGACCTATCAGATCTTCCGATTTAAGCCCCTTAGATTTTTACTTATGGGAATATTTAAAGGACAAAATTTATGATACCGTTCACACTAATTTAAACGAATTAAAAAATAATATTGAATTTGTTCTTAATAATATCAACGGAAGAACACTTCGATTAGTGAGAAATAGTTTATTAAGAAGATTGGAAATTTGTATTCATGTCAATGGTGGTAATTTTGAACAATTTTTATAAATTATTTGTCTTCATATTGTATCTTGTTTATTAACTAATAATTATTCACTAATTCAAGAAAATTATTATAGTTTTTGCAATTATTTCTGCATTTGATTTATTTGTTTTCTTCCACAGCACTCTTTGTTTAGGAATATTTAAATAAAAATGATACATTTTTAATTTTATATTTTTCTCAAATATTATGTAATATTAGAGATGTATGGATATCGTTGAATTCTGAAAAAATACTGAATCGAATAAGCAAATAAAAAAATCTGATGTGGACACCACACGACTTCCTTGTACGATTATTAAACTATACATATTTTTTTAATAACTAAATTACAAAATATTAATTTTAACTTCAAAACGGTAAGATATATAGCGACCATAATCTAACCCGGTTCTTTTTAAAGAGAGTTTGGATTACAACAAAGAAATATTTGATTACAACAATGAATATGACTAATTTCACAATAAAAATATTTGTTATTGTACGAATCATAAAATTGCACGTATTTAACGTAATTTGACATGAAATTTTTTTTTGTCCTAATCCATAGCAAGCTTTATTACAAAAACAAAAAAGTATACAATTTTTAAATTTGCATATCTCGCTTATACAAAGGGCTAATTTAATAATACTTGATGTGCTAGACGCAGAAATTAATTCTCTAAAACTTTTATTTGAAGCATTTATTTCTAAAATCAAAATAAAATCATTTTATTCAAGAAAAACTGTTAACAACTTCAAGTAATGTACCACTTCCGGTTAGCCTATTTTAACCAAAATATATTATGTTATTTCGATTGACATAAAAGTCTTGTATACCAAATTTGAAAAGTTTTGGATTATATTTTAAAACAGTTTTTCATTAAACTCTATTATAGGCTTCATGTAAAGTGACACTTCTGGAAATTGTGTAATAACCAGAAAGGGAGGTGCACAACTAGATGGTTATAGGAGTCCTAAATACAAAATTTCAACTTTCTACGGCTTACCGTTTTTGAGTTATGCGAGATACGTACGTACGTACAGACGTCACGACGAAATTAGTCAAAATCAAAATGGATTCAGGGATGATCAAAATGGATATTTCCGCTGAAATCTGAAAACCGAATTTTTTCGCGATTACAATACTTCCTTTACTTCAAGGAAGTAAAAAATAGGTTGCCATTTAAAATAAGAACGTTGCACCCGTATTTTGAGAAAATAATTATTGTTTCGCTCATTTTAATAATCTTATAATTTAGACATCGTTTGGTAATTTAACCGACCTCGTAGCTCTTATAGTTCTCGAGATAGCAATAGTGTACCACTTAAAATGAACACCTGTATAGAGGGGTTAATGTACTGTAATTTATGTTATGTAGTTGAATTCGCTGAAATTAATAATAAGCAAGATAAAAGAGTGTACCCATCCTTTCAAATAAATAAATAAATATATCTTCACGGTATATTTCCCATTGCTGGGTGTGTCAATCTGCTTTTTCAAATACACTATACAGGGAGTTTGAAAAATAAAGGTCACGGAGTTAAGAGTGGATAATACATCTCAAAACAATAAAAAAGTTCATATAAACATATATTCGGAAATACTTAGTTTCAGAGCTATAGCGATTTTAATATTATATTTCTGTCATATACAATTCATACTTTTAACAAAATATTAGATGCCGTGTACAATGGAAAACAGTCAATTATACATAATATAAAAATATAAAAAATGTTCAAACTGTCCACCTTGAAAATCAAAAGACCATCTTCAATTGTTTTTCATTGTAAACGGCCACTATGATTTTATTGTAATGTTAAAAGTTGTCAGAAATAAAATATTAAAATCGCTATAGCTTAGAAACTAGGAATTTCCGAATAATATATATATATATATATATATATATATATATATATATATATATATATATATATATATATATATATATATATATATGAACTTTTTTATTGTTTTGAGATGTATTATCCACCTTTAAATCCATGACCTCTGTTTTTTGAACACCTGTATAAAAAAATTAAAAACTGCTTAACGAATAACAATTAAGACTTTCTAGAACAGATCGCTGTCGTTTTAAATGAAGTTTCATAAAAAAAAACCTATTATAGAATGTTGTGAAAATTAAATGGATAAATTCCGCAATACAGAATGTCCCATTTAAGATACGAATGCATTGGGATCTCGACAACCACAATAGCTACGAGGTTGGTTAAATTAAACAAAAGTTGCCCCAATAATGGGCCATTTTAGTGGTGTTTCATTTGTTCGGAAAAACTGCATAGGTCACTAGATTTTCGTTTTCTGCTTGTAACTTTTTTATGTGAATTCAAACTAAATTTTAACTTGCACTTTCTACAATCACTTTTGTACGCGGAATTCATAGGCGTCATCAAAAAAAAATATCTCTTACCATTTTCGAGAAATTCATATTAACTTTCAATTTTCATACGGAGCCTCAGAGTAGGCTGTGGTACCATTAAATAGGATTTTTTCTCTTTTCAACGATGTAAAACACTTTAATTTTTAAATTATGTAAGAAATTACAAAATTGATGATATTTCACAACTTTTTCATGTATTTTATTCAAGGAGGCTATGTAAATATTTTGTTTAACAAAATGTGAAATTGAACTCATCTACAAAAATTTCGACTTCTTGCATTTTAGTAACTAAAAAGAATGGGAACTATGTTTTTACATACGACATTTTTCACTCAAACTAATCTCACAAAAAAAATGTTGTTTGTTACATTCGTTATAAAACACAGTATATATTATATAAAACGTTTAATTTTCTTACCAATTTAATCGGCTTTCTCAATGAATATTTTCAAAAGTTCTTTAATGTACGCAGCATAAATCTCATAAAATCCTGAAACACAAGTTACAAGTTTATTAATAGGTTATGTGTTGTTCATGTTCACTTACTTATTATTGACATAGATAATTACTCCATAAATCTAAAATGTTGATAACACAATATACATTATATTCCGCACTGTAACAAACTAATAATACAAACAACGGTTTATAATATAGTATTTTATCTTTATGAAGCAATGTTGATACTTTTTTCACGTGGTGGTCTGTTTTTAACATGCATAAGCACAGTCTCCATCTTCAAGTGTTGCCAACTGTATATAATGAAGTTTATTTTGGAACTAATTTTTGAACAGACAAAGTCATACTATTGGTATTGGTCAAAAAAAGATAATTTTGTCTCTGTTCAAGAATTAGCGCCAAATTTTCTCGCTATTGCCAAGGCCGAATTAAGGTACTTTCGGGCCTGAGGAGCTAATAATTTTCAGGCCCCTAGAATATGACATAAAACGGACTTCAAGAGTAAATTTTGCTTTGCTAGTAATTTACGTATCCATCTTTTATAAAACTGGGCATTTTACTCAAATCGGACATCCAGCCAATGCACGTCATTAATAAAAGTAACTAGATGTGTGACGTCATGAACTGGTACGTTTACATAAGTTTGAGAATCGTATTGAAAAAATTATATAGGTTGCATACAATTGTATTACAAACTTTCGTGATATTTCCGGAAAATAATTTTGTTTCACACTGTAATAAATAAGATATATTAACTAAATTGTCAGTAAATGTTCGTAATATTATTAAGAAAAAAGTAAAATGAAGATAACATTACTAATATCAAGCATTTATTTAAAATATAAAAGTTAAAGTCTAACCAAAGGGGGTGATTTAGTCCAATCCGGTACCATTCATATAATATTTTCCAACTAAACTGTTTGACATTTTGTTGACAAAAATGAAAAAGACATAAGTTCACATAAAACTGAACCGTATAAATAAAAACTGTGGTAGTCTTGCAAAAGACTGGTTTTAAGAACGAACAAAAATGAAAATTACACAAGTTCAATAAACCTGAACCGAGTGAATAAAAACTGTGGTAGTCTTAAAAAAGACTGATTTAAAATGAACAAGAATTGAAATAAAATGACAGAGCGAAGAAAAATATTTTGAACACGATGCAATTCAAATTGTAAAATAATAACCTTTGAAAGTATAAACCGCGGAGGAACGTATAAACATACAAATTATCAGTGTTGCCAAGTGTAGCAAAAAATAAATGAATAAAATAAAGTAGATATACATTATTTATATATTATTCATATCGTATACGATAAATAATGAACTCTACTATACATCTTAATAATAATTCTATAAGGCCATACACTTTTTAACAATTAAAAATGACTGAAATTTTATTTCAATTTTCCATATTAGTGATTCTAATGTAGTCAGGTTTTCCCCCTAAATGATGACGTGCATTGGCTGCATGTCCGATTTGAGTATAGCATATTTTCTTTTCATATTTAGTGTTTAATTTTTAATTTGATTTAGGAACAGCCAGCAAGAATTGCTGCAGCTCTTTCGTCCTCACTCGAACTCATCACAAAATATTTCTTTGATTCACAAAAGGTGTTTTCAAAATACATCTACAAACAACAACAATAAATATAATTTAATAACCGACGACAATGAACGTTTGGGAACATTTCGCTGGCTGATATTATTACCAACTTAACTTTTTCTGTGATAGAAAAATTCCAAAAAATCGGTGTATTTCACATGAATGAATACTGTAGATGGGGCGAACGATTTTTTTCTGAATCGATTTGGCATCGATTCAATACTAAAGTAATCGATGTAATCGATTCGTTTGATTAATTCTAGAAAATTCAATATTATTCAACATCTCGCATAAAATATCATGCAACACAGCATAGAAAGAAGAATGTAGTAGTATGCGCTTGTCAACATCATCAATACCGTTGCAAATATGTATTTAATATGAACAATAATTATAAACTTGAACATGTAATGTTTTATTAATTTTTATACTTTAATTTTATACTGTGAATCGATTTCATACGTAAATTGATTCATACTGAAAATTAACGAATCGATTCTGAATCGATTAATCTAGGGTAACTCTATATTCAGGGCATAGAAAATTACAACGACGAAATATAACTAGACAAAACTTCATTTGGTTTGTTTTGAGACAAGTAGAGATAGAGATATGTTTAGTCTCGTTTGAGCGTTGCTCACTAGACGCGCAAGTGTTCTTAATAATATATTCTTTGAAAATAAAAAATAAAACTACTAAATTATGATTAAAACCAACAAACGAATTATAATCCAACATATTTCAAGTCGATTAATTCAGTACATATCTACTAGTAAATAACGGAATAAAAAAACTTCTTATTCTTGTTACATTGTTTACAACAACTTTCGTTTCGCCGTGTATTCTAATTTTAAAATAAATATCTAAAATTAAATTTAATACTTGTGTTCCGTGATTGTTCAGAGGGTATTGAACAAGTACATAATCCTGCAAAGGTGTTAAAATATCTTGTAGTAAATTTCTGCCTTTCAATATTTGAAACCAAATGGCGAACTGCTAGTGGATCTCATCACTTATAAAATGTATTTAAAAATTCCTTCTTGTTGCATGAATAGGTCTGAAAAGGGTTTTCGACTATTTAGAATACTATGTGAAAGAAAAAGAAAAGACGTTTAGTGTAACTTTATATGAAGAACTGAATTGTCAGTTGCGAGGTTAGTTTGTTTTGCGTACATATCTATTGTTCGGTAAATTCAATAATTTTGTAATTATAATATACAGGGTATTTATTAAACATAAGGCAAAAATTCAAGGGGTTATTCCCTGGACTATTCTAAGAATATTTTGTCCTTTGATGATTTTTGAAAAGCCGCTTTGTTTCGAAGATACAGGGCGAAGAAAATTTTCGACAATAACAACATTTCTTAATCTACAAGAACTGTTGAAAATGATTACCTCCAGCTACGATGCAAGAATCCAATCTTCTTCTCATTGATTGCCGAACTCTTTCAAAAACACCAGGGTCGTTTCTTATGTAGTTACACCCAGCAATTATCCGAAGTCTTAAATCTTCCAAATTTACCAATGGAGTAGAATAAACTAATAACTTTAGATGGCCCCATAGGAAAAAATCCAGGGGGTTTAAGTCCGGGGATCGAGCAGGCCATAAGTGAGGTCCACCTCGACCAATCCAGCGATCTCCGTATGTTACTGTTAAAAACTCACGAGCAACCACACTAAAATGCGCTGGTGCACCATCGTGCATAAACCACATTGCATTTCTTGTTGCCAATAGTACATCCTCCAGAAACTGAGGTATGTTCCAAAAAGTTGCGGTCCAATTAGACAGTCACCCACAATTCCAACCCAAACGTTCAAGGAGAACTGATGTTGAAAACGATCTTCAAGTACCTCATGTGGATTTTCTTCAGCCCACACATGGTTATTGTGAAAATTCCTTATTATATTTCTTGCCTGCTGTTGCTGGATTAATAATTTGAAAAATATCAAAATTGGTTTTGTCGAATTTTTTTTTTTCGCCCTGTATCTTCGAAACAAAGCGGCTTTTCAAAAATCATCAAAGGACAAAATATTCTTAGAATAGTCTAGGGAATAACCCCTTGAATTTTTGCCGTATGTTTAATAAACACCCTGTATATTTAATAAATATTTTACGTTGAAATTTTTTTATTTTTATAACGATAAATCTATTTCTCATCGTATTTGCGCTTAAATTTTGACTTTAACACTGGGTGGCATCTAGTGAAAAATACTCGAACGAGACTAAATATATCTCTATCTCTAGTTGTCTCTTTCTGGCCAGGCGAAATCAAACATTCAGGGAGGAGGGAGAAGGAATGTTTTGTCTAGTTATATTTCGTCGCTGGAAAATAGAGATACCGACCTGACCCTGATTCAGGGTATGGCCATGACGTAGCTCGTGTTTCGTCGGCCATTTGCGGGCCAATGTCAAATGTGTTGCTGCGCAAATTATTATGTATTTCCGGGGCTACATATTTTTAATTAAAAACACGTTTAAATATACTTTTAATATTTATTTAAAGTGAAAGTAATATTTTTATTTTATTTATTTGTGCATTTTATTGAGATACCGACGACGATTACTGGAAATATTGAAAACAAATAAAAATTAGCAATATTAAGCACAAACATTTAAATTTTTAGAAGATAAGTTTAGAATATATACTTATAATGTAAATAATAACAAGTAACAACCTATATTCTACATAACCTGTAAATGTATGTCAATAATGATTGTGTATCTCTTAAATAAATTATTTTTTATTTCCTTAACAAATTCATAAAGTGATTATTTAATATTCCTTCATAATTTCTTACAAATAAATAGGAAAATGAATACTCAGTATATTTGTATTGGCCCGCTAATGGCGGCAATTTTGGCCCATGGCCATACCTTGTATATAGAGGTAGATTAATCGAATCGTTCGCCCAAACGACGAAATATGATTAGACAAAACTTCATTTGGTTTGTTTTGATTTCGGCTGGCCAGACAGAGACAACTAGAGATAGAGATATGTTTAGTCTCGTTTGAGCATTGTTCACTAGAGGTGCATATTCTTAATAATAAATTGTTTGGAAATAAAAAATAAAACTACTAAATTATGATTAAAACCAACAAATGAATTATAATCCAACATATTTTAAGTCGATTTATTCAGTACCTAGTAAATATGATATCGAAATACAAAAAAACTTCTTATTCTTGTTACATTGTTTACAATAACTTTCGTTTCGCGGTATTCTAATTTTAAAATAAATATCTTAAATTGTATTTAATAATTGTATTCCGTGATTTTTCAGAGGGTCTTGATCAAGTATATAATTCTTGTAGCAAATTTTTGCCTTTCAATATTTGGAGCCAAATGGCGAACTGCTAGTAGATCTCGTCACCTATAAAATGTATTTAAAAATGCCTTCTTGTTATAAGAATAGGTCTGAAAAGGGTTTTCGACTATTTAGAGTACTATATGAAAAAAAGAAATTTAGTGTAACTTTATAAGAACTGATTTGTCGGTTGTAAAGTTAGTTTGTTTTCGTACATATTTATTGTTCGGTAAAGTCAATGGCTGGTAGCACGAGCACGGTTCTAACTGCTTCGAACACCGGTGTTAACTAAAACTAAAACCATGTGTATGAACCCGTGGGGGTTGCGTGTTGTTTGAATTGAATAAATAGACTGATTAGTTTTAGTAGTTTATTTGACTGTTGTCACTGTTGTCAGTTTTAGAATGAATATAGTATGCAGTGTTGCCAGGTCAAAATTTTAAAAGTTACTAGATTAAGCTGGAAAAAATCACTAGATTGACAAAATTTTCACTAGATTAATTTAAACGTGAAAAAAGCGGGATATTAAAAAAACAAAAAATTAGAATATTTTTTTTCATTAACATTTTTAGAAGGATTATAAAAAATAAACAAAAATTCAAAATAATATGTTTTATCAGAAATAACATATAAAATTGTTTGATGCAGCTAACCCATTATTATAATTTAATCATACAGTTTATTATGATTTTTTATTAATGCGTGTACATGGTTGTCCAGTATAATTCTACCTATTTATCGTATCTTCAGATTATAATTTTCTAGAGGCAATAAAATTAAATCTGGGTGGTAAATAATTTTCTAATTTTTACATAAAATCCGTTGATTAGTTTACTATAACATACTAGTTTTTCGATTAAATGTCATTATGGATATAAAAGTTATAATTTAAAATGTTGTGTTTATTTAGCAATTTCCTATTCTTCATGTGTTAAAAAGGCCAAATTTAATTGCAAATATCTCAGGTACCGCGTGGTCAATTGTTTTAAAACTTGGAGAGCAGGTAGATTATAATTCAGTTGAGATGTACTTAAAATTTCAATTAATTCTGATATAATGGTTTCACGATATAACTAACTTAATAGGAGGCAGTAAAGTAATATATTCCCTCATCGACACCAGCACTCCATATATTAAATTGCAGTACTAACCTACTAACGGCATAGAATTCACTATTCGCGACTGAAATTAACTCGTAGCCACCAAGCGGATTATTTTCGAACCTTCGAAAATTACCAACTCATTCGGCCATCTTAAATGAATGAATATTTCAGTCGCCAATACTAGGAGGATTGTCACACCTTCTGTTCTTACACCGTGATTAAAACTGTATGGACATTCGGATATTTTAAATACGTATTAAAAAATGTCGGAAGTATTGAAAAACGTAAAAATGTAATACAAATAGTCAACGATTAAAATTCACTAGATTTTAAGGTTTTCATAAAAGTTTTCACTAAATCACTAGATTGGTTAAAAAATCACTAGATCTAGTGAAATTTCACTAGACCTGGCAACACTGATAGTATGTACAGATATTTACAGAGGTAAACTTACAGGATAAGTACAAAGTGGGGATGAATCGACGACAAACGAAGATTACCGAGCAATGCTCACTTGAACACCATGTCAACGACTTGGCACATATTTCAGGGTTGTTAGCAAAATCAACGTTGCCAATAAACTCATTAAACTGAAACTATACTGACAACCATATTCAATAAATTTGATATCACTATTTTAAATTGTTTATCCTACAAACAAGTCAAGAAACAAATCATATTAAACTATTTTAAATAATACTGCTAAATTAAATGAATATGGTTGTCAGTACATTTTCGGGGGAAAGTTCAAGAATCTCTAATTTAAAATCCTGCCTTTTAAAACACTGCTTTTTAAAAGTTTGACTTTTATAAAAATTCCTAAAATGGCGGACCAACTTGGATGGTACGTTTTCGCTAGTCGTCAGAAGATGTCACCACACTTAGTATCATTTGATGACAATAGATGGCGTATGAATAAATCCTAAAGTGAAGATATACTGACAACTCAGGGGGAGCGTTAGTTTAAAAGCGTGAAGCTAACAGCGCCATTTGACGTTTGTATTGGCAGCCATATTACAACGGTCAACTTATTCGGCAAATTATTACAAGTTTTTATTGTTGTGCTTTTATATTTTCATAATATTTGTATTTTTTGATATAGTACTTAAATTACTCTGTTTAGTGTGTAAATATATTATTTCTAAGGACTTTAATAACGTTCATATTTTCATATATCGACGAGGATAGTGTCTTGTTTGCAATATTTATACAAATATCAAATTTTATATTTCTATTTTTTTTTAGTATTTTATTTTAAAAATGCATACTTGTTTTGCATTTGGATGCAACAATAGAACTTCAACCAAGTCACGCAAACAACGGTTATAGGAGAAGGAAATTAAAATTTCATTTCACAAGTAATCAAATAATTTGTAGTGGTTTGTATTATACTTATATTAATATTACATTATTGTATTTAGATTTCCCAAAAATCCTGAACGGCGAAATACTTGGTTGAAAGCTATTAGAAGAGTTGGATGGTTTCCGACAGATACACGAAGTGGAAACTGTATTCCTCTGGAACAAATCAGCAATTTACATTGTTCCAGCTCGAAAAATGAAACGAATGCAGTACAGATAATAAACGCATCAACCAATAATTACAAGAAGAAGACTTTATTAGAGTACACATAGACATAGACTATATATATCTACTATCACGATCCACAACAACTTACCGATTTCAGTAAATCTGTAATAACATATATTAGTAGTTTTGTAGTGCGACAATTAAATAAAGAAATAGTTTGTGAAGAATGTATAATTTCTCTTGAAGTCAATAGTGCTAATATGTACTTAAGTTTCATTCACAGCAAGGCATCTCACATATCCGGCAGAAGAAATTAATATTTACCGGACCAGAAAAAGTTATAAAGCAAGCTTTATTAGAGAGTGGTGGAATTTTTTTAAAGAAAAAGTATTCCATCTTATATTTAACTTCATCTGTTTTAAAACATTATTTACCTCGTTATTTACATAATAAAGTATTTGATTAACTACAATTCCATTCGATGGATCAAGATGTTTTTGAGAATCATAAAATTCAATTAATCAGGGCAATAACCGAAAAACACATTCGTATACGATTGTATTTCATTACTAAATGAAGATCAGAAGTAGAGAAAAGTCAAAGACAGCGTTTTAACAAACTTATGTTGTTTTCTAATTATTTTATTATTTATTACCCGTCATTTAATAATTCAATATTAAAGTTACTGCATTTGAAATAAATATAAAATAACTAATAACATGGATTTTATCATATAACATATTTTAAAAATTGACCCTCCTAAGATGGCGGCGATACACTCCCCCCTTCCGTTTCATGGCTTCAACGTTTACAAAAAGCAGTTTACGCTCCCTCCATTTTTATCTCCCGCTACCCTTGGTAAGGGTGGTATAGGGATCGTGCTAAAAATCGCATATCGAGATTTTGGTAAATGACCACATTTTAAGGTCCCTAGAATCTAATTTTAACATTTTCACGATGATGTGTGTGTGTATGGTGAAAATGATTAGGCAGAAGATTCACGTCATCAACCTGAAAAAAACGTTATAAAAAGAAATATCTTATAGTAATTATTAATTGTTATTTATTTTTAGAAAAAGAAGAAAAAATACACTACTACTAAAGAAACGTATATATTAGTTAATTTACAATTATATCCAATAATTTTATATTCCGTAAAAGTAATAACAATTGAGTTAGAAATAACTCTAAATATTATTAATATATACATTACGTAATACAAGACGCATTTGCATAAGATGTGGAGACGGCGACGGCGACGACGCAGCGTCTGACACTTTGATAATCCTAATTTAGCGCGAGGAAAGCGGAACAGACGCGGCGATTAGCTAAGAAGACGCTACGCGCTATGGAGCAACTTCTGCACCTTAGAGTCGAGAGGGAACACCAGAGCTCCAGATAAACTAAGCCTGGATTACCCAACACATATTTACTCTGCCAATTACACCACCTAAACTATTTTTCAATCCTAACCCTAACATGCTCCTTAAGACGGTAATCTCTGCCAAGAATTATAGTACAATTTAGGAAGTGCAGTTAACTCTACATGCAGATTCCTACAAATTTAGCATTTAGAGTTATCTTAGGTATAACATCAAATGAATATTTTTTTATAAAGTGCAATTTGAAAAATTGTATTCTCTCCTAAAGTGTACATACTATTTTTTTCAATACAATTGTCATCTTTGACAATTTAATGAATTTAAGTAAATTAGAACTATTTTATATTCTCATCTTGACACACAGACTTTTGTTATAAACAAAATTCAATTTTCTCAAATTTCAATTCGAAACTTTTTTGAAAAAGTTCGACTCCCAGTGAAAACAATGTTTTTTTACCTTCTGTCACCTATAGGTACGGCAGGTATTGTTTTTAATCAAACTAGTATTTTTTTCTTCTTTTAAAAAATAAATACCCAATAATTTTTACAAGTTATATTTCATTTTATAATGTTTTATCAGGTTGATGACGTCAGTCTTCTGCCTAATCATTTTCACTAATATGTGCGTGTGTGTGGATCCTCTTTACGCTCTAACTCAAATACTATTGTTCAGAACGTTTCTAAACCTTTTATTTCTAACTTATTCTAATATGGAAAGAAACCATTAGATTTCGATGTAAACCGAATAACCGGAAATGGCACATTACTGGAAGCTTAACATAGTTTGTCTTCGAAAAATACCTTTAAATGTTATTTTTTCGAGATTTATGTTATATAAAAATTAAAGATTATTAAATTTTGTACAGGTTTGCATTAATACTTTTTCTATATATTTTATGGATAAATTTTCAACACTATCTTTAATTTTAATCCCGAAGCCTACATTTTAACCGCAACTCCATGGTTACATAGTTTCGATCTCAAATGCATGTAACTGACAGATATGTCACTGTCAACAAACTAATCATTTCAAATAATAATAGTTTTAAACGTTTAAAAAAAAAATAGTAAATAGAACAATATTTATATGGAAAGGAGCTTAATACAGTTACCAGCATAACTAAATATGTAGGAATATAGGTAAGTATACAAATAAAGATATCTTCACGGTATATTACCCATTGCTGGGTGTGCCAATCTGCGTTGTACACAGATTTCGGTAACAATAATAATATATTTGTACCCTGCAAGCGTTTACTAGGCGTGGAGAGTGCAACACAGGAGTCATTTTTGTGTCGTTTAAAATTCGAAAAATTTAGCGGTAGTCAGGATCGAACCTCGTATTTAAATTTAAGGATTTACATGAATAAAAATTAAATTAAATGGGAAGTATTGTGTTGGCCACATCAGATTTTTATTTATTGCTCCGAGACTGACGTCCTCCATTTTTGGGAAAAAATACCCGCCAAATTTGAAATCATTTGATTGAAATATGTATATTGTTTAATTTATGTAATTTTTAAATGTATTTATGTATAGGAAATGCATATAATTATATATTTTTAAAGTTAAAAATTTAATTTCAGTATTAAATAAAAAAAATATATTAAAATAGCTCGCACAGCAATATTTCGGTTGTATAGTCCACTTCCCAAAAATAATTTTACTATTATTTTACTTAGGTATATTGAGACATATTTGGAGGTCCATTTTCTTTAAAACATAAATTTTAGATTATGAAGAATAAGTCTATTTTTGAATTCAGTTACGCTTATAATTTTTGATATTCAGTTAGTAATTACACTTATTGAACAACTGTTGATTGTTCAGATGAAAAACAATTAGTGCCGTCCACTTCTGGTTCTTCACTTCAAAATAATTTACAATTTCCAATAATATCTTACGATATTTGTGACAATAAATTTAATACATTGAAAAGTAGTTTGCAGGAGTGGATTTCAAAATTCAATATTTCTCATATGGCTGACATTAAAACTTTTATCTATAATAAGATTACTCGGTAATGCCATGTGATGCAAGAAAATAATGAAAACTCCATGAAGTAGCAGTTCTTGTATTGTAAACATAAAAGGTGGGGAATTAACCATTCTGGTTTAGAGACTGGACTTAGAAGATCCTTTGAAAATATAGTGAAAAAATACCACATAAAGAAAATTAATATAAATATAAATGGCCTCCTCATGACCAAAAGTAGAAGTAAATCACCTATTAATAATTTCAGAAAATTCTTTTAAACAACCAATTATTAGTCCAGACTGCATAATATTTAATGATTTTTCATTGAGCATTACACCTAAAACCTAGAAAATTGTCATCAAAAATCCACAGTTATGAGTTACTTGTTTACGTCAACTGACGTCAGAAATCAGAAAACTTGGTATTTGTCGTAAAACTGAAAAGTAGTTTCTTGTCTATTTTAATTTAATGTTATAATTATAGAATGTTTGCAACGTATGTATTTGTCATCTAACAAAAACAACCTTATTTGGTTGATAATTTGTTTGAATACAAATCAAAGGTTATCTGTTTCTATAATACGTTGGTAAAAAAATATCCGTTTGTTTAACTTGCCAATTCACGGGCAATTTTGAAAATGCTGAAGAAGCATCAGTCCATACTTTTTTGATGTCGAATATAACATATGCGTATGGATACATAATTTCTATTTTCAAAGGTGTTCATATTTTTTGTTTTGTTTCTATATATTTTGCGTAGAATTGTAGGAATGAGTGAGGGTCGGCACCCCCACATCTTCTAAGTAACCACCTGTATTGTTGTATACAGATAGTCGACGACAAACAGTCGTGAGAGAAAGTCGTAAGACCGCGAATCATAATAAAAAATAGTCTCATGTTCAAAATCACTATTATTCATAAAAAAACACTACCTTTACCAAATTCGAAACAAAGAGTTCCTAATAATAATGTAGGTAATTCTCCTTCACAAGAAAAATCACATTTAATGTAAATTTCAGACAGTACGAAAATGATAAAATACGAAAGAAATAAGTCTTTATAAAGAATGATTACTAGTAATTTACCCTTTTTATATTAAATAAATATAGTACAATAATTTAAAAATTACTCCAATAAATGCACAATATACATAGATTGGCAAAAAAACCGGACCACCTAAAAATATTTATATAAAACAAAAATATTAGCTTATTTAAGACATAAAATAAGTAGTTCTGTATTTATTTGTTATTTTATATCTTGTCGTTATACTATTTTGTTATCAATAACTAAGATTTTTTCAATATTTATTGCTGAGATCAATTGTTAACATTTAAGAAAAAAAATGTTTATTTGTGCATTGTAGGACATTGACATTAGATAAATAAATTACATTTTTTTTCAATGCTTTATTATTTATTTCTGCTCTATATTATGCACGCATATTGCGTTTTTGGAAGATTCTAGAATCAGTCTAGAATTTACCGGTATGTTGCGAGAGCTTTAGCAGTACCAAAAAATACAGTTTAGAGAATACACAACTGGTTTTTGGAGACAGGAATTTGGTTAAAGATCAGCTAAGGTGTACAATAACTAGAGACAACCATTTTGTTGTAATTATTATTATTGTAATATGGAATAAACGACTGTGTTGTTGATTAGACGAAAAAATAAACAGGATTGCAGTCCAATTTTTTTTTATTTAATCTGAAACGTTGGCTTCAGATTAAATAAAATAGTTTTGGACTGAAATTCTGTTTATTTTTTCATCTAATTATTATTATTTGCTAAATCAACACCGCCAAGTGATGTAGCTTTTTGAGACGAATTTGAGGCCATTGCATGTCGCAAATGGTCAGGATCCAAAAGCCAGCTACGAAAAAGGTGGAGTTATGGTTTGAGCGGAGATATCTTTTAATGATCACACAGATCTCATCTTCATAACAATTTAACGGTATTTTGAAGAAATATTTCAGGAGGTTGTAATTCCGTTTGTTGCATATATTTATGACAATTTTCAGCTAATGCAGTAATGCGGAGTAATACATGTTGCACGAATTATTACGCAATATTTGAGTGGCCAGTAGATATATAGATTTATATCTCATTGAACATCTGTAGAAAGTTGCAAATAAGGTATATCGACGTGTTAACCTGTCTTAAAAATTTACAAGAACTAAAACGAGCCCATCTTGAGGAATAACAATATTTGTTAAATACATTCTCCCAAACAAATTTAAACTTAACAAGCAGGCATTTTTAAAATAAAACACTAATGGCCGATAGTATAAAGGTCGATTAAATATGTATTAAACAACAGTTAAGCAAACGGAGTTTATTTAGTGAACTTAGGTTAATTATATTTGGGTCGTATAACATTAAAATGAACTGGGGTCAACTGAACTTAGTTTATCCCTTACTCAGTCGGTAATATTTCATGCAGCTCACTTCTCGTCATTCTATCTGTCAATTTAATTTTTTTGAAGTTTCGTTCGCGCGCGGGTCTACGTATTTGAATATAACATAAAATGAACAAAAAGCAGTGATCTAAGAATTTCGATGAAGAAGAAAGACTGTCATGAATAGAAATAATGCAAGAATATATAAATATTATTGAAAATAAAAAACTTACCCGACAACAAATAATTTGAAAATGAAATCTTGGCCCAAAATTACTGTAATGTGTAATGTGTAAAAATTCTAAAACTGTTCCTCTTTTCAAAACGAAATCGCAATTTAAATTCAACATCATTATATATTTCGAAAGGATTTCTCCTTTCCCGAAATATTCGGGGGCGTTTATTCATTAAATGTATATTCATTATATGTTCGTCGTCTCTATCAGAACTTGAATCGTACATCAACATTTTTACTCTAGAATATAAAAAGCATATAATTTAAATGATTTATAAAATATATGCTAATGCACTTAACTTACCAAAATATTAATTAAGTATAGCAACAAACTTTCTTAAAATATTATTAACAACGTTGACAGTTATAATTATGAATGTTATTCAGCGTTATTCAGAATATAAAAACGTCAGTTATTATTTAAACTCAATTTGAACGGATGAAATCGGCCGCTCAAGTTAAACGTAGTTTAAACTAAAGTCAAAAGCTAATTTTGTTTTATACTATAGAAATTTTACTTGAACCTAGTTCAATATCAGTTAAACTGAGTTCAATAATTGAACTATGTTTATACTATCGGGCATTAAACAAAAATAGAAATATAAAATTTGATATTTGTGTAAATATTGCAAACAAGACACTATTCTCGTCGATATATGAAGATATGAACGTTATTAAAGAAATAATATATTTACACACTAATAGTATGTTCGAAAATCCAACCGCGGTTATCGTGGTCATTTTACACGGTAACTGAAAGGTTACGGTTCTCGCGGTAATCAGTCGAACGCATTGGTATTCATGGTTATTAATAACTGTCAAAATCATTTTAGTTTGCATCGCAGAATATTTTTGTTGGATACTATTTGTTTTTTATACCATGTACAGTACTCAGTTGTTTTTAAACACAATTTACCTTTAAATGATGTCAAAGCACAACGTGTGTATACTTCAAAAGTTAGGTTAGACTATAAATTACCACACAAACCGTGCTCTGAGCACGGTTGTGGCGGTAACAAAAATTTACCATACATTTCAGTTACCGCGTTCGAAAATAGTGCCGGTAACCTGAAAATTTTTACCAGTAACGTCGTGGTTCAATTTTCGAACATACCTATAATAGAATAATTTAACTACTATATCAAAAAATACAAATATTACGAAAATATAAAAGCACAACAATAAAAACTTTAAATAATTTGCAGAATACGTTGACCGTTGTAATATGGCTGCCAATACAAACGTCAAATGGCGCTGTTAGCTTCACGCTTTTAAACTAACGCTCCCCTGAGTTGTCAGTACTTCATATATCTTCACTTTAGGATTTATTCATACGCCATCTATTGTCATCAAATGATACTAAGTGTGGTGACATCTTGTGACGACTAGCGAAAACCTACCATCCAAGTTGGTCCGCCATTTTAGGAATTCTTCAGTCATGTTTTATAAAAGTCAAACTTTTAAAAAGCAGTGTTTTAAAAGGCAGGATTTTAAATTAGTCATGTTTTATAAAAGTCAAATTTTTAAAAAGCAGTGTTTAAAAGACAGGATTTTAAATTAGAGATTTTTAATGCTACCCCATTTTCGGCTTAATCAGTATATTGGCAACACTGATTTTATTGATAACCCTGAAGTTTGTGCCACGTCATTGACATGGTTTTTGTTAACACATATATCTATTAACTAATATATTGCGGATCCCTTGCTCTCCTTGAAGCCTAGAATGAGAGATGGGAATATCATTTCTGCATAAGTCTATCTGTATCTAATTCTGGTTCCCTGATTATGCGCATGCACGTAATATTTGAATTATATTGGCTAACGCTGACAGTGACTGCCACTTGATCCGGCGGGTGCGTTCCAAAATCATGGCATGGAGTACGGAGTAGAGCATTAGAGTAAGAGTATATAACTATAAATCTGAGAAATTAAGTAATGTATCTACTATTTATTTTGTGTGTAAATTCTTGAACATAAATATTACTAATAATACATAACAATGAAATATTCTAGTACTGAATTTGAATTAAATAATTTACTTTGTTGTACTGTAAAAATAATAGGAATTCAATCTGGTCAGGATTAATTTATTTTGGTGAAGGTAAAGAGAATAAATAAAATAAATAAATAAATATTTCATCACGGCATATTACCCATTGCTGGGTGTGCCAATCTACTTCATACACAGATATCGGTAATGATGGAATATTTGTACCGTGCGGGCGCTTACCAGGCGTCACCTCACGGGCACTCATTGCTGGCGTGGAGAGTGCGCCACAGGGGTCAAAGAGTAAAAGAAATAATTCCTAAAATATTTATTGATTTCTATATAACACAATTCTGTTGAACTTATTTCTAATATAATCGTTCTTCTCTGAAAGTAACTTCATCTCGTGATAAAATCTAATTTTTTAAAATGTATCTTTTATAATTTGCGTTTTGTGGTTGTCTAAAATGGTATGTTCTTTGACGTGGTTTAAAAATTCTGTTGTATTAAACACATGCCAATTGCTTAGTGGACGGCATAAACATATTACAGGTCTCTTCGAAAGGGAAAATTTTAAAAATCCTGTTTGTGGAAAGAGTCTGTGAGTGTCAGTAGATTTGACCATGATTATGTTAATACAATGTGGGGTCTAAATACCTATGTTGAAAATGTAGTAGAATACATAGCGGGATATGTTCTAAGTAAAATTAAAAAATCTGTTGTGGCCAGCACAATACCTCTCGCCACTGTCTTTTTTTGATTACATAAGTATAGGGCGCGAACAGTCATGTTTCATTGTTGGCCTTGACAAGCAGACGTGGGGGCCCGTTTCAGAATGATAATTATTAATTATGTACATAAATGTCAGAACTTTTCATTAAAAATTTCAAGATTTTCTAAATTCACGTAGTTAATTTGTCATCAGGAGTGTGGAATTTACTTGTCGAGGAAAATAAACCACATGGAATTGGAAAATCATTAAATTTAGAATGAGAAATTATGATATATGACATCTATATATATAATTACTAGCTATCATTCTGACATGGGCTCCCATATCTGCTTGTCAAGGCCAACAAAGTCACATGACTGCTCGCGCCCTAATGTATTTAACATTTCTTGTATACTTACACTCTACACCAAAAATTCTACTTATATCTATTCCATATATTTAGATTTTTTAAATTATTCCACATAATTAGATACTATGAAGAAGTTTTGTCCTACCCTTGTTTCTCGAGATGATTCCAATTCATTGTCAGAAATAACAGTATATATGAAGGGTATGTGTAATATACCTATAAATATTTAACTAATAATGCATTTAGAAATAATATAATGTATGTACTTACCAGAAAAAGTGTTCAGTAATGTCTCCGGATTTCTGACACTGACATTTATCTGTCAGTTACAAATAATTTAAATTATCAACTATTTTTCATGGCATTCTTTCGGCTGTCAAATTTATTACAACAGATTATTTTATATATTATACTTCTTTTATCTCTAAATCTATGGAATATATAATAAAATATTTAAATGTATCAGATAGAGAATTTAATTTTCTTTAATATTACCACGAAAAAATTTCAAAAAATAATATTTAGAATATTTTTTTTCAAGAATCTTCTACTTCCGGTCGTCCAATTATTACCAAAACCTTTTCAGATCTTCCCATGAATGTCCGATTGGGAAATACGTTGTTAAACAAATTTTAAGTCTTATAGTTTTTGAGTAACCGTCCTTCCAACATCCCACACACACACACACATACACACACACACACACACATCCACACACACAGACATCATCGTAAAAATGTTAAAATCGGATTGTAAGGACCTTAAAACGTGCTTATTCAATAAAATCTGGATATGCGATTTTTAGCATGAATGCAATACCTCTCTTAGCGAGAGGTAAAAATGAATATTTGCTCATTATGTTGGGACTATTTTTTGTGCTCTGATAAAAGAGAGAGCATATTAATTAACATAAAAAATCGGGGGAGTCTCCTATACCCCTTAAAAGACATGATATTTATTTGTAAAAAAGCTGAAAGGGTATTAAGAAAAAAACAAGAATAAATGTTTAAAACTAAAAAACTAAAACAACAGATGGTTCTTAACGTATATCAACAATGTTTTACATATGTGTTTAATACGACAGAATTTTTAAACCACGTCAAAGAACAAACCATTTTAGACAACCACAAAACGCAAATTATAAAAATTATAAATGATACATTTTAAAAAATTAGAATTTATCACGAGACGAAGTTACTTTCGGAGAAGAACGATTATATTAGAAATAAGTTCAACAGAATTGTGTTATTTAGAAATCAATAAATATTTTAGAAATTATTTCTTTTACTCTTTACCTTCACCTAAATAAATTAATCCTGACCAGATTGAATTCCTATTATTTTTACAGTAGAACAAAGTATATTATTTAATTCAAATTCAGTACTAGAATATTTCATTGTTATTTATTATTAGTAATATTTATGTTCAAAATTTACACACAAAATAAATAGTAGATACATTACTTAATTTCTCAGATTTATAGTTATATACTCTTACTCTAATGCTCTACTCCGTACTCCATGGCATGATTTTGGAATGCACCCGCCGGATCAAGTGGCGGTCGCTGTCAGCGTTAGCCAATAGAATTCAAATATTACGTGCATGCGCATAATCAAGGAACCAGAATTAGAGACAGATAGACTTATGCAGAAATGATATTCCCATCTCTCATTCTAGGCTTCAATTAGTTTCTGCGTAAAGGATAGGAGCATTAGCGATATATTAGTTAATAGATATATGAGTTAACACCGGTGTTAGAACCACGCTCGTGCTACCAACCATTAATTTTGTAATTATTTATATAATTAATAAATATTTTACGTTGATTTTTTTTTATTTTTATAACGATAAACCTGTTTCTCATCGTATTGGCGCTTAAATTTTGACTTTAACACTGGATGGCATCTAGTGAGAAATGCTCGAGACTAAATATATCTCTATCTCTAGTTGTCTCTCTCTGGCCAGCCGAAATCAAAACATTCAGTGAGGAAGGATAAGGAATGTTTTGTCTAGTTATATTTCGTCGTTGGTTCGCCCCATCTCAACAGACAACCATCAATGACGGGTGCGTACTGTTGTTCAATAGAAGAGCTCATCGTTGTTCTCTGATGTTTATCGACCAGGTGTGCCACAGGCATAAGACGGTTACATGCCGGTTACTTATAGACGATGGGAAATAAGATCGCAGCGCCAAAGTGGAACTAATGTTAACGGGATTATTTGACATTTACTAATTGTATTTATGCATTAAGTGTATAATATTAGGAAATATTACATATGTAAACGTAAATATTATAAACATAATAGATAACACTCGTGTTTATATTATACAATCAAGAAAATGTCACGTTTATTGGCAACTATAGTTCCGCAAAATACCACCAGATGTCATATTGCTTATTTCCCATCGCCTGTTCTTGGCCCTTATTTTGTAACTTGCGTGAGCATTTGCGTGACTACATTCAATGACGTCACTGTTTGTTCCTAGTGACTTTTATGGGGAATTTTATGCATTAGGTTTTTACGTAGCGAAGTTTAATATTGGTATTAGGTTTAAAATCATCATAGCGTCGATGTCAAGGTAAATTGATATTAAATTATGATATACTTACCTTTGTGAATTATTTAATTACTAAAAAGAAACGATAAAAATAAAAACAAATTAAAAATAACAAGAAACTTGAAATAACAACAAAAGACGTAATATAACAATAAAAATAAAACAACAACAAAACGCGCAAAATGACAGCAATACGAGACAACTACAGAATTAAAGTGAGATAGATAGTCACGCAAGTAAGAAACAGGACCTCTAGGGGTGCGGTCCGAATCACGCTGTAAGTACCAACAGCGCGCTAACAGTTGGTCCGAATCATACTCACAACGCTTAAAGTTTGCGCTGTGAGGTGTATGACGTCAGATGTGACGTCAACATTTCATGCTGACAGTGCTCACGTCGAAGAGCATAGGCAGTGTAAGCACTGTAAGCACGCTTGTTATATTTGACGCCATTACGCGTCGAACAACGAAGTATGTACTCGTAATATTTATTATTATACAGGATAAATCCCAATAACAATAATTTTACATATAACTAGAACAGATACATGTTAACATGTTGTACATATGCAGTATTTATAACGAGTATATTATAAAAATAATTATAATACCTAGATACATAATACTTAATAATAAACAAAGAAAAATAATAACAATGAAGCAGTAGAAAAAGACACAAAATCTAAAATAAACCATCGTAATATTACAAATTATTAATAAATGAAGCATGCGGTCCGAATCGTGCTATCATAGCTTACAGTGCTTAGAGCGCTCACAGCTGATCCGATATAGGGTACCTTTATATACAGGGTATGGCCATGAGGCAAGATCGCCGCCATAAGCGAGCCAATGTCAAACATATTGATAATTCATTTCCCTATTTATTTGTGAGAAATGTGATATTATATTGTACAGGAATATTAAATAATCACACTATGAATCTAAAAAGGTAATAAAAATTCATTTATTTAAAAGATACACAATTATTATTATAACATAGATTTAGAGGTTATGTAGCGCATAGGATATAGGTTGTTATTATCACATCAAATTTAATAACTATGGTTATTATTTACATAATAAGTATATATTTTAAACTTACCTTTTAAAAATTTAAATGTTTGTGCTTAATATTGGTAATTTTTATGTGTTTTCAATATTGCCAGTCATCGTAGTCAGTATCTCAAGAAAATACACATATAAATAAAGTAACAGTATTACTTACACTTTAAATAAACATTAGAGGTATATTTAAATGTGTTTTGCATTAAAATAAAACAAGTAGCCACGAAAATACATAATAATTTGCGCAACAACAGCGAATATGACAGTGGCCCTCTAATGGCGGACGAAACGCGAGCACGTCATGGCCATACCCTGAGTATAAAGGTACCCTAATCCGATATGATTGAGCGCGCTGACTACTGTGAATACGTTAACGATTCGGACCGTTCGTAAGCGCGCTTACATCTTGTTATTTGTGACATATATAACCTCTGCACAATGATTAACCAAGAAAAAATAGTTCTGATGGAAACAGTTTCCCTCATTTGAGAGAGCGATGATAGTGATTCAGAAATATTTATTGATTCTTCGTCCTCATCTTCGAGTTCAAGTAGTGACGAAGATGATGAAAGAATCCTATACGTCGCTCTTGTTCTGGGAAATAGGAGAGATGAACTGGGACGGAGACCTTTACTTTGCTAACAACTTCCATGTATCAAATTCAGTGTTGCCAGATCGGAGGGATTATCCCTTTTTTGAGGGATTTTTCGTACGAGAGAGGGATAACGGGATATTTTATCAAAAAAGGGATTTTTCTTTAGTATACTCCAATAACGATAGCGAGAGAATTTGGAACTAATTCTAGAACAGAGTCAAGTCATTCTATTGGTTCAGTTCTAAAATTATCCTCTTTTGGCTACTACAATGACTTGTCTCTGTTCTAGATTTCTCTCGCTATTGTGAGTCGAGTATAATATAACAAGGAACAAATTTTTAATTTATTTCAATCGTTTTTCAGTATTTATTAAAGCGATTCTGTACAATATTGATGCAATTATATATAGCTACATATATATTTATTATTTATTTCATTTGTTTTTCAGTGTTTATTAAAGCGTTTATGCCTATTTAAATATTATGTAAACTGTTTCACGTGTTATATAATAAATAAAATATGTATTTAAATTTAGAGGGATTTTTACGTTAAAAAAGGGATTTTTTCAACGGTTTGGAGGGATATTGACTATTGAGCATCTGGCAACACTGATCAAATTGCAGTCTGATATTAATAACGTTCTTCAATGGTCTTTAAAAAATAAATTGTATTTTAATGAAAATAAATGTCAAGTTATGAGTAATTAATGGTGTATCTGCATCGAGTAACTTCAGTAACATATTGAAAGGATGTTATCTGAGGCCTCCAAAAGTATGGGTTTTATATTGCGTAACACATAATTTTCGCAATAAGAATAATTTACAATCTCTGTTTTTCGCAATTGTACGCGGTAAACTCGAATATGGTTGCATAATTTGAATTCCATTCCATGTATATCAAATACAATTAATAGAAAATGTTCAAAAAAGATTTCCCAAAATATCTTACCACAGAATAAAACATGTATGGCCAAATTTGGATTATAAAGAATTATTAATTGCCTTTAATTTAGAATCGCTACAAACTCGTTGCGCTGGTCACCAAATTATGTTTTTGTACAAAATTGTAAACAACTTGGTTGATGATTCCACTCTCTTAGCAAGCTTAATTTCTATTTAAAATCATGTAATGTCCGAAATACATCAACATTTTTATATAAGTTTGCTAGAACTGCTTTAAGTTATAATTTACCTCTAAATTCAATGTGTCTTGTATTAAATTTTGTAAGCGCTGAATTAGATTTTTCGGACACTTTGTAATTAATTTAAAAACTTTATTCATTTATTAATAATTTGTAATATTACGATGGTTTATTTTAGATTTTGTGTCTTTTTCTACTGCTTCATTGTTATTATTTTTCTTTGTTTATTATTAAGTATTATGTATCTAGGTATTATAATTATTTTTATAATATACTCGTTATAAATACTGCATATGTACAACATGTTAACATGTATCTGTTCTAGTTATATGTAAAATTATTGTTATTGGGATTTATCCTGTATAATAATAAATATTACGAGTACATACTTCGTTGTTCGACGCGTAATGGCGTCAAATATAACAAGCGTGCTTACAGTGCTTACACTGCCTATGCTCTTCGACGTGAGCACTGTCAGCATGAAATGTTGACGTCACATCTGACGTCATACACCTCACAGCGCAAACTTTAAGCGTTGTGAGTATGATTCGGACCAACTGTTAGCGCGCTGTTGGTACTTACAGCGTGATTCGGACCGCACCCCTAGAGGTCCTGTTTCTTACTTGCGTGACTATCTATCTCACTTTAATTCTGTAGTTGTCTCGTATTGCTGTCATTTTGCGCGTTTTGTTGTTGTTTTATTTTTATTGTTATATTACGTCTTTTGTTGTTATTTCAAGTTTCTTGTTATTTTTAATTTGTTTTTATTTTTATCGTTTCTTTTTAGTAATTAAATAATTCACAAAGGTAAGTATATCATAATTTAATATCAATTTACCTTGACATCGACGCTATGATGATTTTAAACCTAATACCAATATTAAACTTCGCTACGTAAAAACCTAATGCATAAAATTCCCCATAAAAGTCACTAGGAACAAACAGTGACGTCATTGAATGTAGTCACGCAAATGCTCACGCAAGTTACAAAATAAGGGCCAAGAACAGGCGATGGGAAATAAGCAATATGACATCTGGTGGTATTTTGCGGAACTATAGTTGCCAATAAACGTGACATTTTCTTGATTGTATAATATAAACACGAGTGTTATCTATTATGTTTATAATATTTACGTTTACATATGTAATATCTCCTAATATTATACACTTAATGCATAAATACAATTAGTAAATGTCAAATAATCCCGTTAACATTAGTTCCACTTTGGCGCTGCGATCTTATTTCCCATCGTCTATAAGTAACCGGCATGTAACCGTCTTATGCCTGTGGCACACCTGGTCGATAAACATCAGAGAACAACGATGAGCTCTTCTATTGAACAACAGTACGCACCCGTCATTGATGGTTGTCTGTTGAGATGGGGCGAACCAACGACGAAATATAACTAGACAAAACATTCCTTATCCTTCCTCACTGAATGTTTTGATTTCGGCTGGCCAGAGAGAGACAACTAGAGATAGAGATATATTTAGTCTCGAGCATTTCTCACTAGATGCCATCCAGTGTTAAAGTCAAAATTTAAGCGCCAATACGATGAGAAACAGGTTTATCGTTATAAAAATAAAAAAAAATCAACGTAAAATATTTATTAATTATATAAATAATTACAAAATTAATGGTTGGTAGCACGAGCGTGGTTCTAACACCGGTGTTAACTCATATATCTATTAACTAATATATCGCTAATGCTCCTATCCTTTACGCAGAAACTAATTGAAGCCTAGAATGAGAGATGGGAATATCATTTCTGCATAAGTCTATCTGTCTCTAATTCTGGTTCCTTGATTATGCGCATGCACGTAATATTTGAATTCTATTGGCTAACGCTGACAGCGACCGCCACTTGATCCGGCGGGTGCATTCCAAAATCATGCCATGGAGTACGGAGTAGAGCATTAGAGTAAGAGTATATAACTATAAATCTGAGAAATTAAGTAATGTATCTACTATTTATTTTGTGTGTAAATTTTGAACATAAATATTACTAATAATAAATAACAATGAAATATTCTGACGTCATACACCTCACAGCGCAAACTTTAAGCGTTGTGAGTATGATTCGGACCAACTGTTAGCGCGCTGTTGGTACTTACAGCGTGATTCGGACCGCAAATCTGCTTGCCAAGACCAACAAAGTCACATAACTGCTCGCGCCCTATGCTACATAAAATGAAAATGGCGAGAGGTATTGTGCTGGCCACAACAGATTTTTTTTTATTATATCTCCTATAGGTTTGGAGATATAGTATATAATAATATAGAATAATCTGTTGTAATAAATCTCGTTGCCCAAAAAAGTCCACGGATACCAGTTGAAATATTTAAATATTTGTAATTGACAGATAAATGCAAATTTTCAGTGTCAAAAATTAGCATTACTGGAAGATTTTTCTGGGAGGTACGAGTACATTTAATATATCTTATTGTATTATTAATTAAATGTTCTTAAAATTATAGGTATGTTAATATGACATATATCCTTAAGAAAAACGGTCAATGAATTTGAAGAATTTTGACAAAATTCCTTACAGAACGAAAGAAGAGATAATTTCAATTATTTGTATGTACAAGAAATGTTAAATTCGTTACTTATAGGGCGCGAGCAGTCATGTGACTTTGTTAGCCTTGGCAAGCAGATATGAGGATTCGTGTCAGAATGACGGCTAGTAGTTATTTACATAGATGTCAGAATTGTCATATGTCATAATTTCTCTTTCAAAATTTCAAAATATTCTGCCTGTTTATTTGTCATGTGTGTATGTGTATCTCAACCAGGTATCTGATATAAAAAACTTATTATTGAAATAGGTGATTTTTATTGACCATAATATTTTTAGTCATAATAAATAATTGATTTAATTAAAATAACTAACATGACATGTAAATATTACAGATATACTTTCAAAAAAATAAGAAATTTCATGAAAAAAATATGAAAAATCTTAGATTTTAAAGGTAAAACAAAAACAAAAACATAATAACCCTTTCACCATTGGAAAGGGAGAAAAATAAGTATTTTTTAAAGCAAAAATCCAATATGGGCCCATTTAAAATAAAAAAGTTGCTATTAATATCTTGGAAACTGCCATCTTAAATTTTATTCTAACATCAGTTTAAGTTTGTCTCATTAAATCATGAAACTTTTATATAAAACATTTTTTTTATATCTTTTATAATTACGGAGTTATTTGATATTTTCTAAAATCGCGATTTAATCTACTTTCAAACTGTTCGGAATTTTAAATTGTTCTCAGCGGAATTTAAATGAGCACTCAAAACTGCAACATTACCCATTTAACCGACTTCGTAGCTCTTATAGTTTCGGAGCTCCCAATGGTAGCCCAATTAATTTGGGACATCTATATAAAGGTTGGTTTTTCATTGTCCAGGTTATATCTTCTGAAATATGTAATATAGAAGAAAAAGTGAAATGTAGAATGGTCTAACAACTTAATTTATAATTTAGCATACACAATTTTTTCCATGGCCTATTAATTTTGTTTGATTTTTTAAATGGAATAGCCTGTATATTTTTACGGAATAAAGTTCTAAATCAATTTCTCTTTACAATGATGTATAAAAAGTAAGAGTTTCCCTTTAAATTATGTCTAATAAAGATAATAATAAAATGATAATAGTTGGCTGTGCTATTCTATTATTTATTTTGTACACATCAGTCATAGATCTAATTGTAGTGTTTATTAGTGAAAAAGCGTTGATAATCATAATAATAATAATAATAATAATAAATTTATTTATGTAGTAATATCAGTAATAAATATTTTAGTCTTATTTTGCCTCCGGCTGATCTTAGAAATATACCTAATAAGTAATAGCTTCAACTGTATGCTTTTTTAATTTGAAATGTTTCATTTTGTTAGCCAAAATTCATGCAGAGTACAACGGATTTTATATATAAATTGTAAATCATCAGTAAAAAATAATTATACCATAAACTTTTTATAGCACAATAACCCAACGGCAACGGTATGTAAATTATTTTCTTATCTTGTATTTAATTGTAATATTACTGCTTTTATATTGTATATTCATACAATTTTTCGGAGCATGCATGTACCTAACCATTTTGTACATTTTACTATTTGTAAAACTTAAAAATTATTTTGAGTTTTGAGTATAAAATCTACGTTGTCATTATATTTACAGCACAGCTCTCCAAATTCTGACTATCAACCTCCAAATTATACCTCTACACATATTTTTATCTTCTATTTAGCAATGTACGAAAACGACACACTATAACGGTACATTTTCTAGATATACCTAATAGCTAATAAAATATTTTGTATAAACAATTAATCTCTATAAGTATTACAATCTAGTTTTTAGTATTGAAAGTGTTTAAATGTTAATACAGTTATAAAAGCATGTTTCTATTTTTCTCTAACATTTAAAACAAATTTAGAAATCTGCATTACAAAATAAAATGGTAAATATTTCACCTATTTTGAAACATATTTAAACATACAATACCTACATTATTTTATAATACACACATATATTTGTTCATTCAGTCTATCATATAATCTTTAACTGTTTTATATTAGGTACAGTAAAGTGTTTACAAAAATAGATATTTTATTCCATTTAATCAATTGAGTAAATGCTATGCCAAACTCGTACGTGGCGGTGTCATCTAACGTAAATAATATGAAGTACAAACTATGTTATAGCGAGTCAGGTAAATTAACGTTTTGAAAGACTTAGTGGCGATTAGATAGGGGGTGATATCGACGTGGCGACTTTCGATGTGACGGCTATTATAGCTACGGTCAGTGAGTGGGGGGTGATGTCGACGTGGCGACTTACGATGTAACGGCTATTATAGCTACGGTCAGTGAGTGGGGGGTGTTGTCGACGTGGCGACTTTCGATGTGACGGTTTCCGTACCTACGGCCTGTGATAGGGGGTAGGTGTCGACGTGGCGACTTTCGATTGCACGGTTTTTCGATGCTACGGCTATTCAATGGCATGGTTGTCGACTGCGCGGCATGCTCCGTAATTTTCGATAGTAAGCTTCATTTCAATCTGCATTATGATCACATAAGAAAGTCATCATTAAAAATATTAGGATTCATTATTCGCTCTTGCAAATCTTTCATAATCTATCTACTTTACAACGACTGTATTATTCGCTAGTAAGATCAAAACTGGAATACTGTCTCCATATATGCAATTCCCTATACAACAAATATATAATAACTCAACTGGAATCTGTTAATAAACGATTCGTTAAATATTGTTTTTATAAAAAGTATAATCACTATTCCAGTTTTGATATTACATATAACGAACTTTTATCTGATGTCAATATAATATCTCTGTACAATCGCCGGAAAATACAGTCTTGCTTATTTTTGTACAAAACCATTAACAATGTTATTAATGACAGTTGTATCCTAGGCCATTTTGCACTAAACATTCCTCGTATATCATCAAGAAACAAGTCAAGTAGAAATGAAATAACTTCTTTGATAAAAACATTTTATGACAATGACAAATTTTAAATGAATTATTTTTTTCTACGTTCCGTCGCCTTTAGATAAGAAAGATATTGTCTTGGTCAAAAAATTCATAGTCAGTTTTTAACGAATAAGCACATTAGGTAAAAATCGAAGACGATCCAAAACACGTGCAAGCAAAGCAGCTGTCAACAAGTAAGTGAACATTCAAAATGGCCGAGCTTGTCGACATAAGTGAGAGACATGAGTACCAACATAAAGCCACAAAAAGATCGAAATTCGAATATACGTAACCCGCGAAAATTAAAAATTCGCGATAGTTTTTGAACACACCTCGTATGTTCTCTATGTAGTATATAGGAAATATGCAACCAGGGCAGGGATGTACTTGTATATAAACTGATGCCTTATGCTGGGAGCTAGTTGTATTTAAAATGTTATCGTTTGTGTTTCTACTAGTGTTAACTGCTGCTGCTACTTCAGTTCAAGGTAAACTTTCTAAAATTTATAATGTGGTACCATTTAATGTCAATCGCATTTTTATCACATGCACTTTTGACCTTCACGTATAAATATAATTAGTGATGTTTACTTAATATTTATAAATCTTGTTTTGCCATACCCGTAACAAATTACAATGAAATACAAAACTCAGCATTTTAATTTTTAATCCACAAAAAATATTTACCTACTAAATGTTTACCATTTTGAAGAAGTAATAAATATTTTTCATTTATTCAGTAAATTAATAAAGTTTTAAATATTGAAAGAAGCTTTCAGAACTCATAATATAAATAAAAAAATCTGATGTGACCAACACAATACCTCCCGTCATTTAATTTTTATTAATTTAACCTATGGGGTCTCGTTGCCGCGTGCCTGAGTTTCTGGACGCGAATCTTGGGAACTGGATCCAATCTCTACCAACACCAAATATTTCGAATTTTAAACGGCACAAAATTAACCCCTGCGGTGCACTCTCCACGCCAGAAATGAGTACCCGTTAGGCAGCGCTTGGTAAACTCCTGCACGATACAAATATGTCATTATCATTACAGAAATCTGAGTACAATGCAGATTAGCATTCCCAGCAATGGATAATATGCCGTGATAATGTATTTTTTTTTATGTAAATACATACCTGTATTTACTAATACTGGAAACTTTGTATATTAAGTTCTTTTCCATATAACTATTGTTCTGTTCACAATTTTCTTTTTAAAATGTTACTATTATTAATTTGAAATGATTGTTTTTTGACAGTGACATTTATCTGTCAGTTACATACATTTGAAATATGACTAAGAAATTGTGTGTATTATTTTATTAATTTGTCTATAAAATATATAGAAAAATGATTAATGCATGCTAGTAGAAAATTCAATAATCTTTAATTTTTATAATAACAAAATCGCGTAAAAATGACATTTAAAGGTATTTTTGGAAGAAAAACTATTTTGAGCTTCTAGTAAAGTGCGATTTCCTGTTATCTGATTTAAACCAAAATCTAATGGCTTCTTTCCATATCAGAGTAAGCTCGAAATACAAGGTTTAAAAATTCTGCGGTTGATAGTATTTGAGCTAGAGTGACCAAAAGATCCACACTCAAAAATACACACACACATACACACACACACACCACACACACACCACACACACACACACACACACACACACACACACATACATACACACACATACATACACACCCACAGACATCATTGTGAAAATGTTAAAATCGAATTCTATGGACCTTGAAAGTGGTCATTTATCAAAATCTCGTTATGCGATTTTTAGCATAATCCCTATATCTCCCTTATCAAGGGTAGCGGGAGGTAAAAATCTGATGTAACCAGCACATTACCTTCCGTCAATCCTGTGTATTATGTACAAATACCATAAATATTTTTTTGCAAGATTCTAAATTTCCAGTAAAATTATTTCATAAACAAACTTTGCAAATTGCACTTGACACTGACATCTTCTTTAGCTTTTCCCATTCGTTAGGGGTCGCTATTTTTTATTTTCTACTTCCACTCATTTTTGTTTTGTGTGTCGCCCTCATTCAGTTCCTTTTCTCTCATGACATGTTCAAACCAATGTAATCGTCTCTCTTGTATCTTTCTAGAAATTTCTATCACCCGAGCCATTTCTTTTATCCTTTAATTCCTTAAATTCTTTCCGTGTCTTCCCCAACATCCTCATCACTGCCACGCCACATTCATTTTCGTTTCATTGATACTGACTGCTGATATCTGTCAATTTGAATTATCTGAATATATTAGCAGTTTCCATGGTTAGCATAGCTGGCTGATTTATGAAATTTAATACCTTTATAATTCTTTAACTCTATATCTATTGAATATGAAGTACAAAATGCAATCCAATCGTATAGAGGATAATATATTCTTTGAAATTTATAATAACATTAAATGTCAATATGATATTTAATTGCGTTTTTTCAAGAAAAATTGTTAAAAGTTGCAAATGAGGAATACAAAAAAATTATAATTTTTGGAATCGTTGTATTGGAGTTGTGGGATCCGAAACGATCATCACATACACACATATACACAGACGCACACACGGACATAATCGTAAAAATAGTAATTTCGTATTCTAGGGACCTCAAAACGTGCTTATTCAAAGGAAAATAATAATCTTAAATATATTATTGTGCAACCGCCCGAGAACATTTCGCAGATGCAATACAGTTATGGTAACGACCGCGAAATTGAACCTTTCCAACATTACCTACTACTTTAAATAAACACTGAAAAGAGGTACTGACGTACTAAAAAAATGATAATTGTTATAAATCTAGTACGAGTAAAAATAAGATTGACAATGTCGACGTGAAGGTGGTTCCCCGAAATCAAGTAAAAAATATAGATTTTCAATATTTGCATGTTATCATCCTGATTGTTAAAATAATGTTTCTACTAAAAATGAGTTTTGTATTTAAATATTAATAATATAAATTATATGTATGTATAATATACATATATTATACCGTGTGTCTGTCGTAAAGGTGTACATAGTAGATTAACATCTAACATTAACTTATTTGACAAATAAAACGTCAAGCTTTTATTTATTTTTTGTTTAATTCCATGGCTATCGATATTTTCAACGTAATTTTCGACATTTTCATATTTAATTTCTGTCGTTATAAAGCATGTAAAGTTAATTCTGTTTATTGATTTAGATGCAGAATTGTATGCCCTAAAACTTTTATTTGACGCGTTTTTGCTTAAAATAATTAGGTGAGCAGGGAATTGCAAAAAACTAATTTCCCATGTTAATCTACTATGTACACCTTTACGACAGACACGCGGTATACAGCTTGATTCAGGACTAATGTTACAAACTTTAACAGCTTATTCCTGAGGTAATTTTAAGTAAAAAATGCTATATGAACATAGGTCCTATCTCTCCTAGTTACCAAAATACAAGAGGTTAAAGTTTTATTTAAAAATGCTCAAAGTTTTCAAATTTTTGTAATCAAGATATCTTGGAAAACAAGAGTTTTATTGAAAAGTCATACCTTATTCGTTACCCTAATTAAAAATTATACCTTTGTTTGTGTAATAATGGATGGTTTTATACTGCCGAGTATGCAGATATATTTTTTATTTATGGATTTTGTAATGGTAATACAGATACCCACATAAACGCCAACCTTACGAACTCAAGGCGCTCATTTTGAGCAGTTATTATAAAATATTTCTAATTTGTTGTTTATTTCATATTGTGTTTGGTATCTATTCTAAGTGTTGTTATGTTGTTCTGTATTTAGAATTTGTTTATCTGTCTGTTTAATTGCGTCATCTTGTGTTTTGTTGTCCTAATTATATTCTTTCTTTCATAGCTCTTAATAGCTGTTGTCCGTTCATAATTTTCGGTCAATGTCATTTGTGTGTTTTTTTTTTAAACTTTTGATTTATGCTACAATAATTTTGTAAGCATGTAGTCTTGACTACATATTTATTTATATTATTGTTGTTATACCTGATTAAGGCAGCACTTCGCTGTCGAAACGTCGGTTTTCAAATAAAATTTTACAGAATGTATTGTTTAATTTAATAAAAATTTAATGTAACACTTACTCCGTACTTATCTTTCCACATCTTGGCCTAAACACAAAAAACCTAACCCTCCTTTACCTGGTATCAAATATCAAATATTTAATATCATACTGAATATTTATTATTCCAATTTTATTTTATTCATTAATGTGAAAGTGGTAATTTTCATATATTCACACATGCATCATCGTGTATTAGGATGATCGTTAAAAAAAAAATTTTTCGCTGCCGCCAACTGAAACGTTAGTAATTGATTAAAAAAAGACATGCAAGCCCGATTGTCGCGGTCAACATCTTGTATAAGTACTTATACAGTATGTTAGAAAAACCCAACTTCAAGAGTAGGCTATGAACAGAGAAATGTATATCTCATCATTATTCAATTCAGAGTTCAATTCAAAAGTAAATTGTCAAAATTGATCTTGACATGTAATTTTAAGGAGAGAATATAATAGGGTATAGTGCCATTCGCCATTTTCTGATTTCTTTCCATTTCTAAAATAAGATTCAAGAAGAGAAGCGTTGATTTCTATAGATAACATTTTTGACAATATATCGTGTGAAATTAACATTTAATTAAATACTTTTTTATACTTTGCAATCACAATCGGCTCATTATTATACCGATAACAGTTTAACAATAAAAGTAATAATTAAACTAGTTTTGGTATTGTAACTATTTATTTTGTAAGATTGGTACTCCATGTTAAATGTCATTATGTACCCAACTTCACACTGATATAACCTCAAATATTCGTACAATTTGAAATTATTTCCACCGTCAGATAATTATTTTTATTAAGAAAAGCCAATAAGAAAGTCAGTTTAAATAATATCACAATCTGGTAAAGATAAACTGTTACTTGAAAATTTGTAAATCAACAAAATAATAAAACGAAATAAAGAAACCATTTATTTAATATTTGTACATAACCTTTAATCATTTGCAGAAATTTTGCAATTATTATATACTTTAACGGTAACATTACAGGTATCTTTAGCATTAATTGAAATACCAGGTAAGTTTTGAGCAAAAACGTTTTGCTGGTAATTAGCATTTCCTTCTATATTTCTGATGAAAGTATTATCCAAAACATTACTATCATCGTGTGTGATATTTATAAATTTTTATACAAAATAATTTAAAATGCAGTTTGTTTAAAACAGTTGAAATTCCAAAACTTCAAACTACAGATAACTTTATTCGACATGGTTACCAAGTTTAAAATAAATCCCTAGAATTTAATTTGATATTTTTCGTAAACAACATTTCAAAAATTCTATAAAATAAATGACGCAAAGTATAAAAAATCGTGTACTTGTTTCATACGACATATTGTTCCACTCGTTTCTTTGGAGCACTACTCGCTCCGCTCGTCGTACTCCAAACAACTCGTGGAACAATTCATCGTCTTATGAAACTCTTATAATAATATACTATTATCCACGACTGTCAAATAATATACCTATAATTCAACCTTTTTTTTTATTAATTAATGACCTTCGTTACTGTTGCTAATTGAGTAATATTGACAGTTCGATGGAATAATATTATTCAATCGTTATGTCAAATTCAAATCTTACCTTTCAAAAAGTACAAAAAAATTACTTTTAATATGTAAATTTTTTCTTATAAAAAGCCAAAATTATACTAGTTTTCTCATTTTTTATAGTTTTATTTTCTTCTTAAGCTTAAAATGTAGCTGAATAGTCGGTTTAAATTTTTCTGCTAAATGTCAAATCACTTCATAATTTTGTTAAAAGAAATACCTAGCGATCAACGCTAACTATGTTTATGTTTGAAAACAAACAATTTTTTAAAATTTGTTAGGTTAATCCTGATTTTATAATAGTAAAGTATGTTATTATTTGACATTTGTGGATAAAGTATAGTATTCTATTCGCATGTAATGGCTATTACTCATGAGAATGAAGTTTGCATCCCGACTACTATCTACAACTATTGAATTACAAATAGATTATATAGCCAACTTCAAATACATTATGCTAGTCATATTCCATGCTACGACTTTTTGTGTTCTATTGCATTATTGATACTTTTTTCTACTCCCATGCGTGAAGTGAGTACTTCACGTATCAATTTTTATGTGTGAAGCTTGATTTTTTGTACACTGTGCGTGAAGTTTTAACACATACAATGAATATCTTTATATACACGTAAATCATGTGTTGGTAAATGGTCCGTAGAAATAACAATCAACTTCATGAGAAATATGTTATTAATTTATAAATATATATATATATATATATATATATATATATATATATATATATATATATTATTGCAAGGTCGTAGAAAAAGTATAGTATGTAACACGTGTGTGAAGCCTATTTTACATTCGGGTGGTTTGCAACACTCGCCTTCGGCTCGTGTCGCAATATCCACCCTCATGTAAAAATTTCAGCTTCACACACTTGTCACATAATATACTATTATAAACGTCTGTAGATAAATATGGATTGATAAATTTATAATATACTCTTATTTCAACTTCTTAATAAAGACATCAGTTACTCATGTTAACCTGTGACATCAACATCAGATGATATTTGACATATCATTGCAGTCTGTGACGTAACCACACAAAATATATTTATTATATATTCATAATCTGTGAAATTTATAGATGTAGATAAAGTATAGTATTTGACTCGCCACAACGAAACACAATATCGTCGTCAAAATCACCTTAATCACATGATTGACAGAATAATATGAATATTCAAATAATTCAAATATTTGAAAATGACATTTGTTACCACAGTTACAATATCATTTCGATTTAATTTTTTGCCGTTGGTTGGACGCGGATAGCGTATACCGCTCTGGAGCACCTACTATAATGAGAAAGCGAATAAAAGTCTCATATATGCCATGTGTGTACGACAAAGATGCTAGATAGAAATTTAGTGTATCAATTATTAGAATTAAAAAAAATATATTTACAAACAATTTCTAACTTATAAAACACTTAAACATAATAATAATCATTTTTTTGCAGAAAGTTACATTCTTTTTATTTACTTTTACAATTGTTATTTTAAATTAAATATGTTAATTTATAATATATTATTAAGGTATGTTCCTTTCTAGCTAATTTAACTCTAAACTAATGAGAAATCTTTTCAAAAATTGTTTCTCGTCAATAAATGAATTCAAAGATCACTAATTTATTATTATTGTATTATATATGTGCACTAAATTAATTGTAATTTTTTTATTTCATATTATCTAATGTCTTCATAATGTAGGTACATTCAATGAAAAATAAAATAAATTGTAAATAAAATATTTTAAAATGCGCGGTATGTTCCTTTCTAGCTAATTTAAATCCAAACTAATGAGAAATCTTTTCAAAAATTGTTTCTCGTCAATAAATGAATTCAAAGATCACTAATTTATTATTATTGTATTATATATGTGCACTAAATTAATTGTAATTTTTTTATTTCATATTATCTAATGTCTTCATAATGTAGGTACTAATTCAATGAAAAATAAAATAAATTGTAAATAAAATATTTTAAAATGCGCGGTATGTTCCTTTCTAGCTAATTTAATCCACGTTTTTATTGAATTTAGGTTCACATTGCAATGTATTTCGATGTAACTATATGGTGATGATTTGTCATGTTGAAAATTCAATTTTTTACATATTTATTTTATTAAAAATATTTTGATTGGTGCATCGGAAGGAATAATGACTATTATTCCGGGGCCATTATTTCCTGCGGGATTTATATGTAGCATTGTGTAACAAAAAGCACATATTTAATATAAATATTACTTATTAATCGTAGATAAATATTATTATAACCGGGTAAATACAGTACGATAATATTTGCAATTGAAATGATGTAAACAATATTTTTTTATGTCAAGTGGGAAATTCCAGTGACAGATAATTATGTAATTATTTTGTTATTATTTTATTATACTTCTGATTTCTGATTGTTTGTGTGACACTATATAGTCATTAATTTTTGTTTATAAAATATTTATAAATACTTTTATGACACTTAAATAGATGTGCATATCTAAGAAACTAATAAAATAACTATTAAGATAGCTAAAATTATTGTATCCAAACTGGTGATGTCAATTTGAAATCCGAGCTCCTATTAATGCTACATCTAGAATACTATGATAAACCGAACAATTATTTTGACGTATGTCAATATGACAAATATTCAAGTGTGTGCTTTATTCCTCCTGTTTATTATTTTAGAATAAAGTAAATCGTGAGTTACGAACGATGCATGTAACACGTAACGTTATCTGTATGTATTATTATTAATGAATAAGCTTATACTTTCATTTTATTTTATGTTTATTTTGTCGACTGTTGTTGACATGTCAGTGTGATAATATTACCGTACAGATACAGTTATTATTTAGTTACCAACATACTTTTGTAAATATAAACAAAGGCTTAATATCCTGAAACCGGTAAATACTTTATAAAAGAGCAGTTTATAGTTATACTGAAATTTCGTTCCTAAGGTAATGTTGAGAATCGATAAATATTCAGTTGTTTAACGAACAAGTCTGTTATTATGTGCGATTAATAATCGAGCGAACGTTTTAATGTTGAGAGGGAGTTATTGCAAATAATAATAATAATAATAATAATAAAGTTTATTTGTTTCCAGATCTTTACAAATCTTATACAAATAGATTGGTAACAAAATCACAGATCAATAATTACTTTATGTATATATAAATGTTACAAATATCAATTGTTTGAGATCAAATTTTACAATAATAATAATTAATACTAAATACCCACATTATTAATAACGCAAAATCAAAATTTAACTTAAAGTCTATAAAAAAGTTTAAATAATAGTGCTAATAATAATAACACCTGATAATATTCTCATTATCAGATATATGAGAAAACAACACAGCCTTGTCTAGGGCCAAGAAGAATACATCAATAATTATAATGAATGATACTAATAGTAAGATAAAATAAAATAAACACCATCATTATCAAATGTGATATTTACATAACGTGTGTTGATAATAATAAGAAAACTGATTACTTTGTGATAAGAATCACTTTTCGAGAGATAGATCTGATGCTATTCATTTAGGCAAAAGCTTCTTATTTTTAGAGCTCCTACCACAAAGTAACACAGCTTATTAATTTTGTCTTTTGTAAGTTCATGAAACAGATTAAAATAATTTAATTCGGTTTTGGCTGTTGCGCCATATTCTGTAAGGTAGTGGTTTCTAATAGATGAATAAAAAGGACATTTAATAAAGATATGGTAGAGGTTTTCTGGTTCCTGCAAGTTACAGATAGTGCAGTTGACAGATGTATCAATTGTATATTTGATATTATTAAAATATATTATAATAATTTTTTTACTGGCTAGTCTTAATTGATTAATTATACGGGTTTTAAAGATAGGCAAACTGTATGTTAAATGTTTTGATACGTTGTATTCCGTTTTCAGGAATTTGAAATAATAATTATAGATAGTAATTTGGCAATTTTCTAAATCCTTATTATTCAAAAATAATTGTAATTTGTCTATAATTTCATTTATTATGGTCTTATTTATGGATTGATTTTCCCAAACATGTGAGTAGTTATATTTATTTAGAAAATTCTTTAACTGAGTACACCAGTTGAAATCTTTTTTGTTCGTTTTTGAGCGGTCGAGATCTAGAAGACGATTGTACAAGGATCTTGGTAAGCGGTCGCTATCCATGCTCAATAGTTTTTCCCACCATAAAAGGGTTCTTCTCCAGACTTTGGTCTGAATGTGATTTACACCAGTCTCCACTCTTACCATGTAGTTTGGTGTTGATCTTGGGCATTGAAGTATTAACTTTAGATAACGTAACTGAGCCTTTTCAAGTATTTCTAATTTGAGTAGGCCCCATATTTCCGAACCGTAAAGGGTGGTCGCGTTAATTATACTGTCTAGCAGTTTTTGTTTTTCCGTCCAGTTATTGGATTTCCCTCTACAGAGCAGATTTATTACATTGTTAATTGCGATTACGCCTTTATTATAATTGTTATTAGCTGCGGGACCAAATTTACCGGACGAGGAAAAAATAATCCCTAAATAATTAAAAGTATTTACTACTTCGATTGGCTCGTCGATGTATGTAAAGTTTTGTTGTTTTGAGCGCCCATGATGAAAGTGAAGAATTTTTGTTTTTTCCGTGTTAACAATTAAGAGATTTTTTTCGCAATAATGTTTTAAAATTGTCAGTTTTCTTTTAATGTCTATTGGTGAGTAACCTAGAATTACTATGTCATCCGCGTACGCAAGTAAGATAACATCTTTAAGCCCATCAATGTTTAATCCTCTTACCCCTGCTTTTCGGAAAGTTTCTTCTAAGTCGTTGATGAATATAGTAAACAAAATAGGACTAAGTATTTCTCCCTGAAGAACTCCTTCTGATATATTAATTAGGTTTGACGTACTGGTATCAATTTTTATTTCTATAGTAGCATTTTTGTAAAGTGATTCAATTATTCTTATTAATTTGGAAGATACACCTGTATTATTTAATTTATTCCACAATAAGCTATGATTGACACTATCAAAAGCTTTACGAAAATCTACAAAAATTGCATAGAATGAGTTCTTTTTTAAACGGAGATATATCTGCGATATTGCCGTCAGCGAAAATATGTTATCTCTTGCTCCTCTATCACATCTAAAGCCTGCCTGAAATTCTGCTAGTACTTTATTTGATTCGCACCAGGTTTGTAACCTTTGATATAATATGTTGGTGAAGAATTTACATATTGTATTTACAAGGGCTATGCCCCTGTAATTTAATGGGTCAGATTTATTACCTTTTTTATAAAGTAAAATTAGTCTAATTGTGGACCAAGATTTTGGGATTTTTTCTGTATCAAGTATTACATTATATAAGTTTAAGAGGTAATGCATCCAGTTTCCTGGCAAATTTTTATAAAATTCATTCATTAAATTATCTTCGCCTGGTGCTTTGTTACTTTTACTGTTTAAAATACTATTCTGCATTTCTTTATAAGTTATATTTTTGTCAAAAAACGGGTGTCTGCAATCATAAAATGTTGATTCTATTTTTAAATTTTGAGCTTTGCTATAGAAATTAGTGTAAAACTTTTCCCACTCTTTAATATTAATCACATTGGTTGTTTTATTTTTGGCGCGTAAATTTTTTATTGTGTTCCAGAATTCGGAGTTATTATTTACATTAGCTAGTGAAATTTGGATGTTCTTATTGTATGTTCTTTTGCACTCTTTAATAGTTTTTAGATATGATTTTTTGTATGCTAAATATTCTTTTAATATGTCTTCAGAGTAGTTTTTATGATAGGCTCGCAGATTCCGTTTGCATTGTTTCTTCAGAGAGGAGCATTCATTTGAAAACCATAATTTTGAATTTTGTTTACTTTGATTAGGGTTCTGTATTTTATATATTTTTAACATACTAGAACTAGAGGCAGAGTCTTTAATTGCGGCTATTAAGTTGTTATTTAGCTCAGTTACGTTATCACTATTAAAATAAATTCTTTCCGAATTCTCTATATTTTTAAAGTAAATCTCAGCATTATTTATATCAAATTTAAAACTACAGTGAAATTTGTTGGGAGGGTGGTTTTGAAAATTTACAATATTTGATGCTGGGTCAGGAAATTTACCAATAATAATTGTACATATGCCATGTTCTGAACTACCTAAAGTATAGTAAATTTCAAATTTAGTAATCTTTTCCAAACAGTTTAAAGAGCCCCAAGCTTGGTCGATGGTGCTATTACCATTTTTATTAATGAAAGAGAATCTACCTGGTATATCCCCATTTGTGCGGCCGTTTAGGACGTACATACCGTATGATTCCATCATATGTACTAGTTGTTTCCCTCTTGCATGCTAAATATTCTTTTAATATGTCTTCAGAGTAGTTTTTAGTAGAGTAGTTATTGCAAATTCTAATATGCAAGAACTTAAATGTTAACTGTATAAGAAAATAATTTTTTTTTAAAAATAAGGGACTTTCTATTTTAAAGTTTGCCGCATCTAATTACTGTATTCACGTTAACGTTAACGCCAAAATCAACACAAATGGAGTTACAGTCGCATTTTTCACCAAAACATAACTTCAACTCACACAGAATGTATGACGTTTAGTGTTGCACGACGAAGCAAGAGTACTCTCGCATCTCGTCTCCTCTCGTTGCATTATGCGAGATGAGAACGACAGCGAGATTGCGGTTAAGAATTCGAGGCGATATCGATATAACAACTGCGAGAAATCTCGCGAGATTTTTGCAAGTGTCTCGCAATAAAAAACCTTGGTAACTTTAAAACTTTGATTCGCAAATTCAATAAAAAATGTACGGTCGAATGATTTAGAAGGAGCGCAGACAACGCTAATTTGTGCATAGAACATGTCAATGTGAAAATCATATGAATCCACTATTTTTTTTGACTCTAGACTCGATTTCAGCCCCTCCTTCGTCCCAATTAAAACCACGGTTAATAGAGTTCTTGCCATCCCAAGAAGGTAGGTATATTAAGCGTCGATGGGAGCCAACACGGAGCGAAGCGTAGTGATTGGTTGCCGGCGGGTTCCCAGTGTAGCGGTGTTTGGATTACTAAATCATACTTAAATGATGGTTAATAAAATGTATTTTTAGTTTAAAATAAAAAAAATGTTTAATTAGTTTAGTGATAAATTAGCTATTTTAAAAGCAAATTAAATTATTTAGTAACAAATCACATTTTCTGGTGACTGTAAATGAATAAACATATGTTCGTATTGAAATAATTGGGGAACCAGAATTTAGTGTTTTTCTCTTTATTATGGTTGAAGTTCTACCACTGAAAATATACGAACGACGGTACGAATGGTACTAGTGCGAAATTGTCTCCTGCAGTTAAACTGTGACATAAATACGCAGTGCGCAATCGCTTAGTTTACAGCGAAAGTCTCGCGAGACTCTCGCTCGAGAACGAGACACGGCAGAAAAAATGTGTGTGAATGAAATCGAGATTACAGATCTGAAAACAAGACGAGATCGATGTTTTATATTTTTCGTCTCGGCTCGTCTCGCGTCGCTATTCTATCGCACATAACGTGTCTGCTTATGCATGAACCTTATCGAAGCATTGCACGACGTACAATCAATCCCAAACAGCCAAATTCCACCCGGTACAAAATAGGGCGAAACGGCATGGGACGATCAAATAAAGCAGGGTTTCAAACCAGATATTTCATAGCCATCCTGTTCCCGTCGACCGTTTATTAATAGGCTATCTTAATATATAGAAAATCATTCATTAATGACCCCTATTAATGCATGATTTTTATTAATAAACGATTTATTGGGTGCGTTCACCACATGGAACACAGCATGTATTGCTAACGCTAAGTTGTAGCAAAAAGGTAGACAGAATTAAAAGTCATGCTTTTGACACTTACTAGCTAGGTATATTCACGTAGCATACCTTTAAAATTAATTTGAAAGAATAAAATTCCTCAAATAACATAAAAAAACTGCTTGTGTTGTCTAGCATTAAGTAAACTGAACGCACCCACTGAAAACAATTGATGACAAAACTTATTGATTTTCTGACGTAAAATTTGACGTTCGGTCAACCATTACTAACCAAAAAAATTTGTCATTGAATAAAATTAGATTTTCCATTTAAGTAAGATACGGTCAACGAAAAAATATTGTAACTAACACGTGTGTTAATTGGCGATTAATGATCTCAACAATTAACGCGTGAGCGTAGCGATCATTAATCGCCCTCATTAACATACTTGATAGTTAAATAACTATTTCCGGTGACCGCTTATTAAGAGGTTATGTTATTGTATAGAAAATAATTCATTAATGACCCATATTAATGCCTGTTTTTTTTTTATTAAAAAACGATTATATAGTAGGTAACCATAGATACCAGATACCACATACCATTGCGGAACAAATGTCAAAATTTATGTGTCAAACGTTACTAACCTAAAAAAAATTGTCATGGAATTATATTTTCCAATTGAGTAAGATACGCGGTCAACGGAAAAATATAACACATGTGTCAATTGGCAATAAACGACCTCAACATTGTCTGAATCATTAATCGCTCTCATTATCACACTTAATAGATAAATAACTATTATTAAATTGTTTTTAAGATAAAAACAAAGTTAATGAACAGCAATCAGAAATTTATTGAAATATCAGGGTCTGGTTCGAGTGTATTAAAATTTGTAAAAACAAATGGACAGAATTAGTTAGCAAATTCAATATTTATTTAATCTATAATCTATACCGGATTAAAAAAAATGTTTGATATCATTATTTAAAATTTATGTCAAATTAAATTAGAAAAACAATTACAATTAAATATGTAATTTAATTTAGTATAAAAACAAAAATAAAATAGAGGTCTCGATCGATTACATACATATACACATCCCAAGGAAAATTACGAATACTCGTATAAGAAAAAAATATTTAATATTTGAGAAATATATTATAATTATAAATTAATAAGATTATGTAGGCTACTAAATTAATTTAATATGGTATTGGATCGATTCTGTTCAATATTGTAAGTCTTACAGAGAGATACGATGTCGGTTAAATTAGCAAACAATTTCTATATTATAAGACTATTAAAATGAGCATTACAAAAATTATTTTGAACCAATGGTTCTCAAAATACAGAACTTTTTAAATTTAAATGAGAACTTACTTTTTTTATTCGCCTATTCGATTCAGCATGTTTTTCTGAATACAACGATATAAAATGTTTATACCCTTACATAACGAAAAAAATCTGTTGTGGCCATCACAATACCTCTCGCCACTTCCTTTTTTGGTTACATAAGTATAGGGCCCGACCAGTCATGTTACATTGTTGGCCTTGACAAGCAGATGTGGGGTTCCCGTTTTAGAATGATAATTATGTACATAAATGTCAGAATTTTTCATTAAATATTCCAAGATTTTCTATCTTCACGTAGTTAATTTGTCACCAGGAGTATGGAATTTACTTGTCGAGGAAAATAAACCACATGGAATTGAAAAATCACTAAATTTAGAATGAGAAATTGATACTTGACATCTATATACATAATTACTAGCTATCATTCTGACTTAAGCCCCTATATCTCCTTGTCAAAACACCCTATTGTATTTAACATTTCTTGTATACCTACACTCTACACCAAAACTTCTACTTACATATATGTATCTATTCCTTATATTTAGATTGTTTAATTTTAAATTAATTTTATGAAGAAATTTTGTCCTCTTCTAATTTTTCGAAATGTTTCCAATTCATTGTCAGGATTGACAGTATTTTTGAAGGATATATGTTATATACCTATAATTTTAAATATTTAACTATTAATACATTAAGAAATAATATAATATATGTACTTCCCAGAAAAAGTCTTTAGTAATATCTCCGGCTCCGGATTTCTGACACTGACGTTTATCTGTCAGTTTCAAACAAAATTTTCAACTATTTTCCATGCCATCCTTTCGGCTGTAAAATTTATTATAACAGATTATTTTATATATTATATTTCTTTTATTTCTAAATCTATAAAATATATAAGAAAATATTTAAATGTATCAGATAGAGAATTTAATTTTCTTTAATATTACCGAGAAAAGTTTTCAAAAAATATTATTTAGAAATTTTTTTTTCAAGAATCTTCTACTTCCGGTTGTCCAATTGTTACCAAAACCTTTTCAGATCTTCCCATGAATGTCCGATTGGGAAATACGTAGTTAAACAAATTTAAAGTCTTATAGTTTTTGAGTTATCGTCCTTCCAACATCCTACATACATACACACATACATCCACACACACACACACACACACACACACACAGACATCATCGTAAAAATGTTAAAATCGGATTGTAGGGACCTTAAAACGTGCTTATTCAATAAAATCTGGATATGCGATTTTTAGCATGAATGCAATACCTCTCTTAGCGAGAGGTAAAAACGAGAAAAATGCAAAAGAAAAATTATTATTTTCATATTTATTTCTATTCTAACAATTGAATATTTTGTTTTCAGCATTGTTTGGGCGATTTAGATACTTTAATTCTAATTTTCTAAAATACTGACGACAAGGAACTCGCCGCTTTTACAATGTTTTATTGCCTTACACAAAGCAAATTTCACCCTAATACACTCAAACTCGGGGTGTCAGGTAAGGTACTTTTCAACCCAAGAAGTTATATTCATACATAAGCGTTGGTGCATTTTTTTTCAATAGCAATAGAAATTTTATTTTCTTAATTAAATTAATTTAAAAAATAATTAATTATAATATGATTTATATAATAAATAATTCATTCCAATATTTGTAATATTTTTTTTTTGTATAAATAATTTCTTTTTTTTTGTAATATTCGTAATTTCATTGAACTTCATTCTTCTTCGGTACGCCTATGGATTTTATAACTTCCCCATTACCGCAGTGATAATGTGACTTGCCCCAACTCGACAAGTTACATCGTATGGACAGTACATATTAACACAAAAAAAATCTGATGTGGACACCACACGACTTCCTTGTACGATTATTAAACTATACATATTTTTTTAATAAATAGATTACAAAATATTAATTTAACTTCAAAACAGTAAGATATATAGCGACCATAATCTAACCCGGTTCTTTTTAAAGAGAGTTTTGATTACAACAAAGAAATATTTGATTACAACAATGAATATGACTAATTTCACAATAAAAATATAATATTTGTTATTGTACGAATCATAAAATTGCACGTATTTAACGTAATTTGACATGAACATTTTTTTATGTTTTTGTCCTAATCCATAGCAAGCTTTATTACAAAAACAAAAAAGTATATAATTTTTAAATTTACAAAGCTCGCTCATACAAAGGGCTAATTTAATAATACTTGATGTACTAGATGCAGAAATTAATTTTCTAAAACTTTTATTTGAAGCATTTATTTCTAAAATCAAAATAAAATCATTTTATTCAAGAAAAACTCTTAACAACTTCAAGTAATGTACCACTTCCGGTTAGCCTATTTTAACCAAAATCTATTATGTTATTTCGATTGACATAAAAGTCTTGTATACCAAATTTGAAAAGTTTTGGATTATATTTTAAAACAGTTTTTCATTAAAATCTATTATAGGCTTCATGTAAAGTGCCACTTCTGGAAATTGTATAATAACCAGAAAGGGAGGTGCACAACTAGATGTTATAGGAGTCCTAAATACAAAATTTCAACTTTCTACGGCTTACTGTTTTTGAGTTATGCGAGATACGTACAGACGTCACGACGAAATTAGTCAAAATGGATTCAGGGATGATCAAAATGGATATTTCCGCTGAAATCTGAAAACCGAAATTTTTCGCGATTACAATACTTCCTTTACCTACGTACAAGGAAGTAAAAAACAAGAAAATTCATAAACGAACTACTTTGACATGTGATACAAAACAAAATATTCAATTGTTTTTGTTTATAAGGCGCTTTTGCTAAAAGTGACACTTACCGTCTTTAAAGTAAAAGCGTGCTTCATAATAGGGCTTTTAATGTAATATGGCTATGTGTTTGACTATTAAAAATACCTATAGCGATAAGACGAAAATATCTTTTTACCGAATAATATTTTAAATTTCAGGAAAATGTGATGCTGGCTGTTTGACTCCCCTCGCGCCTTACGAGGAGATGGGATGTGAACCTACATTTGCTAAATCAGACGACTGTTGCCCTACCCACTACAACTGTGCAAAGATCGAAGGCCGATCTATCGACAAGTGCTACTATCAAGGAAACGTATATAACAAAGGGGAGACGATCCCATCGGAACTCACGAGTCCGTTTTGCTTAGCTGCTTGCTTCTGTTCTGGAAATAGCCCGTAAGAAATATACAAAAGAGAGTGGATTGCCGTCCGAGACCTTCATTTTCTAACTTTAAATTATATTAGATTTCTAATTCTATTAGAATTGAGATTTACTTCACCCTTTCTGAGAATAGATTTCAAATTCTACTGATCTGGAGTAGTGGAATTCGTGCCCTTGAACTTCTGTCGTTTATGTTTGACATTTCTATGATTACGTCTGGTTGGAAAAGGAGTTTTAATCAAATGTTATCCAATTTCAAGTTTCTAGTACAATTTGAAATCCAGTAGAATTTAAAGTTACAAAAACGAGCAATTGAGGCCGTCCAAACGTATTTGGGAAAGAATCGCCGTCTTAATTTGAATGCATTTAGTTTTCTTAACTCTAAAATTAATATCTTTTTATTTAAGTAAGCGTACAATGCTTAACCGATGGTTAAGCCCATAGATAGGAAATCTGGCAATAATTTTTGTTTTACATGCTTTCTATAAGAACTGAAGCTAGAGTCTTGCATCGGGTCGGGGTCGGGTACCCGCAGGTTACCCACTTTGCGGTGCGGTTCCATCGTCTTTCTTGCTGGATGTAGGTCGGGTGCAAGTAAGACTAGCGTGGATTTCGGGTCGGGTTACCTATTTACTTTTATTTCCTTTTTATTATAATCATTGTTAAAATTTTCTATTAGCATTATATTTTCATAGTTGTTTTTACTACTATTTTCGAAAACAATAATGATCCCCTGTCTGAAGATTCTAGTGACGTAAATAGTGAGTTTGATATTTACTGTGAAATGAAAATAATGTAAAATGAAGAGAACTGCATGAAATTCAATAACTGATTTATTAAATTGGTGGAAAATAAATATAGCTCTTTTACCATATTTAGCAGAAATAACGTTCAGTTTAATGTATTCCAGCCACTAGTACACATAGTGAAAGAGACTTTTCTACTGCTGGTTTCGTTGATCAAGAAGAAGAACCAAGCTTATTCCAGGAAATGTGGACGATATATTATTTTTTACATATTAACTTAAAAATATGACTATTTTTATTGTATTTAAAAATTTATAACGTCCATATCTAAAGAATAAATATTTTTGTTTTATATGTCTGGAACTGGAACGCGTGTTTCATAAATTTCCATTTCCACGGTTTATTAAATTCTTTAATATTTCATCGTGATTAATTGAAAATTTGAAAATGAAACATATAAAAAACATGATGCTGTATTTAAGAAAAAATATATTTTTTGAATTTTATGTTTTCACTTTACGTCGAAGTAAGAATTACATTAAAAGAAAAGATTATAGTATGAATGTGTGTAAACAAAATCAAAATCATTATTAAAACTATTTTTACAGATTACGGAAATTTGATTCCAATCAAGAGACACAGAATGATACAGATCTGACCATTTTCCCACAAGTGTAAGTAAATTGCCACTGTTTTGAAAATATTTTACTTAGAATGGATATGCTGGAATTCGAGATATAGTTCGTGCCAATAGAGAAGGGAAAAATCAACGCAGTAGAAAGTGTACTACCCAACATAATATGTTAATATTATTTATATGCAATGCGTACCAAAAACATACGACTAACCATTTCGTAACACTCGACTGGATGTATATTGGTCTCGCATTTCCCTTCTCTATTGGCAAGATCAAATTTGAAAAAAAAAATTTAAATGAAGATAGCGTAATTTGACTTACTGTTTATTATGAGAGTAGAAAAAGTAAACTCTATTCCCGTTAAGAATGGACTTAGGAGTAAGATAGGGCTTTCGGTTCCAGCTTTTTGATTAGTCTAAACATGAATCAAGTTTGCAATAGCGAAAAATTTGTAAAATGTTTAAGATAATACGCTCAGTACTCTATAAGTCATAATAAAATGTAGATTTTTTAACTTAAAAAATGGTAGCATGTAACTTAAGTCTACTTACAATTGGAATTATATAGGGTGTATTACGGAAAATGAACCATAGGCGTTAAACATGGGAAATTAGTTTTTTCGTGCGCATTGCTCCCTTAATTATTTTAGACAAAAAGTTTCAAATGGATGTTGTAAAGCAAAAATTTCTACATCCGAATCAATAAAAAAATTCATTTTGGGTACTTCATAACTGCAGAAATAAAATTTGAAAATTCACGGAATTACAATTTAATAGTATTAGCCATGAAATTAGAAACGAGACACGAACAAAAGCGTAATGTTTTATTACGTCAGTGTCAGAATAATGATTGTCAAAATAAATACTAATAATTTGACGTATAAAACGTTACGCTTTTGTTCGTCTCTAGTAATATATATATACAAAATCTGAGTAGTAGGCGTTTAACATGGGAAAACAGTTTTTTCTTGCGCAAAAGTGTCATCTACTTCAATGACATCACACTCTGACATTTTTACTGGTATAAACGCTCTGTTTGGGTCATTATTATTGGAAATGGAGAATTATTCACACGAAGAAGAGTTACAAATTATTAAGTAGTATTATTTTGATGTAAATTATATCTTCTGGCAGGTGATATGACATTACCTACATTTGTTTGTGATTTTATTTCAATACCATGGCAAACACTATACAGAAGCCTCTTTTATAAAAGTTTAAATTCAATTTGCTCGATTATGAAACGTGCAAAATAAAATGTGATTATTGAATTTGACGCAGAATTTAATTTTCTGCAACATTTATTTAAAGCGAATTTGTCTAAAAGTAATAGGCCACTTTTGCACAAGGAAAAATTGTTTTCCCATGGGGCCCGCTTTTCGTGTTACACCCGGTATATTTATGCTTGAAAACAGTTGACAATTATAATGTTGAACAACATAGTATGACTTTGTTTTTTATACAGTTAATTAGCAATTTGGACAAATATTTATTTATTCTACATAGGTTTATTTGCTTGTTTTTGTATATTTGTTATGAGAATACAAAATACAACCATGGATAAACAAAAAACTTGACACTTTTTTATATCCTTGAATGTTTCGGTACAAAAACAATAATAGCTGAAGCTGATGTTTACTAAATGTATAAACCAAACAACACAACAACCGTCACATTGTTATTGTCAAATAACCCGTTTTATAATTATTAGACATTAAATAGTGATAGAGCTGTCTACTATTTAAATTGCTTCTGCATTCTTTAATGAAATGGTTAATTATACATTAACGATAATTACTCTATCTTATAAATATATTCTACGCAATTCCAGTCCGGTATAAGTATCAATTCTTCGACACTCGCCATTGGGATTTCGATTATATTCAGAAATACAAAGCCACTTAAATTAATGCAAAGTTGCCCCAATAGTACACCATTCTAAATATGTACCTATTAGTTTTTCCCGAAAAATGCTAAGATCACCTGATAAATACAAAATTCAAATTTAGTTGATTTTTATTTTTACAAATAACATTTAAGTAGACCGTATGTATGAATATAGAATTTTGGTATACAATTCTTTTTTCGAACAACGAAAATTATTTTTTTTTCATTACTGTTAGATTTCGAGTATAGAGATGAAAACAATTATAATTTTTATATGTGTATCAATGAAATGCTTTCCTATTATGTATAACATCTATTAATTTGTATCAGTAAACAAAAATACAATATTTATTAAATTTATAGGATAAAAACAATGATTGTGGGAATGAAACAAATGAAAACTATATACAGGTGAGTCTGGGAAGACCCCCCCCTCTTTAACTTTTTTATTATAAGTAATAGAAAAAAATGGCTCTTATAAAAGTTTTATTATTTTAAATATACTATTTGACGCCAATTTTTTCTAAAGTCAGGTTTACAAGATACATCTATCAACTTTTATTTTTTAAATAGCAAACTATAATTATTTTATTAAAAATATACCAGTTTTTTCTCTTTTCAACGATGTATTAGTTTTTATTAATGTATTTGACAAAATTCGCGAAATATCGGATAATTGAGATATATGAGAAATAATTTTTATTCAAATATTCTAGGTGGCTATGTGAAAATAAATAAATAATAAATAAATAATAGGTAAGTAATAATAAATAAGTAACAAACAAATGTATACTTTGTTGATATTAACATTGTTACATTTTATTTATTTTCACATAGCCATCTACAATATTTGAATAAAAATTATTTTTCATATATCTCAATTATCTTATTTATCTCGAGTTTTTTCAAATACATTAATAAAAACTAATACATCGTTGAAAAGAGAAAAAAATGGCGGTTTATATTTTAGTAAAATAATTATAGGTTGCAATTTAAAAAATAAAAGTTGGTAGTCGTATTTTGTAAACCTGACTTTATAAACAATATCTACATCTGCCATAAAATAGTATATTTAAAATAATAAAACTTTTACATAAGCCGTTTTTTCTATTACTTATCATAAAAAGGTTAAAAGAGGGGACGTCTTCCCAGAGTCACCCTGTATTATGAAGCTAAAATCCAACAGTGATGAAAAAATTGAACATCGTCAGTCGAAAGAGTATGAAGTAGTGTAAACCAAAATTCTATATCACTCGTATTTCATACTTGGAAGTTGTTTGTAAAAATTAAAATCAGGGAAATTTAATTTTGGATTATCTAGTGACCTACGCATTTTTCGCCAAAAAACAAATACATCTTAAAATGGTTTATTACTAATGGGGCATCTTTGCCCTAATTTAAGTGACTTTGTATCACAAAATGGACTCGCTATATAATGTATTTAACTTTAAATAGTGGAGAATTTATTATTGGGGCACTGACTGATGCATATGTAGGGTTTCATCAAGTCAAGTAGCTTGATGTTTTTGTAAATTAGTTGACTTGTCTTGAAATTCAAACTTTTCAAAAATTCATTACTTGACTTGACTTGATTTTCTATCGTTACTACTTGACTTGATCAAGCTACTTCAAGCAAATTCAAGCAACTTGATAACGAACCAATTATGTACAAAAAGAGGTTTAAAAAATTCACTCTATATTGGAATATATACTAGAATGACCCGAGAATGTCGACAAAATTTGAAGTCCTAATCATTATTATTAAGATAATTGTATAGATGGTTAAACTATCGCACAAAAGCCCAAAAAGCTATACTCTATTCGAATTAAGAATAATTAATGGGACTTCAGATGTTGTCCTCATATTCTCTGGTCATTATAGTATATATTCCAATAATGAAGGATTTCTTAAACCTCTTAATATCTCGGAGAAAAATAAAGTTCCAAAATGTGCCAAAACCGAATGTTATTCAAATGGAGAAAAATCAAGTGCATTTAGGCACGGTCAAATGTTAAAATTAAGCAGAATCATTGCCAGTATAATTTTTTTATTTATTTATTTGGAACCACTTTAGGGGGCGGCCCGGTTAAAATTCGACTTGCCCCCTTTTAAGGTTCACCATAATACATATAGTACAAATAGTTTTGTTAATTCATATATTATACTTTTAAATCTTTATTTTTTGAATTTTAAATTTGAATGTACGATTTATTTTTATGAATAAAAGTCTATATTTCAAGGTATGTTATTGATATTGTTATAAAACATAAGGAACTATATGAAAATGAAATGTAGTCTTGAAGAACTTCTTGGTTTTTCTGGTAATTAAAAAAAATAACTACTTGATTTTTTCAAGTAACTGAAAAATAACTACTTGATTTTTCAAGTACTTGATATTGTAACTACTTGACTTGACTTGATTTTCGGCTACTATTACTTGACATGAGCTTGGCTTGATATCAAGTCAATTCAAGTCAAGTAACTTGAATATCAAGTCAAGCCGTGAAACTCTATGCATATGGAATAAAATATCACCAAATTTTAGTAACGATTAATAGAATATTAGACTTTCATTGGATTCTATTTTAACTTGGTTCGTTGAAACTACAACCAGAGCGTAGCGCATGCATAAAGTTGAATTTGTTCCCCGGTTAGAAAACTTTAAAATCCACCTTCTTAATCAATTTCAAATAGTATAAAAAATATAATTGTATTTCATGAATTTCAGGAAAGAGTTTACGTGCGCCCATATTGACTGCCCTGAATTTTTCGGTGGAGTAAATTTGTTGAAACCTGGATGTTATCGAGGATACGAATTAAATAATTGTTGTTCTACAAAAACTGTTTGTCGTAAGTATTATGAAAAAAATATGTCGGAATTTGAAGTATTATAATGTTCAATTGGATGGAAATCTAACAGTGTGGCTGACATATATGTCCAGGAATCAATACAAAACAATATAAACTTTTGGAAAATAATCGGACACGCAGTCTTTGAAAAATTATTTATTTCCTGGTCTACATTTCGACTAACTACAGGGCTAGAAATTGTCTAGCCCTGAAGAAGATTGTAGTTACAGTCGAGACGTAGGCCAGAAAATAAATATTTTTTCACAGACTGCGTGTTCGATTATTTTCCAATTTTCCATTCTATTACCAGTCGATCATCGTATTCAGCCCTTAATATAAACTTTTCTTATCACTTTAATTCTACATGTTCATTATAGTCCCTGTAATTGTAATATGTAAGTCTGCTATTCTTTAATATGTTATATCCTAAAAGTAAACTCTGTTTATATTTCAATTCATAGGTTATTTATTTAAATTTGACAGCTATTAATGGTATTTAGTAACTTTATTTTTAGGTTACCTAGTGTGTTATAGTGACATTTAGGGCGATATTACAGGTTTCTTTTATAAAAGTTACTTCTTATTCGTTGATTCTGTATAGTTTCTATGGATATTTATTTCGCCGGCGGCGTAGAAATTAGCTACTTCTACTCCAGCGGCGTAGAAATTAAACTTCTACCTTGTGAATCAAGTCATAAAAGATGCTACTTTTATGACGTTGAAATGATGAAATAATAAAAAAATTATTCCTCTACCGATTTAATTTTTTTTTAGTTTTTTTTTCTAGTGGTATAGGTTTGTTTAGTTCTTTGTAATACACATTTTAAAATCAATAATAAACAACTTTTCAAATGAAATAATTAACGTATTAAATCAAATCACTCGCACTAAATTTTTAGTCTGCGACAAATAATGACCGTTTAAAATGTCAAAATTGAATAACAACGACGATTGCTACGCACAGTCTACTAATTTAGTATTGTATTTTGTAAAAATGAAATTCATAATGGGTGTTCTTATTATTTCGACCAAATATATTTTTAAGTATATTGTACTTTTTATTTAATTTTTGATTATTGTTCTATTCTTTTGATAATTTAGTTTAATTTCATTTTCCAGCTCCATTCGACAATGTTGCAAAATGTCAAGTTAACGGCAAAACTTATTACGATGGACAACGATGGGAAGATGTTGACAATAACTTGAGCTGCGTGTGTGGGCCAAACTTCAAAGGAAAATTGGAAGAACCTTTCTGTAGAAAATTCACTTGCGGAATTGAACTCATTTATTCTCACAATGTACGCAACAGATGTGCACCCGTATTTTATGGTACAAATGGGAAATGTCCAATCCAATGGTATTGCTGTAAGTTTTCAACACAATACTTATTATTCATGAACTATCATTGTGTATTGTATACCGTGCTCTTATGTGTAATAATGGATAGTAAACGGGGCGTGGTTGCTATTGTATTCTGAGTAAGGCGCTGTCACCAAGGAATTGTCATAGAGGTATCTCTGTCTTTATATTTGGAAGTATTTCTCTCTTTATGTTTAAAGATCGTATTGTACAGATATAGTGAAAATGATTAGGCAGAAGACTCACGTCATCAACCTGAAAAAACCTTATAAAATGAAATATAACTTGTAGAAATTTTTGGGTGTTATTTATTTTTAAAAGACGAAGAAAAAAAAGTACTAGTATTAAGTAATGTATATATTAATAATATTTAGAATTATTTCTAAGTCAATCGTTATTCCTTTTACGGAATATAAAATTATTTGAAATAATTGTAGTTTATTTTCGTACTATACGTTGGCACTACTGATAATGACCCATATTGTGTCAAATAATTTTATATTCCGTAAAAGGAATAAGGATTGACTTAGAAATAATTGTAAATTCATTAATATATACGTTTCTTTAATACTAGTATATTTTTACTTCTTTTTTAAAAAATAAATAACAACTAATAATTTCTTTTCTAAGGTTTTTTTCAGGTTGATGACGTGAGTCTTCTGCCTAATCTCACCATTGTACATATTAATTATTTTCATAGTAATTTATTAAAAAATCTTTCAGAACTCATTATTCGATTAAAATGATACAACCTTTTTAGTTTTAGTTTTGTTTATTGTTATAAAAACCGATGTTTCATAGGTTAATATTTATTAAGAAGGGATGAAATTCGTACTGATTTCTGAAATTTATAACTCATATTTTCATTTATTAATATTTATTAACTAGGTATGAAATAGCCATCTAATCAGCATTTTTTGTGGAAGAAGTGAAGCAACAATACATCAATTGGTGAATATGAGTGATTAACGGCCGAATTTACCATTAATCCATTGATTAATAATCAGCTGATTACGGAATCAAGCTGATCCATAGATCAACGTATGTTCTAATTCACCAACTTCATTTCTGAATCAAGGAATCATGATCAATAGATTCACAGATTTGTTTTGGTTTTTGGCAGTTAATGTAACATAGGATATATCATATCCTTATCTCTTGCGGGAATAATTATTATGTACAGTAAAATTTTTGAAAGATGTCCGATCAAGGTCGTCTACGAATTGTATGAATTCAGATTTTTGCTCCGCCCATTATGACAAATTCAGTAGTGTCGTTTGCTTAGTTTTTATGAGGGTACGTAAGATACTACTTTTATTTTATTATTATAAAAATATATATTAACTGGTAAGTTTTTAAGCAAATGTAAAACCAAATATGTTAAAAATAAGATAATGGCACAATGTCAGTGTCAGTGACTCTGACAGAAAATAAGGTTACTCGTACGGCTATGAATCAAGGTAATGTATCTGAATTAATAAATAAACTTACGTTACAGCGAAAGTATTATTAATAACGAGCATCGTTTTAAAGTGGAATGTCTTAACTCAGTCGAAACAATATGAATTTTTGAAAGACAAACGTGTTATATCCATCCTTATTGCACACTCTTATAGCCTTTGCAAAAGAAAGAGATAAATGTATGCCTATTTGTTAATTCGTTCGTGATACAGATGCCCTTGATCGGACATCTTTTAAAAAATTTACTGTATCTCTCTTTCGCTCTCGTTTCTGGTATTCAGAGGTTATGACATAATATGTCGTTTTTCTCAAATTTTATTAATATTCTATAATTAGATGAATTAAAAAAGTGAGCCGTCGCGGGACGCTTGGCAAATGTGAAACATCGAAATTTATTTTTATTGAAGTATTTATTGCTCGAAACGACAATCTGCTTTTCCAAATTCGCTCTAATACACTGTTATACACATATGTAAAGCGGTAAGCGTGTTGTATAGAGGAAACTACATCGATATATCGACACACACAAGTAAAGTGGCGAGCGTGGAGCGCCGTCGAAGTGGAGAAAGCCGTCGAGGCACGACCGTCGTGTTATAGGAGTCATTTTTATCCCCATATAGGCGCCATTAGATGTTTCACACAAAAAAAAATCATTCTCCATTTGTGAAAACTTTTACAAATTACTCGTATGTAACTGTTTGGTAGAGGGCTATGTTACATATCTTGAATTCTAGTCAATTAGTGTTGGTATTACCATAGGAAGGTTATCTCTCATAATTAGTTATAATATGTGTTAAAAGTGACATTTTATTTTGTAAGAAGGAAGTTTGGAACATGACGCGAAGTGGAATGGTCCAGAACTTCGAACTAAATAAAATCACTTCTAACACGTATATCATACACTATTTTTTCATTTAAATTTGCATTTCTAATAATTTTTTGACATACCAAAAATGTCGATTTGATGTTCCATTCGTCATTGCCAAAGTAACTAATTCACTTTTAACGCTAGTATTAATAGTAACTATAATCTGTCACTTTTTAACACTGACGTCATAAAATGACATTTTTAACACAAAAACAAACATTAAAAAAGCCTACTTTTAATAGATTTGTAGAAAAAAATATTTATTTTAATAAAGATTTGTGGCCGGTTGCATCAATATTTTAATGGAGGGTTATACAGAGACATATTTTCGTCAGGGACCTGAACCGAAATGTATTTATGGTTCAGGTTCGTTTCAGGTTCAGAAAAGAAATGTCGGTTCACGTTCAGTTTCGGTTCAAGAAAATGAAAATTATAATGGTTAATCGATTTTGGGTTTGGATTCGAATTTTGGTTCAGGACGGTAAATGATTACAATCACAAAATGTAGTGATGGTTTATTGAACTTGATAAACATAGGTTCGGTTTGGGTTAATTCTGATTTTCGGATTAGGTTCGGGTTCAGTTTCAGGTCCCTAATTTTCGTAATACGATCTATTGGTATTTTCGTTCAACTACGATAAAATATACGGTAACTCAGTTGCTATAATACAAACAAATCGCTGTCATGATGATATGTACAAGATGGTGCCCAAATATAAAAAACGAAGTGAGTGTATGGTCTTTGCAACAACGACTTCCGCTATAATTATAAAGAATACATGACAAATTTTATAGTATATTACGTAATGAGAGATGTAAGAAGCAGATTACGTACGAGTAAAATGATTGACACACGAGACGCGTATCGTCGAGTTTGTAATTTTACGAATGGGTAATTGCTTCTTACATCTCGAATTATGTACTATACTTTTTCTACGACCACTCATTAAATTAATATTTCTAAATTGAAGCAAAATTCAGATACATAGTTATAAATTAATTATTTTTTTATTGCATTACTTACAAATTACAAATAATATTATCAACTAATTTTGTTTATAATAATAATTATTACCTCAGTATATGTATTTGTAATCACACAAAAAAGCAGCAGTTCGAAATGTCAAAAAGTTTGATGGGTTTTATTTACAAAATAAAACTGCGCAACGATGTTACCATGGTTACTGCTAAGCGTAGGGATATACGATGAAAAATAGTTCCCTACTGCAAATTTGATTGAAATGAAATATGTATTGTTGACATAATATAATATTAATATAATAACCCAAAAAAATATGTATTATATATATATATATATATATATATATATATATATATATATATATATATATATATATATATGTCAGATAAATTTCATTCTATTATATTTAAATCTTAAATTTTATTTATCAAATTTTAATCATTACTTACAGTTTGACAATCAGTCCTGCCAACTTAAATTTGCTGTTCATTACGTAACACTATTCATAAGCACGAACTTACATTGTTAGTAGTCTGTTCAGTAATGACCCTCTTACAGTAGTGGTAGTAGAAAATAGTATATTACGTAATGAGAGATGTAAGAAGCAGATTACGTACGAGTAAAATGATTGACACACGAGACGCGTAGCGTCGAGTTTGTAATTTTACGAGTGAGTAATTGCTTTACATCTCGAATTAAGTATTATACTTTTTCTACGACCACTCATTAATATTTCTAAATTGAAGCAAAATTCAGATACATAGTTATAAATTAATTATTTTTTTATTGCATTACTTACAAATTACAAATAATATTATCAATTAATTTTCTTTATAATAATTATTATTACCTCAGTTATGTATTTGTAATCACACAAAAAAAAACATCAGTTCGAAATGTCAAAAAGTTTGATGGGTTTTATTTATAAAAATAAAACTGCGCAACGATGTTACCATGGTTACTGCAAAGCGTATGTATATACGATGAAAAATAGTTCCCTACTGCATATTTGATTGAAATAAAATATGTATTGTTGACATAATATAATATTAATATAATAACTCAAAAAAATATGTATTTATATGTATATGTCAGATAAATTTCATTCTATTATATTTAAATATTAATTATTATTTATCAAATTTTAATCATTTCTTACAGTTTGACAATCAGTCCTGCCAACTTAAATTTACTGTTCATTACGTAACAGTGTTACGTAATGAAATTTCATTACGTAACACTATTCATAAGCACGAACTTACATTGTTAGTAGTCTGTTCAGTAATGACCCTCTTACAGTAGTGGTAGTAGAAAAAATTATTTACGTTTCCACAGCCATCCGAAGACATTGAATTATATAAAACTTAAATGTCAACACACATATGACAGAAGACAGGATGATGACAATGGTTGCTTGTATTATGCTTTTCCATTTTAACTTTTACCTCAACGCTACTCTTTATTGCGTATGACGTGAAAATCATTACCCTGCGATGCATCCGGTCATTAGTCCTGTATTATTAAAATATTTTTTTTATACTCCGATGTGTAAAGTTGATACTTTACATACTGCACACAATGTGTAAAGTAAACGATTTTCGTGTTTTATTTATTGACACATTACAAAGCTGCTATACACGTTTGGCATTTAAATTGTCTTATAAATTTACCTAAATTTAGTTTTTTCTATACATTCTTGTTGGTAATAATGACAGAATTGCAGTATTGAACTTCAGATTTGTTACCTGTTAAATGTGAAGTTCAAATTGTCGTCTGCTCATCTGTCAAATTTCTAATTTGTTTCCGGAACTTTACTTAAGGTCATATTAAAAATATTGTATGCAACTCAAGTGTAAACAATCTTTATGACATTCGGTCAATATACTTGGCCCCATGTCATAAAGATTGTGTTTGCACTCTTGTTGCATAAATAACTATTAAACAGGTTTTATATTTATTTTATCTTTTTTAGATTCCGAGGAGGAAAAAGTCATTCGTGGTCCAAAAGGAATTACATCTGGTAAGATATTACGTCATATATTTTAATATGAAATAACATGTTAGAAATTAGATGTTAGTATGGCGATAGCATGAACGCGGTTCTAACACCACAGTACCTGCGTCCGTCTCCGTTACATTCCCCTTGCCCATAGTTTAAGTTTATGCTCTCTCTATATTATTCCTACCTCCATGGCACTTGCACGTACGACACAACATGGCAATTGAACAGCTGATTCTGAACAACCAAAACCAAGTTTCAGATTAACATTACGTTACATGCAGCGAATGTGTTTTCTGTGCAAAAAAATCAGATTTTCGTAAATTTATAGATGCTATTTTAAAATGTAACTAGCCATAATTAAAGATAAGTGTATGAAATATTATTTACTACTAATACGAATCAGTCATATTTATAAATATATTTTGAAAAATATTAAGTTGAAATGAGTAGTTTGTAATATCAGGTTGCATTATATTCATTTATGCCCATATTCATAGGCGATGCTCAATCCGTACTTGAGTATTACTTTGCCAAGCATTACTCCGATCGTTCTCGACCTCAAGAATTTTATACGTTTCATAGTCGAATCATCGTGAATTCTCGGTTTTCAAAGTGGGAATTTACAGAATTTTTATTAATGATGTTGGAATATTTGTAAATTGCAATTTTTTTCTGTCAAATGGTATATTTGACACCTACATATATGTCACAGGTTACAGATACACGAGTCATAACACCGATATATCTTCTTGGAGCAACCCTCTTTTATCGTTATTATTAAGGCGTTTTCTACTATGTCTAAAAAATCTAGATTATCTTCGATTTATTATTTAACGTAAATATACTATAATATACAATGGGCCACCATTGCTATCTCGAAAACTATAAGAGCTTCGAAGACAGTTAAATGGGCAAGCAATTTCTATTTTACAAGAAAAATGTAAAGAAAAGAATAAATATTTTTTTCGACCAATAGTTCTCAAAATATGAGACCTAACTTTTTTTATTTTAAATGAGAACATATTTTTTATTTGTTCATTCGTTGGAAAATTTAATTCTGAATTCAGTGATATAATATTTTTATACCCTTATATGACTATATATATTGTTTTCTTCTTTATTATCTTTTCTCTTAAATAAATTACATTTCCAGATCATTTTTGACAACTTGACTTTTGAATAATTGAATAATGATCAGATAAGTTTCTTTGTTCATAGCCTACTCTGACTAGGTTTTTAACACATTATACCTATATTAATATTATTTCTCAATATTTTGGAGTCCATGGTAGGTACTAATATTTTTTAGGTTAAATAAAAATGAAAATGTATTAGTGGAGTAAAGGAATTACATGCTATGTCAAATGAAATATATACATATATTTTGTGAAATGCCGCCCCTTGCAAACTTGTCCACCCTGTAAATCAAGCCTACGTCTGTATAATATAATCATCATGGAGGTAGGAACAATATGGAGAGAGCGTAAACTTGAACTACGGGCAAGGGCAATGCAACCCGGTGGGAACGAACGCAGGTACGGTATTATGGCACATTGTAGTGGGTATTCGCGAAACATCTAAAGAAAAACATATAAAACACGAAATATATCAAAAAGTGACAAACGCTTCTCCAACAAACATCGACGTACAAAAACATTGCAATTCACAATTGACAGCAATAACCTTGTAATTTCAAAATGATATAGGGCACATTGTAGAGGGGGAAGCGACTTCATTAGTGATTGCAAATACTCCCTCCATATTATTCCTACCTCCATGATAATCGTAATATAATGGAGACCGCCATCTTGAATTTTATTTTATCATTTTTAAGTTTATCTCATCAAATTATGTAACTTACATGAAACATTTTTTATCTTTTATAATTACGCCGTTATTTGACACTTTTTCACCACGATTTTGGTTTTTTCTAAATATCAAACTATTCAAAATTTAAATTTTTCTCAACGGAATCTTAATCAGCATTCAAAACTGCACAACATAGCTCATTTAACCGACTTCCCGTTTTCAAATTAGAGACCAAAATATTCAGTTCTAGGATCATCTTCAAGAAATAGATAATCCTTTAGAAGACGAGATTATTTCGTGTGACATTCTGTACATTAATGAATTTTGGATATTTGAATTAATGTGCAAGTATTTAATATGTAGTTTATTATTACAGACCAAAAATGCCAATATGGAAATGAGCAGCTGAACATTGGAGATAAACTTCTGTTGAAACTTTATCCTGCAAGCCCGAAAATTGATTGTGAATGTAGAATTCCTCCTTTGGTTACCTGTATACAACAACCACACGATTTGTAATATAATTCAACACAAACAATTAAATTAGCATAGTTTATCAATTTTATTTGTTATACATATTACATCATAATTTAACTTTGCAATGTATTTGTTGTGATTTCTCGAAGTACCATATTGTTTTTAAATACTATATACTTGTATTTGTTGATTATGTTTATTCAATGACAATATTACACTGGTTGGATAGTTTTCTTATGAGCGTTTATATAAGACTGGCCACCCTTACCATCATAACGGTGGGGGTACAAAAAGAATAAGTAGAGGTGGTAAAATCCACCCATAGATTTAAGTTTAAACATTTTAGTTTATTAACGAGGATTTTGATGCATGTATAATGAAAAACAATTATTTTCATCTGTTTAGGAAAAGAAAAACAAATGCACAATAAAAAATACTGAATTAAATTGTTCAGTATTTTTTATTGTGCGAAAATAATTGTCCTCGTCAATAAACTAAAAAGCGTGCGAAACAAAATAATTTCTAATCCAAATACAATTATTATTTTGATATGTAAATATGTATAATAAAAATAACGTATGTCACGCTTGTATAACGCTCCGCTTCACGCCGTGCTCTTAAACTCGTCACACATGATTTGAAGACTGATACGCCAATACTGAACAAATCTGTAAGTCTTACAGATCTGCAAATCTGTAAAAACCAGGCAAAAACGCACCTATTTTTGTTGATTAATATAAAATTTTGCATAAGACTGACAGTTTTCGTTGCAATTTTGTTTATTATTTACAGATTTAGAAATCTGTAAGACTTACAGATTTAATTCAGAATTACTTATACATACACCAATATACTATCATTGGTATGTGCTCTTGGCCTTGGCCACGAACCTTAATTTTTTATTAGCTATTGTATTTGTTTTTAATTTTCATCCTTTATTAAGTTCTATTTTATTTTTATCTACTATATAGAAAACTGTTGACAGAAAAATATTTTTTTTAGCTATAGTGATATTGATAATATTGTATTTTGAGATTTTTTTATGAGTATAAAAGAGTATATTGATGAGAGCATTATTTATTTCCTTCTCCTGTTTACCAATATGTAAAAAAAAATATTGATGAAGCATTATTTTTAAAATATTACTCAATAATTTTAATTTTTTATGCTGTATACCAATATACGTAATGTATATATGTGTGTATAACATTTATTATATCCTTAAACAATTGAACAAAAACTAAAATAAAAAACAAGTTTACATTAATTTTTCTGAGAATATATACTTGTTACAAAAAATAAATTAAAAATTAATAAACCTTGTCCGCCTAAGGGGGACCATCATCCCCCTTCAAATCCGCTACTGTCATATTTTCATTGTGGCATTGTGGTACATTTTTAAGATTTTTACAGCGGTAATAATAAATAATTTCCTATTCACAGATTAGGTATTCCGAGAATATCTCAGCCCTGTGTTAAAATGACGTTTATGGAGGGTTTATTCTAGAGTTAAGTCTTACTCCATGTTTATTAGTATACATTTGGGGGTTAAGTTCGTGATAAACTAGGGATGTGCAAAATTATTAAAACATCGATCGATTAATCGAATTACAAAATTCGATGTTATAAAAATATCGGATCAAAAAATTTATATTTTAAAACATCGATTTTTTGAAAAAAAAGTACTTATCTTCGACGTATTTATTCTTTAAACATGAAAATTTAAATAATAAAATTGGAAAAATGTAATATAAATTACAATATGAAAATAATAATTACATAATTTATGAATAGTAATTAAACTTTGAGTTTTTTATAAAAAAATATTTATATTATGCGGCTTATCGATTTCGCTAACAGATTTTTAGTATCTTCGCTCTTCTAAGCCTACAGCTGAAAGATATACATTCAATACCTAGTATTTGTTGTAAATATAAAATTATTATAGAAAATGCTATGTATTAATAGAAAAAATATATGTATTAATATAGCGGGAAAGATGCTGGGGAGTGATATATTTGTTTTAATATTAAATATAATTTTATATTTGTCGTGTGCATCCCTATGATAAACTAGAAATAGCTATTCCTGTGTTAAAAAGAAGCTATTCTGAACCCTTGTTTATTATAACCGCTGTTAATGTAGCTTCGGATGATTATGTTCATAATTTACAAGTTGCTGGACTAGTGTACTTTTCTAGAATTATGTGCAGTAATATGAGCACTATTTATAGAGAAAGTATACAAAATTGATAAATTCATTACCATTTAGTCACAGTTCACTTCATTTTTTTAAAGTTTATTAGTATTTTATCTTTGTATGGTGTTTTTACCTTCCGTCACCTTTAGGTAAGGAAGGTATTGTCTTTGGTCAAAAAATTCAATGATGAGTTTTTACTGAATAAGCACGTTTTAGGGTCCATATAATACGATTTTACCATTTTTACGATGATGTCTGTATGTATGTGTGTCTGTGTGTGTGTAACAAAATTTCCGGATCCAATAACTTCCATACCACGATTCCAAAAATTATAATTTTTTCGTATTCCTCAAGTTTACATCCAGAAGAACAACTGATTAGATTTTGGTTATAATTGGTCAACCGGAAATAGTATCATTTGAAGATTTAACAGTTAAATTTGATTTATTGACATTTAACGTTATTACAACTTAAAGAATATATTATTCTCTATACGATTTGATTACAATTTATACTTCATATTTAATAGATACACAGTTAATAAATTTTAAAGAAATTAAATTTTGTAATTCAGCCAGCTATGCCAAACTTGGGATCTAGTAATATATTCATATAATTCAAATTGACAGATGTCAGTATCAATAAAAAGTAAATTCATGTGACAGATATGAGGGTGTTGAAGTAGATATTGGGGAATACAGGGAAAGATACGGTAAGAAAATAACTCTAGTGTTACAAGTTTTTAGAAAGATACAAGAAAGACGATTACATTGGTTTGAACATGTCATGAGGAGAAATGAAGAATTAAAGGAACAAAAATGAATAGTTTAGTTAAAGAAACAGAGGTAGACCAAAGATAAGATGGAAGGACTGTATTGCGGAAGATTTGAGAGAAACGGAACTGAATGAGAACGTCATGCAAAAATAGCGACCCCCTAACGAATGGGAAAAGCTAAAGAAGAAGAAGGTGCGAGTATCAAGTGCAATTTGAATAGTTTGTTTATGAAATAATTTTACTGGAAATTTAGAATCTTTTGTAAGAAAAATTATGGAATTTATACATTATACACGAGAATGACGGAAGGTATTGTGCTGGCCACAACAGATTTTTTGAAATATAGATCAGCAGTTAGGTCTAGTTAGTAGGCTTATGTGCGATTGCAGAAATGTTTATCAACGCCTTCTTCAGTTAGCGGATCATCAAAATGAACAAATTCGAATCAGTTTCCCTGTTCCTATGGCATTTAAATCATTGTTTTCAAAAATAGCGATGCATTTGTTTGTTCTGATGTTAAGTCTCTATTAATGATGTAACGTTGAATGTTTTATGAACAATAAAATAAAAAAGTTTCTAAACACGCTAAGCACTAACCAAAATGAAATATAATTTGTGAACAAACCATAGATAGTACACAGTCGAGTGGTGTGTGAACCAATATTTGAGCAAAGCATACGCGCCAACCTGATGGGCCAGATTTGCAGAGCCAAGAAATGCATAAACTGTGTATGTGTGTTTCAGTGTTCCTTATAGGAACGCATTTTGTACGATAAAAATTAAATCTTTTTAAAATAATATTATATGAAGTATAGGATGTTATATTTACCATGACTTGAAAGCCAATTTCATATGGTTGGCAACACTTGAAACTGGCAATACAGTCCGGACTGGAGTGGAGACCGTGATCATGTGACCTTAAGTGTTGTGACGGATAATGTTTGTTATGATTTTTTTTGTGGATCATACATACATTTTGTGTTTGTTTTGTTTATTGCTAAGTATCTAATGAGTACACAACACAAATACATTGTTATGGAAGTAAAATTTGGTGAAAAGTAAGTGTGGCAATATTATTATGTACAATGTTTAATTTTATTTATCATTATGCAAATGTTTAATTGATTGATACATGTAATAATAATATGTTTGTAAATTTTAATTGAAAATTAATATTTTATTTTACAATTAACACATTATGTTTTTTACTTTGTCGAATTAAATATATATATTTTTAGGTTATACTTGAACAACTCAATAAGTTGAGTAGATGGAGAGCGTTGTATGTACCTATCGCTGAGTAATACTCAAGAATCTGGCACGGTATGTAGGTATATTATATAGATATGTATATACATACAAGCTTCTTACGAAAATATTAATTCATGTGTGTTCTAAAATTGGTCATATATTACGAAATACATACATGGTACAAGGAAACAAGGTATGCCCAACGGAGAGCTCAAATTTGTCGCGTTGGCACATGACCTATTTCGGTACATGCTGGGACTTGGTACTCAAATGCGAAACGCACTTCAAAATACTTTTTTCTACTCCCATGCGTGAAGTGAGTACTTCACGTATCAATTTTAATGTGTGAAGCTTGATTTTTTGCAAACTGTGCGTGAAGTGTCACTTCACGCATAGTTTGCGTGAAGTAAATAGTTCAGTTTTAACACATACAATGAATATCTTTATATACACGTAAATCATGTGGTGGTAAATGGTCCGTAGAAATAACAACTTCATGAGAAATGTGTTATTAATTTATAAAAAAAATATATTTTATTGCAAGCAGGGTTGTTACGTAAAAACCAGGGTGGTTAAAACCACTGGTTTTAACTGGCCTGGATTTAATATAATTTTGACCACTGGTTTTTATCGAGTACTACTCAATCGACATGAATTCACAAGTAGGAACATAATATATTGATTTATTTACTGTAATTGTTGGTGGAAAGAAGTTAAGTATTGAATTGTATTTATATGTTTTTTATTGTAAGTAATCACAGAATATAAAGATTATTACAAGATATAATATATGAAATAAACTTAAACAACATTGCGTAGTAAAATATAAAAATAGGAAAAATATACAGTAAAGAAAATACATTCTGTATCGATTATTAAAATTCATACATAAATATAAAAATATATAATAATAATGATAAGTAAAATTATACATTAATATTCTTCGTCGCTAGCAACCTTATCATCCTGTTTAGTTTTGGAATTTAACATTGTATGTAACATGTTACTAATTTGGAGGCTGTTTCTAGGCCTAATCTATTTCGTAGTTTGGTTTGTACAAAACTAAAATTTGAAAAAATTCGTTTGATTCCGGCAGAAGAGGCAACGCAAGTTTGTAGATGCTTGCAAAAGTAGTAATTTTTTTATCAACGCCAGTCAATGACTACCACCAAACATGTGGTTTAACACTGGTTCTTACTGATTCAAGAAAATATGATTTTGGGAATGGGTCAACCTGTGCTTTAAAATTAATTATTAAAATCAAAAAAATTTCGTCTATTTCATTTATTATCCATTTTCGAGCTAGCTCCTCCTCTTCAGCTTTTAAATTTTCACCCATATATTTGGGATGTAATATATATACACAATAATGTGCAGGAGTAACACAATTTAATTTTCTCTGCAGAATTAGTTTTTTATGTGGCTTTAAATTGTCTTCAGTCTCCAATATAATAAATTCACGAACTACATCTGCTAATAATGCATGATCAGCTTGTAGTCGGTCTAAAGAAGCCGAGATTGGTTTTAATTGTTTTTCCAATTTTTTTATTTCTTTATAAATAACTACGTTATTTATAATAGAGCTTATTTTATTATCTATTTCTTGTTCATATTTGTCGCAAATTTTTATAAAATACTCTATTGCGTAGGTACGTTTGTATACAAACAAGTTGGCTATTCCACCTCGTTTCACCGGGTAATTGAGGAATTACGGACCCATCACATTCTTTTAAATATCCCTTAGCTACGTGGTGATTTCGAAAATACTTCTGTACCTCTATTATTTGGTTGATTAATTTATTTATGGAATTTAATTTTGATATGTCCGTGCCTAAAAGGTAATGTGCCGCGCAACCGTAAACTATAAAAAAAATCACCGTCTTGTAATTCCGACAATTCATTTTTTAATAAATCGCGCAGTTTAACCATTTTATTTTCATTGTCACTAACGAAACTTCTCACACTACAATTAAATTTTATTTTTGTTTCTTTGATGGCATCAAGAGCTAATGTTAGGAAATATTCAGAAGTTTTATGATTTGCTCCTGTATCAATGGCGGATAAGAAAAAAGTTTTATCGCCCGTAGAAATACAATTAGCTACGACGGGATCATTGTGAATGGTTGACCAACCATCCTGAACAAGAGTGACCATGTTTCCTGATAAATAATTTGAAGCTTCTGTAACAACTTCATTATGAATAGTATCTAATAATTTGGTTGCAAGTTTCTGTCTCGTTGGTGGTTTATATCCGGGTCGTAAATTATTTAACAGTTTTTGAAAATAAAATTTTCTAACGTGACTAAATGGTACATTACATGAAAACATATAGCGAGCAACGTCTAAATCTAATTGATCAGCTTGTGTTGTTGTAGTAAAAACATGGGATAATATTTTGGGCTGCAGGAAATTTTTACTTCCTGACGTACTAGGAGTACTTATCTTTTTTTTTATACTTATACTGCTACTGCTAGTACTAGGAGATGCTGAAGTTGTAGAGGAGCTGCGGCTGCGGATGATGTGTTGTTGAAGAGGAACGTCATCTTCAGAGTCAGAAGATAATACGCGTTTACTAGCTTCAGCTTTAGATTGTACTACGCTACAAGTTTGTCTGTGTTTTTTCATTCGCAGAGCTTTGCTGCTTCCAATTTGTCCGCATTCCTTGCACTCCTGTCCAGTAATTTTTCCACTTTCACTGGATATTTCAGTAAAAAACCCCAAACAGGATCCTTGTGTCGACATCCAAGGTTCTTATTTCCTGATGAATACATAACTCTGCAAAAATAAAAATTAGGATTATATTTACGGTAGCATAAACTAATTTGTATGATCCACATTAATTTAAAAAATAATTATTACAAAAATATACAATGATCTTGCATACCTGAAAATATTAAACTTCCAACGCCAGAGCTCAGACTTCTTGCTTTGAAATATTTAGTCGACTGAACTGCAGTTAAAATATACTTCCCATTTATAGAAATAGTAAACTTACAAGTGTTAACTTGTACACCCATCACACAGAGCACAATAACGCACGAAAGATCTTGTTAGCTCGTTCATACACGCACCTTGTATTCATGTTTCAACTTGCACAACACGACGAACGAACTTTCATGTTACATTTCAGTAAAAATAGATGAAAAACAAGAAGTAAGTTTTAAAATATTGCTTATAAATAAAATATTTTTCGAGTATTTGTATGTCGGTTTTAAAAACGCATAGTAAAATTTTAATAATTATTACTTTAAGTTATGTATTTTTTAAACCAGTTTAGGACGGTTAAAACCAGTTTTGACCAGTGTCCTGGTCAAAATCAAAAAAGGGGTTTTTATAACAACCCTGATTGCAAGGTCGTAGAAAAAGTATAGTATGTACACGTGTGTGAAGCCTATTTCACATTCGGGTGGTTTGCAACACTCGCCTTCGGCTCGTGTCGCAATCTCCACCCTCATGTAAAAATTTCAGCTTCACACACTTACCACATAATATACTATTTCCGTTGACTGTTTATTAATAGGTTATGTTAATGTATGGGAATTCATTTATTAATGACCCCCATTAATGCTTGATTTTTATTAATAAACGATTTTATTGGTAAGCATAGATACTACATAGCATTGCTGAACAATTCTCAAAATTTATGTCAAACGCTACTAACCTAAAAAAAATTCTGATGGAATAAAATAAAATTTTCCAATTCAGTAAGATACGGTCAACGGAAAAATATTGTAACACGTGTGTTAATTGGCGATTAATGTTCTCAACTATTAAAATGTCTCAATCATTAAATCGCCCTCATCAACACATTTGATATAATAACAATAACTATTAATAAAATTAATAAAGTTTTGAATTATGATAAAGTAAAATCCATAAAATCTTAGTAATTTTTGGCATACATCTAGATTAAGTATTGCTCGATGTAAATTCAAAATTTTAGCCAATTTGCCCAGTTCCGATTGGTGTTATTGAACTCCAAAGTTGGAATATTTAACATGGCGAGTATGCGGAAGCTCAAGAAATCATCGACATAATTGTCTCCAGAATCGCGATAACCCATGGACTTTTGACTAAAAACTAGCTGAATATAAATGAAAGTCTGAGGTAAAAAAACTAGTTAAATAAATATCTGCATCACCATCAGGTTTAAAAGATAAATAAATTCAAATTGAAATTTATCAGATATTTTCAATGTCTGACATTTTCACGCGCATAGTTGGTAACACTGTCGCCCATGTTTTGAGAAACATCTGCGATGATTTCCAACTTTCGGCATTTTTCTTTACTTTATTAACCTCACGATTACAACCATTAGCTTTTGCGATACCTAGCACAATAAACATATAAGCAAATATCCATCTGACTTGAAACAGGCAGGTAACTTAAGAGTTTGTCTACATTGTTCGGCACGGAATCATAGATAGCATTGCTTTTGTGATCCAACTACAGTGCGTAGATAAACTTACAGTGGCGAAAATGGGACTAGAGCCGCTATATTTTTACTATACTGTATTTCAGATAAGAATAGACTTGACGGCGCTGCGGAGCCAGCCTGTTTTACACACATAAAACTTATGAATTAGTTTTGTTTCATGCATGACAAGACAGACTTGACAGCTCGAAACGTCCAAATTTGATATTTTTTAATTCATTAGTAAATATAAAGTTACTTATGTTAGTTAGGCCGTAGAAATAATATATTTCTTATATTCAAATATATTTATTTATTATAAACTCCAGCAACTTTACAAATCACTTACACAAATCAACTGTCAAGTAATTCTTCTACATGTACAGGTAGTACAAGAAAACAATTGAGCATAATAGTTACTAATATTGTTTAGAATACAAGGAACAGGCGGCAAAACCTCGGTTGTACGCCACTGGTAAGTTCCTCAAGGCTGGATGACGTCGTAGCGTACGAGCCGCTCGTTCAGTCTGGTATGTGGTTGCCATAGCAACACCCCATGCTAGGGACATTTCCCTTTCCCCGCAAGCATATACAGAGCCCAAGCTGAGAACGCGTTGCGATTCATTCGTTCTGTGTAGCCGCTTTCGAGTGCAGACGGGTCTAGTAGTCATCGTGTTATTATTGTTCAAATAGCATTGTTGTTTGATTATTTGAATACTTGTTGGGTTTATGATTCTTTAACATTTTAGTTATTGAATTATTATTTAGTTGATTCAATTTGGGGTCATTTAAGATGCAATTATTGAGTTTTCGCTCCCGAGTTTTTTGTAAATTGTATCTTTTGTTGTTTAAATACTGTTTTGTTTCGGATCATCATTATTTGGTGATTTTATTTGTGTTTATAAGGTTATATTTACTTTAATAGTTGTTTAGTTCGTGTTAGAAGTATATTAGTACTTAGGGTTTGTTCTCGTTAGCTACGTTCATTGTGAATTGGTTTTTTAGAGCTAATATACTTTGTTTCTTCGGTTTAAATTTAGTTTGCAGTTTAATTACTAGAATCACATTAATAACTTAGGATTTGTTCTTGTTTAGCTGGAATCAGTTGAAATAGGTGAATTAGGGTTAATGTGATTCACTTAATAATTATTCCATCGTCTTTTGTTTGGGTTTTTGCATATTTTGAATTAGTATTGTATTATTTATGTTTATTTGGTTTTGAATTAATTTTGTGTTTTGAATAATTGCTCGCGTTAGTGGCATATTGGCGCTTAAGAGCATTTGTGTGTTTTGGTTTTGGGTTTCCATTATTATTATACAGTCCACTTCTCATTTTGATATTTGCAAAAATCCATCTTGTGTTTAAGCTGAGCTATTGAAAACAAATATGGATAGATGTCACTAATAGTATAACAATTGTTCATTCATAACACTCCTCCTCAATTGTTATATTTATGTAAATTACATACAATTATTCGAATTTTAGATATATGGAGTTACAAAATTGTTCAAGTTTTTTACCATTAACACATTTGGTCATAACATCAGCAATTTGGTCATAAACCAAAATTAACGTTTATTTTTTACTAACATCTTAATAAAATTATATTTTATGTCCACATGTTTTAAGCGTTTATGATCACACTTCTCTGTTGACTTGATACATGATTGGTTATCTTCAAAACATTTGATCTGTATATTTTCTTCACCAAACTCTTGAAGTAAACCTTGAATCCACACGCCTTCTGAAGCTGCAGTTGCCAAGGCGAAGGCGATATATGCTGCCTCTGTCGAGCTTAAGGCCACAGTAGGTTGTTTTTTAGTATGCCACGAAACAGTACAACCAAAAATCTTGTAAATGTAACCAGTAGTAGATTTGCGATCTATCACATCGTTTCCCCAACTGGGATCAACATAACATGCTAGTCGATCATCAGTCTTCACTTCTGACTTCTCGAAGATTAAACAATAGTTAATTGTTCCTTTTATATACTTGAGAATTCTTTTAAGTCCTACCCACAATGTCTGTCTAATTGGTTTGTTTTGGTAGCGACTGTAGAAATTTACGGTTTCACTTAACCTCTTCGGTCCTGACGATATATTAATAAAGTTGGTGTTACCAAATTGGTTTGTTTTGCTATTTAGGGTACAAATAATGTAGAAAAAATTTAAATATATATATTTTATTAATAATTAAGATAAAGCTTGTCCAGCCCTCTACACATCCGGACTTTTTTAGGTACCGTAAAACGGGGTGGATAGCAACACTTTTACACATAAACGGTCTTATAATTGTTGGTGAAATAGCGAAACTACTGTTTCAAATAATATAAAATATGGGTCTTGGTCTATACTTTACTTTTTCGTGGGTTGTTTGATTTTTTAAAAAATGCAGATGACTTTTTTTAAAAAAAAAACCTTTCTGTTTCTATTCACCTGCCTTTGTGGAGAATAGAAACATTAACTGATTTCCAGCGATATCTCTGTTATTCTATACAGGAGATGAATGGAAACAGTAGATATAAGATATATAGATATATTTACAATAGAAAAATTACATTAAAAACTGTTTTTTACAAAGGAAACAAATATATTTTTTAAAATAAAGCAATATACAGCGTATTCTAAATTAAATTAACAAAACAAAACGTATTTCACATAGAAAAAGAGATATTGATAATAAAAACGAATTAATTAATAACAAAATCGAACTTTTTGAGGCCTTGTCGGTAAATTTCAGGTGGATTCAGTTTTTCAACAACTGAATCAAAATTAAATTCCGTTATGTCAGGAATATCTGGCAGTCCATAAAGTGCCGAGGAACTTTTTTGGCGATAAAATTGGCCTTCAAAATTTAAATCTTCAGTGAGTGCTGTCACTTGTCCTATAAAAGGTTTGCTCTTCGAAGCTGAACCCTTCGTTGTGCATATTGGAAAATTAACTACTAGCCAATCCCCCTCTTGGACGTCTTTTTTCTTTATTTTTAATGGGTAAGTTGCTGGGATGGTTTCTGAAAGTGGGGTCATTTCTGTTTCTGAAACTTCAGATTGTTCTGTGACTACGGGAAACAGTGTTTTTTTTTGTTTCTATACACCTCTTAATTTAAAAACTTTGAGGTTTTTTTTAAACTGGAAATATGGGAGAACAATTAAGTAAAACAAAAAATTAATTTCCATGAACTAAAACAATACATAACACAGTAACTTACTTGTAAGTACTGCGAAATTACGTCTAATACGAAGTTTCCAGAAACAAAGTTTTTCACAAAACACATATGAGCCGAAAACTTGAGTTCCCCGTTATCAGTCACCTGGTAGACAACGTCAGTGCTACCAAATTATTTACCTTCCTTTAACCTTCGACAACATAGAAAATACAACCATGAATCCTATATTAAATATTGTAAACTTAGAATATTTCTTTTCTTATTTATGGAAGTTTTGTTACTCTTCACCCCGGTGTTGCTATCCACCCCGTTTTACGGTACAAAAAAATATATATTCTATAAAATTTGTTGGAAAACATATAAAACTTATAGGAAAGCAACTTATAAAATAAAAAAATAAAATATGATTCACATAAAGTAGCTTATATATAATTAAAAATTAAATATGGAATTCAAAAAAGCATTGTCTTTCAGGAGTTACACAAAGATAAACATTACATTTCACACACATGAATCGTGTTTTGGATGAACAGTTTTTGTTTCTGCAACGCATGTATTTTTGGCGATCATTGACTCCGCATAAAGGCAAATGTTCATTACCAGTTGTTCGAACATTTACAGGAGGAGGTTCTATAAATTCACGTCTCGGTTTTTTTGATTTTGGTTCATTATCAGACTCATCATGATTTCTGTCGTGGTCTTCGTCATATCTAGATTTCCCTCCTAGCGCTAATAACAAATAGTTTAAAATTCAATAGATCCATTATGTCCTTGGAACTATTGCCGAAAGATGTTTTGTCTTGCCTGTACTCAATCCAAGAATTAACTAGAGCTAGGTCAATGAAGTGCCAAAAAACGCGAACAGGCCATTTTTTCGTACGCATTGATATTCTATAATATGCTATCATCCTATCGTTAATATCAACACCACCCATTGAGCGATTGTATTCCGCAACTACATGCGGACGCGGCACTAGCACATATTTTGACAACTTTTTATCCCATCGTCTTACGTCTGTTACAGGATCAGTTCCTGCACTTGTTGTCGCCAAAACCACTGACCTGTTGTCCATCCATTTGACAATTGCAATTTTATCATCATTTCGTACCCACTCATCGAAACTCCCTCTTCCGGATTTTAATAAATCTTTGTCAGATTTTAATTTGGTTTTCACATTACCAGGCAAGCGACTGACCAGAATTGTACCTACTCCTTGTATGTTTTGTTCAGTTAGATATTGCAATAAATTTATTGAAGTAAAGTATCTGTCGAAATACAGTATGTGCCCAGAAGGAACTCTTTCTGCTAATTTCTTCACTACTGAACCTCCTATTCCCAAATGAGCATCAACAGTATTATTTGGCCAAGTTTTGGCACCCTGATATATGAAGAAATCTAACACGAGACCTTCTGGAGTAGCCAATACGAAGTTTTTAATACCAACAGGATTGGGTTTATTTTTTACATATTGACGTAAAGAAGTTGTTCCTGTGAAAGGAATCATTTGCTCATCTATTGATAATTCTTTACTAACGGGAAGTGTTAGACAATGACTTCTAACAGCATCAATAATTGGCTGCACTTTCCATAATTTATTGAGTTCTTTCTGTTCATTTGTTACTTCTAAATTATTCACAATGTGGATGTAATTTCTTAATTTGAATATACGGTCTCTTGGAATTTGTGTAAATAATGGCATTTCTAAACCCTTCGCATAATATAGTCGTAGTCTAGGAAGTCTAAATACACCCGTTAAGAGGATTCTGTACACTTTATGCTAGTGGTGCGCTGCGGGGTCGGTATAAAGGGGGTTAAGCCATGTGCGCGGAATGGGCGTATACGTTTAGGCTGTCATAGAGTGGTCATACATAGTTTTCAGTCGTTTGTAAGTAGTGGCGAGACGACAGGATATAATTATATTATGCTGTAGAGGTATAATAATGTGTAGGGAGTCTGAGCTGTATTTCTTGGCGAGGGGGTTGAAGCATGGTCAGAAGGCACTTATCCTTTTGGTGACCCGGCATACAGAGAGACATATTCAAATTGCAATTTAAACATTGAAAATAGTATATACCTTCATGGAATATAGACGTCAAGAATATTTAAAAAGTTTTTATATATGAAATGCATGTAGGTATATTGAAAATGAAATATTTATATAGGTGTACATGAAAAACACATTTATTTTAAAAAGAAATATATTTATGCAATAAGTACATCAAATAAATCAATTCTTTTTTAACACATTTCTTTTGTTGTTGCGTTTTGGCTTCAGTAATATACTGCGGACTTCTAATAGTCACATTTCTTATATAGCCTGGGTCAACAGGTTCTGGTAACATACAATTAAAATAAAATCTTTCTGACTTTGTAACCACATGAGACCAAAATGATGGATCTTACTTTATAAATTCTATGTTATTGGTATTTTTTCGTTGCCAGTCCAAACACCAAATATGCACATATTACGCACATATTTAGCTGGCCTTGTATTTGACAATACCAGTTGTTTAGAGAGGTGAAAATAATGGAGATTCAGCCCTTTGTTAGAAGACTATTTATTAAAATATAAACAATACCGACGTTTCGGTCTCAATTGGACCATCATCAGGGTTCTAGATAACAATGGGTACGTACAAATATCACGCTCTACAAATTTTAAGAACTGGTTACTTACATATTTAATTTTTTTTTTTTTAGATTTGTTGTAAATTATAGATATAAAACACGTACATTCATTTCAGAGGTCATTATAAAATTGACGCAGGGTTGGTTCTTGTAGTGGGAGGAGCAAGGTGCAACACGTATTTATTTTATTAAATTTCTGTAGTATTTCACTAATATGCCATTGTATATGATACTTAGATTTTGTATGTCTGCCTATGAGTTAATCGAGTTTTTATGTTTGTGTATTTCTAACATCTCTAGTGTGTCTTTTATTTAAATTATTTTCATACCTTAATATTTTAGAGACACTATGTATAATTCATTATATTTTTCAACAAATCAAAAAAAAAAAAATTAAACATGTAAGTAACCAGTTCTTAAAATTTGTAAAGCATGATATTTGTACCCCGTTGTTTTCCAGAACCCTGTTCGATACATTGTATGGCATGATTTTCATTTTTTCTCCCATGACAAAGAGCTGGTAAGTCAGAAATAGATTTATATAATAGTTTCTCAACTAATTTGCGGCAGTTAGTTGTTTCTCTCCTTTTGAAAATTATCGCAAAATTGGACGCAGTATTTTTCTTCTGTATCAGCGCGATGTGTATGATATCCTGTTACAATAATTAATGCGTTTGCCACCAACAAATTTGCTACGATGGAATTAAAGTGTTCGACGACATTACTATTGCAATTATGTATTAAACTTCTTGCGTGTAATGCTAGTTGTTGTGCAAGGTTTTCCAATTTGATGTGAGCTGCTAGATATTCTAATTTGAGCACTCTATAAAAGTTTTCTTCATTCTTTTTTGAGCAAAAATAATCCGCACATTCCGAATGTTCTCCAAAAATACTGCTTGTAGGGAATCGTGGAGTAAGTCAATGCAGATTTCGTCGGATAAGCTGGGCTTCAAATATACTGTTCCAATAATCAATCTGAAATTATTAAAACATATTTTAAGAATTATCCATAAATTTGTGACTTCGATAACTTCAATTTCAGGATATAAATCGTCTTTTACGAAGACTATAATACCCCCACTGGCTCTTCCTCGATCTTTAATTTTATCCGCTGGATTTATGAATACGTGTTTAGAGAATTTTATCAAAAATGGAGGAAGAACCAGTGAGTTTTTATAGTACCATGTTTCACAAAGGCATATGATATCACCACATAGTATTTTGGATTCAAGATCATTATCCAGTTTATATAAGTTATTTAGGCCAGATAGATTCCAAAATACGATGTTTACATTTTCATTAACAATTTTATTAAAATAATAGTTACTTAACAGAGGTGGAAATGGGCCGCCATGGCTTGCTTTATCCTTTTCTGGTGCCTCTGTGCCACAAAGCGATGTGTATTCTGCTGCGGATGTTATCCAGGAGGGTTTTTCTTTGGTGTTAGGTTTAAAAAATTATCTAGAGATGAAATTGGTCTTGCTAATGGGTTTTTTTGGGGCAGCGGAGTTGTTTTTCTGCATTTTTGGTTTGGGCTGCAAGGGTGTTTCTTCGGAAGAAGATTTGCGATTTCTTTTGTCCCCGGATTTTCTTGCGGCGTACTTCATTTTTCTTATGTCTCTTTCCTCCGGCGTCATATCATTGGCAGCGAAAATGCCACTGCCTTTAAAAAGATTTTTCTTGCTCATGATGAGGTATTTCAGTTCCATGGTGTTTAGACACAACAGAATTGGTCTTGGCTTATCAATATTTGGTTTTTTATTGCCAATTCGGAATATATCAACTATACAATCGTTATTACAATTAATTTGTAAATACTGATTAAGTAGTTCAATGACCTTTAGTTTTAAATCTGGTGCATTATTTTCATTTTCTAGAGCTCCATATAAAATCAGATTTCGTTTCTTGTTCTGTTTCAACAGTTTGTTAATAACGGATTCTTGTTCCGCAATTTTCTTCTGTAGATCTTCAACCTTTTCATTCGTTTTTTGTTGTTCAAGACTAAAGGTGTAGAGATCGCTACTTATTTTTTGAATATCATTGCTTATTTTTTGTAGTAATTCACTGTCCTTCTCTCTGTCTTTCAATAAAAGATCGATTTTTGCTTCCATCACGTAGATTAAGGGAATTAATATAATCAATGTACTTTTAATACACAGTTTTAAGATGTATAATTACACTATTAAGGGTTTGAGGTGTAAAATTACCCTTTATACTAATCACATTGCATTAATAAGGTAAAAAACCTTAATTATTTGATGGAAATAAGTTGAAGAGATTTTTTAACCATGTGGGATAGCGAATAAATCAGGTTATGTCTTCAGTAAAGTTGTAGTACGTATTTTTAAGATGTAAAATTGCATTTTTACACTTTCATATTCATCGCTTTGGACTATTAAATTGCAAACTTTGATGATTGTAAGTGCTGAATTGGTAAAACTTTTTTACAAACACGAGGAAGAACAAAGAGAGGTTATGTAAACAATATAAATTTTCGTACTAAAAATTAGAATAAAATACTTATAGAGATTAATTGTTTATACAAAATATTTTATTAGCTGTTAGGTATATCTAGAAAATGTACCGGTATAGTATGTCCTTTTCGTACATTGCTAAATAGAAGATAAAAATCTGTATGGAGGTATAATTTGGAGGTTGATATTCAGAATTTGGAGACCTGTGCTGTAAATATAATGACAACGTAGATTTTATACTCAAAACTCAAAATAATTTTTAAGTTTTACAAATAGTAAAATGTATAAAATGGTTACATGCTTGCTCCGAAAATCTGTATGAATATACAATATAAAAACAGTAATATTACAATTAAATACAAAATAATTTACATACCCTTGCCGTTGGGTTATTGTGTTATAAAAAGTTTATGGTATAATTTTTTTTTCTGACGATTTATAAATTATATATAAAATCCGTTGTACTCTGCATGAATTTTGGCTAACAAAATGAAACATTTAAAATTAAAAAGGCATACAGTTGAAGCTATTACTTATTAGGTATATTTCAAGGTCAGCCGCAGGTAAAATAAGACTAAAATGTTTATTACTGATATTACTATATAAATAAATTTATTATTATTATTATCAACGTCTTTTTCACTAATAAACACTACTATTAGATCTATGACATGTGTACAAGGTTAATAATAGAATATCACAGCCAACTATTATCATTTTATTATTTTCTTTATCAGACATAATTTAAAAGCAAACTTTTATAAATCATTATAAAGGGAAATTGATTTTGAACCTTATTCCTTAAAAATATACAGGCTATTCCATTTAAAAAAATCAAACAAAATTAGTAGGCCATGGAAAAAAATGTGTATGCTAAATTATGGATTAAGTTGTATTAGACAACTTCTACATTTCACTTTTTCTTGTATCTTATATATTTCAGGAGATATAAGCTGGACAATGAAAAACCAACCAACTTGTATACAGATGTCCCAAATTAATTAGGCTACCATTGGGAGCTCCGAAACTATAAGAGCTACGAAGTCGGTTAAATAGGCAATATTGCAGTTTTGAGTGCTCATTCAGATTCCGCTGAGAACAAATTAAAATTCCGAACAGTTTGAAAGTTATTCAAAAAAAATTGAAAATCACGATTTTAGAAAATATCAAATAACTCCGAAATTGTAAAAGATATATAAAAGAAAATGTTTCATATAAAAGTTTCATGATTTGATGAGAAAAACTTAAACTGATAGAATAAAATTCAAGATGGCAGTTTCCAAGATATTAATAGCAACTTTCTTATTTTAAACGTGGCCCATATTGGATTTTTACTTTAAAAAAAATACTTATTTTTCTCTCTTTCCAATGGTGTAAGGATTATTATGTTTTAGTTTTGTTTTACTTTTAAAATCTAAGATTTTTCATTTTTTTTTTCATGAAATTTCTTTTTTTGGAAGTATATCTGTAATATTTACATGTCATGTTAGTTATTTTAATTAAATAAATTATTTTATTATGACCAAAAATATTATGGTCAATAAAAATCACCTGTTTCAATAATAAGTGTTTTATATCAGATACCTGGTTGAGATACACATACACACATGACAAATAAACAGCAGAATATTTTGAATGACAAATTATGATTTAAGACAATTTTGACATCTATGTAAATAACTACTAGCCGTCATTCTGACACGGATCCTCATATCTGCTTGCCAAGGCCAACAAAGTCACATGACTGCTCGCGCCGTGTAAGTAACGAATTTAACATTTCTTGTACACACAAATAATTGAAATTATCTCTTCTTTCGGTCTATGAGAAATTTTGTCCCACTCTTCTAATATGTTCAAAATTCTTCAAATTCATTGACAGTATTAGCGGTACTTCTTAAGGATATATGTAATATTAATATACCTATAATTTTAAAAACATATTTAATTAATAATACAATAAGATACATTAAATGTACTTGTACCTCCCAGAAAAATCTTCCAGTAATTTTTGACACTGACAATTTGCATTTATCTATTAATTACAAACATTTAAATATTTCAATTGATAACCATGGACTTTTTTGGGCAACGAGATTTATTACAACAGATTATTCTATATTATAATATACTATATCTCTAAACCTATAGGACATATAATAAAAAAATTAATTGTGTCAGATTGAGAATTTAATTATCTTTATTATTTGCAGTAACAAATTTTCAAAAAATAATATTTAATTTTTTTTTTAGAAACTACCACTTCCGGTTGTCCAATTGTTACCAGAACCTATTCAACTCTTCTCATTAGATTGAGGAATCCGTAGTTACACAGGTCTTTAGTCTTATAGAATTTCAGAAATCGTACCTACAAGGTCCTTCGCACACATACACACACACACACACACACACACACACACACACACACACACACATCCACACACAGACATCATCGTAATTTTTTTATAATTGGATTCTAGGAACCTTAAAACGTGCTTATTCACTAAAATTAATATGAGATTTTTAGCATGAATTCAATACCTCTCTTAGCGAGAGGTACTAACTTATATATAAATCAATTCAGTGAAAAATGATCCTTTGAGCTAAGAAAAATTAATATAGAATGCAGTTTCTATAATAAAAATAATTTGAAAACAATACTAGTCAATAATAAAATTTTGTCCCAAAATAATTATAAAAAGTACGGTATCTATCAAATAAACTGCAATGATTGTGACTATATTATATTAGGCAAACAGCTCGTAATTTCAGCATTAGATCCGATGAACTCATGAACAGTTTTAAAAACAATAAAACCAATTCAAATGTAGCCTAACATATATTAGAAAATCAACATACATGTAATAAAGACAATTTAAGTATTCTGCATTGTGAAAGGAAAAGGCCAAGATTAACTTTCCTGGAATCCTTCGAAATCAAGAAAGCTATTCTTAATGGCTATATAAACCTTATGAACGAACAGTTAGATCTTTGTCCATCTCCGATTCTGGAGTGTTTAATCTCAGCATTCAAGCATTCCCTAGAATTCTTTAATCTTTGCACTATGTTTAACCACCCTGTGTGAGCATTCTAAATTTTAAAATTCGTTCTTGTAATTCTTCTGATGATGGCAGCAACGCCGAAATTGCAATTAAGAATCTTTTAAATTTTGTGAAACTTACCGAGTATGTATTTTTTTTCCTTATTTCAATCTAGTTTTTAGTATACATAGTGTTAAATTTTAAAACAATTTTAATAGCATGTTACTGTTTTTCTCTAACATTTAAAACAAATTTATAAATCTGCATTATAAAATAAAATGGTAAATATTTCACCTAAACATATTTAAACATACAATAATATATACCTATGTGTACACTATTTTAAAATACACACATAAATTTGTTGTCTATCATATAATGTTTAACTGTTTTATATTTTGTAACATTAAAATGTTTACAAAAATAGATATTTTATTCCATTTAATAATTTGAGTAAATGCCATGACAAACTCGTAAATGGCGGTGCCATCTAACGTAAATAATATGAAGTACAAACTTATGAAGTACAAACTATGTTATAACGAGTCAGCTGAATTAAAGTTTTGAAAGACTCAGTGGTGATTAGGTGGGGGAGTCGGTGGTGGGGGGTGATGTCGATGTGGCGACTTTCGATGTGACGGCTATCGTAGCTACGGTCAGTGGTGGGGGGTGATGTCGATGTGGCGACTTTCGACGTGACGGTTTTCGTGGCTACGGCCTGTGGTGGGGGGTAGGTGTCGACGTGGCGACTTTCGATGGCACGGTTTTTCGATGCTACGGCTATTCGATGGCGTGGTTGTCGATTGCGCGACACGCACTCAACTTTTGCCCAGAGCCTGGGGTTTTATAACTGGTAAATAAAAGCTTTTATAACAAGACACACAGCAAACCATTCATTTCTCTTGTATTTCACTTTTAAAGTATGATTCCATAATATGCGTATGAAACTTTTATACGTAATTTGATTTCAAGCTTTTTTATTCATATATAAATACGAGTATTTTTTCTTTTAAAAAATTCTGATAATTATATAGAAAATAAATATCATTATTATTATATTTTAATTTATAACCGCTAGAATTTTTTATTTATGTAAATTGAAATATAGACATTATCTCTGAAGAAAGACTGACCAACCAAGGATTATAATTAATATTTTAGTATTTTTTCTATAATCTAGCGGCACTATTTTATAATGTGGTATTTCTGTAGGCAATGCATCTGTCGTGTATTGTTATTGTAGTATTTCGGTAACACAAGAAGATAAACCTAAAAATTAGCGGAATTTTTGATAATTACATTTTATATAATCCACAAGCATCGGTTTCTCCTGCACTATAGGTGGGTTATGATGGGATTAATGAGTTACAATAATCCTATTAGGGCTTTCGCACAATAATTTACCTTTTCATATTTCATAATTTTGCGATATTTTTGTATATTTGTTCAAAAATTAAATGTTTTTGTATTGAAAAAGTCTTCAGTAATGTCTCCGGATTTCTGACACTGACATTTATGTGTCAGTTACAAACAATTTAAATTTTCAACTATTTTCCATGGCATTCTTTTGGCTGTAAAATTTATTGCAACAGATTATTTTAAATATTATATTTCTTTTATCTCTAAATCTATAAAATATATAATAAAATATTTAAATGTATCAGATAGAGAATTTAATTTTATTTAATATTAGCAAGAAAAAATTTCAAAAAATAATATTTAGAAGATTTTTTTTCAAGAATCTTCTACTTCCGGTTGTCCAATTGTTACCAAAACCTTTTCAGATCTTCCCATAAATGTCCGATTGGGAAATACGTAGTTAAACAAATATAAAGTCTCATAGTTTTTTAGTAATCGTCCTTCCAACATCCTACATACATACATACACACACACACACACACACACAAATACATACATACATCCACACACACACACACAGACATCATCGTAAAAATGTTAAAATCGGATTGTAGGGACCTTAAAACGTGGTTATTCAATAAAATCTGGATATGCGAAAAATTCACTTTCATTTCTCTATCATCTTCCAGGTTGTTGGGGAAACGAAGTGTTGTTTGTCGCTAAGCTATCATCCTTGGGAACGTTACCCTGATTTTTTTTAAATTAACAGTTATTATGTACAGATTTCAAAATATGGTTTTAGATATATAACGATTGTTATTTAAAAAATACCCCATTTATACAATGCAGCGGTAAAAAGGACGATTATTATTTTTCCCCTGTGGTGCTCTCTCCACTTTTAGAGCCCGTTAGGTGACGTCTGGTAAGCGCCCTCTACGGTACAATATACGATATCTGCATATAAAAGGCAGATTGTCACTCCCAAAATTGGGTAACAAGTCGTAATAATATTTATTTTTACTTTAAAATACTATATAAAATCGGTTATAAAGTACAATGTGTTTTGCCAGAAATTGTAATGGGTAACAGATTTAAAAATCAAAAATGTAAAGATCCCGATTACATTACTGAAGCAAAACGATTAAGAGAGCGAAATAAAACATAAATTATTTTTATTGCCCAATAATAATTACTTTTGGATAAATTATTTTCCTTTCACATATTCACAATGATGATGCCTATGAAAATTATGTTTCAAGTGCCAACTGAGTGAAAAATTTAATTCTTCTAAATTAAGAAATAGGTCAAAATTTTATTTGGGTTTATGAATTTACATACATTGGAAATATAAATAGGGGATGCCAGGTAGAAAGGCAAAACCTTGAAGGTCAATTTTCAAATATTGAAACTACTTTACCGACACTACTACGCTGTTGACATCTATGAAACGAACGTTGAACTGTTTCTTAAGAATCCGCCATTAAACCGCCGGTTTTGGTTTTATTTTTGGTACACCTTTTTAGCTAATATACAAAAATATCTATTATGAAAATCGCATATTACTCTATATTTTTGTGTTTGCTGATACATGAATGTGTTTTTGTTTCATAATATCAACTCTTAAGTCACATTTCAAATATTTTCTCCTATGTGCGTTGCATTTCTTCAACCAAAATTCATTCAAGAAGTAAAGACAACAATATAATTGAATAATTCTTAGTTATATTGCTTATTCTTCAAACAGAAAACTAAAAAATTTGCACGACTCAAACGCCCCCTTAATTCTAGTTTATCTTTTTTTCTCCTCATGTGCCATTATTCGTATTTTATTTTGTATATCTCTCTCTTCCTTAGTATAGTCATCTTGAACATAGATATCGGTACCTTTGAGTTTATTTTTTAATGTCATTATATCTTTTTTTCTTTCCAGTATGCCATCTTGGCTACCGTTATGTGTTTATTTGTTCTGGTTTCGATTTTCCTTGCTTCATTGACCTTTACTGTGATTCCCATGTTGTCTTTAACAAATTGTTCCACTTCTTGTGTGAGATTGTAACCTTGAAAGGCATTTCCTTTGACAACTATATTATTCCTCCTTTCCGATTTCTCTATTCTTTCGTTCGTGTTAATTTTCTCTTTTAATTTTTTTTTTTTTAATTATTTCCATTTCCTCTCTGTTCTGTTTTTGTTCCTGTTTTATTTCTTCTAACTCCTTCATCATTGCTTTGAACATTCCTTTTATTTCTTCCATATCCTGAGCTCTTTCATTTGTGTTACCTTTTGTTGGTGTTCTCGTAACTTTTTTTGATCTTTGGAAAATATCGTAGTGTTCTTCTTGTCTCTTCCTCTTTTGATCTTCGGTTGTAGATGTGTCGCTGTCGTAGTTGTTTTTACCTTCTCTATTCGGCATGATTTGTTGACCAAAAAAACTTTTGGGCTGAGTACGGCTCTGTTCTATGTTGATTCACGCGCTGAGATCGACGTGCGCTGCGGAAGAACCGTCACCCGAGCTGTCCTCTCAGAGGTTATGATTCTCTCAGCGCCCGTAAATCACCTTATTTTTTATACTAACCTTGTAATTTTAACTAAGTTATGATTCGTTTCTTCTCTTTTCAATTTTGCTAAATTGTTTTCCAAACCAGCGGACTTGATATCTCCCAATTTGAGTAAAAGTTTCGAAGTGCTGTTTTGGTTTACTTATCACTCAATTGTCAGGACATAGCGGGAAATAATATTTGTTTTTAAATTATGACACAGTAATATGTGAAAAGCAGAAATTTCGTTAAATTTCGCGAAAAAAAGTCTTATCATTTTATGAATATTATCTTCAGAAGGTACAACCTCGTAATATTTGCTGTATTCTATTTGACTGAGCGCTAATACTGAGCAAAATTGAAGTGAGCAAGGATATGTGAGCGCTCTATTACTGCTCACTTTACAAATAGAACGGCAGATTCTATATGGCATCCGTGCGCATGAGCGACAACTGTCAACAGTGTTCACCACGTGTTTACGTTCTCTTCAGTGGATGTTTTGTGGATAAAATGTCTTCAGAAAGCGATTTTGATATAGATATATTTGTAAGTATCACATGTATGGGAATTTTATTTTGATATGTAACGAGGGTTAATTAGGTTTGTTGGGTTTCCTCACATATTTATTTCACTTTTAATTCATTTTTTCTTTCTATTTTCAGTTTAGTGACACGGATAGTATTATGGAATCCGAATCTACCTCTTCCACGGATGAACAGAACTTCGAGCCAAGGCGAAAAATAGTAAAAATTCAATTATTCGCGGCAACCATTGTTCAGCAGTACGATGACGAACAATTTCAAAAACATTTTCGTTTAACGCGGATAACATTTAATTATTTACTTCAAAAGTTCTCTGCTGCAAATGTAGTAGCATCTTGCGTTTCTGGCCGCAAAAATATTACAGCAGAAAAGTATTTACAAATGACTTTATCATACTTAAGTAACCAAGAAACGTACAGACAAATTTCGGACAGATTTGATGTCACTCAGAGTGCAGCACATCGCTGCATAAACGTCGTAATTCAGTTTTTAGTGAATTATAGCAATGAATTTATTATTTGGCCAGATGAAAATTCACTTACGGCTGAATTCATCATTAATCCGTTGATTAATAATCAGTTGATTAAGGAATCAAGCTGATCTGTAGATCAACGTATGTTCTAATTCACCAACTTAATTTCCGAATCAAGGAATCATGATCAACTGATTCACAGTTTTGTTTTGGTTTTTGACAATTAATGTAACTGACATGTAATTTTATTCGTGGTAATTGTACTTTCCGTTAAAAAGGTTTAATATGTTAGTTTTTAATTTATTTATAAAATATATTTTATAATTTTCCTATAATAATATTATATTTTTATGTAGGTAGAAATTGCACTGATTCCAATAAAACAGCGTTTCTGAATATATTGAAAATGAAAGATATAAAAGTATATTTGAAAATAATAAAACCAATGCGGTTTTAAATAAAGATAAAGAAGAATCATTAGGCAAAATTATAAATGAGTACAACAGCCAGAATCCTGCCATAGCTATAAATGTTAAAATTAGGATTCAAAGATGTGATCAGTCCTTGATTCATGGAATATGACGAATCAGTTGATCATTGAATTTGTTCAGTAGATTAGCTTGATTTTCAATGGTGAATTGAATTGATTCGGAATGAGCGTTGATCTATGGATCAACTCATGATTAACGAATGGTGAATTCGGCCGTTAGTAAAATAGAAGAAAATTTTGGGCATATAAAAGGTATACGAGGAGTAGTAGGAGCCATAGACAGTTGCCATATCAATATTAAAAAGCCAAGCCAAAATATCCAACACAATTTTTGCAACAGATATAAAATTCACAGCATACTTTTGCAAGTTGTTTGCGATGATAAAAAAAGATTTATCGATGTTTTTGCTGGGGAGCCAGGATCATTACACGATGCTAGAATGCTGAGAAAATCAAGTCTGTACGACCGATGCAATTCAGGTGAATTGCTCGGCCAATACTTTATCTTAGGAGACTCAGCATACCCCAGTCTGCCTTGGTTGGTACCACCATTTAAAGATAATGGTAATCTTAGACCACAACAGAGAGAATTTAATTACCAACATTCCGCGACTCGTGTCGTAATTGAAAATGCCTATGGGTTACTAAAAGGGCGTTTTCGACGTCTTAAAATGTTTGAAAACAATAACATAAGTTTTATTACAAAGTGCGTTGTAGCAGCTTGTGCATTGCACAACGTATGTATTAATTTAAATGATATCATAGACTTTGAAGAGAAGAATATCGCAAGTGAAGATAGTGAACTGCAACAGAATGACAATTTATTATTTCACACATCGAATGACGATAGGAGGCAAGAAGTGTTTAACAATATGTTAGCAGTTAATGTGTTCACTAGATTCATTATTTTATTAATCTTTTTAAATAAAGATATATAAATAAAGCATGTTTTTATTTAAAGTAGTATTCTTTTATTTCTATTGAAACCGTACACAAATATTATAATATGGAAATATATTTAAAAACATAAACAGCATTTTAAAATTAAATACACTTAGGAACATATACATTTTGCCTAGAAATATTAAGTAAATATTAACAAACATAAAGGACATTATATGACAAAAAATATATTTTCAAAAACAACAGTTGTTATTTGTAGAAATAAAGTACCTAACGAACATAAAGATCATTATAAAAGAAAACAAAATTAATATTTATTAGCAACATTGTATTCAGTCAACTATTCTCTCATTGTGTTTTTTTTTTTAGTTTAACTAATTCCTCCAACGCAGTCGCTTTTCTTTCTTCCAGTTTAATTTTAGTGTCCATATATTCAGATAACTTCACTGCTCTATTTTTCGCCTCTTCTTTTTTTCACATTTAAGTACTCTATTTTCGTTTTTAGATATTCCAAGTTGGTATTTTTTTTCTTTTCATGTTTTTCGGTGTTAATTCTAATTCTGTGTTTGGTGTAGAAAGTTCTTGAGCTTGTGATGATAAATGCCAACATTTTCTTCGATTGTATTTGTACCTTCATGTTCTTTGAGTGATTCTGTTGATTCCGCTTCAACAGCTTTTGCTTCATTTGTTATAGTGGCAACATCTATAGAAGTTGTATTAGCAATGGAAGGTTTTGTAAAAGAATCCATTTGGTCAAAAAAATTAAATTTTGCATGTGCTGTTCCACTTTTACTATTAATGTCTTTACATGATTTATATGTTCGTAATAAATTACGCCACTTTCTATTGCACATATCAGGAGTAACCTAATAAATATATTATTAACCTAACCTACCCTAACTTTTTTTTTCTACGTGGGTAGGGGGAATATCTTCAGTAAGACACCACCAACCGGCCGGAGCTGGTGGTAGTGTCGGATTCCTACCGACTAAAAACCCCCTCCCTATTACACTCAGATACCCCCGGAACTAGTATTACCATTACATCAGGGGTAGCAGATGACTATTCGTAAGTCAATATTACAAGAGTCCTTGTCTTTCTTCCTCTTCCTTTCTCTTCATGATGTCCTGGATGGCTATTGTTATTGCATCCCACTGCTCCACACTTTCCAGCATTTGGTTCACTACGTTTTGTGGGGTTATGGCTTCCTGAAGTTGGTCATTCAGGCTTTTTCTTGCGTTGCCCCATTTACTGCAGACAAAGAGTGTATGTTCTGCAGAGTCCACTACCATGCAATTCTTGCATATGTTACTCTCTACTTTGCCTATTCTTTTGAGATATTCGAGAAAACATCCGTGGCCTGTAAGTATTTGTACCAAATGGTACGATGTTTCCCCATGCTTCCTATTGATCCAGGGAACAATATTTGGCATTAGTTTGTGCATCCACACACTTTCTTCCGTATTCTCCCACCTATTTTGCCATTTCTGCACTGTGTCCTCTCTTAGTTTCTTTTTCTCTGTCGTAGATTTTCCTATGCTGTTGACTCTTTCTAACGCCAGTAGGTCCAGGGGTGGTAGGCTCGCGAGTACCAGAGCGCTCATAGTTGATATCGTTCTATATGCCCTACAAACCCCGATTGCTAATTTTCTTTGCAGCGTATTCAATTTATTGACATTCCTTTGAAATTTTAATGCCTTTGACCATACCGGTGCTACATACAACACAATAGAGTTAATTGTGGCAGTTTACGCTTGCTTTCTCCTGGTCCTTTAATTCGTGGTAGTAGTCTTCTCATCGTCGCAGCTGTTCTCTCAGCTTTGTTTATTGCTCCTGTTACGTGGTCCGTAAAGCTGACGTTCTTATCCATTTTTATACCAAGGTATGGGATATTCCTTTTAGGGATGATTTCCATGTCTATTATTTTGAAGCGAATATTTTGGTGTCGTTTCCTGCCAGATAATAGAACTGCTTCAGTTTTGTCTAGTGCCAGTGCCATCCTTTTGGACTCCATCCATATGGCAATTCTTCGTAACGCCATGTTGGCGTTGTAGATTAGTTCGTCTTCCTCTTTTGCACAAGTTACAATGGCCAGGTCGTCAGCAAATGCAATCAATGCAGTGTCCTCGGGCATTTTCATTTTGAGCAGCGTGTTATAGAAAATATTCCATAACGTCGGCCCTAGAATTGAGCCCTGCGGCACTCCGCTTGTCATTGAATAAGTATCATCTCCTATTTCTATCAATCTTTTACTCAGATACGCGTTGATTATTTGTCTTAAATAATTTGATATGTTATACTCCTTTAGGGTTTCCAGTATTTCCTTCCATGGTGCCGAATTGAAAGCGTTTTTCACGTCTACCGTGATCATAGCACAGTATTTCCTTGTTTTAAGGCTTTTGTTCATTTCCCTCTCAGCTATTGTCTTTATCTTGTTTGCTGCCATTATGGTGGATCTCCCTTCTCTAAATCCGAACTGTTCTTCGGCTATTATTTCTTTCTCTTCTAATTCGACTTTTAATCTTTTATCGGTTAAGGCCTCAAACAGTTTAGCTGTTGTGTTAAGCAGACAAAGAGGTCTGAAGCAGGATGCCTCAACCCCCTCTTTTCCGGGTTTCCTTAACAAGATCTTGCTCTTTTCCAGTTCTCTGGGAAGGTGCCTTCCTTCAGTAGAGTGTTGAGTGTGCCTAATACTATTTCTGGTCTGCTAGTTGCTACCTGACGAATAACTTCTGGAGGAATATTGTCTATGTCAGCAGCTTTGTTTGTTTTAATTTGATTTCCTGCGTTTACTACTTCCTCCTCCTAACCTAACCTTTTTTTTTATTGGGTTGGAGAGAATGCTCATGCACACCATGATATCTAATGATTCATGGTAGTGTGGGACTCTTACCCACTAAACTCTCCCATCCGCCCATGATGACGTGGTACCGTTTACGCATATCTTCACCGTCATGATGTTGTCTATTCCAGTTCTGTGTTTTAGTTTCCCCTCTCTCTGTCTCTTTCATCTCTTTCCTTCGCCATCATCAGGGAAGCTATGAAGCCCACCACCGTCGTCCAGCTTTCGCTGCTTTCTAGCATGAGCTGCATAAAGCTCGCCTTGGTGATTCGCGTTCCCAGTACTAATCCTGCAGCTGATCGGATATCCTCCCACTCACTGCACTCAAAGATAGTGTGTTCTGTCGTGTCAGAGCCAGGGCAGTACAAACATGCATCGCTTGCAGCCTTACCGATCCTCTGCAAGTATGCCTGGAAGCATCCGTGTCCGCTGAGACATTGTGAGAGGTGAAAACTAATTTCCCCATGCCTTCTGTCAAGCCAGCCTGTTATGTCCGGTAAAAGTTCGTGTAACCATTTGTTGTCCTCGTCCGAGGCCCACCCCTCTTGCCACTTCGCTATTCTGCAATCCTTCAAAGCCTTTCTTTCCCGTACGGAGCACCCAAGTGTGCGCTCCTCTATAAGTAGTGGCAGTGGAGCTAACCGCGCCAACACCTCTACCACCTCTGCTGACATCGTTCGATATCCTCGACAGATCCCTATCGCCAGCTTCCTATTGCTCGCGGTTAGCATTTTCCTACACTTGTTGTATTTGAGGGTACTCCCCCATACTGGTGCTGCGTACAGGATAATAGCCTGCGCAGTGGACGCTAATAGTCGCCTCTTCATCTCAGTGGGCCGTGGAAAGAGACGTCTGAGAGCCACGATGGTCTTGTCGGCTTTCTTTGTCACTTCCTTGACATGGGTCACGAAAGTCAGACCTCTGTCGAAATAAGCGCCTAGGTATTTGATGCTGGGTTTCGGCTTCACCTCCTCCCCGCATACCTTAAAGCTGATCGGAGCGCATTTCTTCCTGCCAATTAGCACTACAGCTTCTGTCTTTTCCGCCGCGATTTCCAGACCGTGGCTCTCTACCCAATCGGCGATCATCCCTAGAGTCTCGTTGACTTTGGTCTCGAGGTTGACCTCCCGTTTGTGCACAGCTAACACCGCAAGATCATCTGCGAATGCTATTAGCCGTGTATCATTCGGGACCGGGAGCTCCAGTACCGCGTCGTAGAAAATGTTCCATAGTAGGGGTCCCAGGATGGATCCTTGTGGGACCCCGCAGGACATCTGGAACATTCTACCATTGTACACGAACCACCGGTTGTTCAGGTACGATCCTACAATGTTGATCAAGTATGCCGGGAATTCCTTTGACCTCATAGCCTCGACCACTTTGGGCCGGGGGACTGTGTTGAAGGCGTTTTTAATGTCGACTGTGACAAATGCACAGAATCCTCTGGTCTTCCCCTTAGACGTCTCTAGTTTCGCCCGGTCATACACAACCTTCATTGCGTCCAACGTTGATCTGCCTGTCCTGAACCCGTATTGGTTCTCTGACAGGGCATGTCCTGACTCTAGGTGATCGTTGATTCGTCTCGTTATCACGTGTTCCAGAAGCTTGGCTGCCGTGTTCAGAAGGCATAAGGGGCGAAAGGATGATGGGCTGCTGGTGTCCGTCTTCCCTGGCTTGGGAATCAAGACGAGAGTAGCCACCTTCCACTCGTCGGGAAATGTGCCTGTCTCCATCGCTCGCTGGTACACTGGAAGAAGCCACTGGGGGTTCTCACTTGCGATCAATTTAATGATCTCTGGTGGAACCCCATCCGGACCAGGAACTTTCCTGCTTCGTATCTTATTCCCGGCCTGGGAGATCTCTTGTGCCAGCAACTGTAGGGACGATGCTGCAGTTTGCTGGACCCAGTCACATATCTCATGTTTCGGGAAAAGTGTTTCAACGTTTGATCGATGGCCTCTTCATCCGGTGTTATGGGGACGGTTAGCCTAGTCCGCTTTACAACCAGTTGGTAAGGTTTGCCCCATACGTCACTTTCTACCGATTCGATCAAATCGTGCCACTTCCTTTTCTTTTCTTCCTTGATCTCCAGGCTGAGATTTTTCTTGGATAGCAGGTATAAATTCTTTGCCCTTGCCGTCTTGTCGTCGTTGGGGTCCTTGGCCCTGTGCCTTAGGTACACACGTCTACAGTGTTTGCTTGTCTTACGGAGTTCGCTTATGCGGTCTGACCACCAGTACACGCACTTCCCTCCTTTGCTGGTGGTAGGAGAGACCTTCCGCATAGTCCTGTTGCAAAGGACACGTAGTTGTGTGTTGACGTCCCTTGCGGTGTTTGCCGGGGGCAGGTTTCTGACCGCCTCCGCTCCAACTTCGACGTTCAAGGTCTTGGAGTTCCATCTATAGCTGGACTCTACAGCTATTTCTGGAACTGAATCCCCAATGTCAAAGAAGATATACCTGTGTGGCCCAAAAGCTTCTTCATCCGGATCCACCCTCCAATTCACCAGCGTTGTGATGAGTCCCTCCGTACACGACGTGATGTCGATGAAGGAACTACCGTTTGCGTTGCTGAAGGTAGGCACATTTCCCTTGTTGCAGACATACATGTCATGACGGTGAAGAATTTCCGATAGCATTTGCCCTCGTTTGTCCGTCTTTGGAGAACCCCAGTCTTCGTGTTTGGCGTTGAAATCTCCCGTCAGGATAATATCTTTCCTGCTAGCCATCAGGGCTTGTCCTAGGTCAAGCAGGAATAGCTCGTACGCCTGCATTCCACTGTTTGGACTGATATAACACGACATTATTCTAATGTTGTTTACATCAACCCATGTGATGCTAGGAGACGTGTAGATATCTCCTATCTTCAGGCCATTCCTGCTTGTAATCCTAATTGCTGTATCGCAGTTGGTATTGTGATAAATCCATCCGCTTTGGTTTGAGATAACCCTGACGTTAGGTTCCGTGGCCACTACGACGTCCAGATTTCTCTCTTGTGAGATCCATGCTAGTGCATTATGGGCATCTCTACTTCTATTTAGGTTTATCTGCGCGAAGCGGAGACTCATTTTGTAGCTTTTTTTCGGCGTTGCTGGGGCCCTCCGATTGCCCGGCTTTCCTGTTCTTGTGGCTCTCATTAGAGTTCTGAAGGCCGGGCAGGTCATCGTCCCTGTTTTATGTCCATCGCAACCGCAGGTGAAACAGTGGAGTTTCCCCTGGCACTGGCCGGGCGTATGCTTATCTGCCCCGCAGTTGTTGCATAGGTTCTTTCAATCTGGGCCAGTACATTTCGCCTCTAGGTGGTTAATGTCATGACATTTAAAGCATCTAGGGACACTTACACGTTCGCGTAAGTGGCACGTGCTATAAACGACCTGTACTGACCCTAAATCCGTTAGCTTCTTCGCCAGTTCAGGAGTCGTCTTTAGCGTTGTGCTACGCTTCCCCCCATACGAGTCCCGCAGTGGTTGAATCTCGATTGCTTCAATATCGTTTTGCCTCAGTACGTCCCTAAGCGCTGACTTAACCTCGTCGGCTGTAGTCAAGGCATCCATACCTGTCATCATCAATATTTTATTCCTTTTCGCCAGACTAGTTCGCGCCTTTCCTACTTTCTCTTGCAGCACCTCCTGCAACTCCACGGTTTTCTCGCAGCCCTTTTGAGGACCACGACCATATCTCCGGATTGAGATTGTTTGACCGTGGAGATGTCGATCGCACGCTTTTGCAGTTCTGGCTTGAGAGTTCTCAGGTCCCTCAGCATATCTGCATAGCTTTTGGATTTCTCCTGAGGAATAATAACTGCGTCGGTCTTATCCCGTCTCCTGATATTTCTTGGCGTGGATGCCTTAGGTCTTACCTGCTTAGGTGTAGAGCTCTGTGGCATTGCTCCGCCTGGGGGATTATCAAGATCTTTGAAGGCTACCTGGCTGCCCTTTCTGTTTCTGGTTCTGCCAATATGGTAGTCTATTGACATATTCGTGCCATATATGAGGATACTCACCATTTTTCTAACCTGGAGCTCGTGTGAGGGGTTTGTGACGACAACCGCCACCTCTTTGTCTTTTGGAATGGTAGAGAGCTCCTGCTGTAGCGTCAGGTAGATTTTTCCCCATACCTCTTGGGCCATTTCCTCCTTACCTACCTTGACGCTGGTGACGCTCCTTTCCTCCAGGACGCTCTCCCCGTCTATCCTGAGACTGCTGGAAAATGCAAACTTTGCCGTATTTGTTCCTGTAAGAGGCCTATCCAACAGTTTAGCTCCACCAGGGAAGCTATCCTTTATGGATTTCAGTACACCGGCGTCATGGTCCTCTTCCTCCCAGTGCACCACCTACTAAATAAACCTAATAAATAATAAAAAAAAAAAAAAAAAAAAAATAAATAGACTATTTCTTTTTAACTTCTATTTTTTTGACTAATCAACTCATTGCATATATTCTGCCAAACACGTTTCCTTTTTTTTGGGTGATTTAAGTCGTAGTAATGCTGTTCTACGGCATAAATTAATGCTAATGTACTTTGGTAACCCCATGAAATTTTTTCTGTAGTTTCTTCAGAATTCTGTAAGCATACAGGATTATCAAACGAATGTATTGGATTTTCTTCCTCCGATTCTCCAGTCGCATTTTTATTGGTATTGGTTCTGAATGAATTTTGGCATGTGCCAAGAACATATTATAATATTGCACATCTAAAAAAGAAATATTTCTATATTAATATTTTATTATCAAATTAAAATTTCAGAATAAATACATGTTTCAGCCGTCATTGCGTCCTCCTTGGATACTACCAAATTATATTGATAGTTCTTCTCTCTCAATACAAGATTGACATATTCATTTAAAGTTTTATCACACATATTTATTGACAGCTTTTTGCAAATATGTACACAACAACAAACCACGACAGTTTGCTCACTTGCTCAAATGAAGTGATCACCCCGATTTTTTGCTCGATAGGGGAAAGGAGGGAAGCAAGATGCTCAGTTCAGGTGAAACTGAGCAGCGCAAATAGAACAGTAATAAATTTTCAAGGTTTCAATTCTGCTCACTTGTAACTGAACGCTCACATCTGCTCAGTCAAAAAGAATACAATTGTCGAAATATTGTTTCCATTTCTATAAAAAATTTAAATGTTGCATAATTTAAAGAAAACAGTGTATTTGTTAGGATATGGTGTAGGATTAAGAAATTGTTGGGGTAAAACTAAATTTCACACTCCCCTTTAAACTTTGTATATATATTTTTTTGAAAATATAATTCCTTAGTCATGTGACATGTTTTCGCCATTCAACATTCAGAATCTTCCTAGCTACAAGTCTATCACAGCGATGATAAAAAAACAAGGAAGTTATCACCGTATTTATAGTCGTTACTAAGAGATTTGTTTTCTTTATTTATGACATTGGCAGTTAATTTTGAGTATAAAAATAAATAATAACAATAATTCAAACTCCGAAATATTAAATAAAACTCGTAAGTACCATGTTTTAATACAATATGAATATGTATATCAAAAGTTAGGTTAGGTTAGATTGCAAAAATTCATTATATTGTCTCATTAAATATAAGCTCGTGATATGATTAATAATCGAAGATATTGCTCGTTAAACCGAAGCAGCACATTGCAACTCGTCCTTCGGACTCGTGAAATCTGCAGCTCGGTTTCACTCAAGAATATCATCAATGATAATCATATCACTTGTTATATTACGTATGATAATATTTATAATCACTCAAAAAAACATGTGATAGAAAAAAAACGGGAAAATACTAGTAAGTTTTAACAGCGTGCGCCAGCTGTGAACATCTCACCAACAAGCAATGTTGCCAATACGAGGGTGGGTCAATAAGTACCTGTGTTTGATAACAGATGGCGTTGTTGAGGAGCGGTGGCATTACCACCAAGTACTGCCATCTTTCAAACGTCGCCATACATAATTTCAGACTGATTCATAGGTTACTTCTAATTTGACAGTCATTTGTATTAAGCGTGTGTGGTGTTTTTAAATAAAATGAAAAAAGAACAATATCGGTCCTTAATTCGCTTTTTATTTTTGGAAGGAAAAACTTGCGAAGAAATATAGGAGAAGCTGGATGCTGTTTATAGGCACCTTTCACCATCAATGACAACCGTGAGATATTGGTTTAATCAATTTAAACGCGGCCGTACATCTGTTTTTGATGAGGAGAGCCCAGGACGCCCGGCAGACGTGGTTACTGAGGAAATCGTTGAAAAGATCCACGTTATGATTCTCGCTGATCACCAAATGAAAGTGCGCGAATTAGCAGAGGCTGCTGGCGTGTATTTAATATTTTACATGATATGTTAGGCATGAGAAAGCTGTCGGCCCGGTGGGTGCCGCGATTGCTTACGGTGGAGAACAAGCAGATACGGAAGACAATGGGTGATATGAATAAAAATGAGTATATACTTCTCCAAATATTGAAGTAAATACTCCAAGTCGTAAGAATAAAATCAGCAGACTATACCCGTAGCGAGTATATACTTCGATTTACACTTTTTGAGGAGTATATGCTCCACTGTCGTATGAATATAAAGAGTTTAAGCTCTGTTAAAGTGAGTTTCACTCGATATATTCGGAGTCTGCTTCATAGACTCCAATTATAGATTGTAACTTGAAAAGACAGTTATGGCTGAATTTATGTTAAATTTACGGTCAAAAAAATATTACAAACCCAGAAGAATTACTTGCAGCCGTGATTTTAAAACCATATACAGATTTTCTGAGGATAATGTGCAGTGGTTAACGAATCATTTTCTGAATGAAGAATCAGGAGAAACCAGAGGTGGCGCGATAAGTAAATTGGATAAAATGAAAATATTTTTGAGGTATGTAGGAGATCCAGATTTTCAAACTGGAGTAGGAGAGGTTGTGGGCGTTCATCAAACCTTGGTATCAAAAGTTGTGACAGAAGTAGTGGAAAAGATAATTGAAAAAAGTAGTCAGTGGATTAAATTTCCTTAGAGCGCTGCAGATATTAGTAAAGCTAAGCAAAATTGGCAATCACGTTACTATTTTCCATGTGCCGTTGGCGTCATTGATTGTACACACGTAAAAATAAAAAAGTATCGATACACGGAGATGAATATATTAATCGAAAAGGATATCCTAGTATTAATGTACAAGCAATATGTGACGAGAATGAGTGGTTTACAAGTGTAGACGCCCCATGGCCCGGTTCTGTTCATGATTCAAGGATATGGGGCAATTCGCAAATTTATAATATAACAAGACATAACTTTGAAAACAGCCATGTATTACTTTTAGGAGATGAAGGATATGATATAGCTCCATGGTTGATGGTTCCTTTTTGAAACCCTAATACACCTGAAGAGCATGCTTATAATAACTTATTAACCAAAGAACGAGTAATAATTGAAAGATGCTTTGGTCAACTAAAGCAACGATTTCCAATTTTACAATATAAAGTTCGAAACTTGAGAAACATCCAAAAATTATTGCAAGTTGTTTCGTTTTGCATAATGTAGCATTATTAATTTTCTTTAATAATTTACTGCTTGTTATATGAGAGCCAAAATTTGCCTCATATTGTTTTCTAATTGCATCAAGAGCAAGTGATTTTGATTTTCTTGCAGTTGGTGTTTGTGATTTTGAAAATATTATGGGAAAATCACGCAAAATCGTGACAAATGCCATTTGAGAAACATTTTTAGTTTCTTCTATGGTTTCTTCGTCGGTATCACTGATATTTTTGTAAGCACTTCACAATTGTTTCTTTTCTACTAAACCGCAGAATAGTGTAAAAGCAACTTGTCTAGTACATATCATCTAAAAATTGGTTAGACGCGCTTGTTTGCACACACGGTATATACTCGGTTTAAGAGAAACATTTACTCCTTGTGCACAAACCTTTTTTATTCATATGGACTGGAGTATCAACTCCTACTTTATGCTCATACTCAAAAGTATATACTTGGAGTATATACTCTTACTTTATTCATATGACCCAATGTCGAAGCAGTTTGGACCTCTTTAAGCGAAATCCGCAGGAGTTTATGCGTCGACTCGTCACCGTCGATGAAACCTGGATCTATCACTACACGCCAGAGACCAAGCAACAGTCAAAACAATGGACTTTCCCGGGTAAACCTGCTCCGAAAAAGGCAAAGACGGTCCCATCGGTTGGAAAGGTCATGGCCACGATTTTTTGGGATCCGAAGGAAATAATCCTCATGGACTTTTTGGAGAAAGGACGCACGATCACGCGAAAATATTACAGTGACTTGTTGGATCGATTCAACGAGAAATTAAAGAAGACACGGTCCCATTTGGCAAAGAAAGAAGTTCTGTTCCACCACGACAATGCCCCTGCTTACTCATCCGGAATCGTCGCGGCCAAACTGCATGAATTACGGTGCGAACTGTTGCCACACCCACCGTACTCGCCCGACCTGGCTCCCTGCGATTGTTTTTCTGTTTCCTAACATGAAAACGTGGCTCGCGGGAAAAAAATTCAGCTCAAATGAGGAGATCATCGCCGCGACAGAAGCCTATTTTGCGGGGTTTGAAAAATCATATTTCTTGGAGGGGTTAAATAAATGGCAGGGACGTTGGGAAAAGTGTATCGCCCTGAAAGGAGATTATGTCGAAAAATAAAAACTTGCGTCTTCATTTGTAACACAGGTACTTATTGACCCACCCTCGTAGTACAAACATTTCACAATTTAATCATAAATATTTCATTAGAAATAACAGTATTTTTAAAGCATTTTAATTGCACACGTTGCGAATAAAATTCTTTATTAAACCTTTTTGATCCTACTGAATTAATACATAATGTACAGGTTTTTGAGCAACGTTTTATACTTGTTATTATGTACCCGCAAATATTTCATAGAGAATTTATTTCGCTATTATTTAAAATTACTTCTTTTAAAATTTAATTTCAGGTGCAATAATTTGCTCGTGCACACGTGTTGGCTTGCTAATAACATCTAAAAATCCGATAAAAATTTACGATCATACATATCATAGTTCCCTTTAGATACATTTTTAAGATATTGAGACAAACAAATTAATTTTAGATTATTTTTAAATTGTATTGCGGTTGGCACTAACTGTTTTGCTCGCACCAAACTAAAAATATGTTCTAAACAGTCTTATGTGAATCTACCCGTTAGAAGGAAAGTATATATTTTCTCATCGAGAAATATTTTTTGTAAGTCTAACAGTGATTGCATTGTTAATAAAACACCTGTTTTCGATGGTTTCCAACTTTTCTTAACACCACATTCCAAACATTGAAAATTGTAGAGATGTAAACTTTGAAGCCTACATATCCTTGATTTTCAAATCTGTTAGTTGCAATTCAAACTGGGCTCTGTCAATATTAGGAAACGGTGGGTTCGTCAAAAATGAGAGTCGACTTTTCATCTCTGAAATCTTTAAAACGACTATTAAATGATTCTTGCATTTTTGAAACAGCTGTTATAAAAAAACTTTGTATTAATAACACTTTCAGTAGTTTCCTGATAATTTTTTAAGGTTTCAAAATGGAAGAGGTTTCCATTTTCAATATCTTTCGAAAACAATAATAATTGCTGTTAAAATGAAAGCATCGTTTCTAAAAGTGTATTTGCAATATTAAATGGTTTAGATGTGCCGTTATATCAACGGCAAAATAAAACTTTTGTAACCATTTGTCTTCATTGCTCATTGGAAAGCCAACGAACTTTGTTGTGTAAATGAAGATCAGAATATTGATTGTTGACTTCTTCAAGAAACGCACAAAACTGTTTATGATTAAGTCCTTTTGCTATTATCGGATTGACTATTTTGACAACTAAACTCATCACCTCTTCAATTTCGGACGGAAATATCTTTGCACATAACGCTTCTTGGTGAATAATACAGTGAAACGTAAAAAGATCGTGTGCTACATTTTGTTTAAAGAGGGAAATAAATCCTTTGTTTTTACCTCTCATACTCGGTGCTCCATCTGTAGCAATGGATATTAATCTATTAATGTCGATTTCCTTATTAGTCAATAATTCTAAAATAGCAGCATATATATCTTTACCGCGAGTTTGCCCTTTCAGAGGTAGCAAAGCCAGTAATTCTTCATGAAGACCTATATCGGATGCATATCGCCTCAAGAGACAAACTTGTGCAATACCTTTCACATTACACGACTCGTCACATATCAGGGAAAATACAGGTTCAGATTTTTGATCTACAATTTGTTGACTTGTCAAATTCTCACCCATCTTATTAGTTCTGTCGCTAATTATTTTTGCAGATAATGGAATGTATGTAATTTTTTTAATTATATCGTTATTATTTTTTAGATCAATGAAGAGATGCTCAGCCATATTTAAAAAAACATCAGCGCAAGGTTTTCCATGTTTAGCAATCTCATGAGACACTTGAAAAACTAGCCGCGGTCACATTGCTTGCAGATTGTGCCCAGCTAATAAATTTCAAAGATGACTGCTCTATTTTTCGCTGTAATTCCATAACTGCGGCTCGCGAGCCGCGGGTTGTCGACCCCTGTCTTAAAATGTACAACATATTCAAAAATAAAGAAAAATACTCTAAAATATGTACAAACAAAATAGGGAAATTAAACAATTATTTTTTTCCAAAACGTCGCATAATTTTTACATCATTAGCATCTTCTCCTTATGCTGACGCTCCTTCATGGCCAAGAGACTATTAAATTTCTTTTCCTAGCTTTCTTCTTGTCGTTTCGGCGCTCCTTCTCTTCTGCTCGGAGTCGCTGCTCCTCTTTAAGCTCGTTTAAGTAAGTTTCGAAAAGTAACAGGTAGCGTGGGCCTGTTGTGTATTTGAATAAATAATTAGACGTGGGTATAGAATAACACTTTATTTTGAAAAACTATCTTGTTATGTTTTTTTGTATATCAACAGACAAAAACGTTGCTAGCGTCTGTCGCACCATAATGCCTAGCTAACTACATTTTTAATTATATAACATTTATCCCTTTTTACCTCTCGCTAAGAGAGGTATTGGATTCATGCTAAAAATCGCATATCCAGATTTTATTGAATAAGCACGTTTTAAGGTCCCTACAATCCGATTTTAACATTTTTACGATGATGTCTGTGTGTGTGTGTGTGTGTGTGTGTGTGTGTGTGTGTGTGTGTGTGTGTGTGTGTGTGTGTGTGTGTGTGTGGATGTGTGTGTGTGGGATGTTGGAAGGACGGTTACTCAAAAACTATACGACTTTAAATTTTTTTAACTACGTATTTCCCAATCGGACATTCATGGGAAGATCTGAAAAGGTTTTGGTAACAATTGGACAACCAGAAGTAGAAGATTCTTGAAAAAAAATCTTTTAAATAATATTTTTTGAATTTTTTTCTTCATAATATTAAAGAAAAATAAATTCTCTTTCTGATACATTTAAATATTTTACAATATATTCTATAGATTTAGAGATAAAAGAAATATAATATGTAAAATAATCTGTTATACTAAATTTTACAGCCGAAAGAATGGCCATGGAAAATAGTTGAATATTTAAATTGTTTGTAACTGACAGATAAATGTCAGTGTCAGAAATCCGAAAACATCACTGAAGACTTTTTCTGGGAAGTACATACATTATATTATTTCTTAATGTATTAATAGAATTGGAAACATTTCGAAAAATTAGAAGAGGACAAAATTTCTTCATCAAAAATGAATTTAAAATTAAACAATCTAAATATATGTGGAATAGATATATGCGTAAGTAGAATTTTTGGTGTAGAGTGTAGGTATACAAGAAATGTTAAATACAATAGGGAGCGAGCAGTCATATGATTTTGTTGGCCTTGACAAGCAGATATGGGGGCCCATGTCAGAATGATAGCTAGTAATTATGTATATAGATGTCAAATATCATAATTTCTCATTCTAAATTTAGTGATTTTCCAATTCCATGTGGAGCAGAATTAAATGTTAAATATCTAAGGCATACAAGTAAACTTTAAACTCCTGGTGATAAATTAACTACGTAAATTTAGAAAATCTTGAAATTTTTAATGAAAAATTCTAACATTTGACATCTATGTACATAATTACTAATTATCATTCTGAAACGGGCCCACACATCTGCTTGTCAAGCCCAAAAATGTAACATTACTGTATACTTATGTAACCAAAAAAAGGAAGTGGCGAGAGGTATTGTGCTGGCCACAACAGATTTTTAATATAACTAAGGAACAGAATTAAAATTTTGAATAATTTAATCTATCAGGCATTTTATGGATACGACTACTACGCCTTACAGAGAACTCCTTATTCGTATCATCTGTGTTACTTAAATTATTTCTCTTATTAATACAATCGTATGGTATTATAATTTCATTATTTGATGCATTATTTGCTATTGGGTTTTCACTCTCAATACTTTCCTTCTCGTTTAATTTATCTAATATCGGGACAGGGACAGTATAAATTTGACTGTTGAATGGAGTAACATTAACACTGTCTGTTAAAGCTTTTCTTATATTGTTTACATGCTTATACAAAATTTTGTCATCTACTTTAACTAGATAGGTAACAGCACTTATAATTTTGACAATTACCCCTTCCTTCCATTTTGAATCCGTATATGGGCCTAAATTTCCTACAAATACTTTGTCCCCTACCGAAAACATTTTAATAGGTATCCTATCAAATTGTTTTTTAAATATAATACCAACACCCTTGTTTGGCTTTAATAAATCCATACGCGTTCTCGGGTTAATTTTAAAAATATAATCATTAGGGCTAAGTCCTGTACTAGCACAAGGAGTGTTTCTATATGAAAATAAGAAATTAACCAATTGTTGTTTAATGGACAAAGTGGATTTTTGTGCTAGATACTTTTCTAAAGCAACTTTGATAGTTTGTATGTGTCGTTCAGCTACTCCATTTGATTGTGGGTGATAAGGAGGCGCTTTAAGGACATCAATACCATTTACAAATTTATAAAAATCTTTAGAATTAAATGGTGGACCATTGTCACTCACAATAATTTGTGGTAGACCTATGATAGAAAATGTACGTTTCATTTTTTCAATAGTTTGAGTAACATTTAAAATTTTGACATGCAATGTATATCCATCCATTTGGATTTACTATCAACTAACAATAAATAAGCTACATGGTTCTTATAAAAGAAATCTGCGTGTATCCTTTGAAAACAATTTTCTGCTTTTGGCCAAGATATCAAACATTTTTCCTTATTATTTTGTGTCATTTGACATACCTGACATGTACTAATCATTGTCTCAATGTCCTGTTGTAAGCCCGGCCACCAAAATGTTGATCGAGCTAACATTTTTGATCTTACAATGCCAATATGATTTTCATGAATAAGTAATAATATTTTCTTCTGCAGTATTTGAGGTACTACAACTCTATTACCTAATAAAAGGCAATTTTCCTCAATGGATAATTCATCTCTTTTACTAAAGTATGGTTTTAACTCATCTGTTAATAATATTTTATTAGGCCAACCTGTTTTTACAAACTCTCTAACTTTACATAAAATATTGTCTTTATCGGTAGCTTTGGCAATGTCTATATATGTTAAAGGAATTTCTTCTGACAAATTAAATGAATTTAGAGAAGTATCAATTCCAGTAGGATCAGATAATGGTAATCTAGATAACATATCAGCTTCTGGCATTTGTGTACCTTTTCTATACTCTATGGTATAATCATATGCAGATAAAATTAAATTCCATCTAATAATACGAGAGGCTGACATAACTGATATATTTCGTTGGGGATTAAAAATTACATTTAAAGGTTGATGGTCTCTTACTAAAACGAAGGATCTACCGTATATATACTTGTGAAACCGTTTTAAACTAAATATAATTGCAAGAGCTTCACGTTCAAGTTGTGAATAATTTTGTTCTGTTTTTGAAAGAGTACCAGAAACAAATAATACAGGTTTTTCAACACCATTTATCCGATGACATAAGACACCACCTACACCGTACGAACTTGAATCACATTTTATGACAATTGTTTTTGTAGGATCATAGTGTGTTAATATTTGATTTTCATTTATCAACTTTTTACTTAATTTGAAAGTTTCTTGACATTTACTGTCAAATTTAAAATCAACACCTTTTTCTAGTAATTTATATAATGATTTTAGCTGTGAAGACATCATAGGTACAAATTTACTATAATAATTAATCTGACCAAGGTAAGACCTTAATTGAGTAATATTTTGAGGTTGTGGTGACTCATTTATGGCTCTCAATTTCTCGGTAGTAGGATGTATACCTTTACTGTCAATTTTGTGCCCCAAATATTCAACTTCCTTTTGAAAGAACAGGCACTTCTCTATATTTACTTTTACGTTATAATCATTCAATCTACTTAATACTTGTTCGACAGATCTGCACGCTTCCGATAAAGATTTATTAACAATTAAAATATCATCCAAATAACATGTTACATTTGGTAAACCAGCAAGAATCTGATCCATGACTGACTGAAATATAGCTGGGGCTGATGATATTCCAAATGTAAGTCGTGTATACTGAAACATTCCTAAATGTGTGTTAATAGTTAGATACTTTTGAAAACTTGGATGAACTTTTAATTCTTGGTAAGCTCCTGATAAATCTAAAACTGTAAAAATAGTTCCTCCTGCTAAAGTAGCAAAAATATCATCTGGTACAGGTAACGGATATTGATCAATATTCAATGCTTTATTGACAGTTACACGGAAATCAACACAAACTCTTACATCCCCATTCTTTTTTGGAACTACTACAATGGGTGAAGCCCATTCACTATGTTTAACTAACTTTAAAATACCTACAGATACCATTTGTTTAATTTTATTTTCAACTTTTGGTTTTAGTGCATAAGGCATAGAATAAGCCTTTTTTAATACTGGAGTAATGTCATTTTTAATATTAAATTTTACTTCAAATTTTTTTATGGGAGAACACAAATTTAAATCGAAAACACTTTTATACATTTGCTTATATTTATTTATTATAGCCGTATTACACTGATTAACTGTATGGCAATTTATAGAAAATTTACTTTGCCAGCCAGGAAACAAAACATTGAGCCAATTTCTACCAAGCAATGGTGTAAACTCTTTACTCGACTCAATTACTGTAAGCATTAATTTATAATTTTTAGTACGATATTGTACGTTAACTAAACATTCATCGACAGCTTTTATATCTTGGCCAGAAACTACATTTAACTTACACTTAACAGTTTCTAAAGGTAAATTTAATAACTTCTTAAAATTATTGTTAGAAATCACAGACTTACAAGCACCAGTGTCAACTTCAAATGCTAACGACTTATTTTCAACACTTAACCATATCTTATGCGCACGTGTGCTAGTGTATAGCGAGTTTAGCTGGAACAAATCTTCATTGACTTCTTCATTGGTACAGTCACACCATGATGGGCTGGAACTCTGCTTGGTAACTGCACCAACTGATGACGATGTCTGCACTGCACACCATGAAGGGCTGGAACTCTGCTTGGTAACTGCAACTGATGACGATGTCTGCTCTGGCTCTGCTACCGCATCCACCGATGAGAAATTTCTAGATAGGCACATCTTCTTGACATGACCGTATTTCCCGCAACCAAAACATTTCCATTTTACTGCTGGACATTGGTCCTTTGCGTGTCTTCTTCCACATCGTTTACACTGGATATTATCATTTGATTGACTTTGTAACCTTGGTTTTATATACTTTTGTACGGTATTAACATTACTAATAATGACATGGTTATCAGCTAACGTTTTGACTTGCTTTTCGGCTATTTCGGATACTAACGCTAATTGACAAGCGCTACTAAACTTCAATTCCGTTTCAGACAATAATCGTTTCTGAATTTGTTCGGACTGTATTCCACAAACGAATCTATCTCGCAGAGCTTCGTCGAGAAATTCCTTGAAATTACAAGTGCTGGCTAATTTCCGAAGTTCTACTATATGTATATGAAGAAATATTTTGCTCGGGCTTCTGATTGCATATATGGAAAATAAACCGTTCATAAATTTCCGATACAGGGGGAGCATAATGAGTTTTTAAAAATTCAGTAATTTCTTCGTATTTTAAGTTACTTGGTTTTTTAGGTGTTGTCAAATTTTTCAAAATTTTGTAGACATCTGGACCTGTCAACGTAATGAACATTGATACTTTCATACCATCTTCTACCTTATTCACCTTGAATAAATGTTCTATTCGTTCTAAATACATTTCAAATTCTTCTGCCACACCATTGAAAGGTTCGATACTACCTACTAGTGGCATTTATATATATATATATATATATATATATATATATATATATATATATATATATATATATATATATTTATTTATTATTTCGCAGGAAAACTTCAGTATTATTTATTATTAAGCAATCCTGATGACCTCGTCGCCAAATATGTTGTGTACTTGAATAAATAATTAGACGTGGGTATAGAATAACACTTTATTTTGAAAAACTATCTTGTTATGTTTTTTTTGTATATCAACAGACAAAAACGTTGCTAGCGTCTGTCGCACCATAATGCCTAACTAACTACATTTTTAATTATATAACAGCCCTAGCTCGGATGCCAACGCCTTTGGTTACGCCCACCCCGTGCAACCAAATATTTCATTCGTCCCCTACAAAAAAAAAAAAAAATAGTAACATTACTGATAATGGGTAATATATTAACGTACATCAAAATAGGGCCATATCATCCTGTCATTCCCTGATATATTGTGTTATGGCAGCGATCAAGTTGCTGACGAGATGTATAAAAATGGGTTAGCCATGACATGTCAAAAAGGATTGTTTTGAGAGTTACATAATGTCAGAATGTAATATTTAATAAAAATACATACGTTATCTTACCATGTCTCTTTAGTTCTATTTTTAAGTAATTATCTAGACTTATCATCAAACCCACATAACAACATATTGTTATGATCAATTATTTTTTATAGGTTTTTTTTAAGTCGTTCATTTTGGATTGGCAATTGGCTACCGTTCATAGTGGACTGCGACATCGACCTGACAACATCGATATTCTTAAAATTAACAATCGATGTTCAAATATCGAACAACACCATCGATATTTTTCTTGCGATATTTTTTTATGATTTAAGGTTAAGATAAAGAACAAAAGAATTATAACTGTATATTTAAAAAGGCGAGTATATTTGACTCAATAAATGAAATTAACAAAAAAGAAAATTAAAGTTTAGAGATAAAAGATTTTGGGGAATAGAAGTTTGTGTAATTTATTCCCTTTTAGACAACTTCTTTTTACATTAACTATGTCCCTGGTTGTCGAAAAAAACCCTTTCCAACGGAATTGACGTTGCTATGAATGCTAAATATCTTTTAACAACTCATGATAGATGAGAATCCTACAATATAGAAATAGATTTCCAGAACCGTAGAAATTAATAACCAATGAGAAAACTATCTCACCTTGTGATAGCTCTCCGCCCAGAAATCCAATGGGTTGTCTTTCAAGCGTCCAATGGGGCCGTTTAGGTAAACTGACGGTTCTGGAGGCATGCTTGTGTCCATTTCTAAAAGTGCACGTTGTCTCTTTCTTGATCTGCAAATCTGGTCTAGCAGTTTGTTGTGCTCCGTCCATATACTACAGATTTCTCCTACAAATTGATTGAAACAACAAATGTAAATTGAAATATATATTATATAATTTTATTATATCTGTTGTGTTTAGTTGAGCTTGCTGATCATTGTCCAATTCCGATGACTTTGCATATTCCTTTTGAATAGCAATACGTCAGTGAAGTGACAATACCTCCTATCATCATTTAAGTAAACTTTACAGGGCGGACTAAAAACTGTCTCGCGTGCATGTGTAACAAACATGAAGAAGGATTTTATGGGTAAAGGTTTTTAAAAAAGATCAAAAATTAAATAAACACAAAACTTAGCAATATTTGTGTATTGAAAAAAATATATTGTACATAGGAGGTATTAGGTTGTTACTCTTTGTAGATAGGAGATATTAAACGTAAGAAAAATACACTAAAACGCATTGATTTTCGAACCTGTTAAATAGATTATCATTAAAAATGTTAAACTACTCTAATAAAAAATAAATCCACAAATTAAATGGCGGTTTTTATAAATTTCATAAAAAAAAAAAAAATCATTCGTAAGAAATTGCGTCGTAGAACGCATGGCAATCTTGCGGAATTACACTCTTCAATTCCTGCAAGTGTAAAAACTTTTGCCTCTTTATATTAAGTTTTTGCTTATGGGCTTGCGGATATTCAGATATTGGGTCTATTTTTTTCGACCTTGTTGGAAGAGGACGAAATTCCTCGTTATGATTAATTTTAAAATCAATAACACCGTTAGAGTTATATTTAAGGGCCACAATTTCAGTAACTGTTGGATCCGTATTTCGAGTTCCCGGTCTAATTGATTTGTAGCGTAGGTATTGTTCTTTTGAGTAGTCTTTAAAAAAATCATATTCGCACTTTATCGCCTTATAGGGCTCGGGAAATCTTCTTGCTTCCTCGGTCGCTCGTATATAGTCGCTTGGGTAGATAAATTTTCCGATTTTTTAGTTTACGTTCGATGCAACTATGTACCGAATCCACCTCCATTTGAGAGTGTCCTTTTTCAAGAAATTTTTGAATGATAGTTATTTGGTGTAACATCGCAAAGTTTAGCAGTGCGTTAGCTAGAACGGCATTTCGATTTTGAAATGTACAGCCATCACTATAGATAACAATTGGAAGGCTTAGCGGTAAACAATTTATCTCAATGTAGCTGAGTAGACAAGAGACAAAAGTAGACGCGTTTAGAGTAGAATCTAACTCAGTAAACCAATAGCATGTAACTTTTTTGGTGAATATATCAAAAATTGTGTAATTGTGGCAACACAACTTAGTTTTAAAATAAATTTTTGTTGCATTAAGCATAGGCGCTAATTTAACAGCTTGAAGGTCAACTGTCAACAAAACACATTTTTGATCTCTAGCTTCTTGAACGTCTTTTTCTTTTTCGTTTCTAACCGCATTTTTCCTTTCAATATGTTTAGTCCAATCTTCGTTTGATTTATTACCGTGTTCGTGTTCAAGACAAATGTCGCACTGGTCTTTCTTGGGGACAAACAAGCTAAGATTTTTTTGATTAAAAACTTTGTTGAAGGCCCATCTGGATAAGGGAGTCATTTCATCTTCTCTACATTTAGATTCATACAATTCGAAAAGTTGCTTCAAAGAAGTGAAATGTTCCTCCAAGTAAAGCTTGCTTGTGTGTTTCCTTACATAATGAGACGGTTGTTTGGGTAGCTGGTCCAAAAAAGTGTTTAGATATTGTTTTGCCACAGAAAATTTTTGTATTCTTGGATGTCTTTCTTTCCTCTTCTCATTTATTTGTCTTTTTTCTTCCTTCATACCATTTTTAGCGTCCTTAACCCAACTTTGAACAGTAAATGGTCGAAGCCCCAAGGTGGACAAGAAAAACTGTCTACATACTTCTAATTTCTCTTGGTTAATAGTAAGCGTATACGTGAGAGTGTCTCCCCTTCTAGATACTTCATTTATTGTGGTTGTTTTTCGCTTAGTCTGAATTCTTCGAACATGAGAGATAACAAAAACTTTTCTTTGATCCCAGTTCAGAAGAGACCAGAAGTTTTCAAATATTTCAGTTCGATTTTCATTTGAAAATTTTTGATAATGTCTTTTCGATGATTTTCTACAAAAAGGTGAATTGCACGCATCTCCCATTTTTCTTTCTGGTCTCACTATATTTTGTTTAACTTTCTTGTCTCTATCACGTGTATATCCCAAGTATTCTTTTCCTTTTTCGCGCAGTCTTGCATTTTTAATTTTTATCCAAGTTTCTTTTAGTCCATTTTTCTTATGCTTTCTTTCCTCTTCCATATTTCCGTATAGAGTTTCTTCGCGAACTTCCTTTAGTATGCCATTATCTTCTCGGTGTTCGTCTTGAGCAGATTCGGAGTCACTGCTGGTGTTTTGGATATTTTCAGGTTCATACTGGTCTCCTGAGTCGTCGGTAGTCGGATCTGAGTTTTGAAGTTCATTAGAAGTGCTTGGCATTAGAAGTGCTTGGCATACATGGTCTAGTGCCTGGATTTGTTGGTATGTCTTCAAGAGACGAAGCTATTTCTGAAGTATCATTTTTCATTAAGTTACAGTCTACTGGTGATAGTACCCCGTAAACTAGAGTCGTATTACATTCTTTGAAAACTACATCATTTTCAAATACAATAGGGACGTTATCCAAATTTATTTTTGAATTTTGGTCAATTTGCAAAAACCTGGCCTCTGGTTCTTGTTTATTTTCAATGTTTTCAGTAGCTAATTGAAGGATTTTAAGCGTTCGCGAACTCATTTTTTATTCTGAAAGAAAAAACAATATCTCCTAACTACCACTTAAAATCAACTTACGATATCAATACCTCCTATCATCATAAATATTTTAAAAGTATCAAATTATACGTTTGAATTTTGTAAATATGAGTGCAAATTGTATGAAAATGTTTTCAACAAGATAAATTGTAAATAAAAAATTATATTAATATGTATATTAAAAAAGAAAAAGGTAAAGTAATAAATAATAGGTTAACTTACAATCACCTCAAAACTATTTTCCAAATTAATTAACAAAAACCATTAATAAATATGATCAACTATTTATTTAGCCACTTTATTAAATGTATATATATTATTAACGTTCATTTAATGACTCCTTTTCTTTATATTGCAACTGTAAGACAATCGATGTACGAACATTTACCATAACAACAAGTAGATAGGAGGTTTTAGAATATTGCTTTGTAGATAGGAGGTATTGTTAGTCTCCTGGTTTTGGGTTTATTCGTAATTATTTGTAGATAGGAGTTATACAAGACATGCGCACAAATCTTACAATATGTTTGACATAAAAATCGTCATTTCGACAAAAGTGTTAGTTAGGAGGTATTGTCACTTCACTGACGAATACTTGTTTGTCTTATTGCATTCGCCAATACAGTTTTATCGTTAAAGTAAAGATTTTTAAATCTCGGATCAAGTAGAGTTGATACGGCCAACAATGGGAATGTTTGTCGCATTCGTTCAAAACATTTGTTTGTAACATTTTGCCAAATCTGTATGCAGTTGGGCTTCGAATATTTTGTTCTGCATAACTGATCATGGGGGGAGCTTTGCTGTTAAAGTTTATATTTCCAACAATCTCCTTTAGAAAGATAAATTGTTCAACCATGTAGAAAGCTGAGTTCCATCTGGTTGCAACACACTGAATTAACCATTTTTTTTGTCGAAATTCGCTGTCCCCCTGAGCTCGTCGCTTGCAACAACACTATGTTTAAACCATTTGACAATGTTCTTGACTTTTTCTATAACGATCTTTACATCAGGAAGAGAATCGATGGATTTTTCTGCAAGTAAATTTAGCATGTGAGCGAAGCAATAATTATGTTTTTTCTCCCAAACGCTAAGTCTATTGCTTTTATAATATTGCTTCCACCATCTGTAACAACTGTTACTATCTGATCTTAGGTCAGGCCCCATTCATCACATACCATTAAAAGGTTATCAGCCAAATTCTTCCCAGTGTGATTTTCAGAAAGTTCTTGAACTCCTAGTCACCGATTCTAGTTTCAGTTCCACGAACTATCCTATCCCTTTTTCTTCAACATCGGAAATAAAATTGTATCGTAGTTCCGAGAAAACTTTTAGTCTGGTGTGTTTCCGTCCATATATCTGTGGCCATGCATACACTTTGCAAAACTTTTAGTCTTTCCTTAAAATAACCCGTACCTCGTATTTCTTGTCAATCAGCGAATCAATAGTTCTTCTCGAAGGAATTTTGTACAATGGAGCAGTAGTTTGTAACAGACGATAGGATCCTTCATTTTCCATAGTAGATATTAGTTGGAAATTTTTACATATCATGAAAATGATAACTTCAGATATTTTATTATGCTTAGCAACCGCCATCCTTAAATGAATTAATGACAGAAAAACTTGGTTCCAAGGTTGCTTGTTTCGTGCCTTGCCCTTGACGTGATGCCTGTGGGAGACAGCTCTAATTCACAGTTATCAACATTTTGCATATTCCTCTTCAGCTTCCGGTGCCACAGTCGACGATTTAGCAGACAATACATCACCGCTTTTAGGAGTAACAGTGAAATGCTTTTTAAATATGTTAAAGTATTTAGCGTTTATATGGCCTGACAAATTAGACGTATTTCCACTAGTTTTCACAGTCTTCGAACAGAGATTACACTGTGCTTGCTTGTCATCATTATTTAGTTTTGTGAAAAACTTCCAAACCGTACTTTTCGGTGGCATAGTTATTAGTCAGCAATTTTCAATTTTACAACCAAAACAAAGTAACAACTAACACTTCAAAGTTCAAATCCTGCAAATCACAGTATAACAAAAGGTTGCAAACATTAAAAGGTAATATATACCGTCCGTGCCCGTAAGCGCCCGCCTAAAAATGTCCAACCGTTCAAAGTTCAACTAAACTAAAGGCCTATTTATAACAACGCAACGCAAGACGTAACGCAAACGCAATAGGTAACGTAAGGAGTTAAAACACATGCTTGTAATAGGGACTATTTATATCACCGCAATGCAGTAGGTAACGACACGCAAGAGATGGCCAACTTTTAACTTTCTGCGTGATGCCTTGCGTTCCTTTTAGTGCGTAACCAATCACTTGTCAGTATTTTTACAAGAGGCGCGCGCAAGTGCTTCTTGCATGGTAGAGCTTATGTAAACGTCAAATTTCAAAAGAAGTCCCGATTTGCATTATGCTTTCTGATTACAAGCAGCAAACTTAGCGTGGTTATAAATTACACATTTCGCGATTGCGTTCTTTGCGTGCTTGTGTCGCGTCTTGCGTTGCGTTGATATAAATAGGCCTTAAATGCTGACTTCACTGCTCTACTCACTTATCAGTTCTATAACGTGCTCAGAGAGGGAGTGCTATAACCTGAAATGAGCTTTATACTCAGTTCTCAATTGGCATATTTTTTTTTTATTTGGTTGGATATTTAAAACATCGATAATTCAATTAAAACATCGTCATCGATGTCGCAGCCCTAGTTCATAGTGTATACATTATTAGTTCTCTGAATTCGCAGAGCTATCTCCTGCCATATTTTTTTTGTCTTTTATATCCATTACTGAACTCCTCCTGACTCTTCATATAGAGTTAATAATTGGACGCAGGCCGTACTCCAAATGTTTTTGGATGTTCACAATCATCTTCAAAAGATTGAGATTGATCATATAGTGACATTGCCAGTTCTGAGTACATAGAAGAAAATAACCAAACGTACCTATAAGTGAATATACGAAGGTAGGTATATTCGAATATACAAAGGTTCGTATATTCGTTCACCATGGTTACTTAATAATAACTGCTGTAATACGTGGTAACTAGGGAAAATCACGCATTCTTGTATGTTTTTAACTTAATGAATGATATAGTCTATGCCATACTGTTGAGAATATCCCTTGGCTACCAACCGTGCCTTATACCTCATGACATTCCCATCTTTGTCGTGCTTCGTTTTAAAAATCCACTTACATTTAATAGCTTTTTTGTTCGGTGGTAAATCGGTAAGTATCCATGTGCCATTTGTATCTAATGATTCCATTTCTGAATCCATAGCTTCCTTCTAACAATTGCTGTCGTTTCTTTCTAGTGCTTCTTTTGCTGAAATAGGATCGCTATTTTCATTAGTACTTGTTAAATATACAAAATCATCTAATCTTAGAGGTTTTGGAATTCTTTTTGCTCTTCTAAATTCTTCAGGCTGTCCTACTTCTTCATCTGAACTGTAGGATTCATCATCGGAATAAGTTTCTTCATAGTCATCGCTAACTTCTTCTAAAGTATCGTCGTTTTCATTTCTGGTTTCATCGTCGTCATTGTCTCCCACTGAAACTTTATTTTCATCATGGTTTTCGTCAACTTCAATTATTGGAGAATTGGACATCGCGTATTCGTCTTCATGAATATGACATCACGACTGATTACTATTTTCTTTGAATTCGAATCTATGCATCTGTAACCTTTTATGGTTTCGCAATATCCAACAAAAATGTTTTTTGGATTTAGGATCCCATTTTTTCCTCGTTTGTTTTGGTATATGTACCATTACTTCACTACCAAATATACGCATATGCTTTAAACTTGGCCTTTTCTTTGTCCATACACCTTCCGGTATATTGTTTTCCAATGCTGAACTAACAGAGTGATTAATAATATAGACAGCTGTATTTACAGCTTCTGCCCAATATGTTTTATCTAATTTAACATCGAACAACATACATTTGGCTTTTTCCACTATAGTTCTGTTAGCTCTTTCGGCTATGCCGTTCTGCTGAGGTGTATAAGCATTTGATTTTTGATGAACTATGCCATTGTTTTTGCAGTAATTATTAAATTCATGTCCTTCATATTCGCCTCCATTGTCTGAACGAATAACTTTTATTTTGTTACCAGTCTGTGTCTCAACCCTATGCTCGAATTTCTTAAACTATTGCAACACTTCAGACTTGTGTTTTAAAAAGTAGACGAATATTTTACGAGAATAGTCGTCTATAAAAATCAAATCAAAATATTTTGCACCTCCGATCGATGTGCTTTCCATTGGGCCACACAGATCTGTATGCACTAACTCGAGCAAACTACTTGATTTTGACTTTGAAGGTTTAAATGGCGCTCTAGCATGCTTGGCTTCAATACAAACTTCGCATTTATTTTTACCTGACATGTCCGAAAAATTTATACCGTCAACCAGTCCATTTTTCATTTTGCACAAATCAGCATAATTTAAATGTCCCATTCGTCTATGCCATTCTAATGAGTTTTCAGATGCCGGAGTGAACATACACGACACTTGATCATTTTTAAATTTAAACACACCAGAAGACGAATTTGTTTGAGCCAACAACGTATTGTTTTTATTATAAACACTGCAACCGTCTTTGTCAAATATCACCGTATTCTCGTTTTCGAATATTTTCGCGACCGATAACAAGTTCACAGTAAGTTCTGGCACTAATACATTTTTTACGTCAATGTCATTATTGTTTAACCGCAATTTTGTGCTTCCACGGCCGGTTACCTTCATCTTGTCATTGTTTGCAACTGTTATTGCTTTGATCGGCGTTTCTTGGACATACAATCCATCTGCCATTGGTGTCATGTGATGTGTCGCTCCGCTATCGACGTACCATTCACTGACTTGGTTTTTGTTCTTACAAGAGAAAGCAACTGCTCGGAATGCCTTCTTTCCTTCGCTTTTATACTCGTACTTTTCCACCTTGTTATTTTCAGCCCTGTTGTAATTTTTCTTCCTATAACATTCAGAAGCTTTGTGATTTTTCTTACCGCAATTATAGCATTTGAAGTTCCTTTTGTGTGAATTTTCATTCTTCTCATGTTTCTTATTCGCACCTAGAAATGCTTTATTTTCTGACTTATTCTCATAATCACTTTCTAATAACTTCGATTTGACTGCATCTGCTGTTATATTGATACCACTACTTTTAATGTCCATTATTAATGGTTTGAATTCATCGGTTAATCCGGCTAAGAGTATTGCACCAATCCAACTGGATATAAAAGCCAATACCTTTCAGTTTATTACCGGTACCAATTATATGATTAACATAATCCGACATCGATTCGCAGTTTTCTAATCTTACTGTAATTAGTTTTCTTAAAATGCGATCTGTCGTGTTAACCCAGTATCATCATATAACCTTTTAAGTGCTTGCCAAATTTCTGATGCGGTACTTAATGCTTGAATATGTACGTACAGAGATTCTTGCACTGATAATACTATTCGCGCCTTTGCTTTCTTTAATTTTACTTTATCAGATTCTGTACATGGATCTTCTACGCGTTTTTCAAGGCCATGGAATTCTAACAAATTTTCGATAGCAAATTTCCATGTATGATAATTTTCACTACCTTTTAGCTTCTCAATCGGCGTGGCTTCGTTGTTCGACATGTTGAAGTTTCTATTTCTTTTTAACGAAATGTTATTTTTACAACGTATGCAATTTTCACACTCTTTATGCACGACCAATATGTAAACACTTTTCCTTTTGTTATTTTCGCGTCTTCTGGGCCCATAACCTGTAGGAAATCGGTTAGTGTGCAATTTAATTAAGAGTGGATAAAAGAAAACAAAGTCAAAAGTATACCACGCTATTACTTTATTTTTAGGTTAAGTACAACTCACGGACCACCCCTCTCCAGACGGGACAGTATGGGTTATTTCCGGCAACCCAACTTACTAGCGACGGTCGTACGAACTATATTTGACACCTGTCAAATTTACAGCGCCCACTTGATAAATTTAGTTTTATTTTAATATTTGTCTTAATTTATAAATGAAGAAAACATTTATCAAGATTTTTTTATTATATAAATATTACACAATTCTTAAAATAAATAAGTACAATAATGACATTGTGGATAATAACAATACACATATTTTTGTCACTGTGTTATGAGTGTTAATATGTACAGAAATTAAAAGAAGTATGTAATATTTGTTTATATTTCCAAACATAATGTTAGAAATAAGTATAAATGGTATAAAATTTAATATCTATTTTCAAACGGAATGCGTGGTTGAGTGAACTAAACGTATTTGTAATATAATTCAAATTACTATTTGCGACTTTTTTGTATTTTTAACTTTGTGCATTAGGTGAGTGATTGTGAATTGCGTGGCCTGAGTTAGAGTCCGACCAAAGTTAAACTTGAAAATTTAAATTATTTCCAATCTTAAAACAACACAAAAATGAACTCTATTGTGCTCCTCATGGCAAATATGAGCCCTTCATGTGACGCCAGGTAAACGCCCTCAAAGATACTGTGACATATCTACCTGGGTGCCCAGTCAAGGGGTCCGGGGTTCATTGCTGGAAAAGCTTTTGATCAGTTACACTGTTTAATTATATAATATAACAATTTCTTGTTATATTAAATGAATACAAAATAAACGTAACTAGTAAACTAAAAATACTACTACCGCAATAGTCCAAACGTTGGGTATCATGTGGTGTTGAGCAGTAAGGTCGAAGCGTCGGTGTTGTTCTTGCTACATAGCTTGAGGTTATGTGATGTTCCCCGATGAAAACTCCAAAGCCTTTCTAAGTATTTTCTTGTCGGTCCCAGCGACGTATCGAGGGTGGTATACAACAATCCCTGTTTGTATTTCTTTCACTTTTTCGTTTCTATCTGTTCACACTACCTCTTCTCGTCTACGCACTTTCCACCATCTTTCTCCTCTTCTGCCCCTCTGACCCTTCCACACACTTCACAACACCTTCACCATCGGTAGCACTCACGCCATCTATCTTATTCTTTTTGCACTTATCTAATTTAGAGCTGTGCATAACGATTCGATGTATCGATGCAGTATCGATTTGTTTTATTTTCCAAGCAAATCGATTTGAGGTTTAACTTATTTCAATGTATCGATTTTAAGTAATTTCGCCCTATTTTCTATGAACCGTTAAATTTATACGTTTTATTAATATACGAATGTTACACAACGATGGAAGAACGAAGTACCAGTTTGAGAAGGACAGGGCCATCTTTTGAATCTTTGAATAAGTGAATTAGAAATAGTTCCAAAGAGAGATTGCAGAGGGCTGCATAGCACAGACTAGTTTTCAATACAGTTAACTGTTTTTGCCAGTTATCCTAAAATTATTGTCATACGTAATATAACAAGTGATATGATTATCATCGATGATATTCTCGAGTGAAACCGAGCTGCAGATTTCACGAGTCCGAAGGACGAGTTGAAATGTGCTGCTCCGGTTTCACGAGCAATATCTTCGATTATTAATCATATCACGAGCTTATATTTAATGAGAGAATATAATGAATTTTTGCAATCTAACCTAACCTAACTTTTGATATACATATTCATACTGTATTAAAACATGGTACTTACATGTTTTATTTAATATTTCGGTGTTTGAATTATTGTTATTATTTATTTTTATACTCAAAATTAACTGTCAATTTCATAAATAAAGAAAACAAATCCCTTAGTAACGACTATAAATACGGTGTTTATTTCCTTGTTTTTTATCATCGCTGTGATAAACGCGTAGCTAGGGAGATTCTGAATGTTGATTGGCGGAAAACATGTCACGTGACTAAGGAATTATATTCTTTACCACATAGATCTACTATTCACATTTTATATTTTTTAACAATCGTGGGATTCCCAAGTAGAGTGTCATAGTTGACTACTAATTGCTTATGTTAACGTAATATAAAATATGGCCAGCAGAAAGAAGAGAAGCATTGCATGGGTATATTTTGATGAAGTGGACACTAATAAAAAAGAAGCGAAGTGTCAGGTATGATTTTTTTGATAAAGTGAGGTTATCTAATTTATAGTTGCCACAATTTTATTGCAGTTGTGTGGAAATATCGTTGTTTTTTCTGTTAACGCAACAAATTTAACACAACATTTGCGTCGTCATCATTCTGATAAGTATGACACTTTGGTGTCATCAGAAGCAGAAACAGAAGTACAGGGGCAAGTCAAACAGGCAAAAATTTCAGCATCTCTTAACAATGATAAAACTAGTAAAATTAAATACCCGTCAAACAGTGCCAGAGCCATCGTGATTAAAAATAAAATCACAGCAATGATTGCTGAAGACCTGCAACCATTTTCTGTAGTTGAGGATGTAGGTTTTAAGGAATTAATTAATGTGTTAGAACCCGGGTTTGAAATGCCCACTCGACGTGAAATTAGGCAAACAGTTGAACAAATCTATGAAGAACTAAAAACAAGTGTTACTGACCAATTATTATGTTCTGCTGATCATATTCACGTTACGACTGATATGTGGACAGACACAATTAATACCAAATCTTATATGGCAGTTACAGCACACTTTATAACTCAGAATAATGAAATACAATTATTGCATTCCTTTACATTGCAAACTAGACATTTTGAAGAAAGACATACTGCTGACAATATTAAATTTGTGCTGTCAGAATGTTTTAATGAATTTTAAATAACAGAGAAAATTAGATCAGTAACAACCGATAACGGTGCTAATGTTGTAGCTGCTATAAATAGTGGAGGCTGGAAGCACTTTCCGTGTTATGCCCACACCTTAAATTTAGTTGTCAAAGATTCACTCGGTGAATCTATTCTTCTGGAAAATATTCTGGGAAAGTGCAGAGATATTGTTCACATTTTCAAAGCAAGTACGGTTGCTGCTAGTAACTTAAAGAAAACGTGTAAAGAAGAAGGTAAGAATAAATTATTGTGTAATAATTTATTATTTCTAAATATTTTTTATTTAAGGTGTTACTTTCAAAACATTGAAAAAAGATGTAGTAACAAGATGGAACTCGACATACATGATGCTTCAAAGCATAATATATTTAAAAGAAGTTTTAATGAAGGTGTTGCCGGCTTTAAATTTACCAGGAAGAAAAAAGAAGTTCCGGTTTTAGTTTTTAAAGAGTTTCAAATAATAGAAAATACCATCCAAATTCTTAAACCATTTTTTAATATAACAGAAGAGTTGTCCATGGAGAAATTTGTATCAAGTTCTAAAATTTTACCTATTACCAAATGTTTGTCTACAACATTGTCCAATATAAAGATAAGCTGTAACGAAACAGAGCAACTGAAAATTCATTTGTTTAAAAATTTAAGTAATCGTATGGGGAATTATAGTAATAATACCCAAATGAAAATTACCACGTACCTAGACCCCAGATTCAAAACGTTGATGCTAACAGAAGTGGTTAGTTTACGTGAAAAGATTACACATGAAATAAAACTGCACAATAACAATGTGCCACTAGAAGAAGCCTTAATTCTATTTCACGTTGATGCTACTACTTAAGACAATATTAACACAAAAAATGTGTGGAACGTTTTGGAAAAAACCGTGCATGAAAGAAAGTTACAGAATGTTGGTTTATTTGACCTGGACATGGAACTAAGAAGATACGAAGAGACGGATATTATTTCACGTTTTGAGAACCCTTTAAAATGGTGGGATGAACATAGTAAAAGTTTTCCACATTTACAAACCTTAGTTTCAAAAATTTGTCGTGTCCAGCAACATCCGTGCCCTCAGAGAGGGTGTTTTCCAAAAGAGGACAAATAATTTCCGCCAAAAGAGCAACTCTTAAGCCCGAAATTGTGGATAAAATGGTGTTTCTTAATATGAATATGAAGAAATAAAAATATAACGAAAAACGTATTTCTAATTTTATTATTTTTCTTTCATCTTTTTCCCTTTTCTAAAGATCCCTCTTCGTTGGGAAATAACGTAACATTATGTGTATGAAGAATTTTTATTTTTCTATTGTGATTTTTAGTATTGTTTATTTTTATTAACTATTACAGTAACATATTGGTGTGTAACGCGAGAATACTTTTATTATAAAAATACGCTCGTAATTCGAGCCAGTATCATTATTTAAAACATCAATTTATTTGAATTTTGAATCGTTAATATCGAATCGATTTAATCGATTTCTAATAGTCATAAATCGAGGCTGAATCGATTCGACTTAAACATCGATAAGCACACCTCTAGATTCTAATTACAGAGAACTAACTAATATTTAAATAAATACTACCAATATAATAAAGCAGGGTACGGTTCAATACAGATATATCGTCATTACCAAAATATGCGAAAAACAGTAGATTGGTACACCCCAAATTGGGTAATAGGCCGTGATAATATATTTATTTATTTAATAATTTTTGACCAGTAATATAAACGTTGTTAATTAAGCCAGTGCATTAGAATCTTCAGTTAGAAACTATACTACGGTAAACATCAAAGAAACTGCATATATCCAAACAAAAAAGAAAAAGATAATATTTATACGATTTTTTTTTGTAAAATTCGTCCGCAACGTTAACTGTATTTCTATATGAGTTATTTTTCTATTTACAAGTTTTAAAAAATGATTTATTAAAATCTTATTAAATAAAATTTATATTTTCTTTTTACCTTCCGTCACCTCTAGGTAAGGAAGGTATTGTCTTTGGTCAAAAAATTCGGTGGTGAGTTTTCATTGAATAAGCACGTTTTAAGGTCTTTACAATACGATTTTACTATTTTTACGATGATGTCTGTATGTGTGTGTGGTGTGTTCGTGTGTGCGTGTGTGTGTCCGTATGTATGTGTGTGTGTGTGGACGCCGTTTCGTGCACGATATCTCCAATACTAGAATTCCAAAAATTTTAACAGTTTTCTTGAAAAAATCAGTTAAATGTTATAACTTAAAGAATATATTATTGTCTATACGATTTGATTGCATTTTATATTTGATATTCAACAGATATAGAGTTAAAGAAGAATAACGATAATAAATTTTATATAAATTTCATAATTCAGCCAGCTATGCTAACTTAACCATGGAAACTGCTAATATATTCAGGTAATTCAAATTGACAGATGTCAGTATCAATAAAATGAAATCAATGAAAGAATAAGGGAAGTAACTCTAGTGTTGTGTTAGAAGTTTCTAGATATAAGAGAGACGATTACATTGGTTTGAACATGTCATGAGGACAGATGAATATATTAATAGAAGGTGGAAGAAACATAGGAAGACCAAATATAAGATGAAAAGATTGTATTGTAGAAGACTTGAGAGAAAAGGAACTGAATGAGGACGACAAGCAAAACAAAAATGAGTGGAAGAAGAAAATAAAAAATAGCGACCCCCTAACGAATGGGAAAAACTAAAGAAGAAGAAGATGTCAGTGTCAAGTGCAATTTGCATAGTTTGGTAATGAAATAACTTTACTGGAAATATAGGATCTTTTGCAAGAAAATTTATGTATGGGGCGCGTGCAGTAACATGACTTTGACCCGTGTCAAAATGACAGCAATTAATTATGTCCATAACTGACAAGTGTTATAATTTTTCAATCAAAATTTCATAATTTTCTTATTTCATGTGATTTGTTTGTTATCAGGAGTATGGAATTCAGTTGCCGAGAAAGGGAATCACATAATACCAAAAATTTATAATCTTTTGCAAGAAAATTTATGTATGGAATTTGTATATAATACACAGGATTGACGGAAGGTATTGTGCTGGCCACATCAGATTTTTTATTTCCATCATGCTTTAAACAGAAAGGAGTATTTATAGGCAAAAGAAATATAAAAGGCAGAAATATTTTAAAAAGAATAAAATTAGGAATCGAAGCAAAAATTACATTTTTTCCTTCACATATAATTTTTGTAAATTCTTCTGGAGGGTATTTTAAATGAAGTTCATCGTTTACATACTCTTTGCATTTAGTTAAATCGTGCATATAAGATAACTTCTTATTGGAACAAATTTTTTTCACAGAATTCGGACTCATAATTAAAATTTTTTTTAATGATATAACCAGCTACGTACGCCGACTTATTTAAATTTAGGAAAATGTTGGGATCGCTGTCAGAAAAAGAAAAGTCATAGTTATTAATGAAGAAAAAGAAGGATTTAGAACAGAATTTGAAATGTGAGGAATAGCGTAGGAATCAGAAAGTAAAATTTTGTAAGAAAGAAGTAGGGAATCGCCATCATCTTCACAATTTGTTCCTGCACTACATTTCGCAGTATTATTTAATATAATAGTTTTAAAAGCATTTGTAAATTGTGAAGAAGATGGTTTCGAATTGCTGCCGCAAAGACCTCTGGTAATATTAAATAAATTCTCCAAAGGGTCTTGGTTTAAAGATCTTAAAGTAAGATATTGGAAACCAAGACCCTTCAAAGATTGCCAAAGGTACTGGACGTTTCGGATTGTTGCAATTAGAAGGGAAACAGATATTGGACTAGCAACAATTGTTGTAAAAACTATCTTTCTTAAAGATCGCACTGCTTGTTGCCAAAAGTGAATATGAGGAGACTCTTCTGTTAGTCGACAAGCCAAAGGTTTTGTAGACACGAAAACAGAATTTAGCGAATCAAAAATATCATTCACCAATTTGCAGAATGTGGCTGTCCCAGTTCCTTACATAATAACACCTGCAGTTGTAAAATTGTAAGTAGTGAAGCAGTAGAGTGACTAAAAACTTGCACCGCAAGTTTAACTTTCATTTTTTGTCTATTGGTGGGATTAATATGAGCAAGTGTAAGCTTTGATGCTCTCAATATTCCACCAGCCCTATCTAATTCATACAATTTTTCTATATCAGACCCTTTTGCTTTTTTCTTTTCATATACCTACAGTGTCTTTGGTCATAAAATTATTCCTCATACATTTTATAAGATGAGGAGCATCAAACAGATGAATAATTTTAAAATCATCGATATTGTATACAAATTCGCCTCTTTCCCTCCCAGATTCTAAAGTTAAGTCACGTAGGGCAGCCACATTCCACGATCCTCCATCACAAATTGATGTTAGAATTCTAAATTGTTTTCGTGTGTACCGCTCTAACAGTTTTGATTAAAGTTTTTAAAATATAGCGATTAGCGGCACTATGTGTTAAATAAAACGCAATTAGCTGTTTCCACTTTTTCCTAATTCCTCTAATCATGAAAACTAGAACATGGTCTGCTATTTTACATTTTATTTCATTTTCTAATTCCACAAAACCTTCTGCCCGTCAAGAATCTTTTTCGGTAATAAAATTTAAATATTTTGAAATTTCCATTTCATCAAATTGCAACGAAAAGTAACGATCTTTTTCAGGCATATTCTCGGATATTGACTTTAAATAATTAAATAAACTTTCATTAATCCCAATAACCCAATATTTATTTTAAATTTTGATAAAGACCTGCGAAGAGTTTGAATGGAAGGTAAATATAATTTTTTTTTGTAGAAAACGATAACATTTAGGTTCATGTTTGAAAATGGATAAAAATAGCGCCTTCTCTTCTGAAGTGTAACGACGCGCATTTTTGGAAATAGAAAAATTTCTCAAAACAGATAAAATAAAAATCCTTAAAAAAGATGGTAAACTATAAATATTTTTAATATTGTCAAATGATTTGTTTGAAAATATATCTACTTTGCTGTTTTTAAATTCCTTTAGTAGATGACGACCGCGTTTTCTACTTAATGCTAATAATTTTTCAGTTTTCTTTAATGCCACATAAATATTTCTCTTGCTTGGGGACAGATCTCTTCTTCGTGTATCTAACGGCAAGGTTTTTCAGACGTAATCGGGATGTGGAAGAACTGGGAGGAACTAGAAGGAAAATAATTTTTAAAATGTTACTATATCTTTATTTATTCCTTATTTTTTCTCTATAAAAGACGTGTACACATATAGATAAAAAAAGATGAAATAAAAGAAATAATATACTATAATTAAGTCGTTATGTTAAAACAGTATATAATGAAAATTTTAGTAATAATAATTTCCCTGCCTTAAAATTGATTAGAAGTACCTAGCATTGCTGTGGTAATGAGCAAAATAGAGCGGAATAATAACAGATACATTTATTATTCTTTTTATGTAGCTCCAAATATTGTTATTTCTTATACTGTGTATATCAGATATTACAACATTATTGTAATTAAAACAACTTTTACGTATCAGTCAAACAATGTTTGCTGTAATATAATAGTAAACTTTTGTATTATTGAAGTATTTTTTTTTAATTAATCAATGAATTAACCTGCTTTAATTTACGATCTTATTAGTTACATATATGTTACACTTTTTTAATTTTTAATTATGAATGTTCAATCTTCCTAATAAAATTATGGGCTATTAAACTTCTATACGATTTTCAATAAAGTTAATACTGAATTAAAAAAGATTTTTTTATTGCTACAAAGAAATTGTTCAATTACAACAATAATTTTTTTTTCTTACAACAAAGAAATTGTTTGATTACAACGAAAATGTTTGATTACAACAAAGAAATTGTTTGATTACGCGTTCGGAAAAAGTATTGTTTCTAATTTGCAATAATAAAATAAACTACATATTTCTGAAAATATAAAATCGCAATGCAAAATATTAATTTTGAAAATTTATTTTACTTCTGCAAATTTTACTCAAACCTAATTTCTGTTAGGTTGGTACGTAGTACCTGCATTTCTATACATTTGTCATTTGAAAGTAAATATTATTTAAATTGTAAACAATACTATTATTATTATAGGAGGGTGATGTAAACAATGAACAACAAATTAATAATGTGTCAGAAAAAGATCACATGGAAATATTTGTAACTGCGTATAGTGAAGACACATTCTTGCAGAAGTTAACAGTGCCCAGTAGAAGAAATGGTGTGTGTAAGTGGACCAGGAGAATGTACATCATGGTGGTGCTTTTACATGTTTACATCGTAGGACAGCAGCAAAATATTACATTGTTTGTAAACGACATTACAAGGACGTGAAGTATCATAAGATTTATCAAAGAATTTTGAATAGTACATTAATTATTTTTTTATAGTGCAATATATATTTCACATTTCTTGATAATGTCTAATAAATTATCTATTTTCTATTTTCCACAACTCCGGCCGTTTCTTACGAACTCGTTCTCGCAGTGTTGCCAAAATTTTCAAATAATAAGTTTGGTTTACAGTTTGACCCTCGGGAACCCACTCAGTCATCACGATGCCGTTGATGTCGAAAAAAAAAACGATTATCATGGCTTTAAATCTCGATTTCAACATCGTATTGGAATATTCAGGTTTCTTCGCAAGTGATGATGTTTTCAATCAATTCAGGCTCTTCATCTAACCTCTCAAGAAAATCTGAGCAGATTTTTTGGGACCAACTTCGCACAGACTTTCTTCATGTTCAGTTCGTCACGTAAAATTTTTCTGACAGTTTCTTTATCGGCGTTTAGAGTCTCAGCAATCATCCGAATGCTCATACGACGATCTCCACAATTTTATTGATTTTGGCCACTGTTTGCGGAGTTGAAACAGAGACAGGTCGACCTGGACGTTGGTCATCTTCGGTGCTCGCTCGGCCTTCAGAAAACCGTTTATACCATTGGAAAACACGCGCACGAGATAGAGAATTCTCACCATATGCCTCTTTCAACAACTTATAGCACTCAGTCGGAGTTTTTTTTTAATTTAACGAGAAATTTCACATTGATCCGTTGCTCGTGTTTTTCGTCACACATTGTTATCGGCACGAGAAAAAACACGTTCGTTTCTAACCTCTATAGAACGAAAAACGTGTTTTCGCACCGGAATAGTAGACATTTTCCAACTATCCAACGCTGCATTCGTTTCCCCCCCTTCCCTCTAGGACGCCTTCTGCGCACGCAGTTTCGTTATTTAATAGCCAGACCTCGTACAGCAAACTAAAAATTAACTAAACAAAACTTAATTTCTAAAAATCTGAATGACCGTAGTTACGTCATCCCTACAATTAGGACATAGTTGTCCAAATGTTAATATTGTCCGCGCACATTGCTCACACATACATTGGTGTCCACAAGGAACACATGCATTAGTAGGTGCATTGTTTAAGCCCACACTGCAACGGGGCTATAAATTAATAATAAAAAGTAATAAATGTCCTAACTTAGTCGAAACAATATAAATTTTTGAAAGACAAGCGTGTTATATCCATCCTTATCGCATACACTTATAGCCTTTGCAAAAGAGAGAGATAAATGTATGCCAATTTGTTAATTCGTTCATGATACAGATGACCTTGATTGGACATCTTTAATTTTTTTTACTGTATATATATATATATATATATATATATATATATATATATATATATATATATATATATATATCGTAATTTGCAATGATTTCTTTCTAATGTGATTGTTGCATTTCAAGATGGACCAATAACAATTATTTATTTGAATAAAGAATTATTTAAAGATCACAGTAGTTTGAAAACAACACTTGTCAATTTTGAAGGTATGGGTTTGCTTTCGTCACCGGTTGTTGCTCAATTTCCTCTACATCATTAATTTACATACATAATAAATTTACACAAGGGCTACGACAAGGTGGAGCTTTAAGCCCCCTATTATTTATAGTATTCCTAGACCACATCATGAAAAAAATCAAAAACAAATTAAGAAAAGTAGATATGTAAAGATTGTGATGCTATTTACATAGGACAAAGCGGCAGAAATTTCAAGATAAGGATGAAAGAACATTTAAAATCCATAGAAACAAATACAAATACAACTGGTTTCTCCCAACATTGCATCGAAAATAACCATTCCATAAAAGATTATAAAATTTTGCATACCGAACCGAAAGGCCTTAAGCGGAACACATTTGAGATTTTGGAAATTCACAAAGCGTCTAATTCAAAGAAAAACATAGTGAATGAACAGCTAGATCTAAGTAACTCCCCCCTACTCAATATTATATTTTAGTTATAAGTGATGTCAATCTGTAAATGTTTGTAATATAATAATACACCTGATGATGACCGAAGGGTCGAAACGCGTTGTGTAAAATATAATAAATAAATATTATAAATTCGTGAAACTTACCAAGTGTTTTTTATTTTAAATAATTTTAAATAAGAAAAGTAGAGATTGGCTATTACAATTTAACAAGGACAACTATCTCAGAATGTGCATTTGCAGACGACCTAGCAGTACTAGCAAAAAATGAGGGAGACATGCAATACAACCTAGAAATATGGAAAGAAGAATTAAATGCTCATAATATGACGATAAACATGGAAAAAACAAAAGTAATGGTGATAGCGAAAGAAAACGTAGATACAAAAATAAAGTTAAATAATAAACAAATAGAACAAGTCGAAACATTTGTATATCTTGGAACGGCCATAAATAACAAGGGAAACCAAGAATACGAAATAAACAGAAGAATACAACAAGCAAACAGAAACTACTACACAATGAATAAAATAATATTAAACAATAAACAAATATCACAGAAAACAAAATTACACTGTTTAAAATAGTCTACAGGCCCATTCTAACATACGGCAGTCATAATCATAATCATAATCTTTATTTACAAAAATTCATTTGGCTTGTCAATAATAGGATACAAAAAATATATAAATACATAGCAAAAAAAAGAAAAAATCTAAATATTGCATACACAAATTTACAATAAAAAATAGGTATCTACAATAAATAAGCAGAAATATAAGAACAAACAATTAATTATCAAAAAATTCGTCAATGGAATAAAAACATTTATGTATTAGATATAGTTTTAGTTTAAATTTAAAAGAAGTTATTGAATTATTAGCTTTTAAGTCTTGAGGTATAGATGATTAAAAATATTGATAGGCATGTATGAAACATTGTCGTGAAAATTTTTTGTTCTGAATTTAGGAATATATAAGTTGTTGATGTTACGAGTGTTATGAAACCCAATAGCTTGTTTTATTGTTAAAAAAAGAGATGGATTTTTCTTGACAAAAACCGCACATTCAAAAATATAAATGCAAGGGAGAGTAAGCAGATTGAGACTGACGAAGAGACCTTTGCACGATGTATCAGGAGAACATCCAATAATTGCCCTTATAACTTTTTTCTGAGCTTTGAATATACTAATGGCTTGGGTTGAATTACCCCAGCAGATTATGCAATATGACAAGATACTGAAAATGTGAGCAAAAGTAATACATTTTGAGCATATCCATATTAACACATTTACGTAAATGCCTTAAAACGTAGCAAGATGTATTTAGTCGCTTTATAAGATAATGAGAATGATTGGCCCAAGCAAAGTTATAATGTATGAGCAATCCTAAAGTTTTAGTTGTTGTAGTAGGATTTACCATTATATTGTGAAGGGAGGCTGAAACATTTAAATTATTGCCTTTTAACATGAACTGCACTAATTGTGTTTTATCAGCGTTAAGCACTACAGCATTGTCTTTACACCAATTGTCCATTGTATCGATACACTTTTGTACTTTGGTATTAAGTTCCTGTGTGCTTGACGCTGAGATAATGACGGATGTGCCATCGGCAAACAAGCACACGTCTGCATAAGTAAAAGCATCAGGGAGATCATTTATGTACAAAATGAATAGCAAAGGACCAAGAATTCTCCCTTGAGGAACGCCTGTTGAAGGAAACTGCACTTCGGAAAAATATTTTCCTTCATTAACTTTGACACTACTACTTGAGATCTGTCTTGCAGGTAAGATTTTATCCAGTTTAAAGCATTACCACGTATACCATACTCAAACAATTTGTCAAGTAATATGTTATGAACTATAGTATCGAAAGCTTTTGCCAGATCAAAGTAAATTCCTGCAGTATGGAGTTTTTTATCGAGACGGTCTAAGATACTACTAAAAACTGAAAAAGGAGGCATGTGTAGTCGATTTGTTCTTACAGAACCCGTATTGGTTAGGAGTTAAAATATTATTTAAATTAATATAATCTCTCAAACGCGAGCACATTACTTTTTCAAATATTTTGGAAAACGCTGGAAGAATGGAAATTGCTCTATAATTTTCCATATAGCTTTTATTTCCTTTTTTGTTTACTGGAGTAACCAATGCAGTTTTTAGTTGTTCGGGAAAAATTCCTTTTGCCAAAGACTCGTTTACTAAATAAGTCAGAGGAATTATAATTTCATCTGCAATATAAAGAAGTAAAGAACATGGTACACTCGTCAATACCAGAGGAACTTTTTTTTGAAATTTCACACAAAATATTCAAAATTTCAGTTTCGGATACTGAGGATAGAAAAATGGTAGAGTTTAAGCTTTTATTTTGGATATTAGAATTATTAGATCTTGGAGCACTATTTGAACTTAAATTCATGACAGATGCAATAAAATGATTGTTAAAAATATTAGGAATCAATCCTGGTTCATTAATTTCAACGTTATTGCAATACATAGGACATGGAAGCGAGTGAAAGGTGGATGCTGTAGTTTCTTTGTTAATGGCACTCCAGGCAGCTTTATTAATATTTTGAGCTGACTTTAAGTAATTATTGTTATGGTTAAGTTTCGCGCTTTTTATGCAATTATCGTATGTACGTTTAAAATTCTTGTATTTTATTAGTATTTCAAGATTTTGTGTTGTTTCATAAATGGAATAAATAAATTTCAACGTCTCAGCCATCCTCAGTATTTCTGGGGTAATCCAATTTGACTTAGAGGTTTTGTTATACATTTTTTTATGCATTTTCGGAAAAGCTGTATTAAAATAGTGATAAAATGTTTCTAAAAATAAATTAAATTTATCAGAGAAGTTATTTGAATTATAAACTCCAAGCCACGTCTCAGACTGTAGTAAATGTTTGAGATAAATTTTATTTTCATTATTGAAAATACGTTTGTCTATTGTTAAATAGCTACTGATATTAAATTTCATTTCTAAACTCCAAAGTTGGGCAGAATGATCCGACAAACAAGGATTCAGTATTTTGAAGCTTGTATTATTTAAATTAATATTAGTAAAAAGATTATCTATACATCGTTCAGAGTTACTCTGTAATAAAGGAAAACCGGGATGAGGCGCAATTAAACCATACGACAAAAAAATATTACATACTTCACTGGATTCCATATGACACCTGAAATTAATATTAAAATCACCACACACAAAAATAGGATGTCTGTAATCCGACAGATTATGAAGTATATTCCTTAATTCACGGCTAAAAAAATTAATATCTCCACTTGGTGATCTATATATAGTTAAAATTAAGCATTTTCTATTGTTTGAAAATAATATTTCATTACAGGCGTACTCAAGATTGTGAATTGTGATTACTGAATAATAGATTAAAAAGTAAAATACAAGCCACAGAAATGAAATATTTAAGAAAGGTAGAAGGAGTTAGGAGGATAGATAAAATAAGAAATACAAACATACGAAATAACCTACAAGTAGAAAGTATACACAATGTGGTGGAGAAAAAACAACTAACATGGTATGGACATCTGATAAGAATGCCAGAAGATAGACAAACAAAGGTAATATGGAATACTAGAATAACACAGAAAAAAAAGGGGACGGCCGAAGAAAACATGGGAAAGCAACATAGAAGAAATACTAACAGGAAACGGTATTGGTGGTCAAGAAGCAAAGAGGAAAGCTAAAAACAGAAAAGAATGGAAAGAATTAATAAAAAATATAAAGTAAAATCAAGAGTAAATAACACGATAACCTGAAAGGGTAAAAGAGATTTAAAAGACTATAATAATAATAATAATAATAATAAATTTACGAATACGTTTCCTTTTCAATCAGTATTTTTTACTTACATTGTCGTCTCGTAAATTTAACATATGGCCCTGAAAATAATAATAAAATAATTAATAATCCCTCATTTTAATACTAAACAAAATGTTTTTTTTTTAATCTGACGTGATTAGTAAAGACATAACCGACACTAATTAATATTGGAGAAAAAATAGTACACCTTTAAAAAATATATTTTTACGCTTGGCCCTTTTAAGCTTCCGTACATTTGCGGTTAACCCGATATTATTTGTCAAAAACTGAACAAAAATAAATATTAATGAACTAAGTTCACATACAAAAATTCATATTTTTATCCAAAAAACTATTTTATCAATGCAAAATTTGTTTTATTCTCTAGATACTTCAAAACGTACTTAACGATCAGAATCACATTTTGTACTATCAAAAAAAAATACCTCCCTTTTAGGGATATTGTGACGATTGATAAAAAGCAATATGAACAAGGCAAGCATCAGATTGCATTATATGGCAAAAAAAGGAATTGATGAACATACTTGATGCATATCTTGCGCAATGTTCTCAACGGCGTGTGACATCACCTCCAGGAAGTGTATTGTCGTGTACACGCCGCTGAGCCATGCTTCCTGGGCGTCGCGCACCCATATATTTTGCGCCAGATATTTTATTGTTATGGGCCTAGCAAGTCCAAGCCCATTCTCTAATGTTTCAAGTTCTATCATTGCCCTCTTATGGAGCTGTATTAATTTTTCTGTAAATTAGATTTTTAATATAATATATGAAAGTAAAAGTATATTAAAACTGAAATATTACCTATACCACTGTATAATAACAGGATAATTTTTTAAATATATATGACAATAAAAAGAATACAAAAAATCTTACCCAGGAAGACATAAATATTTGGGTGAATACCCATTTTATTTAATAATATTTTATTGTATGCGTCCACGTTATTGTTTGTCCGCCGAGGCAACTCAAGCACACTCAATGATTGAGGCGTAACTGTATTCATCCAAAAACTAAAGAAAAACAATTAGATAAGTATTCAGTATAGATATAAACTATTATTTATTCCTACCGGCGTATATACGCAAAAAAAATATTCAGATTTATTTGACGATTTTGGCACCAAGCCATTGTTCCCTCAAGACCCGCTTCAATTGAATCTTCAAGGAGTAATAGCAATGCCATTGTCATCTTCACCGCGTTTTTCATATCTGGGTGATGCCCGTATTGAATTATGTAGAACAAACAGGAGCACATTTTCCATACAGCCTAAGAAAATAATTATTGTGAATTATCTTCAGATGTCAACATAATTATACTTATACTAGCATAGTGAAAAAAACATCCTACAACTTCTGCCTCCGGAAACACGATTATGAGAGCACCCCTAAGGGCCCTCTTATAATCCGTTATTATCAGGGCAGGTTGTAAAGTCGGAGCTAACTCTCTAAGTTTTTCAAATATTGCCTGATAAAGGCCCTGTCTCCTTGTTGACATTAAGATGTATGCTAGCGCTATATTCTGAAATATTGATATGTTTGTTATGTTGCAGGTAAAAGTGTAAAGATTTCTCATTTACCTTGTCATATTTAATGACGTGGATGGTACGAAGCTGATGCGAAGGAGGTGCAGCTGGGACACATTTAAATGTTCCACCCAGATGCATCTCCTCCACACCAGCAACAGCAACATCTAAAACACTTTGTGCACCGAAGAACACCGCTGTGCCTTCGGCCACATTTATCATTTGTCTAAAAAATGGCTCTGGTTCATTCTTTCTAATTTGTACATAAAAGAGATGAGCCCATTCGTCACCAGCAAGGACAAGGCCAAGATCCTCTAGTGACGGAGGAATTGGTGGATTGCGCCGTCGGCGGGCGCTGTGCATTGTGCTGTACGCAGTTGAAAATGGATACTGCACAGCAGCCTCAGGATTTTTTTATATTCTGATTGGGCCTTAATGCCCAGTTGTACCAACAAGGCTTAAATTTTAATCGACCCTTAAACAAAAAAGTGCAAATCGAAATTTTGACAGCAATGTATAACAATTCATTTGACGTTTCATTTCGATGCAATATTGTTTATTTAAGGAACAATTAATATTTAAGTTACGTTGGTGCAACCGGCAAATAGTAAAATATTTGATACACGTCTGTTATTAGTTTTTTTTTTGTAATGCAAAAAATTGTGGAGTATTTTTTTTATGACAATGGCCTAGTTTACACCGTATGACCTGAGGTAGGCCAGACCTATATGTGACCTATATTAGGACAAAGTCAAAAAATATCGTGTTGTTTACACCGCATACTTTAGAGCCTAGGATAGGTGGGATATAGGGATATATTTAAATCAAAATGCATAATTTAATGAATAAGTATGTCAAAATTTAAACAAGGTTTCTAGAAACCAGGTATAGATCTGTAACTCAAAAACTAAGTAGAATTGTGAGAATTAAATTTGTTACGAAAAACTGACTGGGAAATACAAATGTTTATGCTCTGTCGTTAATATTACCCATGATCCGAGTACCTTAAGAAACTATCGAAAATGAAATCACCTGTATGCTGTATGTACAGTTAATACAACTTTGTTTCGAAAATATATGAAAAGCTAAAATGAATTATAACAAACCTCGCCGCCTCCTCGTCGTATATATCTCGTACGCGGTTTCGCCCCTGTAAAGCCCTTTCAACTAAAGCACGCCTAAAATGTTCGACTGAAGCAAATGGAACTTCGTGGCCATTGTGTTGCTGGATGAGTTCCCGTATGTTTCCATTTACATTCATACTACCGGGGCAGTTATATTGCACGCGATACTTACACGAGTATTACCTGTAAGACTGAAGGGTTTAAATATGTATTTTTCATTTGAATTTAAAGCTTGCTACTTAGTAGTTCATTATTTTTTTCTTATATTTATTATTATATTTTAAATACTTACGTCCATCTTCCTCTTTTCTGTCTAACAACAAAACGATGTCCTAAATATTGGCTGTCACAAATCAAGAAAACATGAATGTCACAAATCAAGAAAACGTGAATGTCACAAATCAGGAAATTATGGTTTACTTGAAGAAGGAATTTCAGAAAATAAATGATAAATTTACCGAATTTGATACAGGAATACATAATTTAACTGTCAATATAACACTTGAACTAAAAAATCTGAAAGATGAAAATAAAAAACTAAATTAAACACCATAGAGAAGGAAGTCAAAGCGAACAATATTATCATTACTGGCCTACATGAAAAGGACAATGAGAATTTGCTGACTACTGTATTGAATGTATTAAACACAAACCTTTCTTTAACAATAAACAATAATGATATATGCCTAATTCGGAGACTGGGTAGCAAGTTATCTAATAAAACACGTCCCATATTAGTAAAATTTATAAAAAATAATACAAAAGATGAAATCTTGAAAAATGTGTTTAAGTTTAAAGGAACAAACATATTTATTAACAACGATCTTACTTCTCACGAACAGCAAATTAATAAAGACCTACAGGGATATAAGAAACATGCAAAAATGTTAGGGTACACTGTTAAACAAAAGAAATTAAAACTTGAAATCAACGGTAAACTATATGCACATGATAATTTGCCAGTTCTACAGTCCAGCGGATACTTAGGTAACGATAACGACGTTGATGTATCTGCCTCGCCTACCATTTCCCAAGATATCGACTCAGCTAAATCCTATATGTCATCAGCTGCTAAATTAATCCCTGATCACAATTCTTCTGTCCCGGCAACAAAAGATAGTAAAGAAAATTCGTCAAACGCAACAACTTCTAATGCGAAAAATAATGGCTCAGTTCCGAAAATCGCAAAGTCGTATAACTTTCGTGGCCAATCAAAATAACAATCTTGATTTATTCTATATCAATATTCAAGGAATACGTAATAAAGCACTTGAACTAGAAACTTTTCTTGATACCTACAATTACCATCCAGATATTATTTTACTTAGCGAATATTGGCTTACCGCCGAAGAATTTACTGCATTACATATTCCACACTATAAAACTGCCCGTTTTTTCTTTAGGAATGAGCATACACGTGGCGGTACCGGCATTCTTATTAAACATAATCTGGAATTTCATGTAATATCTTCGTTAAATAACAGTATCCAAGAAAAAGATTTCGAATTTTCTCTCATTAAACTAAAATGCCTCAACGTACCCTTATTCATATTGGTATTTTATAGATCACCAAGTGGAAACTTCAATATTTTTGAGCAACAATTAGAACACATTTTACACGACATACATCACTCCAATACAAATTTATTTATTTGTGGTGATTTTAACATTGATTTCTTAAGGTCTTCATCTGAAAAGCAAAAAATTTTATCGATGCTGTCGTCGTTCGATTTGAAATCAAACATCACAGTACCTACACGTATTACTGCAACGTCGTCTTCATGCATAGACAATATAGTGACGTCTCCAAACATCAAAGGCACATACCATGTTATAAGTAATCCCCTCTCTGATCATGAGGGTATTATCTGTAACAGTGACATTGAAAAAGTGATAAAACCTACCGAAACTCAAGTCAGGCGCATATACTCTCGGAATAATCTTGCAGAATTTAATAATAAACTTCAATGCACTTCCTGGACTGAAGTTATGCAAGAATCAGATGTGGACCTCTCGACCGAATTGTTCCTGCATAAATTTATCGCGTCTTTTGAAGAAACGTTTCCTTTAAAAATTACAAAATCCGGCCATCACACACTCCAGTGGATCACGAAAGGAATACGTATCTCTTGTCATACTAAAAACAAATTAAGAAAAAAGCTACGGAAAAATAATACTCTTGCTACTAAATTACACTATAAGAAATACTGTAAAATCCTAAATAATACAATAAAACTGGCAAAACAAATAAGTGTCTCTAATTACATTTTAAATTCTAATAATAAGGCAAAAGCAACATGGAGAATTATAGACAACATTAAGGGTAAATCCAAGACACGTCACTTACCATCTGCAGACCCCGCATCACTTACAAATGATTTTAATAAACATTTTTTACAGTACAGCGACTCTACCGTATCTAATTATACACTGAAGAACTGCTCGATACTAAAGTCTTTCTTTCTAAAACCTATTATTGAAGAAGAAATCCTCCAGGTCATCAACTCTATAAAGAATTCAAATTCATTCGGAAGTGATGGGATACCTAGTTCAGTAATTAAAAATTGTGCACCGTTCATTGCAGAACCATTGACTTTCATATTTAATTTATCTATTGAAAATGGTATTTTTCCAAATGCGTTCAAACAGTCAATTGTAGTGCCACTATATAAAAAAGGCGATCCAGAAAACATTGAAAACTATAGGCCCATCTCTCTACTGACAACATTCTCTAAAATTCTCGAAAGACTAATTTATAATAGACTTAAAGTGTTTTTGAATAATCATAATATTTTAACCCATCATCAACACGGCTTTACTGAAAATAAATCAACAGTGAGTGCGGTATCTTGCATTTATAACAATATAATCAATAACCTTGATAAAAATATGAATGTGTTCTGTGTATCAAGTGACTTATCCAAAGCCTTCGACAGTGTCTGTCACAATATTCTTCTTCAAAAACTAGAACATTACGGTGTGCGTGGACTAGCAGCTTCGTGGTTCAAGTCATATCTGTCTGAGCGTTACCAGTCCGTTAAAATTGATGACCGGTCCAACAACTCAGTCTCTTTTTCCGAAAAAGGGCTGATTCAGCGTGGTGTTCCGCAGGGATCTGTCCTTGGACCGCTACTCTTCCTAATCTACGTCAATGACCTGCCCTTATACGTTCAAAATACATTCTGTACTCTCTACGCAGATGATGCTTACTTTCTGATGTCCTGCACAAAACCTAATTTTTGTGTTACTGCCATCAATAATATAATAACTAATATTGCAGACTGGTGTACTGACAATAGCCTTAACTTAAATTTAAATAAGTCTAACTTCATGCAGTTCTTTCTGAACTCAAGTAACATTATAGAGTTTAATACATCACAAGTAAGCGTCTCTCGCACAGATACTCTGAGTTGTCTTGGTATCTTGTTGGATGCGGACACCAAATGGTCGTCCCAATCTAAAACATTAACAAATAAGTTAAACAAATGTTGTTATGTTATGCGAATGTTAAAACCTCACTTAGAAACACATGTGTCTCGTTCTTTGTATTTTGCTTCTTTCCATTCAGTTGCCACTTATGGGATTACCATTTGGGGGTCGTCATCTTTATTGCATGAAGTATTTTGTATACAAAAACGTGCCATACGAATAATGTTAAACATGTCCCCCCGCCAATCATGTAGAGGTACTTTCAAACAGCTAAAAATATTAACTATGCCAAGCGTCTACATATTAGAAATCCTGAAATATACTTTTAATAATTTAAGTAGCTTCAATTTGTGCAGTTGATCTTATGATACTAGACAAAAAAAACATTAACATAAACGTACCTGCTCATAGAACTTCTGCATTTGAGAAAACAAGCGACTACATAGGCATAAAATATTATAATCTGCTACCAAATGAATTGAAGCAATATTCAAAAACAAAGGCGCTAAAACTGTTAAAAAATACATTATTATTTAAAGAATATTATTCTGTAGAAGAATTTGTCAATGATTGTAAAGTAAAACACTTACAAATACAAACTGCATAAAGTTTTCGTTGTTTTGAGGTTAAGGACATCTTGTTCATTCATTCTTTATATCAAATTCACCAACACTTGTACAATATTTCTATATTTTCCTTCATGTAATATTTATTTTTTTAATTGTGTATCTGTATCAGTAACTGTGAATGTAATAATTTTAACTTGTTATACTTGTTAACCTGCTGTCATAGAAAAATTGTAAAGTTATTGTTTTTATAAACAAATGTGAAATCAGTGATGAAGCTGTAAATTTTTGGTAACTTCACCATGTACTTGCTTTATATTTTATGTATTTATTTTATTTATTTTTTTAATAGTTATTTTAATATTTGTTTTAACTATAATGTATGTTTTTGTCTTAATACTATGTTGTTTTTTTTAATTTTATGCTTCTCACAAATTTCACATTTCTTTTATATTTCATTGCTTTTGCTCTTAGCTCATTTAACACCATTTGTTGTAGTCATGTCACACGTAACGTTTTATGTATTCAAAGTTTAAATACCACAATATGGTAACTGTATTATATTATTATTTGTAATCATAATATCTTTGGGGGGGGGGGGGGTTGAAAAACAGCTCTAGCTGAACCTTACCCCTTTTGTACTCTCTTGGTGCAATAAAAAAAAATATTATTAAATTATTATTATTCCATTTTGAGAATAATTATAATTATTACTATTACACAGCTCTTAAATAGTGAGTCAAATAAGATTCTTGTAGATGTTTTCCCTTCGATTTTTTTACAGGGTAGGGATTCACATTGGTAATGCCAAATTAATAAAAAAAATATTATCTTTGTTTCTTTGTCATTATAAAATGAGAATTAATCTTTATTATATTACAAGTGTATATATTGCTTAACTTATTTGAAATATAAATTGTAAGAGCATTTTCAAATATTATGAATAAATATTATAGTTCTTATATTGGTATCTCACACATGCCGGGTTTCTTAGAAATTTCAGAATAGCAATACATTTCAAATTACAACTTTATAATAATTATATTTAATATTTAATTTTCTTTAAAAATTTACCTTACAAAGAATTTTTAAATAAGCGACATAAAAGCTTCCACTTTGTTACAAATACTATGTAATAATCAAAATTAAAACATGTCTCGTGTAATTATAGTAAAATCTTGAGTTATGAGAAAAACAAATTTCTAGAGAAGAAATCCTTGTTTGCACATAAATAGTATGCACCAACAAAATTATTAAGAGAGCAACAAAGATTAAAATTCGCGTCGAAATATTTTTGAAATTGTTATTTTACGAAATATTTGCAATAAAAACGAATGATAAAGCCAGTTATTATGTGATTTGTTGGGAATGGTATTACCAATTTTACACATTTTCAGAAAGTTAACATGAAGAATAGGAACTCAAAAATCTTTTTTTACGGCAAATATTCAATGAAATAATCCTTTTGGTTTAGATAATTTTTATTATTATAAATATTTTAAAATTGAAATTCATACAGTGAATTATAAAACTATATTTTCCTTAAGTAATCTTTTATTTGCTGACAATCAGGTATTAATTGCTTATGACGAAGATGACGCCAGTTACATGATTCGCAAACTGGATGAAGAATATAAAAAAATGGCCTAGAAATAAACACTGAAAAAACAAAATACCTAGTTGTAAATAATAAAGGCTAAGATTTATCACTGGATACAGGTAAAATAAAGTGCTGCGAAGAATTCGTATATTTAGGAGCGACGCTTACCCAACAGGGTGGTAGTGAAACTGAAATAAGGTCGAGGATTGTAAAGGAAAGAAGGGGGATAAGTAAATTAAATTATTTATGGTGAAGTATAGTTATAGGTAGAAAATTAAAAAAACAAAAATAATTTAAAATCGTTACTAGTTAATAACAAAATATTAAAACACAATAAAATGGAAAAGAGTGGAGTATACAAAATTAATTGTAACAATTGTGAACATTTTTATATAGGTAAGACTGGTAGAAACTTCAACGTTAGATTCAAAGAACATATGAGCTGTATTAAGTATAAAAAGTTGATAGTTCAAATGTAGCAAAACATATGGTAAACAACAACCACACTTGTTCATTGGAAGATTTTGAAATCATACATACCGAGAACAAGGGATTAAGACTAGATAGACTAGATGCTTGGGAAATTCAAAATGCCGTGTCTAACGGGAATCTTTTAATGAACGAGCAAATCGATTTATACAAATCCCCTCTAATGTCTTAGTCATTGTTGCCGATATGTATATAAACTTGCTTTGTACTGTCTTGTAAAACATTCTGAAGATGACGCAATGTCGAAATGTACATTAATGTTTTATTATAATTATTTTTGAAACTTACCGAGTGTTTTAATAAAATTCTTATTAACAGATAATTGTTAATTGAAACAGAAATTAGAAATAATATCTAATAAAAATAAATTACCCTAACGTGACAGATAAACCGTTACACATTTGTTATTTATTTTGTCTCAATTCCAAGGCTATTGCTATTTTTGAGGTGATTTTCGACATTTTCATATCTAATTTCTGCCTTTACAAGGCATACAAAATTAATGTTGCTTATTGATTTTATGCTCTGCAACTATTATTTGAAGCTTTTTTACCTAAAATAATTAGGGAAGCAGGAAATTGAGAAAGTATGATTTTACATGTTAAAGTGCTATGTTCCGGGGTCGCGGTCACCAGCCTGTATATAACAATGATAATAAGAATTGTACAGAAGCTATAATTTGACAAAAATATTCATAACCAAATCGAGGTGAACTTAGCGATGCGTCGCCCTGCGACGGGCGAGTGTAGGCCTACCGTTCAACCAGTACATCGCAACGAAATTCTTCATTATTAAGGGTGATATAAAGCATCCTGGAGTAATATACAGTGATTAATCGATGCAGGGAAAATTACTAGTGGCCGTAGATATTAATTAAATTATAAACAGAAATGTGACGATTGAATTGAATTGATTTAAAAATCAAAATACAGAATTTATTTTAATAGTAATCTGCTGTAACCAAACGGGATGGCCAGCTACATGGCTATATGGGGATGATTAGTAGAGTCCTTAGCTATAAAGTCAAATAGAAATTGAAGTGGTACAACGCCGTATTTTTTTTTTAATTTTAATTATTTTTCAGACTGTATCAAGCAATATATATGCGGTTATGTTTAAGGGTTACCTACAACACCCCTACGGGATGGCCAGCTACAAGGCTATATGGGGATGATTAGCAGGGTCCTTAGCTATAAAAGAAAATATAATTTGAAGTGGTACAATGCCGTATTTTTTATTTTAATTATTTTTCAGACTTTGTATAAAGCAATGTATATACGCGGTAATATTTAAGATGTACCTACAACACCCCTACGGGATTTCCAGCTACAAGGCTATATGGGGTTGATTAGTAGGGTCCTTAGCTATAAAATCAAATAGAATTTGAAGTGGTACAACGCCGTATTTTTTTATTTTAATTATTTTTCAGATTTAGTATAAAGCAATGTATATGCGGTTATGTTTACAGGTTACCTACTACACCCCTTCGGGATGACCAGCTACAAGGTTATATGGGGGTGATTAGTAGGGTACTTAGCTATAAAATCAAATAGAATTTGAAGTGGTACAACGCCGTATTTTTTTTATTTTAATTATTTTTCAGACTTAGTATAAAGCAATGTATATGCGGTTGTTATGTTTACGGGTTACCTACAACATCCCTACGGGATGGCCAGCTACAAGGCTATATGGGGTTGATTTGTAGGGTCCTTATCTATAAAATCAAATAAAAATTGAAGTGGTACAACGCCGTATTTTTTTTTTTATTTTAATTATTTGTCAGACTTAGTATAAAGCAATGTATATGCGGTTATGTTTACGGGTTACCTACAACACCCCTACGGGATGGCCAGCTACAAGGCTATATGGGGGTGATTAGTAGGGTCCTTAGCTATAAAATCAAATAGAATTTGAAGTGGTACAACGCCGTATTTTTTTTATTTTAATTATTTTTCAGACTTAGTATAAAGCAATGTATATGCGGTTAGGTTTACGGGTTACCTACAACACCCCTACGGGATGGCCAGCTACAAGGCTATATGGGGGTGATTTGTAGAGTCCTTAGCTATAAAATCAAATAGAATTTGAAGTGGTACAACGCCTTTTTTTTAATTACTTTTCAGACTTAGTATAAAGCAATGTATATGCGGTTATGTTTACGGGTTACCTACAACACCCCTACGGGATGGCCAGCTACAAGGCTATATGGGAGTGATTAGTAGGGTCCTTAGCTATAAAATCAAATAGAACTTGAAGTGGTACAACGCCGTATTTTTTTTTTTATTTTAATTATTTTTCAGACTTAGTATAAAGCAATGGATATGCGGTTATGTTTAAGGATTACCTACAACACCCCTACGGGATGGCCAGCTACAAGGCTATATGGGGTAGATTAGTAGGGTCATTAGCTATAAAATCAGCTTTGTAGCTGGCCATCCCGTGTTGTAGGTAACCCGTAAACATACATTGCTTTATACAAAGTCTGAAAAATAATTAAAATAAAAAAATACGGCATTGTACCTCTTCTATTTGATTTTATAGCTAAGGACCCTACTAATCACCCCCATATAGCCTTGTGCCTGGCCATCCCGTAGGGGTGTTGTAGTTAACCCTTAAACATAACCGCATATATAGCATTATACAAAGTCTGAAAAATAACTAAAATAAAAAAATACGGCATTATATCACATCAAATACTTTTTTTATGGGGTCTCGTGGCCGTGTGCCTGAGTGTCTGGTCGCGAATCTAGGGGACCCGGGTTCGATCCCGACCGACGCCAAAAATTACATCGCATTTTAATGGCACAAAATTGACCCCTGTGGCGCACTCTCCACGCCAGCAATGAGTGCCCGTGTGGTGACGCCTGGTAAGCGCCTGCACGGTACAAATATTCCATCATTACCGACATCTGTGTATGAAGCAGATTGGCACACCCAGCAATGGGTAATATGCCGTGATGAAATATATATATTTTTTTTTTTTTTAAATACTTTTTTTTTATTTTATAGCTAACGACATTACTAATCACCCCCATATAGCCTCGTAGCTAGCCATCCCGTAGGGGTGTTATAGTTAACCCTTAAACATAACCGCATATACAGCATTATACAAAGTCTGAAAAATAATTAAAATAAAAAAATATGGCGTTGCACCACTTCAAATTCTATTTGATTTTATAGCTAAGGACCCTACTAATCAACCCCATATAGCCTTGTAGCTGGCCATCCCGTAGAGGCGTTGTAGGTAACCCGTAAACATAACTGCATATACATTGCTTTATACTAAGTCTGAAAAATAATTAAAATAAAAAAATACGGCGTTGTACCACTTCAAATTCTATTTGATTTTATAGCTAATGACCCTACTAATCAACCCCATATAGCTTTGTAGCTGGCCATCCCGTAGGGGTGTTGTACGTAATCCTTAAACATAACCGCATATCCAATGCTTTATACTAAGTCTGAAAAATAATTAAAATAAAAAAAAGGCATTGTACCACTTCAAGTTCTATTAGATTTTACAGCTAAGGACCCTACTAGTCAACCCCATATAGCCTTGTAGCTGGCCATCCCGTAGGGGTGTTGTAGGTTACCCTTAAACATAACCGCATATCCATTGCTTTATACTAAGTCGGAAAAATAATTAAAATAAAAAAAAAATACGGCGTTGAACCACTTCATTTTTTTTTTTTTATAGCTAAGGACCTTACTAATCACCCCCTTATAGCCTTGTAGCTGGCCATCCCGTAGGGATGTTGTAGGTAACCCGTAAACATAACCGCATATACATTGCTTTATACTAAGTCTGAAAAATAATTTAAAAAAAAATACGGCATTGTACCACTTCAAATTCTATTTTCTTTTATAGCTAAGGACCCTGCTAATCACCCCCATATAGCCTTGTAGCTGGCCATCCCGTAGGGGTGTTGTAGGTAACCCTTAAACATAACCGCATATACAAGTATATTGTTCATCCCGTAGGGGTGTTGTAGGTAACTCGTAAACATTACCGCATTTATACATTGCTTTATACAAAGTCTGAAAAATAATTAAAATAAAAAAAATATACGGCGTTGTACCACTTCAAATACTATTTGACTTTATAGCTACGGACTCTACTAATCACCCCCATATAGCTGGCCATCCCGTAGGGGTACAGCAGATTACTATTAAAATGAATTCTGTATTTTGATTTTTAAATCAATTCAATTCAATCGTCACATTTCTGTTTATAATTTAATTAATATCTACGGGCACTAGTAATTTTCCCTGCATCGAGTAATCACTGTATATTACTCCGGGATGCTTTATATCACGCTTAATAATGAAGAATTTTGTTGCGATGTACTTGGTTGAACGGTAGGCCTACACTCGCCCGTCGCTGGGCGACGCATCGCTAAGTTCACCTCGATCATAACCAACTTATTTCTACAAGAAATAACAAGTTTCTAAATTTACAACGGTAAGTTAGATGTTTACGTAAAATATATTCGGGCTCAAGCCGGTTTCAGGCACACCCACCAATGGGTAATATGCCGTTATGATATATTTATTTATATTTCATTTAAATTAACCCAAAATTTTATAGTACAAATGTGAACTTTTGATTTTTCATGTCATTTTATAGGTAGTGATAGGTAAATAAATGTCTCCAATCATTATCTCCTTCAACAAAAGCACAACATAAAAATACGGCCTTCTATCTTCTTCTACTGATAACAGTTATTTGTGATACGACTATTATTTTAACTTTGCTGTAGTGACTAATCTATTATTCATTGAAGAATGACGTTTTTTTTTATCTCCATTATCTTATCTTATCTTATTTTATTTATTGATATGTCAAACAATATTAAATAGTTACAGAATTTATTTGTTCCATAATTCACATATAGTGTTTCGATATAATGATTAGTTTCTTTCTAATGTTCAATAAAATAAAAGGGTTTCATAGAAAAAGTGAGTTACTTTTTTGAAATATTAACTATGTAAATAATATAAGTGAAAAAAAATTACAAAACAATAATGATAAGTGTGTAAAGTTCTCATTTTCGATTTTTTTTAAGTATCTCTGGTAATATTAACAATAGCGCAAAATCGTTTGTATATACCGTACTTATATTTTTGAAACAAAATTGTCACAACTGAAATTTTCTATATTCTTTTGTTTTAGAGCTACATACTAATGCCCAGTTGCATCTCTGACCCTTAAATTTAAATCTAGGCTTAAACACAAAAATGTAAATCGAAATTTTGATAGCAATATTCAATTACTCAATTGACGTTTCGTTTGGATACGATATTGTCAATTTAAGGAACACTTAAATTTAAGTTTTAGCGGTTCAATCGGGCATGAAAATTATTTTTTCTACAAATCTACTAAAACTAGGCTTTTTAATGTTTGTTTTTAGAGTTAAAAGTGACATTTTATGACACCAGTGTTAAAAAGTGACAAATCATCATTGTTACTATTAACACTAGTGTTAAAAGTGAATTAGTTATCTTGGTAATGACGAATGGAACAACAAATCGACATTTTTGGCATTATTTATATGGGTGAAGTGTAAAAATCAGAGAAATATTATTAATTAAAATAATACGTTTATTAAACGATAAATAATTAGGATAAATATTAAAAAGATAATAAAAATAACTAACACTATGATTAAATAATTATAAACACTAATTTAAGACCAATAATATTATTAAGTGCTTAAACACTAAGATTATTTATTTAAACAATATTTACATCACTATATTTATTTATATAACTACATTTAGTTATGTTCACCACTCGTAGACTGTATCACCCACTGTTCATTGCTCGTTGCTTCTATGTAACAGACTACAGACAGTCCTCCCGACGGTATTTATACAGCCCGCAGTCTGTCTTCTAGACTGTTCCGTTGAATACAAAAGAATCAGGTGACCTTAAGTAATTAGACAGGTCATAACGAGTTTACCACGCCGATCATTGCGAAAATTGCGTCATCACTCAGCGCGGCGCCGTTCTAGAGATATTCTACCAGTGCCGGCGGTCGCTTACTATTAAGTCAGAGACGCACGTTACAATATATCAAAAAATTATTAGAAATACATATTTAAATGAAAAAATAGTGTATGATATACGTGTTAAAAGTGATTTTATTTTGTTCGAAGGTTAGGACCACTCCGCTTCGTGTCGTGTTCCAAAATAAAATGTCACTTTTCTTTTAATACATATCATAAATAACTATTTCGCTCATTTTGAAAATATATACCTCGTATTTCGCTTATTATAAAATATTAAACAAATTTTATGTTTTTTACGTAGTATAACGTTATTTAAATAGATTTTTTTTAAATTTAACATTTAATAATATTTTTTTAAATGAAAAAAAAATAGTCCCGTATTGTTTTAATATAGACTTTTCAACGATATTTAACCTGTAAATATACGTTTCTTTGTTTTACACATGAATAAAACATGACCAACTTAAATAAAAATAATTGTCATTATTTGTTTATTTCTAATCTAATGTTCTTTTATTCATTTTTCTAATTTATATACTTGTGTTAATTTAATATCAACTACGACGTCGGCACAAAAATAATTTAATCTGTCTATAGGTGTACAAAAAATATAAACAAATTATGATTTTTTAATTGATTATTTTTCATTTGTTCCTTGATAATTACCAATTTCTTCACCCTAATAAATTAATAATTCATGTTAAAACAAAAGAATGTACACACTGTCATTCAAAAGCTTACAAAATAGCATAGGGTCCCATTTACAAATATATTGTTATATCTCCAAAATTATTATATTAAAAAAAAATACACTACATTATTTTACGTAAAAAACATAAAAATTGTCTACTCATATTTTTCTAAATCTCTCATAATAAGCGAGATACGAGGTATTTTCAAAATGAGGAAAAACAAGTTGTAGCCTGTAGCTCGTAAAAAATTGAACCTGGATTATGCAAACTGTTTTGCTTTTTTATTATATTACACCACAAGATACTCCACAAAAAAAAATTGAGACATTCTGTACATTCAATGTAAAATGAAATATTTCTATAGCTATGTTTGATATCCGTATAATATAGGGTTTGTTTTATGGTCTGTGAGATCTCAATTATTATAGCGTTTTATACTCGCATGTCGATTGTCTATGTTTTTTATAAACAATGGTAAAAAAAATATATGGCTGTAATTTATGTCCTATTATAAACAAAAGTGTAAGTACAAAAATCTGATGTGGACACCACACGACTTCCTTATACGATTATTAAACTATACATATTTTTATAATAAATAAATTACAAAATATTAATTTTAACTTCAAAACAGTAAGATATATAGCGACCATAAAGGGAAGTTTTTAAAGAGAGTTTTGATTACAACAAAGAAATATTTGATTACAACAATGAATATGACTAATTTCACAATAAAAATATAATATTTGTTATTGTACGAATCATAAAATTGCACGTATTTAACGTAATTTGACAAAAACAAAAAAGTATATAAATTTTAAATTTACATATCTCGCTTATACAAAGAGATAATTTAATAATACTTTATGTCCTAGACGCAGAAATTAATTCTGTAAAACTTTTATTTGAAGCATTTATTTGTAAAATCAAAATAAAATCATTTTACTGTTAACAACTTCAAGTAATGTACCACTTCCGGTTAGCCTATTTTAACCAAAATCTATTATGTTATTTCGATTGACATAAAAGTCTTGTATACCAAATTTGAAAAGTTTTGGATTATATTTTAAAACAGTTTTTTATTAAAATCTATTATAGGCTTCATGTAAAGTGCCACTTCTGGAAATTGTGTAAGGGAGGTGCACAACTAGATGTTATAGCAGTCCTAAATACAAAATTTCAACTTTCTACGGCTTATCGTTTTTGAGTTATGCGAGATACGTACGTTCGTACGCACGTACAGACGTCACGACGAAATTAGTCAAAATGGATTCAGGGATGATCAAAATGGATATTTCCGCTGAAATCTGAAAACCGAAATTTTTCGCGATTACAATACTTCCTTTACGTTCAAGGAAGTAAAAAAGGTATACAATTAAAAACTGCATGTAATCAGTCCACTATTATTGTTTACACGCGTTTCGTTCGCGAGAAGTACAAAATAAAAATTATAATTTTTAGCTATACAGGGCTCGTAATACCCCTTAAATTTATGACATTAAGTTCACATCCACCCTGTATAGTTACAGAATGCCATGTTAAATAATACGCTATTTGAATTGTATGTTTTATCTGTAAGCAGTTCAAATTTAATTTTTTGTATCTTCCCTGTAAATGACGGAAAGTAAAAATTGTACGATAAATATCTTATTCCATTCAGTTACAAAGTAAATTTCGAAGAAAATATAAGGAAAAGATAAGATTAGTGATATAATTAACTTTAATATTTCCGTGGAAAATGACGTCATTTTGTTCATTTTAAACATAACGCTCATCGAACAATTACGAATATAATGAAAATTGGGTTTGGGTCCTTACATTCATTTCTACATTGTATTAATTTTTAAGAAACTACGGAACGAAAATAAATACATTTTGCATATTTTGTAATACCTTTCAACATTATTTGACATATTTAATATCTTTTTCGGGGGGGTGGGGGGGGGGGGATTTCATTTGATTCCGGGGGAAACACTGTTGTCAAAATGGCATACGTCGCCATATATTGTAACGTTTTTATTTATATGGGTGACGTGTAAAACATAGACAAATATCATTAACTAAATAATACGTTTATTAAACGATGAATAATTACGACTAAATATTAAAAGATAATAAAAAGAACTAACACTATGATTAAATAATTATAAACACTAAGAATATTATTAAATGCTTAAACACTACGATTATTTATCTAACTAACATCACTGCACTTATTTATATAACTACATTTATTTATGTTAACAACTTGTAAACTGTTTATTTATATTACTGAGTTCATTTCTGGTTGCTTGTATATATGAGACTGCCCCACCGCCTTCCTTAGGCCGGCATTTATACAGCGCACACCTTTCTAGAAACCTTCGAAGCGACAATGACCCGTATACAAAGGAACGAGGTCACGGCGCAATTAGAGTCCAGCCGCTGCGGCGCCAGGGATTGCGTCATCGCTCTGGAACGCTCTGTCAGTGGCGCCGTTGTATACTCTTCTCCCAGGGGCGCACGTCACAATATATTAGAGTTACGGTAGTTCTGCGCACGTTTACTTTATTTTGTGGTTTTAACTCGATTCGATCCCGATCACCGCCAAATATTTCGAATTTTAAATGGCCCAAAATTGACCACTGTGGTGCACTCTCCACGCCAGCAATGAGTGCATGTGAGGTGATACCATGTAAACGCCCGCACGATACAAATATGTCATCATCATTAACGAAATCTGTATACCAAGCAGATTAGCACACCCAGCAATGGGTAATATGATAATAGATTTATTTACATTTTTATTTATATACATACCTGCATATTTACTAATGCGGGAAACTATATTAAGTTCCTTTCCTTATAACTATTATTCTATTTACAATTTTCTTTTTAAAACCTTACTATTATTAATTCGAAATGATTATTTTTTGACAGACATTTATCTGTTAATTACATACATTTGAGCTGAACTGTGTAACCGTGGAATTGTGTTTAAAGCATAAGCTCCTAGATATAATTTTTATATTACTTTATAAATTTATCCATAAATCATAAGTTCTTCAAGACTACATTTCATTTTCATATAGTTCCTTATATTTTGTAATAATATTAATAATATACCTTGAAATATAGAGTTTTATTTATAAAAATAAATCATAATTCAAATTTAAAAATTAAAAAAAAAATAAAAGTATTATATATCAATTAACATAAACAATTTATAGTATATGTATGTATTATGGTGGACTTTAAAAAGGGGTAAGTCGAATTTTAAGCGAGCCGCCCTCTAAAATGGTTCCAAATAAATAAATAAATTTGCACTGGCAGTGATTCCGCTTAACCGTGCCTAAATACATTTGATTTTTCTCCATTTAAATAACATACGGTTTTGGCACATTTCGGAACTTTATTTTTCTCCGAGATATTAAGAGGTTTAAAAAATCCTTTCATGAATAAAAAAATAAAATAAATATTTCATCACGGCATATTACCCATCGCTGGGTGTGCCAATCTGCTTTGTATACAGATATCGGTAATGATGGAATATTTGTGCGGGCGCTTACCAGGCGTCTCCTCACGAGCACTCATTGCTGGCGTGGAAAGTGCGCCACAGGAGTCAATTTTGTGCCATTAAAATTCGATGTAATTTTTGGCGTCGGTCGGGATCGAACCCGGGTCCACAAATTCGCGACCAGACACTCAAGCACACGGCCACGAGACCCCCATTCATTATTGGAATATATACTAGAATAACCCGAGAATATGTGAATAAAATCTGAAGTCCCAACTATTATTCTTAATTCGAATGGAGTTTAGCTTTTTGGGCTTTTATGCGATAGTTTAACCAACTACAGTTATCTTAATATTAATGATTAGGACTTCAAATTTTGTCGACATATTCTCGGGTCATTCTAGTATCTATTCCAATATTGAGTATTTTTTTTTAAACCGCTGCATAGGTTTTAACTTGCAGTAGTGAATCAGCATAGCATATTTGCGCCACGCCGTACCACACACAGCTAGGTTACGATCTTACGATTCTACTGATTCGCGCGTTTTCGTACATAATCGGCTCGTTATCAAGTAGCTCGAATTTGCTTGAGATTACTTGATCAAGTCAAGTAGTAAAGATAGAAAATCAAGTCAAGTCAAGTAATGAATTTTTGAAAAGCTTGATTTTCAAGTCAAGTCCTGTAATTTACAAAAACATCAAGCTACTTGACTTGATGAAACCCTAGTAGAAATACATAGGTTCAAAATTTTCCGAATGATAGTATTTGAGTTAGAGCGCCCAGAAGATCCACACACACACACACACACACACACACACACACACACACACACACACACATACACACCCACATACACACACACACACACATACACACTCACAGATATCATCGTGAAAATGTTAAAATCGGAATGTAGGGATTTTAAAACGTGAGAAATCACCAAAATCTCGATATGCGGATTTTAGCACGATCCCTATACCTCCCTTACGAAGGGTAGCGGGAGGTAAAAAACATCGCCATTCGAAAAAAATATGAAAAGTGCCCCCTAAAGAAATGAAAACTTAAATCCATTATTATTTCACATTTACAAGTTATTTGCAAAAAACTGCAAAATTTACATTTGCACCTATAACCTGGAACACCACTTATAAATAGTTTCGTAATTAGACATCTTTTGTCTAAATTAACCGACTTCGTATCTCTTATTCCTATCGCATTTTTTGTGGCTCCTGTATAATATCGCCGCCGAGTATTTACTACTTTGTCTATTTAGATTACGTGATGGGGCGATAATATGCTATTATATTCTTGTTAAGCCTGTTTAACGACACGATCATAAATTATTTTCAAATTTATTATAGCTGGTGCGCGTTAAGTTGAGACTGAATGCGCAGAATCTAAAATTCGTATTTGAATAAGTCGAAATGTAATAGTAATTATAATATGTTATTATTAGTATAAAGTGAAAGGGCATTCATTTATAAGCCAAAGTATGCATATGTCCAGTCTCAACTTAACGCGCGCCAGAATTAAACAAACAACTTGGTAACAAATAAGTTTCATCTGATACGAATATTTGATAAATATGATGTTCTATTCTATCACAAATTGCTTTATATATCTGTTTATTAGGTAACAAAACAGATTTTAGTTTATATTTTTTTTCAGACTTCTTTATTAACACATAATAATGGGAGATCAAACAATAAATAATCAAAACGCTACGATTAAAGAACAAATCAATGTAGTAGGGCGTTTACAAATTAATAAATTTACAATTAATAATCAAAGTCCAGAAAAAGTAGCCGTTGATCTTTCCAATCCTATTGAGTATCACCTTCCTAAACCTATAGACAGTTTCGTGGGCCGAGACAACGAAATGAAACTGCTCAATAACTTATTCTTCGAGAAGCGCCAACAAAAAGTCGTCATCAGTGGTATGCCAGGTTATGGCAAATCTGAATTAGCCAAACAATTCCTTAAAAAGAGTAAAAACGAACATAGATTCAAACACATATTATGGATGGATGCAGAAACACCAGACAACTTACTACAATCATTTAAAAACTTGGCGAAACTTGTTGGACTCCCTGAAATGGACAAAGAATCTTTGATCAAAATGGTTTACGATTTGTTTTCCAACGAATCAGCTATAGTAGTGTTAGATAACGCAAAAACAAGAGAGAGCGTCCTGGAGTTCGAGCCGCTTGACTTGCCGTGCCTTGTGACGTCACATGTTAAAGATTGGGGAGATGACTTCGCGACCGTGGACCTGGTGCCATTAGCGCCTGGCGCTGCTGTCGATGTGATCAAGTTAATTTTGGGCGAGAGATACCAACCAAATGACTACGCTCAGTACATGGAATTAGCAAGGGTTGTTAGTTATGTTCCATTTGCTCTACAGGTTTAGTATATGTACACTCTTAAGATACAGCGTGTAACACAAATTAGTTCATTAAATTTAACCAGTGATAGGACTCGTCGAGTGCAACACTATTTCTTTATAACTTTGTCTTGTAAACCTTTTAGATATTGAGTTTAAATTCTTCAAAGTTTTTTTTTACATATTTCAGTTTACCCCTATGGTTGAATTCAGAATGGACGCATGCTCAGAATACTGCGCATGCGTCTACGAGCAATTACTGCCGTTGTGACTGTGACAGAATACAATGAAAGGTTGATGAATTTGTCAACACAAAAGAAAGGTTAGAAACTGGTGAATAGATTTACCGATACACCAGATGGTGAAACTATACACATATCGGGAAGATATGAGATAGAATAGAATACCTCAGCTAATGTAACAAAAAAATAATACGTCAAAATTCTATGTTACAACAAGTTGAACAATCCAAAATTTGTAGGACATTTGTAGGATGCAGTCGACCAAGAACAACTACAATTGACGGAACAATAAAACGCATAAAGATGATTAAAAGTGATGCAGACCTAAATGAAATCACAATAAATGTTCAGATTGGCCACCATCTGTCAATACACTCTGAAGGCGTCGACAAAATGATGTAACTATTGTTCTTTCAATATCCTACAAATTGTCAGATGTGACATTTTTTTTGTTGTAGTGCTATTCTTCGAGTACTAAAACCTGGTTGAGAATCAAAACTTATTTTATTTACATACATGTAAAAAGGTGCGAACGTTTGGAAGATGACGATTCGGAAAACGATCGAAATAAATTTTCTGGGCTTTGGCAGCGTTTATCTGAGCTTTACCATAGGCCAGCTCAAAGTCTGTATACTCACTATCTGTAAAGGCAAGCATATTTACTGAGTATAACTTTTATAATAATTATTAATCAAAATTTATTTGAAAAAGTTGATCTCACATTTGTCAAAAACAATTGTTTCATTGTTATTGCCACTGGATCATATTATTATGAAAATACCTAAACGACTCTTTAATTTAGGGGGGTGGGGGTAAAAATGCTAAAAAATAATAATTGAGATTTAGAAAAAAGTTATTAAGAAATATTGTTGCTTTCGACTATTTCTATCACTTGTTAAATTTAATATACTTATTTCTGTTACATCCTATATGTAGACAATAGGCTGTCATTGTATAATAATATCGTAATAAACACGTACTCATTGTTTTAAATAATTTTCGAACGATTCTAACCTCAAATCAAATGTCAAATATCGCAAAGTAAAACGGAAGTGAACTGTCGAGTATGGCAGTATTACCACCTGTTCTGTTTAGTGAGGAGGTGTATTCCAAACGTCGTTATGTCTACTTAACCATAATTTGAGTAAATTAGAAAAAAAATAGCAATTTAATAAATATAACTATATCTATTATTTTCGATTATTATGATAGAAAATTAATATAAATTCAATATACATATAAACAGGGTGGTACTGAAAAACGGGCACCTCAAAATAACTTTTTTATTTATAATTATTTTTTAATTCTCTTTGTATAAACTAGGCTTACGGGCTTACAAATCATGGTATTTGGCATAATGATAGTGCTTCCTGTTTGACCGGAAGTAACGTTAACTCTCATATTTCAAATGGGACACCTATATATATATTTACATATTTGGAATCTACGCAAAATTACGAATTCAGCAATATTCTTGATGACTGCAATACTTCTTGATTGGAAAGGTGATTGAAAAGAAGAAATTACTTGATATCATTCAAATAATCATTTATTTTCTGCCTCTACCGGTTTCGACACCTCATGTGTACCTCCTGAAGTGCATTTTTATGGAAGAAATAAATTACAAACAATTGAATATTTTATAAATAAATAAATAAACAAATATATCATCACGGCGTATTACCCATTGCTGGGTGTGCCAATCTGCTTTGTCCACAGATTCCGGTAATGATGAAATATTTGTACCGTGCGGGCGCTTACCAATCGTCACCGCACGGGAACTCATTGCTGGCGTGGAGAGTGCACCACAGGGGTCAATTTTGTGCCATTGAAATTCGATACAATTTTTGAATATTTTGTTTCACATTAATTGTAGTTTAATGTCAAAACAAATTTTGTGTATACTTTCTCGGTGATAAAATTAATTTTATTTACAAAGAAATGCTGTGAAGTTTATATTTTGTTTCCTTCATAGCACTCTTATTACAATCAGACTTAAATTAAATCAGCATAGTTTTCATTTACATTTTTCTATTTTGTAATGAAATAACATATGTATATTTTTGAAATCAGAAAAAAATACCGAATCGAATGAGCGAGTAAAAAGATTGGGTTCTCATTTTATATAAGAAAGGTGCATCCCGTATTTTGAGAACTATACTGGTAGGAAAAAGTATTTTTTTGCTCTTTGTAATAGTAGTAAAATTGAAATTGTTTACTAATTTAACCGACCTCAATAGTGGACAAAATAAAATAAACGCCCTCTGTACCCTCAAAATTATTACCCTTTTTTTAATACTCTGTATGTATATCATAAATTACAGTATATTAATTAATGCGCCATCACCCGACTATACAAATGTTACGTGATCACCCGACTGTTAAATTTTTTTCAATTAAAAGCTCAAATTAATAAAACTAATATTTTTATTTAATTTAATATTATTGATTTACTTATTCATCAAAAGTATTTTTTCTTACCGTACACTCCGTGCAAAAAATAGTCACTTTTCAGACAATCTGTGAAAACAGTTGAGATAATATTAAGTAATATTTAAGTTAATAGCATAGTGTTATTTTTGTAAGATTCCATATTTTGTTACTGATGATCAGTTTTTGAAATTTATTTCTTCAGTAAAAATAACTTCGACTATATCGTTGAATTTGTAATTTTACGTAGATTCCAAATATAGAAAAATATATAAGGTGTCCCATTTGAAAGTTAATGTCATTTCCGGTTACACCGGAAGCGCTACCAAATATATGTAGAAAATTAAAAAATAATTATAAATAAAAAAGTTATTTTAAGTTGTTACAATTAAAAGTTAGCCAACGTGACAATGAACTAAATTGTAATAAAAAATTTATAACTCGTGCCGCTAACCTCAGTCTCGAGTAAGGGATGGTTCAAAAAAGTTTATAAATAAGTGATAAAAGAAAAATGTTAGATTTTATTTTTTTTATAAGGGCGCCATGCTATTCAAATTTGGAAAATAAAAGCAATCTTACAGGTATATGAAATCCTGAATAGCAAAGGGATTTTTACTAAATCAAAAAAACATAATAATAAACAGGACAAAGGTTGAATGAAATCAAAATCGTACATAAATTTAACTAAATACCAGATTTATTAATTGTTTAAATTATTAATATAAAATGAGGAATTTGAGAAAACTACAAACCAATATATATATATATATATATATATATATATATATATATATATATAATATATATATATATATATATATATATATATATATATATATATATATATATATATATATATATATATATATATATATATATTAAGAAAATTAGCCACGCAACAGAGTCTCGCTGAACCAAAAACTGACTCACTTGGGTCAACAACCTATCTACGATTTTAATGGATGCATCCTTAAACTCGCGACCCCAAATAAATATCTTAAAGCACAACGCTGTATGGCTTCACAAAAAAATATAAATATCATATAAAAAAATAAATCTCTCGATCTCAAATAATCAATAATCAACATCAAAATAAGCAATGTTCATCGCGCATCGACGATTAAAGAATAAGTTCAGACGGGTGTCAAAACGTTCGTCCGAAATGCAGGATCGTACACGAATCATCGACAGGACGAGTTACAAAATGAAACGGGCTCACCAGGATATGTGTTGAATCCTTGTACAGCGTACTCGGCCGCTTACCGCCGCCTCGTTTCCCAAAATTCTCTCAAGCCGGTCCTGTGTTCAATGTCTCTCCTTTCTCTCTGCGCGATTATGCAGCGAATGTCTCGTGCGTTACGGACAGCCTCACCACACGAGCCCAATATATATATATATAGGTATAAAAAAAAAAAGGCTACACAGAAATATTACACTATATTAGCAATCGAATGACCAACGAAAGAATTCCACACTTACGCATTAAATAACTGCCCTTTTTCCTTTATAAAGATATTGAATATCTAAGTGACAATTTTGAAGGAGATAATCCGTCAGAACGACGCTAAATACCAACTGTATTCTTTTCTTCAATAGAGTGAAAAATAATCCGTTTACTAAAAACGTGCCACGAAAATCACTAATCTCTTTGCAACAATCTCCATGTGCAATAGTATCACTAAGTGGCGTATTTCGCTCTACACTCTTCAAAAACTTGACACAAAGTGTTCTTTGCAAGTTAAGAATATTTTAATTAAATCCCACAATTCCCAGTAAAATTTAAAACTGACTAAAGTTAAGATTGTTAGCGACATTTGTGGAATCCCCATCAATCACTCGATTGCGCCCACAATGTAGTATTCTGTATCTATCAATTAAACTAAAAATAAAACCGTAACAAAGTGACTCGTTTTTCAGTGAATCACTGGTTGAATTTTCGGTTGTTATTATTGATAAATTAGCCAATATTCTTAATATTTTTTTTGTATTCAACATATTTTTCTAAAGTCATTAGTTCGCCCAAGAAAGCGCTGATTGTTTTAATGAAAACACTCTGTATATTCGATATTATACCCCCTTTCAATAATTAACTATAAAATATGTAATGAATACTTCGTGATATTGTCAAATTTGATGCTATTTAAAGAACTTTTTTTTTTAATTTAATACTTAGAGGGCATATAAAAATTCTTGCAACAGCCCTATTCTATATTTTCACTACAAATGATACATTAAAAAGTTCCGAATAACAATTGTGTCAATTTAATTTCTAATAATGTAAATAACTGTTTAGCTGTTTTTTAAATTTATTCTCAATAATTCTAGCGTGACCTTCGTATATACACTACATTCATAACAATAATAACAATTATATACCCAACCGAACATTTCTATTGTACTCGCTTTGGAAATTCTACAAATCCCTGAACACTTCCTGACATGGACGCCATTAATCCAAAATCTAAGGGGGACAAAGATGATTTATAAGAAAAATTTCTTAAAGAAATACATACTCGTATTATGTCCAAACTGTTTATACTGTGCACTTGCATTTTGCATACTAATAAATATTAAAATAAATATTCACATACCCCCTTTAAAGTAGTTGGAGTATGAAGTGAAAACCAAAAAATCTTAATAATCTTTGGAGTACAGTTAGATTAAGTATTGATCGATATAAATCCAAAATTTTAGTTCACATGCCCATTTCCGATCGGAATGATTGAACTCCAAATTTGGAAGATTTAACATGGCGAGTATAGGGAAACTCAAGTTAAAAAAATCTGTTGTGGCCAGCACAATACCTTCCGTCAATCCTGTGTATAATGTATAAATTCCATACATAATTTTTCTTGCAAAATATTCTAAATTTCCAGTAAAATTATTTCATAAACAAACTATTCAAATTGCACTTGACACTGACATCTTCTTCCTCTTTAGCTTTTCCCATTCGTTAGGGGTCGCTATTTTTGCGTGTCGTTATCATTCAGTTCTTTTTCTCTCAAGTCTTCCGCAATACAGTCCTTCCATCTTATCTTTGGTCTTCCTCTGTTTCTTCAACCTCCTATTACTAAATTACTCATTCTTGTTCAAATATAATTCTTCATTTCTCCTCACATGTTCAAACCAGTGTAATCGTCTTTCTTGTATCTTTCTAGAAATTTGTAACACTAGAATTATTTTCTTACCGTATCTTTCCGTGTCTTCCCCAACATCTACTTCAACATCCTCATCTCTGCCACATTAATTTATTTTTTATTGATACTGACATCTGTCAATTTGAATTATATGAATATATTTGTAGTTTCCATGTTTAGCATAGCTGGCTGAATTATAAAATTTAATGTCTTTAAAATTCTTTAACTCTGTATCTATTGAATATGAAGTATAAAATGTAATCAAATCGTATAGAGAATAATATATTCTTCAAGTTATAATAACGTTAAATGTCAATAAATCAAATATAACTGTTAAATCTTCAAATGAGGCTACTTCCGGTTCATCAATTATATTCTTCTGGGTGTAAACTTGAGGAATACGAAAAAAATATAATTTTTGGAATCGTGGTAATGAAGTTATGGGATCTGGAACTTTTGTCACACACACGCAGACACACACACACACACACACACACATACATACATACATACATACATACATACATACATACATACATACAGACACCATCGTAAAAATAGTAAAATCGTATTATAGGGACCCTAAAACATGCTTATTCACTAAAAACTCAACTTTTTAACCGAAGACAATACCTTCCTTAAATAAAGGTGACGGAAGGTAAAAAAAAAATGCATCATCATCTGGTTTCAAAGATATAACAAATTTAATTGGAAATTTATCTGATATTTTCAATCTCTGAAATATTCACATGCATTGTTGGTAACACTGCCGCCCACTTTCGGCATTTTTCTTTATTTTGTTAACCTCACGATTACAACTATTAGTTGTTGCAATACCTAACAGAATAAAAAATAATATGCAGATAGCCATGTGACTTGAAGCAGGCAGGCAACTTTTGAGTATGTTTACTTTGTTCGGCACGGAATCAGTAGTAGAATTCATATACAGGGTTAGTCTGGGAAAAACGCCCCCCCCCTTTAACTTTTTTATTATCAGTAATAGCAAGAATGGATTATATAAAAAAATATTATTATAAATATACTATTTGATGGCAGATATAGATATTTTTTATGAAGTCAGGTTCACAAGATACAATTATTAACTTTTATTTTTTAAATAGCAACCTATAATTATTTTACTAAAATATAAATCGTTATCTTTTTGTCTTTTCAACGATGTGTTAGTTTTTATTAATGTATTTGGAAAAAATCGAGAAAAATAAGATAATTGAGGTACTCGTATATGAGAAATAATTTTTATCAAATATTCTAGGTGGCTATGTGAAAATAAATATCAAATAAGTAAAAAATAAGAAAGTAATAATAAATAAATAACAAACAAATGTATACTTTGTTGATATTAACATTGTTACATTTTGTTTATTTTCACATAGCCACCTATAATATTTGAATAAAAATTATTTCACATATATCTCAATTATCTTATTTTTCTTGAATTTTTACCAATATATTAATAAAAACTATTACATCGTTGAAAAGTGAAGAAAACGGTGATTTATATTTTAGTCAAATAATTATAGGTTGCTATTTAAAAAATGAAAGTTGACAGTCGTATCTTGTAAACCTAACTTTATTAAAAAATATCTAGATCTGCCATCAAATAGTATATTTAAAATAATAAAAAATTTATATAAGCCATTTTTTCAATTACTTATAATAAAAAAGTTAAAGGGGGGGGGGTGCGTTTTCCCAGACTCACCCTGTATTGTAAGAGAGTCGACTTTGGGCCTAATATAGCGTCAATTGAAATTATTTCTAAAAAAAAATGGTGGTTGAACTTATCTTCCATGGAGGGGCAAGTGACCCACCTTGCCCCCCCCCCCTATACGGCACCCATGCTTCCTGGGCATAATCTAGCCTAATTTACTAGAATAAGCTATCCACGTAACAATAATTAAAATTTATTTGTTTTTCGTCTAGATTTCTTCAGCATACATTCGTGAAGAAATGATAGACCTTGGCAAAGATTTCTCATTGGAAGAATATATCGCAGAACTGGCTGCAGCTCCAGATGAATTCGTCAGCAAATCATTTCCAGACTTCAGTGCCAATCCGTATCGCAGTACCATCTACAAGTCTGTATTAAAAACATTTCAGAAGCTAAAAGACATGAACACCGATAAATCTAATTTAGCTTTAAATATAATACAAGTTTGCTCGTATTTGTATACTGAGAATATACAATTGGGCGATTTAAAAGAGATTCAGTTTCTGAATAAATTATTAGAAAATTGTAAACATCCATTAAAAGATTTAAAAAGAGCAGTTTCGTTGTTAAACAATTATTGTTTTATTAACTTCGATGATGACCAAATTTCTATGCATCGGTTAATACAAGAAATTTTAATTTTCCATCAAAATAACAACCAAGAGCATTGTTTTTATACTGCCTGTTTAGAATTCATTTTATCGTTTGAGAATGAATACCACAGATATTCTGTAATCAGTCACTCTGACAAAAAAGTTGATACATTTTTCGAGTTTTACACAAACCGTAAAGAAGATTTCTTAATGACAGATATGTTTTTTAAGTATCTTGTTATCGCAGGAAATGTAATAACTTTAAAAAAGTTACTGGAAGATGTAAAAGACAATAGTGCATTAGTAATAAACGAGTTTCTACTGTTACATGAAGCAGCGGCGAGTAGACAACATGAAGTACTGGAGTTGTTGTTGAAGTTCGGGGCTGATGTTAATAAAAAAAATCCAGATCAAGAAACAGCGATTTTTGAAGCAGTTATTAAGTTAGATCTCCATGCAGTTCAAGTAAGTAAGCCATAGTAGTAGGAATAAAAAGGAGGGAGCTTAAGGTTATATTAAAAGTTACGGGAATGAAGCCTAGTGAGGACGAACAAACACCACTACTGCTTTAACCAAGGGAGGGGAACAACGCGACAATTTTCATACAAAATTAAATTATTCATTCATATAAAATTTTATAAAAATTAAATATTGAAAGAAATGTGTTGTACATTATTTAATCAAATATAATATTAAATTGTTTTTATATACATTTTACTTATTGAATCGAGTTATACAAATTTTGAAAATATTGAAAAGGCACTTATTTTAATCAAATATTCTTATTTAAATAACAATACATATATATATATATATATATATATATATATATATATATATATATATATATATATATATATACAGTGTGTTAATTAAAAACCTGGCCATAGGCGTTTAACATGGGAAATCAGTTTTTCCTTGCGCAAAATTTCCCAAATTATTTTAGACAAAAATACTTCAAATATATGTTGTAGAGAATTAATTTCTGCACCCGATTTAGTAATAAGATTATACTTTTGACATTTCATGAGAAAATTAATTTTAAAGTTTTTTGAAGATTGCTGATTTATAACGATAGCCATGTAACTCAAACAAAATTTTATAATATAATGATTTTCTTCATGAGAAAACTGTTCCATACTTACAAAGAGATATGTTATTGAGCGAAAATCACAAAACACAAACTTTTTTTGACAGTTAAGATGGCATACAATAGTTCGTAATTTTGTTTGAGTTCCATGGCTACCGCTGTAAATCAGCTAACTCCAGAAAAATTTAAAATTGATGAATTATGAAATGTCAAAAATAAAATCTTATTATTAATTCGGATGCAGAATTTAATTCTCTACAACATTAAATTGAAGTATTCGGTCTAAAATAATTTGGGAACTTTTGCACAAGGAAAAACTGATTTCCCATGTTAAACGCCTATGGCCAGGTTTTATATATAATTATTTCTACATACATATAAGCTTTTAAACTAATGACCACGAAATAACAAAATTTTGTTGTATCAATGGCGAATATTTTCAGACTTATCTACGGCACGCAAACGTAAACTAATGCCTATATTCTGAACAAATCTGTAAGTCTTACAGATCTGTAAATCTGTAAATAATGAACAAAATCGCAACAAAGTTGCCACTCTTATGCACAATTTTATATGAATTAAAAAAAATAGATGCTTTTTGTCAGGTTTTTCCAAATTTACAGATCTGTTAAACTTACAAATTTGTTCAAAATCGTCCTATTAAACAAAATAACCTTCTTAAAGGCTGATAGTTAGGCGCTGCCTGGAGTGGGGGTAATGGCTTCACTTTTACAGCCACTTGCCTTCCTCTTTATTTATTCCTACCTCCATGCAGTAAGCCGAGTTTAAAAGAATAATATTTTAATACTTGAAATAATAATGCATAACAATTGAATTAAAAAAATCCCGAATGGATACCGGTTAGTAACCTGTTTATTCACTAAAATCTGGATATATGATTTTTAGCATGAGTCCAATACCTCAGTTAGCGAGAGGTAAAAAGTCCAAATCTTTTCGTATTATTTGTAAATATTGATATTTATACAACACCGATTTTTGTTATTCGATGTATCGATCGATGTTTAAAAATTTTGCGCATCCCTAACATTTAGTAGTGTGCTGAGGCCGCGTATAGCTAAATTATTTCTTGATGACATATTCTAGACTCACGATACTGAGGTCCTGGAGTTCGAATCCCGGGTAACATATAGTAGTGTGTCTTTATTATCTCATCTTCATCAACGCGCAACGCAACGTAGAATAATACAAGGTTATAAAATTCTAAAGAAAAATTGTCCCCCTCCATATACAATAATACTATATTATTCAATGAGCATTTAATGTATGCTATTACTCATGCGAATAGAATACTATACTTTATCTACAACTGCCAAATAATAACATACTGTACTATTATAAAATCAGAAATAACCTAACAAATTTTAGAAAATTGTTTGTTTACAAACATAAACATAGTTAGCTTTGAGTACTAGGTATTTTATTATGATTTGATTTGATATTTAGCAGAACGTATTAAACCGACTAGTCAGCTACATTTTAAGCTTAAGAAGAAAATAAAACTATAAAAATGAGAAAACTAGTATAATTTTGGCTTTTTATGTGGAAAACTTACTTATTAAAAGTAATTTGTTTCTACTTTTTGTAAAGTAAGATTTGAATTTGACATAACGATTGAATAATATTATTCCATCGAACTGTCAATATTATTCAATTAGCAACAGTAACGAAGGTCATTAATTGATAAAAAACGGTTGAATTATGGGTATATTATTTGACAATCGTGGATAATAGTAGTTTATATATCAAGGGAGTAAAGTTCGTCATTATTTGTCGAGAGCGAATATTCGCGTGAGGCAAATAATGACACTTTACTCCCGTGTTATATTAGTACATTAAAACACAAGTATCATAAGGCAATCTGTTAACGTACGAGTCCAAGTTTGGAAAACGAGCCGCTAGGCGAGTTTTACAAAGGACGAGTGCGTCAACAGGCCTTATGATACGTGTTTTTTATACTATTTTTTCTATTGAGGTAATTTTACGATTAAATTTATTTAAATTGCGACGTCAAATTATGACTAGGTATTTTTTTTGTTAGTTATGTTTATGTTGGTAACGCTTCTCGCTAACAATTGAAATTTTATATTTTGTCAACTATTGATTAATTAGTGTATTGCAAGGTGTATTGTATTTATGATTCAAGGTCTGATTCTGGTTGTGAAATTAATATTATATTTCTTTCTAGTCCTATCACCTAAAGAAAGTGTAAAAATCCATAATTAAAAGTAATATGTTGAAATATTATCAACAACTTACCATTTTGAGGTTACCTGTTATCTGTCAGTTATGAAAGCATGACTACCAACTCTATAACATGAAAGGCGCCAAAAATAGTACGCTTATAGATATTCTAAACGTCGTGTTTGCAGTACAAAACAGTGCGTTTATAGAAACATAAGAACACCGAAATAGAAAAACAATATTTTATATACAAACGGAAAAAAATGTTATTTAGCTTACAAAAGAGACTAACAGCATGTGAAACTAGTAAAAATGAAGCAAATTCCTATAAACGAAAAATCTATTTTTTTTTTTAATTTTTCACAAAAACAATTATATTTTTTTTTCAAAATAATTATAATCGATAATATTCTACATATTTGTATGTTAATATCAATTAAGAATTGAACACTAAGAAAATAAAAATATCACTTTATTTCCCTAGGGAGTATTTGTCATTTTTATTTCCCTCGGGAAATAATGAAGCACATTAATTAATGATTTTGATAAGAATAATGTTAACTTTATTTACCGGTTGTATATAAATATTATTATATTTTTGTTATGTCAAGGTGCTGGTAAAGGCTGGTGCTGTTCTCAACCTACACTCCCGTTATGGGGACACGCTTTTACATACCGCCATCACTGTATCAGGGCCACCATGGCAAGATATGCTGCAAGAGCCGACGCTGCGTCTACTGCGCTTCCTAGTGCAGAAGGGCTGCGACCCCCACGCCACACAGGCTGTGCTTGGCAACACGTTGTTACACAATGCCGCGTTGGCGCTACGACCCAGCTTAGTGCAGGCGCTAGAAAAGGAATATCATTTTAAAGTTGATACTATCAACAAGATAAAGCGGACGCCGTTACATAGTGTCTCTGATGCTATTAACAAGTGGTACGTTAACATTTTCAAATCACATTTACATAACATATAAGAACGTCATCGACTGAACAATAGACATTTTAATTATTTTTCTATTGATTATATTTTCGGTAATAAATTAAAGTTGCTTGCCTCGTACATTCAAATAGAATATTCCAGACTTTATTTCTTGTTAAAAAAAAGTTTAAGATACTTGTTGATAAAATATATCTTTACCCACTTGTACCATTCTAGTTATTTATACCTTACTTTCTTACTAGTACATTATGTAGTGTGTAGTGTATAATAACCACTGGCATTGTGACTAGTTACTAGCAAGTACGATGTATTGATATTACGGAAGTGAACGATATTTTCAACTTTCTTAAGTAGGCTACTGTCGCGATATCTATTATTACCTTCCGTTACCTTTAGTTAAGGAATGTATAAAATTCGGTTACGAGTTTTTAATGAATAAGCACGTTTTAAGGTCCCTTGAATACGGTTTTATAAGTTTTACCATTTACGATTCTGTATATGTGAGTGTGTATGTGTGTGTGTTTGTGCGTGTATATGTGACAAAAATTTAATATTATTTTTTCATTTTGTGTTCTTATAAATATGAAAGAGTATTTTATTGTCTATACGGTTTGATTGCACATTTTCCTTCATATTCATACACAGTTAAAGAATTATAAAGAGATTAGCTTTCATAAATAAGCCAGGTATGATATAACCATGAAAACTGCTGATATACAGGTGTTCATTTTAAATGAGCCACCATTAATATCTCCAGAACTATAAGAGCTACAAATACGGTTAAATGGGCAAACAATTTCTATTTCATAAGACAAATTTAAAGAAAAGAAAAATTATTTTTTCAACCAGTGGTTTTCAAAATACGGGATTTAACTTTTTTTATTTTAAATGAGAATATATATTTTTTATTTTCTCATTCATTAGAGAATTTAATTCTGAATTCAGTGATATAATGTTTATATATTCTTAAAATAACGATTTTTATGAAAAAAATGCATGTAAAATGTTATATTAATTTGATTAAATTATGGCTATAATAAGAGCGTCATAAATGCAAAAAATCTGATGTGGTCAACACAATCTCCCACTTAATTCATTTTTAATTCATGTAAATACTTAAAATTAAATTAAATATAAATACCGGGCCCGATCCCGACCAACGCCAAATATTTCGAATTTTAAATGGCACAAAAATGGCACCTGTGGTAGACTTAACAATGAGTAATATGCCGTGATGATATATTTATTTTATTTATTTATGTACTTACCTATATTCATTACTGGCGTGGAGAGTGCACCATAGGGGTCAATTTTGTGTTATTTCAAATTCTAAAATATTTGGCGTCGGTCGGAATCGAACCCGTTCCCAAGATTCGCGTGTAGGGACGCCTGGTGAACGCCTGCACGGAACAAATATGTCATCATTATTACCGACATCTGCGTACAAAGCAGATTGACTCACTCATCAATGGGTAATATGCCGTGATGATATATGTTTTTATTATCTTACCAATATTTTTACATATTTACTTATGCTGGCAACTGTATTAAGTTCCTTTCCATATAATTATTGTTCCATTTACTATTTTCTTTATAAAACGTTAATATTATTTTTTGAAATGATTAGTTCATTGACAGGGATATATATCTGTCAGTTACAAACATTTGAGATCTGAATTGTGTAACCATGGAGTTGTGTTTAAAGCGTAGACTCCGGGATTAAAATTATAGATAGTTTTATACATTTATCCATAAAATATATAGAAAAAGTATTAATGCAGACCTGTAGAAAATTTAATAATCTTTAATTTTTATATAACATAAATCTCGAAAAAATAACCTTTAACGGTATTTTTCGAAGAAAAACTATTTTGAGCTTCCAGTAAAGTGCCATTTTCGGTTATCTGATTTACTCCAAAATCTAATGGCATCTTTCCATATAAGAGTAAGGTAGAAATACAAGGTTTCAAAATTTTCTGAATGGTAGTATTTGAGTTAGAGCGTAAAGAGGATCCACACACACATACATCATCGTGAAAATGTTAAATTGGATTGTAGGGACCTTAAAACCTGGTCATTTACCAAAATCTCGATATGCGATTTTTAGCACGATCCCATACCACCCTTACCAAGGGTAGCGGGAGGTAAAAATGAATACCTACGTGTTATTTTTTACATAAAATTAGAATGCCATGAAAGAAATATGTGAATATTTTGTGAGCTTTGACAATTATGAGAGCAATATATTCAATTCTTTCTGTTACGGCACTCATTATAAAGAAAAATAACATTTATTCATTTTTTCCATTCGTCGTACTCTTATTATAGCCATATTTTAATCAAATCAGTATAAAAGTTTATATGCATTTTCTCAAAAATTCGTTATATAAGGGTATAAAAATATTATATCACTGAACTCAGAATTAAATACTCTATCGAATGAACAAATACAAAATATATGTTTTTATTTAAAATAAACAAATTAGGTCCCGTATTTTGAGAAGCACTGAACGAATTAAATTAATTTTCTTTAAATTTGTCTTGTGAACTAGAAATTATTTGCCCATTTAATCATCTTTGTAGCTCTTAAAGTTCTTGAGACAGCAATAGTGGCCCAATTAAAATGAACACCTGTATATGCAAATAATTCTAATTGACAGATGTCAGTGTCATGTGCAATTTACATAATATATATATATATATATATATATATATATATATATATATATATATATGTCCGTGTTATAATTTTATTTGAAATATAGAATCTTTTCCAAGGAAGTTTCGGTATGGGATTTGTACAAAATACATAGAAATAACGGAAGGTAATGTGAAGTGGTCGTCTAAAAATACTTATTATATTCACCCAGAAAGACAAACATAGTTGGTATAGTTATAATGTCAACTATGTATAACACTCTTTTCTGTTTTGTTAAAGGTACCTAGGTGAAGATAGAAGAATAGAAACTGCCAGGATATTGCTGCAACTGGGAGCCAGCATGGACGTAAGAGATGCATTTGGTAGGACACCTCTGGAACACGCTAAGAACGAAGGATATAATGAGTTAGTTAAATTTCTAGAAGATCCAAGACGTGATAGCTTGGTAATATTTTTTTCTTGTTCTGTGAAACGAAAATATTAAGCAAATTCTTTTCTTGCAGGAACTAGATGTTAAGCAACTTAATGCACTAAGTATTTGAATATACATGAAATAAAAAATATTACGGAGAGTAAATTCAATTAGTATGAGCTCCTGTGAAGACGAATATATTGCTATTATATTTTTTAGAGTTACTGTTATCATCTCAATATGATTAAATTTTAATTATTGTCTTATTTATTTTTATTTTAATAAAAGCGATGATTTTATGTAATAAAATGTAAATAAATGGTGCTTTTGTTTTATTTTAAATTATTTTGTTTCATACTTTCTCCTATTTACTACTTTAGGTTACTAATTTGAGTCCGGAAAATGATACATTACAGTACCCGAGCCGGGAAGTGTTGCTTGGAAACATCCCTAATTGTTTATTTTTAAATTTTATCAAAAAAGAACGTTTCATTTACATTATTTGCGACATTGTATATTTTTCTCCAATTGCAAAATAATTTAAATTCTTTTTCATATCTTCCGGAAGACTTTGTGGGAATCAGTTTCCGTATAGACTCAGCACTTTTTCCAAAATATCGTTCGGAAAGTTTGAGTTATTACTACTAGAAGGAGCGTTCGTTTTTAATGACAAGCAAACAAACAAAATTAACAAAAAAATGAAACATACACAAGTAACTAAGACAAATTCTGATGTGATATGATCTATTTTAAACTGACATATTGACATAATTTTAAAAATATTTAAATCACGTAGACAGTTTGAAATAAAATGTTGTACGTCATATGGCCATGAAGTGGTATTACGGTACTTATTTCGAAATTCCTTGCTCGGCTCCTTCGTCGCCCCGTCCGTAAACTTCTCATACGTAGTAATACCTCACTTCCTGGCCTTATAACGTAAATAACTATACATATGGTGTGATATGTTGGTTAAGGACTGTGCTTTTTCCTTGTCAAAGGCCCTTATCTATACAGGGTATCCGTTTTTCGAGGCTAACCATTGGAATCTCGGAAACTATAAAAAATATAAAGTCGGATAAGTTAGGCCAAAGTACCCATTAGTAGATACTTTTAAGGGCAGTTACATTGCTTATAATTAGATTGTTAATCGTTGGGTAAATTTACAATATTGTAACGTTCATTTAACACTATATTTTCTAATGAGGTAATTTTACAATAAGACTTGTCAAATATAGAACTTGTTTTTTTTTTTTTTGTTAGTTATGTTGGTAGCGCTTCCCGCTAAACAATTGAAATTTCACATTTTGAAAGTTTGTATAAATTGTGGCGACGTGTTTATAGTACTTTTTAGTCTCATAACAACACCGAAATAGAAAAATATTAAAAATTAAAATATTCGTACGCCTATGTTGATGTAAACACTGATTTCATATTAACACCAGCTATTAACCCAAAATATAGGGGATTACTGTGTAAATGTGAATAAAAATGGTAAAAGTCGATAAAAGAAACTATAGTGTTTAAACAGTTTCAAAGTGGCACCGTGAAAAAGTGTGATAATAACAAGTTTTAGTAATAACATAAAAAGCAAGGGTAAGTGAATATAGCTAAGCGGTGTGGAATTTTGCGAGCTCAGCTGAGAACGCGCATGCGCACTAAGCAGTTGCGCTCACGACAGTGGCGTAGGACATACACAAATGAGTAGGGGCTCCAAGGATCGAAGTAACTCTCTAGAAAAGCGAAAAAGAGAAGAATTTAACGTTGAAGTTTTAGAAGAGGATACTGTTTTTAAGAAAAGTAAAAGAACAGAAAGGTCTCCTATTAAGAAAGAAGAAGAAACAGAAGTGAACGAAATGGATGGACTAAAGAAGATGCTGACAGACATGTCTAAAACTATGAAAGAGGTAAAACAGCAGATGGAAGTAAACCATACGGACCTGAAGAATGAAATTAAGAAAAATAGCGACACAATAGAAAATATCAGGAAAAACTATGAAGAAAAGGAAAATAAATGGCAAAAAGAAAAAGAAGAAATGAAGACAGAAATACAGGCTTTACATGCCAGATTAGAGACTTACGATAAACAAAAAAGACCAAATAATAGAATTGTTACCGGATTACAAATAGGGGAAAAGAATATAAAAGAATCAATAATTGATTTCTTTGAAACTGAATTGCACGTCCAATGTAAAATCAAGGCAGCTTCAATTATTAAAAAAACAGAATCATCAACAATATCACTAGTAGAATTAGTAGACTATGAAGATAAATTAAAGATTATGAAAAATAAAACTAAGCTAAAGGGAAAGAAAATATAATATCGATAACGATTATACGAAGGATGAAAGGAAAATGAGAATGGCAATTAGGAAGAAAGCAAATGAAGAACGAGCAAAGGGTAAGAGAACAAAAATCCTATATAACAAACTAATAGTGGACGAAAAGTACTTAATATGGAATACCAGAAATGAGATACTTGTTGAACAAAATAAGATGTCAAAAAACTGAAATATATTGTAACGTTTTTATTTATATGGGTGAAGTGTAAAACATAGACAATATTATTAACTAAAAGAATACGTTTATTAAACGGTAAATAAATATTAGAAATATAATTAAAAGATTATAAAAGCAACTAACACTATGATAAACAAATATTAACACTAATTTAAAGACTTAGAATATTTATTATAAGACACTTAAACACTAAGATTATTTATTTAAACAATTAACACTACTCTTTATGTCACTAATTTATGTTCACTTGTCGACACTTATTTATATCACCAACTATTCACAACGTTTATTTATATCAGACTTCTTTACTCGTTGCTTTTATAATACAGAATGTCTTCGCTGGCTTTGGCGGCGGGTTATATACCTGGCAGATTATTTCTAGGCCCTTCTGGGGCCTAGTAGAACCTTCGCGAGGCGACAGTGACCTGTATACAAAGGAACTAGGTCACGGCGCAGTTACCCTCAAGGCGGCGCGTCGCAGGGATCGCGTCATCTGGGTCATCGCTCTGGTACATTCTTTCAGCGGCGGGGCACGTGTAATATTCTCCCAGGGGCGCACGTCACACTGCCCCCTCCTTAAGACTATTTCGTCCCGGAACAGTTCTTGATGACGAAATCTACATGTATTACCCTTGGTACACTTGGAAGTCTTGAAGAAGTGACAGTCGATGGTCCGCTGGAGTTCTGCTTTCTGTCTATTAGGGTTATAGCTGCAGACAAGAATTTCAATACCGGTATACCGGAAGAGAGTCTCTATCATGTTCCTAACAATCCTCCAATCCAAACCATCTAGACCACAACCTAACTTCGGTACTGCTAGCTTCAAAATGTCATTCTCCAGTAGATGATCCTTCAAGTCACACAGCGAGTTCCATAGATTGCGATATGATGGCTTCTGGTACGAGCGTGGTTTTGTTACCAGGTAGTAGATATACCGCTGATGTTCAGAATTGTTATCCCTCAGTCGTAGCGTCTTTCCGACGGATGGACCTTGGTTGGCCAGTTCCTGTAGTCGCCCATATTTCGCCTTAAAGACTGAGGCTATGCCGCGTGACATCTTTAAGTCTTCCGATACGCAGTGGCCAAGGGAGTAATCTGAAGACACGGTGAACAGGTCTCGATGTTTTTCTGTCGTCACGCCATACCGCGCCTTGTGACCAAAGGAATATTGTTCCATGAAGTCATCAAAAGTCCGTTCCTGAGCTATAATCCGACGAACCGTTGCTCCATGATGGTTTTCATTGTTGTCACCGGCGAAAGAGGCGAGCCGATTAAAGTGTACTACTCTGGGCTTCCCGATAGGTACTTTCCTAATTCTGTATATCACGTCGTTTATTCTCTTAACGACCTCATAAGGACCTTCCCAATTTCTTTGTAGCTTTGGTGATAAACCTCGGCGCCTTTGAGGATTGTAAAGCCACACTAAATCCCCTGGTTGGTATCCACTTTTTTCTGCCTTGATGTCATACTGGTCCTTCATTCGGTCGCTGGCAGCTTGAGTGTTTGTGCGGACTTGTTCATGAATGTCGACCATTCTTCTCCGTAAGTCCGTTATGTAATCTTCCCCGGCCAGATTTTCTCCAGGTTTACTGCCGAACATCAAGTCACATGGCAGGCGCAACTCACGCCCAAATAAAATGTTCGCAGGACTTTGCCCTGTGGTTTCATGCACGGATGAACGATAAGCCATTAAGAACAGATGAAGATGTCGGTCCCAGTCTCTTTGGTGGTTGGAGACTACCTTCGACAAATATCGGTTGATCGTTCTGTTCATACGCTCCACCATGCCATCAGACTGCGGATGTAATGCAGTTGTCCTCGTTTTATTAATCCCAAATATCTTACAGATATTTTGGAAAACGGCAGACTCAAAATTTCTCCCCTGGTCGAAGTTCACGCGGAACTCCGAATCGGCATATACACTCCTTGACTAAGGTTTCGGCGACCGTAGTAGCTTCCTGGTTGGGTAATGGATAGGCTTCAACCCATTTGGTGAAGTAGTCCATGACAACCACGATGTATTTATTTCCGTCTTCGCTTTCTGGAAATGGTCCGGCTACGTCAATCGCAATGCGCTCAAATGGATTGCCAACGTTGTATTGACGCATTGGAGCTTTTCGTCGTCTATGAGGACCGTTGCTTCCGGCGCAAACCACACATTTCTTGCACCAGTCTTTAACGTCTTCAGTGAAGTTAACCCAGTAAAACCGCTGGCGCAATCTTTTTAGAGTTTTGGTGACTCCAAAATGGCCTCCAGATCCGTCATGGATCTCTTTCAACACGTCTGGTATTCTACTCTTAGGAATGACCAACTGAGTTTTCTTCTCAGTTCCATCAGCATTCTCTACCACACGCTTCAACAGGCCATCCTCAATGACCATGGAGTCCCATTGCGCCCAGTACGCTTTTACACTCTGTGAGTGTGGTGCAACGTCTTCCCATATTGGTTTGCATTCTTCTGCTTTCCATTCCAATATAATTTTCAAATTTGGGTCATTTTCTTGGTCTTCGCGTAGTCCATCGGGCTGCCAATTATCATCGACTACTGTTGTCCTGGCGACGGTAAACTGTTTCTCTTCAAGTCGACTACAATGTTTGCATTCATCTTGGCAAGGCCTTCTGGACAATGCGTCGGCATTACGATGGCTGGTACCCGTCCTATGATCGATTTTGAAATCGTATTCCTGTAGTCTTTCAATCCATCTAGCCACCTGGCCTTCAGGATTTTTGAATTGTAGCAGCCATTTTAATGCAGCATGGTCAGTTCTAATCAAAAATCTTCTACCGTACAAATATTTGTAGAAATGTTCCACGGATTTGACGACCGCCAAGAGTTCTTTTCTGGTCACACAGTAATTCCTTTCTGGTTTTGACAAAGTCTTACTAAAGTAGGCAATAACCTTCTCATGCCCGTCTTGTATCTGGGAAAGAACGCCGCCAATTCCGACGTTGCTGGCATCTATATCTAGTATGAAGTTTCCTTCAGGTAAAGGATAACTCAAGACGGGCGCGCTTGTCAAAGCATGTTTTAGTTCTTTAAATGCAACTGTACAGTCCATTTCCCAGATAAATTTTCTTCCTTCTTCAGTAAGCCTTGTCAGTGGCTTGGCTATGTTGGCAAATCCAGGTACATATCGTCGATAATAGGTAAAGAAAACTTCTAAGTTCGTGTTTGTCCCTAGGTGCTGGCCAGTCTCTCACAGCCTTTATCTTCTCCTGGTCAACTGCAATACCCTTACCGGAAACCACGTGTCCAAGGTAATGAACTTCTTTTTGAAACAGGTGACGTTTCTTCGGGCTAAGTTTCAGGTTAGCCTTCCTCAATCTCTGCAAAACCTCTTCCAAATTCTTCATGTGGTCCTCGAATGTCTTACCTACCACAATAATATCGTCGAGGTACACTAAACAGGTTTTCCAAGATAGCCCAGCCAATACTGTTTCCATGAGTCGTTCAAACGTTGCAGAAGCATTGCAGAGCCCAAACGGCATTACGGTGAATTGCCAGAGTCCTGTACCGATGGTGAAGGCTGTCTTCTCTTTGTCTTTTGGATCCAAATCCACTTGCCAGTAGCCGCTCTTTAGATCCAAAGTGGAGAAAATCTTTGAGCCAGCCAAAGTGTCTAATGTGTCGTCTATTCGAGGTAGCGGGTAGCTATCCTTGTTCGTCACGTTGTTAAGTTGACGATAATCGACGCAAAATCGTGTAGAGCCATCCTTCTTCTTCACTAACACCACTGGTGAAGCCCAAGGACTGCTTGAAGGTTCGATTACACCTTCCATCTTCATGTCCTCAATAATTCTTTCGGCTTCCTCACGCTTCGCCAATGGCAGTCTTCTTGCTGGTTGGCGGATGGATCTTGCGTCTCCGGTGTCTATTTTATGGTGAACATTAGTTCTTCCGTTGGCTTTCTTGTCATGTTGGAACACATCTTGAAACCTCCCAATTAAATCCTTCGCCTTGGTTCTCTCGTCGGCGGTCAATTCTTCAAACGATGTTGTCAATTGATTGATTAACGTGTCCGAAACTTTCTGAAATGTGTTCCCTGTGGCCTTTACAGTTCGAATAATCGACGATACTGCCAAGCATTCTCCTACCATTGTTCCTCTCTTCAGAACAACAGGATAAAAATTTACGTTCATTATTCGAACTGGTATTACCCGGCTGGCTTTTACCAGTGATTTTCCGACAACAACTCCAGTGCCAGTTTTGGAATCATCATTCTTGGGCTCCAGCATAACGATACTTCCCTCACAGAAACTACCATCTAAATGTGCTTCCAGGATAATTTCACTGCGTTCTGGGAGGGTAACGTCCTCGGCCATTATTACGTGCACAGCTTGGTTATCTCGTGGATTTAATACGAGTTCTTCTTCATTGACCATCATCACTCCCTTCTTCAGGTCAAGTTTAAAACCATGCTTTGACATTGCGTCCATTCCGAGTATTAATTCATCTTCAACTTCAGCTACCAGCGCACGATGTTTAAAGGAGGTGTTTCCAATAGAGATGGTGACATCTACTTCTCCTAATGCAGTAGCTTGTTCTCCCGTCGCTGTGCGTAATCGCCACTTAGTTGGTTGAAGATGCGTCTTGCCAGTTTTCCTTATAAAGTCGGGTCTAATTATAGTTTTTGTCGCACCCGTATCCAGTAGCATTTTCAGTGGCCTTCCGTTAATAGAGCCATCCACATAGATGCTATTGGCTTTATGATGAAGAGATTCGACATAACTGATGGATTGTGGAGCTACTAGATTACGGGTCGACAGTTGCCCCTTCGCATCAACTTGATTTAGTTTTCCGACTCCTTTTCTTATTTTGTCGATTCCGCCTTCTTTTGAGAGTTTCTTTCTTCCAGTAAACACTTCACTTGCAATTCGTCGCACTGTCTCTTCTAGATCTTCAGTGTTTTCCTTTCTCTCAGCATCCATATTTCGCACTCGCGATTGGTTACGTGAAGCTTGTTTGGCAGCTTCATGCTTCAATTCATATGAGAGTGCGTCAATTAAAGTTTTTGGACGGGCCAATCGCAGTGCTTGTTGAGTTTCGCTGTCTCGAACTCCGTAGATAAATGATTGAGTGGCCAAGCACTCCAAAACGCTGTCAGGAGCTGTAGGATGTGCGAGATGAACTAAACGAGCTACGTCAACTTCAAATTCTTGAAGGCTTTCTTTTGAACTCTGATACCGGTTCCTTAGTTGCGTCTGGTACACCTGCTCCAGATACGCATTTCCATACCGCATATCCAATCGTTTGACTAGCTGGTCGTAGTCTTCTTGTTCTTCTTCTTTCAGCGTTTGCATGATGTCGATAGCTTCTCCGCGCAACGAGACAGTCAACGCCGTAACCTTCTCCTCGGACGTCCAATTATTCGCTTTTGCGGCCGCTGTGACGCAAAAGGCACCTACCTTTGTTGGCTGGCCGATCACTACACACAGATAACTGTGCCCGGTGCTGTAATGTCGTAAGCGAGGGTCGTGGGTCGTGATTACGTAAGGGAGCAGGAGTGAAAACAATAAGGGCGCCACTGGCGCTAATGGTATTGGCAGAATGAGCGGTGGACGCCAGACCACCGGTGATACTCGAGTGAACAATTTTGAGACAAATAAATAAAAGTGGAACAAATTTATTGCCGGCTACAAAAAAATTACAATAATAACAAAACTGTGTCAGAAGGACATCAAAAGAAAAGGAGTCAGTACTACAAAGCTTAAATTTTTCGAAGTACAAAAAATTAAAAAAAAAATACTCAGCTAAACAGGATGGGAGGCTTCAGCTGGGCCGGAGTAGCCTAAGCCCGCCTGGGGTGAGCAGCTGGCGGAGACGGCGATGGCAGACGGCAAACGTAAGGCCGGCGAAGGGTTCGGCCGTTGGAACTCGCACAGGGGCTCTGGCGGTAGCGTAGCGCAGCTGTGGCTCGAGGTCACTCTCAGAAACGGAGCGAGAAGTGCTCAAGGCTAGGCCCTAAGTGGAGGGCCACCTTTTGGCTAGTAAAGTACTTAGCTCGAGGCGAAAGTCTCTCAGGAGCCGCGCTTGGGGTTCCTGTTGTCGTTGGAGGTCCGTCTGCCAAAATCCAGGAAGACTTCCTACTCTACCACCAGGCGTTCTAAACCACTCCGAGCCGGGGCGAACAAAATTAAAGCTGAGAAAAAAAATAAAGCAGCAGAAAACTGATCCTTTTTTGACAAATAGTAAAAAAATATTTTTCATGTAAAGGCAGGGCTAAACGATTAGCATAAAAGGAATTTTCAAGAAAAACTAAAGGTCCAAACTTGACCGCAAAAATGTATTAAGAAAATTTTAATGACAAACTGCCTTCACAAAAAAAACTAAACTCGCTCGGCAAAAAATTAAAGAATAAATACACAAATAAAAGTACAGTGCCTAAAATAATGAAATGAAAGATGTACAAAATTGTGCAGTCGTAGACTGCCTACAGGATACAATAAATAGCTAACGTGAAAAATGATGAAAGTGAAATGAGGGTTGAAATGATTGCGACACTCAGGTGGAAAGACGCAAAGCGCAACCGGCAGTAGAATGAGCTGTAAGAACGCAATGCGCTGTTGCTATCCAACAGAATCTACGCAGACCTTGCCAAAGTTATGGTCCACTACAGAAATATTTAAAGAACAAACGTAAGAGCTCCTGTAGTAACCAAAGAAAACTAAATTACCAGATAAGTTGAGTAAAAGGACTTTGGCTCGGTTTGTTGCAAAAGCAAAAATAAAATTCGCGAACGCGACTGTAAAAACTGCTGGAAGAGCTGCTGTTACTCACTCATTCATTCACCTTTCACTCCAAAAGGTTGGTTAGGAAGGTGTGGTTGTCTGTGTCAGCATGCGTGTATGAATGTGTTGTTAGTATTCCCAATGAATGAAATATGAAAGCGATTTCTTGACTGAATGGAATGTAAAGAAATGGGGGGACTGATCTGCACAAAAGGGGCGTAAACAAAAGGAAAATATTTAAACTGAACTACTAAAATATTTATGGTATACTAAAAATCAAAGTTGAAGTGTCTCCGTTGACACAAAAAAACCGATGGAGGCTAGGTTGGCTCTCCAGCAAAATTTAAGCAGAAATTACTAAAATGGAAGATTGCAAAATTTGAGGTGCCTCAACTTGGGCACAGGGGAGACCTAACGAACAGGATAATGCTCGTTAATAAGGGGAATAAAAGTTTAACTGAACTACTGATAATAAAAATATACAAAAGTTGAAGTGCCTCTTATTTTTGGGCACAGGGGGCCTAACGAACGAGGTAGGGTTTGTTAATGAAACGGAATGAATTTAAGAATGCCTGGGCCAAAAAAAATTATATAAATTTTGAATAAAAAAAAGCCTAAATGTGGGAAAATATCCCTAGTTGTTACTATATAAATTTTGAATATAAAAGTATAACACAAAAAAAAGGCCACAGGCTCGGATCCGGCCTGCAAAGGCACGAGTCCGCACCACGCTGCTGCGTAGTTACCGTGAAACAAAAAGGTTCACTAGTAATTGACTGTGGACTAGAAATTTAGAAAAAGATATTACTTACTAAGGACAAGCAATTGTCCCACGACTTCTCCAAAGCGGTAGAAACCAAAACAAATCGTGAGATTCAATAGAAAAAATTCACACAGCCATGCAGCAGCTTGATGCCGACAACTTCACACCTTCACAGCCCGGACCGGAGAGCTGGTAACCCAGCCTACGAAAACGTGGGTGCACGCTATTTCGTCTCCAAGTAGAAAACATTTAAATATAAGTACCAAAAATATAAGTCAACGTAAGAAAATAAATCAGAACGTACTTACAGTAAAGTAACCAATATCCTACGAAATATCTAGAGCGGTAAAAGACCAAACTTCGTAGCATAAGAACCAAAAAAATAGACAACAGAGCGTGCACTTCCACTCGCTTTCGTAGCTGGGAACCGAGAGAGCTTCAAACTGAAAAGACTTGTTCAAAAACCAGCGCTCACGAACAAAATCTCACAAGAAAGTAAGAAAGAGAAACGAACAGGGGTATACAAAGTAAAAAAAAATAGAAAAGAAACAGGGGTGTAAAAAAATAGCCGTTACACCGCTTCAAATTGTTTTAAATAATTCGGCCACGAAGACTTCCCATCAAATTCCGGAGTTTTTATGTGCATTTTTGAACTAGTATCAGGTTTTATTACTTTTCTTTCTTCTATTAGACTTGGCTCAGCCACACCAGAATTCGGAGTTGACGACGATGTAATTTTAGTGAATTTTTCTCGTAATTCTTCTATCTTCCTGTCATACTTTTCTTCTAAATTCTTTAGGTCTTCTTCGGTTTTTCTAGAATTCTCCTCTAATTTTTCTTCTAAACTTCTAGAATTTTCTTCTAATTTTTGTTCTAATACTCTAGAGTTTTCATCTAATTTTTGTTCTAATGTTCCTGTCAATTCTTATTTTAATGTTCTACAATTTTCTTCTGCTTTTCTAGAATTTCCTTCCAATTTATTTTCCAATGTTCTAGAATTTTCTTCGGCTTTTCTAGAACTTTCTGCCATCTCCTGTTTTAATTCTTCTTTTAATGTTGTAGAACTTTCTATTAACTTTTGTTCTAATGTTCTAGAATTTTCTTCAGATTTTCTAGAACTTTCTACTAATTTTGCTATCTGTTTATCAATGTCGGATAGGTCAAATAAGTAATCGTCAGCATTTTCACCAGCAGCGATTAATGCTTGCCGCAGACGAGATTGTAGAACGCTTTTCGGTCCTGTCGTATCTAATTCTCGTTCTTCCGGTTCTCTCTTGAGATCACTTACTTTTAATTCACTTAATTTTATTTGTTTAGTCGCCATTTTATTTATTTTTATTTATTTACACTTCACAGTTTAACAACCCCACACCTGACACCAATTGTAACGTTTTTATTTATATGGGTGAAGTGTAAAACATAGACAATATTATTAACTAAAAGAATACGTTTATTAAACGGTAAATAAATATTAGAAATATAATTAAAAGATTATAAAAGTAACTAACACTATGATAAACACATATTAACACTAATTTAAAGACTAAGAATATTTATTATAAGACACTTAAACACTAAGATTATTTATTTAAACAATTAACACTACTCTTTATGTCACTAATTTATGTTCACTTGTCGACACTTATTTATATCACCAACTATTCACAACGTTTATTTATATCAGACTTCTTAACTCGTTACTTTTATAATACAGAATGTCTTCGCTGGCTTTGGCGGCGGGTTATATACCTGGCAGATTATTTCTAGGCCCTTCCGGGGCCTAGTAGAACCTTCGCGAGCAGGCCCGTAGCCAGGATTTTTTTCTCGGGGGGGGGGGGCTTCGAGATTTTAGGAAATGGTGGGGAGGGATTAATTAATTTTCCTCTATCAAATTTGTATCGAGAACTTTATTGGAGAAGGAGCTCTTATAACATGAAACAGTATTTCAGAAACACAGATTTTAACCGTTTTTAGAACAAACAAAAAATTTAAGTTTTAAAAAGCCGCAACTACAAAAGTAATCTTCTGATCTTTCTCCCAGCCATAATGTCGATCACTTTGTCTGGCTCCACGGTGATATCCCAGTGAACAGAAATCATAGCCAGTGCACTCAGTCTGTTATCGCTCATCACACTACGTGGTAAAGTTTTTACTCTTTTCATCGTAGAAAATGATCTCTCTACACTAGCTGTTGTCACAGGCAAAGTAGCTAAGACGGTGAGTAGGTACCTAATTGAACGAAAATAGACTGGATCGCAGTACTCTAACACTTTCAGCACCTCCAGGTTAGCGTCTATGGTGGAAGCTTTTTCACACCATAGTTCATACAAGAAGCGATGCTTAATTGACTCGTTTTAGATCGCTTCATTTCAACCTCTTCAAATACGATTAACACAGGCGTTCAAAAGCGGCTCAAGTACAGTACGCTTTAGACAGTGAAGTTAGGCACATAACTATAATAGCAACTGACACTTTCTTGTAGTACTTTCTCATATGGGAACGCTATATCATATCTCTTTAAAGTAATTGCGAAAATTCTTTTCGCGCGTGATTCAAATAATTTGAATAGGTATTTTCGTTACTACAAAGTTCGTATTCCGAAACGAGTGTACTTTCGGAGCGAGGCGAAGCTGAGTTCTAAATGACACTCGTGAGGAATCGACTTTTCCGTCGTGTAACGAACGTAATTTTTCGTGACAAACGCGGGAGAAGGCCATTTTTGCAGCCCGAAGGGCTGGAAAAGTGGGCTTTATCCCGCGCGTGTTAAGAAAATTGACTTTTTCCAAAGTGAAAATTCACGTTTTCAAAAAGCTAATATTCACTTTCTCGTAGTGAATATTCACTGTTTCAAACAGTTATAAGTCGTGTACTACGGAAAAGTGATATTTCATTTTTTCAAATTTAGATTGTATGATAGATACCTTTGGATAGTTGTAAACGAAATTTATAAGAATTTCGGGGGGGGGGGGGGCTTCAGCCCCTCGAGCCCCTCTCCTGACTACGTGGCTGTTCGCGAGGCGACAGTGACCTGTATACAAAGGAACTAGGTCACGGCGCAGTTACCCTCAAGGCGGCGCGTCGCAGGGATCGCGTCATCTGGGTCATCGCTCTGGTACATTCTTTCAGCGGCGGGGCACGTGTACTATTCTCACAGGGACGCACGTCACAATATTAACTTGGGTACGTGGAATGTTCAGGGAACGAACGCAGCAGGAATGTATAAAAATTTAGAAGAGGTATTTAAAGAATATCGAATGGATATAGTGGCTTTACAAGAGACTAAGCAAAAGGGAAATAATATTTTTGAAATGGAAGACTATATAGTTTTTAACAGTGGGTGGGAAACCAGGTATTTTGGGGTGGGGTTTATGGTTAATATGTCGGTTAATAATTAGAGGTATTTACAGAAAAATAAGTATAATAAATGTACATGTACCTACAAATAAAAAAATCTGATGTGGACACCACACGACTTTCTTGTACGATTATTAAACTATACATATTTTTTTAATAACTAAATTACAAAATATTAATTTTAACTTCAAAACGGTAAGATATATAGCGACCATAAAGGGAGGTGCACAACTAAACTATTAACCTATACATATTTTTTTTAATAATTAAATTACAAAATATTGACAGGCTTAAGCCAAGCCAGAGAAATATTTTGATATACAACAAAAAATAATTCATTTACTACTATCATTCTTAAATTAACATTAATCTAACCCGGTTCTTTTTAAAGAGAGTTTTGATAACAACAAAGAAATATATGATTATAACAATGAATGTGACTAATTTCACAATAAAAATATAATATTTGTTATTGTACGAATCATAAAATTGCACGTATTTAACGTAATTTGACGAACATTTTTTTTTTGTCCTAATCCATAGCAAGCTTTATTACACCACACGACTTCCTTGTACGATTATTAAACTATACATATTTTTTTAATAAATAAATTACAAAATATTAATTTTAACTTCAAAACAGTACGATATACAGCGACCATAATCTAACCCGTTCTTTTTAAAGAGAGTTTTGATTACAACAAAGAAATATTTGATTACTACAATGAGTATGACTAATTTCACAATAAAAATATAATATTTGTTATTATACGAATCATAAAATTGCACGTATTTAACGTAATTTGACATGAACATTTTTTTAATGTTTTTGTCCTAATCCATAGCAAGCTTTATTACAAAAACAAAAAATCTGATGTGGCCAGCACATAACCTCTCGCCGTATATTTTACCTGGCTGTATGCATAAAGCAAAGAATATTTTTATAAATACAAATAATATATTCATATAAATCTATGACGTATAAACTTCTTTATTATTCAATAATAGCATGTCTCAACATAAAGATATTTACCATAAATTATGTTACAATAAATTACAAAGTAGAGTTTACCATATATAAATATTAGGCTGGTAACAGCAATTTTCAATTCGAACAACTTTGTTTACTTTCTCTTCATATTCTTCTAGTAAAAACATTAATTTTGGGCGGTCTAAAATGTATATATCTGGATTGTGCATCTATTCTTACATATCTTCTTTTACATTTTATTTTTTCATACTTGTTGTATCTAAATAACACTAATTCCTTTTAATAAAGTGACGGATAGATTGCACTCCGATTATTCTTATATCGATGTGTAATTTTGTCAATATTTACAACTTACTTGAGAAGAATTTGATAGCTTTTTCGCAATTCAAAGTTACTCTAGTCTACAGTACTGGTGTACATTGTCCCATAATGTTTGAAACAAATTTAAGTCCTTCAACCTAGACTTGTCATCTCCATAATAGTCACAGATCAAGAACTAAGGGATTCTCCAAGTACATTTTTAATTCATTACTCATTATTTCTGACACTGACATTTATCTGTCAGTTACAAATAATTTAAATTATCAACTATTTTTCATGGCATCCTTTCGGTTGTAAAATTAATTACAACATTATTTTATATATTATATTCCTTTTATCTCTAAATCTATAAAATATGTATAAAAATATTTAAATGTATCAGAAAGAGAATTTATTTTTCTTTAATATTATCAAGAAAAAATTTCAAAAAATAATATTTAGAAGATTTTTTTTCAAGAATCTTCTACTTCCGGTTGTCCAATTGTTACCAAAACCTTATGTATCAGAAAGAGAATTTATTTTTCTTTAATATTATCAAGAAAAATTTTCAAAAAATAATATTTAGAAGATTTTTTTTCAAGAATCTTCTACTTCCGGTTGTCCAATTGTTACCAAAACCTTTTCAGATCTTCCCGGGAATGTCCGATTGGGAAATACGTTGTTAAACAAATTTTAAGTCTTATAGTTTTTGAGTAACCGTCCTTCCAACATCCCACACACACACACACACACACACACACACACACACATCCACACACACACACACACACACACACAGACATCATCGTAAAAATGTTAAAATCGGATTGTAAGGACCTTAAAACGTGCTTATTCAATAAAATCTGGATATGCGATTTTTAGCATGAATGCAATACCTCTCTTAGCGAGAGGTAAAAAGTATATAATTTTTAAATTTACATATCTCGCTTATACAAAGGGCTAATTTAATAATACTCGATGTGCTAGACGCAGAAATTAATTCTCTAAAACTTTTATTTGAAGCATTTATTTCTAAAATCAAAATAAAATAATTTTATTCAAGAAAAACTGTTAACAACTTCAAGTAATGTACCATTTCCGGTTAGCCTATTTTAGCCAAAATCTATTATGTTATTTCGATTGACATAAAAGTCTTGTATACCAAATTTGAAAAGTTTTGAATTATATTTTAAAACAGTTTTTCATTAAAATCTATAATAGGCTTCATGTAAAGTGCCACTTTTGGAAATTGTGTAATAACCAGAAAGGGGGGTGCACAACTAGATGTTATAACAGTCCTAAATCCAAGGGCGTAGTCAGGGGGGCAGGGGGGGGCAGTTGCCCCCCCCCCCCCTTCTGCTACAGTTATATTTCATACACAATATAGTATCATGAATCGAGGATTTTTTTTATAGATTAATTATCTGTACGCTGCTCGCAACGCTTATCTGCGGTGGTGTATGCCTAAGCCGGCTCTTCTGAGCATGCGCACTTGCAGTAGTCTACAACCGTAGAAAAGGAAATTTGTATATGTCTCTCCTTTTTTCTTGCACGCTTCTCGCACATCGTACTTATTGTCAGAATATCAGTGTTTTTAATACGCGCCCTAACCTGTATTGTGAATTTGAATTAAAAATAATCATTACCTATACATCTTTGGTTCTCAAATAAGTTTGCCCCCCCCCCTGATCGAAATCCTGGCTACGCCCTTGCTAAATACAAAATTCAACTTTCTACGGCTTACCGTTTTTGAGTTATGCGAGATACGTACGTACGTACGGATGTACGTACAGACGTCACGACGAAATTAGTCAAAATGGATTCAGGGCTGATCAAAATGGATATTTGCGCTGAAATCTGAAAACCGAAATTTTTCGCGATTACAATACTTCCTTTACTTACGTACAACGAAGTAAAAAGAAGATGAGATAAAAAATAAGTTCTATGAAGATCTAATTAGAATTTTCAATAAAATTCCAAAAAAAAAACAATAAAATTGTAGGAGAGAATGAGATTGGCGCACAATTATAAAAACATGGAGAAGAAATACATACAGCACTATGCAAGATAATTCAGGATGTTTGGAATGAAGAGATAATGCCGCAGAGATGGAGAGAGGCTGTAATCTGTCCAATTTACAAAAAAGGAGATCGAGTACACTGCGATAACTACAGAGGAATAGCTTTATTAGATATTGCATATAAAATATTAGCTTTATGCATACGGAATAGGTTAGGTTAGGTAAGAAGTGTCAGAGAAAATTTTGCGAGAATACCAAGTGGGTTTCCGCAGTAACAGATCTACTACTGACCAAGCACATTGTCTCAAAGAAATCATTGCGGATAGCTATGACCATAAACTTCAACTAAAAATACTGTTTATTGACTTTAAGCAGGCGTACGACTCGATTATAAAGGAAAAGCTGTCGGGTATATTGAGATATTTTAAAATTCCAATTAAATTAATAAGGTTGGTTGAGATGACGCATAAGAACACAAAATATAAAGTGGTAGTAGATGGAATAACATCAGAAAATTTTATTGTAAGGAAAGATTTAAGACAAGGCGACCCAATATCTCCCACCCTTCTTAATTTGGTCTTAGAGTGGGCAATGAGAGAAAGTAAAATATATACCAAAGGATATATTGGTAGACAGAGACATCAAATCCTTGCATATGCCGACGATATTGCGATACTTACTAGGTCGAAGGAAGAGATGAACAACATCTTTAAGAGTTTAGAAGAAACAACTAGAGCAGCAGGTTTACGAATTAGTGAGAACAAGACCAAATATTTGCAAGTAGGCAACAATTTTCTAAGAGTCACTACAGAGAATAAAACGTATGAGTTTGAGGAAGTAAGGAGTTTTGTATATTTGGGATTGAAAATGACGAATAATAATGATGAAGATGTGGAAATTGAAGCAAGATTGTCGAAGGGAAGTAGATGTGTAGGGTCTTTAATGGGATTACTTAAATCGAAAACTGTATCACGCAACGTAAAAATAAAAGTCTATAAAACGGTTATAAGGCCTACAGTTTTATATGGGTGCGAAATATGGACCTTAAATAAAGTGACCAAAATAAATTTGAAGTGTGGGGAAGACGCGTATTAAGGAAAATCTTTGGTGGAAAAAAAGAAGGGGATATGATGGTGCCTAGAACTAATGTCGAAATAATGAATATGTTTGGAGAGATGGGAATAACGGGTGTCGTGAAAGCACAAAGACTAAGATGGCTGGATCATTTAGTGCGGCTACCGGACAATAGAGTAATTCGAACAGTGCTTAAGGGGGGAACAGGTGCAAGAAGAAGAAGAAGAGGGCGTCCAAAAGGAAAGTGGTTGGATTCAGTCCAAGTGGGAAGAAAAAGCATTCGACAGAAGCCAGTGGAGAAGGATAGTTCATCAAGCCAGGGGTCTGCAAGGCCTGGAGAGCTGATATATATATATATATATATATATATATATATATATATATATATATATAATTAAAATAAAAGTTTATTAAACGATAAATAATTTAAAAAATATAACAAAAATAATCACTAAAAATATAAACATTAATTAAAGATTAACAGCGGTAATAATAAATAAGAGTTAAGTTCAGAATAGCTTCTTTTTAACACGGAATAGTTATTCCTAGTTTATCGAGAAATGAAACTGTATAAGATGGCGAACCATTTCCTCGCACGGCTTCAAGATTTCAAGCTTACGCTCCCTTTAGTAAATATTCTTAAACTCTATGGTCCCAGACAGTCCAAGGTCATAGAACGTTATAGCACAAGATGAAACGTGCCGATATGGAGTGTCGTTACTATATATGTCTCTAGCTCAAATATCTCCGACTCTACTACAACGCACGGCATGTTTCGGGATATATAACTTACGTGTATATCTTATAACAGTGCAGAATTCTTTTTCATTTTCACACATTACATTTTCCCAATTTTTCCTATTTTCCATGCATTTCGTACCATTGTAACACAATAATCAGTTCCCTGTGTTGATAAGCAATAACAGAATGATTAAAGAGTTTCCTGTCAAATAATTACTTTTAACTGTCACTGTCATTTTAAAAACAAGTCATGAGAATATGACGCTGTCAAGAAATTAAACTCGTCAATTAGATCCTTTATTTTCCATCCAACTATTAAAACTTATGAATTAGTTTTGTTTCGTGCATGACACACTTGGTAGCTCGAAACGTCAAAATTTGATAATATTTAATTCTTTAGTAAATACACAGATAATTAAAGTTGTTAGATAGATTATAAAGTTAAAATGGAATAAATAATGTACCTGGGGGCCAATTTTGTAACTAGAAAGCGACAGAGAATACGAATGCAATATGGCGGGTCACTGAATAAGCGCCATCTTATTTTCTATTCATATTACTGATTTCTATCGTATTGTGTACACTATACATATTCCGTACTACTCTGACATTTGTTCAAATTTCTCGCGTAGGGAAAATTTTAGTTCATTTGAAAAGTAGCATTATTTGAAGTTATATCATACTTATTTTGTGATTATATTTCCTTTATGCATCATACACATGTTTTTAGATACGATGAATATTTTAATTAATAGAACAAAATAAAGAAAAAATAATAAAAGGCACTAAAAACTAATTAGTAATACAATCAATAACAAACTACACACTAGGTAAAATAAATGAGCCGATAACTTGCTTATTCATAAGCGAATACCGTATTCATGAGGTCCGGACCAGCTCAATACGTATTCAGTCGGAATAAGATAACATGACTGACAAAAAGTAGAGGGGATTATCTTATTCAGTATGAATTGTATTCGATATCACTTTCTAGTTACAAAATTGACCCCCAGCTTGCTTACATATCTTGCAATCTTCAGATTTCTGTAATAAAAAGAAATAAGTAAAGCGAATAGTTTTCAGAAGGTTATTAAATAAGAAAATATTTATGAAGAAACATAATGATAATAATTAAACAATATGTAAACTATATATTTATTGGTCTGTTGTTCCACTGATCTTGCATCAAACCTCTTTCTTCCATCCTCAGGTCTATTCCTTTAATCCAACTTCGCTGCGGTCTTCCGCGTTTTCTTCTTCCAAGTGGATTGTTCAATCTTCAATCGCTTTTTACTTCGACTCTTAGGGCCAAATTCAGAGACACGACTCACACTAACCTTACACTCAACTCACACTCACCTTACACTTAATTGGTCAAAATGTCATTATTTGGAATTCAGAGACCTTAGGCCAGTCGAATTTCAGTGACAAGTGAGTTGAAATTAATTCCCGTATTTATAGTCAAAACTTCGCCCAATCTCAAACTTGAGTAGTGCTCAAGTATTGAATCAGCTATTATAATCGTTACTCGGTGATGAAGTAAGACTTCGCTCAGACTTGACAACGACTTTACTCGAGACAGCATTACAGCAACCTTAAGACGTGCTCAAGTATTTATTTCTGTCAAATTTTGACAGTTTGATTTTTTAAAGAAATAATGGATCCTGACAGGGAAGATAATTTAGAGTTTTTCGAATTCATGGACATTGTGGAAGGTGTTGATCGACAAAGAAGGCCAAAGCGCTATATTCGTGATATGGAAAATCCACTGGAATTTTATGGAGAAGGGAATTTCGTAGTAGATATAGATTTACAATGAACACAGTTTTACAGATTATTTTCCCTAGATCACCTTTGTAATCTCAAACTTCGCCGAGAATTCCCGAAGTTTTAACAAATCCCCAACGAAATACCCATGGCGACTCCACTTCGTCTCAGTCAAGCAATTCTCAAGTACAAGGTTGAGATTCGACTATAAGTACGGGCATAAGTGTCAGTTGAGTAAATTCTAACTGTGGTCTATAGTTACCTTACATCTTACTCAAATCAACAGAAATATATTTTAATAAATTATTTCATTGTTATTTTGTAGTCTGAAACAGAAACTATTTTGTATTAAAATATATTACAATTTTTTTGGAATTTGTTCAGAACGTACAAGATGAACAAACCTACCACGGTAAGAGTTAAAATTACTTCTATATTATTCCATTATTTTTATGTTTCATTAATTTCTTTCGTTTCAGTTAAATTTTATGAGATAATGATAATCCACTATAAAAATATGCCAAAACAGAATTGATACAGACTGACTCATACGTTTGCTTGAAATTGAGTAAGAAGTGAGTGTTAGCTTAACTCATTCTCAAGTGAGTTACAACTAAGTGACAACTGAATCTGTGTTGAGTGGTCACTGAGTAACGCCTCTGAATTTAGACCAAATATTATACTATATTACAACGACGAGATATAACTAGACAAAACATGCCTTATTCCTCCTCACTGATTGTTTTGATTTCGGCTGGCCAGAAAGAGACAACTAGAGATAGAGATATATTTAGTCTCGTTGGAGCATTTCTCACTAGATGCCATCCAGTGTTAAAATCAAAAGTAAAATATTTATAAATTATATATTATAATTAAAAAATACAAAACTATTGACTTTACCAAAAAATAAATATGTACGAAAATAAACTAACCTCACAACCAATAAATCAGTTCTTCTTATAAAGTTACACTAAATTTCTTTTCTTTTTCTTTCACATAGTATTCTAAATAGTCGAGAACCCTTTTCAGACCTATTCTTGCAACAAGAAGGCATTTTTAAATACATTTTATAGATGAGGAGATCCACTAGCAGTTCGCCATTTGACTCCAAATATTGAACGGCAGAAATTTGCTACAAGATATTTTAACACCTTAGCAGGCTTATATACTTGATCAAGACCCTCTGAACAATCACGGAACACAATTATTAAATTTAATTTTAGAAATTTATTTTAAAATTAGAATTCACCACGAAATGAAAGTTATTGTAAACAAGGTAACAAGAATAAGATTTTTTTTATTCCGATATCTTATTTACTGAATTAATCGACTTAAAATATGTTGGATTATAATTTGTTTGTTGGTTTTAATCACAATTTAGTAGTTTTATTTATTTATTTCCAAATAATATATTATTAAGAACACTTCGCCTCTAGTGAGCTATGCTCAAACGAGACTAAACATATTTCTATCTCTAGTTGTCTCTGTCTGGCCAGCCGAAATTAAAACAAACCAAATGAAGTTTTTTGTCTAGCTATATTTCGTCGTTGGTATATTATATAATACTAGATAATCACAGATTACAATTTTGCTACAACCTTCGCACTGACTACAACTCCAGTTGACAGCTGACTGAAACGTTATGTTTAAAGTTTTTCGTTGTTGTAAACTTGGTTTGCGTTTAGGTCAATCAGACAGCTGGAATCGTAGACCCTATCTTACTCCGAAGTCTCATATCTGAAATACAGTATAATTATGTACATATTATTCTAATCAAGTTTATCCATGTAGGTTCAGTAATGCAGGATGTTCGAGGTTTGTTGGTTTTTATGTCTGGTATTGTGATAATTATTACATCACCTGTATCTTGCACATCTTGCATGTTCATGTAATACCAACTCATGTCTGCGGCATGCTGCAGACATGCCTATTATTAATGTAACCTAAGACGAAATTATTATAAATTCAATATAAGGTAGTAATATGGAAATACTCACTTTTATCATGAGACAAATTTCATTTGAAACATCGTTACAAAATTTATTTATTTCCTCTATTTCTTAAGTTTTCGATTTTTTTGTACATAACCAACTTTAGACCTTTTTAAGAATGCAATAAATTTTTGTATGTTTCAATACTAACATTATGCTTAATATTAATAGTTGACTTCAACATTGAGAAAATTGACCACAACGTAGATAAGAAGCACAGTATTGGTAATGTGGACGAATATGGTACTCTTTTAATTACTGCTATTCCTGATGGTTACCGGTCAAAAAAATCGTACGGCACGAACTACAGAGCCTTATCCGGTGCGGCTGCAATCATTTGACATAAATTTAAAGAAGTTCTATTTATTGGCGTAAAAAGTAAATTTTGCATCATTTTTAGACGGTCTGAAATAATTAGAAAAATTATACCTCAACTGGTTCGTATGTAGAATGGAAGCCGACATTATTACCGAAGGATTCAAATGTAGTGAATCGATGTATGGTGCAGAATATAATAAATTGGTTGCAGACAGTGACAGCACCTAAAAATAATAATTTTGGATTCACGACCATACAATATTACCGTCGAGAAAATAGAATGTCGGAACCACTTGCTTCGACGGTATTGTACAAATTTAAATAAACTTTGCGTAAATAATGAAAATTGGGAAATAATCGGACACGCAGTCTGTGTAAAATTATTTATTTCGACTTTGACTAAAGTCTTCATCAGGGCTCTAAAAAGTATACATGGAGTAATAACATGAAATTAAAACAATAAACAAATTACACTTATTTACACAAAAATTTACAACAAAAAATTCTTTTTTTTATATATAATTTTTGTAATACATTTTTAACTTACACAAATTGTCAATTATTGATGGTATGGTAGCATAACATATTAACTTGCAGAACACAAAATTTAATTCCAGCACATATAATTAACAACATAGAATGCTTACATAATTCGTTAATTGATAATAATCCATACAAAAATCAAATAACAACAATTTTTCACAAATTTAAAAAACAATTTCTTTCATTAGAAATTAAAATCACATGTTGGAAAATTGAAAAAAGCATTGAAGAATACAACTATCATCTTAATGAATTGACTAATCATATTAATGAGACCCATTTACAAAGTATTTATGACATTCTACACAAAAAATTTACAACATTAAATAAAAAACAAAAAAACAAACATCAAACGAAAATTTCGAACCTAAAAAGGACACAAACTACACTTACAGTATCGCCCGCGAAAGAAAATTGGTTCAATAATTTAACTAACACGGAGTTCCCCTCAGATATTAAATACTTACTATCACTTGGGCCTAAATTTAGTATGCCCCTAGAGAAGAATGATATTCCTATATTTGATCTCATAGCTGACATGGAAATAGCATTATCTAACACACGTGACCTTGATATTAAAAATAGTTTCAGAGCTGAATTTACCAACATTTTGACCAATCATCTAAATCAACAGAATCCACAATCCAAAACAGTCAACACAACTAATAAACTATACAAAAAAAACAAAACACTTTCTAAAAAATAACCCAGATACATTAATACTAAAAACAGATAAAACAAAAAAGACAGTAGCCATTAATAAACAACTTTACAACCAAATGATGACCAACATGCTAAATGATAATAATACCTACCAACCATCAGACGCCGATATTACCAAAAAAATATAGAACAAAAATAATTTATTAATTAAAAAAATATATAAAGCCAACTACATCGATGCGGGCACAGCTAATCAAATAAAAATAGAAAATGCGGTTCCATCAAAAATCTATGGGTTGGTTAAAGATCATAAACAGGATTTAGCACTACGACCGATCGTTTCTGGGAGCAACTCCCCTACTTATAAACTTGCTAAATTTCTTAGTAACACCTTACATCATCTAGAAGATGATGAATATTTAGTAAAGAACTCCCAAGATTTCCTTTTAACCATCCAACATATAATAATCCTTGAAGGTCATGTATTGTTGTCCCTGGACGTTATCTCCCTTTTCACCAACATTCCACTTGAAATCATCATCATAGTCATCACAAAAAACTGGGATATCATAAGTAATAGGACCACCATACCGTTAGATAAATTTTTAGAGTTGATTAATTTTTGGTACAACAGCAGCTACTTTTCCTTCAACTCGGAATTCTTTAAATAGATATCAGGAACAATTATGAGAAGCCCCCTATCCCCTATACTAGCCAACCTTGTTATGGACCACATACGAATTATCTTCTGTGATAGAACAACTCCTGTTTAGAATAACCTACATAAAAAAATAGATGACATTATATTAATAGCCCCCTCAGAACAATTGGAACAATTAACACATTTAATGATTTTCATTCAAAAATACAATTCACCATGGAATTAGAAAGGGAAAATCAAATTCCCTTATTAGATGTGTTATTAATACACAATACTGACAACTCCATCAGTCACAAATGGTTCAGGAAACCATGGGTGGGCGTCCGCCAGGCTTCTGAACTTCAAATTGTACCATCCCACCCATCCAAAGGTGAATATTGCTAAAAATATGATGCATCGTGCACTGAAATTAACCAGTCAAGAATATCACACTGATATCAAACAGAATATTCGACATTTACTCACCGTCAACAATTTTCCAAGGAAATTAACTAATAAAATTTTAAACTCGTCGACAGCTGACAACGTGAATAGAAGCAGAAATAATAACAACAACGAAATCATGTACGTGTCATTGCCGTTCATTAAGGAATTAGCGCCAAAATTTTAAAAAATAATAAAAAACAAACTAGACATGGAAGTAGCATTTAGACAACAAAAAACTCTTTCTAATTTATTCAGTAAAATTAAGGATACAACCAGTAAAAACGAACAATCAAACTTGATTTATAAAATACCATGCAAGGATTATAACAAACAATACATGGGTCAAACTAAACGTTACTTACAGATACGTTTGATGAACATAAAAAGAATTCGAATAACACTAATAAAAATATCAAATGCGCACTAGTGGAACTTGTGAAAAACAATCAACATCAATTTGATTATGACAACACCAAGATTATTAAAAAAGAATCCAACTTACAAAAAAGGCTCACTTTAGAAATGTTATACATTAAATCAGATGAAAATAACATTAATCACTAGACAGATATTGATAATTTAAGTGTAATCTACCACAATTTCATAAAATTTCTCAAAAATAATCCATAAACATGTTTACACTTTTACTATATTTCTAACAACGCTTATATGTATTGTAATTTGTCTATTTTAACTGTTCATTTTTTGTAACTTAAGTGCTTCTTTAAAAAACCTTCGTATTGGTCAGTACTAATTAATCCTTGACCTAACTTTACTTGCTTGTCCTTGTTATAAATCATTGTTAAGTTACACGTTTTTAATTTTTTTTTTCTCTTTTTTTGAAAGTTAAAAATTATTAAAAAAGTTGTTAAGTTTTTTCTTTTTCTTTTCCTACGTTCCAGCAAATAATATTGACTTGATATATACAGGGTGTTTCCTTTAAAACAACCAGCGCTTTTTTGGGCGAACTAATGACTTTAGTGAAAAATGTTATATACAAAAAATTACCAGGAAAAAGGGCTTAATTTATGAGGAATAATAAATAAAAAATTCAACCAGTGGTTCTCAAACGGTAGAATAAAATTATATTTTTTTAAATGGCAACCTATATAAATTTTTTGTCCATTAGATAGAGAATTTTTTTCTGATTTCAACGATATAAATATGATATGGGGTTGTATAACAATTATTTCGAGAAAAATGATATTAAAAATCAGAAATAATTCTACAATATTGAAGTAGGCTATGCAATAAACAAAAATGCAAACAAATGATACAGGTGATAGATACTTTTGTTACTTACGTCATTAAGTGTTTGTTTTCGTAATTGTTTAATTACTTTAATAAAAAATGGCTTTGCAGTTGCAAGAATTAACAAATTTAGACTATTTTAATCTTACTGTTATGTATGGAGAGTGTGAAAGAAATTTAAATTCTACGATACGAAGATTTTCACGGCTTTATCCCCAAAAAGTGCAACCCACTCGTGAATTATTGAGAACAATTTTTCGAAATGCCCAAACTGTTGGGTCATTTCACAAGTTGAAAAGGGAACGTCAGCCCAGAATAATTGATGAAGATACTGAAATTGCTGTTCTAGCATTTTTTGCTGGTAATCCCAATGCTTCTCTAGAGAAGCAGCACAAGAATTTCAAATTGGAAACAGGTCAATATGGCAATTTTTAAAAAAAACATAAATATCGTCCTTATAAATACAGTTTGACTCAAAATTTGCACCAAGATGATAACATAATAATAGTTGTTTATTGCATAGCCTACTTCAATATTGTAAAATTATTTCTGATTTTTAATATCATTTTTCTCGAAATAATTGTTATACAACCCCATATCATATTTATATCGTTGAAATCAGAAAAAAATTCTCTATCTAATGGACAAAAAATTTATATAGGTAGCTATTTAAAAAAATGTAATTTCATTCTACCGTTTGAGAACCACTGGTTGAATTTTTTATTTATTATTTCTCATAAATTAAGCCCTTTTTCCTGGTAATTTTTTGTATATAACATTTTTCTCTAAAGTCATTAGTTCGCCCAAAAAAGCGCTGGTTGTTTTAAAGGAAACACCCTGTATAGATGTATTTAATTACAACTTGTTATACCCATGGGTCGTATGGGGGTTCCCCATGTTACCATATATAATTGGCAATATCTGTAAGTTAAAAATGTATTATAAAAATTATATATAAAAAAATTATTTTTTGTTGTAAACTTTTGTGTCAATAAGTGTAATTTGTTTATTGTTTTAATTTCATGTTATTACTCCATGTATACTTTTTAGAGCCCTGATGAAGACTTTAGTCAAAGTCGAAACGTAGGCCAGGAAATAAATAATTTTACACAGACTGCGTGTCCGATTATTTCCCAATTTTCATTCTACTACCAACTACCAGTCGATCATCGTATTCAGCGATTTGTGTAAATACTTTTTTTCAATTTAAAAGCGCGTAAGTTATTGAAAGACCGAATTTTGCATCTACGTGCAGCTGTGATAAGAAGTTTAGCATATAGAAAAAATATTAATAATTATGAAGAAAAAAATTAATTATTCAAAAAAGATATAATGAACAGTGTAAGGCATACATTTGGAGAACGTATGAATTGCGATAATTATTTTTGTACTAGAAAAGATACAAGTTATTATCCTTTTCTAGAACAAAATATGTAGTTATTAAACAATATCAAGTACCCTTTGCACTTCCTTTTACAAAATAATTTAGGAAAATTAAATATTCCCAAAATTAGGTTAAGATTTATTGCAATGGAGTAATGTAAAGTTAATGTTAAATTTTATTTTCCAAATATATACATCACAATTACCGTTTATAAATTGCCCGCTGATCACTGACCATATCTTGAAATGCTAATGAAACAAATGATACAAATCCTGATGATTTTTTTAAATGTATGGACGATTTTCTCAAACGAAATCAAAATTACAGCGAGTCTGTTGTCGTTAAACCTGAGGGCGATAAAGCACGAAACGACGACAAACAGGATGTCTCTAGCGTAACAATACGTTCTAACACCAAGCATTCCGTATCCGACATACCTATTCTATTATCGTAAGTCCCGTAAGTAAAAATCAACTTATATTTTCGGAAGTCCCATATTCCCCTATTACACCTACATTTTTTACAATGCACAATGATAAAATGAGACTCCAAATTTCTAAGACAATTTCGAAAACGATATAATTAATTTCATTAAAGAATATATAACACTCAAGTAAAATATCACCTGTATTTCGGACACCCAATTTTTGAGAAATTTAGCGTAACTGCAAAAATATTTCAAAAATTCCTAGATTATTTTTGTTAAATGCACTAGTAAGTTAATAGATATAAAAAATAAATTTGATATCTGAAACTATAAAAAAAAATACCATGAGGGTAAGACTAACCACAGGGGTATTTAAGTAACCAAATTAAAATAATATATTATTGAAACAATCAAATTAAAGACGTTAGTATATAAAACCAGTGCGAAATTTGTTTAAAATCAAAATATGAAAGAAATCCAATAAAACTAAGTATAATATTACTCCAACCCCTAGTAAACCTTTTTAAAAACTCCATGTAGACACATTAAGCTTAGAAAATTGCAAATGCCTAACTATTATCGATGCATTCACCAAATACGCTCAAGCTTAAGTTTATCTAGTTGAGTCGACAAATGCAATCGAAACATGTAACAAATTAACTAGATTTTTTTCACATCATGGCATTCCTAAATTAGTAGGGGGAATATGAGGGTACTAGAACACTGACAACGATTTTAGATAAGGTAAAAGATAAGTGATTTGAGAAATTCAAGATAGCTATTGATGTTGCTGTGTTGGCATTTGTTGAATTACTTTCGAAGACTTTTCATCTTTTCTTTAGACTTGACGTTAGAGATCTTAAGACGTTCTGATTACGTTTTAAGACGTTCTTAATTTTTCTTAAGACATAATCTACCTCTTTGAGATTGCTTGTGCAAAAAGAAGATAAAGCAACGTAATATTGGTTGCATAATTATACTCACTTTTTAGTTAATATCACTGTAATTGAAAAAGAAATATTTATTTTAAATGTAAAAATCACGATAACAAAGTAGTGATAGGTCCTACAGCCTTCTTATTAGGGGTATTAGACATCTTACAAACACGGTTTAGTCTATACATATATTGATATTGGAAATTGTGTGATCTATTTTATAAGTATAAAAGTGAGATAACTGAATCTGCTATTAACTAGATACAAAAATCATAGATTTTATAGAGTATATATGAGAAATATGGCGAAGATTTGTTCAAAATTCTAAAATTTTGGGATTCGTATGTTGTAGGGAAAACTTGTTCTTTAAAATATAGAGGGAGCAATTTTCAGGCACTGGTCAAGGAGACAAAAAAGATCTTAAAAAATCTCATGGTCCTATGGAGATTGTAGTTCAACACGAAGAAATGTAACTTTGATACAACATGGATATTCATCCATGAAGAACTAAAAGAGCTTTCAAAAGCATCCAGACACCCATGTATAGATCCCAGAGATGGTATGTATGAAGACAGAGAAGAAGCAGGCAAAAGATTGGAAATTAATTATGCAATGAGAGAGAAAGTAAGGGCTATGTTTATAAAACTTTTTGCACAAACTATTATTCTGAACATAAGAAATGGCCAAACATAACTAGAAATTGCACATAAACTAGTTCTCTTTGAGTCATAAATAAAATCACCTAGGCCATTAGAAACGAAAATAACATAGGTTAAACTGTTAGATTGGATTTACATTTAAAAAAAAAACACACTCGATTATGATATGGTATTAGACACAGCTGATATTATCTCAGATAAGGCAGTAGAACCACAACGAAAGAACTGGTCTCAAGGTTATTTATTGCTCATGTGGATTTAGGATTCTCCATAATAAACAAAAGCCCATAATCATTCAATATGATATAACAAGAGTCCTACTAAGATATCTTAAAGGTAATAAATATGAAACTTTAGCCGAAATTACCAGGGTACTAAATAATTTACTAAGGGAGGAGAATGACATAGTTATGGTCTGTGTAAAAGAAAGAGAGTTGAAGAAAAAGAATGTTTTGTAAACAAACTTATTTACAAGGTCTTATCCAAATATCTAGAGAAAAAATCTGTTGTGGCCAGCACAATACCTCTCGCCACTTCCTTTTTTTGGTTACATAAGTATAGGGCGCGAACAGTAATGTTACATTTTTGGGCTTCACAAGCAGATGTGTGGGCCCGTTTCACAATGATAATTAGTAATTATGTACATAGATGTCAAATGTTAGAATTTTTCATTAAAAATTTTAAGATTTTCTAAATTTACGTCAATTTATCACCAGGAGTTTAAAATTTACTTGTATGCCTTAGATATTTAACATTTAATTCTGCTCCACATGGAATTGGAAAATCACTAAATTTAGAATGAGAAATTTATACATAATTACTAGCTATCATTCTGACATGGGCCTCCATATCTGCTTGTCAAGGCCAACAAAATCATATGACTGCTCGCTCCCTATTGTATTTAACATTTCTTGTATACTCTACACCAAAAATTCTACTTACGCATATATCTATTCCATATATATTTAGATTGTTTAATTTTAAATTCATTTTTGATGAAGAAATTTTGTCCTCTTCTAATTTTTCGAAATGTTTCCAATTCTATTAATACATTAAGAAATAATATAATGTATGTACTTCCCAGAAAAACTCTTCAGTAATGTCTTCGGATTTCTGACACTGACACTGACATTTATCTGTCAGTTACAAAAAAATTAAATTTTCAACTATTTTCCATGGCCATTCTTTCGGCTGTAAAATTTATTATAACAGATTATTTTACATATTATATTTCTTTTATCTCTAAATCTATAGAATATATTATAAAATATTTAAATGTATCAGAAAGAAAATTTATTTTTCTTTAATATTATCAAGAAAAAATTTCAAAAAATATTATTTAGAAGATATTTTTTCAAGAATCTTCTACTTCCGGTTGTTCAATTGTTACCAAAACCTTTTCAGATCTTCCCATGAATGTCCGATTGGGAAATACGTAGTTAAACAAATTTAAAGTCTTATAGTTTTTGAGTAATCGTCCTTCCAACATCCTACATACATACACACACACACATACATCCACACACACACACACACACACACACACACACACACACAGACATCATCGTAAAAATGTTAAAATCGGATTGTAGGGACCTTAAAACGTGCTTATTCAATAAAATCTGGATATGCGATTTTTAGCATGAATCCAATACCTCTCTTAGCGAGAGGTAAAAACATAAATAAAAATATAAATCCTTATATTAAAGAACAAACCATGTCTGATGGAGAGTTGCGACTCAGGAGAAGAATTTCCCATATACAGAAATTGATAAGTAAACCGACAAATAAACTTCTTTGTGCGGACCTTCATAAGTGTAACATGCTTCAAAGGTATGAGTCAAATTTAGATATAGATTTATGTTTGGACAATCTTTTAGGGATTCCTAATTTGTATATTTATTCACATCGGTGAATGCAAAGATGTGTTGTATTTAACAATAGTAGTATTGACCCACCAGATTATAATATAACGACCGAATGCCAATTCCAGGACCTTCTTGTCATTATGATCAATTTGGAGATTTTGAAGGGATGCTACAGAAATTATAGACACCAACAACCATATGTATACTTAAAATCATGGTTGAAGAATCTGATATAGACATCGAAATGCTTGAGCAAGGAGACAACATACCACGGTTAATTATGTGGAAATCCTATCAATATAACAGAGATAGGTTGAGGAGAAATTTGAGCAAAACGCCACTAGAATGGGGTTGAAACTTAAGAAAGTGGAGACATGGTTTTCAGCAAATTTATTTGAATATGATATAATGGTTGCCCAATTTCTTCAGGAACTAAGAGAGCATTGAGAATAGTTATAAATTTAAAACCTAGATCTACAATTGGTAAAGAAAGCGTGATGATATTTTTACCCATCTATACTAAATCCTTAAATGTCCGATTTTTTAAATCAAATCTAGCTCAGAAAGAAAAGGAGAGTCTTATAGAGACTTTGTTTAACTTAACACTGAACTTTGGAGGTTTAACTCATGAAATTTACAGGGACGTAACTGTTGCAATGCAGAACAGTTGAGGAACAGGTTAACTAATATACAATCAATATACAAGATTTCTTGAACTCAGTCTGATCTTGATGTTTATGAAATTACTGAAAACGAGAACCTAAATTATAACAAATTACTTAAAGCCAAAGTATCAAAGGCACAGCTTGAATGTAGCAAATCCTGTCCATACTTTCTGAAATTTTATAATGTAGCAGCAAGGGACATGTAGCCTTGAACTTTCCCTTAAACTGAGGGATTTTTACTGGGGCAAAGAGATTGTTAAAATATCCAAACCTGTTCCATGGGAACAATTTCAAGTTCTTGACCTCGATAAGATTTCGTCGGATAACTTGAAATTACTTTACCTTAGATCATGGGCAATTAAGATGGATTTTAGACAAGGTATAAAGCTTATTGATATCCGGCTTTATACTAAATCTTAACTAATTGATGATATCTTGAAAGATTGTTAATAGAAGAAAATGATCAAATATATTCAGGAAACCCATTTCACAGGTTCAAAATGTTGGAAGATTCCGGAGGTGCTTTAGTAAATTATCTGGTCCATGGGAGCAATTCCAAGTTGTTTACCTCGATAATATTTCGTCGGATAACTTGAAATATACACTAGTAACAACATTATCTAATACAATAATGCGTAATAGAGAGTTTTTGTAAGAGATAGGTCCATTCTCAGTATATATAGGCTCTATGATCCATGTTAAATCTGTAAGATTAAAAATACAATATAAAGATACCATAACCTGCATATTGCCATTCAGATAATTACTTTATCTTAGATCATGGGCAATTAAGATGGATTTTAGACAAGGTATAAAGCTTATTGATATCCTGCTGTATACTGTATACTAAATTGAAGTTGACAAATTGATAAGATTGTTAATAGAATAAAATGATCAAATATATTCAGGAAATCCATTTCACAGGTTTAAAATGTTAGAATATTCCGGAGATGCTTTATTAAATTATCTGGTCTCTATTTCATCACATGTTAAGACTAGTATAATACACATGGCAGAATTATTCAAAGATGGGACAGATTACAATGTAGGTATTCTTCCAATTAATTTTCTTATGGATACAAACCATTGTATCTGACAAAGTTCTAAAGTAGGTAAGATCGGCGGGTTTCGGAACAGATAACGATCTTAGATTGAGATAAGGGATAAGAGTTTTGACATTTCTTTCCTGTTAAGAGATAAGAGAGATAAGAGTTTTTGACATTTTTCCCTGTTAGTATTTTTTTGTTTTTTCCTCGTACTATTTTTTATTTTAATCTTGCATACGCAAGAAGAAGAAGAAGAAGTGAAAGAAGAAGAAGAGCAGGAGGAAGAAGAAGAAATTTGAAAGAAATAAGAAGAAATTTTTGTTTGCAAGAAGAAGGAAAGAAGATGCCGTTATAGATACGAGACAAGGATTGATGACGTCACATAACATCATATGACAAGGTATTATTAAAATCGTAAGATATATTTTATTAAATCTTAAGACGTAAATCATTACTTCTTAATATGATATTATGTTTTCTTAAGACATTATGAAAATTTTAAGATATTTTATTATTAAATCTTAAGATGTTTATGTATTTTTTTTTTATTATTAAAATGCATGACTGTGCGCTCCATCTGTTGGATAATAGTTGTAAATTTGTAGTTGTCGATAAAATAGGTATTTTTTTTATAAAAAAAACTTTTTTCCTTGTAACCATTGTAGAATGAATAAATGAACATATTATCATGAAGATATTTCCGCATTGTTTTGATAAAAAAATTATTGCAGATAAAAATCCATAGGCGTAGACAATTATTTAATTTTAATGTGAATGAAAATATGTGTGAAAAGTGATGCGTCGCCGCTCGTTAATCGCTTTAGTACGTGGCCGATCGTAAAACCCATCTAACTAATAATAATGTGTATAATGTGTATGTAGATTGCATTTATTGTCATAATAATGTAGTGTTGGCTGCATAAATTAATATTTTTTACTTATTTGTTATTATTTCGGGACACAAGTATATATTTTATGACGTCACAAATGGGAAATGAAAATAATATAATTGTAACAATAAATAATGATAATATTAATTATAATGCTACTGGACAAGAAAAAACGTGAAATGTATTTATTATTAATTATAATTGGTTTAATAATAATAATACCTATTTTATGGCTGCAAATTAATTTTGGATTCATTTCAATAATTAAAAAATCCAAATAAAAATATATTTAATTCGCAAGAGAAAGATTAATGTTAATCAGTGATGCGCATCCGGTTTTATCTATTTTTTTTTGTTATCATAATTTTATTTTTGTTATTATATATATATATATATATATATATATATATATATATATATATATATATATATAATCAGTATCCTCTTTTACCCCATAGGTTCCTCCTTTTCTTCAGTTATCTTCTACAAATTTTTCCATTTTTTTCTGTCCGCTGATATTCTCTTTCCTTCTACTTGCGTGATGTTCTTCTTTTTCAATATCTCTTCTATGGAGTCATCCCATGTTTTTTGTGGTCTATTTTAGAAAGATGGATTTTTTATCAAAATTAAATGATATTGGCATAATCCAAAAATTAGAAACCAGGACTATAGAATCATTACAGGATAATGAATTATATAAAATAGAAAATGCCAAGGCAATATCAACAAAATTTGGACGAAGAGTAATAATTGAAACAACCACTTTTAAAACATTTTTGCCTGCACGGTTTGAATGTTTGAATGACGTAGAAATTAGTCAACTACCAAATTATTTAAAAAAAAAAAAACCATAGATGGCTCTATAACCAACATCTCATTTGAAAAAGAAACTGATGTTGTATTGGCGATGTAATTGAAATTTTAATATATTTTTTTTTTTTTAGAAAATCAATGGATAATCCAAATAAATTCTATATTGTTACAAAAAAAAAATATTAAAACTTATACCCCAAAATTGTTAAAAGAAATTTCTTTAATAAAAGTTGCTAAACAAATTAATACATATATAATATAAACATTTTAGATATACCTAACATATTAAAAGAAAATTAATAAAAAATGGAAATTAACTTTTTTTTATGCAGATAAAGAATATAATCAAAATTATGACTACAAATACTTAAATTTTGAATTTTTGTCAAAAAGTGATTTTAACGCATTAATACATCATCCACCGAACCAAATTCCACTATTCGAAAATGTTACAAATCATATAGTAAGTAAATATATTTTAATTACTAAACACAGAAATTTTAATACAAATATTGCTTTCAAAAATATATACGACAATAATATGCAACAATTATGTGCTAAATGTTATTTTATTTATTTAAATTATTTAGAAAGTCATTGTCATTATATAAGGTTACATTTAGATATTAGAAAAAATGAGGATCATGAAGTAATTAACGATGAAAATTTATTAAATGAAATTATTAAGAACCCTTCATATTGGTGCGATACTTGTTTATCCCCATTATATTATATATATTCAAAAAAAGAATGTGCTAATAAAACATATTACCACGGTACCACGCATTTAAAAACCAATATAATAGTTCTGATTCAGATTCAAATTCAACTAATTCAAATTTATCTGATAATTTGTTTGATTACAACTCAAAATTTATTTGGAATACAATTGATCTTCTATAAATATAAAAATATATTATTTTAAAAAATATTAAATATTGCTATAATTACATATTTATATTTATAGTGTAAAAGTAAATGAAGAAAATAAATTACTACAAGTTCTTAATATTATTTTACAAAAAACAAAATATATTCATGCTCAATTTTTATTTTATAAACAAGAATTTTTACTCTTAAAACAATTATGTTTGCATCTGCGTGCATCTAAAATAAATGGCTGGTTTAAGAAGATCCAGCCTATATAATGCTGTTAATGTATGCCCAAGAAGAAGATGCCACAATAAGTTCCATATATCAAAAAATATATGATATAAAACGATGGGACATTATACTATTAACGGAGCTACATATAAATTATTTGTTCAATAGTTTACAAAAAGAATTGAATGCAAACATTGAAGATAAAATTATAACACCACACTCATCGATGCCGCATATACCATTTCTTTTTCAAAATATAAAAAGTCTTGTAAGATATGATTCAAGCAGTTCATTGGATTGTTTCAGTTTTTAAATATATAAAAATGTACTTACTTATTATAAAGGGTTTTCCAATAAGAGGTGTTATTTTGAATAGCCCGCTATTTCGGTAGATGTCGCTTTTGAAGCTGTCATTTTTTGACATTTGACAAGTAGAAACTACACCATTAATAAAAATGGAACGATACACGCTTCAACAACGCATTGAAATTATTAAAATTCACTATAAAAATGGTGAAAATTTGGCAGAGACGGTTCGTAAAACTCGACAATTTTTGGGTCGTCGTGAAGCACCTTGTCGGACCGCAATACAGAAATTGGTGGAAAAATTCGAGCTGTTGGGACAAGTTAGTGATGTGAAGAATAAAACCCGTGCACGTCGCTCAAGAACAGCCGAGAATATTGCTGCTGTAGCCGAAAGTGTTGAAGAAAACCCAGGTTTGTCCATTCCTCGTCGTTCTTTGGAATGAGGCATTCCACAAACGTCATTACACCGTATTTTGCATAAAGATTTGGGTCTTAAGGCTTATAAAGTCCAGTTAACACAAGAACTCAAGCCGGCCGATCATCAACAACGTCGTGTCTTTGCTGATTGGGTCGTTGAAATGCATGAAAATGATCCGGAATTCCATCGAAAAATCATCTTGAGTGATGAGGCCCATTTCCACCTCGGTGGCTTCGTCAACAAACAAAATTGTCGCATCTGGGGCTCAGAAAACCCAAGAGTTATTGTTGAAAAGCCTCTCTATCCTCAACGTGTGACTGTTTGGTGCGGTTTATGGTCCGGCGGAGTCATTGGACCTTACTTTTTCGAAAATGAGGCTGGAGCAACAGTTACGGTGAATGGATTGCGCTATCGAGAGATGATTAACGATTTTTTATGGCCGGAATTGGATGGTATTGATCTGGACAACGTTTACTTTCAACAAGACGGCGCTACGTGCCACACAAGCAACGAAACCATTGATCTTTTACGGGAAAAGTTTCCGGACCGTGTTATCTCTCGAAGAGGTGATCACAATTGGCCACCGAGATCTTGTGATTTAACACCTTGCGACTTGTTTCTTTGGGGCCACGTGAAAGAGAAGGTCTACGCCAACTGCCCAGCGTTGACTCAAGACCTCAAAGATGGAATTCGTGAGGCTATCGAGGACATAGGACAGCCACTTTGCGATTTGGTTATGGAAAATTTCATGAAAAGGATATTGTCCTGTCAGCGTGGTCGTGGTGGTCATTTGCCTGATGTTATTTTCCACTATTAACGGCATACCTTCCTCTTTATAATGAAATAAACATCCGATCATTTATATTAAAAAATGGCATTTTTCTTTGAATATCAAAATAACACCTCTTATTGGAAAACCCTTTACTTATAATATAAATATATTGCTTTATTTTAAATAAATTGTACTGACTTATAATTTTCCTTTCCATTCCTGTTTATATACACATTTATTAAATATATAAGGTAAGTATAAAATATTTTTATTAACACTAACAATTGTTGAAAATACACAGTCGGAACAAACACACACAGAACGCCGGGATACGTATTTCCAAGATTTTAAAACAATAAAGCAGCATGCATAAAAATAATTTTATTAAAACTTATAATTGTTGAATATACACAGTCGGGGCAAACTCACACAGAACGCCGGAATGCGTATTTTCAATATTTTAAAACATTAAAACATGCATAAAAATATTTTTTATTAAAACTTATAATTGTTGAAAATGCACAGTCGGGGCAAATACACACAAACAGAACGCCGGGATGCGGATTTCCAATATTTTAAACGTTACCTTAGAATTTTAGAATACACTTTTTCAAATGCTTCAGCATATATTGTTTATTTTTGAAACGTTTGAGGCACTTCGGGCACGGATATGTTATTTTTTGCACCTTTAACACTAAAAGCACACAGAACATATTTATATATATTATATTTTTAAAAATTAAAACACTTATATACATACAATTTTTGGGGTCCATTCTAATTTAAATCTGTTTTCTAACCAAAATATAACAATAAAATTATGATGAAGTAGAGGCAGACCACAAAAGACATGGGATGACTCCATAGAAGGGATATTGAAAAAGAAGAACATCACGCAAGTAGAAGGAAAGAGAATAGCAGCGGAAAAAATGGAAAAAGTTTGTAGAAGATAACTGAAGAAAAGGAGGAACCTTGACGCCCTTATATATATATATATATATATATATATATATATATATATATATATATATATATATATATATATATATATATATATATATATATATATATTTATATGTATATATAAATATATGTATGTATAGTTGTTCGCATTCACATACGGAGCGGACGTCGAAAACAACCGAAAATATAGGAATCTTACCAATTAATTTGGGATCAGCAAAATTAGAAAGGACAAAACATATCTTTGTACATTACTATGACTTGACTCCGTTATACGAACAATACGACCACATAAACATTCAGTATAATAATATTGATCGGACAATTTCAGACAATATTAGTTATAAACATGAACTAAGTTTTTATAATAAAATTATACAACATCTTCAACTAAGAATAAATGACAAAATGAACAACATTAAAGTACACTCAAATAATAATAGGAATAAAAGAGGACTAATCGACGGCCTAGGGTCGATATTTAAGTCTATTACTGGCAATTTAGATGCGGAAGATGGGAAAAGATATAATGAAATATTAGGGCACGTACTGGATAGTCAACAAAATTTACAAAACCAAATAAATATGGCATATAGCTTGAACCACCAAATTATACAAAAATTCAACAACACTATTAGCGATATTCAATATAATGAATTATTACTAAAATCAAAAATAGAACATTTAGAACAAATGATAAAGAACAAAATCGATCTCGATAATATCTTGACCGCCAAAGATCTTTATAATCAACTGATAATATTGTACAATGCATTATTAAACATATTTCAAGAGATCCAGAACTCCGTGACATTCTGTAAATTAAAAGCAATGCATCCGAGCATAATTCGACCATTTTTTGAATCACAAAAAATTTCAAATTACTATAGTGATCAATTGCCATTCGAGGTAAAATATTAAAACATTTTAGATTTCGAATCAATAGTAACAATTAATTGTAAAATAATGCCTACTACTATAAATTACTTTATATCACTACCAATAAATTTTAATAAGAAATTTGAACTTTATTATCTACACCCTATTCTTACAAAATTGGAATCAGAGTTCGTAACAATAATTCCCGAAGTAAAATTTTTGCTGAAATCCGAAGACAATGAAATAAAACTTCTAAACGATATATGTACGAAAAGTAAGTCTTATCAGTGTCCCAACAACTTCAACCCCCATTACAACCCCGCTTGCGAACGTCACATCCTCCTAGATGAGAACACCAGCCAGTGTACATACACCAAGTTGAAGATCGAGAAAAACCACATCGAGATTATCCCCGAAATAAACAAATACTTAGCAATCTTCCCTGAAAAAGAAAAGCTAAAGATTAAATGTGACCAAAGTGCTCAAGTGAAAGTGTTAAGTGGCGTATATTTAATCAGTGAAAACGGTTGTGAAATCTTTAAAAATCAGAAACTGAGATACAAAGACAAATCAATCGGAAAACCGATATTGTTCGAAAAATTTAAATTCCAATTAAATACCAGTCAAACGTCAAATTTACCAATAAACTTAAAAACAATCAAATTGGAAGATATACCCATTAACCCTGTACAAATCATTGACAACGAACAATATTACTTTCACACTCCCAGCATATGGACACTTTTACTTTACATTGGCCTCATAATCATTACAATTTATTTTATTTTTAAATGGACAAGGAATTTACAGATACGAAGAAGGACTACACCTCCACCCTCGCAGGAAAACGATATCCGCCTACCAGAAGGGGCTTTATTTTAGGAAGGGAGAAGTTATATTGTTGCAATATCCTTAGTCAGTTAATATAATGTTTAGGTAGCATTTGTTCCTTAAGAGAAACATGTAACAATATCCGTAAAACTGAGTAGACAGTTTTGTATGCTGTACTTTGTAGAGTTAGAATAAGTTAGTCAGTAGTCAAGCTTCAAAGTAGCAACATCTTGTATTGTAGTTTAAACGAAATAAATAATTTTTTAAAAAGTTAATTTCGATTGATCGATATTTAATTTATATATATATATATATATATATATATATATATATATATATATATATATATATATATATAATAATAATAATAATAATAATAATAATAATGTATTTATTTGCTAGAAGCATGAAAGCTTATACAAAGGAATGATAGTGGTATACAATAATGAAAAAGTATAAGTTTACATAGTAAAGTGCAGTTAAATACAAAAGTGTTTATAATATACGTACATAATACTCTAAATTTTGAGTAAGTGGACATTAAACTAATTTATTAAGAATCTAATTTAATCAATTTAATAGAGGTAAAAAATTTAACCCATTATACATAGTAATAATAATAATAATAATAATAGAAGATTGCATTTAAAAAAATGGAGAAATAACCATATAAGCTTACGTGGTAAAGTGTAGGTAGGGATAAAAATGTTTATAATATACATACATAATACTCTAAATTTTAAACAGAACATTTCTCTATACAGTAGTAACGAGACGTTTTTCGTTTTTGAAATTTATTACGAATCTAATCAAATTAAATGGGAGTGAAGATATTTATCCATTTTATATACACACCTATACACATACAATAATCAATAGTGGTAAACAAATGTTATTGACAACGCACTATTCACCTAGAGCAAAATATTTTAATTTTATTGCACTTATTGTGTAATAATATATTCTTTTTATTATATTTTTATCTTTTCCTGACAAAAACAGTCTGTAAAAATTGTCCTTATCGAGGTTTGGTTTCAGCAAATCTTTTAGGTAGTGTTGACGAACTGGTGATAGTATTGGGCACGACGCAAAGAAGTGGTAGAGATCATCTTCTTCGAATTTGTTGCATACTGGGCAGATTGTTGATGCACTAAACTTTATTACACTGCCATTTAAGTAGAGTACTGTATTATTCGTATTTGCCACTCTGAGTTGAGAGAAGAGTTTAGTTTTTTGATAGTCGCTATTGTAGATGTTATTTCTTGTTTTAGAGTTACACTGAATTTTATTATAGGCATCTGAATAACTAGAGTTAAGTATTCGGCTCGAGTCTATGTTAAACAAGTGACATTTGTAAGATGATATTATACAGTCCATATTTCTTTTTAGATTTTCCGCACTTTGTTGATTCCACGTGTTATTAAAGCCTAATTTGTTGAGTATTATTCTTATTTCACTACACCAGTTATATTTATTTGGGGTTATATTTGTGTTTAATGTTTTGATTTTATTGTAGCACATTTTTGGGTATCTATTGTCCCTCATTTTTAGTAATTTTAACCACCAGTGGAGCGATTGTTCGAAAATTCTTACTGTTAGGTTACATTCGCCGGTTTCACGGCGAATAATATAATTTGGTGTTGTTTTCGGCCAATTAAATAATTTCTTAAAAAAATTTGATTGAACTTTTTCTATATCTTCGCTATGTTGCAGTCCCCAAACTTCACATGCATATAGTGCTGTCGGTATTGTTGTAGTATGATATAGTTTCAGTCGAGCTTCCCAATTATCCATTTTCGATATCATCATTATTCTTTTAATGTTTGCGGAGGTAATATGTGCTTTACTGATTCTTTCTCTGCATGTTTTATTGTGGAGGCCAGATGAGACGAAATGAATTCCCAAGTATGTGTACTCTTTAACTATTTCGATATGTTCTTCTTGGCAGCGGTATGTCCTTGTCTGCTTAGGTGTTCTCCCTCTATGGAATAGCATTATTTTGGTCTTGCTCGTGTTAATTTTCAGATCGTTGTTTTGTGCGTATTGTGCGAGTGCGTTTAACTTGTTTTGTACGTCAACTTGTGAATTCGCTAGTATTACTATGTCATCGGCATATATTAGTGTCATTATATCTGTTCTACTGCTTAGAGGTATTCCATAGAGGCCCTTGTCTCTCATGTAATTTTCAAAATCGTTTACGAAAAGTGCAAAAAGTGTCGGACTTAGAGAATCTCCCTGTAATACTCCCTTATTAATTTGGATTTTTTCTGATATTTCTTGATGCACCATAATTTGGATAGTTGCTTGTGCGTAGATATTATGTAATATTCTGATTAGTTTTGTACTAATGCCGGAGTAATATAGTTTTTCCCATAGTTTTGTTTGGTTTACACTATCAAAAGCCTTGGAAAAGTCTACAAATATGGCGTACATTTTTTTCTTGTTTGAGATACTAAGCTGTACAAGTGTATTTAAGGTAAATAAATGGTCTATAACTGATCTATTTTTTCTAAATCCGGCTTGATTTTCTGAAAATATGTTCGTGTTTTCTGCCCAATTTGATATTCTATTTGCTAAGATTTGAGTATATACTTTTATTATGGTGTTTAAAAGTGCTATACCTCGGTAGTTTTCGGGATTTGATTTTTCACCTTTTTTATAAAGCATTGTCATTTTTGCATTGGATAGATTTGATGGTATCTTTTCGTTTTCAAACCAAGAATTTATCAAAGTTGTTATATATTTTATACCCTCTTTCGGTAGATGCTTTATAAATTCATTAGTTATACCGTCAGGGCCAGGACTTTTGTTATTTTTTAGGGTATAAATGACTCTGTTTATTTCTAATTCTGTTATTTTTGTATCTTGATAATAGTGAAAGGTTCCATAAAAATCGATTGTCAGTATTGGATATGTAAAAGTGTTTCTATAATAGTCTGTGAGGTCCGATAATTGTATTTCTATGTTTTGTACTGATTTTCTATTTAAAGATTTTACAGTTTTCCAGAAGGTGTCAGTATTTTTTATATCGCTTATGCGATTTTTTAGCTCTTGTTTGTATTTGTTTTTGTTGTATTTTATGGTTGATTTGTATTCCTTTTTGATTTTTGCAAATTCTTTTACATTGTCCTCTGTATATCCTATTTGAATGCATTTGCGGTGTGTTTTTCTTAGCATTAATTTTAATTTTTTACATTCCGTGTTATACCATTTATTTTTTTGTCTTACATATTGTTTGTTATTCGTAGATTTAATCATATCTGATTTTTGTGCCGCACTCCATATGGCATTTTTCAGTGTATCGTAGCTTACTTCTTTGTTATCTAATAATGTTTTGATACTTTCTTTATAGCTTTGTTCAGAATTTGGTGCCCATATTAGTTTTCTAATAGAATATTTTTCTGATGTTTTGTAATTTGTGTTGTTATGCCATGAGAAACTTATTTTTATAGGTAGGTGGTCTGAAATGTGTATTTCGCTTAAAACTTCAAAATCTTGAACTTCTTGTAGGGCTATGTCATTTACCCAAGCGAAGTCAATGATACTTTTATTTGTTCCGTTAATGTAGGTGAAATTTGCGATAGGATCACTTTCTGATCTGCCGTTTAACACACAAAAACCCTCTGTTTCTACCATTTCCGCTAGTTGAGTTCCTTTATTGTTTATTGTGGGGTCTCTAGTTTGTCGGAGATAATTAAAATTTGTGTTAGTAAAAACAGCATATTCTCCTTGGTTAAGGTTTCCTATTCTAGAATTGAAGTCTCCAGTTAAAATAATGGGTGTGTTTGGGTAATGTTCATTTACTTCACCCAGCGTATTTTGGAATAGTTCGAGCAATATTTCAAAAGTATATGATTGTGAGAAGTAGCAAAATATAAGAATGAAACTTTCAGATGTACTGCAGTATTTGAAATTTCCACAAATCCAGTGTGGTGTTACTTCGATTATTTTTATTTCAATGCTGTTACTGTAAAAAATTATCAACCCTCCACTTGCACGCCCTCTACTTGCAGATTTTGTAGCATTAGATTCAATGTAATGGAAGTCTTTTAGATCATTTGGTATATCTTCCAAGTTGTGCTGCATCCATGTTTCACATAAACATATTATATCATTACTTACTAGTGCATTTCTTTCGTCTATGTCTAAGTTGAAAAGATTTTTATAACCCTGTACGTTCCACATGAGAATACTTTTATGTAATGAGACCTCTTTTACTAATTTTCTTTTATTACGGTACTGCGGGCATCGTTTTTTGATTTCTTGGAAAAATATTTTGTTACTTTTCCTTGTTTACTATTATTTGACTCTGCATATTCAGCTGGAGATGATGCTTTTCTTTTTTCATTTACTGTTTGGTTTTTTTGGGGATAGTTATTAATTTTTGTAGTTATTTTTAGAACTTTTTGTTTTTCGTTTTGTGGTAGTGGAGTAACATTTTCGTTTCCATATTCCTTTTTATCTTCTTCACTTTCTGATTTAGTATTGTCTATGTTACAAAATACTTCTCTAGTTTGCGTTGTTTCATCTATTTTATTGGTTTCATTTTGGTCTATATCGTTTTCGATTTCGCTTAATGTATAAATATCTCCCTCTATGATTAGCTTGTTATATTTTAAAAATGCTCTGTAACCATTATTTTTGGCCATGTTTAAATGCGCCTTCAATTTTTTTCTTTCTTATATCCGCCTACCAGAAAGGGCTTTATTTTAGGAAGGGAGAAGTTATATTGTTGCAATATCCTTAGTCAGTTAATATAATGTTTAGGTAGCATTTGTTCCTTAAGAGAAACATGTAACAATATCCGTAAAACTGAGTAGACAGTTTTGTATGCTGTACTTTGTAGAGTTAGAATAAGTTAGTCAGTAGTCAAGCTTCAAAGTAGCAACATCTTGTATTGTAGTTTAAACGAAATAAATAATTTTTTAAAAAGTTAATTTCGATTGATCGATATTTAATTTATATATATATATATATATATATATATATATATATATATATATATATATATATATATATATATATATTTATATATGAAACAACCTATATAATTTTGAACATGTTTCAGCATTACTATATAGAGTACGACAATTTTTGGCACACGTAAGTGTTTAAATTACATACCTAAAATATTTTATTATATATAAATATATTTTTTTAGTTTAACAACGTGCCATTCCAAAATATATTTGTTGGTGCCCCCCCGGATTACGCGGGACTTTTTTTTATTATGGGCCGATCCCGGGGGTCCCCCACGATGTTTTAATAAAATTCGAGGGGAATGTGGGGTTTATACTACGTAAGTAATTTATTTGAAAACTATTTAAAAATATTTATTCTTTATTATTTTTTTTAGATGTGCAACAAATACACCCCATTGTAAATATATAAAAAAATATATTTTTTTCGTATATAACTTACCTTGTTTTTTTTTACCTATTTTTTAAAAAGAGAAGGTATTTAAAATATAAATAAAAGTTAAAAATATTAAATAAGGATACATATTTATAATATTTGATTATTATTTAAATTAATTAATACATAAAATATATAATATAGTAATTGTTACAGTATATAAAAAATACATTAAATACAATAATAATATAGCAATAATACAAACAAAAAATGTGTAATATAAAATATAATAGTCTTGGTTATGTTTTTATATACATATAAAGTAAGTACACAAATAATACAAAACAAAAATGTGTTAATACAAAAATAATAGTTTTGGTGATTGTTTTTTTATATACGCACATATATATATATATAAGGTAAGTACAAAAAGGTAACTTTGAATAAATTAAATTATTTTGTTACAATAAATCATTTAGATGTAATATTGGTTTTCGTGAATACCATTCGACATTCTCCGAATCATATTCAGAATCTGAACTATAATTTCGGGTTAATTTGTAATGATATAAAGTTTCAAATACACATACATCTCTAGTATAAATAGAAAATAATGGTGTTTTCGCATAATTGTCACACCAATAATCCGGATTTTTTAAAACTTCTTGTAGTACAAGAGTAAATGGAACAATGTCATGTTCTTCAACTTTCCAATATTTTACATCATTATATCTCCAGTACATATATGAATTAGTTTTACGAGAATTATATAAATACAAATAACATTTTACACATATTTGTTGTAATTTCGAGTCAAATAAACATTCACATTTAATATATTTAAGAATTATATGATTACTATCTGTCTTTATAAAATTCGGTATTTGATTGTTGGGAAAGCACATAATAACAGAAAAATTAGTTTCTGATAAATTTTCTAAGTTTATATTTTCATAATTAAAATTTTCTAAATATTTTTCTTTGACACTAAAAAGTCTATGTTTCCATATTACTTCAAGATCTTTTACTAGTGATAATGGAATATTTAACTTATATAAATCAGTATGATAGCGTATTCGTTTACATATGTTTAGTATCGCTATATACTTTAAATTTCGAATATTATATATTGAACGGGTACCCACATTAAAAACAAAATATGGGCTATAATCCATTTTTCTGAAATTTTTAGTTGCTAAAGTATTTTCTGAAAATTTATTGGTTGTCCGGTAGCCGAAGTTAAAATTTTTCTGTTACAATAACTACAACTGAAACAATTAAAATATTAAAAAATAATATAACACATTGTTGTTGTATAATTATTTAATTATCTTCGATATTTTCTTCTCTCATAAATTGGAGCTCGAAAAGGTAGCCATTTAAAACTGGACGAAAACAATATGTGGAAGCTTTGATATTTGTTCAGTTGTTAAAGTACTCGAAAAATTGTTTTTGGTAGAAAGAGTTGAAATGTTACTGTAGCGATAACTACTTTCGGTCCAAAAATGGATGATACGTTTCTTGCTCCTTTAATTGTGTGATATTTAATTTCCAAGTTGGAATTTTTTTATTGGTAAATTGTCGAATTTACCCCAATGTATTTAGCTTTTTTTATAATATTCATTCCTTTAAATAAATACAAAAAAATATTTGAAAATATATATAAAATTAAACAATTAATATATAAAAAATTAAATAATATTAAAAAATAATGTAATAATACATTTTGTTGTATAATTATTTAATTATCTTCTTCTTTAATAAATTCAAGCTCCATGAGCTGCCCATTTAAAACTGGACGAAAATAATATTCAGGAAGCTTTGATATTTCTTCGGTTGTTAAAGTATTAGAAAATTTGTTTGGCAGAAAGAGTTGGAATGTTTCTCACAATAATTACTTTCGGTCCAAAAATGGTTGATACGTTTCTTGCTTCATTAATTTTGTGATATTTAATTTCCAATTCGGAAATTTTTTTTGTTGGTAAATTGTCGAATTTACCCAATGGATTTAGCTTTTTTGTAATGTCCATTGCTTTAATACAAAAAATAAATATTTTTAAAAATGGTACATAGAAAAAATAATTGTATACTTATTTTTATTGTGGGATGAGTGGAAAGAAGAACAAAAAACGAGAGTACGTTTGAACAAAAAACTGTTTGTAAAATTAAAATTTACCGTATTTATAACGTAATATTTGTAGTGGGGATTTGTATTGCCTTTTTATTTATGATATTTTAATCTGAGTTTTAGTAATATCAATGAAAATATGAATCATTTCCTTCTGTTTTTTAAGGATAAACTGAATTACAGGTGTTTAATGACCTTGAATTTTTAAATGCTTAAATAAGTTTTTTTTAATTGACAGATGTCTTTGATTGACAGGTGCCAATCATAAGTATGAGTTCATTGAACTTTAACTTTTTTAAATTAATATTACCTTGCCGCTAACGTTCTTTAAACAGAATAAGTACTTTATTTTGAGTAAATATAATTAATTGTAGTAATATAATTTTATTATTTGTTCCTGAAATGAATTGTTAAAATAGAGCCACCTTACGAGTTAACCTTTATGCATACTGTTTACCCTTGAATTTACTTTTTACCTGAATGCGGGATCGGACCAAGCGCTGCCTTACATATTTGCGTTGTGCACTTAATTAGTGCTACCTTATATATGTCGTGGAGACAGCACCACAAGGGGCTACATTATACAAGTTTTTGTACCCTAAATTTGAACCCCACCCTTCCTGAAATTCAAGTGGCATACCTGTAATTTTTACCTTCAATTTTTATTTTAATTAGGCGGTTTAAGTCGGATTTGTTGACTATAAGAGTGCAGCTTCTAATTAACTGCGGAAAAGCGATAAATTAATAAATTAACCGCATATAATTTTGAGGTTTCTTTATTTTGATAATATTTGCATATAAAATACAACTTTTGTTCGCTAACCGAATTCTTTTGTAAATTATTCTTACATTCTTACAAACAATAAAAAAATGAGCTCTGCAAGTGCGAGTGTAAATAACGTATGTGTAAGTTAATATAAACTACTTATTGTTTTATTTTAACTATTTGAATTAATTTAGTTTACTTTAATACTTTATAAATGTGGCGTGTGCTACAAGGAATTTTGTGTACGCAAGGAGAAATATCTTGGACAGGCAGAATTGACTGTCCAAGATGTTCAATGCCTGCCCCTGGGAGGAGTGCACGGGCTACGGCTTTTACAACAAAAGTATACAAATATAGCGGGGACACGCTAGCAAAAATAATTGGTGTTGCGCACCCAATTATACATAATTAAGGTACTGGTAAAATATCAGGTGTTAATTATAGGTGTGTAATTAGTTGACCTTGGTCCAGCCACATGTGATGTCAAAAAGTATGCTGAGGATCCTAGAGATTTATCTCTGTTCTAGTACCGGCCGATGTCCCCTACTTTTAACAATTTTAAAAGTTTATAGAGAAAAATTAAAAACAATTTCAACCAAAACTGGTGCTATATTATCTAACGAATAGCAAAGAAAACAACCTGATATGGCAAAATATAAAATCAATGTTTCAAAAACGTATAGAAACAGGTGTAATAATAAATAAGACTGAAATTAAAGATCCTGAAGTGTTTCTACAACGTGCAGTTCGAATATTTAAAAATCAAATATAGAAAGCATTACAATCATCATATTAAGTAAATGTGGTATTTAGCGGGCATTTCATTTTACCCAGTTCAGAAATAAGTGAAATTAAAACATTTAACACAGGAAATGAAGTAATGGACAATTCAACCAACATTGAAGAATGGTATAAATAAAATAGTAGGTAGGATTGAATGGTACTGGACCAGGTAACGATCTAAGATTGACGTCACAGATTAGAGATTTTAAAGATAAGTATTGATGACATCACATGACGTCATAGATAAGAGATAAGGATTGATGACGTTATAGATAATGAATAATGACGTCACAGATAAAACGATGACGTCACATGACTTAAGGCATTATGAAAATCTTAAGATATTTCTTACCAAATCTTAAGATGTTTGTTATCAAATTTTTAAGATGTTTTTTATCATATATTAAGATGTGATTGGGCATTTGTTAAGACATAGAATTTTTATTGAGGATAATATAGTTATCTGTTTTTTGTGTGTCTATATTGTTTTTATTTGTTTTGTTACAATATTGTAGAATTAACACATTATAAAGTTATTATCACCACATTTCCGCATTGTTTTGATATAATTTTATCTATGGATGCTAGCCTCTTTGTTTTACTGATTGTATACTTAGTTGTTACAGGAAGTTTGATATAAATAGCAGTATGGAGTTTAAATGTAATGAAATAAAGTGTGAATTTATTTCAAATTATTTTTGTTTTAGCGTTACATATAGTGGGAAAAGTATTGCACCATGTAACAATGGTATACTGGGACTAAGTAGTTATGACATAGTGTGAATATTAATATGATAAATAATTTACTTATATTTTATAAATGATGGATATTGAAGAATTTTAATTCCAATCCCCACAGGAACAATCCATACTGATATACCGGGGGTATATCGATGGGGTGGAATACCCCCTAGAGTTATACAGATATGGGAGGAGAATATATATTCTCTTCATTTAAATAAAAAATGTGAGGAATGTATTAAATATATTTTTAAGAAATAATATTAATACAATTTTAAATTTCAGATATACATATATAAAATCTATAAAAATTAACTATGTATCATTGATTAAATAATACCTACTGGTATTTTTTAGTCAATGCTATGTATGTAGACAGAATATTTAGAATCAAAATAAAATTATGTAACCAGTAGTACATCCGTGTTATGTGTAAAATTGTATCTATCCTTTCATATAATAATATAAATATATATGTGTGTTTAGGCAGTCAGTACTATATGAGTGTAGAGTAAAAAAAAATGTGTTTATTTATGCAACCTGTAGTGCATACTTTGTTTTATTAAATATTTTTAAATAAATAGTGCACTACTGGTTGCATATGTTTATATTTTATATGTTTGAATTTTATAATCAGTGATGTGTTTCCGGTTTTATCTATATAGTTGTGTGATATCAAAATTTTATTGTTTTATACAGGGCCGGCGGAACAGGTGGGTACTATGGGTAGTACTACCCACCTGAAAAATGTAACGGTGGGTAAGTACCCACCTGGGAATTTGAACATGAAAATTTTTTTAATGTTCGAAATCAACCTACAAATATATCTGACCAAATAAATCAACCTACAAATATATTTGATTTTCAAACTACCCGCGCTATGCGCAGTTGTCACGGCGCGGCGCGCCGCGCAGTATGTTGGTATTCTGGTCCTTGTCTTTCCAGGATCGTCCTGCTCGAATGAGCGAAGCTTTTCGGTTTTGCGAAGGTTAAAAAAATATCTGCGTTCGACCATGTAACAAAGTCACCTCAACCATATTGCTGTTACATACGTATCCGGAAATACTAGATCAAGTCAACCTGGACAAACTGATGGACGCATTTATTGTGAAGAACACTAAACGCGCGTCAGTTTTTGCACTGCAAAATTAAAATAAGCCGTGTACGATTCCAACAGATGTTTTATAAGATTATAAAAGAGTTGTTAAATAAAATAATAATTTTATTCCGTTAATACATTTCTTTTTTAAAAAAATATAATGTTTACACAAATTTTATAAAAACTCCCGACTTCCCCCCTCCTATTCCCTTCTACAACTACCCACCTGAACTGAACACGCCCTGGTTTTATATAGTATAAAACTTTAGATAATAAAAAGGTTAAATGAACATGGATCCTCCAAAATGTGAGTATACATCATGTATGTGTTAATATTTAAAATATAATATACATATATGTTCTTATTGTTAAAGGTCCGAAAAATAATGTACCCATGCCCCAAATGTTTAAAAAGATTTACATATAAAAAATATGTTACGGCATTTTAAAAAATGTGTAACATAATGCAAAAAAGGTACTTTTTATTATTATAATAATATAAAAATCAATAAGAAATACTTTTTTTATTTACAGATATTGCGCACATATTTTTTAAGATTTTTTATATCCATTGTATTATTTTGTAATATTTTTTAATAAATGGAAGTTATTTCTTTTTGATATTAAACTAATTATATTTTTCAAGAATTGTTTTTCTTTTTGTTATTTTAATATATTACTTAAAGTTACCTATAATTTTTTTAACTTATGCATTTTATATATTTTATTGAGATTATCTTTATTTTTATATTGTTTTTATATAAATACATAATCATATTTTTTATAAAACATTAATAAGTTTGTATTTGTTGGAAGCAGTTTTATTTTTATAAACTTTCAAGTAATACAGGTTGCATAAGTGTCACAATTATAACTTTTATTGGTCATACACTTTTTACGTAGTACATTTATCTAATGCAGGTTGAACAAATAAACACAGTTTACGTAGTACTTTTAAGTAATACAGGTTGCTTAAATATATTAATAAAAAAATATAGAATAGAGTACAGATAAAGATTTTATTACTGAATATAACACGTTAAGAAAAATGTTGAATAGAACAAATTCTTTACAATTATTATAATTAAATATTAAACAATATACAATATTATAGTACAAATAAATTTTTTGTTACTAAATACAACATATTAAGAAAAATGTTATTTACAAAACAATTTCATTACAATAGCAACATGTAACTGACGAATGCCAGTGAAATAATTGATTTATACACATGTTACAAAAGTTATTATCATCATCACATAGGAAATTATACATATTATTGTTACTTAAATTTACATGTTCTTCTTTTATATCAGTATAATACCATTTTCCTGGTAATAAATTATTAATAGATAAAAAGGAATAAAATAATGTTGGATATAAATTTACTTTATATAACAAAAGAAGATAAAACTCATTATTGTTTGATTAAATCGCTTTCCCGATTATTATATTCACAAATTTCAAAATGTAAAAACAAAAAGTATATATGTGATAGATGTTTGCAATATTTTAGTTCCTGTAATTTATTACAAATACATGAAAAGGATTGTGTTTTAATGGATGCAGTTAAAATAGAAATACCAACAGAAAATGAAATATTCGTTTCATTTAAAAATTCATCATTTGTGGTATATGCGGATTTTGAGTGTATGACATTACCGATTTCTACTTGTGACCCAACTTCACATACATCATACACAAACGCATATCAACAGCATATACCATGTGCTGTTGCATATTATGTAAAATGTTCCTATAATGATTCAATATCTTTTTATGAATCTTATAGAGGACCTAAAGCATCAGCGTGGTTCATTGCACGAATGAAACAATTAATAGAGTTAATAAAAATATTTTGCGATAAACAAAACATACGTGAGCAGGCCAAACAAAACATCGAAACAAAACAAATTAAAGATAAAGCGAGGTATGATGATAAGCATAGAGAAGTAAATTACATCGTCGGACAAAAGGTCAAATTGTACAGCCCTGAACGATTCGTAGGTAAGAGTGATAAGCTTCTGTTAAAATGGTACGGTCCATACGAAATCATGGACAAAAAGACAGATGTTACCTACATAATTGCTAGAGGTAAGGGGAAAAAACAAAAATTAGAAACCGTACATGTTGCGAGAATGAAACCATATCATGAGCCGTGGCAGCCTGATAGCGATAAGCGGCCTACTACGCGCAGCCATCATAGAAATGATAAGAACAACTCGAGCGACACAGAACCGGATTCAGATGAGTAAGGAAAATCTACTTAAAAAATAAATAAATAAATAACAGTATAAAATAAATAAATAATTATAGCAATAATATATAAACGCTAATTAAATAATAGCAAATAACATACAATACATATATATATATATATATATATATATATATATATATATATATATATATATATATATATATATATAGCTTTGCGTAGTAATGTTCACAAATAAGGCATCGTAAATCTCGTATAGGCGCTTGGACGTTGTCCAGCGAGAGGCCCTGCATCGTTGCGCCGAGCTGCAACGCCGCGCGCGCTGGATCGCCAGAGGTCAGGCCCTAAATCGGGCGGCGGAATTTATGCTCGCCGCCGTATGGTTCTTGGTTCTACCCCTCATCCACGAGGTGGAAGGATGGATGCTGTGGGTGGCGAACGTCACGGGGGACGAGGGGGAGTGGTTATCACGCCTGCGGGGGTATAACTCCCCCCTGAGAAAATTAGAGCTGGCCACCACGTTATTAGACGCGCTGATATCCCCCGAGAACGGTCCTGCCAGTGCAATCACGGTGCTCAGAGAGTTTCAGGGGAAGTTCCAAACACTCCGCGGGGAGGCCACGCCGTTTAACATCGATGAGCTAATGGCCGAGGCGGCAAGCCGAGGGTGGCAGCCCGAGTTCTATTACCCCGAGGAAGACCCCGAGGAGAGACACTACGCGTCGATCTTCCAACCCCCGGAGCTCTCTGACGCCGGGCGATCGCAGTCCCCTGACGCCACGGTCACCCGTTCCCCCACTCCCTCCAACTGGTCACCAGATCGCACGTCAACCCCCATCCCAGAAGGAGAGCACGCCGTTTCCTCTACCTCGGTATCGCCCAGGAGGCCTATTATCGTGCCCCAGATAGAACCCATGGGCGCAGCCTTCGTTCATATCCTGGCATTCATAATCGAGGGTGCGACCGTTGTAAAGGAGGTGTGCGTGCGCCGGTCCGACGGGGACAGAACCTTCTGGTTTCGGCCCTCGGTGGACTGGAGTCAGCTAACCCCCGAACAGCGGGCGCACATCTGCGGGCGATCACTTATGACGGACGTGAATGAAGGCTGGGCGCATACGGACAGGAGCACGTGTACGCCACCTTGACATCCAACCTCGGCGGGGTGCACCTCCTGATAATGGACCGGAGCGCCAGCACGGCAGTCCAGTTGGCCAGGACGCTATTACCGGCCAGGAGTGTTCGGACAATAACCTTACCACCACGCGACCCCAACAAAACCTATCCCCAGTGCTCCACACACGCACGTGTGTCGCTTCCCGGCTGCGGCCTAGAAACCATAGAACGGTTAAGCGACGTGGTGTTGGAGCACGAACCCGAACTTTTCCCGCTCCTGTCCTAGCGCGTCGGTAACCAGGGGGAGTGCCCAAAAAATAAAAATAAAATGAAAATGTATAAAAAAAATAATATCTTTTTTTTTCTCTCTAATAAAAAACATGTATTCATTATATCTATATATATATATATATATATATATAAAAAATAAAATGTTACAAAATATATTTTCAATTCAATATATTAATATAAAAACCTATCAAAAGTAGGTGCCGAATGGTTTACTTCTGTTACAGGGTGCTAGTAATAATAGCAATTTTTATTAATGGTCAACGCGCAATAGAGATACCAGTGAAAATCTCAGCAGGAGCATACTGGAAAGAATTGCCCGATGCAATTACCTACGAGGCCACCATCCCCCTCACCTACGAGTCTGAATGGATCCGAGATAAAGCCGACTTGGAGGAAGATTATCAGCCGACATGTAACAATAACTCAAAAGATTGTGGCACCATGAAGAGTATTCAGGACCTATCCTTCGAATATAAAAATATCTTCCGTCGAATCGAATCATCTTTAAATCCAGATTATTTCCTAACAATCGAGGAAATTGAACCTTCCAAGATAGAACAATTCGTAAAAGACAGCTTAAACACCATATCGGGCAGTCCGGGCCTGTCCAACGCTAAACAATCATCTTCGCCGAAGGAGCGCCGAGCCCTCAATTTTCTGGGAGACGCGTTCAACTGGTGTTGTGGCGTAATGACAGAGACAAAGATGAAGGACTTCGTAATGAACGAAAAGGAATTGGAAAAACGAGTCGAACTATTGCAGAAAGGAATGCATGAGACATACAAACATTTAACCGACATCACTAATAATTTCAAAGAATACGACGCCCAAATGCAGGAAGCTTTCAAAAACTTACAGCGTAAAATGACGATACTAAAAGATGCCGTAATATCCAATGAACACAACACGGAGAACCTAAAGGACACAATGACACTCTTAATCCGAAACGACTATGAAACCTTGGCACATATTATTGCCACGCTGCGCCTAATACGGCAAAATGAAATTCTGAATTCATGTAAGAATCGTAATATACCAACGGCCGTACTCACATCAGCCGTACTCGCCGTCGACTTGGACAAATTGGAGTCAAAATTAAAAAACTACGGCCTACAGCTGGTCATACCCAGGGATAAACTATCGCAGTACTATAAATTGCCAATTGTGGACTGTGGAATAAGTGCAACTACACTGGTCATACACCTCAAAGTACCAGTAGCACAAATTGGAAGACAGTGGAAATTGGTAGAGCTCCTAACAACCCCCTTCGGGTGGAATAATGACACGTGTGGAATCATGCATGACACCATGTATCTCGCGGTAAGTGGAAAACACATGCGACCCATTTCCGGAGCTGGTTTACATCAATGTCAACCTTATCATGACCGATTGTGCTATCTACCACGTTTTTCGTCCGATGCGGTATACGGACCGCAATGTGCCTTCAAGATGTACGCAGGCGCAACCGTAGACGACATCACCAAACACTGCTCTTTCCGTTGCTATCGGTCTCAACAGATGATTATCTCTGAGGTGAGACCGGACACTTATGTGAGAACACATCCACAAAATAATACGCACATACAATGTCCACGACGAGTACAGGAAGTAAATAAGCTACATATAGGACAGCCAGGCGCACTCCAAGTACAGTTACCTTGTAATTGCGCGTTATACATCAACTCAACGCAAGTAATAGCCACACGGGTACCGTGCGGTGAAGATAGTCGTCTTCTACAAATTGTCCATGTATTGCCAGCCACATGGTCCACGTTAAAATCACTAAAAATCAACCCATTATCACCGGAGACGCATCCGGAATACAACAACCTGTCACAATGCCTAAATTACAATTGGACGTTGCACGTGCCACATCTTAATCTGTCATCAATCAGTGGTACGTCAAGAATTTGGGAGGAGAAATTTACACCCCTTACATGGAAACCGAATTATTTTTCAACTCGTAAAGATGTCCTAATCTATATGTGGAATATCGCCCTAAGCTTCTTCATCGTAAAAATATTACGACAAAATCGTCTAGCGGCAATACATCTCATCCACTTGGTAGGGGCGGATGGCACAACGGATTCAGAACTAGTGACCATATACTTGTTATATGTTATTACACTAACCATCTTTGGAATCATCGGACTTATTATTCTCCTGCGCTACCTAAATAAACATTGGAGAAACGGACGCTGCCCGCTGTGCAGCCATACAAGGACCATAACGGAAACCGAATTAGAATTCGTAGAAGTAGCCAAGGGTACGTTGAAGCTGCCCAACGGGAAAAGAATTCCCCTAAAAATCGGCCATACCCCAGTCGCGGAAGGAACGGCTCGGCAAGAGGCCGTTGGGTCACAACCTGGGACTTCGGGACATCTGTAGGAGCCGGGACCCGCACCTACAGTAGATGAGGCGACGCCTGGAGCCCCCTTCTAAAAAAGATAAGTAAATAGTTTGTGTGCTCTGAGAGTGGCTGGCCTGAAATGCGGAACTGACTGATCACCAGTACCAAATTTTGTACGGCTGAATGGTCACCTCATTTAGGGATTACGCGCGTAATAAATAAGTTTTGTTATAAAAGGGTACGTGGCCCACATGAGTTTTTAAAAATAATTTTTAAATACGAAATTTTTTATAAAATAAAGGCCCTTAGTTTGTAGACGGGGTAGGCTTCACTAAGTGGGTGAAGCTTTAGTACTTTTCAAGTACAAAAATTTTAATTATTGTTTATAGGCCCTTAGTTTGTAGACGGGGTAGGCTTCACTAAGCGGGTGAAGCTTTAGGGGTCATAGGTCGTGAGCACCGACCGATGACTCGGCTATGTTTAATTTGATAAGCGGGTATATCAAAACATAGTGACGTGTAGACAGCCACCGTGATAGGAAAACCACAGAATTGTGATTAAAACGTTTAAAGCAACCACAACTGTAAAAACGCTGATAAAATCACACCCACAAACCGCAGAAGTACCAAGAACACAGAATTTAAAGAAGCGAGAAAACTCAAGAACACTGATAGAACTCGCACCCACAAACCGCAGAAGGACCAGGATCACAGGACTGAAAGAAGCAAGGAACTCACATATTACCCCGCTTGCTCACACAACATGTATAGGCTAATAAGTTTAATTATACTAACCATTGTACAAAATGGTTGGACAGGGCATGTAGAAGTCAACACAGGGGCATATTTCCAAATTCTTCCTGAGGCAATCGCTTATGAAACCTCTGTACCACTGATATACAAGGTAATATTTTTGGCGGCGGAAGAGAAAAATACAATATTAAAAACTTGCTGCAGAGGACTCACAGCAAGCAGAGACTGCGACGATTTAAAAAATTTAATATCGGGAATCGCCACGCCAAATATGGGTGGACAAATTTTAGCAAACGACGGAAATTCGGCCGGTTGGGACTTCCAAATTGCTTCTAGGAACCACGTTCAACGATTATTCTCCACCCAAGACGAAATAGCCATGTTTGGACAAAAATTAGAGGAATTTCAATTTAAATTAAAGTTAGGACAAACCATAAATCTCCATCCAAATTTTAACATACCGAGTTGTCAGGTGCTAACAACGCACCTTAATACAATAAAGTTAAAAGTATTAACTCTCACCAGCGCATGTCACGCTCGTCATCTGGCACCTGAAATTATAGGCATGGACACTCTACAAAAAGATATAAACATATTTTCCAACACAATACAGCAAAACAAGTACAAACCAGCAATAGATGACGTAGGGAAATACTATGGCTTACCACTCACGGATTGTTTGCTTACAGCAGAATTGTATTGATAGAAGCAGTGGTAGCAGTAGTGGTAGTTACTATTTTATTCGATTCTTCTTGTTGTAATGAAACGTTTGCCTTTGGTGTTCGATTTTTATACTAAAGTTTATTTTTTATTAAAAATAATTAACCACATTTTTACAGGAAACAGGAAAACCACGTTATCAAAAATAAATAATTATCAACATTTTTAGAGGAAACAGGAAAACCGCGTTATCAAAAATAAAAATAATTAACCGCATTTTAAAGGAAACAGTTTTTTTATCAAAACCACAAATTCCTGTTTGTTTCAAATTCAACGGGAAGGGTTTATCGAAAGTAAATTAGATAAAAATAATTAACCGCATTTTAAAGGAAACAGCAAAACCGCGTTATCAAGAAATAAATAATTATCAACATTTTAACAGGAAAACGCGTTATCATAAAATAAATAATTATCAACATTTTTAGAGGAAACAGGAAAACCGCGTTATCAAAATAAAAATAATTAATCGCATTTTAAAGGAAACAGTTTTTTTTATCAAAACCACGAATTCCTGTTTGTTTCAAATTCAACAGAAAGGGTTTATCGAAAGTAAATTAGATAAAAATTATTAACCACATTTCGAAGGAAGCAGTTTTTTATCAAAACCACAAATTCCTGTTTGTTTCAAATTCAACAGGAAGGGTTTATCGAAAGTATATTAAATAAAAATAATTAACCACATTCTCATACAAAACAGGAAAACCTCATTATCAAAAACAATCTACTTTACCAACAGACACAGATAGTATATATAAACGCATGCTTATTAGTTTTCCTGCAGTTATTTAAAATGAGTGAAAGTTCTTTAAGTTCACTTAGTGACAACATAATTAAAAATATTCAAAACGCAATTAAAATAATAAAAACTATTGATGAAGCTAATAAATGGTGTAAACATTTAAATTCTATAATTTTATTATTACAAAAATATCTACGAAATAAAGGATATAAAAATAATAAAGAAGAAAACCTATTTAAATTAGAAGCTAATTTAACAATTTTAAAAACATACAGAGAACAAATAAAAAATATTAAAACTAAAACTGGTGCAGGATTATGTAAAAATAAAAAAGAAAGAAAAAATCTACTATGGCAAGATGTAAAATCAGTATTTAAAAAAACGTATAAAAACGGGCGTAATCATAAATAAAGCCGGAATTAAAGATCCTAAAATATTTTTAAAATGTGCTGTTAAAATATTTAAAAATAAAATAAAAAAAGCACTACAATTATCAATATTAAAAGTGAATGTTGTGTTTAGTGGACATTTCATTTTACCTAGTTCAGGTAAAAGTGAAATTAAACATTTAACACAAAAAATGAAGTTATTGATTATTCAACTAACATTGAAGAATGGTATAAGGAATACGTATTAAATATAATATTAAATGATTTAGAAGAGTTCCAAGAACGAGATTCAGGATGGGCTTTACATGAAATTTTACATCTTAAAGTAAACATAAATAATTACTCCCTAATTACTACATCTGGAATGAAAAATCTAGTACTACCTACAAACATAAAAAGAAAAAATGCAATCATAAATATTAAAAATAATGATGAATATTGCTTTTTATGGTCTGTTACATCAGCACTCCATCCAGCAACCTCACATACAGATAGAACTACTTCATACCCACACTTTTCAACAGTTGTAAAATATGATGGAATAGAATTTCCTATAAAGTTAAAAGATATTACAAAATTCGAAGAAATGAATAAACTTAATATAAATGTTTATACACTTGAAAAGAAAGGAAAATCAAAACATGAAGTAGTACCAGTAAGACTAACAAAATTTGAGTATGAGAAAACAATACATTTACTTATGGCGTCTTTGGATGAAGAAGAAGAAGAAGAAGAAGAAGCAGAAGAAAATCTTATGGATATTGATGATGAAGATAATGAAAATATTATAGATGTTAACTATAATGAGAATATAGCAAAACTAAGATCCCCTAAAAAATTTCATTTTATGTGGATAAAAAATAAAATAAATAAATAAATAAATATTTCATCACGGCATATTACCCATTGCTGGGTGTGCCAATCTGCTTTGTACAGATATCGGTAATGATGGAATATTTGTACCGTGCGGGCGCTTACCAGGCGTCACCTCACGGGCACTCATTGCTGGCGTGGAGAGTGCGCCACAGGGGTCAATTTTTGTGCCATTAAAATGCGATGTAATTTTTGGCGTCGGTCGGGATCGAACCCGGGTCCCCAGATTCGCGACCAGACACTCAGGCACACGGTCTCGTGGATAAAAAATTTATCAAGATTATTAAGAAATCAAGTTTCAAAAACAAATACATCATTTTATTGTGATAGATGTTTGAACCACTTCAAAACAAAAAATAGTTTGAATAAACATATTGAACATTGTAAAAATGTTAACGAGTGTAAAATAAACATACCAACAGAAGAAAATAACATATTAAAATTTAAAAATTTTCATTATAAAGAAAGAGTACCATTCGTTATTTACGCAGATATAGAGTCAATTTTGAAAAAAGTTAATGAAATACATGGGAAAAATACAGAATATATACAAAGACATGAGCCGTTCAGTATTGCGTATTACTTAAAATGTTCATACAATGATTCATACTCAAAATTTAACATGTACCGTGGAAAACATTGCATTGATTGGTTTGTAAAAGAACTTAACAATATAGCTCATCAAGTTGATAATATAATTAAAAATATTAAACCAATGAAATTAACACATGGTGAAGATTTAAATTTCATAAACAGTAACAAGTGTCATATTTGTGAAGAAAAATTCACACTGAGCGACATAAAGACACGTGATCATTCACATTTAACTGGGGAGTACAGGGGTGCTGCACACCAAAAATGTAATTTAAATTATACAAATTCTCATGCAGTACTTGTAGTATTCCACAATTTATCTTCTTATGATGCTCACTTCATTATAAAAGAATTAAGTACAAAAATTCAGGGCAATGTATCACTACTATCAATAAACAAAGAACGGTACATATCATTTACAAAATATGTAAAAGATACAAAAATAAATTTTAGATTTATTGACTCGTTTCGCTTTATGGCAAGTAGTCTTGAAAAGTTAGCATCATACCTAAAAGATGATGAAAAATTAATTACAAGAAAATATACCGATTCTAACAAAAAATTTCAATTAGTTACAAAAAAGGGTATATTTCCATACGAATACATTGACTCCTGGGAAAAACTTAATGAAGAAAAATTACCAAGTAGGAAAAATTTCTATAGTTTAATAAAAGGTGAAAATGTATCAGAAGAAGATTATCAAGGTGCTATAAATGTTTGGAATCAATTTGAAATTAAAAATTTAGGTGAATATTCAGATTTATACTTAAAAACTGATGTTTTATTATTAAGTGATATATTTGAAAATTTTCGTGAAAGTTGCATGGAAACATATCAATTAGATGCACTGCACTACTATACTGCACCTGGATTAGCATTTGATGCTATGTTAAAATGTAGTAAAGTTAAATTGGAACTTTTAACAGACATTGATAAAATTTTGTTTATAGAAAAAGGAATTCGAGGTGGTGTATCGCAATGCTCTAATCGATATGGCAAAGCTAATAACAAGTATATGGGTGAAAAGTATAATTGTAATGAACCAGATTCTTACTTAATGTATTTTGACGTAAACAACCTTTATGGAGCAGCAATGAGTAAATATTTACCGTGTGCTAATTTTGAATGGGTTGATAATAAAGACATGTATGAAATTGATTTAATGAACTTAAGTAATGAATCACCTGACGGTTTTATTTTTGAGGTAGACTTAGATTATCCAAATGAATTACATAATGACCATAAAGACTTACCCTTATGTCCAGAACATTTCATACCACCTCACTCAAAAATTCCAAAATTAATAACAAATTTATATAACAAAAAAAACTATGTAATTCATTATCAAAATTTAAAACAGTGTATAAATTTTGGGTTAAAAATAACAAAAATTCATAATGTTCTAAAATTCAAACAAAGCCCCTGGTTAAAAACATATATTGATCTAAATACATTTATGAGAGCACAATCAAATAATGAATTCAAAAAAAATTTCTACAAATTAATGAATAACGCAGTTTTCGGCAAAACAATGGAAAATGTTCGAAAATATAAAGATATATATTTAGTTACAAAATGGAAGGGTAGATATGGTGCAAAATCATATATTTCCAAACCAAATTTTCACAGTTGTGTAATATTAGACAATGACTGTATATTAATACAAATGTGTAAAAAAAAATATTGTTTTTAATAAGCCTATATACGTTGGATTCTCTATTTTAGACATTTCAAAAACATTTATATATGACTTTCACTATAATTACATTAAAAAGTATATTAGTAACAATAATGTTAAATTAATGTATACTGATACTGATAGTCTTATTTATTTGTTTAATAATGTAAATATTTATGAAATAATGAAACGTGATATATGTAAGTATGATACATCTGATTATGCCCTTAATAATATTTATAATATGCCATTAGTTAACAAAAAAGTAATTGGTCTTATGAAAGATGAAAACAACGGTAAAATTATGACTGAGTTTATAGGATTACGATCCAAAATGTATACATATAAAGTTTTACAAGACAGCAATAATGAAAAATTTAATAAAAAAGCAAAGGGAATAACAGGTGCATCATTAAATAACATATCTTTTAATGATTATTATAATTGTTTATTTAATAATGAAACTATAAACAGATATCAATATTGTATTAAATCTAAAAAACTTCTTGTGCACACGGTAAAACAAAATAAGTTAGCATTAAGTTCTTTTGATAACAAACGAATTGTAAATTATTTATATACAGATACATACCCATGGGGTTATAATTTTCAATAAATATTATATTAACATATGCAAAATACTTATTACTTACCTCTTCTCTTTATCTAAAAATAAATATTATATTAAAAATATGCAAAATTCACTGGGTTTTATATACTACACAGGAAATTATTTTGTTTGTGAATATGGTTGTTAAAATTAAAAAATAATTACTTTTAACAAAAATAACTTTATTAAACTACAAAAATACATTAAAAATTATAAAAAGTACTTATTTTAATAAACAATTTTTTTTGTTGTTTAAATAAATGTATATTCGAACATTCTATATCGAATAAAGATAAATCAAAAGGTCCTGCTTTAACTAATTTATTTGTAAACTCACTAAATGCATAATAATTTCCATCTTTAAAAAAATAAATTAATTCATCTATATAACGAAATACTCCTTCAATATTATTGGGTATTTCTGGAATTTTTTTATAAACATATGTATTTTCTTTTACATCTAAATTATTACATTCATCAAGTTCTGAACAAAACATATCACTATGAAAAATGTAAGTATGTCCACGATATAAGTTAACTATACCTGTAATATTTACCATATGTGGAAATTCTATGTAATTGTCAAGGGTAAACGATGAAAATTTTACATTATATATTTTATTATTAACAATTACAATAATATTATTATTAAGTCTTTGATAAATAGCTGTAATTCCACTTAAATTTTTAATAATTGGCAACCATCTTTTTAAAAGTATAGGCTTATAATTAAACGTGTTATTTAACAATTTTTTTCCCAAACCCATTCATTATGTATAATATATAAATGTTCATTAATAAATATAAATTTATTTAATTTTTGGGGAATTTCACAAATATTGGGTATATTTATGTTATTTTTTTCCTTTTCTTTTACATCTCCCCCATCATTTATCGTATATTTTGTTGTTGCTGTTCTTTTTGTTGTTGTTGTTGTTGTTGTTGTTGTTGTTTTAATAGGACGAGCTCCATATAAACTTTTAATCAAATCTTTATCCACTTTATTTAACACAGGTGGATAAGAATTATAAATTTTTGAAAAATAATATGGATACATTATCGAATCTACATCAAATGTATGCCCTATACCAAGAGCGTGCCCTATTTCATGAACAGCAACTTCAAAAAAGTTTGTATAATTTGGTGAATTATTCATTTCAAAATACCAATCCTCCTCATTATCAAAATGAATTTCAACAGGTAACTGTTGATAATTAGGTAAATTAGAATGCCCTAGAACACTTCCGGGTCCGTCAAAAGTATCAGGACAATATGCATACTCTTTTAATAAAAAATGCCTTCTTCTTTTAAATGATATTAAAATATTAGGGTTATTTTGATCAATAGCAAAATTAATATCAGCTTCCCGAGACCATAAGTCAAACGCCTTTTCAAGCAAATATTTATGTATATTATCCATATAATATGTGTTCCATCTTACAATTTTGTTATGCCATTTTTCAGTACCCCCCATGTTTAAATTATCTTTTACACCGCATCTTTTTCTTTGCATGAATGCTATGGTATTATTGTTAATAGTTCCATTTCCCGGTAAATTAAATTTTTGTTGAAATAAACTTAAAGAATTAATATAATTAGAATTAGATTCATTTATTACCTCAAAATTTTCGTTTTCAGTATAATTATAGTAACCATATGTATGTAAATAATCTATAATATCTATAATGTTTAGCGTATAAACATAATGTAAAAACAAACACAATATTATTATTATTCGCATGGTGTTAGTTTTATAACTAATTTGTTTTTATAAATGTACTTCCTTAAATAATTTTAACCATACCTAGTGCAAAGAGGTTGATGGAATAGCATGCAAAATATGTAAGTCATCTTGTTTTTGTTGTTGTGAATGTAAAACATGGTTATTAAATAAAATTCATAATTATATATATTCACCTCTCCTCTTCATATAATTAAACAGATCCCAGATTCCAGATCCCAGATTCCAGATCCCAAATTCCAAATTGGCGGCGGCGGCGGCGGGTCTGATCAATTGCAGGCCAGGTGCACATGTACGCAAGTCGTCGGAGTCGTCGCAGCCGCCATTACTGGCGCCATCTTTTTTTCAAATTGACGGCGGCGGCGGCGGGTACTTGCAAACGGCATTGCTAAAGTCATTTGCGCGCAGCCGCCATTGCTGATGCTGCTGGCGCCATCTTACGTGTATGAAAACAAGTACGTCAAGGGAATGATAATTAAGGGTTGCGCAAAAAGAAACACATTATGGGGTGTTTAAAGTTAAGGGTTGTGCAAGAAGTTATACATTACGGGGTGCGAAGAATGGTAGACGTGAATGAACACATGCCATCGAGTACGATGTAATAATTAAGGGTTGCGCAAATGTAATACATTATGGGGTGTTTAAAGTTCAGGGTTGTGCAAGAAGTAACACCGGAAACGAAGAATGGTAGACTTCGATGAACACATGCCATCGAGTTCGATGTGACGTCACTTCCTGGCCTGGAACGATTCCAGTAATACTACTGATAGTCATTTGTTAATTAAAGAGTTTGGGTTTTGTGAAGAAATGATAACTGTTATTCCAAGTAATAATGAAAAATATATATCATTTTCAATAAAAATGAGTGGAATAGAGCTTCGGTTCTTGGATTCATTATTACAAGTTTTAATTTAATATATAAATAAATATTTGTTTTTAATTAATTTTTTTATTTTTAGATTTATGAATAGTTCACTTGAAAAATTAGTAAGCTATATGGATAAAAATGAGTTCAAAATTATGAATAAATTTTATTTAAACAAAACCAAAAGAGATTTGTTATTAAGAAAAGGAGTATTTCCATATGATTATTTAAATTCGTTTGAGTGTATGGAAGAAATTAAACTACCTCCAAAAAATACATTTTTCTCCAAATTAAAAAATGAGCATATTAGTAATGAAGATTATGCTCATGCACAAAATGTTTGGAGAATTTTTAATTTAGAAACTTTTGGAGATTATGTTGAATTATATTTTCAAACAGATGTTTTGCTTTTGGCAGACGTATTTGAGAATTATAGAAATGTGTCTATTAATGCATATAACATCGATGCGGCACATTATTTTACACCAGGTAAAACAAAAAAATGTTTTAAATAATTAAAAAATATATTTTGTTTTTTAGGTTATGCGTGGGATGCAATGTTAAAATTAACTAAAGTAAATTTAGAATTATTGACAGACATTGATATGATTTTGTTTTTTGAACGTGGTGTGCGAGGTGGAATTTGTCAATGTAGTAATCGCTACGCGCAAGCAAACAATAAATATATGACATCATATAATCCAGAAGACGAAGAATCTTTTCTTATGTATTATGATGCGTGTAATTTATATGGGTGGGCGATGACAAAATGTTTACCTTATGGTGGGTTTGAATGGTTAAAAGATGAAGATATTTTAAAACTTAACATAATGGATATATCTCAATATAGTTTTATTGTATATGTTTTGGAAGTTGATTTAGAATATCCCACACATTTACACAATTCTCATAAAGATTTTCCATTATTTTCAGAACATCGAACGCCACCAAATTCAAAATTTCAAAAATTAATGACAACTTTATACAATAAAGACAGATATGTGTTACATTATCGTAATTTACAACAAGTTTTATTATTAGGTTTAAAATTAATTAAAATACATAGGGTTTTAAAATTTAAACAATCTTTGTGGATAAAACAATATATTGTATTGAATACGGAATTTCGAAAAAATGAAAAAAATGATTTTGAAAAAGATAGATATAAATTAAATTAAATAATAATGCAGTGTTTGGAAAAAGTATTGAAAACATACGTAATCGAAAAGATATAAAACTTGTAACAAGATGGGATGGAAGAGTGGTGCTAGAAAATTGCAAAACCAAATTTTAAAAAAGTTACACTTTTTTATGAAAATTTAGTTTCTATTGAATTAAATAAAAATAATATTATTTTTAATAAACCTATATACATTGGAATGTCAATTCTTGATATTAGCAAAGTACTTATGTATGATTTTCATTACAACTATGTTAAAAAAAATAAAATTTAAAATTGTAAATTATTATATCAGGATACAGATTCGCTTATATATCAGTAGGTATACTGCGTTGGTACTAGCGCAAACTTCCGGTTCCATCGAGCTCGAAGGCATGTGCCATCGACTTCTTGCAGCGACCCAGATTTTTCAGCAGCCTCTGGTTGTTGTTAACAGTTCTTGTACATACCCCCCTTAACGGTTAACCCTAATGGGGATGAGGGTTTGGATTCCGGATTGGAATCCGGTTAAGGAATCCGGATTGGAATCTGGAGTATGGAATCTGGGGTATTCGAGTTTAGAATTTGGTGTATAGATGGCGCTGTTTTTTTTTGAATTTGGTGTATAGATGGCGCTGTGCTATGATGTGTTGGTGAATAGATGGCGTTGATGTGGGAGTGGTGGGGGGGTTGTGTAATAGTGTGTTATTATTCTATAATAAAAGTCAGTAATTTTTAATAATTATTTTATTTTGCAAATATAAAAATGAATGAATATATATATATATATATATATATATATATATATATATATATATATATATATATATATATATATATATATATATATATCGAAATATACTACAAGACGCAAGTGTTGATTATTTTATATGTAAAAACATAGACCCTGCCACAATAAAAGTTTAAAATATGAGAAATCGTGATATAAATGATAATATTAATTTGCGGTTTTGGTTAATTAGTATGTGAAAAAAGTTAATATGAAAAAAGTGATAATTTTTAGGAAAACAAAATACATAAATTGCAATTTGTGGTTCATTATTATGATTATAAATATATATAGTTAGAAAAATAAAAAACCGTGATAAAACTTGTATTTCTAGTCTGTAGCTCATGGCTGAAACTCTATATGATAAACTTGTTTACTGTGGTTAGGTGTTTCTTTCCTAATTAATCACACCACACAGGAAACTTGGTATGATAGGGTTGTTATAACGGAAACTTGATATGATAAACTTGTTTACTGCGGTTAGGTGTTTTTTTTCCTAATTAACCACGCAAAATAACACGTGCAGGAAACTTGATATGATAAGGTTGTTATAACGGAAACTTGATATAATAAACTTGTTTACTGTGGTTAGGTGTTTTTTTCCTAATTAATCACACCACACAGGAAACTTGGTATGATAGGGTTGTTATAACGGAAACTTGATATGATAAACTTGTTTACTGCGGTTAGGTGTTTTTTTTCCTAATTAACCACGCAAAATAACACGTGCAGGAAACTTGATATGATAAGGTTGTTATACCGGAAACATGATATGATAAACTTGTTTACTGTGGTTAGGTGTTTTTTCCTAATTAATCACACCACAGACGGGGAACTTTATATGATTATAAGACGGTGTTGAAAATTTTGAAAGCTAGTTATATATTAACTATTATACTATAAACAGTTAATTTTTAAAAATGAGTGCAAATTCATTGTCTACTTACTGATCAAGTAGTGAATAATATTAAAAATGTGATTAAAATAATTAAAACTGAGGGTGAGGCTGAAACATGGCGTCAACATATAAATAAAATAATATTATTACTACAACGGTTTTTACGAAAACATAAAAAGTGTGGTACTAGTGCAACACAAGAAAATGTTCATAAACTGGAGGCGAATTTATCACTTTTAAAAGTTTTTCGTGAAAAGTTAAAAACAATTAAAAGAAAAAGTGGTACAGGACTTAAACCCAGTTACAAGTTACTTTGGCAAGATGTAAAATCAGTGTTCAATAGCCGTATAAAAACTGGTATAATTATAAACAAGTCGAACATAAAAGATCCAAAAATATTTTTACAACGCGCAATAAGAATATTTAAAAATCAAATAAAAAAAGCTCTTAAATTATCAATTTTAAAAGTGAATGTAATACTTAGTGGAAATTTCATTTTACCGAGTTCAGGGGTAAATGAAATAAAAACATTTAACACAAAAAATAAAATAATTGATAATAGTACCAACATCTATGAATGGTATAAAGAAAATATAATGGATGTAATTATGAAAGATTTAGAGGAATTTCAAGAACTAGATTCCGGTTGGTCTTTATATGATATATTACATTTAAAAGTAAATATAAATAATTACTCACCCATCACAATTGGACTATATAAATCTTTACCCATTGATATAAAACGTAAAAAAGCTATAATAAATGTGAAATCTGATGATGAGTACTGTTTTCTGTGGGCTGTTGTTTCCGCACTGTATCCTGTAGATAAACATTCCGATCGAGTGTCATCATATCCACATTTTTCAAGTGTTTTAAAATATGAAGAACTTTCGTTTCCCATGAAATTAAAAGATATTACCAAATTTGAGGAAATGAATGAATTAAATATAAGTGTTTATACGTTGGAAAAAATTGGGAAAGAAAAAAATAGTGTGGTGCCTGTGAAGTTATCAAATAAATTATTCGATAAAACAATACATTTACTAATGATGTACACAGACAGTGGCGAAAACGAAGAAGAGGAGCTAAATAGTGACGATAACGAAATGGAAATTGATTATACGAATAGTGTGAGACAAATACGCTTACCTGCAAACTATCACTTTATGTGGATAAAAAATTTATCTCGACTTTTATATTCACAAATATCAAAAAGAACAAATAAATCATTTTTTTGTGATAGGTGCTTAAATCACTTTATAACAGAACATAGTTTAAAAAAACACATTATGCACTGTAAAGAAATGAATGAGTGTAGAATTGAAATTCCTAATGACGAGCATAAAATAATGAATTTTAAAAATTTTCAGTACCTATAAGGAAAAAGTTCCTTTCACCATTTATGCGGATATTGAATCTATTTTGGAGAAAGTTAATGAATCACATGGTAAAAGCACTATTTATATTCAAAAGCATATACCATTTAGTATTGGTTATTATTTAAAGTGTTCGTACGAGGAATCATATTCTACATTCAATATGTACAGAGGAAAGAATTGTATAGATTGGTTCGTAAACGAACTTAAAAATATTGCATGTAAAATTGATAATATAATAAAAGATATAAAAGTAATGGCAATGACTTCTACTGAGGAGTTACAATTTACAAATGCTGTAGTATGTCATGTATGTTCTAAAAAATTTCAATTAGATGATGTGAAAGTACGAGATCATTGCCATTTGACTGGGAAATTTAGGGGGGCTGCACATCAAAGTTGTAATTTAAATTATAAACTTTCTCATACTATACCCGTAGTATTTCACAATTTATCATCATATGATGCCCATTTCATTATAAAATTAGTAAGTACTAAAATTCCCGGTAATGTATCAATTTTACCTATAAACAAAGAAAAATATATATCATTTACTAAATATGTTGAAAAAACCAAAATAAATTTCAGATTTATTGATTCTTTTCGTTTTATGTCAAGTAGTTTGGATAAATTATCTTCTTATTTAAAAGATTGTGAGAAACCGATAACAAAATTGTATTATGATTCAGAGGAAAAATTTAAGTTGGTTACACGAAAAGGAATATTTCCGTATGAATATGTTGATTCTTGGGAAAAACTTGAGGAGCAACAATTACCTGAAATAGAAAAATTTTATAGTTCAATTAGGGGTTGTGGTGTTTCAAAAGATGAGTATGAATATGCGAAAAATGTTTGGAACATATTTAATGTAAAAACATTGGGTGAATATGCAGACTTATATTTAAAAACGGATGTATTACTTTTAAGTGATGTTTTTGAAAATTTTCGGGAAAGTTGTATGGAAACCTATGAGCTAGATGCATTGCATTATTATACAGCTCCAGGGTTGGCGTTCGATGCAATGTTAAAATGTAGTCAAGTTCATTTGGAATTATTAACGGATATAGATAAAATTTTGTTTATAGAAAAAGGAATTCGAGGTGGGGTATCACAATGTTCAAACAGATATGGTAAAGCAAATAATAAATATTTGGGGGAAAAGTATAACCCTAATGAACCCGAATCATATTTAATGTATTTCGATGTTAATAATTTATATGGTGGGGCTATGAGTAATTATTTACCATATTCAAATTTTGAGTGGGTTGATAATTTGGATATATACAAAATAGATTTACTAAATTTAAGCAATGAATCTAATATTGGCTATATTTTCGAAGTTGATCTAATATACCCCAAAGAATTACACGGTGAACATAAAGATTTACCGTTATGCCCCGAACATTTTGTTCCACCGATATCTAAATTATCTAAATTAATAACAAATTTATATGATAAAAAGAATTATGTAATACACTATCAAAATTTAAAACAGTGTTTAAACCTAGGTTTAAAAATTGATAAAATTCATAGAGTTTTGAAATTTAACCAAAGCCCATGGTTAAAAACATATATAGATTTAAACACATTAATGCGACAACAATCGACTAACGAATTTAAAAAAAAAAATTATAAACTAATGATTAATGCCGTTTTCGGGAAAACCATGGAAAATGTTTTTGTGATGTTTTTGAAAATTTTCGGGAAAGTTGTATGGAAACCTATGAGCTAGATGCATTGCATTATTATACAGCTCCAGGGTTGGCGTTCGATGCAATGTTAAAATGTAGTCAAGTTCATTTGGAATTATTAACGGATATAGATAAAATTTTGTTTATAGAAAAAGGAATTCGAGGTGGGGTATCACAATGTTCAAACAGATATGGTAAAGCAAATAATAAATATTTGGGGGAAAAGTATAACCCTAATGAACCCGAATCATATTTAATGTATTTCGATGTTAATAATTTATATGGTGGGGCTATGAGTAATTATTTACCATATTCAAATTTTGAGTGGGTTGATAATTTGGATATATACAAAATAGATTTACTAAATTTAAGCAATGAATCTAATATTGGCTATATTTTCGAAGTTGATCTAATATACCCCAAAGAATTACACGGTGAACATAAAGATTTACCGTTATGCCCCGAACATTTTGTTCCACCGATATCTAAATTATCTAAATTAATAACAAATTTATATGATAAAAAGAATTATGTAATACACTATCAAAATTTAAAACAGTGTTTAAACCTAGGTTTAAAAATTGATAAAATTCATAGAGTTTTGAAATTTAACCAAAGCCCATGGTTAAAAACATATATAGATTTAAACACATTAATGCGACAACAATCGACTAACGAATTTAAAAAAAAAAATTATAAACTAATGATTAATGCCGTTTTCGGGAAAACCATGGAAAATGTTTTTGTGATGTTTTTGAAAATTTTCGGGAAAGTTGTATGGAAACCTATGAGCTAGATGCATTGCATTATTATACAGCTCCAGGGTTGGCGTTCGATGCAATGTTAAAATGTAGTCAAGTTCATTTGGAATTATTAACGGATATAGATAAAATTTTGTTTATAGAAAAAGGAATTCGAGGTGGGGTATCACAATGTTCAAACAGATATGGTAAAGCAAATAATAAATATTTGGGGGAAAAGTATAACCCTAATGAACCCGAATCATATTTAATGTATTTCGATGTTAATAATTTATATGGTGGGGCTATGAGTAATTATTTACCATATTCAAATTTTGAGTGGGTTGATAATTTGGATATATACAAAATAGATTTACTAAATTTAAGCAATGAATCTAATATTGGCTATATTTTCGAAGTTGATCTAATATACCCCAAAGAATTACACGGTGAACATAAAGATTTACCGTTATGCCCCGAACATTTTGTTCCACCGATATCTAAATTATCTAAATTAATAACAAATTTATATGATAAAAAGAATTATGTAATACACTATCAAAATTTAAAACAGTGTTTAAACCTAGGTTTAAAAATTGATAAAATTCATAGAGTTTTGAAATTTAACCAAAGCCCATGGTTAAAAACATATATAGATTTAAACACATTAATGCGACAACAATCGACTAACGAATTTAAAAAAAAAAATTATAAACTAATGATTAATGCCGTTTTCGGGAAAACCATGGAAAATGTTCGTAAATATAAGGATATAAAATTAGTTTCAAAATGGGAGGGTAGATATGGTGCTATATTCTATATTTCCCAGCCAAATTTTCACAGCTGTACAATATTAGATGATGATTTTATATTAATAGAAATGAGTAAAAAGTTTATTGTTTTTAATAAGCAAAGAAGAACACTACAAACTATGTTCTACTAAATGTAAGAAAAATATAAACAATTTTTATTAATATTTGTCTAATTATTTTGTTTGTTTATACAGAATAAAAACTCAGCAGGACATTGTATAAATTTTATGAGAATTATAAAAAAATATTTGTTTTCTGTAAAAACTTTTTTTACTTACACCAATTCCATTTGTACAGATATTTGCGAGTGTAATTGTTGTTTATAAAGTTTAAAAGTGAAACTAAACAATAATATTTTACGTTAATTTTTTGTAAAATGAGTGTTAACAAGTTTGGACAGTATTCAGGAAAAATTGGTGGAGCTGGAGCAAAACATGAACTTAGGGTTTAATATAACAAAAGAAAATAATATAAATTTTAATTTAAGACGATTAGTAAATGTTGCTAACCCCGAACTGGACAATGACGCATGTACGAAAAAATATTTAGAATTATTAATAAATCCGATTATAGAAAAAATAAATAATTGTGAAAAATCGCAAAATGAATTTTCAAACTTTATACAAAATTTTGATGTGTGTTCAAAGAAATATACAGATTTATTAATAAATCCTCTTATTAAAAATTATGAAAAATTGCAAAATGAATATTTATTTTGTGACGATGGTCACTGAGCGTGGTAGCCTAATGGCTAGCGCATTGGCTTCTGAATGTGGGATTCAGGGGTTCAAGTCTCACTATCAAAATATTTTTTTATTTTTTTATTTGTTCAGTAAAAAGATAAAAGACACAAACCATATATTGAATATTTTGAATTATGTTTCCATTGTTGTAAATAAATATTTGTTTTTGTTGTATTTATATATATTTTTGTTGTATTAATAAATATATATTGTTTCACTGTTAATATTTATGATTCATGTCTGTACATGTCAGGTGCGGCATGGTCGAGCGGCTAGAGTGCTTGACCAGCGCGCTGAGGATCGCTGGTTCGATTCCTCATGAAGTATGATTTTTTATATTTTTTTTATAGCATGTTTCGAACATGGCAGGTATTTGCAAGATGGTTAAAATCATGTTTAAACTTATTTTGAAGTTTTTAACGGTTTTTCGGGGTATAAATACGGGCCCAAACGATAGTTTATTGAGAGAGTGTGTGCTCTCTGCCGAGAGAGAGTGTGTGCTCTCTGCCGAGAGAGAGTGTGTGCTCTCTCAAGTGAGCGTTAGCTCCACGTCGAGCCTAGACGGTGTGTGCCGTCTACTGCGAACCTGGTGAGTGCCGGGTAAGCAAGTTGATTATGACCTTGGCTGCCTCTGACTCAGCGCTGTTGGTGTGTGCCGGCAGCTCGTGAGAGAGTGCAGAAGGTGTTCCGTACCGGTATCCGTCACCGGTTGTTTCCGTACAGTGGGATCTGCCGCTGTGTACCGTAATCGCGATTGTCGATGAGTGTTGGTGTGTGCCAACACGATCCCGTTCCGTTCCGAAATCGCGATTGTTTACCGTTTCCGTTCCGTTATCAACTTTGGTGTGTGCCATTGTTGACCGTCCGTACCGTGTTCCCGTAACTTTGGTGTGTGCCATCGTTACCCGTTCGTGTTCCCGCAACTTTAGTGTGTGCTATTGTTGCCCGTCCGTACCGTTGCCCCGCGACCTTGGTGTGTGCCATTGTCGCCCGGTCGGACCGCGTTGCCTCATCTTATTATTCTTTTTACCATCGTGGCCCGTTTATTGTCGATCATTTGTCAGAGCGAAACCAGCCTGCAAATATTGCTTGTTCCATGGTAGGATGTAATTCATTTCTGTATTTCTATGTTTTGTTATCACTATCACCATTGTAAATACGTTTAATTTTCATATTTTAATAAAAATGTTCAAAATTATTATGATTTCTTTTTGGAAATAAAACCGAACCCTATCTCCATTGAGCTATCCAAATCCTTTTAGCGTTGGACCATCTCTTCTAGTGCTGTGTTTCCGACCGACCGATTGGCGCCCGAGCAAACCGTTCTACAGCACAGGGACAACAGAAGGACGTTGTTCCACGCTACAATTTCGCGTCCGAGCGAAATAGCGTCACAATTTAATATAAAAAAATTGGAAGCAAAAATGGAGGAAAATTTAATATAGTTAAAAATGAATGTTTAAAAAATATTGAAAAGTTGGAAAAGCTGGAAAAAAAGTTGAAGAAGTATATAAAAAAAGCATTCAAAATTCAGATTATATATATGAAATTAACTCAAGAAATAAACAAATAGAGGAATTATTTGAAAATCGTATAGTAGAAGAGCAAATAAGAAATAGCGATGCATTAAAAAGATATAGTGATGGACTTAAAATGAATCAAATTGAAATAAATAAAAATAGAACTAATATAAATGAAAATAATTTAAAAATTAAAGAAGAAATGAAAATTTTGGAAACTGAACTTAAATCAAATCAAATCGAAATAAATAAAATTAATTGTAATATGATAAATGAAAAATTAAAATGTTAAAAAATGAACTTAAATTGTCTAATATTGGAATAAATGATTTAAACCGCAATTATGAAATTATTAATAATAAAATGGGAAAATATGATAAGGAAATGGAACAAATTTCTATTAATACGGCTAATATAAAATTTTTTGAAGAAAAAGCCGATAAAACGAATATTGGAAATTATAATCAAATAATGAGCCAAATTTATGAAGTAAAGAATGCTATAGGCAGTGTAAGAGGGGACATTGCTTCAAAACAATCATTAATTGATAGCCAAATGGGCGCAATTAGTAGCATACGTAGTAATCTTAATCTAATGCATAATTATATTGTAATTAACATTGTATTACGTAGAAATGGGGGAACGTATGATGTATTAAGTAGTACTTACCATAATGGAGGGGGCGATTACTATTATATACCTATTGATGGATTTGTAACCGAAATTAGAACAAACAGCACCTCACATCCAGTTAAAGCATATAAATATATGCCTAAAGAAGGTCTAAATTTACATTTAGGAGTAAACCCTGTACCTGTTTATAAAAATGATAAAATTCAATTTTTACCTATGGATAATAAGGATAATAAGGACTTTCATATATATAAAATAGTATTTGTGGAAATGATTATGTTAACACAAGTACCATATGGTGTAATTTTTAGTAAAAAATAAATGTATTTTTATAATAATTTATTGTTTTATTTTTTTTCTTTGTTTACATTCTTCCTGCACACATTTTCTTTTACGAGACATTCTTTTACTAATTATAAAATTTATTTTATAATTTTCAATATTATTTTTTAGTTTTTCTAATTTTAATAAAATATTATCTATTTCACAACATAATTGTGAAAAATTATTATTATTAGATGTAATATTAAGGTAAGTAATACCTTTATTTATACAGTACATTTCTGTAATATATTTTAAGTTTTTAAGATTTAATAAATATTCATTAATTTTATTTATTTCCCTATTTTCATTCATTTTTCAAAGTTGTTTAATATGTTTGTTGGTTTGTTACAAACTAAGTTTAATTTATACCAAAGAAATAAATTTATACAATAATATTAGCTTCTTGTAGTTCTTCTAGAATTGATAAAATTTCAACAAGTTCATTCGGATCATCCCAACGAACATATTCAATATTTTTATTTGTAACATTCATATATTTTGGAAGAACCCCTCCCCCCGTTTTAGGTGTAGAAGTAGAAGCGGGAGTAGTTACAAAAGCAGGTTTAATAATTTCTTTATATTTTCTATGTCGTGCCAATACATTAATTTGATTAGATTGAATATAGTCAACTTTGTGGGCATTTGTCTTAAAAACAATATCAAGGTAAGTTTTTTCATCATTTTTCGTATATGTACCAAAATTTTTTTTAAACAAAAGTTCATATAAACCCTTCGTGCCTTTGTACAACTCATTATTTATATATAAATCATTATTAAAAATTGCAACTTTTGAATTGCCAATCATCCATTCCCCAGTGGAAATTCTACGTATTCCATAAATACTATCCACTGCTCGATCGCTGGCTTTTGAATAAAAATGTAAATATTCGGTAGCAATGTCGCCTAGATCCGCGTCACTTGTTGTGCTGAGTAAAGGTGTTTTGAATGGTGTGAAAGTAAGTCTTCTTCGTTTGTTTATTGGTGTTTCCTGTTGTGAATAAAATGAATCTGCACCCCCCACCCCCCGCTCAGCATCATCATTATCATCATAATATTCACCCCCCCTTTTCCCCCTCATCCTCCCCATTTTTATCTATTTTTTGCTGTTTTTTTATTTTAAGCATACCAGGTAATTCTAATTTATTTTGTTCTGTTTTAACAAGTTCTTTTAAAGGTTTTGTAATAGGTTTAAAAGTTTTTTGAAGATTGAATTCAGTTTCCGCTAATCCCCGCTTTAAACTTTTATATTTATTTCGTATTGTATTACTAACGTCCACTATTTTTTTTTAATGTATTTTCCTCATTATTAGCCATTTTAATTACAAAATATGCTCTTTACTTAATAATGTTTATATTGCAACTAAATAAATATATTATTATTATAGTATATTTATATAGATTTTAAAAAATTATCAAATCCATGCCGATATCGACCATTTAATAGATCACTATCTTTATCTATGACAATAAAATTATATTTATCGGTCCAACATAGTGAGCATAAATGATTAAACGTTTTAAAATTCATATCCGTATTGCAATGCTCTTCATATATATGTTGTAATTTTTTTTCATCTTGTTTAAAAAGTATCACCATGTTAGTATTATCCCTTATTAAATGTTTAGGTATGCGGGTGTATGTTTGACAAAGATAAAAAAGATCGATGTTGTAATGACGTGCAGTACAAAAATAATCACGTATACGATCTTGAGGATCACATGCTATATCATCGAATATAAAAACTGAATTTCGTTTTGCATCTTGTGGTTTAACAATATCGTTGTTATCAGTATAGGGAAAAAATCCCATACCTTTAACTCGTGATAAACAGTCACCTAAAAACTTATATTTCGATTGCTCTAATGTTTTGGTGTACAAATAAATATTTTCAAATTTTAATCCATTTTTATTAGTTAATAAACTTAACATAAGATTTGTTTTACCACAATTAGAAGGACCGCAAATAATACATCTAATACTATTTGGTAGCAAATCACTATGTTTTCTATATATATTTATTTTATTTACATCAAAATTTTCAACGTTTAAACTTTTATTTTGTTGCTTAAAATACATCTTACTATCATACTAATAAGATAAAAAATGGTATAAATAGAAGTAAACTATATTATTTATATGCATTTCATTATAAACTTTTAATGATTACACATCAAAACAGTTCAGGTATAAGCGGTTCAGGTATATTAAATTCTATAATAAATCGTTTACCTTTGGAACTTCATATACCTGGATATCAATATTGCGGGCCAGGTACAAAATTAGCAAAACGAATATCACAAGGTCAAACAGGAAATCCTTTGGACGCAGCCTGCAAAGAACACGATATAGCGTATGAGAATAGTAATAATATAACAGATCGTCATAAGGCTGATTATATTTTACAAGAAAAAGCGTGGTCGCGAGTTAAAGCAAAGGATGCAAAATTTAAAAGAAAAAGCTGCTGCTTGGTTTATAACAAATTCTATGAAAACAAAAAGAAAATTAGGAATGGGGTGTAAAAAACGTAAACCTTTTGTAAAAAGAAAATTAGGAATGGGTTGTAAAAAGCGACGACAATCTAAAAAACGTTTTTCTAATAAAAAGGAGGGTGGATTATTACCCGCCATACCTATGGCTTTAATTTCTCTTGGTAAAACTTTATTAGCGGGTGCCGCAAGCGGGGCTGCTGCTGGCGCTGCAGGGTATGCAACTAGAAAAATGCTTGGAAAAGGATTATATTTAAAACCATACCCCGCAGGAAAGGGTTTAAAAAAGGGGGGTAAAAAGAAAAAAAAAATAACAAATTTACCAAATCGTGCATTAACAAATTATGATTTAATGAAACATACAAAAAACATTCAAAATTTTCGTGGTATATTTATGCGTAATAAATTACCCAATGCACCCCTAAAAAACGAAAGTGCTATTATTAATTTAGATAATTTTGATGGGCCCGGAACTCATTGGGTTGCTTATAAAAAATATGGAAATTCTGTTATATATTATGATAGTTTTGGTAATTTACCTCCCCCACTTGAATTAATAAAATATTTCGGAAAAAATGCAAATGTGAAATATAATTATGAATCTGAGCAAAATTATAATTCTATAAAATGTGGTCATCTTTGTTTAAAATTCTTATATAAAATCTAAACACATTATTTTTCATCATTTTAATAAAAATGTCGAGAACGGTAACATTAACGGGAAAGTCTAATGAATTAAGTACAGATTTAGATCCACCTATTATAATAAATAATAATGATGAATATGTGCTAGGATTAATTAATTTTTGCGGTTATAATTCAATACCTAATATAGATTAAAAAAAAAAAAAAAATTATTATAAAGAAAAAAATAGTTTTACGTATAATACTATTACTTTTCCCACCGGTAATTATGAAATTGACGATATAAGTAATTATTTACAATTTCAAATTGGTGGCTCCACATTAACGAATGATGTGTATAATTTTGAAAAAATTTTAAACCTTAAAAGTAAAAGTGAAAGTAAAAATTTAATAATAATTAAACCAAACACAACTACATTAAAATGTGAACTTGCATGTACATGTGAAATAGATTTCACCCATAATGATTCTATTGGGGGGTTATTAGGTTTTTCCAAAAGAAAACTTGAACCAAATGTGATTCACACATCTGATTTTCCTGTTAACATAATGAGGGTAAATATTATTTCAATTCGGTGTAATATTACTAGTGGGGCGTATAATAATAATAAACTGGTTCACACGATTCACGAATTTTACCCATCCGTTCCCCCAGGCTATAAAATAATAGAATGTCCACGAAATGTTATTTATTCACCTGTAAGCGTTCGTACTATAAGCAACATAACCTTAGATCTTCTTGATCAATACAACGATTTAATTAATTTTCAAGAGGAATTAATTACAATTAGACTACACTTAAAAAAAGTATAGAATATGGGTATTAATTTTCACAACACAACACCTATAAATATCATTAAATATTCAAATAAATTTAATTCATTTTCAACCGTGTCTACGTTAAGACGAAAAAAGAAATATTCAAATAAACCCGCTGCTACTGCTGCTGCTGCTACTACTGCTGGTACTGTCGCGTTAAAACCTGAAAATATTAAGTATTTGTTATCATTGGGTTTAAAACTAAAAAATGAGTAACGTATTAAATATTACTCAAAAAATATTATATAACACAGCAATTAGACGTGAAGAATTACATACATACGATCCATATGCACCCTCACGATTTGAAAATAATGATGAAATCAGAATTCCAATTCGTTATCAGGACATTTATACCACACCACATGATAGCTATATTGTTATAGAAGGTAAATTTTTTAAAAGCGATGGGAAAACTCCTGTTGCAGAGCGAGTTGTATTAGCGGATAATGGGTTTGCACATTTATTCGATGAAATACGGTATGAATTGTTTGGAATGGAAATTGATAAAGTAAAAAATGCAGGTATTTGTAGTACAATGAAGGCATATGTTTCAATGAAAGATAGTGAAAAATCTGTATATCAAACCGCAGGTTGGAATAATTCTAATATTGTTAATGAAAATGGGGAATTTACAGTTTCACTACCATTAAAAATGCTTTTAGGATTTGCTGAAGATTTTAAACAAATTATTGTGAATGCGAAACAGGAACTAATTTTGATACGTTCTAGAAATGATAGTAATGTTTACATTAATGCTGAAGAATTAAAAATTAAACTATATAAAATACAATGGCGTATTAAACATGTCTATCCTAGTGATGAGGAAAAATTAACTTTATTAAGAATTACAAATACAAATAAGCCATTATTAATTTCCTTCAGAAGTTGGGATTTACATGAGTATCCTGTGTTGCAAGTTACCTCTTCACAAACATGGCAAATAAAATCGTCTAATCAATTAGAAACTCCTAGATATATTATTCTAGGATTTCAAACTGATATTAAAAATATATCAAGTGCTAATTCCAGCAAATTCCACCATTGTAACATTAGAAATGTAAAATTAATTTTAAATTCTGAAACTTTTCCGTACGAAAATCTTAATATTAATTTTGATAAAAATAAATATACATTACCTTATGAAATGTATACCCAATTTCAAAAATCATATTATAATCAAGACAGTTGTCCTTTATTGGACTGGGTAAATTTTAAAAAGATAGCACCTTTAATTGTAATCGATTGTTCAAAACAAAGTGAAAAAATTAAATCTGCCACTGTTGATATTAAATTGCAGTTTGAGGCTGCAAATATATTCCCCGATAAAACAATAGCATACTGTTTAATATTACATGATAAAATAGTGGAATATACACCTGTAACAGGTATGGTGAAAATTATTTAAGGAAATACATTTATAAAAACAAATCAGTTGTATAACACCATGCGAATAATAATATTGTTTATATTTCTTCATTATGTTTATACATTAAACATTATAGATATTGTAGATTATTTACACGCATACGGTTACTATAATTATACAGATAATGAAAATTTTGAAGTAATTAATGAATCTAGTTCTAATTATATAAATGCTTTAAGCCAATTTAGTTTACCCGGAAATGGAACTATTAACAATAGTACTATAACATTCATACAAAGTAAAAGGTGTGGTGTGGTTGATAACTTAAACTTAGGAGGTGCGCAAATATGGCAACACAAACTTATAAGATGGTGTGCATATTATATGCATGAAAATAATATACGTTTATTGGAAAGGGCATTTGCACTATGGTCTCAGGAAGCTGATATTAATTTCATTCTTGATTATAATAACCCTAATATTTTAATATCATTCAAAAGAAGAAAACATCGTCAATCAAGAAGTAATAAATATTGTCCCGATACTTTTGATGGGCCTGGAATGGTTCTTGGACATGCTAATTTACCAAACTATCAGCAAAACCCCGTTGAAATTCGTTTTGATACCGAAGAGGATTGGTATTGTAACGTTTTTATTTATATGGGTGAAGTGTAAAACATAGACAATTATTATTAACTAAAAGAATACGTTTATTAAACGGTAAATAAATATTAGAAATATAATTAAAAGATTATAAAAGTAACTAACACTATGATGAACAAATATTAACACTAATTTAAAGACTAAGATTATTATAAGACAATTAAACACTAAGATTATTTATTTAAACACTACTCTTTATGTCACTAATTTATGTTCACTTGTCGACTTGTTTTTATATCACCAACTATTCACAACGTTTATTTATATCAGACTTCTTTACTCGTCAGTTCTATAATACAGAATGTCTTTGCTGGCTTTCGCGGTGGGTTATATACCTGGCGGGATTATTTCTAGGCTCTTCTGGACACGTTCTAGAGAACATCTAGAGGTAAACAACATCACACAATAGATTACTGCCGACCAGTCCTAACGAGTGAGTGGCGGCCAGACACTGAGGCGCCTGGTAGCGCGGCGGCGGCGGCCGCGGGGGTTACGTTACACTGCCCCCTCCTTAAGACTGTTTCGTCCCGGAACAGTCCGTGGTGACGAAACCTGCATGTACTACCCTTGGTGCATTTCGAGTTCTTAAAGAAGTGACAGTCGATGGTCCGCTCGACTTCTTCTTTCTGTCCGTTAGGGTTAAAGCTGCAGACGAGAATTTCAACGCCGGTGAAACGGAAGAGGATCTCTAACATGTTCCTTACAATCCTCCAATCCAAACCGTCTAGACCACAACCCAACTTCGGTACTGCTAGCTTCAAAATGTCATTCTCCAGTAGATGATCCCTCAAATCGCACAGCGAGTTCCATAGCCTTTGATACGACGGCTTCTGGTACGAGCGTGGTTTTGTAACAAGGTAGTAGATGTACCGCTGATGGTCGGAATTGCTATCTCTCAGTCGTAGCGTTTTCCCAACAGATGGACGTTGGTTGGCCAGTTCTTGTAGTCGTCCATATTTCGCCTTAAAGACTGAGGCTATGCCGCGGGACATCTTTAAGTCTTCTGATACGCAGTGGCCGAGGGAATAATCTGAAGACACGGTAAACAGATCTCGATGTTCTTCTTTTATCACGCCGTACCGCGCCTTGCGCCCAAAGGAATAGTTCTCCATGAAATCTTCAAAAGTCGGTTCTTGAGCTATGATCCGACGAACTGCTGCTCCATTATGGTCTTCGTGGTTGTCTCCAGCAAAAGGGGCTAGCCGATTAAAGTGTACCACCCTCGGCTTCCCGGTAGGTCGTTTCTTAATTCTATATACCACGTCGTTTATTCTTTTGACTACCTCATAGGGGCCCTCCCAATTCTTTTGCAGCTTTGGTGATAACCCGCGGCGCCTTTGAGGGTTGTAAAGCCACACTAAATCCCCAGGTTGATATCCACCTTTTTCGGCTTTGATGTCATACCGGTCCTTCATTCGGTCGCTGGCAGTTTGAATGTTCGTACGGACTTGTTCATGAATGACATCCATTCTTCTCCGTAAGCCAGTAACGTAGTCTTCTCCGGCCAGGTATTCCCCAGGTTTGCTGCCGAACACTAAGTCGCATGGTAAACGCAACTCACGTCCGAATAAGATGTTCGCAGGAGTTTGCCCTGTTGTCTCATGCACGGATGAACGATAAGCCATCAGGAACAGATGAAGATGTCGGTCCCAGTCTCTTTGGTGGTTGGAGACTACCTTCGACAAATATCGGTTGATCGTTCTGTTCATTCGTTCAACCATGCCATCGGACTGCGGATGTAATGCAGTTGTCCTTGTTTTATTAATTCCTAATATCTTACAGATATTTTGGAAAACGGCAGACTCGAAATTTCTTCCCTGGTCGGAGTGAAGTTCACGTGGTACCCCGAATCGGCATATACATTCTTTAACTAAGGTTTCAGCGACCGTGGTGGCTTCTTGATTGGGTAATGGATAAGCTTCAACCCACTTGGTGAAGTAGTCCATGACAACCACGATATATTTATTTCCGTCGTCACTTTCTGGGAATGGTCCGGCCACATCAATCGCAATGCGCTCAAATGGACTGCCAACGTTGTATTGACGCATTGGAGCTTTTCGTCGTCTATGAGGGCCGTTGCTTCCAGCGCAAACCACACATTTCTTGCACCAGTATTTAGCATCTTCAGTGAAGTTAACCCAGTAAAACCGCTGGCGCAATCTTTCTAGAATTTTGGTGACTCCAAAATGGCCTCCAGACCCGTCATGGATCTCTTTCAACACGTCTGGTATTCTACTCTTAGGAATGACCAACTGAGCTTTCTTCTCAGTTCCATCGGCATTCTCTACCACACGCTTCAACAGGCCATCCTCAATCACCATGGAGTCCCATTGCGCCCAGTACGCTTTTACAGTCTGTGAGTGTGGTGCAACGTCTTCCCATATTGGTTTGCATTCTTCTGCTTTCCATTTTAATAAGATTTTCAAAGTCGGGTCATTTTCTTGGTCCTTGCGTAGTCCATCGGGCTGCCAACTATCATCGACTACTGTTGTCCTGGCGACGGTAAACTGCTTCTCTTCAAGTCGACTACAATGTTTGCAGTCATCTTGGCAAGGCCTTCTGGACAATGCATCGGCATTACGATGGCTGGTACCTATCCTGTGTTCGATTTTGAAATCGTATTCCTGTAGTCTTTCTATCCATCTAGCCACCTGACCTTCAGGATTCTTGAATTGTAGCAGCCATTTTAATGCAGCATGGTCAGTTCTAATCAAAAAATTTCTTCCGTACAAATATTTGTAGAAATGTTCCACGGATTTCACGACTGCCAAGAGTTCTTTTCTGGTCACACAGTAATTCCTTTCTGGTTTTGACAAGGTCTTACTAAAGTAGGCAATAACCTTCTCATGCCCATCTTGTATCTGGGAAAGAACGCCACCAATTCCGACGTTGCTGGCATCTGTGTCTAGAATGAATTCTCCTTCAGGTAAAGGATAACTCAAGACGGGTGCGCTTGTCAAAGCATGTTTTAGTTCTTTAAATGCAACTGTACAGTCCATTTCCCAGATAAATCTTCTTTCTTCTTCAGTAAGCCTTGTCAGTGGCTTGGCTATGTTGGCAAATCCAGGTACATATCGTCGATAATAGGTGCATAAACCAAGGAAACTTCTGAGTTCGTGTTTGTCCCTAGGTGCTGGCCAGTCTCTCACAGCCTTTATCTTCTCCTGGTCAACTGCAATACCCTTACCGGAAACCACGTGTCCAAGGTAATGAACTTCTCTTTGAAACAGGTGACACTTCTTCGGGCTAAGTTTCAGGTTAGCCTTCCTCAATCTCTGGAAAACCTCTTCCAAATTCTTCATGTGGTCCTCGAATGTCTTACCTACCACAATAATATCGTCGAGGTACACTAAACAGGTTTTCCAAGATAGCCCAGCCAATACTGTTTCCATGAGTCGTTCAAACGTTGCAGGAGCATTGCAGAGCCCAAACGGCATTACGGTAAATTGCCAGAGTCCTGTACCAATGGTGAAGGCTGTCTTCTCCTTGTCTTTTGGATCCAAATCCACTTGCCAGTAGCCGCTCTTTAGATCCAAAGTGGAGAACATTTTTGAGCCAGCCAAAGTATCTAATGTGTCGTCTATTCGAGGTAGCGGGTAGCTATCCTTCTTCGTCACGTTGTTAAGTTGACGATAATCGACGCAAAATCGTGTAGAGCCATCCTTCTTCTTCACTAACACCACTGGTGCAGCCCATGGACTGCTTGAAGGTTCAATCACACCTTCCATCTTCATGTCCTCGATTATTCTTTCTGCTTCTTCACGCTTCGCCAGTGGTAGTCTTCTTGCTGGTTGACGGATGGGTCTTGCGTCTCCGGTGTCTATTTTATGGTGAACTACATTAGTTCTCCCTTTGGTTTTCTCATCAAATTGGAACACATCTTTAAAATTTCCAATTAGATTCTTTGCCTTTGTTCTCTGGTCGGCGGTCAATTCTTCAAATGATGTTGTCAATTGATTGATTAACGTGTCCGGAACTTTCTGAGATGTGTTCCCTTTGGCCTTTACAGTTCGGATAATCGAGGATACTGCCATGCATTCTCCTACAATTGTTCCTCTCTTCAGAACAACAGGATAAAAATTTACGTTCATTATCCGAACTGGTATTACCTGGCTGGCTTTGACCAGTGATTTTCCGACAACAACTCCAGTGCCGGTTTTGGCATCATCATTCTTGGGCTCCAGCATAACGATACTTCCCTCACAGAAACTACCGTCTAATTGTGCCTCCAGGATAGTTTCACTTCGTTCTGGGAGGGTAACGTCTTCGGCCATAAGTACGCGCACAGCCTTGTCATCTCGTGGATTTAATACGAGTTCTTCTTCGTTGACCATCATCACCCCCTTCTTCAGGTCAAGTTTAAAACCATGCTTTGTCATTGCGTCCATCCCAAGTATTAATTCATCTTCAACTTCAGCTACCAGCGCACGATGTTTGAATGAGGTTTTTCCGATAGTGAAGGTGACATCTACTTCTCCTAACGCGGTAGCTTGTTCTCCCGTTGCTGTGCGTAATCGCCACTTAGTTGGTTGAAGATGCGTCTTGCCAGTTTTACTTATCAAGTCGGGTCTGATTATAGTTTTTGTCGCACCCGTATCCAGTAGCATTTTCAATGGCCTTCCGTTAATAGAGCCATCCACATAGATGCTATTGGCTTTATGATGAAGAGATGCGACATAACTGATGGATTGTGGAGCTACTAGATTACGGGTCGACGGTTGCTCCTTCGCATCAACCCGATTTAGTTTTCCGACTCCTTTTCTTCCTTTGCAGATTCCGTCTTCTTTTGCATCTTTCTACAAAGTCTTTGCGGATGGCCCAGTTCACCGCTATTCCAACAGCGGAGTTTCTTTCTTCCGGTAAACACTTCACTTGCAATTCGTCGCACTGTCTCTTCTAGATCTTCAGTGTTTTCTTTTCTCTCAGCATCCATATTTCGCACTCGCGATTGATTACGTGAAGCTTGTTTGGCAGCTTCATGCTCCAATGCATATGAGAGTGCGTCAATTAAAGTTTTTGGACGGGCCAATCGCAGTGCTTGTTGAGTTTCGCTGTCTCGAACTCCGTAGATAAATGATTGAGTGGCCAAGCACTCCAAAACGCTGTCAGGAGCTGTAGGATGTGCGAGATGAACTAAACGAGCTACGTCAACTTCAAATTCTTGAAGGCTTTCTTTTGAACTCTGATACCGGTTCCTCAGTTGCGTCTGGTACACCTGCTCCAGATGCACGTTTCCATACCGCATATCCAATCGTTTGACTAGCTGGTCGTAGTCTTCTTGTTCTTCTTCTTTCAGCGTTTGCAGGATGTCGATAGCTTCTCCGCGCAATGAGACAGTCAATGCCGTAGCCTTCTCTTCGTGCGTCCAATTATTCGCTTTTGCGGCCGCTTCAAATTGTTTTAAATAATTCGGCCACGAAGACTTCCCATCAAATTCCGGTGTCTTTATGCGCAGTTTTGAAGTAGTATCAGGTTTTACTACTTTCCTTTCATCTAATAGACCTGCCTTTACTACATTGGAATTTGACACTGACGACGATGTCATTTTAGTGAATGTTTCTCGTAGATCTTCGATCTTCTTGTCATACTTATCTTCTAAATTCTTCAGGCCTTCTTCAGTATTTTCCATTAATTTTTGTTCTAAATTTCTAGAATGTTCCATTAATTCTTCTTTTAATATTTTGGAATTTTCCTCTAATTTTCTAGAACTCTCCTCCAATTTTTGTTCTAATGTTCTGGAATTTTCTTCTGCCTTTCTAGAATTTTCTGCCATTTCCAGTTTTAATTCTTCTTTTAATGTTCGAGAATTATCTTCTAATTTATTTTCTAATATTCTAGAATTTTCTTCTAATTTATTTTCTAATGTTCTAGAACTTTCTACTAATTTTGCTATCTGTTTACCAAGGTCGGATACGTCATCCGGAATTTCGAATAGGTAATCTTCAGGATTTTCACCAGCATCGGTTAATGCTTGCCGCAGTCTTTCTTGAAGTGTTGACTTCCTTCCTGTTGTTTCAACATCCCGTTCTTCTAGTTCTCTCTTGAGATCACCTACTTTTAATTCACTTAATTTTAATTGTTTAGTCGCCATTTTATTTATTTTTATTTATTTACACTTCACAGTTTAAGAACCCCACACCTGACACCAATTGTAACGTTTTTATTTATATGGGTGAAGTGTAAAACATAGACAATTATTATTAACTAAAAGAATACGTTTATTAAACGGTAAATAAATATTAGAAATATAATTAAAAGATTATAAAACTAACACTATGATGAACAAATATTAACACTAATTTAAAGACTAAGATTATTATAAGACAATTAAACACTAAGATTATTTATTTAAACACTACTCTTTATGTCACTAATTTATGTTCACTTGTCGACTTGTTTTTATATCACCAACTATTCACAACGTTTATTTATATCAGACTTCTTTACTCGTCAGTTCTATAATACAGAATGTCTTTGCTGGCTTTCGCGGTGGGTTATATACCTGGCGGGATTATTTCTAGGCTCTTCTGGACACGTTCTAGAGAACATCTAGAGGTAAACAACATCACACAATAGATTACTGTCGACCAGTCCTAACGAGTGAGTGGCGGCCAGACACTGAGGCGCCTGGTAGCGCGGCGGCGGCGGCCGCGGGGGTTACGTTACAGTATTTTGAAATAAATAATTCACCGAATTATACAAACTTTTTCGAAGTTGCAGTGCATGAAATAGGGCACACTCTTGGTATAGAACATATATTCCACCCAGAATCAATAATGTATCCGTATTATTTTTCGAAAATTTATAATTCCTACCCACCCGTACTAAGTACAGTAGATCAAAATATGATTAAAAAATTATATGGAGCCCGTTCTATTAAAACAACAACGGCAACGATGACAACAACAACACAATTACCAACAACTTTAACATCAAGTTTACCACAAGAAAATACCGTAGAAGAAAACAAAAATAATAAAGTAAAGGAGAAAAATAATATAAATATGCCTAATATTTGTGATATTAATCAGGAATTAAATAAATTTATAATTATTAATGAACATTTGTTTATAATATATAATGAATGGGTTTGGGAAAAAAACTTAATCAACAATACACTTAATTTTAAGCCCATGCATTTAAAAACATGGTTACCATTTATTAAAAATTTTGGTACAGTTTCAGCTATTTATCAAAGACCTAATAATAATCTCGCCATTGTTATTGCTAATAAAATATATAATGTAAAATTCCCATCATTTATTCTCGAAAATTATATTGAATTACCAAATATGGTTAATATTACAGGCATAGTAAACTTATATCGAGGGCATACTTATATTTTTCATAGTGATATATTTTGTTCAGAACTTGATGAATGTAATAATTTAACTGTTAAACAAAATGCATATGTTTACAAGAAATTCCCCGGAATACCTGATAATATTAATGGGGTATTTCGTTATACAGATGGATTAGTTTATTTCTTTAAAAATGGGAATTATTACGCATTTAGTGAGTTCACAAATAAATTAATTAAAGCAGGACCTTTTGATTTATCCTTATTTGATATAGAATGTTCTAATATAAATATATTTAAACAATTAAAACACTTGTTTCATAAAATAAGTACTTTTTATAATTTTTAATGTAGTATTATAATTATACAATAAAGTTTTTTGTTGCAAAATAATATTTCTTTTATTTTTATCAAAACCGCATCCGCAAACAAAATAATCTCACGTGTATATAAGCCCAAGAAGTTTTAAAAAATAAACAAGTATTGTAGTGGTAATAACATAAGCAGTACTAAGAAGTTTCAAAGAGTAAAAAAGTATTGTAGTAGCAATAACAAAAACAGTAAGTGTATATATATATATATATATATATATATATATATATATATATATATATATATATATATATATATATATATATATATATATATATATATATATATATATATATATATATATATATATATATATATATATATATATATATATATATATATATATATATATATATATATATATATATATATATATATATATATATATATATATATATATATATATATATATATATATATATATATATATATATATATATATATATATATATATATATATATATATATATATATATATATATATATATATATATATATATATATATATATATATATATATATATATATATATATATATATATATATATATATATATATATATATATATATATATATATATATATATATATATATATATATATATATATATATATATATATATATATATATATATATATATATATATATATATATATATATATATATATATATATATATATATATATATATATATATATATATATATATATATATATATATATATATATATATATATATATATATATATATATATATATATATATATATATATATATATATATATTATGTAACCCTATTAGATGACGACATAATAAATATGTGATGAATCCCTAACGGAATCTCTCACGCTGTAACAAGAATCTTCATGATAAGAAAACATTATAAATACGTGTAAAACAATGTAATATTATTCCTTTTTGCTGTGTAACTTGAAAGTAATAACTGCTAAATAAAGTCTGTGTCTTAAAATTAAAAATTAGTTTTTTTTATTATATATCGGTCACGATCATATAATTGGCGCAGTCACGGTAGGATCACAAATAAAGAAGTCAGTGTGCTTGAAAATTCGCCGTAAATCTGTACAACGCTTTATTCAACAATTTTAATTGTTGCTTAGTGTGATCGAACCAAATAACTAATACCGCGAAGAAACTCGAAGCCTAACAAGCAAGAAGTCTTCGTAAAAGCAAAGCTATACCAATAAGCCTTCGCTTTAATCAACAATCAACCTAAACAGTGGTTGCATCAGAGGTCTATTCATACGACCCATCGAGATCAGCAATCAACCTAAACAGTGGTTGCATCAGAGGTCTATTCATACGACCCATCGAGTTCACCAGGCCAAGCAGTTCGCAGAAAGAGATATCCGTCAACTGAACGTCATCAGCCCCTCGCAACAAAGGAGATGTCAACAATACAGGCACTCATAATAAGTCTGTAAGTCTCATTGTTTCTCTTTAATTTATCAAACACATGTCAGAAAACGAATCACTGTCATCTGATATAAATCGAGAACTTGAATTACTAAGCACCTTATTAAACAATATTACTTTGCAACCAAACAGGTTGAATAATTCTGAAACCCATAATATAAATAATACAAACAATTCAGAAAACAAAATGACTACTTACGCAGAGATTAAAAATCTTGCCAGTGTCATTCCTGAATACAACGGTGATGTAAATAGATTACCAAATTTTATAATTCAAGTAGATTTGTTCTACGAAATTTTGCAATCAACAACTATCGATGCATTGCAAACAAAGTACGCTTTTTCACTAGTTTTAAGTAAATTAACAGATAAAGCTGTAAGTCTGATTAATGAAAACACTTTCAAAGACTGGACAGATTTGAAAAAACATTTATCTGAAAATTTCGAAGATAAACTCACTAAAGAAACTATTTTATTAAAAATTTTAAGTACCAAAAGTACGAATAAAATATATGACACTCTAATACAATTTAAAAATGATTTTTCAAAATATAAATCAAAAGTCCACTTATTAAATTATAATACAGCCCAGAAAACTATATTAATAAATGAAATACAAGAACTAGTCGTAAGACATTTCATTACGTTATTACCAATCCACGTTCGAGGATCTTTTATTACTAATAACCCCACTACATTAGAAATGTGTGAAAATTTATTAACAAACGATTATAATTATGCACTTCAAACTTTTAAAAGTCCATTGTTAAGATCAGATAATCCTCAACAACCGCAAAAAACATTACACAATAATATTCCTCCACAAAAATTCCCAGGGCAACAATTCCCTTCAAAACCAGTAAATGTTCAACAAAATTATAATAAACCAAATACGCCTTTTGCCCCTAGACAAAATGCTTATAATGCCGTTAGAACCAGACAACAACATAAACCTCAACCTATGTCTGGAATAACAAAAAGTACAATTCCTATGAGTACACAAACAATAAAGCAAAACTATCTACAAGAAAATATCGAATATGAACCCGAAAATTTTGAAACACATTTTCAAGAACATCAAAATTTTGACGAAAATCCAGACTCTGAAAATCACCCAGACGATAATAATTTTTTAGAGTCCATAGAACCCCCAAACCAAGAAACATAGTTATGACTTCAGTCACAAACAAAATCCCTATTATTAAATTATCAAATTATAAAGTACTAATAGATTCAGGATCAGATGTAAATCTTATTAGCGAAAATATGTCAAAATTGTATAAACCAAAAATTGTAAGTGAGAATTTAACCTTTAAAACAGCCAATTCAAAAGTACATTGCAAAAATTCTATAACTTTAAAAAATTTTAATCAACCTCATAAATTTTTCATTCATACTTTTAACAAAGATTGTGACTTATTATTTGGTATAAATATATTAAAAGACTTGAAATGTGAAATAAATTTTGCTAATGAAAAAATTAAAATAAAAAATATAGAATTTCCATTTATTCCAATATCAGAATCAAATTTTTGCAAATTAAATTTTCGATCAGAACATTTAAACAACAATCAAAAACAAAAGATTAACAAATTACTAGAACAATATCCTAAACTCTTCCCAAAAGATGGAAAAAAATTATCATGTACTACCCACACTAAACACAAAATTTTGACTAAAGACAATACTCCTATATATACGAAAAACTATAGACTTCCACAGATATTTGAGAATGACATCGAAGACCACGTACAAAATTTATTAAAAACCGGTGTAATTAGAAAATCAAACAGCCCTTATAATTCCCCTATTTGGATCGTCCCCAAAAAGCCAGACGCATCAGGAAAGCGAAAAACACGCCTTGTAATAGACTATAGAAAATTAAACGCAAATACTAGAGAAGATAAATACCCCCTTCCAAATATCGATACACTGTTAGACAAAATTGGCAAACCAAAATTTTTTACTGCCCTTGATTTACATTCAGGATTCCATCAAATTCCGGTAGAAAAAGATGATATAGAAAAAACTGCCTTTAGTACCCCATCAGGTCACTACGAATTTATCAGAATGCCGTTCGGACTTATTAATGCACCAGCGACATTCCAAAGAATGATGAATGAAATTTTAGGAGATCTAATTAACAAAATTTGTCTTGTTTATATGGACGACATCATAATTCTTAGCAAAACAGAAGAAGAACATTTAGAAAACTTAAAACTTGTTCTCGAAAAACTAAAAAACGCAAATTTACAAATACAAATTGACAAGAGTGAATTCATGAAAACAGAAATAGAATATTTAGGATTTGTCATATCAGAACAAGGTCTTAAACCTAATCTCAAAAAAATAGAAGCAATTGATAAAATTACAATCCCGAAAACACAAAAAGATATCAGATCATTCTTGGGAAAGTTATCATGGTACCGACGTTTTATACCTAACTTTTCAAAATTAACGAAACCCTTTTCCGAATGCCTAAAGAAAAATAAAATAATTGATATAACTAATAAAGACTATCAAGAAGCATTTCAAAATTCCAAAGAATTAATTAGTAACCCCCCTATACTAAGTTTCCCCGACTTTTCTAAACCATTTATCTTAACAACTGACGCATCAAATTACGCCATGGGTTCAGTACTCTCACAAGTTCAAGATAACGTAGAAAAACCTTTAGCATACGCTTCAAAAACTTTTAATAACCACGAACAAAATTATTCTACAGTAGAAAAAGAGTTAAAATCTATCGTTTGGTCAGTGCAAAACTTTAGATCCTACTTATACGGTAGAAAATTTATCATTCGAACAGACCATAGACCGTTAATTTGGCTATTTAATATGAGAAATGGATATCAAAAACTAATGCGATGGAAAATTGAATTAAGTGAATATAATTTTGAAATCGAATATTTACCAGGTAAAACAAACAAAATTGCTGATTATCTATCACGAATAAGAGAACCTTTCAAAATTAAATATGTAACCGGAGATGTAACTGAAACAAATATATTTTGTCATTGCGTTTCTAACGATAATCGTTTCGGTAAAGGATTAGCCTTACAAATAGACAAACAATTTGATAGTAAAAAGTACTGTGAGAATAACTACAAAAACCAAAATATGATTATTCAAAATTTTGAAAATAAAACGATTTTACATTTGTATACAAAAGACACCTATAAAGAAAACGCTAACTTGAAACAATTAAAATCTTGTCTTATTACCTTGAGGGATTATTTAATCAAAAACGATTTATTTGAAATCAACATGCCATATTTATCATGTGGATTAGACAAATTAGAAAAATCTAAATTAATTCAATTATTAAATAATATTTTCAAAGACACTAATATCCAAATTAATATCTACGAATTACCCCATAATTTCGCAAACTCACAAGAAATCGATAATTTTCTAAAAAATCATTCTAGCGAATCGGTAGATAGTTTATTAAATAATGTCGAAGATATAGAGAGAGAATTAGAAAGTTCAACAACCGACACTGTCCATTCCTCACCAGAAGAACCTATAAACGGTTTAAAATTTTTAGAAAATCGAATTAATGTAGCTGACAATCAAATAATAATACAGGAAGATAAAGAGAACAATGTAGAAATAAAAAGATTATTTAATCATAAAAAACAAAGAATTATACTTTCATTAAAACCAGAAAATAAGGAAACACAACTGTTTGAATTTATTCAAAATTATATAGTACCTAAAATACGATACTATTGTATTTGCACAGATGAAATTGCTAATACTTTAAACAAAATAATACAGATTAAGTTTGAATTCGGGACAGTAAATTTAATAAGAGTTAATCAACAAGTTGAAGACGTAGAAAACGAGGATGAACAGGATGAAACAATATTTAATTACCATCACGGAAAGACAAACCACCGTGGTATATTAGAAACTTATAATAAATTAAAAACAAAGTATTATTGGCCAAAAATGTTAGAAACTATAACAACATTCATAAATAAATGCGAAACTTGTAAGAAATGTAAATATGACAGGCAACCCCCAAAATTAGAAGATCACCTTACACCAACCCCCCAACGACCTTTTGAAATTATAAATTTAGATATATTAACTCTCGATTCAAAATACTATTTAACAATATTTGACCAATTCTCAAAATATGCTCAAATATATTTTGTAAAAAATAAAACCTGTAATAATATCATAAATACAGTTTCAAATTTCATTAGAGAAAGACTACAACCACAAACAATCATTTGCGACTCAGGTAAAGAATTCGATAACTTAGCGTTTAAAACTTTCTGTCATAATAATCAAATAAATTTACATATCACATCTGTTGGTAATCCAAAATCAAACGCAATAGAAAGACTACACTCCACCCTAATAGAACATTTGCGAATTTTATTCCAAAAATATCCAAATAAAAACTTAGATGAAATATTGACGATAACTATACTAGCATACAACGACACCATACATTCTATTACGAAATTATCACCGAATGAAATTCTATACGGTAGAGATTACTCACACATCCGACCGAGAATGACCTTAACAGACGAACAACAAATAGAAACATTTCAAAAAAAAATAAACAAAACGAACACGATAAACTACGAAATAAAATTGTGAACGAAAAATTAAAACGTTATAAACCAAATAAAACCCATACAAAATTCCAAAACGCCTCTCAAGCCTTCCTTAAACAGAATCCTAGACTGATAACAAAATTTAAAAAACCATTGTTCGAAAAGGTAAAAATTGACAATTTTAATGACAAGAACCACACCATTGAAGTAAAAGGGAAAGTTCATAAAAGAAAAGTAAAAATTGACAAATTAAAATTATAATTTGTTACAGATTAATATCCTTATCTCACGGTCAATTCCTTCAAGATATTTCTGATAACAACGGATACAAACTACTAGAATTAGGTAAAACCCACATTAACGAATATGATATCTACGCCTATTTTAATTATGACTTACAACCCTTATTTTCAAATTTTCAAACTATCACCGACGTAATTAACACTTTTAACAATAATTCTAAACCATTGCAATACTTACACCTTGACGCATTCAATGTATTGAATATGATTTATGAAAATACAAAAAATCAAATCAACAAATTAAAGATTCATAAAAGAAATAAACGAGGACTAATAAATGGATTAGGTACAGTTATAAAATCTATTTCCGGAAATCTAGATCAAAATGACGCAGAACATTATGAACAATTATTTGAACAAATTAAAGGAAATGAACAAAATTTAGAAAAAGAAATAAAAAATAATTTACATTATTTGGAAGATTTTACTAAACATTTTAATGAACAAATTAACAAAGTAAATATTAATGAAAAAGAGCTTCTTGACCAAATTCAACTATTAAAAGAACAAATTAATAAACGGGAATATAAAGATGCACTATTTTTACTCAATTCAAAATTACAGCTAATAATCTCTTTGCTAAATCATATTCAAATGATCATTTCCCAAATAAACGAAAGTATAAATTTCTGTTCTCTGCACACTTTCGATGTAAGTCTAATATCTTTCGAAAATTTAAAACAAATGTTACCCATGTATGATATAGTTGAAATTTCAAAATTATTAACCGTCAATTGTAATCATGATAAAAATAAAATATATTTCATAATAACTATTCCTATTATGTCAGAGAAGACTTATGATTTGTATCAAATGACAATGATCCCCTTTAAACAAAACGACATGTACTATTTATATGACCAAGAGACAACAATGTATATTGACAATAATGTTAAGGTTGATGATTGTTTAAATAATAATAAACAATATTATTGTAGGACTAATAATATAGAAATAAGTAAATGTACTAACCAATTGTTGTACAGCAATAATAGTAAATGTGAAACTAAACAAATAACATCCCATAATAATATAATTCGTATACCAAATTCTAATGAATTAATTATATTTAGCCCTGATAAACAGAATGTCGAAATTGATTGCAAAAATATTAAAGAAATAAAAAGCATACAAGGAATATTTCAGATTTCTAGTACAAGTCAATGTAAAATTAATGACTATGTTTTTAAACCTTTTGTAAACGAATACAAAGAAATAAAACTTCATTTTTCACAACCAATGATGTTAGAAATAAAACCAAATAAAAATACTTTACAGAATATAGAAGAATTTACAAAAGCTATTCCTACTATAAGACCACTGAAAGAATTAGATACTAAACACGAAACACATTTCACTATATTGTATGTACTACTAATTATCATTGTTTTAACTTTAGTATGTTATAAATTAGTAAATAAATATAAGAATAAAATATGTAAAGGAAAGACATCTGAGGAAACAAAAACTATTCAAATACCACTTTCAACTAATAAAGTAGAACATCAGATTTCTTTTCCATCCACTATTTCTTAGCCATCATCTAGAAGGGGAGGTATTATGTAACCCTATTAGATGACGACATAATAAATATGTGATGAATCCCTAACGGAATCTCTCACGCTGTAACAAGAATCTTCATGATAAGAAAACATTATAAATACGTGTAAAACAATGTAATATTATTCCTTTTTGCTGTGTAACTTGAAAGTAATAACTGCTAAATAAAGTCTGTGTCTTAAAATTAAAAATTAGTTTTTTTTATTATATATCGGTCACGATCATATAATTTATATATATATATATATATATATATATATATATATATATATATATATATATATATATATATATTATAATTAAATACTTAATAATTTACCTTATTAGATGGAGACAACTATTAAGTCAATGTTATTGGCGCAAATGTACTTAATAAAAAAAATATATAATAAACTTGACAAAGTCGAAAAACATATGCAAAAGAAAGCCAATGAGGAGGAAGAGGAAAAGACGTTAAAAAACAACATATTTTATTTTGCCAACGACAATGATGATAATTATCTTTTTGAGTAAGTAATTTTAAAATAATTTAAAACTATTATTATTTATTTTTTTAAATTACAGTTTTAATTTTCAAAATTTAAATACTACAACCAGAGAGTATTTAAATATTAGCGAAAGCGATGAAGAAAAGGAGGAAAACAAAAATGGAGGAACGGTAATTACTACCGAGGGGGAAATAAAAGAATTTATTACTAGGTAAATATTTTTATTATTATTTTATTAATTATTTTTATAAATATGTTTGTTATAGCGACTTTTTAACCGATTTTCCCACTCAATATTTAAATAGTAACAGCGATGAAAAAAATGGTAGCAACAATGGAAAGGAAAAAGAAACAAAAAAATTTATCGATGATAGGTAAATATTTTTATTATTTTATTAATTATTTTTTATAAATATGTTTCTTTATAGCAACTTTTTAATGGAGATTGATTGTGGTGTTGGTGGTGGTGGTGTCGATATCGGTTGCTGCAGTGCTTGCGGTGAAATTGAAAATGTTACAAAGAAAATAAAGTTAATGTCCATTAATACCATGTAATTATAATAACTTTTATGTATTCATTTTTTACGAGAATAAATAATTATTATATTACACTTCTTGTTTTTTTATATTTTTATATACATTTTCAAAAATTTTAATTCTACGTTGAAATCTTTCTCTATCTAACACACACCTTTCCCAATCACACTTTCTTGCATTCCGTGCAGCATATTGCCAAACAAAAAGGTAATGAATTGTAATAGTATCATTAAAATGGACTTTTTTAATATTCTTTTCCATATTATAATACATATAATATATAAAACTTATACAAAGTATTTTAAAAATCAACATCTGTTCTAAAATCGTTCTTATCTAGGAAATTATTTTTCATAACACCACATTTTTGATATTCACCAACTTTTTTTTCAAAAAAATTTGTTTTTCCTTCTAAAGAAATTAATTCCATAAAACTGAACGGATTTTTAGAACCATATATTTTATTAAAACCTAATTCTACAAGTAATCTATCAGCAACAAATTCTATGTATTGAGCCATTAATTCACAATTCATTCCAATAAGGCGTACTGGTAGTGCTTCTATAAGAAATTCCTTTTCTATTAATACAGCCTCTTTTATTATATTAACAATTTTTTCTTCACATGGTTTTTGTACTAAATGTTTAAATATTAAACATGCAAAGTCGCAATGTAAACCCTCATCACGTGATATAAGTTCATTACTAAATGTTAAACCTGGCATTAATCCTCGTTTTTTTAACCAAAAAATTGCTGCAAAACTTCCTGAGAAAAATATTCCCTCAACTGCAGCAAACGCTATAAGTCTTTCACCAAACGTTGATGAGCTAGATATCCAGGTTAATGCCCAATCAGCCTTTTTTTTAACACATGGTAGTGTTTCTATGGCATTAAATAAGAATTGTTTTTCTTCAGAATTTTGAATGTAAGTATCAATAAGTGAACTATACATTTCAGAATGAATATTTTCAATTGCTATTTGAAAACTGTAAAAAAAGCGGGCTTCTGTTACTTGTACCTCCTGACTAAATCGTTCAACAAGATTTTCATTTACTATTCCATCGGATGCAGCAAAAAATGCTAAGACATGTGAAATGAAATATTTTTCATCTTTATTTAGTTTGTTCCAATCACTTAAATCTTTTGAAAGATCAACTTCCTCAACCGTCCAAAAAGAAGCTTCAGCTTTTTTATACATAGTCCACAAATCATGATACTTAATGGGAAATATAACAAATCGATTAGAATTTCCCTCTAATAATGGTTCTTCACTCATGATCTATAAACAAAGAAATTCTAATTACCCATATGTAATAAGTATTTTAGGTTAAAGGTGTTAAACAAAATAAAATTGAGGTATGTTTATATATATTTATTCATTCTTTAAAAAATTATTTATTTTATATACATTATTTGTAGAACATACTAAATTATCCCTATGAAATGTACATATTTGGCTTGCTTCACAATTTTTTAGTGCAGACATTTCATCGTCTAGGTTTACAATATTCATATTAGGTATTACTGTTTTATGTAAACCTTTTACGAATACAACAGTTGCTGATTCTAAAATTAAGGGTAGTATATAATTAATAAATTCATAATAATTTACATGTCCATCATGCCAATCAATCCCATGATACTTTCTTTGTAACCAAGATACATTTCTTTTTTCTTTCGGATTTAATTCAACCCATGAATATGGGGGTAATAATATAAAATGTTCTAATGCTTTATTTTTTATATTTAAAATTGAAGTTTCTTTTAATATAAATTCATTTCCCTTTACTTGAAAACCTTGAATGTCTATTATAAATTTCATATTTATAAGTTAATTTGACACTCAGGACAATTAAATACTGTTGGTGAGGGGCCGTCTATATGAGTTCGATGTGTTGGTAAATTCCAACACAAATAATATTTACCGTCTCAGCAAGTAGAAACCCAAATACCAGGTAGCAGGTAAAATTTCACAAGCTGTATTAGTTGTATTTGTAGGTGGGTGTAGAATTAACTGCAACTAATGTTACCGCATCAATTTAGCTAGCTTTTATATGCGCCACATAAATCTATATTGCTTGGTATGGGGGAATTTATAACTTTTCTTCCAAGACGTTTTAATACACTAGAAGAAGCTGATGTTAAATCCTTATTGCCAAACCAATATTTAATTATTCAAAAAAATAAAGAAAATTACATTGAATATGTATTCAAAAGCAAAAATGAAATAGATTATAATAAATTGTAAGGTAATACAAATACATTAGCTAGATATACAAATTTAATATATAAATAAATAAGCTATGAAAATTAATTTAGTTTACCTTTAAAAGACAATGAGTAAAATTCAAATTGTAAACGAATTACACAAACCCGCCTGTCGGAATTTTCAACGTAGGCGGGTTATAGTAAAAGGCATTGATGATTTGTGGCAATGTGATCTTGTAGAAATGATTCCTTACGCGAGGGAAAATAAAAATTATAAATATTTATTAACAATTATAGATGTCTTCTCAAAATATGCTTGGGCTGAACCAATAAAATCAAAATCTGCAGATATTGTTACATTGGCTATGAAAAAAATTTTGAATCATAGTCATCGTATACCAAAAAATTTACAAACAGATAATGGGAAAGAATTTTACAATGCAAAATTTAAAAATTTAATGGAGAAATTTTCTATAAATCACTATTCCACATACAGTAATTTAAAAGCTTCCGTTTGTGAAAGATTTAACAGAACACTTAAAACAAATATGTGGCGTCAATTTAACTATCAAGGATCACACAACTGGTTAAAAATATTACCAAAATTACTTGATAATTATAATAATAAAAAACATAGAACGATACGTATGAAACCTATTGATGTAAAATCTAAAAAAGTAGAAAAAAAATTATTACAAACTGTTTACAATCATATTAAAATTAGTCATAAAGGTAAACTAAAAATTGGAGACTTTGTAAGAATTTCCAAATATAAAAATATATTTCAAAAAGGATATGAACCTAACTGGACAACGGAAAATTTTAAAATTAATAAAGTACAACTTACAAATCCTGTTACTTACAAATTAGCAGATTTAGAAAATAACCCAATTGAGGGTGGTTTCTATGAATTTGAATTACAAAAAACTAACCATCCTAATATATACCTTGTGGAAAAAGTCTTACGCAAAAAAGGCTCTCAAGTATATGTCAAGTGGTTAGGTTTTGATAAAAAACACAATTCTTGGATTAATAAATCAGATGTAATTCTAAAATAACATGTTTTGTTTTAGCATGCCAGTCAAAACTGTAAATACATCCAAAAATTGTGGTAATGGTAATTACCCCACATACATTGCATCGAAAAATTTGGAAAATGAAAAAAATATACTTAAACCAAATGAAAATGGTCATCCGATAACAAAAAATGAAAACAAACGTGTTCACCGTGTAAATTTAATTCAACTAACACCCAAGAAATAAAATTATATAAAAATGTATTTACGTGACATATTTACATGTATAAATAATAAAAACAATAAATGTATAAAATCAGTACATACCTTTTATTTACCAACCCTTTTCCACAACAAAACGCACACCATTTATTTTTTACAGCAATTACACTTTCAGCGTTTTACTTTCTAAAATAACACACTATTACACAACCCCCCACCACTCCCACATCAACGCCATCTATTCACCAACACATCATAGCACAGCGCCATCTATACACCAAATTCAAAAAAACAGCGCCATCTATACACCAAATTCTAAACTCCAAATTCCAGACCCCAGATTCCAGACCCCAGATTCCATACTCCAGATTCCAATCCGGATTCCTTAACCGGATTCCAATCCGGAATCCAAACCCTCATCCCCATTAGGGTTAACCGTTAAGGGGGGTGTGTACAAGAACTGTTAACAACAACCAGAGGCTGCTGAAAAATCTGGGTCGCTGCAAGAAGTCGATGGCACATGCCATCGAGCTCGATGGAACCGGAAGTTTGCGCTAGTACCAACGCAGTATACCTACTAAATTGCTATGCTTAAACAACTCTGAGTATTCTTATTCCACAATCTGATAATGAGTCTTCACATTCTCTATCAGTGCCCTAGTTGCTCTTGATTACGATCAGTTAATAAGTTAAGTCACGCCTACCGATGAATTGGTGGAAGTACGACCAGCGTAAACGTGACAATATTGTTATCTTTTCTGCGCAACAACTGTTTCCCTCTACAAAAATTGTACTAATAAATAAAATCACGCACAGCGCACTTTTCTTTGTTATAGCTTTAAAATGCCAGGCGTTACGGAATGTAAGTGAATAGTTTATACTAAAATTACAAATTATAATTATTTAATATTCAGTGCAAATAAGACAGCTAATGGCCGCCCTGCATCCCAATTATGTATGTAAAAATATTTATATTATGTACAAATTTTTAAATTAATATATATTTTTAGAAAGTAGAAGTTAAAATAAACGGGTTTAAACCCCCAGACTACTGTATAACAATATTGGATGGGGTAGTCTCGGGGGAATATGTTCACATCGCCTTTGGCTGTGGGGATGTTTTTGTCAATTTTAATAAATTGTAAGATATTTGTAAATAGTTGTAAATAACTAATTACGTAGTAGAGGTATTATATAAAACATAATGTCTATATAAAAATAGTATTTGGGGAATGGGGGTCATGGGGATGTTTTTCTTAATTTTAATAATAAATATTTATAATGCAATTAAGATAAAATTGCAAAATACGCTGTGTTTCAATTTACGTGTATTTAAATGAGAAAATGTTACATATAACAGATAAAAGCAAACTAACATTGTTTCTTATGTAAAAGACGTCCAAAATGCGCTTATCAGCACTGCTAGCCTAACATTATCTCTTTTCCGTTCGTAAAGCAGTTTTCGATATTTTAAAGACTGATAGCAGTCCGCCATTAGACAATCTTTATACAAATTTTAGTTATTATTCATTTAATAATTAGTTAACATATTAAGAATGATTTTAACAAAGAAAGATAAAACGAAACTCTGTTTTTAGCGATATTATTTCACAAACTTTGATAGATAAAAAATATTATGGCGCCTGCCTACCTTCAGCTCTAATATTTTGCGATAATGCTAGAAAACTAGGTTACAACGCCAAAATAACAATGGGATTTTTACAAAACCACGTTCTACAATATAAAATGCTTCATTTTTGTGTAATAGCGGAAGACGAGATATACGACCCAACTACACGAGTACTTCAAACATACTGTGGAACAAATCCTGAAGAAGAATTTGTATTTCTTGTAATACCCGACGAAGTTAATCTAACACCGAGAACAGAAGATGAACTTCGCATGATAAACTATTATAAAGCATATAAACATTCAATGTGTTCAAATGATTATTTTAGTTATGCGCCACAAGTTTTACGTGAAATTAAATAAAAATATAGTATGTAGAGTTAAGAGATTGTTAATAAAATCTTAAATATATATTTCTAAAATTAATAAAATATTACAAAAACAACGCTATATAGTTTCTATTATGCCGAATGTTTTTTACTATGTGATTTAAAATTTATTACAACAAAAAAACAATTCGATGTAGTTGGCCGACAGACGAACGAGTATGAGTTCCGACTCATCCTCTTCCTCACTTTAAACTTTAGCATATTTTTAAAATCAAAAATGTAAATCCTGCATTATTTTGAGTTGTTATGTGTAATAAATTAACACAAATTAAGAACGTGTTAAACACACCACATGTAATAAAGCTGTTACATTAATCTTACATTATGTAATAAAAATATAACTTGTTTTAAATGCTAATTTTGCTATGTTTTTACTATACTTTATTAAAACTGATTGTATTTGAAGGTGTATTATAATTAAAAAATATTTTATAAATAATTTTTTATTTTTTTATTAATTAGCTACATGGAACCATAGTGGTAATTACAACGAATTGCTATTATTTTAATTTAAAATGCATTTATGTACATTTGAAAAACATAGAATACAATAATATTTATCACATTTTACACAATTCCACATAATTTTCGGGGCCTTTTCTTGTGCCTTAATTCTTCCAAATTCTTCAGAAATTTCCTTATAGCACTTAGTACATCGTCCGCATGTTTTACTTTTTATTAAAATATGATTTTTTATAGTATCCTCTGAAGTATTTTCATTATTACATAAATTAGTCTGATTTATTTGCAGCCCCTCCTTGTCTGTTTTATCTCCTTGTTTAGTAGCATTCTAATTTTTTATTTCACTTTGATCAAAGGTTTGATTATAGTTTAAGGGCGGTTGATTACATTCATCGCTAACACTATAATCAGAATTAATGTCAGGAGCCCGCACTATTTCATTTAAAGTATTTAGAATATGCGCTGGTTGAAATGTGAATAAAATATATAAATGTCTCATATTTATACTAATACCTCAAGCAAATTAGTCTGGATACATTATATATGCCTCAAGCAGAGAAGTCTTGAGTACATTATATATGTCTCAAAAACAGTTGAGTATATCTCAAGCAGATAAGTCTGAGCATATAATATGATCCTCAAAACAGTTGAGCATCCAAAATATACCTCAAGCAGGTAGGAAGAAGACTGTCTATTTGTTTATATAGAATAAAAAAAGATAATACACTAGCGGGTGCGGTTATTTTTTTAGCACAGCTAATAATATGGTTATTCGTTTAATATGAGCGTGTGAACGCATACGCCATCTTTTGAGTAAAGTTATAAAAATGTATAACTTATAATATACCTAGTTATCTGTTTAATATTTGCATATGAACTTATACGCCATTTTTTGAAACGCACGATTGTGCCATCTAACGTATAATATTAAAGTTAAAATATGTAGGATTTTAACAGTAAGCTCGATAAAAACCTAGTCTTTTATAAAAACAAAGTAGGTCCCAAAATTATTATGAAGGAGGACACTTAAAACTTTGGCAAAATATAAAAATCCCCAATCTATATCCCAAATTATGAAAGAAAATCTTTCCATTGCTAATCGCTTATCCAACATCATATTTGGTGGAAGCCGGATTCAGTGTGGTGAACAAACTACTATCAAAAGAGAGAAACCGTTTGAATATTGAAGAAAGGGGAGACCTTCGATTATTTTCAAGTAAATTAAAACCAAATATAACATATTTAGTTAGTCAGCATCAAGCACAAGGCTCTCATTAAAAGTAATTTCTTAATATTTTTTTATATAATTTATTTTATTTTTTATTTTTAGGGTGCAGATCACATGGTTGCAATACATCATTTTTTTTATATCCATAATTTTTATTTTTCTTTGATATAATATATTATTTTGTATAGTTATAATAATTATATTTTTTTTACATAATAAAGTGCATTATTTTTTCATGGATTTTATAGGTACCATATTCTCATACTACAATAACCTAATAGAAATAGTTTTATTGCGCATAGCACGTATACATATTTTTCTTTGGTGGGCGGTAGGCAAATTTCGTCTTTTTAAAATATGAAAAAGTGGGTGATAACCAAAAACAGGTCGAGAAACCCTGCTCTAAACAGTATCATAACGCCACACTAGAACATGTTAAATAATTTTTACTTATAAATAATTATCCAACAGGACTTCTTAATAGTTTAGTTCACAACATTAAAAACAAAACCAACAATAATAATGAAAATAACAGAGCCAGCGAAACAGAAAATAGAAATAAACAAAATGTTCAACGTTATTATTCCATGACATATGGCATGGTCATGCAACTTAAAAGGTTGTTCTCAAACGCCCTAAATATTAATATAGGTTTTAAACAAATTAAAACCGTGGGTACCCGCTTCAGCAAACTCAATGCAGATCTTGATACAAACTACAGGACACATATAATATACAAAATTCCGTGCAACGACTGTCCTGCTCAGTACACAGGACAATCAAAACGGTATTTAATCACACGGATGAATGAACATAGGAGAAATTGTAACAATGGGAACACAAACATGGGAAAATGCGCTTTAGTTAGACATGTAGAATCATTTCACCATACATTTAACTTTAACAATGTTACAATAATCGACACAGAATATAACTTGTATTAAAAACTTACGCTGGATATGCTACATATTAATAATGATGTCAATAATATTAATTTAAAAACAAACAGGGCCAACATCAGTGAAATTTATCCTAATATATTAGAATTTAATAATAAAAATCATAAAACTTAAATAAAGATTCATTATAACACAATAAAAACTAAAATTCGCGGGCTAATTCCTTTTGCTTAAAGTTATTAACAATAAGAACAAATTTCATTTAAATATTGACGTTTAAATATTTTATATTTTCGGACGACATATGTTTCAAAATGAACATTTTCATTCATTATGATAAATATTGACTACCATTATAATTTTATATTTCCAATATATTATTATTATTAAATGTCATTACTATATAATTCACAGAAATTACAAAACCTGATGTTTTTTTTTTAATTATTGTATTACTGTTGTATAATAATTGTAGCTCGTGAGGAAGGCACAAAAGGTGCTGAAACTAGTAGAGTCCAGAAATAAATAATTGTAATCATTGACTGATCTCCAGAAGTGTTTCTTTTACCTATTAAAATTTTCCCAGTCAAGAAGTCGAAGAACATGAATTTATACTTCTTGATGTTAGTTTTTTCTATGAAACAAATTATATACTACCAATAATACATCTACCAAAATTTCCTAACCTATCAATCATGAAATGCCTGGACTGTTTTGATAAGAATTTTGAAGATTATTATCAGCGATCTCTTCTTGAATATCGAACTCGAAAGTGAATTCGGAATTTAAAAATTCCGAAGAATCAAGCGGTGGGCTCAGAATAGGCTCTTCCCATTTGTCGGAAGGATATCTTCCAAATTATTTGGAACTGCCTCTAATTGGGATCTGAATGATGTCAGGCTCAATTCTAAATCGATGACTTCATTTCTTGAACACTTAAAAGGGAAAACAAACGAGATCGGGTGAGCTGTAACTAACCTAATTCATGATACTCATCATAAGTCCAGGCAAGACAATATACACGAAATCATGAATATCACCGAATCTCAATTGTCACTAATGCATAAGTCAGAACAACAAATCATTAGCAAACAAGTCAAAAAAAGATCCACCATGGCGTGGTTGGGTACACAGATGTTTATTATTCTGATGTTTATAACTAACTACACTGACTATTCCCTTATACTCACTTCTTACTGACAAGGGTATCCTTCTAAACATGCTATCACCAAAAAGGAACTCATGGAGAAGTTAATTGAAGTGACAGAAAAATTAGAAGTTTTACGATTTGAACTCACAATGAGTGCTTACCAATCAAGTTGGTACTTCCATTATCAACTTGCTCACTGTCATGTCTACAATGGAGATATAGAAGTTGCACTGTCTGTTTCGATAAGACGGAAAGGAAATTTCCTCAAAGCTATAAGTTGTTACCATTACCCTTGGTAATTGAAGGATCACTTTGCTATTATTCAAAAGAACATGATGGTTTTTGGAGGGATTATTCAAGGAACTCAATGTCATGAAGTCTATTGAACTTACATGTGATGACAAAACAAATTAAAACTTAGTCAATAGTTACAAAACAAAAACATATCTATTTATAATATTAGCCGTCTTCTCTTTAATACCATAAACGTATCAAGGTGGCTACACTAATGATGATAATAATTATTGTTGTGTTTAAATCAAGTATATTG